>CM066032.1:1498531934-1499781934 GCA_033557465.1 Ichthyophis bannanicus | reverse complement strand
GATTGATGTGGAAAGAGGAGACCACCTTAGGAAGAAACTTAGGGTGAGTCCATAAGACAACCCTATTCCTGTAGAACCTAGAGTAAGGGGGCTCCGACACTAGGGCCTGTAGTTCACTAACGCGCCTAGCGGAGGTGAGGGCTACCAAGAAGAGAGCTTTCCATGAGAGGAAGCGGAGGGGGCAGGTAGCCATGGGTTCGAAAGGCAGGCAAGTAAGCCTTTGTAAAACCACATTGAGGTCCCAGTCAGGAGCCGGAGGGCGCAACGGGGGCTTAAGCAGAAGCAGGCCCCTGAGGAAGCGCGCCACCAAGGGATGCGAGGAAAGGGGCTGGCCCTCCACCGGCGAATGATGTGCAGAGAGAGCAATGAGGTGGACTCTGACAGAGTTGGACTTGAGGCCTAGATCGGAGAGGTGCAGCAAGTATTGCAGTACCACCGACACTAGGCAGGCGAAGGGGTCCTCAGAACGCTGAGAACACCAGGCAGAGAAGTGACGCCATTTGAGTGCGTAAGACTTCCGGGTAGAAGGTCGCCGAGACGCCAGGACGACAGCTTCCACCTCCGGGGGGAGCGAGAGCGGGGCCAGGACTACCCTCTCAGCAGCCAGGCCATCAGGTGAAGGGCCCGGAGGTTGGGGTGCAGAAGAGTACCCTGATCTTGGGTCAGAAGATCGGGCTGAAACCCCAGAGGGAGAGGGGTGTCCACCGCTAACTGCAGGAGCAGAGGAAACCAGGGTTGCCTCGGCCATCGGGGCGCTATTAGGATCACGTAGGCCCCGTCCCAGGCAACCTTGAAGAGCGTCTGGGACACCAGCGGCGTGGGAGGAAAGGCATACAGTAGGCCTGTGGACCACGAAATGAGGAAAGCATCCGGGGCCACTCTGAGGGGATGCGGATGCCAAGAGCAGAACCGGGGAAGCTGCCAGTTCAGGGGACTGGCAAAGAAGTCCACGGTGGGGGTGCCCCACCGGCGGAAGATTTGCTGG
This sequence comes from Ichthyophis bannanicus, assembly GCA_033557465.1. Lineage (NCBI taxonomy): Eukaryota > Metazoa > Chordata > Amphibia > Gymnophiona > Ichthyophiidae > Ichthyophis > Ichthyophis bannanicus. The sequence continues at coordinate 1,499,780,949 of CM066032.1, read as the reverse complement.
GCAACGCCGGGGTTCAACCTCCACTAGTGGGGCTGCAAGACCCGGCTCAGCCTGTCGGCCAGGCAATTCTCCTGCCCAGGCAGGTAAACAGCCTTGAGGAGGATGTTGTGGTCGACAGCCCAGGAGCACAGTCGCCGAGCCTCCTGACAGAGCAGGAGGGAGCCCGTGCCCCCCTGTTTGTTCACGTAGAACATGGCCACCTGATTGTCTGTCTGCACCAGTACGGACTGGCGAGAGGTGAGGTGAGAGAAGGTTCGCAGAGCTAGGCGGATCGCCCGCAGCTCCAGGAAGTTGATTTGTTGAGCCGCCTCCCAAGGAGTCCAAAGGCCTTGAGTGCACGCTCCCTGGCAATGCGCTCCCCATCCCAAGAGAGAGGCATCGGTCGTCAGCACCTGGGAGGGTGCGGGAGACTGAAAGGGCATACCCCGTACCAGGTTGGGCAGGTGGAGCCACCACTGTAGAGAGACCACCAGGCGGTCGGAGATCTGTAGAAGGTCCGCCAGACCTCCTGTGGCCTGAAGCCACTGAGTGCGGAGACACCACTGGACAGGCCTCATATGCAGTCAGGCGTTCGGCATGACATGGACCGTGGAGGCCATATGACCGAGCAGCTGCAGGAACCTCCGGGACGGAACCAGTGACGCACTGTGGAACCTGCCGGCCAAAGCCATGAGCCGGTCGGCTCGCTCTCGAGGCAAGAAGGCGCGAGCTCGCAGTGTGTCAAGCCGAGCTCCTATGAACTCGAGATCCTGAGAGGGGCGCAACGTGGACTTCCCGACATTTATGACGAAGCCCAAGTGCTGAAGCAGAGCCACCGTACGCTGCGTGGCCTGCGCGACCTCTGGGGCCGACTGCGCCCGTACGAGCCAGTCGTCCAGGTAAGGAAAAACGAACAGGCCCTGAAGCCTCAGGAAGGCCGCGACCACCGCCAGGCATTTTGTGAACACCCTGGGGGCGGAGCACAAGCCAAAAGGCAGCACGCAGTACTGATAGTGTTTTCCGGCCACTACAAATCTGAGATATTGTCGGTGGTCCGGATGAATCAGGATGTGAGTATAGGCATCCTTTAGATCCAAGGAGCATAGCCAATCTCCCTGCTGGAGGTAGGGCAGCAAGATTCCAAGGGTAAGCATCCTGAACTTTTCCCGCTGCAGGAACATGTTGAGGTTGCGCAAGTCCAGAATGGGTCTGAGGCCTCCCGTCCACTTTGGGACCAGGAAGTATCTGGAGTAGAACCCCTGACCCCACTGAGGTTGGGGCACTGGCTCCACAGCCTGCTCCTCCAGTAGACCCTGCAGCTCCTGAAGGAGTAAGTCTCTGTGCAGAGGGGGCCTCGGAGGCTCCCCTGGAAAGTAGGGGGGAGGCACCTGGTGAAAATGCAAGAGGTAGCCCCTTTGAACCACCTGCAGCACCCAGGAATCGGATGTTATGACTGGCCACCTGCGAGCGAAGTGGATCAGCCTGCCCCCCGTGCTGAGCGACGGGCGCGGAGGGGGAGAGGATATGCTGGCATAGTCAAAAAACCCCACCCTGCGTGGCAGGGGCTGAGCAGCGGGCTTGGGGGCCCGCGGCCTGCGGGGGCCATTCCCCTGACTCTTAGTCTGTGGGCACTGAGTGGAAGCCGCCGGTACTTGGTATTGAAGGTGGGGTTGCTTATAGGCAAGCACCTTCCTCGGGTAAAAAGGCTTCTTCCCCGGACCCTTCCTCTTCTGTGTGGGAGCGGAGGTCTTTCGGGACAGTCGAGTCCGAGTGAGAGTCTCGGACTCGCGTTCTGCGGCCTTATCGGACATGGGCTTGCCGAAAAGGTTGTCACCTCGGCAGGGGACATCGACTAACTTGTCCTGGGGACATCGACTAACTTGTCCTGTACCCACGGCTCGAGGTCGGATGACTGGAGACAGGCCTGTCGGCGGGCACCGATGCCGACTCCGGCTACTCGGGCCGACGCCTCGAAGCCGTCGTAGGCCGCCCGAGAAAGGAACTTCGAGCATTCTCGAATACTATCGGACAAGGCCAGGAACCTCTGTAACGGTTCGGAGAGACCAGCCGAGAACCCGGCGAGCTCCTTCGCCAAGTCTCGGAAGAGCATGCCATATACAGCTGGTATGTCTGGACCCTGCAGGCAAGCATGGAACCCTGGAAGCACTTCCTACCGAGGGCGTCCAGGTTACGGGCCTCCTTACCCGGGGGCACCGAGGAGTGCATCTTTTGACTCTTAAGCCGATGCATTGCCGATTCCACAACCATGGAGTGGTGTGGCAGTTGCGCCTTCTGGAACCCGGGACTCTTGCGGACTCGATAAACCGAATCGATCCGCTTGCTTAACACCGGTTTTGAGGCCGGGCTTTCCCACATGCGGAAGAGCAGCCGCTCTAGCATCGGAGGGACCGGCACGGTAAAGGCCTCCTTCGGGGGAGAGTCATACTGGAGTGCCTCGAGCTCTTCCGCGCGAGGCCCCTCCTCTGGATCCGCGGGGAAAGCCAAAGCCTTGGCCATATCCTGCACAAAATCAGAGAAGCGCGTATCCTCCGGAGGGGATCGCCTTCGAGGCTCCGACTCGGGCGACTCGTCCCCTTCCGTGTCCCAGTCCGACGCCTCCGTGGAGGAATCGAGGGGCTCCGTGCGGGCGAGGATTCGTCCTGACGCTGACAACCTCGGTCCCGAACGGGAGGCCGAGGGAGACCTCGACCGAGGATCGACTCGAGGATTGACTCGGCCGCCGGGGTCGACTTGGGCGTCGACGTTTCGGTGGTCTGGGCGGATGCACTGGCGATGCTGGTCATCCAAACCCGCTGCTGGTCCAAGAAGGCAGAGATACTGCGCTCCAAGGATGTCAATCTGAGGTCAAGCCCAGAAGACCCGGCAGCCACCGACTCGGGCCCCGACGGCGTCGGGCCCGATGACGGTTCCGTAGGGGAGTCCAGGAGGACAATAGTACTCACGTGCGGCTCCACCTCAAGTCGAGGAAGTTTAGGAGGTCTCTCCGCCTCCGAGGACTCGGGGCGGCTGGCGGGGCTATGCGACCCGGCCCACGAGGGACCAGGTGCGTCCTCTGACGCCACCCGCGCGAGTTTCCTCTGCCGACGATGCTCCCGTCCAGGGGACCCCCGCTCAGAGGAACTCCGACGGAGCTCGTGGCCGGAGTCACGAGACGTTGAAGCCTCCGACGAGGTCCGGTCCGGGCCGGACCGGACTCGGGGTCAGAGAAGATGCTTTCCTTTTGCGATTGCCGACTCCTCAGCGATTTGGAGGACATCTTGCCACACGGACCACAGCTCCCAGAGTCATGGTTGGGTCCGAGGCAATGGCGGCAGAAATTATGCGTGTCTGTAAGAGACATTAATTTAGAACAATGATCACATTTTTTGAACCCGATGGTAGCCATAGGGGGGAAAAGGGCCCCCGCGAAGTCGAAAGACCGGGCCGCCAGGGGTGGAAAATAAGTGGCGGGAACGCCAGTTAAAAACTGAAAACAAAAAAAGAAATGTGAACGGACTCGATAAGGAAAAAATCGAGGCTGGGCAGGAAAAGGACACGCGAACCGAGAAAACAACAAAGAATTAATCAACTTTTTCAGCGGTGGTAACAAACTACGTCTGTAGGGCTCCGCGGAAAAAAGAAGACTGAGCAAGATGGCATCCTTGGGCGGGAAGAGGACCGCGCATGCGCGCTGCAATCCCAAAGGCTTTCTTTGAAAGCTGGGGAAATTGCTCCACGAGGGCTCCGTCGGCGCCGACGTCACCCATAAGTGAGGACTGACTTCCTGCTTGGTCCTGGAGAAACATCCATATATAGTACATTTTTATGGACAAAATAGTAAACAGAACTATGGAAAAGAAAGGAGAGTATATCTAGCAAGAGACATATCAAACAACTTCCTTACATAGACCCCTGGGTCACTTCTGAAGCTGTATCAAGAACAAAGTAACTTATCTCAAACAACTTACTACATATAATATATGCTCCTGCATTTGTCTGCCACCTGAGTCCTTTTCTTCCTAAAAGAAACCTAGTGGCCACAAAAGATCTCAGAATCACTATATAGCCACAAATCATCCAAATGTCTTGGGATTTATGGTTAACATTTTACTTACCAATAATGTCCTTTCCTTGAATCTTGCTAGACCAGTTCAGACAAATAGGTTATGTTCCCTACCAGCAGATGTGGAGAGAGAAGTTCCAGAGGCTTCTTATGACATCATCCTGCCATTAACAGCCCGTCTCTCTAGAAGCATAAACCAGTATCTGCACCCAAGCATACGGTCAGGGATCTCCAACTTCACACAACCTCAGCAAGGATACAAGCAAGGATCAACAGAACAGGAACCATCACTATGTACAGGATCATCTTCAACAGTAGGCTTGTCAGAAGGATATGAGTCTGCAGTGCCAACCACAGAGAGTACAGCAGGCCAAAATAGGTTCCAGGGGCAAGTCCTAGACTGCTCTAGCAGGACTCAAGGACAGGACATTATCTGGTAAGAAAACTGTCACCTTCCATATCATTCTGCTAGACCGGCCCAGGTAAGTGGGACATACTAAAGCTATGATTCCACTGGGTGGGAAAAGACACAGTAGCTTTAAAGACCGCTGAGCCAAAGGCTGTGTCTGCCCGAGCATGGACATCTAAGTGGTAATGCCCGACTAAAATGGAAAGTGATGCTGCCCTACAAATGTTTGACGGGAGAGACTGCTACGCTCTGTCCACAAGGATGATTGAGCCCAAGTGGAATGCACATGCAAACACTCTGGAACCAGTCGGCTCCACAACAAATATGCTGAGGCAATGGATCCCTTGATACAGTGTCTCAGAGTAGACTTGGCAGCTGCGTCACCTTCACGCAGTTTCACAAACAGCACAAATAAATGGTTTGACTTATGAAAGGCGTTAGTAACCTCCAAATACAGGAGAAGCACCCTGTAGATATCCACCAGGCGAAGGTCCTTGTCCTTCCCTTGGGACTGCTCTTTAGAAAAGAGGGCAGACAGACCATCTAATTCACATGGAAGGAAGATAATGCCTTGGGCAAGAAAGGAGGGACGGGCCAAATGCACACAGCTTCCTTCGAGAATAAGTTGTCATATACATTGATATCTGTCCTTCAATTAGGTGTTACACCCACCTTTATTTCCTTTTCTCTTTCTAATAGGACCACTTTATAAGAGTCTTATTCAGCATGTTGTATATTCAATGCAATAAATGTGGCGCTTTCATTCTCAGAAGAATCATTTGGAACCTACGAGCTTGCCCTATATGCCTCAAGTTAGCTGCTATGCATAAAGAATTGACTCTACTAAGGGAAGAATTAGCTGCAATGCAACACACCTTCTCAAGGGTACAAACTGAACAAAATCCACCACCGCTTCCACAAAGAATCAAACAGCCCAGGAACAAATGGATCACAGTGGGCTCTGGTAGGTTGCGACCTGTAACACGGAGACACCCTCTCCTTCAAGAGATATCCTTGCATAATGCCTTCTCTGCCTTGGATAATGAGGGTGCCCAATCCCTGGAAAATGCAGTGCCCTTACATGACAGTCAATATCCAACCTACTGATAATGCACAAAATATCAAGAAAAAAAAAATCACAAAACAGGAAACTACTCCTACTTGGAGATTCCATCATCAGAGACACCAACCTGAGAACACAATTCAAAGGAGAGAAGATGGTCAAATGCCTCCCAGGCTCTTCAGCCAGAAGGAATACGAGCCAAATTGTTGGTATACTGTAGTTAGTGCAGAAAGGGAGCACTCCAAAATTGACGTTGTTATCCACTTCGGTACAAATGACATGGCTAGTAACACTGCCTCAGCAGTTCAGAGGGATTTTCAGACTCTGGGAGAGAAACTCAAGCCCATTGTTAACACTATAGCATTCTCAGAAGTTCTCCCTGTTCTTAGTAAAGGGGCAGAAAGACTACATCGCATAAACAACTTTAATACATGGCTACAAACCTGGTGCAATCAAGGAGGATTTGGATATATAGGCAACTGGGGAAACAGGTGGATCAACAAGATACACTACTGTGCTGACTGACTACATCTCTCTGTCGCAGGGAAAAGGATCCTAAGTGAAAAATTCAGTCACTATGTGGACAGGTATTTAAACTAGGGAAAGGGGGTGACAGATGAAGAACAATAAGTTCAGGACGTCACTCCCAGCAAAAACATAACATTGAAAACAGCCAAACCTTTAAACCACACCTCAATGGCAAGTGGGAAGAAGCGTGTAGAACGAAATCCATGCAAAATACAGCCAAGCAACAAATGCTAAAAGCCTAGCCAACGAAGTTCCTGACCTGTAAGCCCTAATGGTGGAAACGGACACATGAATGGGAACATGGTTTAACGAGTCACATGAATGGGATATAGCCATAGCTGGCTATAATCTATTTAGAAGAGATAGAAAGGGTAGAAAAGGAAGACGAATAGCCCTATACGTAAAAAGCAATATTAAAGCTGCTGAAATTTATTTATTTAGACAGATTTGTATGCCACCTTTTCCTTCGATCAAGGTGGTCATGTCACATCACAATTGGAGGGTTACATTTAACATTACGTGTAAACATTTAGGCAGTACAGTTAACAGTAATTAGACAGTACAATTGAGGTAACATTTAACATGAAGGTATTTAAAAACGTGGTATGAAAGATGTGTGTGTGGGTAGTATGGATGTGTTTAGTTGGTGGAGGTAGTAGTGTTATTGTTTGGGTAGGGGATTGTTGCCTGAATGCTCATAGGTTTCTATAAATAAGAATGTTTTGAGGTCTTTGCGGAAGTTTGTGAGGTCATCTAACACCCTCAGGCTCATTGGGAGGGAGTTCCATAGTGTGGATGCCAGCAGTGATGGTGCTCTTTTTGAAGTTGTTTATTTGGTTTTGTGATAGCCTGCGGGTGTGCCGATCATGTTGTCATTATTGGATCTTCTTGGTCTGTTAATGTCCCTTGTTATAACGTTTTGGAGTGCGTCTGCTGAGAGATGGTGAATGATTTTGAAGATGATCATGATTGTTTTGTATTTAGCTCTTGCCACCATTGGGAGCCAGTGTAGTTGTTGTAGGACGGGAGTGATGTGCTCAGTCCTTGGAGTGTCTAATGATGCGTGCTGTAGTGTTTTGTACCATCTGTAGTGGGTGGAGTGTCTGTTGAGGAAGGCCTTGATATAGTGAGTTTCCATAATCAAGCAGTGGTGTAATAAGTGCTTGGCACACTGTGCGGAAGTGGTCTTGACGGAGCATTGGTTTGATTTGTCTGATTGTTTTCAAATCGATGATATGCCTTGTTTGCGGTTTTGGTGATGTGGGATTTTAGGTTCAGGGCTCTGTCTAGTGTGATGCCTAGATACTTAACTTCTTCTTTGACTACTATGTGTTTGTCTAGGATGCTGATAGTTTGTGGAGGTATGAAGGTAGGGTTCCTAGTGACGAACATTGCCTCAGTTTTGTCGAAGTTGACTGTTAAGTTGTTGGCTATGAGCCAGTCATTCATGTCTTCAAGGCATTTTGTTATTGTTGTAGTGTTTAGTGCTAGTAAGTTGATTGGAGCGTACACCATGATGTCGTCGGCATAAATGTGGTAGTGTAGTTTGTGGTGCTTGATGTTGCATATGGGCTGTATGTAGATATTGAAGAGCATTGATGATAGGGCTGAGCCTTGAGGTATTCCCTGCATGATGGGGAATTGTAGTGATTTCTTTTGATCGCATTTGACTTGTTGCGTTTGCCCTTCCAAGTATGATGTAAACCATTTCAGGGTATTCTTGCATAGTCCTATCTGTTGTAAGCGTTGCAATAGCTCAGCATGTGACACGGTGTCGAAGGCCGCCGAGATGTCCATGAACACTAGCAAGATGCCATTTTTTATGTTGTCCATGCCTCTTAGGAGATTGTCAAAGAGGGAGATGAGTAGTGTTTCCACGCCGTGTTGGGGCTTACATCTGTGCTGGTGTATGTCCAGTGGGGCATTGATATCTATATGGTCCTGGAGTTGCCTTTGCACTGCCTTTTCCACAATTTTAGCAAGGAATGGCAAGCTGGAGATAGGACGGTATGATTTTGGTTCGGATGTGCTCAGATTGCAACTTTTAAGTATTGGTCGTATCATTGTGTGCTTTAGGGGTTGCGGTATGTATCCTTGTTGGAGTGAATCTTTGACAATTTTTTGAATGTGATGAGAGAGCTGGCTTTTGGTGGCTTTGATCCAAGACACTGGGCACGGGTCCAATGGTGAAGTTGTTGTGTTTAGTCCAGATATAATGTCTTCTACTTGCTGCTTTGTTGGTATGTTGAAGCTCTCCCATGTTTGATGTTGCTTCTTTATCGTGAGCTTGTTTGTGGTGCAGTAGTGTGTGTTTAGTGTTCTATGACTTAATGTAGTCTGCATATTTTTGTGGGTCAAGATGGTGGATGCTTTGTTGCGTGTCGTCCTTGGTGAGCTTCTGGACAATGCTAAAGAGTTCTCTTGGTCTATTAGTAGATTTCATGATCAAGCTGGTATGGTGTTGCTGTCTCCGCTCATTTATTAGGTTGTTATATTCCAGTTGTTTGTCTCTGTATTGGGTTAGGAGGTTGTGTGATTTATCCCGTCTCCATCTTCTTTCCAGTCTTCTGAGTGTGTGTTTTGCAACTCTGATTTTATGTGAGTACCATGGGGCGTTAGATCTCTTGTGTGTTTGTGGTTCTTTGGTGGCTGGGGCAGATGCTGCGTTGGATATTATTGTGTTCTATTCTTCTATGTTTAGGTCCAGGGTTTCTTGCTCCTGTTGAAGTTGTGGGGTGATTTTGTTTATGAATGAGTCTCTGTTAAATGTTTTGAACCATCTAGTTATTCTTTCATCTTCTTTGCGTTGGGCGGGGTTATTCAGGGTCATGGTGAATTCAATTACATGGTGGTCTGACCAGGGGACTGGTGTGATTGTTGGTTTTGTGGTCTTATTCTGTTCTACTAGTTGCTTTGGCATGAAGACCATGTCTGGAGTTGTGCCATGTTGGTACGTTGGAGCGTTAATTGTTTGGCAGTATTTAAATGACTCCATGGCTTTTAAGAACGCTGCGGTTTCTCTGATGGGTGCAGATGTTAGGTTGTAGTCTCCTAGTGCAATGAGGGGCTTGTGCGTTCTGTTATGTGCGCATATCATTTCAATTACTGTGGATAGGTGTTCAGTTGTGGTTCCAGGTGGTCTATATATTAGGGAGATGGTTAGGTACTTGTTGGCTATAGTGAGTGTGTTAGATTTGATTGTGTTAGTGGTGGTGATAGTTTTGAATCTGTATTCCTTTCTGGTAAGTATTAGTACTCCTCCTCTTTTCAGTGCTCTGATGCAGTTAAATGCCGAGTACCCTGTTGGGATTACTTGGTTTAATATGACCTGGTCTGAGTTGTCTAGCCAGGTTTCAGTGATGCATATTATATCAAGCTTCTCGTCGTGGATTAGGTCAAGGATAGTATTTGATTTGTTCCTGATAGATATGGCGTTTAGTAGAGTACACCTGATATTTGTTGTTATGATTGGGTTTGTGCGTTCATTATTTGTGTGGTGGGAGAGTGCATTACATGTTGCTTTGTATGGTTTGTGGGCTATATTTTTTTTTTGTTGTTGGCGTTCTTTGGATATGTGTGATGCTGGCGTGCATCTGGGTTGGGTGGTATGTGGGTTGATCAAGGGGATTTGTTGGTTGAGTTTGATGCTATGTGTGCAGGGTGCAAACATGTGGAGGAGTGTGAGGTAGGCCATGAAGCAGTGGGTAAAGGAGGGCATTTAATAACTTATCTTTTACTGATCAGGGATAGGGTTTGTAGTTTACTGACCTGGGTTTGACTTAAGTTGTGTCCTGTAGTTGTAGTTTTGTATTAGTAGTGGTATCTCTACTCTGTGTGTTGTGTTACTTGTGGTTAGTTCATAGGCTAGCTATGAGGTAGTAGTTGATTTAATAGAATAGGCTTATGCAGCGTGTGTTGTTTTACAAAGCAAGCATGCAATGCAAATAATGGGTAGCAAGTTCTATGCGATTAATCTACAAGCAGTGGATTATCTAGGCAAGGTAACAGCATTAGCTTATACAAGCAGTGGATTGTCTAGGAAAGCAGTGGTTTGTCTAGGCAAGGCAGGGCAACAGAGTTAATTTACTAGGAGTGGATTTTCCAGGCAAGGCGTAGCAGCAGCGTTAACTTACTAGCAGTGGAATGTCCAGGCAAGGCAGGGCAGCAGAATTAATGCAGGGGATGTGGGGAAAAGAAGCAGCGCTGTGGATTGTTTTGGAAAGAGGAGATGGCACTGTCATTCATACTAATGTAGTCTACAGGCCAACTCAAACCGAAGAAATGGATAGCGAATTGATTATTGATATTGCAAAAATAGCCATGAAGGGGGAAGTGATCATATTGGGAGACTTTAATTTACCCGATGTGGACTGGAGGATTTCTTCTGCAAATCTGGAAAGAAGTAAAAAAGGTGAAATTAGACTTACCTGCTAATTGTAGTTCCTTGAGGAACTCTAGTCTAGTCCCGGACATCTGGGGTTTTATGCTTCTCCTCAATCAGCTTTGGAGACTGAGAACGTCACTCTCTTGTGATGACATTGGTATATCTCCGCAGGATCAGCCTCCTCACACCAGTAACCTATTGGCAAAGCAGACAACGCACGACTAGCTAACTAACTACTATTCAACATATGTAACCAAGTCCCTGAAACCTGTCCTTTCCTCTTTTTTTTTTTTAATTAACATAACTAGTAACCATTTTAACCCAATGAATAAGACCTGTCCCCCTCCTGACAGGGAGGATAGAGCCCCAAGGTAACCCCATACGAATAAGTTGGATTGTCTTACCTGTCCTCTCTTGCTCGCTTCAGGCCCTAGCACCCAGCACTCAGGGAGGGATACGGGACTAGACTAGAGTTCCTCAAGGAACTACAATTAGCAGGTAAGTCTAATTTCACCTTCCTTATCGTCCCTCTAGTCTAGTCCCGGACATCTGGGGATGTAACAGAGCAGTGAAAACACTCAACGGGAGGGATGCACTAGACCAGCCTGAAGCACTGCTGATCCAAATGCGGTGTCCCTGCCCGCCTGAATATCCAGACGGTAATGCCTAACAAAGGAATGCAAGGATGACCATGTCGCCACCCTACAAATCTCCACCGGAGGCACCAGCCAGAACTCGGCCCATGATGCCGTTTGCGCTCTAGTGGAATGCGCTCTCAGCCCCTCTGGCACCGCTGTGCCTGTCAAAACATAAGCGGACGCTATGGCCTCCTTAATCCAACTAGCAATCGTAGCCTTTGACGCTGACTCACCTTTCCTTGCCCCTGCAAACAAAATGAAGAGCCTATCAGATTTACGAAATTCCGCCGTTCTACGAAGATAAATCTTCAATGCCCTACGAACGTCGAGAAGGTGCATTCGTCCCGAGCAGGAGCTCTTCCGATGCTCGTTGAACACCGGCAACGAAACCACTTGATTCACATGGAATGCCGAAACCACCTTAGCCAAAAAGGACGGCACTGGCCTCAAAACCACCTTTGAATCATAAAAGGTCTAAAAAGGCTCCTTACAGGACAAAGCCTGCAACTCCGAAATCCTCCTTGCTGAGCTAATAGCCACCAGAAACACCACCTTGAGCGTAAGGTCCTTCAAAGAAGCTGTCGCCAGAGGCTCAAACGGTCTGCCCCTCAACGCCTCCAGAACAAAAGGGAGATTCCACTTTGGTACCACTGACCGATACGACGGCCTCAGAAGAGAGACCACCCTTAAAAACCGCCTCACATCTGGATGAGTACCCAGGCCCTCACCTGCAATCTGTACATAGTTTATTATGTTCTCTGTTTAAGAAACCTGTTTAATGAAAACCTGTTTAATGTATTGCCCTGTTCATTGTAAGCACTGATCAATTTTGTGAAGTGTAATTTCTGTTCACTTGTGAAGTGTAATTTCTGTTCACTGTAAACCGCGCTGATGTCGAATAGCGCGGTATAAAAGAAACTTTAAATAAATAAATAAATAAATAATAAAACAACAGGACAACGCTGCTACTTGTACCCACAAGGACGCAGCTGCTAACCCCTTATCCAGCCCATCCTGCAGAAAAGCCAATATCAGCGGGATCGACGCCCTAAAGGCCTCGCAGCGACGCTCTTCACACCATGCCTCAAACACTCGCCAGATGCATACGTATGCTAAAGATGTAGAATGCTTTCTCGCCTTCAGCAACATGGCCACCACCGCGGTAGAATAACCCTTCTTTGTTAACTGCGCCCTTTCAATAGCCAAGCTGTAAGCGACAACCGATCCACGTGAATCATGTGCAGAGGACCCTGAAACAAGAGATCTGACCGCGTGGGAAGCCACCACGGCTTCGCCACCAAGAGACTGCAGATCCGCATACCACGGGTACCTCGGCCAATCCGGACCTATCAGGATCACGCGACCTCGGTGATGCTCCATGTGCTGTAGCACCCTTCCTATTAATACCCACGGCGGGAACAAATACAGGAGCTGCCGCTCTGGCCAACGCTGTATGAGCGCATCCAAGCCTTCCGACATCCTTTCCCTTCTTCTGCTGAAGAAGCGGCTGAGCCGTGCCGACTGAAACGTTACCATGAGATCCATCAACGGGTTCCCCCAACGACGCACCAACATCTCGAAGACCTCCGGATGAAGTACCCACTCCCTGGGTCCACCTTCAACCGACTCAAGAAGTCGGCCTCCACGATGTCTACTCCGGCTACATGTGCCACCGACAAGGCTATCAAATTGTCCTCGGCCCATGCGAACAGGTCCTCGGCCTCGGTTTCCAGTGGCACACTGCTGGTGCGACCTTGACGATTGATGTAGGCTACCGCCGTCGCGTTGTCAGAGAACACCTGAATGGCTCTGCCTTGAAGATAAGGGAGAAAGTCCAGCAAGGCCAACACTACCGCTCTCAACTCCAACCTGTTTATCGACCAGCTCTTCTCCAGATCGGACCATATACCCTGGGCATATCTTCCTTGGAAATGGGCTCCCCAGCCCAAAAGGCTGGCATCCGTCGTTAGGGGTAACCAACCCGGCGGCTCCAATGGCATCCCTTTCTCCAGGTGCTCCTTCCTCAACCACCACTGCAGAGCTGCTCTAGTCTCCAGCAGACATGGGAGCCTTCGAGACAGTGGCTCGTCCTGATGTGACCACCGTCTGAGCAGCGCCCTCTGCCATAGTCGCATGTGAGCCCTTGCCCACTTGACAAGCTCTAACGTTGCTGCCATGGTCCCTAGCAGCTGCAGATAATGCCATGCCGAGGGAGCTGCTCTGGCCGGAAACTGACTGAGCAGCCCTCGCAATCCTTGCGCTCAGTGCTGAGGCAAAAAACGAACACTTTTCCTGCTGCCGTGTCGAACCGAGCCCCCAAATACTCTAGCTGTTGCAATGGCACTAACATGCTCTTTGCCATATTGACTACCCAACCTAAACTCTGCAGAAACGCAACCACCCTGGCTGTAGCTGATTTGCTTTCCGCCCTGGACTTTGCTCTGATCAACCAGTCGTCGAGATAAGGATGCACCAGCACCCCTTCCTTTCGCAATGCCGCCACTACGACAATCATTACCTTGATGAACGCCCGTGGCGCCGTAGCCAGTCCAAAGGGCAATGCCTGGAACTGGAAATGCCCCTGGGGCACCGTAAACCTGAGAAACCTCTGATGCTCATGCCGTATCGGAATATTCAAGTACGCTTCCGTCAGATTTGGGAAGTAAGAAACTCTCCTTTCCGCACCGCCACAATCACTGACCTCAGAGTTTCCATCCGAAAATGCGACATGCGTAAGCAATGGTTTACTTCCTTGAGGTCCAAAATTGGCTGAAACGTTCCTTCTTTCTTTGGCATAACAAAGTAAATGGGGTATCGACTGCAGCCACACTGGTCTGGAGGTACCAGAACTATGGCGTTGAGCTCGAGAAGCCTCTGCAGCATTTCCTGCACCGCTGCCACTTTGACTGGCACCTTGCATGGCAACCGCACAAAAGAATCCACTATCGGCCTCTGAAGCTCCAACGCATATCCCTCTCGTATGACCTCCAATACCCAGCAGTTGGACGTAATTAGGGCCCAGGCAGGGTAAAACTCCAGCAGGCGACCCCCTACGGGTACCAGCTCTCCCTGGGCCCCCCTGACTTCATTGCGACTTTCGCAGGTTCGGAGGAAAAGTGCCGAATCCTCTTTCCGCTCCCCAAAATCCCTGACCTCTACTGGAAAATCGACTCCGCTGTGTCTGGTTAAACCTGGGAAAGCGAAAACGACGAAACTCCCTCTGCTGTCCTCTGGCCGCGGGAGCCAACCGCCCCTGTTTCATTTGGCTTCCGGCAGCCTACCACCCTTCGACTCCCCCAGATCCTTTACCAGCTTATCCAAGTCCTCTCCAAAGAGGAGCTTTCCCCTGAAGGGAAGCTTACTGAGCCTGGACTTAGAAGACCCATCCGCTGCCCAGTTGAGCAGCCAAAGATATCTACGAGCCGCTACCACTGACGCCATGCTCTTAGACAACCCCCGGATGAGATCATAATGGATATCCACCAGGTAAGCCGATCCGGACTCCAGCCTGGCAGGCCCCGCTAAGTCTTCTCCCTACTCACTCTTAATACCTTGGGACCAGCGAAGGCAGGCCCTTGCCACCCACACTCCGCAAATAGCCGCCTGAATTGAAAGAGCATTGACGTCAAACACCTGCTTTAACAATGAGTCCAACTTTCTGTCCTGAGTATCCTTGAGTGCCACACTGCCCTCCACCGGGATAGTGGTTTTCTTTGTATCCGCCAAGATGGCGGCATTCACCTTCGGAGACTTAAATAATTCTCTAGCCTGGTCCACCAACGGGTACAGGTGACCCATAAGCCTGGAGCCTTTCAATGCTGCCTCCGGCATGTCCCACTCTTCCTGGATCATTTCCTGCAGCATCCTATGCACAGGAAAAGCCCTCCGACTCTTCCGAAACACCTGCAGTAAAGCACAGTTACTTACCTGTAACAGGTGATCTCTGGGAACAGCAGGAATAAGTCTTCACATATGGGTATCGTCGGTACCGACGGAGCCTGCGCAGGAACGCTCCCCAGCGTTCAAAAGGAAAGCTTTTGGGAGCACTCCACAGCGCCTGCGCGCGCTGCCTTCCCGCCTTTCCCAACCGTCTCTCTCCAGTTCAAGTTTTAAAGCTGAGACAAAGAGAGAGAGAGGAAATGAAAGATAGATAGAGAGATACAACTCCTAGGGGAGGTGGGTGGGTTGTGAAGACTTATTCCTGCTGTTCCCAGAGATCACCTGTTACAGGTAAGTAACTGTGCTATCTCCAGGAACAAGCAGGAATGAGTCTTCACATATGGGGACTCCCCAGCTAGAGATGCCTGGGAGATCACCCAGATTGTGAGTCCCTGGGAAGGGCTCTACCTCCACCCATGAATCTCAGGCATCCAGCCAGGGATGGAGGGTAGGAGTTGGTTAGGTATGGAACAGGTGTTTGAGAACAGCCTGACCAAACAAGGCATCCCGGCGGGAGTCCTTGTCCAAGCAGTAATGGGCTGTGAAGGTATGAACCGAGGCCCATGTGGCCGCTCGACAGATCTGGTCGATGGACACAGAACTTAGATGAGCCATAGAGGCTGCCATGGCCCTCACATTGTGAGCTGTGACATGGCCCTCCAGAGAAAGGTTCTTACTCTGGTAGGCGAAAGAAATAGACTGAGCAATCCAATTAGACAGAGTTCTCTTAGAGACTGGAAGTCCTAAATGAGAGGGATCAAAAGCAACAAAGAGTTGAGAGGACTTTCTATGTTGCTGTGTCCTTTG
Organism: Ichthyophis bannanicus; assembly: GCA_033557465.1. NCBI lineage: Eukaryota > Metazoa > Chordata > Amphibia > Gymnophiona > Ichthyophiidae > Ichthyophis > Ichthyophis bannanicus. The sequence continues at coordinate 1,499,765,139 of CM066032.1, read as the reverse complement.
TAAGTCAAAAGCAAGAGCTCTTTTACAATCCAGGGTATGAAGATTCCTCTCTGCACTTGAAGCATGAGGTCCTGGAAAAAAAGACAGGTAAATAAACCTCCTGGTTCAGATGAAAAGGTGAGACCACTTTAGGCATAAAGTGTGGATTAGTCCTAAGGACTACTTTGTCATGATGGAACCTTCTATAAGGAGGATTAGCCACCAAGGCTTGCAGCTCACTGATGCGGCGAGCTGAGGTGACTGCAATGAGAAAAATAACCTTCCAAGAAAGAAATTTCAAGGAGGTAGTGGCTAAGGGTTCAAAAGGTGGCTGCATAAGCTGGCCAAGAACCAGATTCAAGTCCCATGCCACTGGAGGTAGTCTGATGGGAGGTTTAGTCAAAAGAAGGCCTCTCATGAATCTTGCTATAAGAGGATGAGAGGAAATAGGTTGTCCCATTGAGAGGTTTAAGGGATGCTGCAATAGCACTCAAATGGACTCTCACTGAATTCGTTTTAAGGCCTGCATGGGATAAATGCAGCAAATACTCTAGTAAAGAATTCAGAGGTATTGCAAGAGGGTTAAGACCCTTCTCTGCACACCAAATGGTAAACCTTTTCCATTTAAAAGCATAGGAATGTCTAGTGGAAGGCTTTCTGGAAGCATGAAGGATATCCTTCACTTGCTGAGAAAGATGCAAATCTTGAAGGTCTAGGCCTTCAGCAACCAGGTTCTGAGGTGAAAAGACTGGGGATTTGGGTGCCACAACGTTCCCTCCTCCTGGGACAGGAGGTCTGGAGCAGATCCCAAGTCCAGGGAGGGAGCTTGAGAGAGATGCAGAAGTAGAGGGTATCACACTTGGCGTGGCCAATGTGGTGCTATGAGGATCATAGACCCCTTGTCTCTCTGAAGTTTGAAGAGTGTCTTGGGAATTAGGGGAATGGGTGGAAAGGCATAGAGGAAGTCTTTCCCCCAATGGAGGAGGAAGGCATCCCTGGCCTCAACTCCCTGACACGGAATTCTGGAACAGAACCGGGGAAGTTTGGCATGCCACGGACTTGCAAACAAGTCTATGTCTGGGGTTCCCCAAATTCGAAAGATCCTGGCTATCTGGTCCCCATCGTGTGGGAGCAGAACTCGACTGAGTCTGTCTGCCCAAGAGTTTTGAACTCCTGGAAAATACACTGCAATGAGATGAATTTGATGCTCTCTAGCGAAGGCCCACAATCTCAGAGCTTCGTTGCAAAGCGACAGAGAACCAGTCCCGCCCTGCTTGTTCACGTAGAACATGGCTACTTGGTTGTACGTGTGGATGAGGACTGTCTTATAGCTGAGCAGGGTGTGGAAAACTCAGAGCTAGAAAGATTGCTCTGAGCTCTAAGCAATGTTCCCTCTAATATTCTGTAGGCTGTGTGCGCATAAAATATCAGCTGTGCAGCTTTTGAAGGAAGGTTAAAATTTTGTGCGCCACATAACGACACTCAGAGTTATATACTTTAAAATTTAACTATACATCAGAATACAGTATGTACACCACATTGATTGCACTAGAAAACATTGTAGAACTTGTGAAAACCGTAAATACATAAAAACTTTTAAATTTTAAGATGTCTGTGTTGTTTCCTATTAGAATCAGAACCCTAATTTTTGTGCGCTCTGTTGTAAAGTTTGTGTGCTCGCTCGGCGAGGTGTGTGCGCGCGCACACGCGCACAGCTTAGAGGGAACAGTGGCTCTAAGAGGTTGATATGAAGAGATGTCTCCTCTAGAGACCAGATGCCCTGAGTGGAGAGATCTTGAAGATGAGCTCCCCAACCTCTTGGAGAGGCATCTGTTATAAGGGTTGCTTGGGGTAACACCTGTTGAAATGGGCACCCCAACAACAGATTTTGAGTGGACTTCCACCAGTGGAGGGACCAAAAGAGGCGACTGGAGGTTGCTATTTTGTCTGACAGGCAACCTGATGCCTGGGTCCATTGGGTGGATAGAGTCCACTGAGCTGCCCTCATGTGAAGGTGAGCGTAAGAAACCACATGCACGGTGGATGCCATGTGGCCTAACAGTTGTAACATCTCTCGAGCAGTTAAATGGGATTTTAACTGAACTTGTGAGGCTAACTGCACCAAGCGTAGGCAACGGGCCTGGGGAAGATAGGCCCTTGCAGTTGTGGTATCCAGCAAGGCCCCTATGAACTCTAGAGACTGAGTAGGGGTGAGATGGGATTTTGGAAGTTTATTACAAGTCCCAGATACTGAAGGATACGCCTTGTGCAGGTTAGAGAAATCTGGGCCTCTGACTGGGATGGAGCTCGGATGAGCCAGTCGTCCAGATATGGGAATACGAATATCCCTAGAGTGCATAGAAATGCAGCTGCTACTGCCATGCATTTTGTGAACACCTTTGGTGCAGAGGCCAGACCGAAGGGAAGCACTCTGTATTGATAGTGCTTCTCTTGATAAAGGAACCGAAGGAACCTTCTGTGTGATGGATGGATGAGGACATGGGTGTACGCATCCTTGAGGTCTAGAGAGCAAAGCCAATCCGGACTCTGAAGGTATGGAAGGAGAGTACCGAGAGAAATCATCTTGAATTTCTCCTTGCACAGAAACTTGTTCAATTCTCTGAGATCTAATATGGGTCTGTAGCCCCCTGTTTTCTTTGGAATAAGAAAGTAGGGGGAGAAGAACTCTGAGCCCTGCTGAAGAAGGGGTACTTCTTCTATTGCCCCTTGGGCAAGAAGGGTAGTGATCTCCTGACCCAGAAGGTCGAGGAGAGATGTTTGAGAATTGAACTGTCTCACCATGGTGTGAGGAGGAAGGTTTAAGAAATGAAGCTTGTACCCCTCCCTTATGATGGAGGGTCCATTGCTCTGCTGTGATTTGTTCCCATCTGGGAGCAAAGTAAGCTAACCTTCCTGGAATGGTGAGAGGCTCTGGATGCTCTAGAGCCAGAAAAGCTAAGCTCTCTAGTTGTAAGTCAAAGGCCCTGAGGAGGCTGAGGCTGCTGGGCCGTAGCAGTCCTAGCAGCCTTAGGCTTGGCCTGTTTCGGCTGTTGCCGTCTTTGTAGCAAAACGACCTAAAGAAGATGACTGCTGACCATAAGCAGAATATTCCCTTTTTTGGGAAAAAACCCTTTTTGAACAACCTTTTCTTAAAAGGAGCAGAAGTAGACTTTGGAAGTCTATCTAAAGCAGAGTTTTCAGCATCCATCTGGGTGGCCTTTGCTTGCCAATCTTTGCCAAAAAGGTTTTCACCTGTACAAGGAAGATTTCCCAGTCCATCTTGAACCCAAGGTTCCAAATCAGAAGCTTGTAACCAAGCAACTCTGCGTGCACCTATGGTAATGGCCGAGGCTCTGCTGGCACCTTCAAAAGAGTCAAAGGCTGCACGGTTGGAAAACTTGGAAACATCCTGGGCATGTTTCAGCCAGGTAAGGAATTCTTCCCTTTTATCTTCTTGAATAAAAGGAGATAAAGTTTGCAGATGATCTGTAACTTCTTTTAGAAACATCCCCATATAGAGAGACTATACGAGTTGATTCTGGCAACAAGCATACTAGCCTGGAAAACTCTCCTGCCAAAGGCATCTAAGGTTCTGCATTCCCTTCCTGGAGGAGCAGAAGAGTGCCTTTTTGTACTCTTTATCTTCATGGCAGACTCCACCACAATGGAGTGGTGAGGAAGCTGAGTTTTATGGAATCCATGACAAGGAGGAACACGATACATGGTGTCCAACCTGCGAGAATGAGGGGAAGTGGTGAGAGGAGTCTCCCATATGCCCAACATGTGATCATAAAGAATCTCATGTATTGGTAAAGTGGCTGCCTCTTTAGGAACCTTAGGATATTGTAAGATATCTAATTTTTTGGCTCTAGGCTCTGTCTCAGGGGCCACTGAAATGGAAAGGCCCCTGGCCACTTCCCTAATGAAGTCTTGAAAAGACAAGTCTTCTGGAGGAGACATTCTCCTTTTTGGAGAAGAGGGCTCCTGAGGATGAATCACCGATGCTTCGACAGAGACCTCTGATTCAGAGTCTTCAGAGGAATCGAAGTATCGTCTGTCTGGATGCTCCTGCAGAGCCCGATATGCGTACCGAGTGGTGTCGACATCGGGAGTGATCGGTACCGATTCGGTACCGATGGGCATCACAGAACAGTGTACCGCTGCAGTCGACCCCGCAACAGATGTCGATGCAATCGGTACGGGCACCGGAACCGATGTCGGTACCGGTGCTGGAATAGGTACCTGCAACGGAGTTTGTTGCGGTACCGAAGGCGTTGCAGCTTGTATGAATGCCGTAATGGCACGCTGCATGGTCAGGATATTCTGATCCATTGATGCAACCAATGTCTGGATGTCGGTACCAGTGGGAACCACCGGTACTCCAGAACATGGCAACAAGTGATCGGTTGAGGCCGAGCCATCGATATCAACCTGTGACCCCATAGATAAAGCTTTGGAAGCCGGAGCCTCCCGCCGGGGTAATTTCGCCGGTGCGGGTTCCTTGAGGGCAAGCCCGGAGGCATCTCGATACTTGGAAGGAGATCTACCCTTCGAGGACCGGCTGGATTTAAGTTTGGTTACCTGAGATCAATGTGAGGAAGAAGCCGCCCTGGAAGACGTCGATGCAACCGAAGCTGCATCCGAGGGAAACAGGGTACTGAGCTTAGCTGCTCGATTCTGCAGGCCTCTTTTAGACATCATGGAGCAGAACTCACAAACCGCAATGGAATGGTCAAAACCTAAACATTTTAGACACCATTCATGGGTGTCAGTGACAGAAATAGTGCCGCTGCACTTCGTGCATTTTTTAAACCCAGAGGCGGGCTTTTCCATGAGGAAAAAATTTCCTAGGCCTAAGGCCAAAGAACAAAATGCACTGAAGTGAGAAAAACAGTAGGTTTTTTTGTTGTTGTTTTTTTAAGAATAAAGAAAGAAAAGACCGGCGGTACCGGTCCAGCGTCGAGAAGGCAGACGCGCAACCAAAGAAATAAAATAAAATAAAGAAATTCTTAAGCGGTGACAGGAACACGACCTGCTGGCTCCGCGGAAAAGAAGAACTGGAGAGAGGCGGTTAGGAAAGGCGGGAAGGCAGCGCGCAGGCACTGTGGGATGCTCCCAAAAGCTTTCCTTTTGGATGCTGGGAAGCGTTCCCGCGCAGGCTGCGTCGGTACCGACGATACCCATATGTGAAGACTCATTCCTGCTTGTTCTTGGAGATAGGATCCTCCAAGGTAGCATTCTCTGGCCCAGGACCCGGCATATTGAGAGCTTTCAATGACTCCATAATGAGTGCAGACAACTCTTCTCTCCTGAACAGTCGGATCACCCTAGCCTGGTCCTCCCTGTCCGTAAGAGTAGTTATTCACCTGTAACAGGTGTTCTCCAGGAGCAGCAGGAATCAGTCCTCACATATGGGTGACATCGGCGCTGACGGAGCCCCCGTGCGGAGCTTTCCCCAGCTTTCAAAGAAAGCCTTTGGGAATGCAGCACGCATGCACAGTCCCCTTCCCGCCCAAGGGTGCCATCTTGCTCAGTCTGATCACATAGCTAAAAGACAGCAAAAATGACAAAATAAATCATATGACTGCAACTCCAAGGGGAGGAGGGAGGGTTGTGAGGACTGATTCCTGCTGCTCCTGGGGAACACCTGTTACAGGTGAGTAACTACTCTTTCTCCAGGAACAAGTAGGAAGTCAGTCCTCACATATGGGAACTCCCCAGCTTAAGGCTACCGGAGACCCAAAGCTGAAAAATGAGCTCTCTCTAGAGCCTCAGCATGCAAGAACAGAATCTTCTCTGATAACGCCTCCGAACGGTAGCCCAACACCAGGGCCAGAGGGTAGGAGTTGCCTAAACCCCAAAGAGATTATGGAGTACCGCCTGCCCGAAAGCACTGTCCCTGCGGAACTCCTTCTCAAGGCAGTAGTGAGCTGTAAGTCTAGCTTGAAGACCAAGTAGCGGCCCGGCAGATGTCTGCCAACGGCACAGAGCGTAGATGAGCCACTCACGCAGCCTTCGCCCTGACATGGTGAGCCGTAACTCGACCCTGTAACGAGAGGCCGGCTGCCCTGTAAGCCTGGTGGAAGTGGAGGAGATAGCCCTTCTGGATTAAACTTAGTATCCAGGTATCCCTTGTGACGGCTGACCACCTGTGGGCGTACAGGGCCAGCCGGCCTCCAGTGCTGATAGGGGCCAGCTGAGGAGGAGAGGCTATGCCACTGGAGTCAAAACCCCGCTCCCTGTTGTGCAGGAGCTGGAGCTGGTGGCTTGGGGGTTTTCTGCCTACGGGGCCCATGTCCCTGCCCCTTAGCCTGCTGACCCTGTTGGGGAGCTACAGAGGCCTGAAAATGAGGGTACTGTTTATAGGCAGATGACTTCCTCGGGTAAAAGGTCTTTTTCCACGAGCCCTTCTTCTTCTGAGAAGGGGCAGAGGTTTTTCTGGACAGCCTTGTCCGGGTAAGAGTCTCTGTCTCGAGTTCTGCAGCCTTGTCAGCCATGGGCTTTGCCAAAGAGGTTTTCACCTCGGCAGGGGACATTGTCCAACTTGTCCTGCACCCATGGCTCGAGGTCCGATGACTGTAGCCAGGCCTGACGGCGTGCACCGATGCCGGCCGCGGCTATCCGGGCCGAAGCCTCGAAGCCATCATAGGCTGCTCGAGAGATAAACTTCGAGCACTCACGAATACCCGATGACAGAGCACTGAACCTCTGCAAAGGTTCCTCGGAGAGAACAGCAGAGAACCCAGCAATCTCCTTTGGCAGGTCTTGAAGGTACATGCCCATATACAGCTGGTAGGTCTGGACACGGCAAGCAAGCATAGAGCCCTGGAAGCACTTCTTACCGAGGGCATCCAGGTTCCGGGCCTCCCGACTGGGAGGCACCGAGGAGTGCAACTTGACTCTTCAGACGATGCATGGCTGATTCCACAACCATGGAGTGGTGCGGTAATTGTGCCTTTTGGAACCCGGGGCTCTTGCGGACTCGATAGATGGAATCGACCCGCTTGCTCAAAACCGGCATCGAGGCTGGAGCCTCCCACATGTGGAAGAGCAGCCATTCCAGCATTGGAGGAACCGGTACAGTAAAGGCCTCCTTTGGGGAGAGTCATACTGCAGGGCCTCGAGCTCCTCGGCTCAAGGCTCCTCCTCGGAATCCGCGGGGAAGGCCAAGGCCTTGGCCATATCCCGCACAAAGTCCGAGAACCAGGTATCCTCCAGTGGGGACCGTCTCTGAGGCTCGGACTCCGGTGAGTCCGAAGGGCCACACCGAGTCTGAAAGGTGTCGGGTGACTCCTCATCCTCCGTTTCCCAGCCGGACTCCTCGGAAGGGCAGGCACCGATACCATCCACCCCGATGCCGAGGGTACTGGCATCGATGACCTTGGTCCCGAACAGGAGGCCGAAGGGGATCTTGGCCAAGGATAGACTCAAGCGCGCATGGACTCGAGGATCGGCTCGGCCTCCGGGGTCGACTTGGACGTCGATGTCCCGGTGGTCGGGGCAGATGCACCGGTGAGACCGGCGATCAGTGCCCACCTCTGTTCGATGAAGGCAGCCAAGCTGCTCTCCAAGGCCGTCAACCTGAGTCTGAGCTCAGGAGACTCAGCAGCCCCCGACTCGGGCCCCGACAGCGTCGGGCCCGACGTCGGCTCCCCTGGAGGAGAGTCCACAAGGACTACAGTACTCACGTGACCCGGGGACGCCATCTCCACACGAGGTTGTTTTGCAGGCCTCTCCGACTCCGAAGACCCAGGACGGCGCTCGGGGCTATGCAACTTGGCCCTCAAGGAGCCAAGTGCGTCCACCGACGCCACCCTCGCGGGTTTTTCTTCCTGTGATGCTCCCGCGAGGGAGACCCCCTCTCAGAGGAACCTCGGCACCGCTCGGGGCCGGAATCCCGAGACATCGAGGCCTCTGACGAAGTCCGGACGCGGAGTCAGAGAAGATTCTTTGCTTTTGGTGCTGCCGACTCAACGCCTTCGAGGGCATTTTCCCACACGGACCACAGATCATCGGGTCATGATCGGGTCCGAGGCACCAGAGGCAGCAGTCATGTGTGTCGGTGAGAGACATAAGCTTCTTACACCGATCACACTTTTTAAACCCACTGGCAGCCATCGGGGGAAAAAGGGCCCCTGCGAGGTCAAAAGACAGGGCTGCCAGTGAAAAAAGAAAAATGGTGTGAACGCTAGTCACTAAGGACAAAAACTGAAAAAAGAATACCAGGCTCGATACCAATGTATCAGGCCCAGGCGGGAAAGGGAAACCGGCGTCGAACCGAAGAAACGGGTCAAACATAGAACAAAATCCACTTTTTCCTCGGGTGAAAACGAAACACATCCGTGAGGCTCCGCGGAAAAAAGAAGACTGAGCAAGATGGCACCCTTGGACGGGAAGGGGACCGCGCATGCGCGCTGCATTCCCAAAGGCTTTCTTTGAAAGCTGGGGAAACGCTCCGCACGGGGGCTCCGTCGGCACCGACGTCACCCATATGAGAGGACTGATTTCCTGCTTGGTCCTGGAGAATCTCTCCTTCCTCCAGACCATCTTCCAACTCGTCATCCGGATCTCCCTCATCAGAAGGAGGCCCCCCGAGGCTATCGACTGGTCTGTCTGCGCTCTCTCCATCCTGACCCTCTTAGCCAGGCTTCCCGATGCACCTACACTTAAGGAGGTCCCTGGTCTCTTTTCTGACAGCCCCCCGTCCCCAGACCTCGACGCTAGGCATTCCTGAAGCCCCCCGAAAGCCTGTTGAATGAGCGCCACAAACCCTGGGGAAAAAATAGCCGCTAGACCCCCAGGCAAGTTGGGTTGTGCAGAGGGGAGATCTGGAAACCGAAGACGGTCCCGCAACCAGCTCCCTATGCGATGTGTCTGTGGAAGCCGGAGCCTGGCCAGCCAACGGAGCTTCCTGCACCACCGCATCCCCCTCCAAGGCGTGTTCCATAGCCTCAGCCTCTTGCGCACACCCCCTACAGATGCCTGCTTCCGAAACCACCCCCCATCTAGCTCCGCAGACCACACACTGCGGTCTCACCAGCATGCCTTCTAAGCCTCACCATCTTTTTTTTTTTTTTTTGGCACTATGTGGTTTCCGGGCCCACTGACCCCCTCCGAGGCTAAAAATAGTGGGCAGCACCGAAAACAAAGCTTCCCGCCCAAATCGTGCACCGCTGAAGGCCCCGGGTCAGAATTGGCGCTTCCCGTGTTCCTGCCACGCGGTAGGCCCGCTGCAGCCCCCACGCTTCACTTACTGCACTCCTGAAGCCGCGCCCGCTGAGAAATTCATCAAGATCCCTCCGGCTGTCCTCCGCTCCACCAACTGGCAATTTTCAGCGTCAGGAGCCACAGCGCAGCTAAAAAGGGAGCCGCCTCCGCGCCTTGCGATCCTCCAGTGCACTCTCCTGCTGCCACCCGCTCTACCGACTTGCTTTTCAGCGCCGGGAAGGGAAATCGCGAAGATCCAGCGAACAGACAGCTCCTGCTGTGCTTCAAAGCGCTAACAGGCAAATCATCTGATGCGCTGCCTAAAGCCACACTGTCTGAGACCCACAGGTTGCTCGGAGCTCCACGGGGGACTAAATGGATCCTGCCGACCCAGCCAGACAAGACAGCATGCAGACAGGAGGGGGGAGGGAAGAGGGGAGGCCTTAAACAGCCAGGCAGGTAAATAAACTCCTCTTCTGTCTATGTAACTTCCCTTATACTACCAGAAATTGTTCCTTAATTGTTCCTAACTGCTCCTAAATTGTTTCTTAATTGCTCCTCTATTAGTGAGCCCAGACCTCTTGGCTCACCAGTCCTCCAGCTGCTTGGAGACTGAGACAACTGGTGTGAGGAGGCGGATCCTGCGGAGATATACCAGTGTCATCACAAGAGAGTGACTTTCTCAGTCTCCAAAGCTGCTGGAGGCGGCACATAAAACCCCAGATGTCCGGGACTAGACTAGGGGGACGATAAGGAAATTATGGATGCCTTCCAAGATGCATTACTTAGACAAATAGTGATGGAACCGACCAGGGAAGGCTCAATGTTAGATTTAGTACTCACCAACAGAGATAGCGCATCGAATATCCAGGTGGGTGCCCATGGGAGCACCAGTGACCATCAAACGGTGTGGTTGGAGATTAAAGCCAAGGTGGAGTCCAATCACAGCAAGCTCAAAGTCCTAGACTTCAGAAACACTGACTAGTAAAATGGCTAAGTTCCTGAATGAGGAGTCAGCAGGGTGGGAGGCTATAAGGAAAGTGGAATTGCAATGGGCTAAACTAAAGAAGGCAATAAAAGGGGCAACAGATACATATATAAAGTAAATACAAACAAGAGGAAAAGAAAATCTATTTGGTTCTCCAAAGAAGTGGCTGCATAAAGGCAAAAAACACAGCTTTCACAAAATTCAGAAGTCCACAAACAGAGCAACACAGAAAAGAATACAGGATAAAACTAAAAGAGACAAAAGAGAAATAAGGATAGCAAATGAAAGGCAGAAGAAAAGATGGCAAAAGATGTGAAGTGTGGTGACAAAACTTTCTTCAGGTATATTCGGGAGGGGAGGAAAACCAGAGGTGGAATTGCAAGACTCAAAAGTGATGGGAACGGATTTGTGGAAAGTGACATTGAAAAAACAAACATGCTAAACAAATACTTCTGCTCTGTTTTTACTAAAGAAAATCATGGAGAAGGACCACCTGTGATTGACAAATATACAAATGGGAATGGAGTAGATACCACACCATTCACAGAAGATGTTTTAGAACAGCTTGCAAAACTGAAGGTGGACAAGGCCATGGGACCGGATGGGATACATCCCAGGATACCGAAAGAACTCAGATGTTCTTGCAGGGCCATTAAAGAATGTTTTTAATAGACCTTTGGAGGCAGGAGAAGTTCCACAGGCCTGGAGAAGGGCTGATGTGGTACCTCTTCACAAAAGTGGTAATAGGGCAGAGGTGACAAACTACAGGCCAGTAAGCCTTACCTCAGTGGCGGGAAAAGTAATGGAGGCACTCCTGAAAGAGCGAATAATAGATTTTTTCGAAACCAACAGGTTGCATGACTCAAGACCACATGGTTTTACCAAAGGACAATCTTGCCAAACAAATCTGATTGAGTTCTTAGACAGGGTGACCAGAGAATTAGAATAAAGGGCATGCGATGGATGTGATCTACCTAGATTTCAGCAAAGCCTTTGATACTGTTCCTCATAGAAGGCTAATCAAACTCAACAGCTTGAGGATGGGTCCCAAAGTGGTGAACTGGATCAGAAATTGGTTGACTGACAGACAACAGAAGGTGATGGTAAACGGTGCTCACTCGGATGAAAGGAAAGTGATTAGCGGTTCGGTCCTGGGGCCCGTACTGTTCAACGTATTTGTGAGCGATATTGCTGAAGGACTGAATGGAAAAGTCTGTCTTTTTGCAGATGACACGAAAATTTGCAACAGAGTGGACTCCACTGAGGGAGTGGGGAACAAGAAGAAACATCTACAAAAGCTGGAAGAATGGTCTAACGCTTCGCAGTTAAGATTTAATGTGAAGAAGTGCAGTGTCATTCACTTGGGAAGCAGAAATCCAAGGGACTTGTATGTGATAGGGGGCGAGACGTTCGTGTGCAAAGACCAGGAAAAGGACCTTGGAGTGATTGTTTCTGAGGATCTCAAGGTGGCGAAGCAGTGAGACAAGGCAGTGGCCAAAGCCAGAAGGAAGCTGGGTTTCATACAAAGAGGAGTTACCCGCAGAAAGGAAGAGGTACTAATGCCACTGTACAAGTCACTGGTGAGGCCTCATTTCGAATATTGTGTTCAGTTTTGGAGACCATATCGCGCAAAGGATATAAAAAGACTGGAAAGGGTTCAGAGGAAGGCGACCAAAATGATTTGGAGTCTGTTTCAGGAGGCATATGAGAAGAGACTTGAAGACCTAAATATGTACACTCTGGAGGAAAGGAGGGGAGATATGATTCAGACCTTTAAATACTTAAAGAGTATTAATGAACAAACAAACCTCTTCCAAAGACAGGGAAGCTGTAAAGCTAGAGGTCATAACATGAAGCTGCAAGGGGGTAAACTCAGAGGCAATGTCAGGAAGGAGACATTTTCCTTACCGTTAATTTCCTTTCCTGGAATCCTGCTAGACCAGTCCAGACAAACGGGTTGTGTTCCCCTTCCAGCAGATGTTGGAGACAGAAATAGATTTCCAGAGCCCTGATTGGCTGGCCACTGGCATATAGTAACATACCCACAGGGGTTCTCCTCAGTATAGTTCGTATAGCTAAGATAAGGAAGCCAAGACCAAACATACCCGGCCAACTGGACCAGAAAAAACATGGTCAACTATATACATGAATCACTGGCGTGGAAAAAAGGGGGAGCCGACCCTCGGACCTCCCTGCATAATAACTTCCTTGGAGGATGTCCAAGATGGTCGGCGTATCACTTCCAGAACTGCAACAGACAGCGGGGTGGGAACTGGACTGGTCTAGCAGGATTCCAGGAAAGGAAATTAACGGTAAGGAAAATTTTTCCTTCCATTTCATCCTGCTAGACCAGTCCAGACAAATGGGAAGTACCCAAGCTAATGACCCCCAGGGCGGGAAGCGATAGCCGCAGAAAGCACCCTTGTGCCAAACTGACTGTCTTCACGCGCCTGGACATCTAGGCGGTAATGTCGCACAAAAGTCGACAAGGACGCCCATGTCGCCGCTCGACAAATATCTACCGGATCAACGTGAGAGCATTCAGCCCAGGAAGCCGCCTGAGCTCTAGTAGAGTGTGCGCGAAGAACCGCCGGAACCGGCTTGCCTTGTCCAATATAAGCTGCTTCAATGGCTTGCCGGAGCCACCGGGAAATCGTCAATTTAGAGGCCGCGAGACCTTTCCGAGGCCCCGCAAAAAGAACAAAGAGATGATCAGACGCTCGAAAGGAATTAGTAACCTTCAAGTAGCGACGAAGAATTCTGTGGAGATCTAAGGTTCTGAGATCTTTATGCTTCCCCGCGCATTGCTCCTTGGAAAAGATGGGAAGAAAAAGCGGTTGATTAAGATGAAAGGACGTAAGGACCTTTGGTAAAAAAAGACGGCACCGGCCTAATCAAGACGCCCTCCGACGAAAAGGAGAGAAAAGGGTCCCGACAGGAGAGAGCTTGTAACTCCGAAATCCGACGAGTCGAGGTAATCGCTACCAGAAAGACGGTCTTGAGGGTAAGATCCCGCAAGGAAGCCTCTTTGAGGGGCTCAAAAGGACGAACCACGAGTCTTCAAGACTAAGGACAAATCCCAAGGAGGCACTAATGCCCGCAAAAGCGGACGCAACACTTTCACCCCCTTGAGAAAACGGGCTACATCGGAGTGCGACGCCAACAAACAGCCCCGCATAGGTCCACGGAAACAAGTTAAAGCAGATACCTGCACCCGCAGCGTACCCAGGGCCAAACCCTTCCCGAACCCGTCCTGTAGAAATGCTAAGACATCCAGAACCGCTGCGCGCCAGGGGGAAATCTGATGGGACGAACACCAGGATTCGAAAACACGCAACACCCGCACATAAGCAAGAGACGTGGAAGATCTATGAGCTTGGAGAAGGGTAGAGACGACTTCAGACGAATAGCCCTTGCGTGCTAGCCGGCGGCGCTCAAGAGCCAAGCCGTAAGCGAGTAGGGATCTGCGTTGTCCATGAACACTGGGCCCTGCCGAAGGAGGGGGGCAGTCAAGGACAAGGGTAGCGGACGCCCCCGAGATAAACGGACCAGATCCACGTACCAAGGTCGCCGAGCCCAATTCGGCGCTACGAGAATTACCGGACCCCTGTGCTCCACGATGCGACAGAGAACCTTGCTGATCAAGGCCCACGGAGGAAATACGTATAGAAGAACGTGAGCCGGCCAAGGCTGAGCTAACGCATCTATCCCGTGGGAGCCGTGGTCTCTCCAGCAACTGAAATAGACGGGCACCTTGGCATTCCTTCCCGAGGCCATGAGGTCCATCACCGGCATTCCCCAGCGGCGCACAATGTCCTGAAAGGCCTCTGGGACGAGTTCCCATTCCCCTGGATCGAGAGTGTGTCGACTGAGAAAGTCGGCAGTGACATTGTCGACCCCGGCGATATGCTGCGCCGAAATGGCTAACAAATGTTTCTCCGCCCACGGAAACAGACGATCCATCTCCCTCGATACTCCCGGACACTTTGTCCCCCCCTTGGCGATTGAGGTATGCCACCATGGTGGCACTGTCGGAGAGGATTCGAACTGCTTGATTGCGGAGCACGTGCAGAAAGCTGTGCAAGTCGAGGCGAACAGCTCGAGCCTCCAGCCAATTGATGATCCAAGTCGCCTCGAGAGGCGTCCAGGAACCCTGCGCTGTGCGAGTCAGACAATGAGCTCCCCAACCGGAGAGGCTCCCGTACGTTGTCACCAACACCCAGCGCGGAACGTCCAGCGGGACTCCCCGAAGAAGATTGTGCGACTGTAATGGAGGCAATGGAACGAGCAGAGAGACATAGTAAGTCGTAGAACGAATCGGCGAGAAAGGCAGTGGCAGATTCCAAACGAGCCATGGCGGGATCTTCCGGCAGCCTCTGAAGCCAGCGTAGCAACGCTCGGGCCACCAAGGCTCCACAGACCGTCGCCTATAACGCCATAGTGGAGGACGAAAAGGCCGTTTTGAGAAGATTTTCAACCTTGCGATCCTGTTGATCCTTGAGAGCACCACCGCCCTCCACTGGAATGGTGGTATGCTTGTTCACACCCGAGACCAGGGCATCCACCTTAGGATAGGTAAGCCATCTGTCAATCTCAGACGGAGGCCAGAGATAGAGTTGTCCAAGGCGGCGTACCGCCCGGAGCGGGGAATCAGGAGCATCCCACTCCTGAGACACCATTTGTTGCATTTCCGCCGGGAAGGGAAACGCCTTGGAAGGCTGCCGAATACCCTGCAAGATCGGGTCCGGTTGAGACTGCGACGGAGTCGCGTCAGAGGTTGGAGGATCAGAAAGCCGCAGAGCCTCAACCACTTGCTTGATTAAGGGCGTCAACTCCTCTTTGCGGAAGAGACGGATATCCCGAGAATCATCCGCTGTCGGCATGGCAGAATCCGAATGAGAATATTCGCCATCCTCCCGCTCGGAGCCCGAGAGGCTGACATCCCCCGAGGATCCAGTACCATCCAGGCCCACAGTCCCGTTTGATAAGGAAGCCGTAACCTTTTTGGAGGGGCACCCGGATTCACGGGTGGAGGTCTTATGCGTGCGCTTGCGAGAGACCGGCGCTTCAGAAGCAGCTCCCGCAGGCAGTACTTGCTTGAATCCCAAAACCAGGGAGTCTGAGTTCCAGAGAGACCAAGCTTGGCGAAAAAGCGCCAAAAACTGGGCCTCCGAGGGCGATTGAAAGTCCTTCTGTAGGCCCGTGGCCTGAGGGACTTCCAGCGGAACAGCTGGTGAAGCTAGCACGGGCAGGGCGGCAGGACTAGAAGCGGAGAGACTCGGGGGAACATCTAAAGACTTAGAGGTCTCCCCGGGATGAGTAAGGCAGGCCGAGCACATGTGATCTGACAGCTCCTTGTTCTTCTTGTTGCAGCCCAGGCAGCGCTGCCCCGTAGCAGGCATGATCACCGTTAGAGATTCGCCCTCTGATCCTTTTTTTTTTTTTTTTTTTTTTTAAATTTGTGCTTTAAATAGTGCCCCCAAGCGTAGAAGGACCCTCAAAGGCAGCGAATAATAAAAAGTAGCGCTACAAAACAGGCACCGCAAATGCCGCGAAAATGGCTGTCGGCCCAAAAGCGCGCGAAAACACGGAGCCGCCAAAGACTGAGAAAAAATGCAAAATAATAAAATCTGCGACCCGGTTGAAACGGGGAGAGGCAGTCAGGGAGACCCCAAGGCAACTACTAAGGCCGTCGCTCCCGAGGGCTTGATCAAGAATTTCGCCCTGCTCGGCTGCCGCGGAGTCGGGAAATTCAGGAGAGGCTGTCACTTACAGTTCTGAAGAGCCGAACACATCTGATCCGATTCCCCCAAGCATTGCAGACGGCAACCCCGCTCACTAACCCGCTTGGCTAGGGCTGGGGTCTTCCGGGGGGAGGAGAAGGACAGGGCTGCACTGATCCAAAGCAGGAGCTCCTGTGAAAACCCCCGATGTGACTACAGACTGGGAAAATCCAAGGCAACACCACGTGTGAAGCCTGGATACCTCCAGAGGGCAAGGAATCCAGATAAAAAACAGTTACCAAATGAAAGGAAGAAAATAGAGCAAAAACAAGGCAAATTAAATTAAACGTGAGGAGAAAAGCCAGACACTCCATCTGCTGGAGACAGAAAATACTGAGGAGAACCCCTGTGGGTATGTTACTATATGCCAGTGGCCAGCCAATCAGGGCTCTGGAAATCTTTGTCTCCAACATCTGCTGGAAGGGGAACACAACCCGTTTGTCTGGACTGGTCTAGCAGGATGAAATGGAAAGCACAGTTAATTACCTGTAACAGGTGATCTCTGGGAACAGCAGGAATAAGTCTTCACATATGGGTATCATCGGTATCGACGGAGCCTGCACGGGAACGCTCCCCAGCGTCCAATTAGAACGCTTTTGGGAGCATCCCACAGCGCCTGCGTGCTGCCTTCCCGCCTTTCCCAACTGCCTCTCTCCAGTTGAGTTTTAGAGCTGAGACAAAGAGAGAGAGAGCGCAAGGGAAAGGAAAGAGATAGAGAGATAGAACTCCTAGGGGAGGTGGGTGGGTTGTGAAGACTTATTCCTGCTGTTCCCAGAGATCACCTGTTACAGGTAAGTAACTGTGCTATCTCCAGGAACAAGCAGGAATGAGTCTTCACATATGGGGACTCCCAAGCTAAGATGCCTGGAGGAGGCCCCAGCATGTTGCAATCTATAGATGGGCCATGCTTATCCCTCAAAACCTCAGGCATCCAAGGGATGGAGGGTAAGAGTTGAACTAGAAAAGAAAAAAAAGAGGTGCTGTGGAACAGCTTAACTAAACAAGGTATCCAGAGGGGAGTCCTTGTGTAAATCAAATATTAGAAAAAAGTTGAGTCCTAATTTTCTAATGTGGATCTCTCAAAAATATTGCAAAAATAGTTGTTGAGGGTAATAAGGGTCTGTGGTTGAGAGCCAGATCATTATCCTCAAAGAAATTCCCCCAATGTGAAGTAGAGGGGAAAAAATAAATTTTGCAATACAGGAAGAGATGAGAAGTCCTCATGGCCAGAACTAACCCCAGAAGAAAGTACTGGGAGAGTTCAATGAGGTTGGACTTTTGAGAAATAGCTAAAGCTTCTGTAAAGTCCCAAAAAATGAACTTCTCCTTGGAGCAGAATAAGGTCCTAGGAAAGAGTGGAGATAATCTGACTGGTTTGGATGAAAAGGCAGAAATACCCTTTGCAGAAGAAAGGGGATAGGTCTTTAAGACCCCCTTTATTCCAATGAAAGAGAAAGATATTTGTACTAGGCGTTGAGCCTCCAATTTCTTGAAGATCAGTAAAAGTCTTTTGTAAGTGATGTCACTTATGATGACCACCTTACATGCAGAACTTCAGATGTGACGTAACCTAAAAGGTAACGGTAAAAGAAGGTATTTCATAAATTACCATAGAAATTGGTTGTCCATTGAGTTTTATGGTATGCTGGGGCAGCATTAATATGGACAGTAAACAAATCTTTCAAAGTCAGATGTTGTATAGAGATTGACGCAACAAGGATTAAGACCTACTTGAGAATATTGATGGAGAATCTCTGTCTGGTTAAATATGGAAGAGCTATAGAGAAAGTTTCGTGGAAACTGGTAATATGTTCTTCACTTACAGGGATAAGATTAGACTTCTTGAAAAGATCTAGCCCCTGAATAACCAGGTCTCGAGACGTACGTGAATGAGTGCAGAGGAGATCCTTAGTCTTAAGACAGCAAGTCTGGATCTTTCTATAATTTCAAATAGTAGCTGGAGAAAAAGACGCAGTATAAGGGGATACCATGTTGGCCTCTTTATGAGGACAATATGAGTATCATGCGTTCTGTTCAACATAAGCTACCATGAAGTATAGGAAATTAGAAGGAAAGTAGTGAATAAGGACCAACTGCAGTGGGAAAAAATGCATCCCTGTTGTGGAAGTTCCAGTGAGATGTGGAACAACCAGGGAATTGTGCAATTTTTTACGCTTTCACGTGGTCTAAACCCTGGTTACCTTTTCTTAAAAGGAAATTTTAAGGAATATGATAAGAGTAGGAAAAAAACAGTCATGTAAGAACATGACTGGCAGAGTCTACCAGCCCTTCTTAACTATCTGGCAGCTACCTATTAGGAGTAGCTCTGAGGCTCTCTGGCAAAGGCCCACAGTTGCAGAGCTTTGTTGTAGAATTGCAGAGAGCATTTTGTAGGCTGCTTAGATCTGGCTGTTGAATTGCCAGTGTGCAACCTAATCTATTCTGTTGGAGCCAAAGAGAACTGAAGGTGGCTAAGAACAGCAGACAGGCCTGATGCCTGCAACAATAAACAGTCCAAATGAGTTCTGGATCTCTTTTGGAATTATCTGTTATTAAGGTGGCATAAAAGTTAGGTCCTATAGATTGGAGAGGACCGACAGACATAATTTGGAGTAGTGATACCCAATTTCTGTCCGAAAAGCTGCCTTAAAAAGATATGTGAGAAGGAGATGAACCGCAAAAAGGGAGAAAACTCTGTATGGAAACTACTTACTGGAGTAGTTACTGAAGAAAATCCTATGGATTAGAGAATAAGCCCTCCAGTTGATTAGTAGTACTCTTAGAGACTGAATGTCTGGGCTAAGAGGGATAGAAATTAATACA
Source organism: Ichthyophis bannanicus (assembly GCA_033557465.1). Lineage (NCBI taxonomy): Eukaryota > Metazoa > Chordata > Amphibia > Gymnophiona > Ichthyophiidae > Ichthyophis > Ichthyophis bannanicus. The sequence goes on along the minus strand of CM066032.1, from coordinate 1,499,746,359 downwards.
GAGTAGAGAAGACTTACAATTTAGTAAGTCTCTGAAGAGATAGGGTTCCCTTACAGTTAAAAGTATGAGATATCCTGGTACAGGAAACTGACAAGGTGAAGGGTATAGTTCACCCTGTTAGTTGTTAGTTCTCCTTTTGTTTTAAAAGGAGAAACCTGTTATCTCTGGGGTATGATAGTCCTTAATAGCTCTTAGAGCTAGAAGGATAGATTTATCTTGTAGAAAGAGATTCATGCCCAGAATCGAGGATTGAGTCAATGTATGACTGATATCTCAGCATGGATGAGATGAATTTTAGATGCTTCTGTTGAAAAGAAGTAGGTTCAAGTTCTAAACCTCACACAGAAAAAGTGAATAAAAATATCAGAAACCCTGCGATTGCTGGGTTTGCTGAGCCTGTTGAGGTTTTGATTTTCTTAGCCTGGTGTGGTGTTGCCCATCTTTGGAAACATCTGCAGAATGGGTAGAAGATGGATAAAACTTTTTTCCCCTGGGGGAATAAAGCTTTTTATGAGATTTTTATTAGCTGGGATAGGGGAAAGTTTTGACAATCCTCTGAAAGTAACAGCATCAGTGCTCAACTGATTAGCTTGAAATAAAGCCTCCTTGTTGAAGACATTTTCACCAGTACAAGGAGTATTTTCCAGCCTTTCCTGAACCCATCTGTCCAAGTCTGAAGCTTGGAGCCAGTCTATGCGTCGTGCTCCTATGGCTATAGCAGAAGTTCTGCTAATAGACTCAAAACAGTCCAGGGAAGCACGATTAAGGAACCTAGAGATAATCTGAGCATGACTGACTAATAAGGAATAGTTTGCTCTTTTATGCTCTGGAAGAAAAGGGTTCAAAAACTTTAAGTTCTTTGTGACCTCTTCAAGAGATAATTCCATATAGAAAATATATGAGATAATTCTTGCTGAAAGCATGGATGCCTGGAAGCATTGACGTCCAAAGGCATCTAAAGTCCTAGACTCACGACCTGGCGGATAAGAAGAGTGCCTCTTTGCACTCTTAATACGCCTCATTGCTGATTCTACAACAATAGAATGATGAGGAAGTTGAGTCTTTTGAAAACCTGGAGAAGGTGGGACCTTGTACATAGTATCAAGTGTCTTAGAATGTGGGGATACCGTTAAAGGAGTTTCCCACATTCTTAACAGTAGATCTTGTAAGATCTGATGCAAAGGAAGCATAATGACCTCCTTTGGAATCCAGGGGAATTGCAGTGTCTCTGAATTCCCCGGTAGGGATTCTTTACCAGGTATAGAAATGGCAAGTAACTTTGCCATATCAAGCAGAAAAGCTTGAAAAGAAATTTCCCCCGAGGAGGATTCTCTAAAATGAGGGGTAAAGAGTAGTTACTCACCTGTAACAGGTGTTCTCCAGGAGCAGCAGGAATCAGTCCTCACATATGGGTGACATCGACGTCGATGGAGCCCCTGCGGAGCATTTCCCCAGCTTTCTATGAAAGCCTTTGGGAATACTGCACGCATGCGCGGTCCCCTTCCTGCCTAAAGGTGCCATCTTGCTCAGTCAAATGACATAGCTAAAAAACAGCACACAAAAATGTAAAATAAACTATGTACAACTGCAACTCCCAGGGGAGGAGGGAGGGTTGTGAGGACTGATTCCTGCTGCTCCTGGAGAACACCTGTTACAGGTGAGTAACTACTCTTTCTCCAGGATCAAGCAGGAAGTCAGTCCTCACATATGGGTGACTCCCTAGCTCTGGGCTACCAAGGAACCCAGGCTGAACAAGAGAACTCCCTCTAGTCCCAGCATCAAAGAAAGGCTTTTCACTGAAAGAACCTCCACCGGTAGCCCAACGGAGGGCTGGAGTTGCCTAAACCTCAAAGAGATTCCGGAGTACTGCCTGGCCAAAAGCACTGTCCCTATGGGACTCCCTCTCCAGGCAGTAATGAGCTGCAAAAATCTGGCTTGAGGACCAAGCTGTAGCCCTGCAGATGTCTGCCAACGGTACAGAGCGGAGATGAGCTACTGAGGCAGCCATTGCCCTGACATGATGGGCCGTGACCCGACCCTGCAAGGGAAGGTCAGCTGCCCTGTAAGCCCAGGTGATACAGTCAGCCACCCATATGGACAAGGTACGCTTGGACACAGGTAACCCCAAATTATTAGGGTCAAAAGAGATGAAGAGCTGAGTTGCCCCTTCTATGTCCTTGCGTATGGTCAAGGTAGAAGGATAAGGCCCTCCTACAGTCCAGGGTATGCAGGACCGCTTCAGCCTGGCTTGCATGAGGCCTAGGGAAGAATGTAGGAAGAACCACCACCTGGTTGAGGTGGAAAGAGGAGACAACTTTAGGGAGGACCTTTGGATGTGTCCTAAGGACTACCCTGTTCCTATAGAAGCGGGTGTAAGGCCTGTCACAGACCAGGGCCTGAAGCTCACTCACCCGTCTGGCCAAGGTTAAGGCTACTAGGAAGAGTGTCTTCCAGGAAAGGAAGCGGAGAGGACAAGTAGCCATCGGCTCAAAAGGTGGGCGAGTCAGTTGCTGCAAGACCACATTCAACTCCCACTCAAGAGCTGGAGGACGGATTGGAGGCTTGAGCAAGAGCAAACCTCTGAGAAACCGGGACACCAAGGGGTGAACCTATAGAGAGAGTGTCCTTCCATCAGTGAGTGGTGAGCTGCCAGAGCTGAGAGATGGACCCGAACAGAATCAGACTTAAGGCCCTGATTGGATAGGTGCAGCAGGTACTGAAGCACCACTGGTACAGCACAGGAGGAAGATCCTCTGTATGCAGCTGACACCACACAGAAAACCACTTCCACTTCAGGGCATAGGTTTTTCTAGTGGACTGCTTCCTAGAGGCCAGGACTACCTCTTCAACTTCAGGAGGTAGGCCCCAAGGAGCCAAAACTACCCTTGCAGCTTCCAGGCCATCAAATTGAGAGATTTGAGATTGGGATGCAAAAGAGTCCCCTGGTCTTGAGAAAGAAGGTCGGGCTGCAACCCTAGAGGTAGTGGAGTGTCCACTGCTAGCTGAAGCAGAAGTGGGAACCAAGGTTGTCTCGGCCACCTGGGGGCCACCAGAAGGACCGAAGCCTGGTCCTTTAGAATCTTGATCAGGGTTCGGGCAACCAGAGGCGTGGGAGGAAACGCATATAGGAGGCCCTGGGACCAGGAAATCAGAAAAGCATCTGCTGCTAGTCTCAGAGGATGCGGTTGCCTGGAGCAGAACCTGGGCAGCTGTCTGTTTAGGGGACTGGCAAAGAGATCTATGAATGGAAGTCCCCATCTCAGGGAGATCTTCTGAGCTACCAAGGGATGGAGCTGCCACTCGTGGGGCTGCAGAATCCTGCTCAACCTGTCTGCTAGGTAATTTTCCTGGCCAGGGAGATAAACCGCCTTGAGCAACATGTTGTGCCTGAGCGCAAAGAAGCAAAGGTCCTGTGCCTCCTGACAAAGGAGCCTGGACCCAGTGCCTCCCTGTTTGTTCACATAAAACATGGCTACCTGATTGTCTGTTTGCAATAACACAGACTGGTGAGCCAGGGCTTGAGAGAAAGTCTTGAGAGCTAAGCGAAAAGTCCGAAGTTCCAGTAGATTGATCTGCTGCTGGACCTCCCAGGGAGACCACAGGCCCTGGGTGCACTTGCCCAGACAGTGTGCACCCCAGCCCTGTAGGGAGGCATCGGTGGTCAACACCACTGTGGACCCAGGTGGCTGAAAAGGCATCCCTTTCAGTAAGTTGGGGGGATGCAGCCACCAACGTAGGGAGTGCAGGAATGGTCTGGACACCCTTACTCTGTCGCTGAGGCTCCCCTGTGGCCTGCGACCACTGACTCCGGAGACACCATTGCGCAGGCCTCATATGAAGCCTGGCATTGGAAGTCACATGTACTGTTGAAGCCATGTGGCCGAGAAGCCTCAGGCAGAGCCTGGCGGAGACCAGTGACCTGCTGAGAAACTGGTTTGCCAAGGTCATCAGTCTTTGGGCTCTGTCCTCTGGCAAGAAAGCTTTTGCCTGCAGAGAGTCTAGCCTTGCCCCTATGAACTCCAAGTTTTGGGAGGGAGCAAAGTGGACTTTGCGAAGTTTATGACAAACCCCAGATGTTGGAGTAGAGAAATTGTTCGGAGGGTGGCTTGCCTGGCCTCCTGGCACGTCTGACCCCTGATGAGCCAGTCGTCCAGATAGGGGAAGACAAAGATACCCTGATTTCTCAAGTAGGCCGCCACCACTGCCAGGCATTTGGTAAAGACCCTGGGGGCGGAGGTGAGGCCAAATGGCAGCACTCTGTACTGATAATGGTTTCCTCCCACAATGAACCCGAGGTACTTTCTGTGGTCTGGATGAATGAGGATGTGAGTGTATGCATCCTTTAGATCTAAAGAGCATAGCCAATCTCCCTGCTGGAGGTAGGGCAGAAGTGTTTCAAGAGTAAGCATCTCAAACTTTTCCTTCTGTAAGAACTTGGTGAGATTTCTGAGGTCGAGAATAGGCCTGAGATCCCCTGTTCTCTTTGGTACTAGGAAGTACCAGGAGTAGAAACCGTGACCTTACAGGTGGGGAGGCACAGGCTCCACCGCCTGGTCTCGTAACAGACCCTGGAGCTCCTGTAGGAGGAGGGCAGTATGGAGAGGAGGCCTTGGAGGCTCCCCTGGAAAATAGGGAGGAGGCAACTGATGAAAATGAAGCAAGTAGCCCTTGTGGACTATGCTTAAGACCCAGTTGTCCCCTGTAATGAGTGGCCACCGGTGGACAAACAGGGTTAGGCGACCTCCTGTGCAGGGAGGGGACAGCAGAGACGAAGAGGTTATGCCTTGGGAGTCAAAAACCCCCACCCTGCTGAGTGGGAGCAGGAGCCAGAGGCTTGGGGGCCTTCTGCCTACGGGGGCCCATGTCCCTGCCCCTTGGCCTGCTGACCCAGTGGGGGAGCGGAGGAGGCCTGGTAAGTTGGGAACTGTTTGTAGGCAGTCGCCTTCCTCGGGTAAAAGGACTTTTTACCCAAGCCCTTCTTCTTGTGTGAAGGGGCAGAAGTCTTTCGAGACAGCCTTGTCCTCGTGAGGTGCTTGGTCTTGAGCTCAGCAGCCTTCTTGGCCATAGGCTTGCCAAAAAGGTTCTCACCTCGGCAAGAGACATCGACCAACTTGTCCTGAACCCATGGCTCGAGGTTCAATGACTGCAGTCATGCCTGGCGTCGAGCCGTGATGTCGGCTGCCGCAACACAGGCCTGGACCCTGTGCCCCCTCCTTGTTTGCTCACGTAGAACATTGCCACCTGATTGTCCATCTGAACTAGGATAGACTGTTGAGAGAGAGCATAGCAGGTTTGTAGAGCTAAGCGTATTGCTCGCAGCTCTAAAAGGTTGATCTGCTGTGTGGCCTCCGAGGGGACCACAGGCCTTGAGTGCACGTGCCCTAGCAATGTGCATCCCCACCCTTCAAGGAAGCATCTGTCGTCAGCACCCTTGTGTGTGCTGGAGCCTGAAAAGATACACCGCTGAGGTTTGGCAGATGTAGCCACCACTGTAAGGAGTTCAAAAGTCTTGACACCTTTACTCTGTCTCGGAGGTCGCCTGCGGCCTGTGTCCACTGATCTCTGAGGCACCATTGAGCAGCCCGCACATGCATACGGGCATTCGGTGTCACATGCACAGTGAATGCCATGTGGCCCAGGAGCCGCAGGTAGTGCCTGGCGGAAACATGAGAATTTTTTTGGAACTGGTTGGCCAAGTCCATCAGTCTGTGGGCCCTGTCCTCGTGCAAGTAAGCTCTTGCCTGAAGGGTGTCTAATCTTGCCCCTATAAACTCTAGGTTCTGAGAGGGGAGCAAAGTGGACTTTGCGTAGTTTATGACAAAGCCCAGATGCTGAAGAAGAGAGTGTGCGAAGAGTGGCCTGTTGGGTCTCCTGGAGAGACTGGCCCCTGATTAGCCAGTCGTCCAGGTATGGGAAGACATAAATCCCATGATTCCTGAGAAAAGCTGCCACCACCGCCAGGAATTTGGTGAAAACTCTGGGGGCAGAGGTTAGGCCAAAGGGAAATACCCTGTACTGAAAATGGTTTCCTCCGACCACAAATCTGAGGTATTGTCTGTGGTAGGATGAATGAGGATGTGAGTATAAGCATCCTTTAAGTCTAAGGAGCATAGCCAGTCTCCCTGCTGGAGGTAGGGCAGCAGTATCCCAAGGGTAAGCATCTTGAACTTTTCCCTCTCCAGAAACTTGTTCAGATTTCGCAAGTCTATGATAGGCCTGATGCCTCCTGTTCTCTTTGGTACTAGGAAGTACCTGGAGTAGAAGTCTTGCCCTTTCAGGTGGTGGGGCACCACTTCCACCACCTGTTCCTTTAGAGGACTTGCCAACTCCTGAAGGAGGAGGGTTCCTATGTAGAGGGAGTCTTGGAGTCCTGGATAGTAGGAAGGGGGTAGCTGGTGGAAATGGAGCATATAGCCCTTTTGGACTATGCTCAGTACCCAGGAATCCCCTGTGATGGCTGGCCACCAGTAGGCGTATAGGGTCAGCCGACCTCCTGTGCTGTGTGGAGCCACCGGCGGAGGAGAGAGGAGATAGAGCAGCTTTTAAACTAGATATTAGGGGAAAGCCGACAGTCGCCCAAGAGCGGATGGTTCAGAAGAATGTATCTTTGAAGGATACTACCAAAAGCAGAGAGGTTCCACAAAAGAGTAAAATAGCCCAAATGCCCTCGAGTATGGAGCAGACTGAGCTTAAAGATCCCAAATTACCCATGTCTAACAATAGCCAAATTAATATGAGTAAAATACATTCTCTAAAATGCTTGTATGCAAATGCTAGAAGTCTAAAAAATAAGATGGGAGAGTTAGAATATATAGCACTAAATGAAAGGTTAAATAAGATTGGAATATCAGAGACATGGTGGAAGGAGGACAACCAGTGGGACATTGATACCTGGGTACAAACTATATCGTAATGATAGAGCTCATCAAATTGGTGGAGGGGTTGCTCTCTATGTTAGAGAGGGCATTGAGTCAGAAAGGATTAAAGTTTTGCAGGAAACAAAATCTGCTGTAGAATCTATATGGATTGAAATTCCATGTAAAAGGGGGAAGGCAACGGCAGTGGGGGTGTACTATCAAGCGCCTTGCCAGAATGACCAAATGGATGATGAAATGCTCAAAGAAATCAAGGATGCTAACAAAAGTTACAGTGCAGTAATAATGGGTGATTTCAACTACCCCGGTATCGACTGGGTCAGTGTCACCTCAGGACATGCTAGGGAGATAAAGTTCCTAGATGAAATAAATGACTGCTTCTTGGAGCAGCTGGTTCATGAACCGACCAGAGGGGAAGCCATATTAGACCTAGTCCTTAGTGGAACACCAGATCTAGTGCAAGAGATAAGGTTGTTGGGGCCACTTGGCAATAGTGATAATAGCATGATCGCCTTTGATTTAATTAGTGGAGGAGGGATAGTAAGGAAATCCACAGTACTACCTTTTAACTTTCGAAAGGGAAACTATGATAAAATGAGGAAAACAGCTAAGAAAAAACTAAAAGGAGCAGTTGCAAAGGTTAAAGATGTACATCAGGCTTGGCTGTTGAAAAATACTATCTTGGAAGCCCAGACCAGCTGTATTCCACGCTTTAAGAAAAGTGGAAGGAAGTCCAAAAAACTGCCAGCATGGTTTAAAGGTGAGGTCAGAGAGGCTGTTGTTGCCAAAAAGCATCTTTCAGGAAATGGAAAAAAGAGCCAAACGACAAAACCTGGAAACAGCACAAGCACTGACAAGTCAAATGCAAGGCATTGATAAGGCAGGCAAAGGGAGAATTTGAGAAGAAGCTTGCTGCGGAAGCAAAAACGCAAAGTAAAGACCTTTTCAAGTACATTCGTAGCAAAAAAACCTGTGAGAGAGTCAGTTGGTCCAATAGATGATAAAGAGGTTAAAGGAGCACTAAGAGGCGACAAGGCGATAGCGGAGAGATTGAATGAATTCTTTGCTTCAGTCTTTACTGAGGAAGATGTAGGGATGTTACCCATGACTGAAGTGGTATTTAAAGGTGCGGAAGAATTGAAGGAAATACCGATACATCGGGAAGATGTATTACAACTATTAGATAAACTGAAGAGTAGCAAATCACCTGGGCCGGATGGTATACATCCAAGGGTGTTGAAAGAACTGAAATACGAGATTGCAGACCTGCTATTAGTAATCTGTGAACTATCATTAAAATCATCTCTAATACCTGAAGATTGGAGAATCGCCAATGTAACACCAATTTTTAAAAAGGGTTCCAGGGGTGATCCGGGAAACTACAGACTGGTGAGCCTGACATCAGTACCGGGAAAAATGGTAGAAACCATCATAAAGAATAAAATTACTCAACATGTAGATAGTCATGACCTAATGGGAGACAGCCAACATGGCTTTAGACAAGGAAGATCTTGTCTTACTAATCTGTTATGTTTTTTGAAGGAGTGAATAATCAGGTGGACAAAGGTGAGTCGGTTGATATTGTGTATCTGGACTTTCAGAAAGCCTTTGACAAGGTCCCTCATCAGAGACTTTTGGCAAAACTAAAGAGTCATGGGATAGGAGGCAGTGTACTATTGTGGATCAGGAACTGGTTAAAAGATAGAAAGCAGAGGGTAGGGCTAAATGGACAATTTTCCCAATGGAGAAAGGTGAATAGTGGTGTACCCCAGGGATCTGTGCTGGGTCCGCTGCTTTTTGACATATTCATAAATGACCTGGAAAGTGGAATAACGAGTGAGGTTATCAAATTTGCAGATGACACAAAACTATTTAAAGTTGTTAAAACCCAAGAGGAATGTGGAAAATTGCAAGAGGATCTTGATAAATTGGAAGACTGGGCATCTAAATGGCAGATGAAATTTAATGTGGACAAGTGCAAGGTTATGCACCTAGGGAAGAACAACCCAAACTATAGTTACACGATGCAAGGTTCCACATTAGGAACCACCACCCAGGAAAAAGATTTAGGCATCATTGTGGATACCATGTTAAAACCCTCGGCCCAGTGTGCAGCAGCGGCCAAGAGAGCAAATAGAATGCTAGGTATGATAAGGAAAGGAATGGAAAATAAAACAAAAGATATTATAATGCCTCTATATCGTTCCATGGTGAGACCGCATCTTGAATATTGTGTGCAATTCTGGTCGCCGTATCTTAAAAAGGATATAGCGATTTTAGAAAAAGTTCAGAGAAGAGCCACCAAAATGGTAAAGGGGATGGAAGGATACTCCTATGAAGAAAGGCTAAAAAGGTTGGGGCTCTTTAACCTGGAAAAGAGACGGCTGAGGGGAAATATGATAGAAGTCTATAAATTAATGAATGGAGTGGAACGGGTAAACGTAGATCGATTGTTTACCTTATCAGAATATAGAAAGACTAGGGGACATGCAATGAAGCTACAGGGTAAGCTATTTAAGACTAATAAAAGAAAATATTTTTTCACTCAACGTGTAATCAAACTCTGGAATTTGTTACCGGAGGATGTAGTAAAGGCTGTAAGTGTAGCTGGGTTTAAAAAAGGTTTGGACAAGTTCCTGGAGGAAAGGTCCATAAACCATTATTAAGAAGGGACCCAGGATATCAATGCTTGAACCAAAACAAGCATTGTGGAACCTGTGTCCCTTGGGGAAACTGCTAGGTACGTATGACCTAGATTGGCCACTGTTGGAAACAGAATACTGGGCTTGATGGACCTTGGTCTGACCCAGTATGGTATGGCATATCTTATTTTTTTTTATTTATTTACATTCTCTTATATACCGCGCTATTCTGCATCAGCGCGGTTTACATTGAACAAACTGAAATTACATTGAACAGGGTATCATAACTTGGAGAAAACTATTTTACAGGGAACATGGGCTATGGATGGTTAAGTGGCTTGCCCAAGACCACAAGGAGCACCTGTGGGACTAGAAACCCCAGTCTTTCCAGCCCAAGGTTGCTGTCCTCTAGTGGGATTTGAACCCCGGACCTTCCGGCCTGAAGTACCTTGCCCCAACCACTAGGCTACTCCTCCACTCCTTATGAGAGGCTATGTTCTGGGAGTCAAAACCCCCTCCCTGCTGAGCAGGAGTCGGAGCTGGAGGCTTGGGGGTTTTCTGCCTACGGGGCCCATGCCCTTGCCTTTTGGACTGCTGGCCCTGTTGGGGAGCTGGAGAAGCCTGATATTGAGGGTAGGTTTTGTAGGCAGCCCCCTTCCTCGGGAAAAAGGGCTTCTTTCCCGAGCCCATCTTTTTTTGAGAAGGGGCAGAAGTCTTTCTGGACAGTCTTGTCCTGGTGAGAGTCTGTCTCGATTTCTGCAGCCTTTTCAGTCATGGGCTTGCCGAATAGGTTGTCACCTCAGCACGGGACATCGACCAACTTATCCTGTACCCATGACTCTAGGTCCGACAACTGTAGCCAGAACTGATGGCGTGCACCGATGCTGGCCGCTCCTACCCCAGCCGAAGCCTCGAAGCAGTCATAGGCTGCTCGAGATATAAACTTCAAGCACTCTCGGATCCCTGAAGACAAGGCTTTGAATCTCTGCAAGGGTTCCTCGGAGGGGCCAGCCGAGAACCAGGCAATCTCCTTTGCCCGGTCCCGTAAGTACATGCCCATGTACAGCTGTTAAGTCTGGACACGGCAAGACATCATAGAGCCCTGGAAGCACTTTCTACCGAGGGCATCCAGGTTCCGGGCCTCCCAGTCGGGAGGCACCGAGGAGTGCACCTTTTGACTTTTCAGCCTGTGCATGGCCTATTCCACAACCATGGAGTTGTGCAGTAGCTGTGCCTTTTGGAACCCAATGCTCTTACGGACTCGATAAATGGCATCGACCTGCTTGCTCAGAACCAGCACCGAGGCCGGTGCCTCCCACATACAGAAGAGCAGCCGTTCCAGCATCAGAGGAACCGGTACAGTAAAGGCTTCCTTCAGAGAAAAATCATACTGGAGGGCATCAAGCTCCTCGGCTCGAGGCTCCTCCTTGGCATCCGCAGGGAATGCCAAAGCCTTGGCCATGTCCCTGACGAAATCCGAGAACTGGGTATCCTCCAGGGGGGGACCATCTCCTTGGCTCGGACTCCGGGGAGTCCGATTGGTCGAACCGGGTCTGGAAGGTGTCAGGAGACTCCTCGTCCTCCGTCTCCCACACCAACCCCTCCGAGGAGTCGTCGAGCGGCTCCGGCCGTGTGGGCCTCGATGCCACCCACCCCAACGCCAAGGGCACCGGCATCGACGACCTCGGCCCCGCACGGGAGGTCAAGGGAGACTTTGGCCGAGGATCGACTTGAGACTTGATGGACTCTCGACTTGGACGTCGAGGTCCCAGTGGTCGGGGCAGATGCACTGGTCAGACTGGCGATCAGTACCCGCTGCCGCTCCATGAAGGCAGTCAGGCTGCTCTCCAGGGCCGCCAGCCTGAGTCCGAGCTCAGGAGACTCAGCCCCCGATTCGGGCCCGATGCCCCGTCGGTTCTCCCGGAGGAGAGTCAACGAGGACAACAGAACTTACATGACCCAGGAACTCCAGCTCGAGGCGAGGTAGTTTGGACGGCCTCTCAGACTCCGAAAGCCCGGGACGGCGATCAGGGCTACGCGACCTGGCCCTCGAGGACCCAGGTGCCTCCACTGACGCCGCCCTCATGAATTTCTTCTTCCTTTTGTGCTCCCGGGTGGAGGCCCCCTCTCAGAGGACCCACAACAGCGCTCAGGGTCAGACTCCCAAGATGTCGAGGCCTCTGACGAAGTCCAGGCCCGGCCGGACGCGGATTCTGAAAAAATTGTTTCACGTTGATGCTGACGGCTCCGAAGCGCCTTTTACAACATCTTGCCGCATGGGCCACAGACCAGTGGGTCATGGTCGGGCCCGAAGCATCAGAGGCAGCAGTCATGTGCATCGGTGAGACACATAAGTTTCTTACACCGATCACATTTTTTGAACCCGCTGGCAGCCATCGGGGTGAAAAAGGGCCCCTGCAAGGTCAAAAGACCAGGTTGCAAGTGAAAATAACAGAAAAAGGGCAAACGCTAGTCACAAAGGACAAAAACCGAAAAAGAAGTTTCAGACTCGATACCGGTATACCGAACAGAGGTTGAATGGGGAACCGGCATCGAACCGGACAAAGAAACGCTAAAAAAAAAAAAAAAAAATCGCAGAGAAAAATCAACTTTTACTGGGTGACACGAACTACGTCCGTTGGGCTCCGCGGACAAAGACAGACTCAGCAAGATGGCACCCTTGGGCGGGAAGGGGACCGCGCATGCGTGCTGCATTTCCAAAGGCTTTCTTTGAAAGCTGGGGAAATGCTCCGCACGAGGGCTCCATCGGCGCCGACGTCACCCATATGTGAGGACTGACTTCCTGCTTGGTCCTGGAGAATAGTTCTTATGCACTTAATAACCTCTAAAGAATCAAACTATAAGTGAGAAGGGAGCCAGGTCATCCAGAAGGACCAGCCCTTGATGTAACAGCCTCTGAACTGGGGGCAGTGTCAGAGGAGGTTCCTGCAGGATTCGCATAAGGTCTCCGAACCACAGCCTCCGAGGACAATCTAGTACATGTCTAACACAACCTAGGCCCAGATGTCGCTCTGTGTGTCAAAGCATATGACCCATGAGCAGCCAGAGGAAACACATACAGTAGGTGCTGCTTCGGCCAGGACTGAACTAGGGCAGACACCCTTGGAGCCTACCTCACTGCAGTGGCTAAAAAATCTACACACTTTGGCACTACATCTTCTGGTGACGAATTCCAGAGCTTAATTACATGCTGAGTGAAAAAAATATTTTCTCCATTAGTCTTAAATGTGCCACATTGTAACTTCATTGTGTGTCCTCTAGGTCTTTCTACTTTTTGAAGGAGTAAACAACCGATCTATGTTTACCCATTCCACGCCATTCATTATTTTATAGACCTCTATCTTATCTCCCTTCAGCCATTACTTTTCCAAGTTGAAGAGTCCTAATCTTTTAAGCCTTTCCTCATAAGGATATCCTTCCATCCCCTTTTCTATTTTCGTTACTCTTCTCTGTACCTTTTCCAGTTCTGCTATATCCTTTTTAAGATAAGGCGACCAGAATTGCACAGAATATTCAAGGTGCGGTCGAACCATGGAGTGCTACAGCGGCATTATAATACCCTTAAGTTTTCTTTTCTATTCCTTTCCATATGATTCCTAGCATTCTATTTGCTTTCTGGGCCATGGCTACATACTGAGCAGAGGATTTCAACGTACTGTCCACGATGATGCAGAGATTCTTTTCCTGAGTGATGATCCTTAATGTGGAACCTTGCATTGTGTAAATGTAGTTTGGGTTGTTCTTCCCTAAGTGCATAATTTTGCACTTGTCCGCATTAAATTTCATCTGCCATTTGGACACCCAGTCTCCCAATTTCTAAGGTCCTCTTGCAATTTTTCACAATCCACTTGTTTTTAACAACTTTGAATAATTTTGTCTCATCTGCAAATTTTGTTTTCTATCCTTTAACCAGCTCCTAATCCACAACAGTGCACTTCCTCCTATCCTATGCCATTTTAATTTCCACAAGAGTCTCATGAGGGACCTTGTCAAAGGCTTTCTGAAAATCCAGATAAAAGGTGAGCCTGTTGATTTTAGTCTACCTACCCGTTTAGTCACACCTTCAAAAAAATTAATTAGTGAGACGAGACTTCCCTTGGTTAAATCTATGCTGGCTTCCTGCTAATAAGCCACGACTATCCACATATTCAGTAATTTTGTTCTTTATAATGATTTCTACTATTTTGCCTGGTACAGATGTCAACCTCATCTGTCTAGTTTCCTGGAACACCCCCAGAACTCAATTTAAAAACTGGCATTACATTGGCCATTCTCCAATCTTCAGGTACTACAGATGATTTTAAGGACAGTTCCCGGATTACAAAAAGTAGGTCTGCAATCTCATATAGCAGTTCTTTCACTGCCCTTGGATATATGCCATCTGCTCTAAGATTTGCTGCTCTTTACTGAAGATGATGTAGGAAACTTACCCATGCCAGAGATACTAGTTAACGGTGATGTATCAGAAGAATTGTAACAAATCTTGATAAATTGGGAAGATGTAATACAGCTATTTGATAAACTAAAGACTGAAGCAAAGAATTCATTCAGTCTTTCCGCTATGGCAATGTCCCTTCCTGGTGCCCCCTTTTACTCCTCTATCACTTAATTGTTCAACTGACACTCTCTCAAAGGTGTTTTGTTACAAATGTACTTGAAAAGGTTTTTATTATGCGCTTTTGCTTTCATGGCAAGCTTATTTTCAAATTCTCTCTTTGCCTGCCTTATCAATGCCTTGCATTTAACTTGCCAGTACTTATTTCCCGTTTTTGTCATTTGTTTTGTTTCTCCCCCCCCCCCCCCCAACTTACTGAAGGATTTTCTCTTAGCCTCTTTAACCTCACCTTTAAGCCATGCTGGCTGTCATTTGGCCTTCCTTCCACCTTACTTAAAGCATGGAATACATTTGTTCTGGGCTTCCAAGACAGTATTTTGAATAACGCCCAAGCCTGATGTACACTCTTAACCTTTGCAGTTGCTCCTTTTAGCTTTTTCTTAACCATTTTCCTCATTTTATCATAGTCTCCTTTTTGAAAGTAAAATGCTAGCACAATGAATTTCCTTGTTATCCTCCATCCATTTATTAAATGGAATGTGAACATGTTCTTATCGCTATTGCTAAGCGGTCCCAACGTTAGCTCTCACACTAGATCTTGTATTCCACTAAGAACTACATCTAAAATAGTTTGCCCTCAAATCTGTTCCTGAACTAGCTGCTCTATGAAGCAGTCATTTATTTCATCTAGAAACTTTATCACCTTAGCATGGCCTGATGTAAACACTGACAGTCAATACTGGGGTGGAAAAATCTCACATAGTACTGTGTTGTAAACTTTGCAAGCTTTCCTAATTTCTTTTAGCATTTCATCATCTGCCTGTTCATTCTGGCCACGCGGGCAGTAGCATACCCCTGCTGCCATTCCCTTCACTTCACCTTTTTACATGGAATTTCTATCGAAGATTCCACGGTGTATTTTATTTACAGCAAAACCTTTATCTTGTTTGACTCAATGCCCTCTAAAGTACAGCATCACCCCTCCACCTATGTGATCTACCCTATCATTGCGATATAGCTTGTAGCCTGGTATCAGTGTGTCCCATTGGTTATCTTTCCACCAGGTCTCAGATACCAATTATATCTACCCTTTCATTCAGGGCTATATATTCTAACTCTCCTGTCTTATTTTTAGACTTCTAGAATTTGCATACAGGCATTTCGAAGTTTGTTTTTTGTTCATATTAACAGTCCAGCTATCGGACGACAGTGATAATTTAGAATCATTCAACTCAGTCTGGTTTTTACTTAAAGGTACGTGGGTTACTTTTACCTTTACTGGAACCTCTCTATCGGGATGCCCTAACTTCCCTCTTTTGTTAGTATTCTTCAAAGATACATCATTCTAAACCATGCACTCTGGGCCGACTCAGCGCAGGTGCGCTGAGTTGTCCTAGACCTATTACTGGTCACATATGAGGTGAAATTTGGACATGTCAAAAAAGTGCAATAGTAAAACATCCAAAAACGTTTTATTAAGATATCTGGTATTTCGGATTTGTCAAATGAAATCTAGAACATCCAAAGTGTAATAGGAAAACATTAAAAAAAAAAAAAGATTTTGTTATGCCATCTAATAATTATGAGCTATGGCACACAAGTATTCCATAGGGTGTCTAGTGCCGTAATCTGACAATCTGAAATACATTGATCAGCTTTGCAGTTTTGGCTTGAGAATTGTGGCCTGAAATGAGCTGTTCATAATAGACATCTCTGCCCTTCTGCATCTTCAATGAACTTCCAGATCGTGGGATGACACATTCCAAGTTTGGCTTGGAGGCGACAATGAGCAGCTTCAGAATGGTTGTTAGAACACTAAGCACTGAGGATCGCACTATCGAACAGATTCCATACAGATGGAGGAAATGGAAGAGATCGTCTACCGTTTCCTCTCCTATTTGGGTGACCGATTTAACTGTCCTCAAACCAGTTGAGCAGAGGATGAAGCTCTTCGGGCAGGTGTCCTTCCAGAGCAGCAACAATCTCCCAAGTCCGGGACAGGCAGAAATGCTAAGGGCACAACCATTTTGGCTTTAGGGGCGAACTCTGTGTTCGTGTTGCATTCTGGAACAGCATCTATCGACACCAAATGCTTCCTTATGTTCTGAACCAGGTGGAAGAAGCAGCCTTTTAAAGTTTGCCCTTAAAGCCAAAACAGTTTCCCCCATTTTACAGTTTAAAAGCTGCTCTCCATCCTTTTAAAGGTTTATGCCAACAGCCTGGTTCCACCCTGGTTAAGGTTGAGCCCATCCTTTTGGAAACACCCCAGAATGTTGCCCAGTTTCTAACAAATCCAAAACCCTCTTCCTTGCAACACTGTTTCATCCGCATATTGAGACTCCGGTGCTCCATCTGCCTCTTGGGTTCTGCGTGTGTAACAGGAAGCACTTCTAAGAGTGCTACCCTGGAATTTCTGGATTGCAACTTTCTACCTAAAAGCCTAAATTTAGCTTACAGGATCTCTCCCCCACACTTCTGTCATTGGTACCAACATATACCAAGACAGCAGGCTCCTCCCCAGCACTATGTAAAGTCTTATCTATGTGGCACATGAAGTCTGCTACCTTTGCACCAGGCAGGCATGTTACCAGGCGATCTTCACATCCACCAGTCATCCAGATATCTACATGCCTAATGATTAAATCACCAACTATAGCGGCCGTCCTAACACTTCCCTCATGGGCATATGGCCCTGGAGACATCCTCAGGATTGCTTCCTGCCACACCAAGATGATGCTCTTTCCACATGACCCCTCTCCTCTCCATGGCAGCAAAATGACTGCCAGACTGAAGGTGGGACTTCTCTACTACATCCCTGTAGTTTACATCTATATACCTCTCTCTCTCTCTCTCAGTTGCTCAAAGTCTGCTAGTCTAGCCTCTAGAGACTGGACTCGTTCCCTAACAGCAAAGAGCTCTTTGCACCTAGTGTACACACAAGACCTCTCACCAACTGGAAGAAAATCATATATGTAACATTCAGGGCAAAAGACTGGATAGTTCCCATCTTAAGATTTAAAGATTTATTTTATCTATTTAAATTTGTTCAGTAGTTTCAAGTTGCTATGGGAACAGAAATATTTGAACCAATGCAGTTAAACCTAATAAGTATAAGGGACTTTTAGTTTTCACCCCTAGGTGAACCGCAAGAACTTAATCTACTAAGGCCTAATAACTTGCTTATTAAGATAATCAGTTAAATCTGAAAGTGAGCGAGATCACTCCTTTCCCCTTATCTAGTTTAGGAGGCTATAAATCAAGGATTATGCCTGGGGTAGGTGGGAGTCAGAGTGAGAGGGAGGGAAAAACACACTAACACACTTGTTATAATAAGCCCTAACTGCCTTTAATTTAAATGAAAGTTGGCTCATTTTAGAATGCCCTGACCTAACAAAAACATTGAATTTTAAAACACACAGATTTTATTAGCTTTAATCCAAATAATTCCCTTTTCCTCAAAATTTTGAGAATTTCCCAGCAGGTAAACACAAGTGCAGATTTCTTCCTAGTAGTAGAAGTCCATCTTGGTAGCTCTTCAAGACTCAAACCCTGGTGGCCTGCTGAAATTGGAAGGCTGCCAGCTGGGCCAACAATATTTTTAACCTCTCCTCAGGTAGGTAGACCTTGTCTATCCAAGTGTTGAAACATGTTCCCAGTTATTCCAGCAATTGGAAAGGTTCCAAGTAGCTCTTTCCATGACTGATCACCTAGTTGAGACTCTCCGAACTGCACTACATGGGTTGAGACCTAGCCTGGATGAGCCAATCATCCAAATATGGGTGAATACAGATCCCTTCGCACCTCAGCCGCTAACACCATGACCTTCGAGAACATCCTTGGGGCAACAGAGAGACCAAAGGGAAGAGTAATAAATTTAAAATGAGAGCCAAGCACGGAGAAATGGAGCAAGAGCTGTTGATCATTGCAGATCAGAATGTGGAAATAAACTTTGGCTAGACCCAGAGATGTAAGGAACTCCCCCACGGCACATCGCTTGGATCACCAACCGCAGGTTTTCCATGTAGAAGTGAAGGGTGCGCAGATGAATTGGCTGAAAGGAAGAGTCTGTCTTTGAAACCACAAAGTAGGACTCCTGGTACCTCCAGGAGATTCCAGGAACCCCAGTAGTCTGCTTAGTGTGAAGAAAATGGGCATGTGTCAAGGAAGACAATGCCACCCTACACGTCCCAGGCCCCTTTGGTCTATCTTCCAGGGGATGACGTTTGTATTCACCCAAAACCAGTTTCTCCTTGTCCCCCCCAAACAAAAGCTTCCCTTTGAAAGAAAGTTGGGTCAATTAGGACTTGGAGGAAGTATCTACTACCCAATGACTAAAAGCCATAGCCAATGTTGCATCACTGCCAATAGAGCAAAATGTCTTTAACCACCAAGTGGACAAAATCATACATAGCATCCAACAGAAAGGCTGTTGTGGGCTCCAAGGGAGGAGTATTATTCTCTGGGGCGAGAGACTGAATCCACTGAAGAGCAGCTTGCATCACCAGGCCTGCACACAACCAACTGCAGGATATCAGCGGATGCTGCAAATTGATTCCTCAAGAGTGTTCATCTTACAATTCAGGGGGTCTTTCCAAGGTGTACCAGCCTCCACTGGGATGGTGGTTCACTTTGTGACTGCCGTGACACACACATCTAACCCTAGGCATGCTAAACCATGTGGTGCAGTCCTCCCTTGGCAAGACAAAGCTTCTTACAAACCTCAGCCCTTTCACTGGGGAGTTGGGCAAGTCCCACTCAGAGCGAATCACACTTTTGATGACTTTCAGAAAAGGAAAGGCCTCGGAAATCTGAACCCCTTGCAGGAGGGGTTGGATCTGTGGCCCTTGTTTTACCACTAGAGGGGGTCAGTCAAATGCAGAGTGGATGACACTTGAGCAATCAGAGCAGCCAGTTCATCCTTCCTGAACAGGTGGACAATACTGGATTTGTCGTGATCTTCTGAAGAAGGCATCTCCGTTGGAATCAGCACCCAAGGTGTCAGAAATGGATTCTGGACCTCAGCCAATGGGCAGTTGACCTGAATCGCCAGACTCCCATCTTTGCTGAGAATACTTAGAAGGCAGTGCCTGAGCTGGGCTTCGACTTGCCGCCTGCCCCTCTTCCGAGTGAGAAGAAAGAGAACAAGATGTCCCAAAAGTTCCAGCGTTTGAGGTGACCTGCCAGAAAGACCAAGCTTGCTGCAGAAATGAGAAGAAATCTACAAAGAATAACCTGGGGACCAGAAGATCCCTGCTAGGAAAAGGGACCACATCCTTGAAGGAGACACTGAGAGCCAAACCCTTATGAGAAGTGGGCAGCCAGAGGAGTGAGCGTTCAAACTCAAGACCTGGCAATCTTCTTAACTGCCTCGTCCACTGTCTCCTGCAGCAAAGACTATAAGGCCAGTGTGCCCGTGTCCCCTGGCTGCAAGAGGAGAGTCAAGCCCTCCAAGAGTGCATCAGAAGTTTCCATGCAAGAGCTGCAGACACCAGAATCCAGTGATGAAGTCCTCCACCTTCTGCAGACCAGGCATATCTATCAACTCCACTGACAGTAGAAGCTCAAGGTGCACTGAAATGGCATGCAATGCCGCATGCTAGGACAACACAGAAAGTAACCATGTGCACTAGGGCAGGTGGGCAACATGTTGCACACTACAGACACACAAAGGGGAGGCACAGGAAACGTGTGGGAAGTGTAACCAACAAACTTGCTTTGTTAATTATTGTTCACTGTGAACCGCAACTGAACTTTGGAAGATGCGGTATATAAATGTGTATAAAATAAAATAAATAAATAAAATAAACAACATGTACAGGCAGCTGGGCAAGGGGGGAAAACACCTGAACAGATGTCCCGAATGGCCCAAACCAGACTTGCGCAGCACACTGCAGATGAGGTCAGGAGACCTACACAACAGTTTGACAGTCATTTTTTAAAGTGGCTTTTGTACATTATGTGACTTGGCTGGCATCTCTTTATTGCAGCCATTTACAATTTCTTTTGAGCTCTGAACAGAGGAGGAATTGAAGTGCTGTGTTGAAAGTTTCACTTCATTAGCTTGTGAATGTGAACAGATTTTTCACATTTAAAGGAGTGTTCGATTATGTGCTGAATCTGTTATTTTTTAGATGGAGTAAGCAACCTGAAGATAGCGGATGTTTGCCTTGACGCAGCAACTCGCGAAATACTTGGTGCCAGTAGCATCAGCTTTGGCTTGTTTAAAGCAGAAGCAGCAGCTGGAACTACAAGAAAAGATTTAGCTTTTGAAAGAGACATGGGATATCCTTCTATAAATTTGAAAAGTTAAGTACTGAGCTTGGTTTGATCTGTACGATTGGTATTTGATTTCCGCTGGCTGTAATATTTATTTGCTGTTGATTCTGGTAAGCATATGAATTATGTTTTGTGATCTATTACATAGTGGGCTATAAAGAAGCGACTGTTCGTTCATCTGGTGATTGTCGGGACTAACTTTGTGGACTTTGAAGAGAGAGCTTTTACCTTTTGAGTATAAAGGAGTGAGAGAAGATATGAAAAAGAAAAAATGCCAAGAAAGCATAGTTACTCATCTGTAATAGGTGTTCTCCAGGGACAGCAAGAATCAGTCCTCACTTATGGGTGACGTCGGCACCGACAAAGCCCTCACACGGAAGCATCTCCCCAGCTTTCAAAGAAAACCTTTGGGAGGTGCCACCACGCATGCGTGGTCCCATTCCCACCCAAGGGTGCCATCTTACTCAGTCAGATGACATAGCTACAGCAGACAAAAGAAGATGGCAAAAATAGTACAGCAACTCCAAGGAGAGGAGGAAGGGTTGTGAGGACTGATTCCTGCTGTCCCTGGAGAACACTGTTACAGGTGAGTAACTGCTTTCTCCAGGAACACACAGGAAATCAGTCCTCACGTATGGGACTCCCTAGCTACAGGCTACTGAGCACCTGTAGAAAAACACAGCCCAGCCGTGAGCAGCCGTAAACAAACCTGACAGGCTGAGGACCCAAGTGTCCAGGGAGAACCATTTCTCCAGTAGCCTGAAGAAGGGTCAGAGGGCAGGAGTTTCCTAAACCCTGAAAAGATTACGGAGTACAGCCTGGCCGAAGGTACTGTCTCGTCAGGATTCCCTCTCCAGGCAGTAGTGAGCTGCAAAAGTGTGGACGGAGGACCAGGTGGCGGCCCAGCAGACATCTACCATAGAAACAAGCATAGGCTCGCAACTGAGGTTGCCATAGCCTTGACACTGTACGCCGTGACTCGACACTCCAACAGTAGCCCAGCTTGATTGTGGGCAAAGGTGATACAGTCTGCCACCCAGGTGGACAGGGTCTGCTTGGTGACAGCCTCCCCCAGTCAACATATACATGCAGCCCATCTGCAATATCATCAGATCCTTCAATGTGGACTGTTTGATATATGCAGATGATATCCTGCTCTACATGCCGTTCTCTACAGATCAATTGGACCTTTCCCCTCTGATAGAATGCTTTGACTCAGTTTCCGAATGGCTCCAATCTCAAAACCTCCGTATTCAACACAAGAAAACGGAGGTGCTCTTCATCACGAGAGACCACAATTTCACTCCGCCACACCATGTAAGAGTTAAGGAAGCAGATCTTCAAACAAAATTCACAATACGATACCTTGGGGTCACTTTGGACCAACGTCTTGATATGAAGGTGCACATAGGTAAAATAGTAAGAGCAATCTACTTCAAGATCCGAACACTCAGGCATCTGCGCTCCTTACTAGATCCAGAGGACTTCCGGACAATATACCAAGCACTAATCTTACCTCACTTCGACTATGCTAACGCCATCTTACAAGGCCTCCCACAGTCTACCCTAAACCCTCTGCAACTCGCCATGAATGCCGCAACGAGGGTCCTTCATGGAGCCTCTAGGAACGACCATGTGACGCCTATCCTGAAGCAGCTCCACTGGCTCCCCATACATGGAAGGCTTGTTTTCAAGACCTTACTACTGACCTTCAAGGCCATCAATGGTCTTGCATCCTCCTCACTAACAGAGCTCATTCACGCCATTCCACGTAACAGATCCAGAAGACCTACAGCAATAAACACACTAACAATTCCGAAGGCTTTAACAAAATGCACCCTGACAACGGCAAACAGGGCATTCAGATTTTGCGCCCCAAGATGCTGGAATGCTCTACCATCGAACTATCGCCCAGTTCAGGAAGGCACTCAAATATCACCTGTTCCTCAAGTACTACCCAGTCAGCAATACGCCTAGCTAACGCCACCAATGAAAGTAGCTACACCATCCTTACTAGATAGCCTCATCAACTTTCTCGGTGCGATATCCGAGATCATTGAGCTTTGCCATGACACCTGTATGTAGATAGTACATGTAAATAGTTCCCCTATGTTATCCAAGTTTGTACACCTGTTCTCTGTAAAAACAGAACAGCTTGTTCTGGTCTTTTTGTTTCATGTAAACAGCGCTGATGTCGAATAGTGCGGTATATAAGATATTGTAATGAATAAAT
This sequence comes from Ichthyophis bannanicus, assembly GCA_033557465.1. Taxonomy (NCBI): domain Eukaryota; kingdom Metazoa; phylum Chordata; class Amphibia; order Gymnophiona; family Ichthyophiidae; genus Ichthyophis; species Ichthyophis bannanicus. The sequence goes on along the minus strand of CM066032.1, from coordinate 1,499,723,757 downwards.
AAATAAACTGGGGTCATATGAGATGAAAAGCTGCAAGGTTTTGTGGTGGCCCCGAGTACGCTGCAGGTAGAAGGATGAGGCCCTTTTGCAGTCCAGAGTATGGAGAATGACTGCTGCCTTGTCATCGTGGGACTGTGGAAAGAAGGTAGGGAGCACCACCTCCTAGTTGGAAGGAATTTCAGGTGTGTGCAAAGCACATCCCTGTTCTTGTATGACCTAGTATAGGGTGACTCGGCCACTAAGGCCTGAAGTTGCTGACTCTGCAGGCAGAGGTGAACGCCACTAGGAAGACAACCTTCCAAGATAAGTAACGCAAATGGCAGGTAGCCAAAGGTTTGAAAGGCGGCTTGGTAAACTGCATCAGAACCACATTGAGATCCCATTCCTCTGGAGGTGGCCGGATGGGAGGCTTAGAAAGCAGCAAGTCCCACATGAAACGGGTATGAGGAGCTGCACAGAAAGAGGTTTGCCCTCTATGGAGTGATGATGCACGGAGGGCGTGCTCAGGTGCACCCTGACAGAGTTGGACTTGTCTGGCTTGCAAGAGGTGGAGCAAGTATTGGAACACTGTGCGCACATGGCAGGAAAAGGGGTTAACCCGTTGCTCCGCACACCATACTGAAAATCTGTACCATATGAAGACATAGGCTCGTCTCGGAGAGTCTTTACAAGAGGCCAGGAGGACTTCCTCCACCTCCCTGGGGAGGATGAAGGGCGCTAGGGCGACCTGTCAGCAGCCATGCTGTTAGCAAGAGGGATCCCAGGCTGGGGTTGAGAAGTGAGCCCTCCTCCTGGGTCAGCCATCCTGGGGAACTCCCCAGAGGTACTGAGTGCTCCGTCGAGAGGCGGAGTAACGGGGGGAACCAGGGCTGTCTGGGCCAGCATGGGGCCACCAGGATCACAGAAGCCTTGTCCTGCTAGACACTGAAGAGGTTCACGCGATCAGAGGCCTAGGAAGGAAAGCGCACAGAAGACCCTCCGACCACAAGATGAGGAAGGCATCTGCTGCTACCAGGGAAGGGTACGGTTGGAGACAGAAGTGAGGCAGCTGAGCATGGGCTGGGCTGAGCTGGCAAAGAGGTCCAGATATGGGCTCCCCATAGTCAGAATAGCCGCTGGCCACCTTGGGGTCTAGGCGCCACTCGCGTGGCTAGAGGACCCTGCTCAGCCTGTCCGCCAAGGCACTGTCCTGTCCCAGAAGGCATACCGCTTTGAGGAGTATTCCCTGACTGATCGCATATGAGCAGCGGGCTACTGCCTCCTGGCAGAGGTGATAAGACCCTGTGCCCCCCTACTTGCTCAGGTAGAACATCATGACTTGGTTGTCTGTTTGGACCAGCACAGACTGATGCTGCAGGCGGTGTTGGAAGGCCCTGATTGCCAGAAAAATGCCAGAGTTCTAGTAGGTTGATCTGCTTCTGACTCTCCTCGAGAGACCATTGCTTTGCGTATGCAATTCCTCGCAGTGGGCACCCCAACCCAGTAGGGAGGTGTCCGTAGTGAGGACCCTCTGGAGGTTTGGGTGCTGAAAGGGCATGCCCTTCTGCAGGTGCTGTGCATCCTGCCACCCTAGTTGGTGGGTCACTGAGACCTTGTCCCAGAGCCTGCCCATGGCCTGAGTCCACTGCGAGCGGAGCACTACTGAGCTTCCCGGATGTGGAAGCGGGCATTGGGGACCACATGGACTGTGGAGGCCATATGGCCTAGCAAACGGAGCATGGACAGCGCCGACACAGCATGATGGTGCTGCACCTCTGTCACCAGAGCCCTGAGATGATCTGCCCTGTCCAGGAGGAGGAAGGCCCTGGCTTGGAGGGTGTTCAGGCGAGTCCCTATGAACACCACGTCCTGTGTTGGAGTGAGGTGGGATTTGGGGTGGTATATCACGAATCGCAGATGTTGCAGGACCTTGATGGTGCGGGCCATGGCCTGTTGCACCTCTGAGGCAGTCTCTCCTTTTAAAAGCCAGTCGTCCAGGTATTGTGACTGAGGTAGGAGACCACAACTGCTAGGCATTTAATGAAGATTCTTGGTGTGGAAGCTAGGCTGAAGGGTAATACCCTGTACTGGTAATGGTCGCCCACGACCATGAAAGCACAGTTACTTACCTGTAACAGGTGATCTCTGGGAACAGCAGGAATAAGTCTTCACATATGGGTACGTCGGTACCGACGGAGTCTGCGCAGGAACGCTCCCCAGCGTCCAATTAGAATGCTTTTGGGAGCATCCCACCATGCCTGTGTGCTGCCTTCCCGCCTTTCCCAACTGCCTCTCCTCAGTTAAGTTTTAAAGCTGAGACAAAGAGAGAGAGAGGAAAGATAGAAATAGAGAAATACAACTCCTAGGGGAGGTGGGTGGGTTGTGAAGACTTATTCCTGCTGTTCCCAGAGATCACCTGTTACAGGTAAGTAACTGTGCTATCTCCAGGAACAAGCAGGAATGAGTCTTCACATATGGGGACTCCCAAGCTAAGATAGAAACATAGAAATATGACGACAGAAAAAGACCACATGGCCTATCTAGTCTGTCCTTCCATAACAACTACAACAGTCCACTTTTTGCCTTTAGAGATCCTCTGTGTTGGTCCCATGCTTTCTTGAATTCAATAGAATGCCTGGAGGAGTCCCAGCATGTTGTGAATCAGAGAAGGCCATGCTATTCGACAGAACCTCAGGCATCCTGGGGATGGAGGGTAGGAGTTGAACTAAAAAGATATGCTATGGACCAACTGGACCAAACAGGACGCCTAAAGAGGAGATCCTGTGTAGATAATATCTAGTAGTAAACATTGAACTGGAATTTAGCAATATGGACCTCACCTTGAGGTATTGTAAAAAGTTTATGGAGATTCATATGGGACTGCTAATATGAACCAGCAGAATATCCTCAAGGAATACCTCAACATAGAGCACAGGTAATAAACTGTGCAAAAGACAGGTTGAGGTCAGAACCTTTAGGGCGAGAAAAGTCCCAGCGGAGACTGGGGTAGTTCAATGGGGCAGGACTTTTGCGGGAAATGCGGAAGTCCCTATTAGATAAACCTGAAGTTTTTTTGACCCTAAAGAGACATAGTTCTTATAGGAGAAGAGGGGCTTTGAAGACCCCTATATCTGATAACAAAGAAGGACAGAAGTATGAGGCATTGTAGCCTCCTATTTACTGAAAATTTCAGAATGTCCTTCTTAAATGAAGTTATTTAGGAAAAAAGATGGTACATGGAGGACTTCAGATGTACCTAAACCGAAGGTCATGGTGGAAACCTTTTAACTACCACAGGGAATTGGTTGGTTATGTAGAATCCTGAAGATGCTGGAGCAGCATTGAAAAGGATAGTGACTATCTGTCGGGGTCATATAGGAAAAATATATATATATTATATATATGAACCTAGGCAGACAGAAAGAAATATAGATAGATATATGGGTACAGACATGCAGATGTCTATATACATGTATGCATAAATATATACTCATGTCCCCACATAGGGATATGTGAAGAGAGAAAGATTCATCTAACAAGAAGGGAATACCTGTTTGAGGAGATGTTTAGAGAATCCATTCTCCCTTGTTGTGGGTGGGAGAGCTAAGGGAGTGCTCTCACTGACAAGGATAAGTCTAGAGTATTCTAAGAACTCTAGCCCTTGAAAAACCAGGAATGGAGGATGTTTTAATCTGCTGACAGTAAGTCTGGATCCTTCCATAACTCCAGCATGACAGCTGAAGAAGAAGATGCAATGAAAAGAGATACCATATTTACCCTTCTAAGAGGGCAAAATGAATATGATGCATTCTTGCGCTCAATATGAATTACTCCATGAGGAATTGAGGATGGAAGGAAATACACAAACAAAGACTGGCTATCGGTGAAAGAAAACCATCCCTGGTGAAGGGGTCCACTGGGAATGTGAACCAACCCAGGGGATTGGATAATTCTTTAGGTCTTCACTTAATTAAAGGCGTGTGTCCTTTATTGAAGAAGACGACTTTAATGGAAATGGTAAGGGTAGGGAAGAACCCAGTAAAGCCCTTCCTAACCATCTGGAATTATTTGCTCTCTAGCAAGGGCTCATAGTGCAGAGCTGCTCTGTAGAGATGCAGAGAGCATGTTGCAGGTTGGCTAGAAGAAAAAACTGGCTGTTTAAGAGCCAGTATGTAACCTGAACTACTCCGCCAACGCCCAAGGATTGGGGAAGGCTAAGGATAGAAGGTATGCTGCAACAAGAAAACCCGAGAAGGTTCTAAGTCTGTCTGGGACTTAGTACTAAGGCCAGAAAGATTGATATTGGAGATCAAGCCTGGGTGCTTGGTTAGCAAGTTAGTGGTTTAACACTAAGAGTCCCTGCATTCTAACTATTGTTAGAGCGGCAGAACAAATCTTAGGTCTCAAGATTAGAAAAATACCTACAGACATAAGTAGGAGTGGTAAAACTCCATCATTGTCTGAGAAGCTGCCACGAAAAACAAGAATGGCAAGGTGGCGACAACTCTGAAAAGAAACTCAGGGATTAGGGATAAGCCCTCAGTTAAGTAGTATACTCTTACAGACCAAAATGTCTTAGTAAGAGGGGCAGAGTTGAAAAAGACTTACGATGGAGTGAATCTTTGAAAAGAATAGTATGAGACATGCCGATACAGGAGAAACTGTCAAAGATAAAGGCATAGACGACCTTATTGACAGTTGTTACTCCTCTATCTACTTAGAAGGAAGAGGAGTAACCTTACTACCTGTAAAGCATAATCATGCTAAGGAGCTCTATGAGCTAAAAGTCAGGATGTCTCTTTAATGTAAAGTTTTGGATGGAACCGATGTAGATGCTTGTAAGAGAAGAAGCAAACTACAGGTTCTAAACCTCAAAGCAGGAAGGAGGATTCAGTGAAGAATCTATCAGCAACCCTGCGACTGCTGGGTTTGCTGAAGTGGCTGAGGTTGTGGTTTCTTTAGCCTGGTTTGATGTTTCCCCTGTTTGGAAACATCTGTATGATGGGTAGAGAAAGGATAAAACTTTTTCCCCTTGGAGGAATAAAGTTTGGTAGAAGATTTCTTACCAACTGGGATAGAGGAAGGTGTAGACAATCCTTTGAAAGCAACAGTGCCAGTGGTTAACTGAGCAACTTGGCGTAAAGTCTCTGTGTTAAAGAGATTCTCCCCAGTACAAGGAGTATTTCCCAGCCTTTCTTGTACCAATGTATCTAAGTCAGAAGCTTGGAGCCAGGCCATGCGTCGTGCCCCTATGGCTATAGCAGAAGTTCTGCTAACAGACTCAAAACTGTCCAGGGCAGCACGAGTAAGAAACCTAGAGATATTTTGAACATGACTAACCAGTAAAGAGTAGTCTGCTCTTTTGTGATCCTGAAGAAAAGGAGTCAAAAACAGCAAACTGGTTGTGAGCTCTTCAAGAGATAGTCCCATATAGAAAATATGTGAGAGAATTCTTGTTGAAAACATGGATGCCTGGAAGCTTTTACGTCCAAAGGCATCTAAAGTTCTAGCCTCACGACCTGGCGGATAAGAAGAGTGCCTCTTAGCACTTTTCGCACGCCTCATTGCTGATTCCACAACAAGAGAATGATGTGGAGGTTGAGTCTTTTGAAAACCTTGAGAAGGGGGGCACCTTGTACAGAGAGTCAGTGGCCCTTGAAGGTGGGGATACCTTTAAAGGAGTTTCCCACATTCTAAGTAAAAGATCCTGTAAGGTTTGATGCAAAGGGAGCATGATAACCACCTTTGGAGTCTCAGGGAGACACAGAAACTCTGAATCCCTTGGAGCAGGATCTTGATCACGTATAGAAATGGCAAGTAACCTTGCCATATCAAGCAGGAATGCTTGAAAAGAAATTTCCCCAGAAGGGGATCCTGTATTATGAGGAGTGAAGGTCAGATCTGTTGAAGATCTAGCCTTAGCACTAATGGATTGATCCATTAGAGTACCAGACCCAAAAGGGTGGAGCATCGGGTTGTCTTGAAAGGATAGTCGGCGGTACCGCTCGAGGTCGGTACCGTGACGAATCAGTGAAAAACCATCCATGCCAGGGATGGACTCCAAGCTCGGTACCGAAGGAAGCGAGCTTGTGGAAGTAAGCATGGAAGGCACCTGTACCGATGCAAAGGTAGAAAACGGAACCGGCAGTGGTATCGCAGCCAGTACAGACACCGGACGATCAGTCTGAGGCGACTAACGGTACCGAAGGTACCGAGAGCAGTAGACTTTGATCTCCGGGACAATGTCTTTGGCACCGAGCGAGGTCAATACCGAGACGAGTCAGTACCCAATCGTCCAGGCTAGAGATCGATTCTAGACTCGGCATCGAAAGCAGCGAATCAATCGAAACAGACCTGGAGGGTACCGACATGGATGCCAGAATCGGTACTGGGATCGATACCGATGCTGGAAGATCGGTCTGTAGCAGCTCTAGCAGCACCGAAGATACCGAGAACGCTAGACTGCGATCATCGGTGTGGAATGTTTCATCCAACACCGTTGCCAATGCCAGGGTACCGGCACCGCTCCCAGCAGATACCACCACCGAGCATGGCTCAGGTATTTTCGCGGAGGTGAAAACCCCAGAAATAACCTGAAACCCCGTTAGTGCTTTGGAGGCCGAAGACTCCCGCCGGGGTTTTAAAGCCAAATTGTCCTCGAGGGCAAGGCCGGAGCCATCTTGATGTTGAACATGAGATCTACCACCCGAGGACTGGCTAGTCTTTACAGACTTTTGTGGGGTTATCTGATCCTGTGAAGAAGACGTTGTAGCTGGTACCCTCAGAGCTGACAGGAACTGCATATCGAGTTGAGCTCGATGCTGAAAACTTCTTTTGGAGAAAGTGCTGCAGGAAGGACACTCCAGCGGATAGTGGTCAGGACCCAAACATGGAAGGCACCAGTTATGGGTGTCTAAGACTAACTTAGTACCGCCACAGTTAAAACATGTTTTAGTGATAGTGGCTGACGTTTCCATGAAGTAAGTGGAGAGGCCTAGTAGGCTGAGAAACCATCAGGCACTAAACAGGGAAAAATTCCCTAACAAGGAAATTTTGTTCAAGAAAAGAAAAACACCGGTGGTACCGGTGCATCGAGGGAAGGCAGACGCGACCACAAGAAAAAACAAAAATAAAGGAAGAATTTTCTGCAGTGACAGGAGTACGTCCTGCCGGCTCTGCGGAAAAACGAAAACTGAGGAGAGGCAGTTGGGAAAGGTGGGAAGGCAGCACGCAGGCGTGGTGGGAAGCTCCCAAAAGCGTTCTAAATGGACGCTGGGGAGCGTTCTCGCGCAGACTCCGTCGGTACCGACGTACCCATATGTGAAGACTCATTCCTGCTTGTTCCTGGAGATCCTTAGGTACTGTCTGGTTGGGGTGGATTAGGATGTGAGTATAAGCATCCTTTAGGTCCGAGGAGCATAGCCAATCTCCCTGCTGGAGGTAGGGCAGCAATATTCCAAAGCAGAGCATTCTGAACTTTTCCCGCACCAGGAATTTGTTCAGGTTTCTTAAGTCTAAGATGGGCCTTAAGCCTCCTGTTCTTTTTGGGACCAGAAAGTACCTAGAGTACAACCCCTTCCCTCTTAGGTGGGATGGTACCAGCTCCACAGTCCTATCCCTGAGGAGGCCTGTAAGTTTCTTCAGTAGGAGGGCCTGGTGCAGGGGAGTCCAAGGGGGCTCTCCTGGAAAGAAAGGGTGAGGTGTCTGGACCAGGTGAAGGAGGTAGCCCTCCCTGACCACCTGGCGTGCCCAGGAGTCTGCTGTGATAGCAGCTCACCAGTAGGCAAACTGAGTCAGGCACTCCCCTGTTGGTAGCTGGTCCACCATGGGTAGAGAGGCTGTGCTTTTGGAGTCAAAACACCGACCCAGTCTGAGCCGGGGCTGGTGTTTGGGGCCTGAAGTCCTTAGACTTACGTGGGCCCTGGCCTGCTCCCTTGCCTTGATGACCCTGCTGAGGGGTCTGGGTGGCCTGGTATGGGGGATAGCCTCGATAAGGCTGGACCTTCCTGTGGAAGGGAGACCTTTTCGTGGGTGGTTTCTTCCTCGAGAGTCGAGTCCTGGTGACATATTCTGTCATCTCAGCTGCCTTGTCCATCATCAGCTTGCCAGAGGTTTTCCCTGAGGCAAGAGACGTTGAGGAGTTGTTCCTGGACCCACTGCTCAAGGTTCAATGCCTGGGAGCCAGGCCTGGCGTCGGGCACTGATACCTGTGGAGCCACTATCGCGTTGGACTCGAAGCCATTGTAGGCAGCTTCAGACAAGTACTTCCAGCACTCACTGACAGACTTCATGAGGGTCTAGAAGCGTTGGAGGTGGTCTCCGTCGAGGCCTGTTGTGACATCCTCAGGTTCCTTGGTTAGGTCTTGAAGGTACCTGCTGATATACAGTTGATAAGTCTGTATGCAGCATGCCAGTATCGAGCCCTGGTAACATTTACGCCCGAGGGCATGGGACTCTCTGCCCGGAGCACCGAGGAGTGCGTCTTCGGGCTTTTTTTGTCGATGCAGACTTGACCACCATGGAGGTATGAGGGAGCTGTGCCTTCCTGAAGCAGGGTCCTAGTTGTACCCGGTATATGGCGTCCAGGCATTTGTTAACAATTGGCACCGATGCTGGTGCCTCCCACATTCTGAGGAGTCAACCGAGGATAGAGGGGACAGGGACCATGAGGGCCTCCTTGGGTGGGTCCTCATAATGGAAAATTTCAAGTTCCTCCATATGAGGGTCCTCCTCAGACTCCGTGGTGAGGGAGAATGCCTTCGCCATGTCCTGGAGAAACTCAAGGAATGAGGTGTCCTTGGGTGGGGACAGATAGCGGCGGAGACAGGTCTGAGGGGAAGTCATGGTGTGCCCACATCTCCAGGGAAGTCTCGATGTCTGACTCCCAGTCTGATGAAGACTCAAGGCCCAACGGCTCTAAGGGCCTCACTGGATCCGGTCTTCGATGAATTGCGGCAGAGACTTGACCAGACCCAGAAGCACTTGTCAGAGACCTTGCTCCCAAGGACCAGGATCGAGACCCTTGCCAAGGATCTGCTCGAGGCATGTGGCTTTCGAGGATCTCTTCGGCGGCCCCAGGAGTCAACAGAGAGGTCCTTGCGGTCTCAGCGTGTGCACCAACAGGGCCGGGCATCGTCACTTGCTGCGAGGCAAGGAATGCAGAAATGCTGTGTTCCAACACCTGGCTTCCCACTCGGGGGTTGCAGCCTTTGACACAGACGCCGGCATGACTGGGTCCGGTGTCAGGGAGGAGAGGGAGTCCTCGACAGGACAGGACTCGGGGGTCCGAGATCAGTCACCGGAGAACTCAATGTCTGTTCTGGGCACCTTCGCCAGCTGCTCCCACTCAGACTTCTCAGATGTCCGCCGGGGACTGAGGGACCGCGCACAGGACTTGCCATGCTTGTCCGCTTCCCAGGAAGAGGCTCTTGAGGATTATTTCTTCTTATGTTCTCGCTCCAGGGAGCACTGATCAGTGTTTGCACGCCTGCTTGGGAACCGCGAGGGCTTTACGTGACTCCGAGGATCCGTGCAGGGCCTTAGAACGCGCAGCTACTGAAGATACCGTGATTGAGTCTGTCCTGTGGAAGATGTTGTCCTGCTTCTGCCGATGACTCTGGATAGCCTTAGTGGACATCTTTTTGCACAGGGAGCAAGTCTCCAGGTCGTGGTTAGCATCCAGACACCAGAGGCAACAATTGTGTGTGTCAGTGAGGGACATGTTTTTGGATCACCATCACACTTCTTAAAACCGGTGGCCATTGGGGTAAAAAGGGCCCCAGTGAGGTTGAAGACATTCAATGCAGCCAGCAGTTGAAAAAGTCACGAAACGCGTTGGATGGAAGAAACCTAACAGATTCCGGGGCCCGATGTCGGGACAGCAGGGCTTGGAGGCGGGAAAGGGACCGGTGTTAGCCAGAAAAGGCACAGAAGTGCACAACAAAGACAACTTTTTTCCAGGGAAGAGACACGAACGTCTGTAGGGCTCTGCAGAAAAAGGGAGACAGAGTAAGATGGCACTCTTGGGCAGGAAGGGGACCCCATGCATGCATACTGAGTTTTTTTCCCTCTGTAAGACAGTGCCTCCTATACAGGTCCCTACAATCAGTTTCATACAAAAGTAGATTGAGAATTTTTTGTGAAAGGATTGTTTGTGGTTTTTATGTATTTATCCACCTCTTTTGGCTTTTTTATTTTTTGGAGTGTGGAGAAATCTCAGGAAGCCATCATCTAAACTTTGAGGAAGGTCTTATGCCTGGGCCCAAGAAGGGGCCCTTTCAATGCCCTCAACCTCAGAGGGAGACCTACTGAGGGACAACAGGGCACACACACAGACAGAACTTTTTCACTCCTCAGGAAGTGGGCAACATCAAGGTGCATGGCCCACAACATCCCTTGGATGAGATTCCTGTAGCACAACAGGACTGCCACCAGAACCTGGAGAGTTCAGGGCCATGCCCTTATCAAGGTTGGATTGCTGGGACTCTGACATAAGACAAACACGACCATCAGGCTCTAAAAGCAGAGAGACTACTATTGTTCTATTGCAGTCCTCCTTGAGAGCCTACACCCCAAGCCATAAGCAAGAATGGATAGAGACCCTCTATTAGGCCAATCTCTTGATGCAGCAAGAGAGGGCCACACTCCCAGGTGCAAAAAATCCATGTATCATGGCCTGTGAGCCCAATCGAGGGCCACTAGAATCGCCAGGCTCAAATGGGTCAGAAACATGTACAAGGCAGCTCACCAGGGGCCAGGGAGGGAGAAGTACAACATCCCTTATAAAGGCCACTCCTGCAGCAGGGCATCTAAGTTCATCATCCACGGATCCTTCCCACAGCTGAAATAGCTCCTCACATTGGCATTCTCCTGAGTGGCCATCAAGTGGAGCACTGAAGGCCATGCCTTCACACTATGAGGTCACATGTGGCAGAACGGAGCTCTCCCTCACCTGAACTTATGGAGTTCCAACACAGAAAAAGTCTGCCTGCACATTGTCGAAGCTTGTGATGTGCACTGCAGATAGATCAAATGCTCCTCCACCCAATACTACAGCAATGGACTTTGAAATCCATTCCGGCACCACAAGTTCTGCCTTGTTTGAGGATACACGCCACCGCCAGGGCAATGTCTGAGAACACTCAGTCCACTCTGCCCACTAGAAGAGATCTGAACTTCTCTGGAGTTAAATTGATCATTCTGGCCTCTCAGTGGAAGATCATTCAGTAGACCTCCTGAGGTGATCAGAGTACCTAGGTCAACAGGCCTGAGCACTGTACTGCACCCCCAAGCCCTTTAGGCTGGCATCTGAGATGACAAGCACAAAATCCAGTGCTTCCAACAGCACTACAGCCATCAAATGGCGAAACCGCAAACACTCCAAATGCTCCTTGATCTCCAAGTGGAGAGGACAGGCCTGGTTGAATGAAGAGGAACATGGAAACCAAAAGGTTAGCAGGTACCTCTGCAGCAAATGCATATGTGCCTTGGTCCAAGGAACCGACTCCAAGGTTGCTGTCATGGGCCCCGAGGACCTGAAGTAGTCCAGGCTCGCAGAACTGACCAAGCCCTGAGTTGGCTGAAGCTTGAGTTAGTGCTTGGTGAGCCTGGCTAGATTGAAAGCTCTGCTGAGTAGGGACTGTCTCGTACATGTCTCTGTACAGCACTGCATATACCTTGTAGTGCTATACAAATGATTAGCATTATTATTATTATTAGTAGTAGTAGTATAGTAGTAGTAGTAGTAGTGTTACCCCTTTGCAATGAAGAAACTTGGCTCAGGAGAGTATGAACCAACCTCCAAGTACTCAAAATCGTGAGAGACAATTAGACTGTTTTAAGGAGAGGTCATCACCGACCCCAGCCATCCCAGATAGAACTCACCAGGTCTGTCTCATCTCTGGCCTTCAGAGAGACTGACAAACTTGCTAGACATCCAGGTAAGGGCAACTTGGGCTTTCTGCATGCAAAGAAAACACCGCTACAACCACCACTGCCTTGGATAATAAGTAAGATGCAGCTAGGCCAAAGGACAAGGCCAGAAACTGGAAAGGCAGCCTAGAATAAAGAGGCAGAGAAAGAGCTAATGTTGCTCCCAATGGGAAAGTGACAATATGCTATGGCAAGTTCTAGAGGGGGTGAGTAGCAGCCTCTGCTTGACCGAAATGATAGACCTGAAGGATCTCATACAGAAATGACATACTGTCCGAAAATAGCCACCTCTACTTCTGGATCTAATCTTCCTTTCTGGGCACCTACAGTATAATGTCTCTGGCACTGCAGCAGAAGGCATGGGAAAAATAGCCTGCAATTGCAGGAGTCACTGAACAGTTTCCTCAAAAACGTCATCCACATGAATGGAGAGCTGCAGGGACACACTACTGGGAAGAATCCTTTATAGGTATTACTGCAATTCAAATATCTCACAATGCTGTTTCCAAGCTGGCCTGAACCAGATTTTAGGCATAGAAGGCAGGTGTCTTGCAGAAGCCGCTAATACATCTCCAACCTTAACTGAGACCCCCGAAAACCTACCACGTAACGTGATAAGAATCCTCTCAGAGACAAACAGCCTGCATTACACCTCAACTGGCTGCAGCTCACAATAGAGCTATGGTGGGGAGAGTGTCCCTACTACAGTTGAGGCCCAAATGACTCAGCAGTCCAAGGGCATTTCTAGGCTCTATGTATGGCCATGGCCATACAGGAGGAACACTATCTTCTAGGAGGGTCTGTGGGCAAGTGTTCCCTCCTGAAAAGCAAGCATCCCTTAAAGGGAATCTGCTCAGCCGCAATTTGGAGTCAGCATCTGTCAATTAAGTGTAGTGTTTATGTTATGTTTATTGGTTCTTGATATCATCTTTGTATCATCAGAGCAGTTTACAATTCAAAGTAACAACATAAAATTATGGCTCAAGGCCGGAAAAATGAAAAGGAACTACAAAATTTCAACAGTAAAGAAAAGGTCACAGAATCAAACCAGACAGGACATAGAGAGGAAGTCGACAAACATATATATACCCAGGTTAAAGGACTGAATCTGGGAGATTATGAGCGGAGGAGAAAAGATGTGTTTTGAGTAGAGATTTAAACTTGGAATGGTTCTATTCTAATCGGAGCGAGGTGGGCAGGGAGTTCCAGAGGGCGGGACCAAGGAAGAAGGCGGCCGAGTGACGGGTGGATTGCAGGTGTGCACGTGACAGAGGTGGTAGGTGCAAACAATTAATGTGGAGTGAACGAAGGCTGCGTGTTGGGACATGAAAGTGCAGGAGGTCGGCTAAATACTGTGGCTATGAGTGTTAATGACCTGATGTACCAAAATAAGAATCGTATAACATATACAGAAGTCAATGGGGAGCCAATGAAGACGAACTAGTAGAGGGGTTACGTAATCTCTAGGGGAAGAATGGATTAGAATCCTGGCCGCAGTGTTCTGTACGAGCTGGAGGTGATGAAGCTGGGTGTGAGTGATACCTGCAAGAGTGGAATTGCAAAAATCAAGGCGAGACATAACTGTGGACAGGGTGAACATGGTAAGGGCAGAGGGGGAGAGAAAAGGACGGAGAGATCGTATCTAACAGAGGAAATAATAGGATTTCTTAGCGAGTTGGAAAATATGATCTTTGAGTGTCAGATTAGAAACCAACAAAACTCCAAGGTACCAGAAAGATGGGACAGTGGGGATTGGAGAGTTCCAGAGGATGGGGATGAAGGTAGGGCAGAGGCTTCCGAAAGTGAACCAGGTGGAGGATGTCTTGGCCAGGTTGAGATGGAGGCAGTTGCTAGCTAGCCAGTCAGCTACTTTGGAGAGACAGGAATTGAGGGGTACCATATCGGGCTGCAAGGAGTTGGTGTGGTGAAGAACAACAATATTGTCAGCATAGTGAAAAGTGGAGAGTCCAGACTGTTGAATTTGAAGAGCAAGAGGTGCCAGGAAAAGATTAAATAGTGGGGGAGCCAGGACCGAACCTTGGGGGACACCACAGAGGAGAGGGACAGCGTCTGAAGACCGTGCTAGAACTGCAAGCTGGCCAATATCACTGCATCATGGACTTGGAGGAAAGACTGAACCTGTCTTAAAAAAGCATCCATCTGTTTGCTACTAACCTCCTTGTCTCTGGAAAGGAGACTAGGATTGATGGACCTTTGTCCTGACCCAGCATGGCAATAGCAAGTGTACCAGGATCAAACCTGCAACCTTGGCAACTAGAGGCCACATTCATATGAGGCTAATGGCAGAGGATGGATATATCACAAGGCTAGTCCTTCCAGGCATGCACAAAGTGCTGCTCGAGAGCCTAAGGTGATGACTGAAAAGGCATTCTTAAGGAGGACCTCAACCCTCTAAAACAGGTACTCCTCATGCACAACACCTCCCCTTCCACAGGGCTGGTTGTGTGATTAGTTACAGCCATGACCAGGACCATCCAACCCCAGGGAGCCTGAAAAGCTGATCCCTCTCAACTTGGGGCTAAGAATATAGCCAAAAGAGGACTTTGGAATCTCTAGGGCAGTTATGGGGTTCCTCCCTAGAACCCTACACACCGCTGCATAGGGTCAGGTAGATACATGAAAGCAGGACGACACTGGATACCCTCCAGGTATAAGGGAGACCTGCCTGCTAACCTCACTAGTAAGCAGACTAACATGCAGAGCCCACCATAGCATCATGAAAGGGCCAGTCAGTGAAAAAGGCAGATCACGGAGAATCCAACCTTCCACCAAGGGAACCACCACCCCATCTTCTGCAAACTTAATGTCTGGTGATGGGAATTTTGTTTGCGTCCTTCAACCAACCTCTCAGAGGATAAGGTTGGACTCCCAGAGGAATGGAGGAGCACAAGAGAGAAGCGGAGGTCATGACACCTCTAACTGCCCATGACAGAAGCACTAGTATGTCCCAGAACCCCTGGAGGAGACACGCAAGTCTTTCACTCTATTTCCCCCCCCCCCCCCCAAAGCAACTAACAAAGACTGAAAACAGCCTGCGAGCTGTTTCAGGAATGGCAGTGCAAGCCAATTGAAATGGTGTGCCCAGTGGCCAAAGGGCTCGTAGCTAAGGACAGATGATCTTACTCAATCTTTGCTGGCCCAAGTTACCATCTAAAATGGCTGCAGTGCCCATTAGCAGGAAAACAAATAGTAAAAGAGCAGTAGGCACACACAGAAATGGCATCAGGCCCCTGGCACCCCTGTGGCGAAAAAGGTGCCCCAGACTTTGCAGCCACAATGGGAGAAAAAAAGCAACAGCTGGTCAAAAAATCGCTAGGGATTACAGACTACATTAGGCTGCATGGCTGAATAATGCTGCAGCAGTCAAGATTTTAAAAAGTGTGATAAATCTGCGCCAAAAAAAAGCAGTGCATCAGCGAAAAGGGAGTCCCAGCACCTAGACTACACAGGGAAACCACAGTAGGGAAAGCCCTGTATACACATGCAGGCCTGGGAGGTCCAGCTGCGACTTTCTATATTTTTAATTTGTAGCTTCTTTATTGAAAGCAGCAGACAGCTAAACACTGGCCATTGAAAATGATTGGGGGAGGGGGGGAAGGAGATCAGAAAAAAAGAAAAAAAAAATCAGAAAAAATACAAAGCATGCAGATAAGGACAAAAGGACAATAAGAGTGAAGGAAGAGTCGGGGCCCAAGTTAATGACACCCTTTAAGGGTCCCATGGTACTGCCCTGCTCTTCTTCAGGTTCACCAAGCACTAAGAACCCATGGATAACAGCGCTGGACACAGGGCGGCTGTCAGATCAAAGAGACCAAGGCATACCCCTGGCTCCAAGCAATGCTGGACCCTAGCAGACTTAATCCCAGTGGGCACAGCACAATAGTGAGGGGGCAAGGCTCATCTGTACTGCTGCACCAGTTCACACATCTTGCCACCTGCTGGAGGCAAAAACTACTGGCTTCTCTCTGTGCTGCACGAGAAAATATACCTAGTGATATCACTGAAAGTTGGCTCAAGTCTGCCTCCAACTGCTGGCAAGGGAGCATAACTCACTTTTCTGGATTGGTCTAGCAGGATAAGGAAAGAAATGCTTCTGCAAAGGGAGGCTGCTGCAGTCATGACACGCAAAAGGAACCAGAATGGAAGACAACCTGAATGCACCTGCACCATCAGAACAAAGAGCATGATATGGCCTAAGAGAGAGAACAAACAAAAAGGTTGCATACCTTCTCTATTGGTATATAAAGAGTTTGCCAGCATATTAATATTTCACATCCTGTGGACGTTCAAAATATTTCATTAGTTGATGTATGGTCAGTCCTTTCACGAATAGAGGCTTCTATAGCTTCATTAGCTTCTGTTGTTTCTCAGTTCTCAGAGTTTTCGAAGGGTTCAGTAGCTAAGATGACTCAGCATGATTCTCAATTAGCACTTTTAGATACTAAATGTCAGAAATTGGAAACTCAATGTGCTACTTTACAGAGATCTTCTTTGTCTTTTATTAAGGATAGTATTACCTTGCATACTCAGCAAGAATTATTGGAAAATACTTTAAAGGCAACAAATATTAGATGTTTAAATTTTCCCTACACTCGTTTGCTATCCCCTCAGATATTGTTTGACAAATATTCATCTGAAGTCTTAGGATATGAAGATAATGTTAAACCGGTTATTAACAAGTTATATTATTTGCCTGTGATAGGGGCGCCTCCTGGTAGTGGTTCCCCGGGAGCTGCTCCTAAAACTTCGTTAGATTCATTAGATGTTTCTGAATTTATTGAATCTTCTCATGATATAATTACTTCTCGTGCCACTCTTCTTGTATCTTTTTCCTATGAGGTTGATAAAAACAGTTATGCATTTGTTTTTTCTAAATAAGAATGCTGATTTTTGTGGGGGGAAAATTAATATCTTTCCCGACGTCTCTAGGCAAACTCAGCGTAAGGCTTTTTTGTCTTTAAAGCCTCGCGTTCTAGCACTTGGTGCATCCTTTTTCCTTAAGTTTCCTTGTAAATGTTTGGTTACATTAGGGGGCACCAAGTATGTTTTCTTTGAGACTTCGTCTTTAGAATAATTTCTTATAAATCAGGTTCCACCGTCGTAGTGTGTATAATATGTGTTATCATTCAGCAAGTTAAAAGAGTTTTGTATAGTATTTAGGGCACTAACTCCCTTCTATTATGTTTTCTTATTATATTGATTATTTCAGTAATTTGTTTATAATGATATAGGCAGCTCCCCTGGATGTGGACTATATAGTTTTCTGTATTTTCATCTTACGTAAAGCACAGTTACTTACCTGTAACAGGTGATCTCTGGGAACAGCAGGAATTAGTCTTCACATATGGGTACGTCGGTACCGACGGAGCCTGCACGGGAACGCTGCCCAGCTTCCAATCAGAAAGCTTTTGGCAGCATCCCTCGCGCCTGCGCGCTGACTTCCCGCCTTCTCTAGAGCCTCTCTTCAGTTGAGTTTCAAAGCTGAGACAAAGGCGAGAGATAAAAGGAAGAAGAAGATAAAGAGATGCAACTCCTAGGGGAGGTGGGAGGGTTGTGAAGACTAATTCCTGCTGTTCCCAGAGATCACCTGTTACAGGTAAGTAACTGTGCTATCTCCAGGAACAAGCAGGAATGAGTCTTCACATATGGGGACTCCCTAGCTGGAGATGCCAGGGGGAGATCCCATAAAAATGCAAGAGCCTGGATCAGGGGTGCATTTTGTCTCCAGGAATCCCCGGCATCCAATGTGGGATGGAGGGTAGGAGTTGACAATAAAGGAGATGTGAGGAAAGAAACAGCATAGCCAAGGACTAGAGGGTCTTACAGACTATAGGAGTCCTTGGTATATATGATGAGTAGCATTAAACACATTTAATGTACACTGAAAATATGCAGCTTACCTACTGTATTGTAGAAAGTAGGAAGCAGGATGGAGTCTACTGGATAAACAGTGGCGGAATCTTCAAGGTGACCTCTCAGTAGTGAGGATGAAGGTCCAGACCTGGAGGTAGTAGACGATCCAGGTGTCAACTGGGTAGGATTAGACGTCAGGTCTTCAATGGAAAGCTTTATGGAAAAAAGCTGAAAACTCCTTTAGGCATAAGGTCATTAACATTGAGTACTAAAGGAAGAAGACTGACGGAGTTGGAGAACTAGCCCAGTTCTGGCGGGAAGAGGAGAACTGGAAAAAAACCCTATTCCCAAGGAGAACAGCTGTGTACTCAAAGATAAAGATGTACACTGTTTTTCCTAGCTGGCAAGAGATAGGAAAATATTGAAGCTTGATGCTTCAAGGACTTAAAGAAAAAATGGAAGATGTTAGCACCACAGTGGTTATTGGTGCCTAACAATTTCTGCATCGTAATATGGTATGCGAAGTAGGGCAATAGACTGTCTAAAACCTCTAGGAGGTAAAACATTTAGTATAGACAGTAAGGGTGATAGTGTGTAAGACATATCAACCCTTAAGAAGCCCCGCAACAGACACATCTATATATATATATATATATGTATGATATGTGTATATATATATATATATATATATATACACACATACACATATATCCAGATGCGTATATTAGGATATGGGTGGAGAAATGTATCAAAATATATATATATATATATATATATATATATATATATATATATATATATATAGATATAGATATAGATATAGATATAGATATAATATACCCAAATATAGATACATTTGTGGGGCATGGTTTTGCACCAGAGTAATGATATAGGTATGTAGACATATATGGAGATGCTACATACAAGACAACAGGTTGAAGATACATGTATACCACCCAGCCCCATAACTGTACATGGGGAATATAAAAGAAAAAGATTCTGCGCTCTACAAGAGGGTGAACCCACTTGGGATATGTATAGAGAATCTATTTCCGTGGATTGAGGGATGCAGGAAGGCAAACCAACAAGATAACTGTGATGTTCGCGTGAAAAACAGATGATCATATGAATCTGTAAGGAACAAGGCGGGAGTTCCACAGAACACTGACATGGCAGATGTGCGGAAATGCAGAAGAAGATACCAGAGGGACTTATTGGAGGGACCCAGAGGTAGCATGCGGAAACATCAGCCTTGGATTTTCACACAGAAGAACTGATATCTCGTGTCAACACCCCAGGCTAGAGGGTGTGGAGAACCCTCACAGGCATGGGAAGGGTTTATAAGCTTTTCCCTAATAGAGAAGCTTCAGGGAGATGGTCAATGCTCTATAGCAAGGCCCTCATAGTAGAAAACTTCTCTGAAGACTGCAGAGAGCATTGTACAGGAGAGATAGGAGACAAACTGACTGAAGTCAGGTGTGTAGCCATATCCTAGGAGAGGAGATGGTTAGAATAATGTGAGAAAAGCCTAAACGAGTAGGAGGATCCAAGATAGATGAGGAATAGCTTGGAATCACTACTGAGGCTAGACAAAATTTTGAACAAGGGACTGGAACTTGGAAAAATTACCAGTAAGACTATTACTGTAACTCCTGCAGGCACAGCTGCTGATGGAAACAGCAGAGAGATTGTGCTGTGCCTAATAAAGAAAAACAGACAGGAAAAGAGAGGGATATCCCTTCTCATTGTCTGAGGAACGAGCTTGCTAGAGAAGCTTTTCAGTATGGCACTCCTCAGTCAGGGAAAAAGACCCGGTTGAGAGGGTAGTAATTTGAGGGTGACGTACCCATAGGGTAAGTCAACTGAAGGAAAAAATGTTCAGTTGGGACAAAACTATCAGGGGATAGTTGCAACTGCTCTTCTGGAGAGTCTGTAGTCCCTGAACAAAAAAGTTTTAACAGGTTAGTACAGTGAAAGAGAAAAGCACAGTGAATAAACTTCTAATGGGTAGAAGTGAACTGTAGGTTACAATTCCCGGCCCTTATGGTTGCTGGGAATGCTGAGACTGGCCAGAGCTGGAGGGCTTCAGACCAGGCTGAGGCGTCCCTTGTTTAGGTACAGCCGAAAGATGGGCAGGAGATGAATGAAACTTCCTTTTCTTAGGGAAAGAAGGTTTGGTAGGACATTTCCTACCCCTTGAAGAAGGAGGTGGCTTAGAATGGTCTTTAGTGGAAGGAGAGTCAGTGGAGCATTGAGCAACCTGACGTAAAGCCTCCTTATTGAAGAGACCTTCTCCTGTACAAGGAGAATGAGCCAGTAAAGTTTGTGCCGATCTGCTCAAGTCTGAAGCTTCAAGCCAGGCTCTGCGACGTGCTGCAATAGCAATAGCAGAGGATCTGCTAACGGACTCAAAAGAGTCTATAGAAGCACGAGATAGGAACCAGGATATATTCCGGCTGTGATTGATGAGCAAGGAATAATCAGTAGCCTTGGGCTCTGGTAAAAAAGGGGTCAAAAGAGACAATTTCTCTGTGACTTCCTGGAGTGTTAGACTCATGTGGAAAATATATGAAAGAATTCTGGAGGCCAGCATAGAGGTTTGGAAGGCCTGACGACCAAAAGCATCGAGTGTTCTTGAAGAACGACCTGGCGGATAAGAAGAATGCTTCTTCTTGCTCTTAACTTTCCTCAGTGCTGATTCCACTACAAGGGAACGATGAGAAAGTTGAGGCTTTTGAAACCCTGGAGAGGGTGGCACCCGGTACCGAACCTCAATGGCTGTAGAAACTAGAGGAAGTCGTAAGGGCGATTTCCAGAGCCTCAGAAGGAGATCCTGCAAAGCAGGATGTAAAGGAAGCATCATATTTTTCATTTGTGCCGGTGATCCATGAGTAGCATCACAACCAGGGATAGAGATATTAAGAAAGGTTGCCATATCCAGGAGAAAAGCCTGAAAAGACTGATCTCCTTTGGGAACTATCCCTGGTAAGGCTAAAGAAAGAGACCTAGTAGATGGACAAGGACACTGGCATGTTAACTTGGAGGCAGTGGGTACTGCATCAATGTCAGGTATCGGTTCCAAACTAGGCATCGGTGCAAGCACAGGCATAGACATCGATACTGATAGAGGATTAGCAGCTGAAGTTGCCATTGGGGACTGCTGCAGTGGTACCGAGATCCTGAGAGAGTTATTGTTAGGATCTTCGGAACTGCCCATCTGGAAATGACAGGAGTCGGTTCCGGGACGCGTCGGTACCCAGTCCTCGAGACTAGATATCGATTCAAGACTCGGCATCGAAGAAAGCGAGACTATCGATGCATGTCGCGAGGGTTCCGACGCCGGTGGCGGCATCGGTGATGCAGATACCACTAAGGCAGCCTGGGTTACAACGATCGGTACCGATGGTACCAAGGATACCTGATAACCCCCCCTTGCCAAGGGTAAGGCGGTCCAACTCGATGCCGATGCCAGGGTATCGGAACCGATCGATGCCGGTACCGTCCCGGAGCATGGCTGAGATTGAGGGACGTCAATGCGGTGCGTATCGAACGGTCCCGAAGGTACCGAGGATGCCCGATGAT
This sequence comes from Ichthyophis bannanicus, assembly GCA_033557465.1. Taxonomy (NCBI): domain Eukaryota; kingdom Metazoa; phylum Chordata; class Amphibia; order Gymnophiona; family Ichthyophiidae; genus Ichthyophis; species Ichthyophis bannanicus. Next base: position 1,499,702,391 of record CM066032.1, on the reverse strand, counting down.
GATCCCTGGTGAAGAGTGGAACACTCGACACCGGTGCCGATGCCGGAGGCTCGGTACCGCTCGAAGCGGATACCACCCCCGCGCATGGCTCAGGTATGTTCTGTGAGGGGTGAGCCCCAGGAACAACCTGAAACCCCTTTAACGCTTTGGAGTCCGAAGACTCCCACAGGGGTAATGCCAATGGATTCTTGAGGGTAAGACCGGAGTCGTCACCATGCTGGGCATGGGACATACCACTCAAGCATTGACTAGTCTTAACAGACTGTTTGTGGGTTACCTGATCCTGTGAAGTAGAGAAACCGGGTACCCTCACTGCCGAGGAAAAAACGGTATCGAGTGAAACTCTAAAGAGTGAAGGTTTCCTCACAAAATTATCCCCTGACAAGTCAGGGGAAAAAGGGTCAGGACCCACACAATTGAGACACCAACTATTGGTATCTAAAAAGAAACAGGTGTTTCTACATCGAATGCACTTCTTAGGAAAAGAAGGCTCCATAATGAAGAGGCCTGGTAGGCCCAACAAATTAAGGCAAAAAACTGAAGAAAAAGTTTCTCAGAATTTAGTCAAAAATCCACCGGCGATACCGGTGGCAGTGGGAAATACAGCCGCGACCACAAGAAAACAAAAAACTAAAGTAATTAAAGAAATTAACAAGAAAAGTTTCTGCGGTGACAGGAGGACGTCCTGCCGGCTCCGCGGAAAAACGAAAACTGAAGAGAGGCTCTAGAGAAGGCGGGAAGTCAGCGCACAGGCGCGAGGGATGCTGCCAAAAGCTTTTTGATTGGAAGCTGGGCAGCGTTCCCATGCAGGCTCCGTCGGTACCGACGTACCCATATGTGAAGACTCATTCCTGCTTGTTCCTGGAGATAATTTATTATTGTCTTTTGAAATCATTAATAAAAATAGTTTATTATAATATTTCACATCCAGTACAAAATTCTTACCCTGGTCCATAAATATATCTACACTAGCACACCTCTATATCTTTCAGATACCCTCCAACTCCATGCTCCCCACCGTGTCTTGCACTCAATTCATGGCAATCATTTGCATCTTCCCCCTGTCATTCATGCCCACAGAATCCACCCATCGCACTGTCTTCTTCCTTGGGCCCTCCCTCTGGAATGCCTTGCCTCCTGCCCTCTGTCTTGAATCCTCCTTTCAGAAATTCAAGTCCTGGAGGAAGTGACATCACTGGGCTGAATGGACACGTAAGTGAGAAGCTCCGGGAACAAGAACCACGAAGTGAGGATAAAAGTGGATAAAAACCCATCACTTACCCCCATATATAAGTGGCTGAAAGGGTGGCAGCAGAGCAGAGAATGGAGCATGGCGGCAATGCGGTGAAAAACTTCCGACTTAAAGGAATTTGAATACCGCAAATCTAAAGCGCAGACACAAGAGAGCAGGAAGATGGTGGACACCCGTATACAGCAAAGCGGCTATGGGGAAACAGATTCGGAGGTGAAAGGGACAGCAGGAGCAGATTCAATCGGCCAAATTACCTGAGCGGAAATGCAACAATGGTTTGCAGAAGTGAGACAGGACATAGCAGGGGTAAAGGAGGAAGTCACGGATATGGTGGCAGGCCTCAGAACAGAAGTAGCAGAGATGGGGCAACATGTGGAAGAACTGGGAGGCCGAGTAGAGGAGACAGACGACTGTGGAGAATGTGCGATCAGAGCTGCTGCGGATGCAATTGAAGAGAGATGAACTCGCCCTAAAGGTAGAGGACCTGGAAAACAGGTCACGGAGACAAAGCCTGCGTATTAAAGGTATACTGGAAGGAGAGGAATTTTCTGTTAAAATTGTGAAATAAATTTTTGGGCAAATGCTGAGCAATGATCAAGAAGGGGCAAAGGAGGATATAATTGATCAGGTGCACAGGACTTTGGGACCGGCTAAAAATCAACAGACGAGATATTGTGATATGCTTGCTCAAATACGGCACAAAAGAGCACATAGCTGCCCTGATGCGCAAGGCGGGTAAATTTACTTGTAGGGACATACCATAGCTGTTTTTGCAGATCTGGCCTCCGCCACGCTGGCTAGATGGCAAACACTGAGTGGATACACGGCCTTGATGCATCAGGAAAATCTGAGATACCGCTGGCTGTATCCTCAAGGAGTGGCCTTCACAAAAAATGGGATTACAAAGCATGCAATGACAGAGGAAGACCTGAGGGTGGCAATGTAGGAAATGGGCTTCAAAGAATTGCCTGGGAGCACCAGAAACCGGAATACCACAAGAAGCTGGTGGCATCTGCAGAAGAAATGGAAGACAGCAGAGTGGAAATGTCAAAGAAAGGGCCCAAGGGGGCCAGATGACTCCTGAGACAGGGACGCTTGTGAATTTGCTGAGCTCATGTATTAATTTATATGTTAAATGGGGAAAGGCGATCGTAGGGGGGAGGGGGGCATAGTGGAATGAATGGGGGCTGAGCATGTATGCAGATGAAGGTGCGAGATAGGGGGGATTAAAGGGTTGGGGAGGGATGATTGTGAGACAGTGAAGGTAACAGAAGGAAGGGGAATAACGGAGGGGGGGGATGGGCAGAATAGTGGTTGCGGGTGCTGGGCCAGAATCGGCCTGCGGCTTGGGGTGTCATCCCTCAGGAATGGAGAAAGCTGGGACAGCGAAGGGAGTGATGGGCAGGAAGAAGGATGAGAAAGGAGAGGGGGGGATAATGGAGTAGTGGTACTCACATTGAATGTTAAAGGGTTAACATCTTGGCAGAAGCGATATAGCCTCATATGGAAGGGAGGGTGGAAAAATAAAGCAGACATTGTGCTAATTCAGGAGACCCATTTGAAGACAGCCAAGAGGGGATGCTCCGCTCAAAGGAATTCCCCCAGGTGTGTGTGGCAGGCAAGAGTCAAGTCGCGGAAAGGGGGGTGGGTATCATGTTCTCTAGAAATTTGCAGATTGAGGAAATCAAAATGACAAGATATGGGGAAAGTTGTTAGTAGATATGGGAGGGTAAGATTAATACCAAATAAGTTACAATAGGGTATGTATATGTGCCGAACGAGGGACAAGAGGCCTTTTTCAACAAGGTGCGTACTAAGTTAGCAGAAGTGGCTGAGGCCCCGATCATACTTGGGTGAGACTTCATTATGGACAATGAACCACAGTCTAGATTATTTGGGGGAAGAGGGGGTTGGGAAGCAGAAGCATAGATATGCACTGAAAAGGCTGGTGGCCTCTTTAGGGCTAGTGGATGTGTGGAGACAGAAGGTGGGGAATAACGGGAATATAAATTCTACTAGGCCACACATTTATTTAACAGTATTTCTATACCACCTTCTCCTTCAATCAAGGTGGTTTCCACGGCAAACAATCAAGGAGTGTTTGTGTGTTTTCATGCAGTGGTGTGTGTAGTGTGTTAGTGGTGGCGAGTATCTGATTTGGGTTGTGCATTCTACATTGTGTGCTATTATACATCGTGAGCTAATATACAAGCTTAGGGTAGGGGGGAGGGTCCGATGTTCTGGTTTGGTTGGTAGCTCATGTGACATGTCCATAGTGTTCAATGAACAGAGTTGCCTTCAGCTGTTTGCGGAAGTCCTTGAGGTCTGTGGCTAGTCTCAGTTCATTTGGGAGGGTGTTCCAGATTGATGGAGCAGCCAGGGAGAGTGCTCGTACCGCAGTGTCCTTGCGGGTCTTGGCGAAGTCTTTTGGGGTGTTTACTCGATTGGCAGTGCCTCTTCTCCTTGGTTGTGTGCTTGTTTCAGGTTGTATGAGTGTGTGTAGGCTTATGGCTGAAGAGAGTTGTTTGATCTTGAATATGTTTATGATTGTTTTGTATTTGATGCGTGAGCTGATTGGGAGCCAGTGCAGATCTTTCAGTATTGGTGTGATGTGTTCCTGTCTCGTAGTGCCAGATATTATGCGGGCGGCCGTGTTTTGTGCCAGCTGCAGCGGTCTGAGTGTCTGTTTTGGTAGCCCAAGGTAGATTGGGTTGCAGAAGTCTAGTAGTGGGGTGATTAGTGCCTGGCAGACTGTACGAAAGTGCTCTGGGGCGAGGAGGGGCTTAAGTCTTCTGATGAGTCTCATTCTGTGGTATGAGCTTTTGGTTGTTCTGCTTATGTGTGATTGGAGGTTCAGCTCCTTGTCCAGGGTCACTCCGAGGTACTTTACTTCTGATTTTATGGGTATGATTGTGTCTTATCTTGATGTCGGGTGGGGGGGACAAAGTCTGAGTTTCGCGTGATGATCAGTGCCTCTGTCTTGCTGTAGTTTATTGAGAGGTTGTTTTTTTGAAACCAGCTTGTCATTTGTATGAGGTAGTTTGTTATTTTGGAGTAGTCTGGGTTGTCATCTGAGATGGGTGTGTATATCATGATGTCATCTGCGTAGATTGTATAATATATGTTGTGATCTTTCATGATGTCGCATATTAGCTGGATGTAGAGGTTGAATAATAGTGCTGATAAGGCCGATCCTTGTGGTACTCCTTGTATGACTTTTATGGGTCGGGAGGTGTTGTGGCCTACCTTGACCTGTATCTGTCTGTCAGTCAAGTATGAGTGGAACCATTTCAGGATGGATCCGTGTAGTCCGATGTTCTGTAGTCTTTCCAATAGAGTCTTGTGGTCAACTGTGTCAAATGCTGATGAGATGTCTATGAAGATCATTAGCCACATTGATATAATCTTTATGGATGATACCTTTTTACCAAAAGTTCAAGATGTGGAAGTAGCATAGATTGAATGGTCTGACCATGCCCCTGTAGTGATAACAATAGATTGGCGAACTAACGACAAAGGCCTTCAGTTTTGGAGACCTAATGAATTGCTCCTTTGGGATAAGATAACAGTGGAGCAACTGAAAGAAGAAAGTAAAATGCTTTCAAGAGAATAGTACCCCAGGGATGAGGGTGGGCGTAGTTTGGGATAGCTATAAAGCATTTATAAGGGGCGAGCTGATTAGGATAGGGACGCAAAAGAAAAGGGACAGAAAGAAACATGAAGAATAGTTGAAAGTTGAGCTAGCCCACTGGTCAGACAAGCACACATGGGAGTGGGGGGGACGCATGCCAATTAAAGAGATGGAGAAGGTTAGAGAGGCCCTGAGGGATATATACAACGAAGAATGGCCCCTTAGGCTAGAAAAACTGAAGTTACACAGTTATATGCATAAAAATAGGCTCGGCAGGTGGTTGACACGAAAACTGAAGGCTTCGAGGGTCTAGCAGAGCATTTTCAAGATTCGAAATGGGCAAGGGGAAATAGAGTTTACTACAGAAAAGGTAAAACAGAGTTTTTTTAGAATTTTACCAAAAGCTAGACACCTCAGAAGTGGCAGGAGAGGAAGAAGTGGACAGACCTTTTTCTGACATTGCTACCTGGATGTCTCACCGCCGCTTGAAATTGAACATGACCAAGACTGAACTTCTTATTTCCCCCTCCCTCCCCCCAATACCTCCCCTACTCTTCCTCCTTTCTCAGTCTCTGTGGATAACTCTGTAATCCTTCCTGTTTCCTCGGCCTGCAATCTGGGGGTTGTATTTGACTCCTCTCTCTCTTTCTCCACACACATCCAGCTCGTAGCTAAGACCTGCCATTTCTTTCTCTACAACATTAGCAAAATCTGCCCCTTCCTTTCTGAACACACTTCTAAAACACTTATCCACTCCTTAATCACCTCTCGTCTTGACTACTGTAACCTACTCCTTGCTGGTCTCCCTTTGAATCATCTCTCTCACCTTCAATCTGTTCAACACTCTGCTGCGCGACTAATCTTCCGCCAGCCTTGCCATGCCCACATTACTCCTCTTCTCAAGTCACTTCATTGGCTCCCTATCCATTTCCGTATCCAGTTCAAACTTCTCCTCCTGACCTATAAATGCATTCACTCTGCGGCTCTTCAGTACCTTTCATCTCTTATCTCTCCTTACAACCCCTCCCAGGAACTCTGCTCTTCTAGCAAACTACTTCTATCTGTGCCCTTCTCTCCTACTGCTCAGACTTCACTCCTTTCACCTTGCTGCACCTTACGCCTGGAACAAGCTAACTGTGTGTCTGTACTCCAGGCACCCTCTAGCCCTCTTCAAATCCAGGTTGAAAACTCACCTCTTCACTGCTGCTTTTGGATCTTGACTCACCTGGTCTCCTTTTCTTTCCCCTAATTTTATCCCTGTTTACACCTTCTGTGTTTTGTCTTGACTAGACTGTAAGCTCCGACGAGCAGGGACTGTCTCTTACATGTCTGTACAGTGCTGCGTACGAAGCACAGCTACTTACCTGTAACAGGTGATCTCTGGGAACAGCAGGAATTAGTCCTCACATATGGGTACGTCGGTACCGACGGAGCCTGCGCGGGAAAGCTCCCCAGCTTCCCAGAAGAAAGCTTTTGGGGCCTCCCACTGCACATGTGCGCTGCCTTCCCGCCTTCCTGACCAGCTCTCCTCAGTTCGAGTTTATAGCTGAGACAATAGAGAGAGGAAAGGAAGATAGATAGAAGATACAACTCCTAGGGGAGGTGGGTGGGTTGTGAGGACTAATTCCTGCTGTTCCCAGAGATCACCTGTTACAGGTAAGTAACTGTGCTATCTCCAGGAACAAGCAGGAATAAGTCCTCACATATGGGGACTCCCTAGCTAAGATGCCTGGGAGATCCCGTTCCAAGGGTTCGCCATCTTCGTATGGATCTCAGGCATCCATCCTGGGAAGGTGGGCAGGAGTTGTTCAAGTATGGAACAGGTGTTTGAGGACAGCCTGACCAAACAAGGCATCCCGGCGGGAGTCCTTGTCCAAGCAGTAATGGGCTGTGAAGGTATGAACAGAGGCCCATGTGGCGGCTCGACAGATCTGATCTATGGAGACAGAGTGAAGATGAGCCATAGAAGTGGCCATGGCTCTCACATTGTGAGCTGTGACATGGCCCTCCAGAGAAATATTTTTGCTCTGGTAAGTAAAGGAAATACACTGAGCAATCCAATTGGAAAGTGTACGTTTGGAGACTGGACGTCCCAAATGAGAAGGATCAAAAGCCACGAAAAGCTGGGAAGACTTTCGATGTGGCTGAGTCCTGTTGAGGTAAAAGGCAAGAGCTCTTTTACAATCTAAAGTATGAAGGTTCCTCTCTGCACTGGATGCATGAGGAGCTGGAAAAAAGACAGGTATATACCTCTTGATTAAGATGAAAAGGCGAGACCACTTTGGGCATAAAGTGGGGATTCATCCTTAGGACCACCTTATCATGATGAAACCTGGTATAAGGTGGATGAGCCACTAAGGCCTGTAGTTCACTGATGCGGCGAGCCGAAGTGACTGCAATAAGGAAAAGGACCTTCCAGGAAAGAAATTTCAAGGAGGTAGAAACCAACGGTTCAAAAGGTGGCTTCATAAGCTGACCTAGAACTAGGTTCAAGTCCCATGCTACCGGAGGAGGTCGGATGGGAGGCTTAGTTAGAGTCAGGCCTCTCATGAACCTTGCAACAAGCGGATGAGAGGAGACGGGTTGTCCATTTATAGGTTTTAAGGATGCTGCAATAGCACTCAAATGGACTCTTACTGAATTCGTCTTAAGGCCTGCATTAGAAAGATGCAGGAGATAGTCTAGTAGAGAATTCAAAGGAAGTGCTAGAGGGTCAAGACCCTGTTGAGCACACCAAATGGAAAAACGTTTCCATTTGAAAGCATAGGAACGCCTCGTGGAGGGTTTCCTAAAGGCATGAAGGATATCTTTCACTGGTTGAGAAAGATTGAAGTCATGAAGGCTTAGGCCTTCAGTAACCAAGCTCTGAGGTGTAGGGACTTGGGGTTTGGGTGCCACAAAGTCCCTTTCTCCTGAGAAAGAAGGTCTGGCGCAGCTCCCAGGTCCAGGGAGGGTCCCTGGGAGAGATGCAGAAGTAGAGGGAACCACACTTGGCGTGGCCAGCGTGGAGCTATGAGGATCATCGATCCATGATCCCTCTGGAGTTTGAACAGAGTCTTGGGAATCAAAGGAATGGGTGGAAAGGCATATAGGAATTCCTGACCCCAATGCAGGAGAAAGGCGTCGTTGGCCTGAGCTCCCTGACACGGAGTCCTGGAACAGAACCGGGGAAGTTTGGCATTCCACGGACTTGCAAAGAGGTCTATGTCCGGGGTTCCCCATTCCTGAAAGATTCTGCCTATCTGGTCCATATGTAGGGACCATTCGTGTGGAAGCAGAACTCGACTGAGTCTGTCTGCCCGAGAGTTTTGAACCCCTGGAAGATATACTGCCAGAAGATGAATTTGATGCTCTCTGGCGAAGGCCCATAATCTGAGAGCTTCGTTGCAAAGCGACAGAGAGCCTGTCCCTCCTTGTTTGTTTACGTAGAACAGGGGTCTCAAACACGCGGCCCGCGGGCCGCATGCGGCCCGCGAGACAACTTTGTGCGGCCCGCGAAAGAGAAAAACAAAAAAACCCCAAAACCCTGACTTCTGCCGTTGCCGCCGTGGCAGCGGCAGAATCAATTGTCAAATAAAAAAAAAAAACGACTTCTGCTGCTCAAGCAGCAATATCACCTGTCCTGCGGCCCCTTCCCCTGTGCCCGGAGATCCGAATCTGCTCATCAGCGGCGTGCTTTTCAAGCCGCGAAGAGTATTCCCCTCTCGCGCGGCTTGAAACCGCGCGAGAGGGGAATACTCTTCGCGGCTTGAAAAGCACGCCGCTGATGAGCAGATTCGGATCTCCGGGCACAGGGGAAGGGGCCGCAGGACAGGTGATATTGCTGCTTGAGCAGCAGAAGTCTTTTTTTTTTATTTGACAATTGATTCTGCCGCTGCCACGGCGGCAACGGCAGAAGTCAGGGTTTTGGGTTTTTTTGTTTTTCTCTGTCGGGGGGGGGGGGGTATGACTGGAAATGGGCATATGGGGGTTAGGACTGGAATTGGGCTATTGGAAGGGGGGGGGTTATGACTGGTAATGGGCTATGGTGGGGGCTAGGACTGGAAATGGGCAGATGGGGGTCAGGACTGGAACTGGGCTATGGGCCGGGGGGGGGTTATGACTGGTAATGGGCTATGGTGGGGGCTAGGACTGGAAATGGGCAGATGGGGGTTAGGACTGGAAGTGGGCTATTGGCAGGGGGGGTTATGACTGGTAATGGGCTATGGTGGGGGCTAGGACTGAAAATGGGGTGATGGGGGTTAGGACTGGAGGTGGGCTGATTGGGGGGTTAGGACTGGTAATGGCCTATGAGGGGAGGTAAGACTGAAAATGGGGTGATGGGGGATACGACTGCAAGTGGGCTATGGGGGGGACTAGGACTGGTAATGGGCTATGGGGGGGGTAAGACTGAAAATGGGGTGATGGGGGGGGTAAGACTGGAAGTGCGCTATGGGGAGGTTAGGACTGGTAATGGGCTATGGGGGGTCTAGGACTGGTAATGGGCTGGGGGGGTTGCTAGGACTGGAAATGGGCTGAGTGGAAGGGGGGCTTGAACTGCAAATGGCTGATGGGGAGGGGGGCTTGGAATGGAAATGGGCTGTGAGGGGAGGGAGCTAGGATTGGAAATGGGCTGATGGGGGGCTAGGATTGGAAATGGGCTGATGGTGAGGCTAGGATAGGACTGGAAATGGACTGATGCAGGGACTAGAAAGGAGCAGATGCTGGGTGGGGCTGGAACTAGAAGGGAGCTGATGTTGGGGGAGGATTAGAATGGGATGGAGCTGGGAAAGTGAAATGGAGAGGGGAAAAATATTTTGTCTGGAAGAGAAGACAAATCTACAATTGGCCAGGTATTGGGAGAGTAAGTGGGGATTGAGGATGGAGGGGTAAAATTTGAGTGGATGAAATAGGAATGAGGAAAGAGCAAAAGGAGAAAGATTAGTATGTTAAAGCAGATGTAGGGAGAGAGAATGGAAAAAAACTAGAAGAGAGAAGAAAGGACAAATGGACAGCAGACGATGGAGATAGCAGAAGACACGAAGAAACCAGAAGTGGCTGGAGCAATTGCAACTGAAAAAAAATGCACAAAAGGTAGAAAAATCTCTTTATTTTGAATTTATTAACTGGAATATGTCAGCTCTGGGAAATGTGCATCATTAATGTTTGCGCTTTGTTTAGTACAAGAGGAAATTAATTTATAGTTTTATTTCTACAGTGTTGTTGTACATTCCAAGTTTGGCTTTTGGGGTTCCCAGTTTAATTATTGTCTTCCTATTTCTGAATCTTTTAGTCTTTCTTTATCCATACTCATTAAGAGGCATGTTTACTAAAAGTTAGTGTATGGTAACATTATGCAAATATTTATGCAAATGAGGCCCCTTATGCAAATGAGGCCCCACGTCTTATGCGGCCCCCGGGTTACTTTACAAGTCCTCATTTGGCCCTCAAAGCAATTTGAGTTTGAGACCCCTGACGTAGAACATGGCCACCTGATTGTCTGTCTGAACTAGGACGGTCAGGTTGACAAGGAGGGTATGGAAGACTGAGGGCAAAGAAGATTGCTCGCAGTTCCAGGAGGTTGATGTGAAGGGTGGTCTCCTGCGGAGACCAAGTACCCTGAGTGGAGAGGGATTGTAGATGGGCTCCCCACCCTGTTTGGGAGGCATCTGTTGTGAGGGTTGCTTGGGGCAACAAAGGTTGGAAGGGGGCCCCCAACAACAGATTCTTGGTGGACATCCACCATTGGAGGAACCAAAACAGACGCTATGAGGTGAGTATTTGGTCGGAGAGCGCTCCCGATGCTTGAGTCCACTGGGTGGCCAAGGTCCATTGAGCTGCTCTCATATGAAGACGAGCGTAGGGCACCACGTGTACCGTGGAGGCCATGTGGCCCAGAAGTCGCAGCATTTCTCTGGCTGTCAAGTGACTGCTGGACTTAGCTTGGGAGGCCAAGCACACCAGACGTTGGCCCCGGACTTGAGGTAGGTAGGCCCTTGCAGTGGTGGTGTCCAACTGGGCCCCTATGAATTCTAGAGACTGAGTAGGGGTAAGTTGAGACTTGGGAAGGTTTACCACCAGTCCCAGATACTGCAGAAGGTGCCTTGTGCGGTCCAGGGAAATCTGGGCCTCTGACTGAGATGGAGCTCGGATGAGCCAGTCATCCAGATATGGGAATACAAAAATTCCCAGACCTCTTAGAAATGCGGCAACAACTGCCATGCATTTGGTGAACACTCTTGGAACAGAGGCTAGACCGAAGGGAAGTACTCTGTACTGGAAATGTTTTCCCTGAAACAGAAATCGTAGATATTTTCTGTGGGATGGGTGGATGAGTATATGTGTGTACGCATCCTTGAGATCTAGAGAACAAAGCCAATCCTGACTCTGAAGGTATGGAAGGAGAATGCCTAGAGAAAGCATTTTGAATTTCTCCTTGTACAGAAATTTGTTCAATTCTCTCAGATCTAGGATAGGTCTGAATCCCCCTGTCTTCTTTGTTATGAGAAAATAAGGGGAGTAGAATCCTGTCCCTTGTTGAAGAAGAGGAACCTCTTCTATTGCCCCTTGGGCAAGGAGAGAAGAGACTTCCTGATCCAACAGGTCCAGGAGAAATGGGGGAGAATTGAAGTGCCTCACCATGGTATATGGAGGAAGGTTGGAAAAATGAAGTTTGTAGCCCTCTCTGATGATAGAGAGGGTCCATTGCTCTGATGTGATTTGCTCCCATCTGGGAGCAAAGTGAGCTAACCTTCCGGGAATGGTGAGGGGCTCTGGGTGTTCTAGAGCCAGAAATGTTGTTCTCTAGGGACAAGTCAAAACCCCTGAGGGGGTTGAACCTGCTGAGGAGTGGTAGACGCTACAGGCTTTGACTTTGCCTGTTTAGGTTGCTGACGTTTAGCAGCAAAGCGAGGCTGAGAAGATTGTTGGCCAGTATTTGTGGAAAATCTGGCCTTCTTGTAGTAAGGCCTCTTGAAAGACTTATTCTTGGCAGGAGTAGAGGTAGACTTAGAAAGTCTATCCAATGTAGCATTTTCTGCATCCATTTGAGTGGCTTTAATTTGCCAGTCCTTACCAAATAAGTTCTCACCTGTACAGGGAAGATTCCGTAAGCCATCTAGGACCCAGGGTTCTAGGTCAGAGGCCTGGAGCCAAGCAAGTCGTCGGGCTGCAATAGCAATGCCCGAAGCTCTACCGGCACCCTCAAAGGAATCAAAAGCTGCTCTGTTGGAGAACTTAGAAACATCTAGAAGCTGTTTCACCAGAGAAATGAACTCCTCTTTTCTATCCTCAGGGATAAAGGAGGCAAAATGTCGTATCTTTAGGGCAAGTTCCCTGAGAAACATGCCCATATACAGACTATAAGAATTAATCCTGGCTATAAGCATAGTAGCCTGGAAAACTTTCTTGCCAAAAGAGTCTAGGGTCTTACATTCTCGTCCTGGAGGGGTAGAAGAGTGCCTTTTGGTACTCTTAATCTTTTTCAGTGCAGACTTCACCACAATGGAATGGTGAGGCAACTGAGTCTTTTGAAAACCAGGAGAAGGAGGGACCCGGTACATGGTGTCCAACCTACGCGAATAAGGAGACAACGTTAGAGGAGCCTCCCATAAGTCCATCAAGTGTTCTTGAAGGATTTCATGGATAGGCAGGGTGACTGCCTCTTTAGGAACCTTAGGGTATCCTAAAATATCCAATTTCTTTGACCTAGGTTCTTTTTCAGAGGATGTGGTAATAGAAAGTCCTTTAGCTAGTTCAATAATGAAGTCTTGAAAGGACAAATCCTCTGGTGGAGACATTCTCCTCTTTGGGGAAGAGGGGTCTTCATGAAGAACTAGAGACAGCTCATCAGAGTCCTCAGAGGAGTCAAAATCCTCAGAAGAATCAGAGTATTCTCTATTTGCTTCCAACGCACGATACGCATACCGATCGGTATCGACATCGGGCGTACCGGGTATGGGATCGGTATCGGGTAAAAACCCGGATCCGACATGCGGAACCGATCTGCGTTTGGAAGTCGATGGTCTCGGTTCCGGTATGGGAGACGATACCGGAACCGGACCCGGTACCGCTGAACGCGGTACCGAGGGCGTCGCAGCATTAATAAAAGCCAGCATGGCCTGCTGCATGGTCTGAACAGTATTGCTCATAGACGCCACTGCTGCCTGGATGTCGGTACCGGTATGGGCCGGTACCCCACAGCAGTCTAACAGGTGATCAGTCGAGGCCTTGCCATCGATGTCAACCTGTAACCCCATAGATGGTGCTTTGGAAGCCAGAGCTTCCCGCCAGGGTTGTTTGGCTGGGGCAGGATCCTCAGACTCAAAAGTGAGAGCCTCTCGATGCTTTGAAGGAGATTTGCTCTTTGAGGACCTGCCCGCAGAAGGTTTGGTTACCTGAGATCCATCCGGAGAGGAAGACCTGGATGACTGTGATGCTGGATTATCTGAAGCAAACAGCACATGGAATTTGTTGGCCCGGTTCTGCAACCCACGTTTAGACATCTGGGAGCAGGATGGGCAGTCTGGAATGGAGTGGTCAGGTCCCAAACACTTAAGACACCATTCATGGGTGTCTGTGACAGAAACAGCACTACACTTGGTACACTTCTTAAAACCAGGGGCTGGTTTCTCCATGAGGAGAATTTGTGTAGGCCTGAGGCCTAACCGAAGTCACCAAGTTGTGCAGAATAAAGATTTTTTTTTTTTTTAAAGAAAAGAAGAGAGACCGGCGGTACCGGTTTCGGTATGGGGAAGGCAGGTACGCGGTCTAAAGAAACAAACTAAAACAATAATTTCTTCAGCAGTGACAGGAACATGACCTGCTGGCTCCGCGGAAAAAGAGAAACTGAGGAGAGCTGGTCAGGAAGGCGGGAAGGCAGCGCGCATGTGCAGTGGGAGGCCCCAAAAGCTTCCTTCTGGGAAGCTGGGGAGCTTTCCCGCGCAGGCTCCGTCGGTACCGACGTACCCATATGTGAGGACTTATTCCTGCTTGTTCCTGGAGATCTGGTAGCGCTATATAAATGCTCAGTAGTAGTAGCAGTAGTAGTAGAATGTCTTACGGGACCTCCATATGGAGGTCCTACGGGAGGAGGATCGGGATGTTCTAGGACAAGTAAAAACATCAGAGGTGATGCTGGGTAGCAATCAAGAGTTTGAAGGCGGGAAAAGCTCCAGGATTGAATGGGTTCACAGCCCATTTTTATAAGATCTTTGGAGGGGAGGTGGCGGGAACTAATGGCAGCAATGTTTAATGCTATGGCATGGGGGGGAGCTCCCAGAGAATATGGCGGTGACGGGAATAATGCTCCTGCCTAAGCCAGGGAAGGATGGGACGGTATGTGGGTCCTATCAACGCATTTCACTGATTAATTTAGATGCAAAGATTCTGGCAAAAAAAACTTTGGCGACTGGGTGCAGCGCTTCCTCCTCAGGCTTATAGGGGCGGATCAGACAGGATCCATCCCAGGGCACCAGACGAAGGATAATGTCCAGAAGCTTCTGGATATTATTTGGCAGATTCAAAAATGGAAAGAACCCATGGTGCTGATGGCAGTTGACACTGAAAGCGTAGTTACTCACCTGTAACAGGTGTTCTCCAGGAGCAGCAGGAATCAGTCCTCACTTATGGGTGACGTCGGCGCCGACGGAGCCCTCGCGGAGCAATTTTCCCCAGCTTTCAAAGAAAGCCTTTGGGAATTGCAGCGCGCATGCGCGGGTCGTCTTCCCGCCGGAGGGTGCCATCTTAGCCAGTCAGATGACATAGCTAAAAAAGACAGCATAAAATTATTTGCAAAAAACATAAGCAGACGATTGCAACTCCAAGGGGAGGAGGGAGGGTAGTGAGGACTGATTCCTGCTGCTCCTGGAGAACACCTGTTACAGGTGAGTAACTACGCTTTCTCCAGGACCAAGCAGGAAGTCAGTCCTCACTTATGGGACTCCCAAGCTCAAGGCTACCGGAGACCCTAAGCACAAAAATGAGCTCCCTCTAGCTCAGCAGCACAGAAGGATAGAATCTTCGCTGAATTATCACCCACCGGTAGCCCACATCCGGGATGGAGGGTAGGAGTTGCTCAGACCTCAAAGAGATTACGGAGGACTGCCTGTCCGAAAGCACTGTCCCTACGGGACTCCCTCTCGAGACAGTAATGGACCGCAAAAGTCTGGCTCGAAGACCAAGTAGCGGCCCGGCAGATGTCTGCCAGCGGAACAGAGCGGAGGTAAGCCACTGACGTGGCCTTTGCCCGAACGCAATGAGCCATGACTCGACTTTCTAAGGAGAGTCCGGCTGCCCCATAAGCCCAAGAGATACAGTCCGCAACCCAGATGGACAGAGTACGCTTGGAGACCGGGAGCCCCAATTTATTGGGGTCAAAAGATACAAAAAGCTGAGCAGCTTTACGGTGCTCCCGCGTACGGTCAAGGTAGAAGTTCAATGCCCTTCTACAGTCCAGGGTATGGAGGACCGTCTCAGCACGGCAGGAGTGGGGTCTGGGAAAGAAGGTTGGAAGTACCACCTCCTGATTGATGTGAAAAGGGGAGACCACTTTAGGCAGAAATTTTGGGTGAGTCCGTAGGACTACCCTATTCTTGTAGAACCTAGTGTAAGGGGGATCAGACACGAGGGCCTGCAATTCACTTACGCGTCTGGCGGAAGTGAGGGCTATCAAGAACAGTGTTTTCCAAGACAGAAAACGGAGAGAACAGGTAGCCATAGGTTCAAAAGGCGGACAGGTGATCCGCTGCAAAACCACATTCAGGTCCCAGTCAGGCGCTGGCGGGCGCAGAGGTGGTTTAAGTAGAAGGAGACCTCGGAGAAACCTCGCTACAAGAGGGTCATTGGAGAGAGGTCTGCCGTCCACCGGCACATGATGTGCTGAAAGAGCACTAAGGTGAACTTTGACGGAGTTGGACTTAAGTCCCAGATTAGAGAGGTGGAGCAAGTACTGCAAGATCACCGACACCGGGCAGGAGAAGGGATCCTGAGACTGTTGGGTACACCAGACTGCAAAGCGACGCCATTTAAGGGCGTAGCATTTGCGGGTAGAAGGGCGTCGCGAAGCCAAGACGACCTCCTCCACCTCCGCCGGCAGGAGAAGGGGAGCAAGGACTACCCTCTCAGCAGCCAGGCCATGAGGTTGAGAGACCTGAGGTTGGGGTGCAGGAGGGACCCCTGATCCTGAGTGAGGAGATCCGGTTGCACCCCCAGAGGGATTGGATCCTCCACCGCCAGTTGCAGCAGGAGCGGAAACCACTGCTGCCTGGGCCAGCGAGGGGCCACCAGGATCATGAAGGCTTTGTCTCGGAGAACCTTGAAAAGAGTCCGAGAGATCAGCGGAATGGGAGGGAAAGCGTACAGAAGGCTCCCCGACCACGAGATCAGAAAGGCGTCCGCCGCCACCCGAAGGGGGTGTGGCCGACGAGAGCAGAAGCGAGGAAGCTGCCGGTTGTGAGGACTGGCAAAGAGATCCACCGTGGGGAGACCCCACTTGAGGAAGAGCTTCTGAACTACCAAGGGATCCAGACGCCACTCGTGCGGCTGGAGGACCCTGCTGAGTTTGTCTGCAAGGCAATTTTCTTGGCCCGGGAGATAAACTGCCTTGAGGAGAATGCCGTGACTGACAGCCCAAGAGCAGAGCCTCTGTGCCTCCCGGCAGAGGAGGAAGGAGCCCGTGCCCCCCTGCTTGTTCACGTAGAACATGGCAACTTGATTGTCCGTCTGGACAAGGACGGACTGTTGGGAAGTCAGGTGGGAGAAGGCCTTGAGAGCCAGGCGGATCGCCCTGAGCTCCAGGAAGTTGATCTGCTGAGCAGACTCCCACGCGTTCCAGAGGCCCTGAGTACGTGCCTCTTGGCAATGTGCTCCCCAGCCCAGGAGGGATGCATCGGTGGTCAGCACCCGGGTCGGCTGAGGTGACTGGAAAGGCATTCCGAATATCAGGTTCGGCTGCCGGAGCCACCACCGGAGAGACGAGACCAGCGGCTCGGAAACGCGCACTAGGTCTGCAAGGCCGCCCGTGGCTTGTCGCCACTGCCGGCGGAGACACCATTGAGCAGACCGCATATTCAGGCGGGCATTGGGGGTCACATGGACGGTGGAAGCCATATGGCCGAGCAGTCTCAGGAAGCGCCTGGCGGAGACCAGGGGCTGGCTGCGAAAGCGGTCGGCTAGGTCCATGAGCCGTTGAGCCCTGTCGAGCGGTAGAAATGCTCGCGCCTGAGGAGTGTGCAGCCTTGCGCCGATGAACTCGAGATCCTGTGAGGGGAGCAAAGTGGACTTTGCGAAGTTTATGACAAAGCCCAAGTGCTGCAGCAGAGTCACCGTGCGGCACGTGGCGTTGGTGACCTCCGGAGCGGACGCTGCTCTGATGAGCCAGTCGTCGAGGTACGGAAAGACATAGAGGCCGTGAAGCCGGAGATGGGCCGCCACGACCGCGAGACATTTTGTGAAGACTCGCGGTGCGGAGGACAGGCCAAAGGGCAGTACTCGGTACTGGTAATGATTTCCTGCCACCACAAACCTTAGGTATTGGCGGTGGCTTGGGTGGATGAGGATGTGCGTGTAGGCATCCTTTAGATCCAAGGAGCATAGCCAATCTCCCTGCTGGAGGTAGGGCAGAAGGATTCCAAGGGTAAGCATTTTGAACTTCTCCCGCACAAGGAACTTGTTGAGGTTGCGCAAGTCCAGGATGGGTCTGAGGCCCCCTGTTCTCTTTGGTATCAGAAAATACCTTGAATAAAAGCCTTGACATCTCAGGTGGTGTGGCACCGGTTCCACCGCCTGTTCCTGCAGAAGACCTGCTAACTCCTGAAGGAGCAACTCCCTGTGCAGAGGGGGGCGCGGAGGTTCTCCCGGAAAATAGGAGGGAGGGACCTGATGGAAGTGGAGAAGATAGCCTTCTCGCACGACCTGAAGCACCCAGGCATCTGCGGTGATGCTGGACCACCTGTGGGCGAAGTGAACCAGCCGGCCTCCGGTGCTGGGAGGAACCAGCGGGGGGGGGAGAGGCTATGCTTAGCGAGTCAAAAGCCCCCACCCTGCTGAGCAGGGGCTGGTGGTGCAGGCTTGGGGGCTTGCTGCCTACGGGACCCGTTACCCCGTCCCTTGGCCTGCTGGCCCTGTTGGGGAGCTGCAGGGGCCTGATAATGGGGGTATTGTTTGTAGGCAGCCGCCTTCCTCGGGTAAAAGGACTTTTTCCCCGAGCCCTTCTTTTTCTGGGAAGGGGCGGAGGTCTTCCTAGAAAGCCTGGTCCGGGTGAGAGTCTCAGTCTCAATTTGCGCAGCCTTTTCCGCCATGGGCTTGCCAAAGAGGTTTTCGCCTCGGCAGGGGACATCGACCAACTTGTCCTGCACCCAGGGCTCAAGGTCTGACGACTGAAGCCAAGCCTGTCGGCGGGCACCGATGCCGGCTGCGGCCACTCGAGCCGAGGCTTCAAAGCCATCATAGGCTGCTCGGGACATGAACTTTGAGCATTCCCGAATGCCAGTGGACAAGGCTAGGAACCTCCGCAAGGGCTCCTCGGAGAGACCAGCGGAGAATCCGGCTAGCTCTTTAGCCAGATCCCGGAGATACATGCCCATGTATAGCTGGTAAGTCTGGACACGACAAGCGAGCATAGAGCCCTGGAAGCACTTCTTGCCAAGGCCATCCAGGTTACGGGCCTCCCTGCCAGGAGGCACCGAGGAGTGCATCTTCTGGCTCTTAAGACGATGCATGGCCGATTCCACTACCATGGAATGGTGTGGCAGCTGTGCCCTTTGAAAGCCAGGGCTCTTGCGGACTCGATAGATAGAATCGACCCGCTTGCTCAGGACCGGCGAGGAGGCCGGACTCTCCCACATGCGGAAGAGTAGTCGTTCCAGCATAGGAGGAACCGGCACAGTAAAGTGTTCCCTCGCGGGAGAGTCATACTGGAGGGCGTCGAGCTCTTCGGCTCGAGGCTCCTCCTCGGGATCCGCAGGGAAGGCCAAAGCCTTGGCCATATCCCTAACGAAGTCCGAGAACCGGGCATCCTCCGGGGGGGACTGCTTCCGAGGCTTGGACTCCGGTGAGTCCGATGGGACACACCGAGTCCGGAAAGAATCAGGTGACTCTTCCTCCTCAGACTCCCAGACCGACTCCGACGAGGACTCGGTGGGGTTGGCCCGGGCAGGGTGCGGCGCCAGCCGCCCCGACGCCGAGGGAGTCGGCGTCGGCGACCTCGGTCCCGAACGGGAGGCCGAGGGCGACCTCGACCGAGGATCGACTCGAGTTCTCATCGACTCGAGGATCGGCTCGGTCTCCGGGGTCAACTTGGACGTCGACGTCCCGGCGGTCGGGGCAGCGACGCCAGCGAAGCCAGCGAGCAGTGCCCTCTGCTGGTCCATGAAGGCAGACAGTCTGCTCTCCAAAGCCGTCAACCTGAGTCCGAGCTCAGGTGACCCAGCAGTCCCCGACTCGGGCCCCGACGGCGTCGGGCCCGACGTCGGCTGTCGCGGAGGCGAGTCCAGAAGGACCACAGGACTTACCCGGGCAGGCATCTCCGACTCCAGGCGAGGTCGCTTCGGGACGTGTTCCTTCTCCAAGGACCCGGGGCGGCTGTCGGGGCTATGCGACCTGGCCCTCGCGGAGCCAGGAGCGTCCACCGACGCCGCCCTCGCGGGTTTTTCCTTCCGACGATGGTCCCCGGAGGGAGAACCCCGGTCGGAGGAGCTCCGGCGACGGTCCGAGCTGGAGCCTTTTGACACGGAGGCCTCCGACGAGGTCCGGGTACGGCTGGGGTCAGCGAAGATTCTCTCACGCTGATGCCGCCGACTTCTCAACGCCTTTGAGGACAGTTTGCTGCAGGGCCCACAGATCAGTTCCTCATGATCCGGGCCCAGGCAGCGGAGGCAAAAGTCGTGTGTGTCGGTTAGTGACATATTTCGGTCACACCGACCACACCGCTTAAACCCACTGGCAGCCATTGGGGGAAAAAGGGCCCCTGCGAGGTCAAAGGACCGGGCTGCCAGGGAAAACGAAAACGAAAGCTGACTAAGTCAGAAAAACCGAAAAAAGTAAGAGGACTCGAGACCGGCGTCGCGAGTCCGGGCGGGAAAACGATCGGCGTCGAACCGAAAGAAAACAAGGATAAAATAAAGAAGAAAATCAACTTTTTCGCGGGGACAAGACGGGGACGTCTGTAGGGCTCCGCGGAAAAAAGAAGACTGGCTAAGATGGCACCCTCGGGCGGGAAGACGACCGCGCATGCGCGCTGCAATTCCCAAAGGCTTTCTTTGAAAGCTGGGGAAAATTGCTCCGCGAGGGCTCCGTCGGCGCCGACGTCACCCATAAGTGAGGACTGACTTCCTGCTTGGTCCTGGAGAAAAAGCATTTAACAGACTAGAGTGGGGATTTATGTTTGCAGTGTTACAAAAAATGGGGGCGAGGGATGCCTTTATAGCTTGGATTTTTGCGCTGTATCAGCCTGAAAGTGCAGATAATGGTACCTATTCTGGGGAATTTGAATGAGGTAGGGGAACGAGGTAGGGGAACAAGGCAGGGGTGCCCACTGTCGCGGTACTGTTTGCAATGGTTCTAGAACCCCTGGCAGTGGCCATTTGGGCCTCCGTGGACATATAGGGAGTAGAAGTAAGGGGCAAGGAGTACAAAATGGTAATGTATGCAGATATTATATACACAGTGAGTAAGCCATTGGTGACACTGCCCAATCTGATGCGAGTGACTGAGCAATACTGCCGGGTATCCTGGTATAAGTTGAATTTGACAAAAACAAATCCTGAAAATAGAACTAGACCCTAATATGGAGGCCCAACTGAAAGCGGCCTTTCCATTTAAATGGGGAAAGCAGCTGTCCGTTACTTAGGCATACAGTTGGAGGGATCTCAGAGGACTATAACTTGAATTACACACCTCCATGGACACAGATTGGCAGAGATCTGGATTTGTGGGATAAACTGTACCTTTCCTGGGGAGGTAGGATTGCAGTCATTAAGATGAATATTTTGCCCCGCCTGCTGTTCTTATTCCAGATGCTACCTATACAAGTATCGGACCAGTTTCTCCAGAGATGCCAAAGGAGGCTATTTGCATACATTTGGGAGTGAAAACCACCCATGGTAAACAGACAGGTGATGCAGTGGCACAGGCGGAAGGAAGGCATGGGAGTCCTGGACCTGCGAGGCTATTACCAGGCTGCACAATTACAAGCGCTGATAGAGTGGGGGGATAAGACAGAGCATAAACATTGGGCGGAAATGGAATGGGGGTGATGAAGGGAGATCTGTTGAATGAGATCTGCATAGAGGTGGGAGGGTCGGGGAAAAAGAATAGACCACCTGCATGTCAACCTACTTAGAGATATTTGGAGGGGGATGCATTCAAAACTGACAAAAGGTGGAGGGGTATACATGCAGCATATGCGACATATGGGAAGCTTTGCACCTGGCCAAGACACTATGGTGCTTAAGGAATGGGAAGACCGGGATTTAATACACTGGGGGCAATTAGTAGCAGAAGGGGAAAGGATTAGGGATTTAGGAACCCTTCAGAGCACAAATGCATTGGGGTTCAAAAGGACGCTTTGCTTATATGCAAGCAGTAAACTTTCTACGGGAAAAGCGGGGGATGGGTAGGGGCAGCCAAGACCCACTCCATTCGAGAAAATGATAATTAAGGGGCAATATATAAAAGGCCAGCTGGAATGGATATATCAAAAACTCAGCAAGTCAAACAAGAAAGATGTTTTTATGGAGGCATGGGATTGAGATCTTGGAATGGAATGGGATGAGAATAACTGGGACCAGATATTCACAGGGATGGTGAAGGTGGGGGGGTTCCACAGTAATGCAGGAACACTTTTGGAAGGTATTGTACTGGGCATATTTAATGCCACAGAAAATGAGCAGATGGTCCAGGGATAGCTGTTCGCCATGCTGGAAGGGATGTGGGCAGATAGGGGATTACCTACATATGTGGTGGGGCTGCCCCAGGGTGCAGGACTATTGGAAGGTTGTAGCAGGTAACCTCCGGGAACAGCAGGAATTTAGACTTCACATATGGGTGACGCCGGTACCGACTGAGCCCGCGCAGGAATGCTCTCCAGCGTCCAATACGAAAACTTTTGGGATAATCCCACTGTGCCTGCGTAGCTGCCTTTCCAGCTCTCCCTCTTCAGTTGAGTTTGTAGCCGAGATAAAAGGAGAGGAAGAAAAAGAAGACCTACAACTCCTAGAGGAGGAGGATGGGTTGTGAAGACTAAATTCCTGCTGTTCCCGGAGGTTACCTGTTACAGGTGAGCAACTATGCTATCTCCAGGAACAAGCAGGAATGTAGCCTTTACATATGGGACTCCCTAGCTAGAAGATGCCAGAGAGATGACCTCAGAATCGATAGTGGTTTGCCTCATGTATGCCAAAAGAGGTCATGTATCCTCCATGGATGTCTGGTATCGAAGTCCAGGACAGAAGGTAGGAGTTGCTCTAACTCTGAAAGAGATGCTGGAGAACAACAGCCTGGCCGAACATGACATCCCGGAGGGAGTCCTTGTCCACACAGTGGTGAGCAGCAAAAGTATGGATCGAAGACCAAGTTGATGCTTTGCAGATCTCATCAATAGCTACAGCGTAGATTTGCTAAACAGGGAGCCATGGCTCGAACATTATGGGCAGTGATCTGCTATCCTCTTGGAGAGAGTATGTTTGGAGACTGGCAACCTGAGGTGACTAGAGTCAAAGGAGATGAACAGCTGAGAAGCCATCTGGTGTTCTCCTCTGAAAATAAAAAGCTACGGCACGTTTACAATCCAGAGTGTGGAGGGTTGCTTCTGTCCTAGGGAAAAACACAGGAAGGTAGACAGACTGGTTCAAATGGAAGGGCGAGACCACCTTCAGCATGAAGTGAGGATGAGTCCTAAGGATCACCTTATCATGGTGGAACCATGTGTAAGGTGGGTCAGCCACCAAGGCCTGGAGCTCACTAATATGCACTGCTGAAGTGAGGGCAAAGTGTAGTTACTCACCTGTAACAGGTGTTCTCCGGGGACAGCAGGAATCAGTCCTCACATATGGGTGATGTTGGAACTGATGGAGCCCTCACGGAAGCATCCCCCCATCTTTCAAAGAAAGCCTTTGGGAGATGCCACCATGCATGCGCAGTCCCCTTCCCACCCAAGGGTGCCATCTTGTTCAGTCAGATGACATAGCTAAAAGACGGCAAAAATAAAAGATGGTAAAGGAGTAACTCCAAGAGGAGGAGGGAGGAGTTGCGAGGACTGATTCCTGGTGGCACCAAAGAACACCTGTTACAGGGGAGTAACTACACTTTCTCTGGGAACAAGCAGGAAGTCAGTCCTCACATATGGGGACTCCCCAGCTACAGGCTACCGAAAGCCCATAGCAAAAATAGGGGCTCCCTCATGGGGATTCACAAGCAGCAGCAATTAGCCCGTGTACACAGACCACAGTAAGACCCTTGTGTCCGATGAACCAACACTCTGGTAGCCTGAACACAGAAGGATCGGAAGGTAGGAATTGCCTAAACCCCTAAAAGGTTGCAGAGCACAGCCTGGCCGAAGGCACTGTCCCGTCAGGACTCTCTTTCCAGGCACTAATGGGCTGCAAAGGTATGGACTGAAGACCATGTGGCGGCCCAGCAGATGTCCACCATCAGGACAGAGTGCAAGTTTGTCACAGAGGTCACCATGGCCCTGACACGGTGTGCTGTGATGTGGCCTTCCAGCAGGAGCCTCGCCTGCTCATAAACAAGGGCGATACAGTTTGCCACCCATGTGGACAGCGTACGCTTGGTCACAGCCTCCTCCAGCCTACTGGGGTCTTTATCTTTATCGAATTGCTTGACTGACCGCCCAGGCCGAAGCATCAGGGTGGTGTACAATAACAAAATGACAACTGCAGAAAATAAAAGTTAGAAAAGAACGCCAAAGCTGATAGGACAGAGAGAGAATAGCAGGCTAAGACAGAAGGCAAAAAGAACCAGGGGGAGGGAGAAGGAAAGTAGGAAATGGACGAGGTGATTCAAGGTGGTTGGAGGGCAGAACTGGTGGATGAGGTGCCGTCAGTGGAAAGAGGAATTTCAAAGGCCTGACAGAAAAGGTGAGTTTTTAGGAGGGTTTTAAAGCGAGGATAAGAGGGTTCGATGCGGAGGGGAAGAGGGAGAGAGTTCCAAAGGGCGGGGCCCAGGAAAAAGAAAGCAGAGTGGCGAGTTGATTCTAGGTGAGCATGAGAGGGAGAAGGAAGGAACAGACGACCACCAGAAGATGAGCGGAGAAGTCGGGGAGAGGGCTGGAAACGGATAGTATTAGCTAAGTATTGAGGGATATCGGAGTGAAGGACCCGGTGAGTGATAATGAGAATCTTGTAAATGAAACGAAACTTGATCGGGAGCCAATGTAAGGCCAGGAGACAGGGGGAGACATGGGATCGAGCAGGAGTAAAGGTAACCAGGCGGGCGGCAGCGTTTTGAACAATCTGAAGGCGACGAAGTTGGAAAGAAGGGAGACCAGCATAAATAATGTTGCAATAATCCAGACGCGAAACTACCAAAGACAGCACAAGAGTGATAAGGGAGGAAGGGGGAAGTGACGACCGGACAGCTTTGATACGACGCAGGTGAAAGAAGGAGGAACGAATGACAGAGGAGATGTGAGTGTGAAAGGAAAGTGCGGGGTCCAGAGTGACGCCTAGATAACGGAGAGGGAACCAAAGGGATAGAAGAGGGACCCATGACGGGAGATAGCAGGGGGGCAGGCAGACCAAAGGAAACCCACATAGCAGATGATTTAGCGGGGTTAGCGTGAAGAAAGTTTGACCCAAACCAAGACGCGATAGTGGAAAGACAACAGTTAAGTGGACCAAGATCAGGGGAAGTGGCAGAGGTATGGTGAATTAATAGGATATCATCAGCGTAGATGTGAAAAGAAATGGTGGACTGTTGAATAAGCAGAGCTAAAGGAGCAAGGAAGACATTAAACAGTAAGGGAGCAAGGATGGAACCCTGGGGGACACCACAGACAATGCTAGTGGGAGGAGAAGTTGTAGTGCTGGAGTGGACTGAGAAAGAGCGGCAGGATAGAGATGAACGAAACCAGCAAAGAACAGTACCATGAACCCCAAAATCGGACAAACGAGACAGAAGGGTATGATGGTCAACCACATCAAACGCAGAGGACAGATCCAAGGATACCATAATAGAGATGTCACCACGGTCATGAGAGCTATGAAGTTCGGAAAGCAGTGCAGTAAGGACAGTTTTGGTGCTGTGACCCGAGCGAAAGCCAGATTGACGAGGATGAAGGGCACAAGTAGAATCGAGATGGGAGGCAAGTTGGGAAAAAAACAGTTTCTCAAGAATTTTAGAAAGGAAAGGGGTCATAGAAGATGAAAAGCTGAGCAGTTTTGCGGTGGCCCTGAGTGTGTTGGATATAGAAGGACAAGGCCCTCTTACAGTCCAAGGTGTGAAGGACAGTCTCCACCCGCCTGGAGTGAGGTCTTGGAAAGAAGGTAGGAAGCACCACTCCCTGGTTGAGATGGAAGGGCACCACTACCTTCTTCAGGAATTTGTGGTGCGTGCGACGCACCACTCTGTTCTTGTAGAACTTGGTATAAGGCGCCTCTACCACCAGGGCCTGGAGCTCGCTAACTCTGCGAGCAGAGGTGAGAGCAACCAGAAAAGCCACCTTCCAAGAAAGGTAGCGAAGGTGGCTAGTAGCCAGAATCTCAAAGGGCGGGTGAGTGAGCTGCCCCAACACCACGTTGAGGTCCCATTCGGTTGCCGGCGGGCAAACCAGGGGTTTTGATAAGAGCAGGCCCTGAAGAAAACAAGTCACCAACGGCTGGACCGAGAGGGGCTTACCATCCACAAGATGGTGGTGCGCCGCCAGAGCATTGAGGAGCACTCAGATGGAGTTAGACTTGAGCCCGGACTGAGAGAGGTAGAGAAGATACTGTAACACCACAGCCACCAGGCAGGAGAAAGGATCAGCTTCGTGTTCAGCACACCAAGCAGAGAACCTGCGCCATTTGAGGGCGTAAGCCTTTCTAGTAGAAGCCTTGTGAGAGGCTAGCAGAATGTCCTCCACCTCAACCAGAAGGTTGAAAGGGGCCAGAGTCACTCTCAGCAGCCACGCTGTCAGCGACAGGGACCCCAGGTTGGGGTGCAGGAGAGAGCCCCCCTCCTGAGATAGGAGTCCCGGGGCAGTCCTCTAGGTGATGGGGGCCTCCACCGTCAACTATAGAAGCAGAGGGAACCATGGCTGCCTGGGCCACTAAGAAGTTATCAGGATGAGCGAGGCACTGTCATGGAGGGTCCTGAACAAGGTCTTGGCGATTAGCAGCAGAGGGAAGGCGTTCATGAGGCCTTCCAACCATGAGACTAAGAACGTGTCCGCTGCCACCCTGGCGGGGTGGGCCTGCTGGGAACAGAAGCAGTGCAACTGAAAGTTGTCCAGACTGGTGAACAGGTCCATGACGGGCTCCCTCCAGAGCTGGAAAAGCCAATCGGCTACCCTGGAGTCCAGCTGCCACTCGTGCGCTGGAGAACTCTGCTCAGTCTGTCGGTCAGCAGGTTGTCCTGGCCTGGCAGGTACACTGCCTGTAAGAGGATATCCTGTTGGATTGCGCACGAGCAGAGTTAGAGCCTTCTGACAAAAGAGCTTGGTACCCCATGCCCCCCTGTTTGTTCACGTAGATCACCACCACCTGATTGACCATCCAGACCAAGACTGTCTGTGAGGCAGGAGGTGACGAAAGACCCTCAGGGCTAGGTATATGGCTCGGAGCTCCAGGAGGTTGATCTGCTGGGTGCTCTCATGTGGTGACCAGTTGTCCTGGGTGCGGAGACCTCCGCAGTGGGTTCCACAGCCAAGCAGGGAGACGTCCATGATGAGGACTCTCGAGAGGCTTGGAATCTGAAAAGACATGCCTGCCTTGAGATGCTGGAGCGACTGCCACCAGACCAGGGAATCCACCAACTGGCGGGTCACAGAATCTCTGTCTCGGAGGCGGCCTGTGGCCTGGGACCACTGGTCCTGGAGACACTACTGGCCGCCCTCATTTGGAGGAGAGCGTCTGGGGTGACATGGCCATGGAGGCCATGTGCCTGAGGAGGCGCAGAAGAAGCCGGGCAGGCATCGAGGGACAGAACTGTACGTCCCGAGCTAGAGACCTGAGACAATCAGCTCGGTCCCTGGGCAAGAAAGCCTTTGGCTGAAGAGTGTCGATCTTTGCCCCAATGAACTCCAGACATTGTATCGGGAGGAGGTGAGACTTCGGGTAGTTTATAACAAAGCCCAAATGTTGCAGAACCTGGATGGTGTGTGCAGTGGCCTGCTGCACCTCAGAGGCCGTGCCTCCCTTTATAAGCCAGTCGTCCAGGTAGGGAAAGACAAAGATCCCCTGGAGCCGGAGGAAGACAGCCACGACTGTTAGGCATTTTGTGAAGACTCTTGGGGCAGAGGCAAGGCCGAAGGTGAGCACCCTGTATTGAAAATGCCTGCCCCCTTCTACAAACCGCAGATTCTGCATGTGGTTGGGGTGGATGAGGATGTGGGTATAAGCATCCTTGAGGTCTAAGGAGCATA
Source organism: Ichthyophis bannanicus (assembly GCA_033557465.1). NCBI lineage: Eukaryota > Metazoa > Chordata > Amphibia > Gymnophiona > Ichthyophiidae > Ichthyophis > Ichthyophis bannanicus. The sequence continues at coordinate 1,499,674,950 of CM066032.1, read as the reverse complement.
GCCAGTCTCCCTGCTGGAGGTATGACAGCAATGTTCCAAAGAAGAGCATCTTGAACTTCTCCCTCACCAGGAATTTGTTGAGGTTGCAAAGGGCGAGGATGGGTCTTAGACCCCCTATCCTCTTTGCCACGAGGAAGTACCTGGAGTAGAACCTCTTGCCCTTGAGGTTGTGGAGCACTGGTTTCACAGCTTTGTCCTCGAGAAGACCTGCCAACTCCTTCAGAAGTAGGTCCGGGTGGAGGGGAGACCTGGGAAATAAGAGAAGGTGCCTGATTCAGGTGGAGGAGGTATCCCTCCCTGACTACCCTTAGTGCCCAGTTATAGGTGGTGATGGTCACCCACCTCTGGGCATAGAGGGCCAGATGCCTCCCCCCCCCCTCCGTGGGCTGCTGATCTCCTTGGGGTAGAGAGGCTATGCTCAAGAAGTCAAAAGCTCACCCCCTGGTTGAGTCGGAGCCGGTGCCTGGGGTTTTGAAGCCTTCTGTTTACGTGGGCCATGCCATGTCTCTTGGCCTGCTGACCCTGTTGGGTAACTGGGGAGACCTGATAAGGTGGGTAGTTTCTGTAAGCAGCACCCTTTTTACCCAAATCCTTCCATCCAGGAAGGGCAGCTGTCTTCTTTGAGAGCCTGGTCCTCGTCATGAACTGTCTCCAGCCTCGCAGCCTTGTCGGTCATGGATTTGCCAAAGAGGTTCTCTCCTTGGCAGGGGACATCGACCAATTTGTCCTGAACCCACTGCTCGAAGTCAGATGACTGTAGCCAAGCTTGGCAGTGTGCACAGATGCCAGTCGCCGCTACTTGAGTCACAAACTCGAACCCGTCATAGGCCACCCGAGACATGAATTTGGAGTATTCACGGACTGCTTTGTCAGGTTCTTGAACCGCTGCAAAGGTTCCTCGGAGAGACCAGCCGAAACCCGACGAGTTCCTTCGCCAGATCCCTCAAGTACATGCCCATGGACAGCTGGTAAGCCTGAATGTGGCCAATGAGCATTAAGCCCTGGTAACACTTCCTGTTGAGGGCATCCAGGGTGCGGGCCTCCCTGCCAGGGGGCACTGAGGAGTGAATCTTCTGACTTTTCAGTCGATACATGGCCGACTCCACCACCATGGAGTTGTGTGGCAGTTGTGACTCTAGAAGCCCGGGCTCCGGCAGACTCGATAACATTGAGTCGAGCTGTTTGCTCACCACTAGCACTGAAGCCAGTGTCTCTCACATTCGGAGCATCAACTGTACCAGGATGGAAGAAATGGGCACCGTGACCAATTCCCGCGGAGGGGCCTCGTACTGGACGATTTCCAGTTCATCCGCCCGAGGATCCTCCTCTGACTCAGTCGGGAATGGCAGGGCCTTGGACATGTTCTTGACAAAATCAAGGAAGCCCATATCCTCGGGAGGAGACCTCTGTCGAGGCTCCAAGATGGGAGAGTCAGATGGGATGTCGCGGTAGTGATGGTATCAGGGGACTCCTCATCCTCCGTCTCCCACTCTGAGTAGTCCGTCGAGGGACTCAGAACGTACCCTTGGCCGAAGATAGATTCGAGGCCGAAGAACCTCGAGGATCGGCTTGGCCTCCGGGGACGTCTTGGATGTCGAAGACTCGGTGGTCAGGACAGATGAATCGGTCGTGCTGGTCCATGAAGGCAAACTGTGCTCCAGGATCGCCATTCTGGACTTCAGGCCAGAAGGCTCCGCAGCCTTCGGCACGGGCACAGAAGGACTCAGGCCCAATGCCGGCTCCTTCGAAGGGGAATCCTCGATGAGGATAGTGTTTGGGGACAGAGGCTGGTCCACAGTCGGATCCTTCTGGGGGACCTTCGCAGGCCGCTCCTCTCAGATGCCTCGGACAAACGTCTCAGACTGTGGGACTGGGCCCGGGGAACCCCCCAGCCAGTTGAAACCATCCAAGGACGCAACCTTCGAAGGTTTCTTCTTCCAGGGTTCCCGAGAGAGAGAGACACACCCTTTCTGAGGACCCCTAACGAGGCTCGGGTTCGGAGCATTCTGCCCGAGATGTCGGGGCCTCATCGGCACCGGGAACTTGGGGAAAAACTTATTATGCTGCTGCTGGTGGCTCTTGAGGGCCTTACCGAACATCCTCTTGCAGAGACCGCAGGCTACTAGGTTGTGATCAGGCCCCAGGCAGCGGAGACAGCAGTCATGTGTGTCTGTCAAGGACATAATTTTGGAGCACCAATCACACTTCTTAAAGCCACTGGTAGCCATGGGGGGGGGGGGGGGGAAGTACCCCTGCGAGGTCGAAGACTCTCCGGACTGCCTGCGGGAGAAAAAAGGTGCGAAGACTCTGGGAAAAGAAAAAACTACAAAATGAACCGTACTCTACACCGAGGCAATGAGGTCGGCAGGCGGGAAGAGTACCCGTGTGATACTGAAGGCAAGTATCAAACTCAGAAAAAAATCTACTTTTTCCAGGGTCAAACCAGACATCTGAAGGGCTCTGCAGAAAAAAGGAGGCTTAGCAAGATGGCACCCTTGGGCGGGAAGGGGACCGCGCATGCGTGGTGGCATCTCCCAAAGGCTTTCTTTGAAAGCGGGGGGGGGATGCTTCCATGAGGGCTCAGCCAGTGCCGACGTCACCCATATGTGAAGACTGACTTCCTGCTTATTCCTGGAGCATGAGGAAGATGACCTATGTGAGAAACTTAACTGATGTGGTGGCTAGAGGTTCAAAGGGCGGCTTGAGATGCTGTCCTAGAACAATGCTGAGGTCCCATGCCACTGGTGTTGGCTTAATGGGAGGCTTGGTTAATAGAAGACCCCTCATGAAGCATGCTATGAGCAGCTGAGAGGAGATGGATTGGCCATCTAAGGGTACGTGACAGGCCGCAATTGCACTTAGGTGTACTCTTACCGAACTGGTTTTGAGTCCAGAAGAAGATAGGTGGAGGAGATACTCAAGCAGCACCTCCACCAGAACTGAGACGGGATTAAGATTCTTCTGAGAACACCAGAAAGATCACCTACGCCACTTAAAAGCGTAGGACCATCTGGGGGATGACTTTGTAGAAGCTAAGATGTCCTTAACCACCTGGGGAAGATTAATACCTTGGAAGGCTATACCTTCAGCAGCCATACTGTGAGATGGAGAGACTGCGCATTCGGATGGAGCAGCATCCCCTCCTCCTGGGAGAGGAGATCTGGAGCAGACTGCAGATCTATGGGTTGAGTCTGAAACAGACGTAGCAGGAGAGAGTATCATGGCTGATGTGGCTATAAGAATCAAAGCCCTTGTCCACTTGGAGTTTGAAAAGAGTCTTGGGAATTAGGGGAATGGGAGGAAAGGCATATAGGAAGCCGTGTCCCCAGTGGAGGTGAAAAGCATCCACCTGTAGGCTGTCCGACGCAGGGGTCCTGGTACAGAAGCGAGGGAGCTTGGCATTCTGAGGACTTGCGAAAAGGTCCATCTCTGGAGTTCCCCAGATCTGAAAAATTTAGGAGACTGTGTCTACATGAAGAGACCACTCGTGGGGGAGAATGATTCGACTTAATCTGTCCGCTAAGACATTGTGCATGCCCAGGAGATACACAGATTGGAGATGAATACAATGTTATATGGCAAAGGACCAGAGATGCAGAGCCTCGCTGCAGAGGGTCCAAGAACCTGTTCCACCTTGCTTGTTCAAGTAGAACATGGCCACTTGATTATCGGTTTGGACTAGGACTCTGTGGCAATGAAGATGGTCCTGGAACACTTTGAGAGCATTGAGAATGGCTCTGAGCTCCAGCAGATTTCTGTGAAGTTGTAATTCCTGCTGAGACCAGAGGCCTTGAGTGGAGAGAGATCCCAGATGGGCTCCCCACCCAGTTTGGATGCGTCCGTCGTCAGGGAACACTGATGTGCAGGCATCTGAAAAGGTGACCCTACAAGGAGATTTTCTGGGGAATACCACCACTGGAGAGACAAGACCAGAAGGGTAGGGACTTATCTTGTCCCCTTGGCACCTGATGCTTGAGACCACTGGGATGCCAGTGTCCACTGGGCTGTGTGCATGTGTAGGTGGGAACATGAAACTACATGCTCCACTGATGTCATATGACCCTGCAGTTGTAGCATTTCTCAAGCAGAAAGATAGTTCTTTAGACATGCCTGAGATGCTAACTGATTGTGATGAGCACAGCGGAGTTGGGGCAGAAATGCCCTTGACTGCTGAGTATTTAAGAGGGCCCCCTATGAACTCCAGAGTTTGAGAGGTGATGAATTGGGATTTTGGAAGATTTATGACAAATCCCAAATGTTCTAACACCTGCATGGTGCATGAGAGGGACAGACTAGCCTCTTGAGAGGTGTTTGCTCTTATGAGTCGGTCGTCTAAGTAAGGGGAGACAAAGATCCCTAGAGTCCTTAGAAATGCAGCTACTACCACCATGCATTTTGTGAAGACTCTTGGAACAGAGACGAGGCTGAAAGGTAGAACTCTGTATTGATAGTGTCTTCCCTGAAACATGAAGTGGAGAAATTGTCTGTGTTTTGGATGGATAAGAATGTCTCTTTTAGTACATGATCTTATTACCCAACATACTCTAGATCTCTTCTTTCTAACGGAAACATGGCTGAGGGAGGGCGAAGAGTCCTTTCTCAACCGTTGTTTACCACCAGGGTATTCTTTATCATCTACTTCTCGCCGGGGGAGGGCTGGTGGAGGGGTTGCCACTATATACCGCTCCTCCCTTCCTCTCTCTGAGCTTCCTACCTCCTCTTCTTTAGCTTACTCAGAATCCTTGCTTCTCCGGTTAGAATCCCCTTCTTTTCCTTGTCACTTTCTCCTTATCTACGCCCCTCCATCTCTTACTGCAGCTGCATGGGATTCCCTTTTAGCCACCATTCTGGAAGCCTCGCTGCAGTACCCCTCTCTTCTGATATTGGGCGACTTCAATATACATGTGGATTCCCCTTCCTCAGCTAGGGATCTTTCTTTTCTTACCTTTCTGTCTGATCTGTCCCTTCGGCAGTTTGTTTCTTTTCCTACCCATACTGCAGGACATTCCCTTGACCTTATCATTACTTCTGCTTTCTCCCCCGCTCCTCCTCCTTCCCTTTCCTCCCTCCCTCTCCCTTGGTCCGACCATTTCTGCCTTCTTTTTTCCCTTCCTGCCCCCTCTTCCCCATTGGCCCCTCCCTCGCAATCCCCTGGTAGCACTTCAGCCCAACCGCTATTTACTCGTGCGATTTCATCTGACACCCTATCTCAATTTCCCTCTTCCACCTCTCTATTCCCAGATGATTTTGGATCTCTTCCTCTTGACACCCAGGCACATCTCTGGCATTCCTCCCTCTCTTCTGCCCTGGACAGTGTTGCTCCCCTTCGCCCCCGTCCACCTTCCCGACGTCATCCGCACCACCCCTGGTATCATTCCGGTCTTCTTTTACATCGGAAATACCTTCGACGGGCCGAACGTCTTTGGCGTGCTCACCCATCTCCATCTTCCTTGCAGTCCTTCCATTTATGTCACAGACACTACCGCTTCCTCCTTCACTCCGCCAAACGCAACTACTATTCTAATCTTATTTCCTCCTCTTCCAATTCCTCTCGTCAATTGCATACTGTTCTCCGCACTCTCACTGCATCACATTCATCTGTTCCTTCTCCCTCTTCCTCTTCCTCTGCTCCCCCTGATCCCTCCGCACTTGCCACCTTCTTTGTCTCTAAGGTTCACAATCTTCGTCAGTCTTTCTCCTCATGTCCCCCACCTCTTTCCCCTCCCCCTACGTCTCCTCCCATTTCCTCTCCCTCCTCTACCTTTCCCTCCCCTACTTTGTCACACTCCTGGTCCTCTTTTGAGCCAATCTCTTCAGCCACTCTACATGAGATCTTTCTCTCCACCCGCAAAACAACTTGTTCCACCGATCCCATTCCTTCGCGTTGGCTATTGGAGCCGTCATTGCTCCTGTCCCCCTTCATACTTGCTCTTTTCAACTCTAGTCTATCCTCTGGTCTCTTTCCTACACCCTGGAAGCATGCTGTTGTCCGTCCCATTCAGAAATCACACACTTCCGACCCTACTACCCTCTCTAATTGGCGCCCTATTCCTAACCTCTGTTTTCTCTCGAAACTTCTTGAAAAACTTGTCTTTCACCAACTCTCCTCTCACCTCGAAACTTCTCTCACCCTTCACCCTCGGCAATCTGGTTTTCGCTCTGGCCACAGCACAGAATCTATTCTTCTTTCCCTCCTTAATGAACTTCACTATGCGCACGATCACGTCTTATTGTTTCTCTCGATCTCTCTGCAGCTTTTGACTTGGTGGACCATCGCACCCTTCTTGCTCGTCTTCACGACGCTGGTGTTTCAGGTACTGTTCTCCGGTGGTTTCACTCTTTTCTTTTCAACCGCTCCTTCACTGTTGTCTCTGGGTCCTCCTCTTCTGCCCCAACTCCTCTCTCTTGTGGTGTACCCCAGGGTTCTGTCCTTGCCCCACTTCTTTTCAACGTCTTCCTGGCTCCCCTTGCACTTGTTGTCCAGCAATTTGGTATCTCCGCGTACTATTACGTGGATGATATTCTTTTCTTACTCCACACTGACTCTCTTAATCCGGATATTTCACCTCTTAACAGTTGTCTTTCTGCTGTTGCTTCCTGGTTCTCCTCCAATTATCTTCATGTTAACCCTTCTAAATCGTTTGCCACTTGGTTTACACTAGGGAGCACCCCACCCACATGTGCCCCGATTTTTTCCTCCCAGTCTATTCCCTTAGTCTCTTCCTTTCGTTACCTCGGTGTGGTTCTCGACTCTGCTCTTTCTTTTCGGGAACACATTTCTTCAGTTGTCCAACGGTCTTTTCTTTCTCTTAAACAATTACGAGCTGTTCGCCCCTTTCTCTCTCCTCCTGCACTAGCCACACTTCTGCTTTCCTTAGTTATATCCAGGCTCGACTATTGCAATGTCGTCCTGGCGGGTCTCCCAAAGTCCCAAATTGCTCGAATCCAGAGTATTCAGAATACCGCAGTTCGTCTCCTAACTCACGCTTCCCGGTATGATCACGTCACCGCTCTCCTCCTGCAACAACATTGGTTACCGGTACCTTTTCGCATTCACTATAAGATTCTTGTTTTTGTTCACAGGGCCCTCTTCACAGGTACTCCCCCTCTATCTTGCCGATCAGGTTCGCTTTCACACCCCCCACCGTTCCCTTCGTTCTATTCATCTTAACCGTATGTTCCTTCCCCCCTTCACATGCCCATTTGGAATCCACTCGTTCTTCCGCCTTCTACTTTTTGGGTCCACGACTTTGGAATTCGCTCCCTTTTTCCCTCCGCTCTGAAACATCTTTCCAGCACTTTAAAACAAAGCTAAAAACCCACTTATTCACTACAGCATTTAACCTCCCTCCATAAGCCCTGCCCTTATGTTTGCCTTTCTTTCTTGTTCTCTTTCTGACCCACCCTTGCTGTCATGTTTTTCGTTTATTTGTCTTGTAATTTTCTTCTCCTCTTTACTGTTTTAATTTGATGGCGTTCTTTTCCTATTTCTGCAGCCTGTAATTTTAATTGTAAACCGCCCAGATGCCTAATTTGGTGTGGGTGGTATATCAAATTTTAATAAAACATAAAACATAAAACAATGTGTGTGTACGCTTCGATCTAGAGAACAGAGCCTGTCCTGACTGGAGACAGAGCGACCATCTTGAACTTCTACCATACGAGATACTTGTTTAGGTCCCTGAGGTCCAGAATGGGCCTGTATCCCCCTGTTTTCTTTGGAATAAGAAAGTAGGGAGAATAGAAGCCCTTTCCCTGCTGGAATGTTGGAACCTCCTCTATTGCGCCTTGCAGTAGAAGAGAAGCAACTTCTTGTAGTAATAGAGCAGTGAGAGGGGGCTGAGAAAGGAACCCTCTTGGTTAAGCCGGGGGGAGGGGGGTAGGCTTCATAGATGAAGTCTGTACCCTTCCTGTACTACTGTTAATGTCCACTGCTCCAAGGTAATGAGATGCCATCTGTGGGCATAATGTCAGGATTCTTCAGAGGAAGGACAGCTATGTTCTCTAGAAAGGAGTCAAAAACCCAGAGCAGCTTGAGCCTGCTGAGGTGGCTGAGACTTGGAGTCCGAGCCTTCTTTTGATGTTTTGGAAGTTGCTGTCCCTTCTGAGGCGCATGATGCCGACATTGAACAGCAGGGGTATACAAAAGATAATACTACTTCTTTGTATTCAAGGCGGCTTTCTTTGCTGCTGCCGCCTTCTTAGCTGGGTTGGCAGTAGATCTAGAGAGCCTATTCGGGGTAGTGTTCTCAGACTCCAACTGAGAGGCCTTGTCTTGCCAATCCTTGTCAAAAAGGTTTACACCGGTGCAAGGAATATTACCCAATTTATCTTGAATACATTGTTCAAGATCTGATGCTTGGAGCCAAGCAATCCTGTATGTACCGACACAGATGAAGGTAGTTCTGCTGATGCACTCAAAGCAATCAAAAATTGCTCTATTGACAAATTTTGAGACATTCTGAGCATACTTTACAAGGGTGAGATAATCTGCCCTCTTGTCACTGGGGAGAAGAGGAACCATTAACTCCAAATCCTTAGTCACCTCTTCGAGGAACATACCCATACAGAATATGTAAGAACTGATTCTGGCTGATAGCAAGGAGGCCTGAAAGCAACAAATCAAAAGCATTGAGGGTTCTCAATTCCACTACCATGGATTGGTGTGGTAATTGTATCTTTTGAAAACCGGAACACTCCAGTATCCGGTACATGGTATCGAGTCAGCAGGTATGGGGAGAAATAGTAAGAGGTGTCTCCCACATACGAAGCATGAGGTTGTGAAGTATCCGATGAATAGATAGTGTAGCCACTTCTTTTGGAGCCATGCCAGCATGGTTTAAAGCTGAGGTCAGAGAGGCTGTTGCCAAAAAAGCATCTTTCAAGAAATGGAAAAAAGAGCCAAATGATGAAACCTGGAAACAGCACAAGCACTGGCAAGTCAAATGCAAGGCATTGATAAGGCAGGCAAAGAGAGAATTTGAGAAGAAGCTTGCTGCGGAAGCAAAAACGCGAAATAAAGACCTTTTCAAGTACATTCGTAGCAAAAACCCGTGAGAGAGTCAGTTGGTCCATTAGATGATAAAGGGGTTAAAGGAGCACTAAGAGGCGACAAGGCGATAGCGGAGAGACTGAATGAATTCTTTGCTTCGGTCTTTACTGAGGAAGATGTAGGGATGTTACCCATGACTGAAGTGGTATTTAAAGGTGTGGAAGAATTGAAGGAAATATCGATACATCGGGAAGATGTCCTACAACTATTAGATAAACTGAAGAGTAGCAAATCACCTGGGCCGGATGGTATACATCCAAGGGTGTTGAAAGAACTGAAATTTGAGATTGCAGACCTGCTATCAGTAATCTGTGAACTATCATTAAAATCATCTCTAATACCTGAGGATTGGAGGATCGCCAATGTAACACCAATTTTTAAAAAGGGTTCGAGGGGTGATCCGGGAAACTACAGACCGGTGAGCCTGACATCAGTACCGGGAAAAATGGTAGAAACCATCATAAAGAATAAAATTACTCAGCATATAGATAGTCATGACCTAATGGGAGACAGCCAACATGGCTTTAGACAAGGAAGATCTTGTCTTACTAATCTGTTATGTTTTTTGAAGGAGTGAATAAACAGGTGGACAAAGGTGAGTCGGTTGATATTGTGTATCTGGACTTTCAGAAAGCCTTTGACAAGGTCCCTCATGAGAGACTTTTGGCAAAACTAAAGAGTCATGGGATAGGAGGCAGTGTACTACTGTGGATCAGGAACTGGTTAAAAGATAGAAAGCAGAGGGTAGGGCTAAATGGCCAATTTTCCCAATGGAGAAAGGTGAATAGTGGTGTACCCCAGGGATCTGTGCTGGGTCCGCTGCTTTTTGACATATTCATAAATGACCTGGAAAGTGGAATAACGAGTGAGGTTATCAAATTTGCTGATGACACAAAACTATTTAAAGTTGTTAAAACCCAGGAGGATTGTGGAAAATTGCAAGAGGATCTTGATAAATTGGAAGACTGGGCATCAAAATGGCAGATGAAATTTAATGTGGAGAAGTGCAAGGTTATGCACCTAGGGAAGAACAACCCAAACTATGGTTACACGATGCAAGGTTCCACATTAGGAACCACCACCCAAGAAAAAGATTTAGGCGTCCTTGTGGATACCATGTTAAAACCCTCGGCCCAGTGTGCAGCGGCGGCCAAGAGAGCAAATAGAATGCTAGGTATGATAAGGAAAGGAATGGAAAATAAAACAAAAGATATTATAATGCCTCTATATCGTTCCATGGTGAGACCGCACCTTGAATATTGTGTGCAATTCTGGTCGCCATATCTTAAAAAGGATATAGCAATTTTAGAAAAGGTTCAGAGAAGAGCCACCAAAATGGTAAAGGGGATGGAAGGCTACTCCTATGAAGAAAGGCTAAAAAGGTTGGGGCTCTTTAACCTGGAAAAGAGACGGCTGAGGGGAGATATGATAGAAGTCTATAAATTAATGAACGGAGTGGAACGGGTAAACGTAGATCGATTGTTTACCTTATCAGAATATAGAAAGACTAGGGGACATGCAATGAAGCTACAGGGTAAACTATTTAAGACTAATAAAAGAAAATATTTTTTCACTCAACGTGTAATCAAACTCTGGAATTTGTTACCGGAGGATGTAGTAAAGGCTGTTAGTGTAGCTGGGTTTAAAAAAGGTTTGGACAAGTTCCTGGAGGAAAGGTCCATAAACCATTATTAAGAAGGGACCCAGGATATCAATGCTTGAACCAATACAAGCATTGTGGAACCTGTGTCCCTTGGGGAAACTGCTAGGTACGTATGACCTAGATTGGCCACTGTTGGAAACAGAATACTGGGCTTGATGGACCTTGGTCTGACCCAGTATGGCATATCTTATGTTCTTATGTTCATTGGGCATCAAAGAATTTCCAAATCTTCAGCCTAAGGCTCTTTCTCTGATGTTACTGTTATGGACAGGCCCCTGACAACATCGTGAATAAAGTCTTGGAAAGACATGTCCTCTGGTGGGGACATGCAGCATTGTGGAGACGGGTCTTCCGGTAGGATCTGCATATCTCGGGTTTCGGCCGATACATCGTCTGAGAAATCGGAATCCCAAGACTCGAAGTATTGACATGCAGGGTGTTCCCTCTCATTATGAACTTGGTACCGGTTGAATCCGGTACCTGGAATTTGTGTAGTCGGACCCTCGGTACTGGAAACGGATTCGCGTGCCGGCATGGGCAGTAGCATGGAAAGCGGCAAAAAAGTTGATGCAATCTGTATCTGTACCGACGACGATACTGACGTTTGTGGAATTGACTAAGGTTTAAATGGAACCAAGGCTGCCAGTAAGGCCATTAAGCTTCGCTCAATGGCAAGGATGCGCTGATCCATGGAGCTTGCTGATACTTGGGTATCCAATATGAAAACCATCAAATTGCTCCCCACAGATAATCACTTACAAAAAGAGAGGAACAGTGAAATCTAAATTTTTTGTTGGAACGAATGCCTGGAAGGAAGGGAAGACACCTCCCCCTTCTCGTGGCGTATTGTTCCATTTTTATCTTTTTAAAGAAGTTCAAGGGTTCACCCTTAAATGAAAGGATCAAGGGACCACACACTACCATGACAAGGATGACCTCAAGCTAAGTACTGCATTTTACGTTCACTAAATAAGTTGGTATTGGGATTATGGTCCCTTGATCCTTTCATTTAAGGGTGAACCCTTGAACTTCTTTAAAAAGATAAAAACGGAACAATACGCCACGAGAAGGGGGAGGTGTCTTCCCTTCCCTTCCAGGCATTCGTTCCAACAAAAAATTTAGATTTCACTGTTCCTCTCTTTTTGTAAGAGATGCATGGGTATCGGCACATGAATTGTGAGCCACAAACCCTGAGGATGGCACCAGGAGCTCTCTGGAGGTGGAGGCCTCAGGAGCATCCTGGGACCCCACTTTGCAGGGAAGGTCCTTCCACTGGGGTTGTTTAGCTGGTGTGTGTCCTTCCAGGGCAACACCCGAGGCATCTCAATGCTTAAGAGGATCTACCCTGGGGGGGGGGGGGGGGGGGAGGGGGCCAGTCTTCGATGAAGACTTAGGTTTTGATAACTGAGATCCATGGAAGGAAGATGAAACTATCGATGTTGATGCTAAAGAGATGACATCGGAGGTGAAAAGGGTGCCCAGCTTTACAGCTCAATTCTGTAGGCCTCTCTTCGTCATCTTTCTGCAGAGGACATTCTGACAGTTTGTGATCAGGCCCTAGGAATTTTAGACACCAGTCATGAGTGTCGGTGGCAGAAACAGTTACCGCCACACTTAGAACATGTCAAACATGTCTTAAAACCAAAAGCTAGAAGGATGCTTGGGTGGATATGGAGAGAAATGGCTAGCAGAAAAAAGGAGGTGATAGTGCTTCTGTATAAGTCTTTGTTGTGACCTCATTTGGAGTATAGTGTGCAATTCTGGAGACCGCACCTTCAAAAGGATATAAACAGGATGGAGTCAGTACAGAGGGTGGCTACTAAAATGGTTAGTGGTCTTCATTTTAAAGCATATGAGGACAGACTTAAGGATCTTAATATGTACACCTTAGAGGAAAGGCGGGGTAGCACAGTTACTTAACTGTAACAGGTGATCTCTGGGAACAGCAGGAATAAGTCTTCACATATGGGTATGTCGGTACCGTCGGAGCCTGCACGGGAACGCTCCCCAGCGTCCCAAAAAAGGAAAGCTTTTGGGAGCATCCCACAGCGCCTGCGCGCTGCCTTCCTGCCTTTCCTAACCGCCTCTCTCCAGTTCGAGTTTCAAAGCTGAGAGAGAGAGGAAAGGAAAGATAGATAGAAAAATACAACTCCTAGGGGAGGTGGGTGGGTTGTGAAGACTAAATTACTGCTGTTCCCGGAGATCACCTGTTACAGGTGAGAAACTATGCTATCTCCAGGAACAAGCAGGAATGTAGTCTTCACATATGGGGACTCCCTAGCTGCAGATGCCAGGGAGATGACCGCAGAAAGTTGTGTGCCCTTGTAAAAGGGATCCACTTCCCCCCATGGATCTCTGGCATCCTACCAGGGATGGTGGGTAGGAGTTGATTAAGTCTGGAACAGGTGTTGAAGAACAGCCTGACCAAACAAGGCATCCCGGCGGAAGTCCTTGTCTAAGTAGTAATAGGCTGTGAAGGAATGTACTGAAGCCCAAGTAGCTGCTCGACAGATGTCATCGATAGACACAAAGTGAAGATGAGCCATTGAGGCTGCCATGGCTCTCACACTGTGAGCTGTGACATGGCCTTCAAGAGGAAGGTTCTTCCTCTCATAGGCAAAAGATATACACTGTGCAATCCAGTTGGACAGTGTCCTTTTGGAGACTGGAAGTTCCAAATGACTAGGATCAAAAGCAACAAAGAGTTGAGAGGATTTTCTATGTTGCTGTGTCCTTTGCAAGTAAAAGGCCAAAGCTCTTTTACAGTCCAAAGTATGAAGGTTCCTTTCTGCATTTGAGGCGTGAGAACTTGGAAAGAATACAGGAAGGTAAACCGCTTGGTTCAAATGAAAAGGCGAAACCACCTTTGGCATAAAGTGTGGATGAGTCCTAAGGACTACCTTATGATGGAACCTTGTATAAGGAGGATCAGCCACCAAAGCTTGCAATTCACTTATACGACGTGCTGTTGTGATTGCAATGAGGAAGATAACCTTCCAGGAAAGGAATTTCAAAGAGGTAGTGGCTAATGGTCCAAAGGGCGGTTTCATGAACTGTCGAAGTACCAGATTCAAGTCCCATGCCACCGATGGTGGCTTAATGGGAGGCTTCATTAAAGGCCTCTCATAAATCTCGCTATGAGGGGATGAGAGGAAAGAGGTTGTCCATTGAGAGGCTTGAAAGAAGCTGCAATAGCACTCAAATGGACTCTCACTGAATTGGTCTTAAGCCCTGCATTTGATAAATGAAGGAGGTACTCCAGTAATGATTCCAGAGGTATCGCAAGAGGGTTAAGACCCTTCTGCGAGCACCATATGGTAAACCTTTTCCACTTAAATGCATAAGAGCGCCTTGTGGAAAGTTCCCTGGAAGCATGAAGGATATCCTTTACCTGCTGGGAAAGCATATTTACTCACCTGTAACAGCTGATCTCCAGGAACAGCAGGAATTTAGTCCTCACATATGGGTATCGTCGGTACCGACGGAGCCTGTGCGGGAACGCTCCCAGCGTCCAATTAGAAAGCTTTTGGGAGCATACCACAGCGCCTGCGTGCTGCCTTCCCGCCTTTTCCCAACTGCCTCTCTCCAGTTGAGTTTTAAAGCTGACACAAAGAGAGAGAGAGGGAAAGGGAAAGAAATAGAAAGATACAACTTCTATGGTAGGTGGGTGGGTTGTGAGGACTAAATTCCTGCTGTTCCCGGAGATCACCTGTTACAGGTGAGTAACTATGCTATCTCCAGGAACAAGCAGGAATGTAGTCATCACATATGAGGACTCCCTAGCTTTAGATGCCAGGGAGAGACCCCAGAAGTTGTGCATCCCTGAGAAGGGCTCCACTTCCCCCCATGGATCTCTGGCATCCTACCAGGGATGGTGGGTAAGAGTTGATTAGGTATGTAACAGGTGTTGGAGAACAGCCTGACCAAACAAGGCATTCCGGGAGTCCTTGTCCAAGGAATGCCTTGTTTGGTCAGGCTGTTCTCCAACACCTGCTACATACCTAATCAACTCCTACCCACCATCCCTTGTAGGATACAGAGATCCATGGGGGGGAAGTGGAGCCCTTCTCAGGGACGCACAACTTCTGGGGTCTCTCCCTGGCATCTAAAGCTAGGGAGTCCTCATATGTGATGACTACATTCCTGCTTGTTCCTGGAGATAGCATAGTTACTCACCTGTAACAGGTGATCTCCGGGAACAGCAGGAATTTAGTCCTCACAACCCACCCACCTACCCTAGAAGTTGTATCTTTCTATTTCTTTCCCTTTCCCTCTCTCTCTCTTTGTGTCAGCTTTAAAACTCAACTGGAGAGAGGCAGTTGGGAAAGGCGGGAAGGCAGCACGCAGGCGCTGTGGGAGGGCCATGTCACAGCTCACAATGTGAGAGCCATGGCAACTTCAATGGCTCATCTGCACTCTGTGTCTATCGACGACATCTGTAGAGCAGCCACCTGGGCCTCGGTTCATACCTTTACAGTCCTTAACCGAGGCCCAGGTGGCTGCTCGACAGATGTCGTCGATAGACACAGAGTGCAGATGAGCCATTGAAGTTGCCATGGCTCTCACATTGTGAGCTGTGACATGGCCCTCCAGAGGAAGATTCTTACTCTGATAGGCAAAGGATATACACTGAGCAATCCAGTTAGATAGTGTTCTCTTGGAGACTGGAAGTCCCAAATGAGAAGGATCAAAAGCAACAAAGAGTTGAGAGGACTTTCTATGTTGCTGTGTTCTTTGTAAGTAAAAGGCTAAAGCTTTTTTACAGTCCACAGTATGAAGGTTCCTTTCTGCATTTGATGCATGAGGCCTTGGAAAGAACACAGGTAGGTAGAGCTCTTGGTTTAGATGAAAAGGCGAGACCACCTTTGGCATAAAGCGTGGATGAGTCCTAAGGACTACCTTGTCATGATGGAACCTTGTATAAGGTAGATCAGCTACTAGTGCTTGCAACTCACTGATGTGACATGCTGTGATTGCAATGAGAAAGATAACTTTCCAAGAAAGGAATTTCAAAGAGGTAGTAGCTAAAGGTTCAAAAGGTGGCTTTATGAGCGGACCAAGAACCAAATTTAAGTCCCATGCCACAGGTGGTGGCTTTATGGGAGGCTTAGTTAGCAGAAGGATCTCTCATAAATCTTGCTATAAAAGGATGGGAGGAGATAGGTTGTCCATTTAGGGGCTTGAAGGAAGCTGCAATAGCACTCAAATGGACCCTCACTGAGTTAGTCTTAAGTCCTGCACTGGATAAAAGAAGCAGATACTCCAGTAATGATTCCAAAGGTATGGCAATGGGGTTAAGACCCTTCTGCGAACACCATATGGTAAACCTTTTCCACTTGAAAGCATAAGAGCGTCTTGTGGAAGGCTTCCTGGAAGCATAAAGGACATCCTTTATTTGCTGAGGGAGGTTAAGATCATGGAGATCTAGGCCTTCAGCAACCAAGCCCTGAGATGCAGAGACTGGGGATTGGGATGCCATAATATTCCATCCTCCTGAGATAGGAGATCTGGAGCAGACCATAACTCCAGGGAGGGAGCTTGAGAGAGATGTAGAAAGCAGAGGGTACCACACATGCCGTGGCCAATGTGGAGCTATGAGAATCATATGGCCTCTGTCTCTCTGAAGCTTGAACAGGGTTTTGGGAATTAGGGGAATGGGTGGAAAGGCATATAGGAAGTCTTGACCCCAGTAAAGGAGGAAAGCATCCATGGCCTGAGCACCCTGAGCTGGAATTCTGGAACAGAACCGGGGAAGTTTGGCATTCCACGGACTTGCAAAGAGGTCTATGTCCGGGGTTCCCCAAATTTGAAAAATCTTGGCTACCTGGTCTGCATGCAGAGACCACTCGTGTGGAAGCAGAACTCGACTGAGTCTGTCTGCCCAAGAGTTTTGTATGCCTGGAAGATACACCGCCAGGAGATGAATCTGATGCTCTCTGGCGAAGGCCCATAGTCGGAAAGCTTCATTGCAAAGCGACAGAGAGCCTGTTCCACCCCCCCCCCCCCCCCCACCACGCTTGTTCACGTAGAACATGGCTACTTGATTGTCTGTATGAATGAGGACTGTCTTGTAGCTGAGCAGGGTGTGGAACACTCGAAGAACAAGGAAGATTGCCCTGAGCTCCAAGAGATTGATATGTAGATGAGTCTCCTGTGGAGACCAGGTGCCATGGGTGGAGAGGTCTTGTAGATGAGCTCCCCATCCCATCGGAGAAGCATTTGTTGTGAGAGTTGCCTGGGGTAAGGGTTGTTGAAAAGGGGACCCCAGCAACAGGTTTTGAGTGGACTTCCACCACTGGAGGAACAAAACAAGGCGACTTGTGTTTGCTATTTTGTCTGACAGGCATCCTGATGCCTGGGTCCATTGAGTGGATAAAGTCCACTGGGCTGCCCTCATATGGAGGCGAGCATAGGGAACCACATGCACGGTAGATGCCATGTGGCCTAGTAGTTGTAGCATTTCTTGGGCAGTGAGATAAGACTTGAGCACTGCTTGAGAAGCTAACTGCATCATGTGAAGGCAACAGGCCTGGGGGAGATAGGCCCTTGCCTTTTTGGTATCCAGCAAAGCTCCTATGAACTCTAAAGACTGAGTGGGAGCTAGACTGGATTTTGGGATGTTTATTACCAGACCCAAATACTGAAGGATACGCATTGTACAGGATAGAGACGTCCTGGCCTCTGACTCTGTTGGGCCTCGAATGAGCCAATCGTCTAAGCAGGGGAAGACGAATATCCCTAGAGTGCGGAGAAATGCTGCTACCACAGCCATGCATTTTGTGAATACCCTTGGTGCTGAGGCCAGGCCAAAAGGAAGCACCCTGTATTGGTAGTGCTCTCCTTGAAAAAGGAACCAAAGGAACCTTCTGTGGGTTGGATGGATGAGAACATGGGTGTACGCATCCTTGAGATCTAGAGAACATAGCCAATCCTGACTCTGAAGGTTTGGCAGCAGAGTTCCCAGAGAAATCATCTTGAATTTCTCTTTGACAAGGAATTTGTTCAATTCTCTGAGGTCCAAGATAGGTCTGTATCCCCCTGTTTTCTTTGGGATAAGGAAATAGGGGGAGTAAAACCCTGTACCCTGCTGATGGATGGGTACGTCTTCTACTGCCCCTTGGGCAAGAAGCATAGTGACCTCCTGACCTAACAGGTTGATATGAGAGGTCAGAGAATTGAACTGCCTTATCATAGTGGGAGGGGGCATGCTCGAAAAATGAAGCTTGTACCCCTCTTTTATGATGGAGTGTCCAATGCTCTGCTGTTATCTGTCCCCATCTGGGGGCAAAATGGCACAACCTTCCTGGAATGGTGGAAGACTCTGGTCCATTGAGAGCCAGGAAGGCTAAGTTCTCCAGCTGAAAGTCAAAGGCCTTGTGGAGGCTGAGACTGCTGAGATGGTTGAGGCTTAGCAGTCTTTGCTTTCCTTTGTTTGGGTGGTTGCTGACCCTTCCGGATAGGTTGACCTGCAGAACGTCCCTGCTGAGAATAAGCAGGATAAAATCTTTTCTTTTTAGAAAAGAATGGTTTCTTAAAAGATTTCCTTCTTGAAGGATCAGCTGTGGACTTGGATAATCTATCCAAGTTGGAGTTGTCAGCATCCAACTCATTGGCCTTCTCCTGCCAATCTTTACCAAACAGGTTCTCACCAGTACAAGGAATATTTCCGAGTTTGTCTTGTACCCAGAGCTCCAGATCAGATGCCTGGGGACAAGCAATTCTATGTGCACCTATGGCAATGGCAGAGTTTCTGCTTATGCACTCAAAACAGTCAAAAGCTGCACAGTTGACAAATTTAGAAACATCCTGGACATGTTTGGCCAATGTGAGAAAATCCTGTCTTCTATCCTCAGGAAGAAGAGGGCTCAAAGCCTCTAAATCTCCTGTGACTTCCTTCAGGAACATTCCCATATATAGACTATAGGAACTGATCCTGGCAGAAAGCATGGAAGCTTGGAAGACACGACGTCCAAAAGCATCCAAAGTTCTGCACTCACGTCCTGGAGGATTAGAGGCATGTCTCTTTGCACTCTTGATCCTTCTCATAGCTGATTCCACTACAATAGAGTGGTGAGGAAGCTGAGCTTTCTGGAAACCAGGACAAGGAGTGACTCGATACTGAGTATCCAGTCTACGAGAGTGAGGAGAGGTGGTAAGAGGAGTCTCCCACATTCTTAGCATGAGATCATGCAAGATCTCACGGATGGGCAAGATAGCTGCCTCCTTAGGAGTTTTAGAATATTGTAAAATTTCCAACTCCTTTGCTCTGGGCTCTGTTTCAGGGGCAACAGTAATGGGACAGACCCCGAGCCACCTCCCTGATGAAATCCTGAAAAGAAAATGTCCTCTGGAGGAGCCATCCTGCGTTTAGGGGAGGAAGGCTCCTCCGGGAGAAGTATTCCCGCATCGACAGAACTATCAGAATCTTCAGATTCCTCTGAGGACTCTAAGTACCTTCTGTCGGGATGCTCTTGAAGAGCCCGATACCCGTACCGACCGAAGTCGGTACCGAGGGGAATCGGTACTGGTGTAACGGTACCTGAAGGCATCGCATGACTGGGTACCGGCAATGCAGACACCGATGTCGATGTTGTCGGTACCAGTACAGATACCGGTGCCGGATTCGGTGCCAGTACCGGTTGAAGTGTGACACGGTTCCGAGGGTGTTGATGCCGCAAGGAGAGCCGCCAGACTGCGTTCAATAGCCAAGACCCTCTGGTCTATCGACACTGCCAATGCCTGGATGTCGGTACCGGAGAAGACCACTGGTATCCCAGAACATGGCACCAGTAGTTCTGCCGAGGTTGAGGCCTCGAGAACGTCCTGGAGCCCCGATAATGCTTTGGAAGCCAAAGCTTCCCGCCGGGGCAATTTTGCCGGTGCAGAATCCTCAAGGGCAACGCCAGAGGCATCTCGATGCTGAGAAGGAGATCTACCCCTTGAGGACCGGCTAGACATATTTAGTTTCCTGAGATCCATGGGAGGAAGACGAAGCCCTGAAAGACGTCGATGCCACCGAAGCTGCATCAGAGGGAAATAGGGTACTGAGCTTGGCAGCTCGGTTCTGTCGACCTCTCTTGGACATCATGGCAGAGACCATACATTCCGAGATGGAATTGTCAGGACCTAAACATTTTAGACACCACTCATGGGTGTCGGTGACAGAGATGGTACCGCCACACTTGGTGCACTTTTAAAACCCGAAGAGGGTTTTTCCATTGTGGAAAAATTCTTGGGCCTAAGGCCCAAAATGGCGCGTGCACCTGGAAAAAAAAATGGAAAAAAGTACTAAGAAATTTTTTTTTTAAAGAAAAGAAAGAAAAATCGGTGGTACCGGTAAAGCATCGACGAAGGCAGACGCAACCACAAAAAAGAACAATTTTCTGAGGTGACAGGAACACGACCTGCTGGCTCCACAGAAAACGAAGAACTGGAGAGAGGCAGTTGGGAAAGGCGGGAAGGCAGCACGCAGGCGCTGTGGGATGCTCCCAAAAGCTTTCTAATTGGACGCTGGGGAGCATTCCCACGCAGGCTCCGTCGGTAATGACGATACCCATATGTGATGACTACATTCCTGCTTGTTCCTGGAGATAGGTTAAGACCGTGAAGTTCTAGGCTTTCAGCAACCAGGCCCTGAGGTGCACAGACTGAGGATTGGGATGTCACAGCATTCCTGTCCTCTTGAGAAAGGAGATCTGGAGCAGATCCTAACTCCAGAGGCGGAGCTTGAGAGAGATGTAGGAGCAGAGGGTACCACATTTGCCGTGGCCAACGTGGAGCTATGAGGATCATATGACCTCTGTCTCTCTGAAACTTGAACAGGGTTTTGGGAATTAGGGGAATGGGTGGAAAGGCATACAGGAAGTCCTGACCCCAATGAAGGAGGAAAGCATCCCTGGCCTGACAACCTTGAGCCGGAATTCTGGAACAGAACCGGGGAAGTTTGGCATTCAGCGGACTTGCAAAGAAATCTATGTCCGGGGTTCCCCAAATTTGAAAAATTTGGGCCACCTGGTCTGCATGGAGATACCATTCGTGTGGAAGCAGAACTCGACTGAGCCTGTCTGCCCAGGAGTTTTGAATGTCTGGAAGGTACATCGCAAGGAGATGAATCGGATGCTCTCTGGCGAGGGCCCATAGTCGCAAAGCTTCGTTGCACAGCAACAGAGCCTGATCCGCCCTGCTTGTTCACATAGAACATGGCTACCTGATTGTCCTTTTGAACTAGGACTGTCTTGTAGCTGAGCTGGGTGTGAAATACTCGAAGAGCAAGGAAGATTGCTCTGAGCTCCAGGAGGTTGATATGAAGATAGCCTCCTGTGGAGTCCAAGTACCCTGGGTAGAGAAGACGTGCAGGTGGGCTCCTTAACCCACCTGTGAAGCATCTGTTTTTAGAGTGGCATGGGGTGGGGGTTGCTGAAAAGGAGACCCCACCAAAAGGTTTTTGGGAGACTGCC
The DNA here is from genome assembly GCA_033557465.1 of Ichthyophis bannanicus. Classification (NCBI taxonomy): domain Eukaryota; kingdom Metazoa; phylum Chordata; class Amphibia; order Gymnophiona; family Ichthyophiidae; genus Ichthyophis; species Ichthyophis bannanicus. The sequence goes on along the minus strand of CM066032.1, from coordinate 1,499,653,778 downwards.
ACCATTGGAGGGACAAAATAAGGCGATCTGAGTTTGCTATTTTGTCTGACAGGCAACCTGACACCTGAATCCACTGAGTGGATAAGGTCCACTGGGCTGCCCTCATATGGAGGCGAGCAAAAGGAACCACATGCATGGTGGATGCCATGTGGCCTAGCAACTGTAACATTTCGTGAGCAGTGAGGTGAGGTTTTAGCACTGCTTGGGAAGCTAACTGTACAATGCGAAGGCAGCGGGGCTGTGGAAGGAAGGCCCTTGTCTGTCTAGTATCCAGAAGAGCTCCTATAAACTCTAGGGATTCAGTGGGAGCAAGGTTGGACTTTGGGAAGTTTATGACAAGTCCCAAATACTAAAGGATGCTCATTGTGCGAGAGAGCGCAACCCTGGCCTCTGGCTCTGAAGGGGCTCGAATGAGCCAGTCGTCAAAGTAGGGGAAGACAAATATTCCCAGGGTGCGGAGAAATACTGCTACCACAGCCATGCATTTTGTGAACACCCTTGGTGCAGAGGCCAAGCCAAAAGGAAGAACCCTGTATTGATAGTGCTTTCCTTGAAACAGGAATCGAAGGAACTTTCAGTGAGTTGGATGGATGAGAACATGAGTGTACGCATCCTTGAGATCTAGAGAACAAAGCCAATCCTGACTCCGAAGGTATGGCAGCAGAGTTCCTAGAGAAATCATTTTGAACTTCTCTCTGCAGAGGAATTTGTTCAATTCGCTGAGGTCTAGAATGGGTCTGTATCCTCCTGTTTTCTTTGGAATAAGGAAATAGGGGGAGTAAAACCCTGTACCCCGTTGGGGAATAGGCACCTCTTCTATTGCTCCTTGAGCGAGGAGCATAGTGACTTCTTGATCTAACCGGTCGTTAAGAGAGGTCTGAGAATTGAACTGTCTTACTATTGTAGGAGGGGGCATGCTGAGGAAATGAAGCTTGTACCCCTCTCGTACAATAGACAGAGTCCAATTTTCTGCTGTTATCTGACACCATCTGGGGGCAAAATGACAACCTTTCTGGGATGGTGGAGGGTTCTGGGCCGTTTAGGGCCAGGAAGGCAAAGTTCTCTAGACAGGAGTCAAAGCCCCTGTGGAGGCTGAGTCTGCTGAGCTGGTTAAGACTTAGCTGCTTTTGGCTTTCTTTGTTGCCTAGGTTGTTGCTGCTGTCCCTTTTGGGCAAGCTGACCTGAATGATGTCCCTGCTGGGTATAGAAGGGATAAAACCTTTTCTTCTTGCTGATGAATGGTTTCTTAGAGGATCTTTTCCTCAGAAGATCAGCTGTAGATTTGGACAATCTATCCAAAGTGATATTGTCAGCATCTATCTCATTAGCTTTTTCCTGCCAATTCTTGCCAAAGAGATTCTCTCCTGTGCAAGGTATATTCCCAGTTTGTCCTGTACCCAGATTTCCAAGTCAGATGCCTGGAGCCAGGCAATTCTACGTGCACCTATGGCAATAGCAGAGGTTCTGCTCATGCATTCAAAGCAGTCAAAGGCTGCACGATTCACAAACTCGGAAACATCCTGAGCATGTTTAACAAGAGCAAGATAATCTTGACTTTTATCATCAGGAAGGAGAGGGCTCATAAGCTCTGTGACTTCCTTAAGGAACATTCCCATATACAAGATATAGGAACTGATCCTAGCAGAAAGCATGGAAGCCTGGAAGGATCGACGTCCAAAGGCGTCAAGAGTCCTACACTCACGTCCTGGAGGATTAGATGCATGCTTTTTGCACTCTTCATCCGTCTCATGGCTGATTCCACCACCATGGAATGGTGTGGTAATTGAGTCTTCTGAAACCCAGGACAAGGAGGAACTCGATACATGGTGTTGAGTCTTCAAGAATGAGATGTGGTCAGAGGTGTTTCCCACATCCTTAACATATGCAAGATCTCATGAACAGGTAAGTTAGCTGCCTCCTTGGGAGCTTTAGGGTATTGTAGGCTTTCTAATTCCTTTGCCCTAGGCTCTTTTTCAGGAGCCACTGTGATGGAAAGACCTCGGGCCACATCTCCAATAAAATCCTGAAAGGACATATCCTCTGGTGGAGACATCCTATGCTGAGGAGAGGAGGAATCCTCGAGAAGAAGTATTCTGGTATCGGCAGAGCTTTCAGAGTCTTCAGACTCATCCGAGGATTCAAAGTATCTCCGATCCGGGTGTTCGTGCAAGGCATGGTACCGATCGAAGTTGGCATCGGAGTGGTCCGGTACCAACTTGTCGTTGCCGGATAGGAGACGCTTGACTCGGTCCCGGTAGAATACCTGCCGATGTCAATGCAGTCGGTGCCGGTACCGGTTGAATTGTCTGAAGCAGTTTCAGGGGCATCAAGGCCGTGAGAAGAGCCACCAGACTGCGCTCAATAGCCAAGAATCTCTGGTCTATCCACGCTGCCGATGCTTGGGTATCGGTGCCAGATAAAGCGGCCGGAACCCCAGAGCATGGCACCAGTAGTTCTGCCGAGGTTGAAGCCACGAGAACATCCTGGAGCCCCGTTAGTGCTTTGGAAGCCGAAGCTTCCCGCCAGGGCAATTTTGCCGGTGAAAGTCCCTCAAGGGCAACACCAGAGGCATCTCGATGTTTAGAAGGAGATCTACCCTTTGAGGACCGGCTAGATTTATGTTTAGTTACCTGAGATCCATAGGAGGAAGCTGAAGCACTGGAAGATGTCGATGCCATGGAGGCTGCATTGGAGGGAAAAAGGGTGCTAAGCTTAGCAGCTCGGTTTTGCCGGCCCCTTTTTGACATCATCCCACAGGCAACACACTCTGAAATAGAGTGGTCAGGACCTAAACATCTGAGGCATCACTCATGGGTGTCGGTGACGGAGATGGTACCAAATGCCGGCATTTTCCACATACAGAGCATTAGCCGTTCCAGGATGGGTGGAATGGGTACCGTAAGAGATTCCTTTGGCGGGGCCTCTTATTGGCGGATTTCTAACTCCTCTGTTTGAGGGTCTTCCTCCGATTCAGTCGGGAACGCTAGGGCCTTTGACATGGCCCGCATGAAGTCAAGGACTGCCATGTCCTCGGGTGGGAACCGACACCGAGGCTCAGGAGGAGGAGGAGAGTCTGAGAGGATGTTGCAGTGGCGACGGTGTCCAGCGACTCCTTGTCCTCAGTCTCCCATTCTGAATAGTCTGTCAAAGACTCAAGGGAATGGCGGCCCGCAGGTTCCAGGCCTGAGCCCTGCCCATGTCCCTCGGAGGCTCCACGGCTGGTGCCATGCACGCTAGCTGGGGAGGACCTCAGTCCCGTCAAACATGAGCCAGATCAAGACCTCAGCCAAGCATTGACTTGAGGCCGTATGGTCTCGAGGATCTGCTCGGCCTCCGGGGATGTCCTCTACATCGATGGCCTGGTGGATCTGGGCGGAGGAACCGGTAGTACCGAACAACGCCCGCTGCTAGTCCATGAAAGCAGACTGCGCTCCAGGGCCACCATTCTGGTTTCAAATCCAGAAGGTTCCGTAGCCATTGGCGTGGGCACCGAGGAACTCAGGCCTTGTGTTGGTTCCCCCAAGGGGGAGTCCTCAACTAGGATAGGTTCTGGCGTCCGAGGCCGATCTGCAGTTGATTCTTTCCAGGGGACCTTAGTAGGCTGCTCCCGCTCCAATCCCTCCGACAAGAGTCTAGGGCTGTGGGTCCTGACTCGGGGTTTACCAAACCTGTCTGAACCGTCCAGGGACACTGCCTTTGAGGTTTTCTTCTTCTTATGTTCCCTCAAGGGAGAACCTCTTTCTGAGGAGCAATGGTGTCAACCAGGGGTCCACAAGGACACCCCGGGATTCCATGGCTTCAGAGGAGGCCTTGGCTTTCAGAGGCACCGGGGACTCCAGGGGAGGGGAGGGGAACTTATTGTGCTGCTGCTGGCGGCCCTTATGGACATCCTTTTGTAAAGACCGCATGCCGTGGGGTCGTAGTCCGGCCCTAGGCAGCAGTCGTGTGTATCGGTAAGGGACAAGATTTTGCCACTCCAATCACACTTCTTGAACCTACTAGCAGCCATTGGGGGGGGGGGGGAGGGAGTACCCCTGTGAGGTCGAAGACCAGCGGTGCTGCCAGCTGGAAAAAAGGGCACGGGCACCAAAAAGGAAAAACACGTATGAACCCGAGACTTTGTCTGAACAGCAAGTTCGGGTGGCGGGAAGAGTACCAGTGCACAACTAGAGAGAGTATGAGACTCAGGTTGAGAAAAATTATCAGCTTTTTCTGGGGGAAACCAGACCATCGTCTGAAGGGCTTCGTGGAAAAAAGGAAACTGACAAGATGGCACCCTTGGGCAGGAAGAGCACCTCACATGTGTGGTGGCATCTCCTAAAGACTTTCTTTGAAAGCTGGGGAGATGCTTCCGTGAGGGCTCCGCTGGTGCCGACATCACTCATATGTGATGACTGACTTCCTGCTTTTTCCTGGAAAAAATTTAAGTTCCAAAACAAAGAAATTCAAGCCCTTAGTTCTTACTCAAGACCCACCTATTTCAATCCACCTTTAACCTTCAGCCCTCCCACGCCCGACCTCTTCTCTGGATCCCCTTCCCCCCTCCTCCCTCTCAGATTTCTCCTCCTTCCAGTATGAGTGCTTTATTCTTTCCTGTCCATGATTTGGAGTTCTTTTTCCTTTCCATTCTATGTTGGCAGTCAATATTTTGTAAACTGTCCTGATGCCTCCGAAGGTGCAGGATGTTATGGAATAAAGAAAGACAGATTTAAAATTAAGCAGTACAAAAGGAGGCAAATAAGTCTCTTACTGCTGGCATTTTCAATGAAAGTAACAGATCTTCAGGTTTCAAGGAATTCTAAGGCAAACAAACAGAATTCAAATCTCTTGAACAAAAGTACCATCTCCTTTTCATTCCTATGTGTCTTAAGATAGGTCACAGAGTACAAGAGAAAGTTCTCCTCCTATGCTATCATTACCTTGGGACCCAAGGAGTACAAACCTAAGATGCAGTGCAAGTGAAAATGAAAAGTGAGATGACAAGCCGGAGTGTTTTGTCCTAATTTGGCTCTCTCAAATTGAGACCTTCCATTGTTGTGTATTTAAAACAAAACTAATTCGGTCTGGTTTTTGAGCGATCTCGTCCGAGTGCTTCTTTATAATCCCACGCTCATCCAAATTATCTCTTAATCACCAGTGAAATTTTTATATTTCAAGATATTTGTTTCTTCTTCGGGTCTCAGACTGATCATTGGCAAATGTTACTGGGTATTTTTTAAATGTGCCTGGTTGCATCAACGACCCTTTTTCCAAATATCACACTACTTTGCTCCTTTACTATATCAACTTATCTGATTATGATGAATCTTGTTTTTGAACTTGAAACATTCTTATGGACTTGTTTATTTGTTCAAGCCACTTTCTCTTAAATTCCCAACGCTGTTATCAAAGCGCCCCCGCGTTTCACTAATATGGTTCTTCAGGGGATTCAAGATCAAACTGCAAATGTACAAAGCAATATGTATTACTAAAAATCACCTGTGATTTATTGCCTCAATCTTATCTGCCTTACTTAATGTTATCTAAACCTGTCTACTTACTTGAAATCTCAAACAGAATTCTTATTGTAGGAATGCTGCCCGCGTTTCTGGTTAACCGATGTCATTCTTGAAGTCGGCATTGTAACAGTCCAAAAACGCCGCGCATGCGGATTAGGAGGAATACCCTCATTTTAAAGGGCTCTCTATAAGCTCCTCCTATCAATGCAAGGCTGTCCCTGACATGCCTAATGTGCTGTACCTGACATGCCTCATGTGCACTTAGATCGTTCCATATGCTAATGTCCCTTTCCCTTCCTAATACCTTATACACATGCTCCCCATTCTACTGCTACATTAAGGCCCATCGGCTGGACTGTCTCCAATCGATGGATCCATCGTTGTTCCTGCTTTATCAAAGTTTGCTCTCGCGTCCTACCTTGCGTTCCAGTAACTACTTGTTCTATGCACCAACATTTGAGATCCTGAAATTTATGTTCCCGAGTTGCACAATGAGCTACCATAGGTGCTTCCATTTTTTTACACCGCAACCGACTCTCATGCTCTTTCATGCGGACTCGGAACTTCCGAATTGTTTTGCCTATGTACATCAAACCACATGGGCATCGCACCGCATAGACGACATATGTGGACTCGCAAGTGGTACTGCTTCTTAACCGATGGATTATCCCCTTATGAGTGAATTGTTCTATTTCACTGGAAATGTGGCAAATACTACACTGGCCACAAACTTTATGTCCTCCTCTCTTTTCTAACATTTGTCACGATCGCAACACTGTGGGGCTCAAATACTCTTTCAAGTTCCTACCACGTTGCCAGACGCACCGAATATGGTAACTCTGCATGCTTGGCATTGTCTTGAGTACCTTACTGTGCCTCTTAATACTTCTTTGAATCGCCATACTTATTGGATATTTAGTAATTAGTAATTTTCGGGACTTGATTCTTAATGATATAACAAATATATTACAGACGAGACCAACCCCTTTCAATCACCGATTGCCATGTGATGAACGGCGAGCGTTGAAAGAGCTCTGGAATAGGAGTGATTTGGTAATAAGACGAGCGGACAAAGGAGGAGCTGTGGTGGTCCTTAATCGTGATTATTATGTAGAAGAAGCCAGTGTCCAGTTACAAGATTTTACAACATATGTGCAATTACGAGACGATCCTAGTTCTGACATACAAAAACAGATAAAACAAGTGACCAATAAAGCATTTGAAGATAAATTGATATCCAAAAAAGAGTTGCGTTACCTCAATGTCACATCTCCCACTATAGCCAAATTTTACACAGTCCCTAAAATACAGAAATGTCTACAAATGCCTCCGGGACGTCCTATAGTGTCCACTTGTGGTACAATACTGGAGCCTCTGTCAACTTTAGACTCTTTTTTGAGACCGTTATTAGTAAAAATCCCCTCTTATCTTCGTGATACTACCCACTTTTTGAGCATTCTACAAGGGTTAGCCGAGTGGGCAAAGGAAGAATATGTATTGCTAGTCACACTAGATGTGCAATCACTGTACACGAGTATCCCGCAGCAGAAAGCATTAGAGATAGTGAGTACAACCTTAAGAGCTAGAGGAGATTTGTCAGATGAGAAAGTAGAATTTCTTCTCCAAATAGCACAATTAGCTCTATACCAAAACTATTTCACATTTGAGGGGGTACTCTATCATCAGGTAGCTGGTGTCGCCATGGGGGCCACATGTGCCCCTTCGGTGGCGAACCTATATATGGGAGGTTTTGAGAGCAAATGGATGCCTCAAACTCCATTACGGGATTACATTGTAGCCTGGTACAGATACATCGACGATGTCTTTTTATTATGGCAAGGAACAGAACAACATTTGGAAGAGTTTGTTCGGTGGTTGAACACTTGTGATACACACATACAGTTTACCTATGAATATGATAGCACAGCTATAGCTTATTTAGACGTGTACGTGATGAAGGGAAGTGACCAATGGGAGACCACTGTATACACTAAACCAACAGATAGAAATACCTTTTTGCAGTATGATAGCGCGCATCCTCAGAGTTTAAAAGAGGGACTCCCGTTCTAACAATTCCTGAGGTATAGGCGCAATTGTTCAACCATTGACGAGTGTAAGAAACAATCTAACCGCTTGCGGCGGGCTTTTGTTCAGAGGGGTTATCCGCAGCCCTTAGTTCATAGAGCGTATAAACGAGCCCTCTATTATAACCGCACGTGGTTACTGAATCCACGTCCATTGCCAAGTAAAGATGACAAAGAATTTGTGCATTTAATTACTAAATACTCTCCAATAAGTATGGCGATTCAAAGAAGTATTAAGAGGCACAGTAAGGTACTCAAGACAGACAATGCCAAGCATGCAGAGTTACCATATTCGGTGCGTCTGGCAACGTGGTAGGAACTTGAAAGAGCATTTGAGCCCCACAGTGTTGCGATCGCGACAAATGTTAGAAATGAGAGGAGGACAAAGTTTGCGGCCAGTGTAGTATTTGCCACATTTCCAGTGAAATAGAACAATTCACTCATAAGGGGATAATCCATCGGTTAAGAAGCAGTACCACTTGCGAATCCACATATGTTGTCTATGCGGTACGAAGCCCATGTGGTTTGATGTACATAGGCAAAACAATTCAGAAGTTCCGAGTCCGCATGAAAGAGCATGAGAGTCGGTTGCGGTATAAAAAAATGGAAGCACCTATGGTAGCTCATTGTGCAACTCAGGAACATAAATTTCAGGATCTCAAATGTTGGTGCATAGAACAAGTAGTTACTGGAACGCAAGGTAGGACGCGAGAGCAAACTTTGATAAAACAGGAACAACGATGGATCCATCGATTGGAGACAGTCCAGCCGATGGGCCTTAATGTAGCAGTAGAATGGGGAGCATGTATATAAGGTATTAGGAAGGGAAAGGGACATTAGCATATGGAACGATCTAAGTGCACATGAGGCATGTCAGGTACAGCCTTGCATTGGTAGGAGCTTATAGAGAGATCCTTTAAAATGAGGGTATTCCTCCTAATCCGCATGCGCGGCGTTTTTGGACTGTTACAATGCCGACTTCAAGAATGACATCGGTTAACCAGAAACGCGGGCAGCATTCCTACAATAAGAATTCTGTTTGAGATTTCAAGTAAGTAGACAGGTTTAGATAACATTAAGTAAGGCAGATAAGATTGAGGCAATAAATCACAGGTGATTTTTAGTAATACATATTGCTTTGTACATTTGCAGTTTGATCTTGAATCCCCTGAAGAACCATATTAGTGAAACGCGGGGGCGCTTTGATAACAGCGTTGGGAATTTAAGAGAAAGTGGATTGAACAAACAAACAAGTCCATAAGAATGTTTCAGGATCAAAAACAAGATTCATCATAATCAGATAAGTTGATATAGTAAAGGAGTAAAGTAGTGTGGTTTTAAAGATATTTGGAAAAAGGGTCGTTGATGCAACCAGGCATAATACTGGGCACATTTAAAAAATACCCAGTAACATTTGCCAATGATCAGTCTGAGATCCGAAGAAGAAACAAATATCTTGTAATATAAAAAATATAAAAATTTCACTGGTGATTAAGAGATAATTGGATGAGCGTGGGATTATAAAGAAGCACACTCTCAAATTGAGGACAAGGTTTCTAAATGAGAAGCCTCAACAGCTTGAGAATTAGAATTGTCAATCTAAACAAAAAATATTTCATGTGGTATCCTGATTAATTGCAACTACATTAGTCAAATCTCCTCTTACCTGATTTGCTACTACTGCATCCTGTGGATCATCTGGCTCTGCTGCCGCCAACAAAGCTTGCAATGATAACAACACCGTCCGTAGAGTCATAGCAGCTGCCCTGAAGAAATAGTTAAAAAAAAGAAAAAAGAAAAAAAAAGAAAAAGGACTCCACTGAAGTCTCCCAGGTTACACCATCTAATACTGCCTATTAATATAAGGACATGATCCTGCTCATTTTTTTCAGCTCATTAGAATACAGGAGACTGGGTTTTTCCTATTAACACTCATTTTTAGAAATCTTGCTTAAGGAACCAAAATAGTTATTTTAATGATTACACATTTTCAACAAGTATGTGCAAAGTAATCAAGGAAAACATTAGAATCCAATTGAGACAACTTTAACATGATTCAATCTCAATTGCACACAATGGAGGGTGGTGGGCGTTTGAAGACTCAGATTTTACAGCATTGCACCACAGCTCATTTATGAATCCCCACACAAGAAATGTTCCAACTTAGAGGGCATTATTTCATAATGAGACTCAACCATACAGAAATCATATCCTTCAAAACATGGAGGGCTCATGGTATCACGCCAAACGGAGTGTAATCTAATGATACACACATCAAAGGTATGACATTATATTTTTACAAATGTAGATCAGATATAAAACCAGTGAATTGAAGGCTGAGCAGTATGAGTTGTAACAGAACTATTTCATCAACAGTGCTTGTATGAAGAGGAACCCCCTGAAGAAACTCATCAAGGTGAAACGCAGATATGGTGCCGAAAGGTTGCATCGGGGCACATTGCAGTCAATCAAGATAAGCACGATTTTGATTTTGAAGAAATAAGTTTAAAGTGTGCAAATATATTGAACAACAAAAGTTTAAGTGTGTAACCATAGTAGAAAACAGAGGTCGTTGATGCAATAACGGCACTTTGCAAGCAGAAATGTTCTGAACCCAGTGCCAGAGAGAAGTCTGAGACCTCTAGGTTTACACACAATAGAAACGATAGAACTAGAGTATCATAGAATTAAGGATAAGGATTTTACAATCTAAGGCAATTGTCTAGCCTACATGAAAATTGGAGGAACGTTTCTATAAATACAGTGTTAGTCTAATCCTCAATAAATCAGACCAATATTTGAAGCTTTATCTTTATCTTTATTTAAAATTTGATAAACCACTTTTCGTCGAAACATAAAGCGGTGTACAATAAAAGGTTGGCAATGCAAGGACAAGGAAAGGAACGCCAAAGTAAAACAGAAAAGTAAGTATAAAAAGAATAAAGGCATAAACAAACAGAAAAACCAAAAACCAAAAACAGCACAGGACAAAACTAGAGGGCCAGTAATTAAAACATAGATTAACAGAGTTAACAGCACTATTCAAACGCTAGATGGATAATGAAAACTGGCTAAAGTTAGGACAGCTATTTGCCTGTTCTAAGTTTAGACCGTTTAACTATCAAGTTAGCGAATGAATATCACCGCTAACTGGATAGTGGTAGTCACTATTTCCACTCTACCCACAAACCACACTAGTTTTGACCAGACATTTTTCGGCAGTCTGTGGGGAAATTCCGTGGCACTAGCCCGTTACAATGTGCTCAATTCAGCAGTGACCACCTTTTAGCTGATTAGCATTTTACCCCCCCCCCCCCCCCATATCTCTTTTAAGGGTACTATTAGCAGCCTGAAACAATGAAATCTTGGCAGTAATATTTCCTATTTGAGCTGTGTGTTGTTCCAATATAGTGCCTTGGGCTTCAATTTTATTACTTGCCTCCAGAGAAAATTTTCAAATCTGGTTTACATGACTCTACAAAATACTTTCCATCAATGCCAAAGATTTATCTAAGTTCTCCAAGACTTGACATCTGGCTTCTAATTTCTGCAGCATCGAGAGGTTTCATGGGAGTTAGTGCCAGGGGCCTGACCCCGCACAACATCTGCATTGCTTAGACACTTTCTCCAGCACCCTTAGGCGACCATACTTGATAAAGAGAATGCTGTGTGCCAAAACAATATGCCTTCCAAGCTACTCTTGGTATTGAGTCACTAGAAAGCACTCTGGTAGCAGCAAACCCATTACTTATTTGGTCTGGAAATAATAAGAACATAAGATATGCCATACTAGGTCAGACCAAGGTCCATCAAGTCCAGTATCCTGTTTCCAACAGTGACCAATCTAGGTCATAAGTACCTAAGCAGTATGCCCAAGAGACACAGGTTCCACAATGCTTGTATTGGATATCCCAGGTCCCTTTTAATAATGATTTATGGACCCTTTCCTCCAAGAACTTGTCCAAACTTTTTTTACACTAACAGCTTTTACTACATCCTCTGGTAACAAATTCCAGAGTTTGATTACACGTTGAGTGAAAAATTATTTTCTCTTATTAGTCTTAAATAGGTTACCCTGTAGCTTCATTGCATGTCCCTTAGTCCTGCTATATTCTGATGACGTAAACAATCGACCTACGTTTACCCATTCCACTTCATTCATTAATTTATAGACCTCTATCATATCTCCCCTCAGCCGTCTCTTTTCAAGATTGAAGAGCCCTAACCTTTTTAGCCTCTCTTCATAGGGGTATCCTTCCATCCCTTTACCATTTTGGTGGCTCTTTTCTGTACTTTTTCTAACACTATAATTCTTTTTAAGATATGGCGACCAGAATTGCACACAATATTCAAGGTGCGGTCGCACCATGGAACGATACAGAGGCATTATAATATTGGGAGGAGTGGCCTAGTGGTTAGGACAAGGTACTTCAAGCCGGAGGGCCGGGGGGTTCAAGTCCCACCTGGGGACAGCAATCTCAGGCCGGAGGGACTGGGATTTCTAGTCCTATAGGCACCCCTTGTGGTCCTGGGCAAGCCACTTAACCCTCCATTGCCCATGTTCCCTGTAAGTATTAGCGTGTGTGTGTCATATCCCCTCGTGTTAAATAATCTCCCAATTGACCGCTTTGACCCGATGAAAAGCGGGATATAAATACAGCTAAATAAATATAAATAAATAAATAAATATCCTTTGTTTTATTTTCCATTCCTTTCCTTATGATACCTAGCATTCTATTTGCTCTCTTGGCCACCGCTGCAAACTGGGCAGAGGGTTTTAACATGTTATCCACGATGATACCTAAATCTTTTTCCTGGGTGGTGGTTCCTAATGTGGAACCTTGCATTGTGTAATGCTGCTTCCCAATCCATACACACCCCTTCAGGACTGGGGTGGTGGGATTTAGATATTGGGACTTAAAGACCACAGCTCAGAGAAGACATCAACCCACTTTCTTTCAATGTTTTCTGTAGAGTTACTCTGGGCTGCAGTTTCACCACAGACCTCAAACCAATGTCAGACTAACCACATCTGCTGGAGTTACTTACAAGTACAACTGTTTTCCCCCTTCCCTTTCTTTATCATATTAAGCAAAGCCTCCCCAAAAAAGAAAGTACATAGAGGAAAGACATGGGGGGAGGACTCTCACACAGTGCCAGTCTGTCAGCTGCCATCTGGACCCATCAAAATCTGCTACCTCCCAGGCACCCACTTCACGCAGTCACTCTGCACCCGCCCTGCCCCCCCCCCCCCCACACCTCATAAGCACTCAACCAATAGCTGCTGAAGAAGGCAAGGTTACATGTACACTGTGGTTCTCAGCTTTAAACCATGTGATACAGAAACGTTAGTGCATGTCTCAAGACATGCACCAGACAATCTTATAATTGTACGGCTTCAAGCTGTTGACAACTGCAACAGATGCAAGATACATGTAAATCTTACTTTCTTCAGTGGTATCAGCATTGGCAGAATGGCATTCTGGGATCCAGCATTCAATTTTTAGGCACCATGGTAAATGGGATTTGTTGATTATTAAACTGTAAACAGAATAGCAAATTTATTTAGCAGGCGACAAAAGGTTTCACATCATTCTGACACACCAAACTGGGCCATCAATTCTGGGCTGTTCTGAAAATGTATTAAGCTTTGAGCACGTGCAGTTTCTTGTGTGGCCATGCATTGGCACTGCGCCTGTGTCTCGTTTTTAAGCCAGTCAGCTCAGCTGCGGAAAGGAAAGAGGATAGGTTAGTATGACAAGTGAAATGTTTCTCTCAGAACACCTCTTACAGGTAAGATGGTCTTTTTTTTGAGAATCAGTACTTCACCTGTCACACAATTAAGACTTGCTAAGAGGCATTCTCAAATAAAAAGTGGAAAACAAATCACCACCACCTACCAACAGGGAAAGTCAACTATTTTTGATGCTCTTCTTTAAAAAAGAAAAACCACCACCACACAGGACCATCCAAATACAGTTGTGGTCAACATTATTGGCACCCTTGCAGTTAAAACCCTTAATGTCTAGCTCCTCCTAAAAAAACAAAGTGGCCAGTGATAAATGAATCAAATAAAACAAGACCAATTAAAAAAGGAAACAGTAGGCAACAGTATAAGAACTGGGACATTGCCAGGACATGAATATTCAAAGATTAAGACCCTAATATCCTTGTTTACCCTGACCTGCTTTAATAACTAATGTCTTTAATGTGGGGGGGGGGGGGTTTGTTGTTGTTGGATTCCTTGCCTTGAAAGAATTATCTTTCTCGTGGCACGTCTTCTGTTTTCTCTTATAATAAGGCTGGACTGCCTAAATAGGACTCAGCAGTGCGAGACTTTAGGACTTTTTAAAAATCAGTGTCTGAAGTCCAGTGTTCTGTGGGGCACGTAAAGGCACAAAAATCTGATGAAGAGTCTGAAGGTCAGTGCCTCATATCAGTTACAGTGCAGAAGACTGCCACAGCATTTTGTAGGAAGGACTCAGTAGCGCGAGACTGTAGAACATTTTAAAATCAATGTCTGGAGTCTAACGTTTTGTGTGGCATGTAGAGGCACGTTAATTTGGAGAAGCGTTTGAAGTTCAGCGTACTATGTCTGTAACAGTGTAGAAGATCGCTATAAGCTAAGTATATCTGGGGGTTCGCTTTTTGTGTTGTCCCTCCGATTGCTTTTATTTAGGGTGTCCGGCCTTATAAGAGAAAACAGAAGGCTTGCCACGAGAAATGTAATTCTTTCAAGGCAAGCAATCCAACAAAAAAAATGTATTTAACACATTAGTTATTAAAGCAGGTCAGAGCAAATAAGGATATTAGATAGGGTCTTACTTAATTTTTGAATGTCATGGTAGTAGTCTTTTTGGAGATAAAATAGGACTTGATTATTGGCACCCTTCTAAACAATTTAAATCAGTTTGAACAGAAGAACCACATTCCCACTGCAGTAAAATCAGACACCTGTAATCAACAAAGTACTCATGACTTAAATCAACCAATGAAAGATAGCTCTAATGTTTAAAAATGGCCAAATTCACACATTGTTCAATTTTCACAATGGTGAAGACAAGAGATCTGCCTGACACAGTCAGAAAAGTCATCAAACATCAAACTTCAAAGGGGTAAAAAGCCATCTTCAAAGACCTCAGGGTTCCCGAGTCTATAGTTTGTAACGTTAAGAAGTTTTCTGCTCATAGAACTGTCAAGAATCTCCCACAGGACATGGTGGGAAGAGGAAAATTAATCCAAGTAGTCTTCATAGGTTGGTACGAACTGTTGGAAAAACACCACGTACAACATCCAAAGAGCTTAAGAGTGACCTGGAGCAATCTGGAGTGGTGGTTTCAACCCGCACCATATGCCATGCACTAAACAAAGAAGGACTTCATGGGCGAAGGCCAAAGAAGACCCCACTGCTCAAAGACAGACATAAAAAGGCATGCCTGATCTTTGCCCAAACCCACCTTGAGAAACCACAATCCTTCTGGGAAAATGTTCTGTGGACAGATGAAACCAAACGAACTCTTTGGCAATGCAGACCAGCGATACATCTACAGGCAAAGAAATGAAGATTATAAAGGAAAGCATACCCTTCCCACAGTTAAATGTTGTGGGGCTGTTTTGCTGCTTCAGGAACTGGAAGCCTGGAACGTATTAAAAGAATGAGGTCAGATGACTACCCAGGTATTTTGGAGCGAAATGTGCTACCTAGTGTCAGAAAGCTATGTCTGGGTCAAAGGTCATAGGTCCTGCAGCAGGACAATGACCCAAAACATACATCCAAAAGTACAAAAAAAGGTTAAAAGGGAATAAATGGACTGTTTTAAACTGACCAAGAATGAGTCCTCATTTCGATCCAAACGAGAACCTTTGGAAAAAGCTGAAATCTGCCATTCGTAAAAGGAATCCTGGATACATTCATGAGGTGGAACAAATCACAGTTGAAGTGTGGAAGAAACTACCAGCAGACAGATGTGGTAAACTTATAGATAAAGAAACGTTTGGAGGCTGTCATTGCCAAGGGTTGCACAACCAAATATTAGTGAAGGGTGCTATAAATCCTGTTCAAGTCCTATGTTTTTCAGAAATTACATCTATGCTGCACAGACTTTTAAATATACTATTAAAATATGACATACAGTTGAAATATTTCCAATTATTTCTCAAGATATTGTACAGAACATACCTAAAATGCAAGGGTGCCAATAATATTGACCACAACTTTAACAATAATTGAACTCTAAGGACTGGAGTTGGACTCTAACCCTCAAGAGACACTGAAGAAGCCTGCCTAAATCAGCTAATGCATCAGGAGTCACTGGCAAAATAGCAATGCGCTGTGAATGTGTGGACTGAACCAGGGCAGATTAAAAAGTCAGGAAAACTAGGTGGTTGCCTAGGATAGCAGCTTCTGGGGCTGCAAAGAGTAGCTGCATTCAAAATCAAAACAATAGGTCTAGCAGAGAAGAGGGCAATTTGCAAACAGCCAATTTACTGGGGTAAATGGCTTTTGAAAACTGCTCCTACATATGTATACATGAAAAAGAAATATTAGAAGTGTGGAAGGGGATTTTAGAAAAGACATCCAAGTGCAATCTGGGTCAACTATCTGGGTCAACTGGGTCAAGATCCTCCCCATGGTTCTCTCCTGAGCTGCGTGCTTCTCTCACGCAACTACGTAGACTCGAACGCAGATGGCGCCGATCGCGCTCACCGGAAGATCAGACCGCATACCTAACCCACCTTGCAATACATCGAGAAACAATCACTAACAGAATGAGACAATATCACACTGACACCCTAAAGAGGTCTTTGAATAAACCACGTGACCTCTTCAATCTGGTCAAATCCCTCTCAAAGGAACCATCGCCCGAGCAACACAGCGAAATTCACCCACAAGAATTCGCTGATCATCTGCAATCCAAGATTGTGCAAACTAACAAGGTCGCAGCAGTCCAATATCAAGAACCAACCGATCTCTCACCACTTAACTTTTTTTCCACACCATCCAATAAATGTATTGAGAACACTAAAGCATCACTCAACACCTCCACTGCACAGACCGACCCATGTCCAGCTTTTTGGATCAAGGAGCTACGTGATGTGTTCAGCCCTGTCATCGCAAATATAATGAAACTCTCCTTTACAACAGGTTATTTTCCCACTTCACTCAAGCAGACTTCCATTAGACCATTACTGAAAAACCCCAAACTGGACCCCCAAAGGGTTGACTCCTATCGACCAATAGCTAGCATCCCCCTCTTAGCCAAAATAATTGAGAAAGAAGCCCAACGTCAAATTCAAGATCACATAGACTCTGTTGCTCCCTTAGACAACTGCCAACATGGGTTCAGAGAACATCATGGGGTTGAGACACTACTTACTGGTCTATTCAACAATATCATCACAGGAATTGACAACATCCATCAAGGCTTTGTGCTCATTTTCCTAGACATCGCTGCGGCGTTTGACTCCGTGAGTCACGAAATCCTCCTCGGAAGACTAAAAGAAAAGGGTGTCTGCAACAATGCACTAAAATGGTGTAAGTCTTATCTGGACGATAGATGGCAATATGTGAAGTCTGGATCAGAAAAGTCAAGCCACTTCCATCAAAAGCAAGGGGTACCTCAAGGATCCTCATTATCCTCCTTACTCTTCAATATCTACATGCAGCCCATCTGCAATATCATAAGATCATTCAACGTAAACTGCATGATATATGCAGATGACATTCTCTTGTACATGCCTTTCTCCACAACCCACATGGACCTGACCCCACTCACAGATTGTTTCAATGCAGTTTCAACATGGCTCCTGACACAGAACCTACGTATCCAGCATAAAAAAAACAGAGGTCCTTTTCATCACCAGAGACTCCAACTTTATGCCCCCGTCCCACGTCAGTGTCAAGGAAGCTGATTTGCAAACTAAAGATGCAATAAAATATTTGGGAGTTACCCTGGACCAGCATCTAGACATGAAACGCCACATAAGCAACATAGTTAAAGCCATCTACTTCAAAATCCGCTCCCTCAAACACCTTCGCTCCCTGCTGGAACCAAACGATTTCCGAACCATATATCAAGCGCTGATCCTGCCGCATTTTGACTTTGCAAATGCCATCTTACAAGGTCTCCCCCAATCCACACTAACCCCCTTACAGTTGGCCATGAATGCCGCAGCTAGGGTCCTCTATGGTGCATCCAGAAATGACCACGTTACTCCTATTCTCAAACAGCTGCACTGGCTACCGATCCACGGGAGAATCACCTTCAAATCCCTTTTACTAGCATTCAAGGCAATCAAAGGTACTTCATCCCTCTCACTCACGCATCTAATCCACATGGTCCCCCCCAACAGATCAAGAAGAACATCAGCTGTAAACCTGCTAGCTATACCAAAGGCTGCGACAAAGTCCAACACGAATACCACAAACAGAGCATTCAGTTTTTATGTCCCCAAATGCTGGAACACTCTACCCCCCGACATTAGGGCCATTACCAATCTATATCAGTTCAGGAAGGCTCTCAAAACCTTCCTTTTCTGCCAATACTTCCCAGACAGCAACTGAACTAGATATCCCTTCCAAGAAATGACCCAGTCTAGAAATGCCCTCTCAACTTATATCTACAGTGTAGATAGCTTATGTATATAGTTAACCCAGTTATCCTTGTTTGTACTCCTGTTCAATGTAAAACCTGACAGTTTTTCGTTATGGTCGTTTTGTTATGATGTAAACCGCGCTGATTCTAAATAGCGCGGTATATAAGAAACTGTAATAAATAAATAAAACTAAGCCAGAACTTCGGGGGGGGGGGGGGGGAGATGCGGAAAAAGCAGCAGGCATGTCCAGGTGTAGACATGATTTCACAAACATGGACGTGCACGATATGGATGGCTGGGGGAAACCTACATAGACGTCCCCAGAATAGTATTTCAGAACCTGGATGTCTAAAAATAGCCTAATCGTTATAGAAGTGAGCTAGGAACAGGGAAGCCAGGGATCAAATCCCAATGCTGCTATCGTTTAAATTGTGCTGAGTACTAGGGATAGTGTGCTATTCTCTTCTACAATCTTTGAATGTTTTTCAGCCAAAACAAGCACTTTAAGATGCCTGTTTGTGTCTGGAATAAGTCTAAACTTAGACATGACTGACGTCCAGGATGTTTCTGAGATCAGGCAGGGGGACACCCAGCCATACACCTCCAACACACCCCTGTTTAGACTTGGACATCCTCACGCTGGAAATAGCTGCAAACTCTGCTTCTAAAATGGCTCTGGAGACATCTGTGTGTTGGACGTCTTTATACCAGTTTTCAGACATTAAAAGCATGAACATGGCTTTTAAAGTGAGCCTCATAATAGCCAATTATGAATTTTTAATTGTGCTATTTCTGCTTGCGTCTCCCCACAGGTTTTGCTGCCGATTCACAGTTGCCTTACCTCCGTTCCCTTACCCTGCTCTCTTGGAAATGTCACCCTGCCCTCTTAGTTTTAAAGCTCTCTCTTCTTCCCACAGTGTGAGCCAAGATGCATGCTGGAGTGTGACAAAGGGCACCCTTAACCTTCCTGTGGTGGTTCTTATTTTGCAGCTTTTCCTTCCATTTGGACCTCTGCATGGATAGTCACCACTGCCTTGGGGACAAATGCCCCCCTTTTCCTCTATTCCTGTTCATTGTAATACCCATGACCCATTATTTCATGATGCTGCTCATCCTCTGGTAAGGTAACTCCCATCCCCTTCTCCCCTGCCCTTCGTGTTTCCAAGTGTTCCTCTCCATCGCTTCCCTGCAGTCTGTCACTGGGTCTCTTAAATGTCTGTTCCCTTAAATGTAAGTCTCATCTGGTTTATGATTTCTTTCTTCTTATCTGGATATTCTCAGTCTCACAGAGACCTGGTTGTCTGATTCTTTTGTCCACTTAAAGCAGTTTTGTCCTCCTGATTATGGTTTCCTATATCTTAACCAAGCACGGCAGGGGTATGGCTGTGCTTTTCTCTTCTCTGAAGGTTAGTCCCTGCCCCTCTCACACCTCCCCCTCTTGCGAAATTTCTTCCTTGTAAAGGTGCTTTCTGGTCATCCACTTACTGTCTTGTTTATTTACCTCTCCCTGTTTCTATTGCTTCTCTTCAGTCTCTGTATGATGTTGTCTCTCCTTATCTACTTGCGTCTTCACTTTTGTCGTCTTTGGGTGATTTTTACATTGTTACTCCTTTTGATCCCGTCACTAAGGATTTTTTAGCTTTCTTATTATCCTCAAACCTCAAGCAGCACCTTAGCGCTCCAACTCATGCAGCCGGCCAATCCTTGGATCTTGTCGTAACTTCATCCCCTTTATCTATTTCTGCTTTGGTCATCACACCTTATCCTTGGATGGATCATTCTTTGGTCTCTTGGCCTTCCTTCACGCCTCATTCTTTTGGGTGTCTGCCTCCTCGTCGTTTTCACAACTTTACATATGATTTTTTCATTTCAAATTGTCCTCCCTTTGCCACTTACTGATTCCTCACATCCCAATGACCAGGTCCTAATGCTTAATTCTGATGTTTCAGCTGCTTTTAAACTAACTGCCCCCTTATGCTCCGTTTCCTCTTCTATCTGCTGTTCCCACCCATGGTATCATTCTGGTTTACACCTTCTTAAGTGTCAGTTTTGCCAGTTAGAACAGTGCTGGCGCAAGCTTTGCTCAGCTTTTGTGCTTTCCTCTTAAATCTGCTTCTTTCTTTTACCACACAGCTCTTCTTGCGGCTAAGAGATCCTACCAGTCCTCTCTGATCCATAAAGAAACCACTGCCCCTCGCTTGTTTAATCTCTTGCAACTTCTTACCGATCCCCCTGAGGCTTCTATGGATTGTTCTCTTTAGCTGCAAAATTTTGCCTCCGCCTTTCAGCAGAAAATGTTAGATATCTAGTCTACTTTACCTTCCTCTCGTTCTGGCTCTTCGTCTGCCCCTTGTCTCTGCTTCCTCTTCCTTAAATTTCTCGGCTTTCAAAATCACCACCTACAGTGAGCTTTCCCATGTCATAGCTAATTATCGATCCATCACTGCTCCAACTGACCCCATGCCTTCCCATCTCTAAGTTAGTCAGTGCTTCTTTCCTTCCTCAGCTGTATGCCATCATTTCTGTGTCCTCCTCCACTGATGTTTTCCCTCTTACCACTGTCCTTCCTATTCTCAAGCCCAGCTCATCTGATACTCTTAATCTTCTGAGTTACTGGCCCGATCTCTCTGCTGCCTTTTCCTTCCAAAGTAGTGGAGAGGTTGCTCAGCAGCTTCAGGACCAACTTCTCCATATACTGGTGCACTTCATCTGGCTCAAAATGGTTTCCATGCACATCTGTCCACAAAGCACACTCTTGGCTATCGCTGACTTTGTTCACTGTGCCCTAGATGCTAATCATGAGGTTATTTTGGGGTCTCTTGATCTGACGGCTGCTTTTGATCTGGACATCATTCTCTTGTGTTATCTCAGCTTAAAACGTTTAACAATTTAAATATCACAAGTATAACTTGAGGGTTTTTTTGACCCAGGGGTTTTTTCTTGCTTTTTTGGACTTACGTTGAAATTGCAACCAGCACTGGGAACTAGTGCCACAAGCTTGCCTTGATGACTAAGGATTCCCCCCCCCCCAACCTCCCGTTTTAGTCCAGTCGTTACAGAAACGTTCCTCAGCTAGGGGTCATGCACCAGGCTTCCTTCAGTATCTTGTTATCATGGGCTGTAATCTGGCCCTAGATTGGCTGTTTAATCCTGGAAGACTGAATGCTACTTCTACAGCATCCCTAGCCACCTGGGGAACAGAAGACGGAACCAGGAATTGAACCAAAGGTCTGTCCACTGAGCCACTCAATCAACCTAAAAAGATTTTTTTGTAATGCTCCTTTCTTTAATAAGCTTTTATTCTTCATTTATAATCTCTATTTTGTTTTTGTGTGTTTTCAGCTTGGCTTTCCATTGCATATAAGTCATTTTAGTAATTTGCATGAGGACTATATACAAAGTACTTTGAAGGACTTATTCAGTTGACTGACTTAAATTCAAAATGGCTGATATTTCATTTATAGCTGTGGTGTGTCAGCAGAGCTATATGGTTTGACCAGATCTTTCCTGCTGCCCCAGCGCTGTAAGCAAATATCCTTCATTGTGGTGTGGTAGCATGTAGCCTTAAAACTTCAAAATTATTAGGTGCCCAAAAGTTGTTTTCAGCAATGCTTTTTTAAATTTTTATTTTTACAAGCTTACAACCAAATACCAAGCTAAATACACTTATACATACATGTAAAGAGACAAGCAAATGACAATCCCAATCAAAGAAAATAAAGAGAAAAATTCACATGCTAAATCTCACCAGCCTACAAGGAGGAGACCCAAGAAAGGAAATAAATTCTATATACTCCAAACCCAATAAGAAAAGCCAAAGCAACCTGGTCTACATCCATTTTAAAATATACTGCCTATTATACCTCCGCAAAGACAGATAATGCAGAGCTAAGATGAGAACTAATAAAGGATGCCAGTTGAGGGGTATCGTAAAAAACATAACAGATCAAAATTTCACTAAACATTTGCAAGGAAATTTTAAAAAAAGCAACCCCCCCCTCCCCCAACTGGAGAACCCCAGGTTTAGGAGCAAAAATTCCTTACACCTGCGCTCTCTCTCCTGGGCAAGATCAGGAAATATCCTAACTGATAAGCCCTTAAAGGGTATAGACCACTTCTTAAAGAACAATTTTAACAGTTATTCCCTATTAGATGACAGAGCAAAGGTAATCAACAAAGTAGCTGAAACAATAGATTTATTATTACTTGATTCCAATATACTAGAAATATTGAGACTATCCATATGCTGAGATTCTGCATTAGAAGATTGCTGTCCCACTGCCCCCAGTTTCTTACTGACCGGTAGATAGTAGATCTTGGTTAAAGGAGGATGCGATTCCACCGGGATCCCAAGAACATTCACAAAATATTGCTATAACTAACATGTCCCTTGCAGAAGTAAGATGAACGAGGAAAATTTATCAACCTTAAATTAGTGGACCAAACTTGGTTTTCCAGGAGTTCCTCTTTAAACTTTATAGTAGTGAAATCCTTCAAACTAGCTTGTATAGTACCAAGTTGTTGAACCCACACTTTCAAATCTTCAATAGAACTTTTTACAACTTCCAATTCACGTACAGTACCTTGAGAAAGTGCAGTATTGCTCTGCAGCTGACCAGCCATCTGACTGGACTGCTGAAAGAAAGCTTCCCCAAGCTTCACTATAGCACTCCATATGGACTCTAAAGCGAAAACCGCAGGACACTCAAATTGCAACTTTAAGACAGACAAGGTTTCTGATCCTGACTTATCACTTACACAGGCACCGGGAGTTGCCCCCAAACCAAGAACCACCATCAGCACCGAACCAAGCACTGCACTCAAACTCCACCCAGCTTCTGTTAATGCCGCTGGACTTATCCAGAGATGTCTATCCTGCGCCAGATGCACTGCCCCCATCCAGAGTGACATCCATGCCTGTGAGGCTGGCTTCCCTGGAGACATCTAGCTGCAGGAACCTGCTCGGGAGCACAGGGGGAGAAGGCAGACCCGGCGACAGCTCACATCCCGAGGATGACATCTAGCTCGCCAGCCCTGGCGTCAACACAGCTGGAGAAACGCCGCATTCTTGATGAAAACTCCCAGGGTGAGCCACAAAAGCATCCATAGGACCCATCGAGCGAGTTAGAGGCAAAATAAAGGAAGTATCCATGGGCTTTCGAGGCTTCCTGCCCAGTTTACCCTTCCTCAGTGGTATAGTGAAATGCTCAACCATTGGGACAGTTGGCTAGACATCCATCTTGGACCTCGCCCCTTTCTAAAACACTCAGCAATTTAAGTGTACACAATGATTGACTAAATAACATTTTAACTATGGGAAAACAGATTTTCAAATTCCTTCTTTCCAGTGTAAACAGTGTCATAATGAAAATGGGAGAAACTGGTTTAAGCTGACCTTGGAGTACTGCTTACAGCAAATAGCTCTGGGGAGAGTGATGTTTGGGCAGTTTACATCTACCCTTTTCTTGATGGCCTTTTTTTGCCCTGAATTTTTCTCCTGCAACTTTGTGCTTCTACCATAGGTAAAACCTGCCCCATTTGGGGCTGTAGCACCACAAATTACCCTCTATTTAACCAACCACTGCAGTGGCAGTCCAGCACAAATGTGTGGATTGTTTGCCTTGACCCTGGGACAAGTCTTGTTTTATATCAGCCAATGGGATGATTGATAGCTAGAACTTTGATCATTTGCACAGTAGCATGTAGTCTTTGTTGCCCTTTAATATGGGCAAAAATACAGGTTGGAACTTGTTATAATTTTGCTTTCCTTGGCCTGTGTTCCGACCTGGGAATGGAATAGGGACACCTTTTAAGGCTTATTGCAAAAAAAAAAAAGTGTGGGGGGGGGGGGGGTCGGTGGGTAGGAAGAATGCAGCAACTTTGAAATTAGCATGCACTAGGTCTCCATGCATGCTAATCTACCTCACTGCATATTCCTTATGGCAGTCTTGACAACTGGACTGGCTATGTTTGTTCCAGGAGAGGTATGGGAAACTGTTATAAACATGAGTTACAGAACAGACCTTGAATATTTGCAGTAAATATCATTTAGCATGAATGACCCTCAAACCTTAGGTAGTACCATGTAGTACCATTGGCTTTATCTTACTCTGACATTTTTTGTTTGTTACCTAGGGGAGATGATATTGATGACTTCATTTTTGTTCAGATTCTAGTTTTGAAATAGATTTTCTCAATATCATGATTTTATTTCTTCAGAGAATCCTACATTATTTATATCAGCAAGTACTTGATGGATGAAGGTGCAAACCTCCATATTTATGATCCAAAAGTTCCAAAGGAACAGATATTCCTGGACCTTGCTCATCCAGGTGTTTCTGGGGATGACTGAGGTTAATGCACTTCAGTTTTTATATCTGTAAACATTCAAAGATTTGTTTTACTCCATCACTGTCACTTATGGTAATAGGCATGGTAAACAAAGTCACAAATGACACTTTCCTAACATGCTGCACTACTCTGTGCCACAATCTCTCAACTGGTCCATACTGCAAAGGATCCATATGAAGCCTGCGAGAATACCCATGCCCTTGTTATATGCACAGAGTGGGACATGTTTAAGGTAAGACGGCAGAAATGAAGGGTGCCGAGTAGGAACAGACCTTGAAGGATATGAGTTCTTATGCAAAATTTTGTGTATATGACAGGAAGGAGAAATTAGACCTTACCTGCTAATTGTCTTTCTTTGAGTTCTCTCCGAGCCAGTCCTGGGTACCTTCGGGTTGTCAATCCCCTTCAGCAGCTGAGGACTGAAAACTAGAAGTTTTTGCTGACAGGCTATAGCCACTCCCCCTTCTGACAGCTCTCCAGTCTTTTCTAGCAAAGCAGTGTAACCGTACAAATTTCAAACGTCTTCGGAACCGTAGAAACGCAAAAACAAGAAACAGTAACAAAAACCTAACTGCAAAACGAGACCCCCACACAGCTTGTCTGTTCCCGGCCTACGCAACTGCGCCTGTGTGGATGAGAACATTTCTCTTCCATTGTATTCAGTTTTGTATTATTGGTTTTTGGGGGGGTTTTCTCTTTTTCATTTCCGCTTTGAGCCCCAACTACCCCGAAGGGAGCCCCAAACACCACATCCACCAGAGTAAAAGCTAGTCTCTTGGAACCTGAGGATGCGGAACCACAAACCATAAGTTCCTCACGAATGCTGCGCCAAGATTGGGTGGTCCCTGGACTGGCCCGGAGAGAACTCAAGGAAAGACAATTAGCAGGTAAGGTCTAATTTCTCCTTCCTATTAGTCTCTCCGGGCCAGTCCAGGGTACCTTCGGGCAGTACCAAAGCAGTGCCTAAAGTCAGGAGGGACCCGCGAGCCCCGCTACAACGGCAGAGGCCCCCCACTTTCACATCCTCCCTGGCTTGAACATCCAACCTATAATGCTTCGTGAACGTATGGAGAGAAGACCACGTCGCGGCTATGCAAATATCTACCGGAGGAACCAAGGCTATCTCCGCCCAAGAAGTCACTTGTCCTCGCGTAGAATGAGCCTTGAGACCAACCGGAGGCGACCTACCTCCCGCTTCATAAGCCGCTATCACCGTCCGTGTCACCCATCGGGCAATCGACACCTTAGTAGCTACCTGCCCCTTCCGCGGACCACCATACAGAACAAACAGCCTATCCGACCTTCTGAAAGGCTGTGTGGCTCTAAGGTACTTCTTCAAGACGCGCCGCAAATCCAACTTCCGCAAAGACTTATCCATTCGCGACCCGTGAAGATCAGCAAAAGTGGGAAGAGCAATTGTTTGATTACTGTGGGACGACACCACCTTGGGTAGAAACGAAGGCACCGTCCGCAGGAGCACTCTTTCCGGCAAAAATTGAAGGTACGGCTCCCTGCAAGAAAGAGCTTGCAGATCGGAAATCCTGCGCGCCGAACACAAAGCAACAAGAAACGCAGTTTTCCACGACAACTCTCTCAAACCTCCCAACGAACCTGACTCAAAGGGAGGTTGAGTTAGAGCTTCTAACACCAGATTCAAATCCCAGGCCGGTACCACTTGCCGCACCGGCAGCCTAATTATCTTTACCGCACGAAGAAAACGCACCACATCCGAATGTGACGACAACCTCTTGCCGTGCACCGCTCCCCTATAGCAAGCCAAGGCAGCTACCTGGACTTTCAAAGTATTAAGAGCCAAACCTTTCTGCAAGCCTTCTTGAAGGAATGATAAAATCTCGGGCAAGGCCGCCGAAAAAGGACGAACGCTACGTTGTGAACACCAAGACTCAAACACCCGCCATACGTGCACATAGGCTAAAGACGTTGATCTTCTTTTCGACTGCAACATTGTAGCCACTACTGATGACGAGTATCCTTTGTGTCCCAACCGTTCCCTTTCAAGAGCCAAGCTGTAAGCAAGAAGCGATCCACCTGCGGCATTAGAATGGGACCCTGACTCAGTAAGTTGCGTTGAACCGGTAACCTCCAAGGAGAATCCACCAGAAGACGCCTCAGATCCACATACCAAGGCCTTCTGGGCCAATCCGGCGCAATGAGAATCACCGATCCCCTGTGATCTGCTATACACTGAATGACATGGCCGATCATGGGTCACGGAGGAAAGATGTACAGAAGCCTGTCCAATGGCCAAGGCTGAACCAAAGCATCCAGCCCTTCGGACATGTGTTCTCTGCATCTGCTGAAAAATCTCGACGCTTTTGCATTGCTGAGCGAGGCCGTCAGATCCATTGCTGGCCGCCCCCAGCGTCTCGTAATGTCGTGAAAAATCGCTGCGTTCAATTCCCACTCCCCGGGATCGAGAACATTGCGACTGAGATAATCGGCCTGGACACTGTCTTTTCCTGCCACATGCGCCGCCGCCAAGGCCGCTAGATGGGTTTCCGCCCAGAACATTAACAACTGACTCTCCGCTAGCAACAGAGCACTGCCCATGCCCCCCTGGTGATTGATGTACGATACTGTCACTGCATTGTCTGAAAAGACTCGAACCGCTCTGCCCTCGAGGAACAGAGCGAAGGAGAGAAGCGCTAAACGAACAGCTCTGAGCTCCAAAAGATTGATCGAAAGAGCAGTCTCTTCCGGAGACTAGGACCCCTGAGCTACCTGAGCTTGACAATGAGCTCCCCAGCCCGATAAACTGGCGTCTGTCGTCACCACCATCCAATCTTGAAGCTCCAACGGAACGCCTGCCCACAGATGGTCCTGAACTAGCCACCAGCTTAGACTGCCACGCACCAGGTCCGGACAGAAAAGTCTGCTTGACAAGGGAAGGAGTTGTGGAGACCATCTGGATAGCAAATGGAAATTACACTCACCTGGTAATTGTAGTTCCTGGAGGGTCCAGTTTAGTCCTCCACAATCGGGTAGTGCCCCTCCTCCTGCAGCCGGGAGACTGGACCAATCAAATCTTCTGTAGTATATATGCAGCCGGAGCTCCCAGAAGTCCCCAGTGTACTAGTAACAAAGCATACTTAACGAAGCAACACATTAGATTAATATACAAAATGACCTACTTAAAGAACAATTTGTTCCCCCCCAAGGAATATCCAACCCCCTCCCCAAACGAGGAAGTCAGAACACTGCATTGCGCCGGCACCGACGCCTCAGGAATCAAAACACCGCTCCCCACCAGAAGTTCAGGGGCTGCCTGAACCCCCGAGACAGGGAAGAGCCTCAGCAAAAAACGCGGCTGCCACAGAGGGACCGAACGGCAAGAGGAACCGTCTTAATATCAACCGTTCGGAAAGGCGCGCCGCACCACATTAGCAGATAGTCGGGAGGGAAGGAGGACTAAACTGGACCCTCCAGGAACTACAATTACCAGGTTAGTGTAATTTCCATTTCCTGTTCGGTAATCCAGTTTAGTCCTCCACAATCGGGATGTAACAGAGCAGTTAAGACCGGGCGGGACCTTGCCATCTGGCGTGCAGAACCGCCGAACCAAAACAGGAATCCCGAGCCGCTGACACATCTAAGCGATAGTGTCTACTGAAAGCATGCAGAGACGACCAAGTGGCCGCCCTACAGATATCTGCCGGTGGAACCAGGCTATACTCCGCCCAAGAGGTCGCCTGAGCCCTAGTGGAATGAGCCCTCAGACCCTCCGGAATAGACCGCTGTTGCAACAGATACGCGGACGCGATCGCCTCTTTGAGCCATCTAGCAATGGAGGCTTTAACCGCCGCTTCCCCTTTACGCGCACCCCCGAAGAGCACGAAAAGCCGGTCAGATTTCCGAAAAGACTCGGTAACCTTTAAATAACGATGGAGCGTACGACCCACATCGAGCCGGAGAAGACCTTTGTCTGTTGATCCGACAGATTGCGAAGAAAGAACTGGAAGAAACACTGCCTGATTCATGTGAAAGGGAGATACCACCTTCGGCAGAAAGGAAGGAACCGGACGGAGAACGATCCGATCCGCGGAAAAAGACAAGAAAGGCTCTCGACAGGACAATGCCTGCAGATCCGAAATGCGTCGTGCCGAACAGATGGCTACAAGAAAAACCGCCTTCAGCGTGAGATCTTTCAGAGACGCCCTGCGCAGGGGCTCAAAAGGTTCACGAACCAGGGACCTCAGAACTAAATTCAAGTCCCAAGGAGGAACGAAAACTCTGCGGGAGGGCCGCAAATGAAAAACAGCCGTAAGAAATCGGCGGACATCCGGATGAGCCCCGAGCAGGCTACCCAACACCTTGCCGCGATAACACGAGATAGCCGCCAACTGGACTTTTAGGGAACTAGCCGCAAGGCCCTTATCGAAACCATCCTGAAGAAAACTTAACACGACGGGCACGGAAACTGTCGCCGCCCGGACTCCCCGC
The DNA here is from genome assembly GCA_033557465.1 of Ichthyophis bannanicus. Lineage (NCBI taxonomy): Eukaryota > Metazoa > Chordata > Amphibia > Gymnophiona > Ichthyophiidae > Ichthyophis > Ichthyophis bannanicus. The sequence goes on along the minus strand of CM066032.1, from coordinate 1,499,624,788 downwards.
CGGGAGCACCAGTCTTCAAAAATTCTCCAAATCCGAACGTAAGTAAGAGAAGTGGACGTTTTCCGCGCCCGCAAAAGGGTAGAAATCACCGCTGGGGAATAGCCCTTCCTTTTCAGCCGAGCCCTCTCAATGGCCAAACCATAAGCGAGAATCGATCCACTTGGGGCATCCGCAAGGGACCCTGAAGAAGATCCGGTAGCGCGGGCAGGAGCCAAGGAACGCCGTTGCACAGCCGGACCAGATCGGCATACCAGGGCCTCCGGGGCCAATCCGGGGCCACCAGTAACACGCGACCCCGATGGCTCTCGATACGTTGTACGACCCGGCCGATCAGAGCCCACGGAGGAAAGACATAAAGAAGACCGGACGTTGGCCACGGCTGAATGAGAGCGTCGAGCCCCTCGGACATGCGCTCCCTTCGCCTGCTGAAGAAGCGCCCTGTCTTGGCTGATGGAAAGGTCGCCATGAGATCCATGATGGGTGGACCCCACCGCCGGACGATTTGTGCGTAAACCTGTGGGTTTAGCTCCCATTCTCCGGGGTCCACCCGCACTCTGCTGAGAAAATCGGCCTGGACATTGTCTACGCCCGCAATGTGAGCCGCCGAGATTGCTGGAAGGCGAGTTTGCACCCAGTTGAACAAGGCCGCCGCTTCTGCCTCCAGGGCCACGCTGCCGGTACCCCCTTGGCGATTGATGTAAGCTACAGTGGACGCATTGTCCGACAGGACTCTCACCGGCCGGCCGAGAACCAGGGTCTCCAGGTCCACCAGGGCTAGCCGGACTGCCCGCAATTCGAGACGGTGATCGACCAAGAGGCCTCCAGGGGAGACCATTCCCCCTGAGCAAAGCGGGACTCGCAGTGAGCCCCCCAGCCGGTTAAGCTCGCATCCGTCGTGAACGGAACCCACAGAGGAGGCTCCAAGGGAATCCCTCGCGACAGGTTCTCGGCGGAGAGCCACCACCGGAGGGATCGGCGAACCGTCTTTGGGCAAGGCAATCTCTTGTTCAACGAGTCGAACTGGTTGGACCAACGTCGCAGAAGAGCACTCTGCAGCGGACGCATGTGGAAGCGCGCCCAAGGCACCACCTCCAAAGTCGCCGCCATTGTGCCGAGGAGCCGCAGGTACCACCACGCCGACGGAGCTGGCATCCCCCGGAAGAGACGGACCAGAGCCCGCAACGCCAGCACGCGTCGCTCCGGAAGGCACACCAAGCCCCTTGCTGTGTCGAAGCGGACTCCCAGATACTCGAGATCCTGTGTCGGAGACAGACAGCTCTTGCATTCGTTCACCACCCATCCGAGGGACCGAAGGAGATCCACCACCCTGCTCGTGACTTGCACACACTCCCGACTGGACTTCGCTCGAATCAACCAGTCGTCGAGATACGGATGGACCAGGATGCCCTCCTTGCGCAACGCCGCCGCGACTACAACCATTACCTTTGTGAAGGTGCGGGGAGCCGTGGCGAGTCCGAACGGCATGGCCCGGAATTGAAAATGGCCCCACGGGAGCGCAAAGCGGAGAAACCGTTGATGGGAGGGCCGGATGGGAATGTGTAAATAGGCCTCTGTAAGATCGAGGGATGTTAAAAATTCCCCTTGACGCACCGCTACGATGACTGACCGCAGGGTCTCCATGCGAAAGTGCGGTACTCTGAGAGCGCGGTTCACGCCTTTGAGATCCAAGATCGGACGAAGAGAACCGCCCTTTTTGGGAACCACAAAATAGATGGAGTAGCGACCTGCGCCTCTTTCCAAAGGCGGGACCGGAACCACGGCCCCCAGAGAGAGCAGCGATCCAGGGTCACGCGGATGTCCCGCGCCTTTTGATCTCCCTTGCTGGGAGACAGAACAAACGAATCCGGAAGTGGGTGCGCAAACTCTAGGGCATAACCTTCTTCTATAATCTGCAGCACCCACCGATCTGACGTAATTTGGGCCCAAGAAGGAAGAAAGTCGCGCAAACGACCCCCGATGACCGGGTCTTCCTCTAGAGCCCGCCTCGTTTCATTGCGGCTTGCGATTAAAGGAAGAGGCCGAGGAAGAGGTGGCTCCGGAGAAGCCCCTTCCCGCTCCTCTGAAACCACGAAACCCTTGATGACGGGTTCCAAAACGACCGCGCTGCGAAGTCCACAGCCGGGAAGAACGAAATCTGCGAGCCTCCCGAAACTGGCCGCGCGCTGAGGTGGACGACCTATTAAGCTTAGGCTTATCCTCTGGAAGCCGACCACCCTTAGACTCACCGAGATCCTTCACCAACTTATCCAGAGCCTCACCAAATAACAACCTGCCCTTAAAGGGTAGTTTACTGAGGCGAGACTTGGAAGAACCGTCGGCCGCCCAATTGCGCAACCAGATGGACCGTCGTGCCGCTACCATGGAGGCCATGCTATTAGCTAGGGAGCGTATTAAATCATAAAACAGATCCGCCAAGTAGGCTGATCCCGACTCCACGCGGGTAACGTCCAACAGCCCCTGTTGGTCCATACCGGACCCCGAGCGCAGGTGCTGCGACCATCGCAAACAAGCTCGAGCTACCCACACCCCACATATAGAAGCTTGTAACGATAAGGCGTTGGTCTCGAAGGCTTGCTTCAACAAATTATCAACCTTTTTGTCCTGAACATCCCTCAGGGCCGCGGCCCCTTCAACCGGGATGGTGGTTTTCTTAGTCACTGCCGAAACGGCAGCATCCACCCGTGGAGACTTAAACAAGTCCCTGTCCTTGTCGGCAAGGGGGTAAAGACGATTCATGGTCCGAATCCCTTTCAAAGCGGATTCCGGTTGCTCCCATTCCGCATGGATCATCTGCTCAACCACTCGGTGCACAGGCAAAACTACCTGGGCATCCCTGACCGCCTGAATGAGAGGATCCTCGAGACCCTCCTCCTCCAGCGGCCGCACCGCAGAGAGGTTAAGTGCTTGGACAGACTCCGTGACCAAAGGTACCAGCTCGTCCCTTCGAAACACCCGAATGATGCGAGCCTGATCTTCCGGTTCTGGAAGCTCCCCGTCTTCTAATTCCTCCGCCTCAATCTCCGGATCCCCCTCAGCCTCGGAATCCGGGAGGCAAAGGGCGTCCTGGTCCTGGTCCCCCAACCTGGGCCGCTTGACAGCGGGTTGGGAAGACCGCTGAACCCCCCCTGCGGATGCTGGGGGGGAGAGAGGCGGGCCAAGCCTCCGGCAAATGACCAGACCGGCTTAAGCGGAAGGCCTGATGCATGAGAAGAACAAAATCCGGGGAAAAGTCTATAGGCGACGCTACCATAGCCGCCTGCTGGAGCTCAGGGACCGACGTATTAGACGCCGGGCCCAGACCAGACGGAAGGATGCTCAGTGAAGGGACACTGTCCCCCGAAAGAGAAGGTTCCCCGGGCACACGCTGTTCCTTAATTTCAATAGGCAGCTCCAGGTCTGAAGAAACTGCAGCACAGCTCTTACAGATTCCAGAGTCAGTCATTGTACCTCTGCGGGACCCACAAATTACACACTGAGGTTTGGCAGCCATGCCAAGGCCACCTGCTCTCAGGGAGAAATAAGGCAACAGGAACAGGGAAGCCCACACCAAGGGGACTAACCTTATTCAATTCAGCACAGTATTAAATTTAAAACCTTTTTTTCTTTTTTTTTTTTTTTTTTTTACAGGAAACAAAATACTCCCCAGAATCCTAGGGGTGCCCTGAGCAAAATCGCCAGCAAAAGAAACCCCAAAAACACCAGGGGAACCCGTGCGCAAGTGTTAAAAAGTGCCCTTAAAAAGCACACTTTAGAAATCCAAGATGGCCGCCGCACTTTTTCACCCGCGGTAAAAAAAACGGCGCGAAAATACAAAGGTACCCAAATAATATGGAAAAGAAAGAAAACGACCCTCTCATACAGGGCAAGCGAAAAAAAGCAGGAAAAAGTGCAATTTGGAAGCCAGGGGAGCCGACAGAGCCTCTGCCCAAGCAAAGAACAGAGAGCTGAAAGATTAAAACAAGGAAAATTCCTACCAGCTCTGGGAACAGCAAGGAACTCAGCCCACTTCTCCAAGTGACAGGCAATGTTGCAGCCGGTATGGCTCTTCCCCGAACAGCCTTGGGGAGAGCTCAACCCAGGCTTCAGAGATTCCCAGGCAGGAAGGCAGGAGCCCAAGGCAGGTCTGGCTTCTCCCAGAAAGTCCCCTGTGGCTTTTTTTTTTTTTTTTTTTTTTAAAGATACAGCTACCTAGCAAAAGAAATAGAACATAAAGGACCAGAAATAAACCCCAAAAGAACTAACTAACTAGTGTTGCTCCTTCAAGTGTCACTTAGCGTGCCCAGTAGGGGCACAGAAGTCCTCCAGCTGCAGGGAGACTGGACACACTGGGGACTTCTGGGAGCTCCGGCTGCATATATACTACAGAAGATTTGATTGGTCCAGTCTCCCGGCTGCAGGAGGAGGGGCACTACCCGATTGTGGAGGACTAAACTGGATTACCGAACAGGAACGCCTGTTGCAACGGCCGCATGTGCGCCCTGGCCCAGGGCACCAGATCCAAGGCCGCCGCCATGGACCCCAAGAGCTGTAAATACCTCCACGCCGAGGGAGCTCGGAGTCGCAAGAAGGCTTTGACTTGAGACACTATCTTTAGCACTCTGCTCTCCGGCAATAAGACCAATCCGCGCTCTGTGTCGAACTCTGCTCCCAGATACTCAAGCCAGGAGTGCGGCTGAAGCTAACTCTTCGTACGGTTGATTACCCAACCGAGCTGCTCCAGGACTTGCACCACTCGAGAGGTAGCCCTGACGAATTCCTGCAGAGAACTTGCTCTGATTAACCAATCGTCCAGATAAGGATGAACCTGAATACCTTCCATCCGCAAGGCTGCCGCGACTACCACCATTACCTTCATAAACTTTCGCGGAGCCGTTGCCAAGCCGAACGGCAACGCTCGAAACTGAAAATGGCCTGCGGGAACCGCAAATCTTAAACGCTGATGATCCGGTCTGATCGGGATATGCAGATAAGCTTCCATGAGATCTATTGAGGAGAGAAGCTCTCCTGGCCGTACTGAATGAATCACTGATATCAGAGTTTCCATCCAAAAATGAGGGACTCTCAAAGCCTGGTTTACATACTTGAGGTCTAGAATAGGCCGAAAGGACCCCTCCTTTTTGGGGACTACAAAAGAAATCGAGTATCGACCGAACCCTAACTGGTCTGGAGGCACCGGAACAACTGCCTGCAGTTGTAGTAAGCGTAACAGAGTGTCCTCTATCGCTTGCCTCTTGGCTCCGTGACCACAAGGAGACACCAAGAAGGCCTCTTGAAGTGGTTGAGCGAACTCCAGTGCATACCTGTCTCGGATGATTTCCAGCACCCATTGGTCTGTAGTTATTGCGGTCCAGGCAGAGAGAAACCCCTGTAAGCGACCCCCTACCGGTATCTCCACCTGGACCAGCTGACCTTCATTGTGGCTTTTTTGTGGCAGTTTGCTGGGCATTGAAATAGCCTCTACCAAAACCTCTTGTCCCACGAAAGGACTGACCTCTAGGAACAAAACGACCTCTGGGATAGGGCGAAAAACGTGCTCCTCGAAATCTACGAAAATCCTTTCCTTGCCCTCGCAGTGTAGAAGGTTGTCTAGGGATCTTAGGCCAATCCTCTGGCAAACGACCCCCTTTGGCATCCCCCAAATCCTTTACAATCTTCTCCAAGGCCTCCCCAAAAAGCAGCTTGCCCTTATAAGGGAGCTTACTGAGCCTTGCTTTTGAAGATGCGTCAGCTGACCAATTCCTTAGCCAAAAGAACCGTCGAGCCCCAATCAAGGATGCCATGGACTTTGCCGAGATACGAACTAAGTCATAAAAGGCATCCGCCATATAGGCTGCCGCCGATTCCAACTTCGCTCCCTCTGAGGAAACCCCTCAGAAGCATCTGAAGGAGACTCTCCTTGGAGCCAACGGATTGAAGCTCTAGAAACATATGCTCCACAAATAGAAGCCTGCAGAGCTAGCACACAAGAATCAAAGGACTGCTTTAGCAGTGACTCCAGCTTGCAATCCTGCAGATCTTTAAGAGCCACTCCGCCCTCTACCGGAATCGTAGTCTTCTTTGTCACTGCCGACACGAGAGCATCCACCTTAGGCATCTTCAGCAACTCCTCCTCCTCTTGCGGAACAGGATAAAGGCGACCTAGAGCGCAACCGCCCCTCAGAGTAGCCTCCGGACACTCCCACTCAGACTCTATCATCTGCTTTATCACTCGGTGAACTGGAAAGCAACATTGCTCCGTCTTAAAACCTTGTAATAAAGGATCCTCCAGAGGCTCCTGTTCTACCGCAGGAAGGAGGATATTTAAGGCAGCCAATGATTGTGTAATTAGAGCCCCCAACTCCTCTTTTCGGAAAACCCAAAAGAGATTGGGATCTTCGCCAGGCACCAGTTCGCCATCCTCCAGCTCACCCGGCCAAGGATCAAACCCTGTCTCAGAAAAAGAGTCTGCCTCCTCCCTTTTGTGAGACCCTGGCAGCTGCGGCTCTAAGCTCTGCATGTCAGTAGGAGCGCCTGCCCCTGTGAGAGAGGAACCTTCTCCAGGGTCCAGCTTAGTATCCCCCAACTGAAGCCCTTCACCAAGGCTGGGAGCTAAGGAATCCTTTTTCACTTGGGAAACTTTTAAAGTATAAGCTCTATGAAGAGCTAAAATAAAATCTGGGGAAAATAAAGCAGCAAGAGACTCCTGAGCTTCAGGCACCTTGCGCTGTTCCTTTAAAGCAGAGGAATCTTCCTTTACACTCTTCATTTTCCTTTTCCCCTGCTTGTGCTGTTTAGCGGGAGAAACGGCACGCTCCTGTAAAATGGCCACCGGTCCCGCCTGATCTAACCGGCTGTGAGGTGACAGAGTCCCCTTTGCCTTCCATTGCCCGCTAAGACAAAAAAACACAGCGAACCTGCAGCCGACGACCCAATCCGCCGGCAGTTTAACCAAGGAAATAAACTTCACTGCCAAACACACGCCGCGGAAACCCCCGACTGTAGAGAAAAAACACACCTGCTCGCAGCCCTGACAGCTCTGATCCCCCGAGTCCCGCTGCTAGCGGGAAGGAAGAATCGCGTCTGCCGAAGATAGGCGGGTGAAACCTGGGGCTCCCAGGAACAATCCCCCTGCGAAAATGAACCCAGTTCACAATAAGACAGGCTCTGCCTGCGTGAACGCTGCCGAATCGGCAGTCAGGGATCTGCTTCCATGGGTTTTTTTGCTGTTTTTTTTTTTCAATTAGCTTAATTGAAGAAAAACAAGGGAAGAGATATGTAATATAAGAAGAGAGAGGTTACAGCCCTGCTAGAGCCAAATCTTCTCAATAAAACCTGTAATTAAGAGTTCTGCTGCACTGTCTAGGAGCCTGTCAGCTTTCCACGTCCTGTTCAGCTGCTGAGGACTGAAGACTGGAGAGCTGTCACAAGGGGGAGTGGCTATAGCCTGTCAGCAAAAACTTCTAGTTTTCAGTCCTCAGCTGCTGAAGGGGATTGACAACCCGAAGGTACCCTGGACTGGCCCGGAGAGACGAATAGGAATTGGATTTTGAGCATATTCATAAAAAGATGCTGAAGTCAGCTTTCATCTTTGATGGCAGACGTGTCCTGGACAATCTTCATGCTGAGCTTCAGAACATTGGCTTCCAGGTAATGTGACTTTTATCCCCGCCTTAATTTTTGTTTGACTATATTGCAAGTTACTTCCAAACAAAGGCACAAAGGGGAATACTCAAGTTTAAATAACGAAACACAGCTTTGGCAAGGAATGAACCTATGAGTAATCAAAGCAGTCACAGAAACTAGGCCATTAAGATAAAAATGAATGATCTGTAACAAGATATATCTGTATTCAGCAAGTCCTAGGATCACCCCATCTCAGTAGCTTCACACTGCCACACTTCCACTTTTATCCAGTTTCAGTTTAGTCTGGACTTGGTACCATAAAGGCACTAGCACAGTAACATGTTTCTCCCTGATAGCCTTTAGTTAGCTTCATGCAGGGCTTGCTTCTTAGGAAGTCTCCCCTTAAACCTCCTGCAGTTCCATGGGATCTCAACCTAGTCTTACTGATGTAAGCTCATGTTGAACTGCTAGATACCTGTGGAATGAAGTACCTGCCTTAGAAGGTCTTACTTTTGGTGGCAGTGATCTCTGCACACAGAGTTAGCAAACTCTAGTAATGGAGCCACCTGATATTAAGTTTATTTCAGCAATAGGGTGGTTTTATCCTCCTCCTCCTACTACTGAGCATTTGTATAGTGCTACAAGATGAACGCAGCACTGCAGAGACGCATGTAAAAGACAGTCCCTGCTCATCAGAGCTTACAATCCAGTCAAGACAGACAACGCAGTAGCTGTAGACACATGATACATCTAGGGGGAATGGTAAGGAAACACAAAAGAGACCAGGTGAGTCAAGATCCAAAAGTGGTAGTGAAGAGGTGAGGTTTCAGCCTGGATTTGAAAAGGCCAGATAAGGCGCCTGACGTACAGACTCAGGTAATTTGTTCCAGGCATAAGGAGCAGCAAGGTGAAAGAAGTGAAGTCTGGAGTTAGCAATAGAAGAGAAGGGAACAGATAGAAGCAATCTGCCAGAAGAGCAGAGTTACCAAGGAGAGCTGTAGGGAGAGATAAGAGGAAAGGTAGTGAGTAGCTGCAGAGTGAATGCACTTATAGGTCAGCAGGAGAAATTTGAACTGGATGCGAAAATGGATAGGAAGCCAATGAAGTGACTTGAAAAGAGGGGTAATGATGTGGCTGGCAGAAGATTAGCCACGCAGCAGAGTGTTGAACAGATTGAAGGGGGGAGAGATGATTCAGAGGGAGACCAGTAAGGAGTAGGTTACAATAGTCTAGATGGCAGGTGACTAAAGTAGTGTGTTTGAAGGGAATGGGAGATTTTATTGTTGATATAGAGAAAGAGACGGCAATTTTTAGCTATCAGTTGGATGTGTGTGGAGGAGAGAGGGGAATCAAAGGCGACCCCAAGGTTGCAAGATGAGGAAACTGGGAGTAGAGAGTTATCTACAGAGACTGAGAAAGGAGAAAATGGCAAACTCAATCTACTACAAGATCCGCACTCTCCAACATCTTCACCCAATCCTTGACCCCCCTAACTTCAGATCAGCATGGCAAACAGCAATCCTTCCAATCCTTGACTACTACAGCTCTATTTACCAAGGACTCCCACAATCAACCATTCTCCCATTATGTATGGCTCTCCATACCACTGCACGTACCCTTCTGGGAGACTCTAAACAAGAGCACATTATCCCATTCTCAAGTAACTCCACTGGCTTCCCCTCAAGAGTCGCATCAAATACAAAACATTGATGACAACCCACAAAGTACTATATGGCCTCTCCTCCTTGCACCTCCTCAGCCTTCTCTATCCCTTCCAACCAAACAGAGCCAGCCACTAATTCAACACCACAATAATCATCCCCCACTCAAAAACTAAGAGCACCCAGCAGGCTTGTTCAAGGGCATTTAAACTGTATGCACCTACCCTATGGAACTCACTGCGTCACCTTCATATGCAAAGACTTTTCCTCATTCAGGAAGCTTCTGAAAACCCATCTGTTTGTCCAGTAACATAATCCCACTCACCCATGCACCCCAACCAATGTTCCCTCTAATTTTCTGTAGGCTGTGTGTGCATAAAATATCAGCTGTGCAGTTTTTGAAGGAAGGTTACATTTTTGTGCGCCACATAACGACACTCGGAGTTATATACTTTAAAATTTGACTACACGTCAGAATACAGTATGTACACCACATTGATTGCACTAGAAAATATTGTAGAACTTGTGAAGACCATAAATGCACAACAACTTTTAAATTTTAAGATGTCTGTGTTGTCTATCAGAATCAGAACTGTAATTTTTGTGCGCTCTGTTATAAAGTATGTGCGCTCGCTCGGCGAGGTGTGTGCGCGCGCACACGCGCACAGCTTAGAGGGAACAGTGACCCCAACAAATACAAACCATTGTAAATAGTTATTTGTACATAGTTAATGTATACACTCCATATTTTATTGTAAATTTGAGTTGTTTCACCAGGAACAAGCAGGAAGTCTGTCCTCACATATGGATGACGTCAGTGCTGACGGAACCTGCACTGAGCATTTCCCCAGCTTTTAAAGAAAGTCTTTGGGACATGCTACCAAGCATGCATGGTCTCCTTCCTGTCCAAGGGTGCCATCTTGCTCAGTCTCCCTTCTTCCATGGAGCCCAACAGATCCCTATCCTGTTTCCCTGAAAAAAATCTTCCAAACTATCCTTAAAAAAGTGTTTTCCCCCCCAGTTGCATACCGGTTCCGGTGTTCTCGGTTCCTTCCATTTTTTGATCAAGGCTTGCCTCAATCGGTGTTTGAGCCTTTTTTTGCCCAGGGATCATCGACCCCGGCAGGGCGTGTCCCACCATGCCTCCCGATGGGTTCAAAAAATGTGACCGCTGCAGTCAAACTATGTCTATTACAGACACGCACAACTGCTGCCTACGCTGCCTCGGCCTGGACCATGACAGTACCACCTGCGACCTGTGCTAGGCCATCACTCTGAAAAGGTCGGAGTTGCAGGAGAGGATGTTCCCGAGGTCAGACTCGGCACCGGCTTCCTGACCCCAAGTCCAACATTTCTCGTGAGGCCCGGGTGTCCTCGGAGTCCCACGGCAGCAGCTTCTTAGAGAAGATCCTGGGGCCCAGAAAAAAAAAAAGAGAACATCCTCGCAGTCAGTCAAGGTTCCTATGGTAAAACCCAGAAAAGTTCCATGGTGGGATTCGGGCGACTCCGAGCAGCACCACACTAAGGTCTCGAAGGAGGAGTCTTTGGTCGGCAGAGACTGTGCAAGACTACCTGAGACCATGGTCCTCATCGAGGATGCACTCGCAAGAGTGCCAGCATCGGGCCTGAGGTCCTCTGTGGCCACACCAAAAACTGCGGAGCCTTCTGGCCTCAAAACCAGAATGGCGGCCTTGGAACAGAATATTTCTGCTATCCTGGCCCTGCAGCAGGCAATGATGGCTGGTTCATCCACATCATCTGCTCCAATAACCGGGCCCCAGACAGCAGGGGAGTCCCCAGGCATTGAGCCAGACTCTGAGCACCACCAGCCTCGGGCGAGTCCTCGGCACCGGTTGAGATCCTGGTCTCATTCTTCGGATATCCGGTCCTCCCCAGCCAGTTTCTGGGAATCGGACCCAAGACCCTCTGGAGGATCACAACTCCTCAGAGTCCGCCTCGAGGCATGAGACGGCAGAGCCTCAAAATCACTGACACCTGCCAACTCAGAGTGGGAGACAGATGTCGAGGCCCCCCTCCCCCCCCCCCCCCCGGAAATCTGTCAACACTGGGATGTTCCCTCGGCGCCATTCTCCCCCAGAGGATGTGGTCTTCCATGACTTCGTCCAGGATATGGCCAGAGCCCTGTTGGTTCCGACAGAGTCAGAAGAGGATCACCGCATCCAAGAATTGGAAATCCTCCAGTATGAATCCCCACCCAAAGAGACTCTCACGGTGTCGGTACAGCCAATCCTCAAGTGGCTGCTCCTCAGGATGTGGGAGACCCCAGCCTCAGTGCCAGTCGGCACCTTGATGCCATCTACCATGTCAAGAAGGGCCCCAGGTTCCACAAGACTCAGCTCCCACATAACTCAATAGTGGTAGAGTCAACCATGCAGAAGTTAAAGAGCAAGAAGAACTATTCCTCTCTCCTCCAGGGCAGGGAGGCTCAGGCCCTCGATGCCCTGGGGCACAAGTGTTACCAGGGCTCCATGCACGGATGCCAAATTCAGGCCTATAAACTGTACATACATATGTACCTCAAGGCCCTGATCCAAGAGCTCTCTGGTTTCTCGGCTTGTCTCACCAGGGAACCCCTCCAGCAGTTCCAATCCCTAGCAGCTGGGATCAGAGACTGCTCTCAGCTTCTTTTCCGAGCTGCCTACGACTGCTTCGAGTCAGCAGCCCAAGTGGCGGCGCCCAGCATTGGCACCAAGCCTGGTTACAAACATTGGACCCCAATGGGTCCAAGAAAAATTGCTCGACATCCCCTGTACTGGGAAAAACTTGTTTGGCAAACCCATGGCCAAGATAGAGGCCGAGGTGGTGACTAGGCAGAGGCTAAGATGACCTCAGCCCTTCCCTTCAAGAAACTATTGGGGAAAAGACCCCTTTTCCTGAGGAAAAAGGGGTCCTTCCACCAGAGTCATTAGCAGCCATTCTAAGGCCACCCAGCAAGGCCCTCAGCCTAAAAGCCAGGGCTACAGGCCCAGAAGCCAAAACCCCAAAAGCCCCAGGCCCCAACTCCCACCCAGTCTGATGGGAACTTTTGATTCCCAGGGCAGGGCCTCCTCTCTCCCAGGAGACCCTCCCCAGTCCACAGGGGACCATCTGGCTCTCTTCACCCACAGGTGGTCTGGGGTCACCTCCTACCAGTGGGTCTTGCAGGTGGTAAATGAGGGGTACCTTCTCCACCTGCAAGAGCTACCCCCCAAGGTTCTTCCCAGGGGAGTCTGTACGACCTCTTCTTCACCAGACCTCACTGTTCTCAGAGCTCGAAGGTTTACTCAGCGACAAAGCAGTGGAGCCTGTTCCCCAGCACATGTGGGGAAAAGGGTTTTAACCAGGTACTTCCTTGTCCCCAAGAGATGCTGGTCCTGCAAGACTTGAACAAGTCTCTGATGAGGAGACGTTCAAGATGCTCTTCCTTGGAGCACTGCTGCTTTACCTCCCCACCAGGGAGATTGGCAGTGCTCCTTGGACTTAAAGGATGTGTATACTCACATCCTGATCCATCCCTCCCACAGGCAATAACTGAGATTCAAGCTGCGTAGCATGCAACCCTCCTACTGCAGCACCTGGGGGCTTGTCATCAACTAACCAAAATCCCAACTCACCCCAACACAAAGTCTGGAGTTTATAGGGGCTCAGTTGGACACGTTACAGGTCAAGGCCATCCTCCCAAGAGAAAGGCAGAACGCTTCAGGCAATTAGCAGGAGAGGTGCAATGCCGCCGGTCAGTACCAGCTCGCTTCCTGCTCCGCCTGTTGGGCCACATGGCCTCAACGGTCCATGTCACGCCCCTAGCCCGCCACCACATGCGGGCAGCCCAATGTCGTCTCTGCTCACAGTGGACCCAGGCCACGGGCAGGCTGCAGGACAGGGTCAGGGTTACCTGCCAGCTGGCAGAGTCCCTCACTTGATTGCAAGACTTGCACCACCTCCAAGCAGTAATGCCATTCCAGGCACCCGCACCACAGAAGATCCTGACATCAGTTGCCTCTCTCCTAGGCTGGGGGGCACACTGCAGGGACCACCGCACACAAGCAAGCTGGTCCCAAGAGGAGTCACTCTTGTAAATCAACCTCCTGGAACTTAGGGCAATCTTCCTGGCCCTGCGAGTGTTCTGCCGCCACCTGTGGCACCAGCCTTTGCTAGTCCAGATGGACAACCAGGTGGCAATGTTTTTACAACAACAGGAGGGTAGACTCGTACTGCCTCTGCCAGGAAGCAGTAGCCCTCCTCTCCTTCGCAGTGTGAAACATGCTTCTGCGAGCAGTATACCTGCCAGGCCAGGACAACTGCCTGGTGAACAGGCTGAGCAGGGCCCTTCGCTCACACGAGTGGCGCCTGAACCCCACAGGGTAGTACAGCAACTCTTCCGCCACTGGGACAGGCCCATCAGACTTGTTTGCTTCCCCAACCAAAGCAAAGCTGCCTCGCTTCTGCCCACGCCAGCCGCACCCAAGGAGAGTGGCAGCAGATGCCTTTCTGATTCTGTGGTTGGAAGACCTACTCTATGCGTTCCCGCCAACCACCCTCCCCCAATCACTAAGACTCTCTTCATGGTCCAGAGCAAGGGGGACTCTGATACTGATTGCACCCAGATAGCTCAGGCAGCCCTGGTTCCCCTTGCTGTTTTCCCTGTTGGTGGCACTCCCAGTCCCACTGGGCTGGGTTCCACATCTCCTGTCCCAGGAGGGAGGCTCACTTCTGCATCCCAACCTGAGGTCCCTAACAGTGACGGCCTGGCTGCTGAAAGGGTAACGTTGGCCCCTTTCAACCTTCCAGGGGAAGTTGAGGAGATCCTATTGGCCTTCTGGAAACCACCAGACGGGCTTACGCCTTTAAGTGGAGAAGGTTCTCCGTCTGGTGTGCGGAGAAAAGAGGGAGAACCCCTTCTCCTGTCACGTGCAGTTGGTTTTCCAGTACCTCCTACACCTGTCACACATTGGACTGAAATCTAGCTCTGTGAGGGTGCACCTGAGCGCAATAGCCGTGCACCTCCACCCTATCATGGGAAACCCTTCTCAAGTCAGCCCCTGGTCTCAAAATTCTTCCGGGACCTTCTGCTATCAAAGCCCCTTCTCTGCCCTCCCACGGTGGAGTGGGACCTCAACGTGGTGCTCTCCCAGCTCATTAAACTGCCCTTCGAGCCTCTAGCCACTTGCCACCTGAGATACTTGCCTTTTAAGTGTGTGATAAGGAAGCTTATCAAAACTCAGGGAGTAATGATAATAGAGGAGAATTTACTCATGATTAAGGGACCTGTGCTGGCAGGTTATAGAAAGACAGCTTATTACCCTAAAAGACTACATGTCCCAGAATGCACCTGCATGCAGAAAGTCCCTAGGGGAGCTAGAGTGGAAAAGCATGAGTCTAATCAGAGAGAGCATTATGTCATCCCTAATCAAACAGCCTCCAGTAGAAAGCTTAATCCAAAACACCTGAAGAGTGCAAGGGAGGAGTTGCAATCTAAGTCCTTTAAAACTAGAGGGGAATCTTCAGGAAGACAGACGGAGAAGGAGACGGAGAACAGAGGCGGCGAGAACCAGAACAGAAGGAAGAACAACCGGAACCTGAAGGAACAAAGACAAGGAAGCAGACGGTCCAAGAGAGGAGCTCAGAGAAGTACCTATGTCTGGAGAGATACCTGGGGGAAAAGATCAGAGGACTGGGGAAAGCCAGAGGTCTGTAGATCCACAGCCAGGGACCCTCAAGCAACCCCTAGGAAGAGGTCTGTTGCAGCTAAGGAGGAAAGGAGCCCAAATACCTCTTGGAGGACGTCTGGAGAAAAGATCCTGAGGTCCAGAGATACCAACTGGAGGACAGGACACAGAAGCTCTATTGCATACTGGCCAGAATACCAGAAGAAGCAGCCTGACGCTTGCCTGGATTCAGGTAGGAACTGTGAACGTTTCTCAAGCTTTGAGCAGTGCAAACAGCAGGGAAACAGTTTCTCTCTGTGTAGAGGTCAGTTCCTAAAGCCCTCTGAGTCAGAAGGAGAAACTGAATCTATGCAATTTCAAGAGCAAGGTTTAATATCTGATACAGAAGATGATTATATGGACTGTTCTTTGAGTAGGTTGTTATTTTAGGAAAATCCTAAATATAAGAGAAAACATCAAAAGGAAACATGCTAGATATTGGCTTCCCATAAAGTTTTGTTGAAAAGAAAAAGTTTTGTTGGAAAGTTTTGCATGTGTGCTGAAATCAAGCTACTGATTGCAGTTAATTGTCACCTGCTGGTAGAGGAGAGCCCAGCACAAGCCGTGCACACGTGGGTTTTAAAAGTTCTTTTCTGTATGGAGAAAGTGAGCTATGTTTTGTATAAAGAAGTTTTCCTTTTTGATTTGTTTTTCCCCCAGCACTGCTAAGGAGTTTATTAGCAGTGGCTGAAAGAAGCCTTTCTGTTCCATAAAGGACTTTGATTCTTATTTGCATAAGATTTTCAGTTGCCTTATTTTTGTTAAATAAACCCTGGAGAAGTTATCTGGATGGTGTTACCAAGCATATCTGTGTGTGGGATATTCACCCCATAAATAAATTCTAATTTTGCCTTACACTCGACCAACTACAAGTGTCTTCATTAATTTAAAAAGGCAAGCTTTGTGTGAATGGACTTCAATAACCACAATCCTTTGCAAGACAGTTAATTTACATACTTGCCAAGATGGTGGTACCTTCATAACAAGCACCCCCTTTTACAAGTGGCTTTCCTAGTGGCCCTCATGTCCACTTGAAGAGTGAGTGAACTCCAGGCCCTGGTGGCAGATCCACTATATACACGGTTCTATAAAAACAGGGTAGTGCTCCACACTCACCTCAATTTCCTCCCAAATGTGTTATCTCCTTTTCACCTCAACAAGGAGGTGGTTCCTCCCCACCTTCTTTCTGCAGCCTCACGCCAGTAGGGGGGAACTCATACTTCATACAGTGACGTGCAAGCGGGCCCTGTCCTTCTACTTGCAGCGGATGCAGGCCCATCTCAAGACCCCTCAATTGTTTGTGTCTTACAACCCCAGCAGACTGGGGCTCCCCATGACCAAGCAAACTCTGTCCACTTGGGTGGCGGACTGTATTGCCCTCACCTACGAGCGAGCCGGCTTCTCCCTTAAACACCGAATCACAACGCATTGCATGAGGATGATGGCCGCGTCGGTGGCCATCCTCCGCTCAGTGCCAGTGACTGAAATCTGTAAGGCCACTGCATGGTCTTCCATTCATACGTTCGCAACTCACTACTGCCTGGAGAGTGAGTCCTGCAGGGACAGTGTGCCTTTGGCCAGGCAGTACTCCATAATATTCTCGGGGTATAGGCAACTCCTGCCCTCCGACCCTTCTGTGTTCAGGCTACCGGAGTGATACTGTTGCTGGACACTAGGGTCTGCAGAGTCTCTCTATGGTGACTCACCACCTGTAACTCACGGCTACCCCATTAGTTACTGCTGGTGCTGTCATGGTTCGGTCCTCGGTAGCCTGGAGCTAGGGAGCACCATATGTGAGGACCGACCTCTGCTTGTTCCTGGAGAAAGCATATTTACTCATCAAATAGGGGTGACCTACAGAGTAGTGGGTGAACCCCTAAAAAAAAGGCATGGGAAGGAGGGACCTGCACGGAGCAGCAAATGCACTTACTCTTGCCATCTTGCTGGGCAGACTAAATGGACCATACTGGTCTTTATCTGCCATCATATACTATGCTACTTGTAACAGGTGTTCTCCAGGGACAGCAGGAATCTGTCCTCATAACCTTCCCTCCTCCCCTGAGAATTCCCTTCCTACCTTATGTTAGCTACGATGGCAGTAAAAAAAAACAATGTCATCTGACTGAGCAAGATAGCACCCTTGGGCAGGAAGGGGACCATGCATGCATGGCAGCAGTCCCAAAGGCAGCAGTCCCAAAGGCTTTCTTTGAAAGCTGGAGAAATGCTCCGCATGGGCTTCGTCACCCATATGTGAGGACCGATTCCTGCTGTCCCTGGAAAACATCTGTTACAGGTGAGAAACTACAACTGAACAGTTTTGACTCTGTGAAGAGCGGTATAAAAGCACAGCTATTAACAACGTGTACCCGATTTCTTGACTGTTGCCATTCAAACAGTTACACTTTGAAAAATCAATCAACAGCCCACAAACAAGAAATTAAAACACACAAAACTGTGCTATGGTGTGCTCCCTACCCCTCAGTCATCTTCCCAGCAGAGTTATTTGCCCCTCTCATTTCACTCCTTTTTACACCTTCCCCCGCTCCTCCTCCATACCCAAACCCTTCTGAATGTATGGCTCCCAAACCTTCTCCCACTTCCATTCCTACCCCTGTAAACTCTACGTAATTTTGTCAAAATGATAGACCTCACCCACTTTCTGCCACCAGTCACCTAAAACTGGGTCTTGCGGGTGTTTCCATCACCCTGCCAGAGCAACTCTTGCTGCTAAAAGCAGCTTGGCCCTTGATCTGCGATGATTAACTCTGCTTCCTTTTCTCCCTCCCGGGGTCTAGTAACACCTCTATAGGATTGAAGGGAATTGAAGGGAATTGAGGGCCCACCCCCCAGGTCATTTTCCCTTCTCTTTGCCTTCCCAAGCTCCTGCGGGGTAATATATGCCCTATGCACGATTTGCAACTGCATCTGCCTCCACGAGGTAACCAGGGACCATTTACCTATCCCCTCATGTATCCGGTGCTAAGTGCCCTCCCCTAAAGTCTGCCCACTCCACTGGTGCTATCTCCTGGCGTGGAATGTTTATTTTATTTTATTTAACAGTTTTTCTATACCACGCTCTTCAATATCAGTGCGGTTTACAAATAACAAATTCTGCAAAGACAAAGGGAACAGTCTTGCACATACAGTGAACAGGATCTTATAACTTGGAGCTGTAACTAGTGAACTATTTACATAACCAACCACTCAAGCTGTAGTAGGGTAACTATTTACAGGTTATACATTATGCTCAAGCAGGATAGTAGGGTTGGGTCTCAACATATGGTAAAGTCAACAGCCGATGATTAAGGTACATAATTAATGATTCAGATGTTTGGCTCATTTAAGTCAGCTGTAGATGAGTTGGGTACGGCCCGAGTGAGTTGGGATGTGGGACATGGTTGTGTTGTGTTTGGCTGTGCGAAGTGTAAAGTAAACAAGTGATGTTTAAGGGCTTTCCTAAATTGTATTAGGTCTTTGATTGATCTGATGTGTGGGGGGAGGTTATTCCAGCATCTTGGGGCATAGAAAGCGAAGGTTCTGTTCCTGGTTGTCTGTGTACATCTTGTAGATTCCTTAGGGATAATTAACGTATTGGTGGCTACAGCCCTTCTTGACCTGTTGTTGGGGGTGGATTTAAGGAGAGCCGTGAGGGATGAGGGGGAAATCAAGTTGATTGCTTTGAAGGCTAGGAGTAGTGCCTTGTATGTGAGCCTGCAGTTTTATAGGTAGCCAGTGGAGGTCCTTGAGAATGGGGGTGATGTGGGTCCTTCTAGATAGGCCACAGAGTATTCGGGCTGCCGCGTTCATCGCAAGTTGCAGTGGATTAAGCGTGCTCTTGGGGAGGCCATGCAGGATGATGTTCGCAAAATCGAAGTGAGATGTTACCAGTGCCTGGAATATTGTCCTGAAATCATCAGCAGCTAGCAAGGGTCTTAGGAGCCTTAGAGTTTTGATTTTATTGTATATGGCCCTGGT
Source organism: Ichthyophis bannanicus (assembly GCA_033557465.1). Taxonomy (NCBI): domain Eukaryota; kingdom Metazoa; phylum Chordata; class Amphibia; order Gymnophiona; family Ichthyophiidae; genus Ichthyophis; species Ichthyophis bannanicus. The sequence continues at coordinate 1,499,605,824 of CM066032.1, read as the reverse complement.
CATGTTCTTAATGTGCTCCTCGAAATCGAGCTGTTGGTCAAGCGTAATACCCAAGTAGCGTATTGTAGACTTGCATGGGAGCTCTGCATCTCTAACCTTTAAGGTGGTGGGGGGGGGGGGGGAACTTTTTTCCTTCTGATAAATAGGACTTCAGTCTTCTTGAAGTTAATGCGTAGGTTCTGAGCTTGGAGCCAGTCAGTGATTGCATTGAAGCAGTCGATTAATGGGGTCAGGTCGGGATGCATGATTTTGAGTGGTGCAAACAGTAAGACATCATCTGCGTATATCAGGCTGTGGATGTTGAAAGAGCGGATGATTTCGCATATAGGTTGCATGTAGACGTGAAAGAGTAACGCTGACAAGGAGGAGCCTTGGGGTACGCCTTGGTGGTGTTTGAATAGATCAGATGTTGTGGTCCCCATTCGTACTTGTTGCCATCGGTCAGCAAGATAGGACTTACACCATTCCTAAGCCATGCCCTGGATTCCCTTCTCCTTGAGTCTGGTAAGGAGTTGAGTGTGGTTAACAGAGTCAAATGTCGCAGCAATATCAAGGAAGATAAGAGAAAAAACGTTTTCAGTTTTATCTATTCCTCTGTTTAGGGTGTTGGTTAGTGTGGTGAGAAGTGTCTCTACTCCATGGGATTCTCAAAATTCGTGCTGGCAGGGATCAAGGGGGGCTGATATGTCGATGTGTTGCTGGATCTGTCTCTGGACTACCTTCTCAATTATTTTGGCTAGAAGGGGAATACTCTAAATCAGGCGATACGACTCAACTCTAGTCGGGTCCAGGCGGTTGTTTTTCAGAAGTGGACGTATGGACGTCTCTTTAAGGACTGCCGGGAATATTCCTGTTGAGAATGAAAGTTTTATGATGTTGGCAAGTGCTGGGCTAAGTTCAAGGCGCATCGTTCTGATCCAGTAAGCCGGACATGGGTCGTTTGGTGCTGTGGTGGTGTTGATGGTGGCAATAAGTTCAGCAATGTATTTCTCTGCTGGGAGTGTGAACTCTGTCAACAGTGGACCTAGAGGGAGAGTATGACTGAGTGGGATTGGTTAAAGTGTTTATTGTGAGGGTTTTGGATTGGAGGTAGTCAGCATATAGCTGGGGTTGAACTGAATCAGACTGTGGAGAGGATGGTTCCTTGGTTAATGATTTTGCTATACTGAAAAGGTCCCGTGATTTATTTAGAGAGCGGAGGAGGAGATTGGAGTGGTAAGCTCTCATTTTGTCAGCTATTGACTCGCGGTGGAGTTTTAGGTGGTCAATGCATGTTGCTTGGTCATCTGTAGAACGTGAGTGTCGCCATTTTCTTTCGTACTTCCTTAGTAGAAGGAGGGATGACCGCAGATCCACTGAGTACCATGGGGCTGTTCTTTTCCTTGTGAAACTGTTGTAAGTTGAAGCTTTCCCTAAGGAGGGTGACTGTGATACTGGATATCATCTTGTCAAGGTTTTGTGCAGGTTGATCAAGAGTTGGGAGAACACACTTGTTGAACTCCTCCCCTGTCAAGGGATTTGAAGCGGCGAGTAGATACTGGAGAGGCTGTGTCTGTGAGCTTGGCTGGATTTTGATCTTGCTATGAAGGGATTTGGAAGGTGATTAGACTATGATCAGACCATGGGACGGGCATGATGGATAAGTTGAGGATGTGGCTCGTCTCAGAACGTGGAGCGTAAATAAGCTCAAGTGAGTTTCCTCTGAGGTGGGTAGGAGCATTTACAATCTGTTCATAGTTGAGTTCAGACATTGCAATAAGGAAGGTGTTAGCATGTGTAGGTTGGAGGGATGCAAGGTTGAAGTCACCAACCAACCAATTAGGCTTACGTGGATTTTCGGGATTGCAGGCTAAGTCTATTATGTTGGATAGGTCTTCTGGAGGAGAGGTCAGTGCTCTATAGATGAGGTTTATTGTAGTGTGTTTATTAGCTATGGTGACTGTATCCAAGAGCATAGAACCTTTGGATGAGAGCGTCTGAAATTGAAGATCTGTTTTTGCTAGAATGAAGAGTCCACCGCCTCTCCGGTTAGCTCTGTGGCATGTGTATTGTAAAGTCGGGTGGGATGATTTGGTTTAGGAGGACTGTGTCAGTGCCTGAGAGCCAGGATTCTGTGATCATTAAGATGTCTAGGTTATAACTTGCTATGAGATCTATGATAGTTGGCCATTTCTTGCGAATTGAGCATGCGTTTATGAGGGCACATCTGAGGTTACTGTGTCCCTGTACCGATTCAGGTTTGCGGTTATCAGAGTGGTTGAGAGATACGTAGAGTAAGTGTGAGTATCTGAGATGAACTGTGTATGGTGGTGGATGGTGCGGTATGTTGTAATTTCTTCTTCCAAGACTATGTAGGATGGGGATGTGGTTGTAATCAGGTGATAGTGCCAAGGCAGACTGGGTAGCATTGGCTAGAAGGTAGATGCTGATAAGGGCTAGTAGGGAGAGAGCCATGCTGGGCTGCTGAATGTTGGGTCTGCCTTAGTGGTAGAACAAATGTGAGAGATATTTGGTAGCGGGGTAACAGGATAGCAAGTACAATGGAACCGTGCAGTGTATGCGGTTGACTAGCCTCAGTGGTGTGGTACAATAGAAAAAGTTATTTAGTAGCTATGGAACACTAAATAAGATAAGTACTGTGGATAGTACAGTGGATACAGTTATATGGTAACATATACAGTTATATAGTAACAATGGTCAAAAGGTGCTGTTATTTAGTAGCATTAGTGAGATACAGTAGCAAAGGTAAGGCGAGCAATATAATTGCTTACTATCTCTCCGGTGGGGACAGCCGCAGAAGATGGAGAGCTGGAGAGCGTCCCTCACAGTGCCCGATGTAAGTCCTTCCTCCCCCTCCAGATCTAGGCCTTTGTATAATTTGGACAGTATACCTTGCGACCCCACCCCTTTAAATATCATCCCTTGCTTCATTATGAAGAAACGCACATGAAAGTACTTGTAAAACTGAACCCACTCCCCCAACCTCTGCTCCAGGTCCCACAAAGTAATACATACCCCAGCCAGGTCCAATCCCCAAACCTCCCCATCCCCCACCCTTCCCAGGAATGGTCTATACTCCAGTGCTGAGAATGGGCAGGAGTCACTGTGAATCAAACAATCAACAAAAGAATATATATAATAAACGAGATAAAATAGACATGTACAAAACTATATCGCCAGGCTGATGCGAACCCCCATGAGGATGGCTAATAAAGACAAACTGTATAAAATGTATCACTACATTAAATTAATAAATAAATAATTAAAATCATGAACACATAAGGGTGTTAATCAAAGGTACCAATATTGATTGTTTGATTCACAGTGTTTTACATATCCAAGATATATTTACATGTATCCAAGATATATTTACATGTTTTTTCTGAAGTTACGAATCCTTTTAGCTGACTGGATTCTGTTTGTTAGTTTTAATTTTATATACACTTTATTACTGTCCCGCCAAACGGCTGACTCCGCCCCCTCCTTGGTTGATAAGCGCATGTGTCGGCGTCCTCTCCTGCCTAGCTGCATGTCTATGGGTTTCGGACGGCAGCTATTTCAAGGTAATTTCCTCCGTTTTAATTTCTCATTTTACTTTATGGTCATCTTTTGTTTTACAAGGTTACAGTGAGATGGTTGATTTTTATTACTAGATATGTTTGCATTTTAGCCTATGGTTACCATTATTTATCCACATGCCGTACTGTCCGGCAACGTTTCTTTTTATAAGCAGCACTTCTTCGTTTGTTTCCTGGTATCCTTCCAATACATTGTCATCACTTAATGTTACAATTTTAATGGGGTTATCATCATTTTTGTTCTAGCTCTCACGCCTCTAAATTGAATTTGAAAGCATACATTTCCTTCGTTGTTTTCAGACGGCAGTTCCTAGACTTCCCTTCATATGCTCACGCCGTTTTTATTGGTTCTCTCCAAGTTGGGACTATGTGTTCTTTATTTTTGTTATATGCAGCACTATTTTTCTTATTTTTGTACATCGCGGTCCCGCGCTTTGAAAGTATCACATCTAGCGGTAGTAAGTTACAATCGGCTTCCACATGCCCACATACTCCTGGTTTTTTAATGTACTTTTTGTTCAGTCTGATTGATTTCTCCTTTTTTGCCTTCCTTCTTTAACATAAGTTTTAATGTCAAATTTATACAGATCAACCTGTTATGGCACTTTATATTCAGCATACTTTAAGCCACTTCTTATGATAGTGGTTCCCTGACTCACTCCTGCTACTTTTAGGAATGTACATTTCCTGTATTAGTTGTCTGCTATGTTTATGATCAATGATAGTTTAAGTTCACTTCACAACCTGTCCTTTTCCTCCTCGCTCTCTTTGTTCCACCTTTTATATTCGTGTGTAATTGTAAGCCATTGATTTTTGGAATATGTTTTTAACTACCCTATTTATGTTTTTTTTAGTATCAATGTTTATTTAGATTATCCTACAAAAGCGTTACGCCAAGTCTCTTTTTTTAAAAGCGCACAACAGAGGTTGGTAAATTAATGTATTTATTTACAAATGTTCATGTATTTATATGATCTTATGATGTTTTGAGCTTTTGAGCACTTTTGTTTTATTTTATTTATTTATTTTATCGGTTTGCATATCTATTGTTTTTATGTTCTTAAGTATTGTCGTATATAATGTTGGTTTATATGTTTGCTGGTCTCTTCCTTTATGGTTTTAATGGTTGTTATTTATGATTTTAGTTTTTATGCCTGGCTAGCCCCTGACGAAGGGTGACGAAACACGGCCTGTGTCGGGCGGTCCAAGGCTCAATAAAGGACTCTGTCTTTCCATCCACTCACACTTCAGTTTGGTTTGCTCTTGGTTCTGCGTGATTATTGCTTCCCAGTGTTGCGAGTCTAGAAAGAGCCATGCTATTCCTCAGGACCTCAGGCATCCTGGGGATGGAAGGTAGGAGTTGAATACAGAAAAGGAGCTGTGGAACAGCTGGCCTAGAACAGGGCTTCTAAAGGGGAAGACCCTGTATAGAGGGCATTTAGTAGTAAAATACTGAAATATGGGCCTCCCTTGTTGGCATTGCAAAAGTCTACTGAGGTTCATATGGATCTGTTAGAAGAGCCAGTGAAGAACCTCAAGGAGTACCTCACTGAGAAGTAGAGGTAATAAAAGTAGAAAAAACAAGTGGAGGTCAGAACCCTTCAGGGTGAGAAATAGCCCCAGGGGAAAACTGGGGAAGTATAAGAGGTAGAGCTTCAGCGGAAGATGCAGAAGGTACTACTAGAGAAAGCTTAAGCTGTTTTGGTAAAAAAACAGTACAAACCTAGGACCAAAAGAAAAAATGAGTCTGACCCAACTGGACTGGCAATGGAATCAGTCCGTGTAGGAGAGAAAGGGTATGGAGACCCTTGTATTTGATAAGAAAGTAAGGACAGACTTATGAAGCGCTAAGCTTTAGATTAACTGAAGCTCCGCAATGTCTTTCCTAAATGGGGTCAATTAGGAAAGAAAAAGGTACATGGAGAGCTTCAGGGGTACCTAACCCTAAAAGGTTATGGCAAGGAAAAGTTTGTTAATTACCACAGGAAGTGGTTAGATGTGTAGAACCCTAAGTATGCTGGCACAGCATTGATAAGAGTAGTGCCCATCTGTCAGGATCATATAGGAATGTATGGATATCTGAACCTAAACAGACAGATAGATATGTATGTGGATACATATCTACCTAAAAGATATATCTCACTAGATATATATCTATCTATATAACTCATACATGTTATTTGTACTGAGCATTTTGTTCCATGTAAACCGCGCTGATGCCGAATAGTGCGGTATATAAGAGAATGTAAATAAATAAATATACACACATATAGGTTATATATGCATATATATAGAGAGATATGTATGGGCAGAAGATACACAGATGGAGATATTATATATATATATATATATATATATATATATATATATATATATATATATATATATATATATATATATATGAATATGTAGGCATATAGACACATGTCTCCAGGTATGTGGATGGAGAGATGTCTATAGAACCAGATCCCCGCTAGGGATATGGGGAGAGAGAAAGATTCCTCTAATAGCAAGAAGGTTGATACCTGCTTGAATAGATGCATAGAGAATCCTCTTTCCCTGGTTATGACTGGCAGACTAAGAGGAATGGTCTCCCTGACAAGGCGGCGTCTAGATCCCTTTCAGAATTTGAGCTCTTGAATAACCAGGATGGCCTATGTGAAAAATGCAGAGGATAACTTCAGTCTGCAGGAAGCAAGTCCAGATCTCTCCAGAACTGCAGTATGAAGAATGGATAGAGGACGCCACTGGAGGAAGATACCATAGTGACCCGCCTATGAGGGCAAGATGGGTATCAGGCGTCCTTTAGCTGCCACTGAAAGAAAATTATCTCTGGCGAGAAGACCAAAGGAGATATGGGCCAAGCCAGGGAATTGGCCATTCTTTAGGTTTTCACGTGATGAAAGGCCTGAGTCTTATATCTCAAAAGAGATTTAAGATGAGATGGTAAGGGTAGGGAATACCTACCAGTCATGAAAACATGACTGGGGGAACCCCTCCTAACCATCTGGGGTTATCTGCAAGTCAAAATACTAATGCTCTCTAGCAAGGGCCCATAGTGCAAAGCTACTTTGCAGAGTTGCAGAGAGCATGCTGCAGGTTGGTTAGAAGAAAAAACTGGCTGTGTAAAGCCAGTGGGTAACAAACTATTCTGCCAAGGACAAGGGGGCGAAGAATAGAAGTTAACCAACCAGTCTGTGATAATAGGGTTTTCCAAACGAGGTTGATAACCTGTTTGGGGTTTAGCACTGAGGCTAGAAGAATTGCTAGTGGAGGGGAACCCCTGGTTGTGTGGTGAACAGAACCAGTGGCTTAACTACTAGGAATTGCTGTATCTGCAGCAAGTACCAGGGCAGCGGAAGGAAATTTCTTTTGCCCTCCTTTTTTAGATTGGGAAAAAAACAGACATAGTAGGGCTTCCTATTGTCTGATGAGCTGCCCTAAGGTAATAAAGGGGGAGATAACTCTGGAAGGGAGAATCCCCCTGTGGAACAGGTAGAGGACCATAGGGGCTTACCAGTGTAAAAGAGCCACTCTTACAAATCAAATGTGGTAGTAAGAGGGAGGTAAGAGAGAGTTGAAGGAGACTGACTATGCAGGAAGTCTCTGAAAAGTAAGATGATACATGCCAGTACAGGGAAACAACTGTCTTATTGATAGTTGTCACTTCTCTTTTCCCCAAAGAGGAAAAGAAAACCTGTTAAGTATGGGCATGATCATCATAAAGACTCTTAGAGTAAAAGAAAAGATGTCTCATGAAAAGATATCTAGAAAAGGTTAGGATAAAATTAGTGCAGATACTTCAAGTGAAAAGAAGTAGACTGCCACTCTAACCACCAACCAAGAGGGGTAATGATGATCTATTTGAAAACCTGCGACTGCTGGGTTTGCTGACTGTTGAGGTTGTGGTTTCTTCAGACCAGAGCGATGTTTCCCTTGTTTGGGAACATCTGTATGATGGGCAGAAAATGGATAAAACTTTTTCCCCCTAGGGGAAGAAAGTTTGGTAGGACATTTCCTACCAACTGGGAAAGAGGAAGGCGTAGAACAGCCTCTGGAAACAGGAATGTCAGTGGCTAACTGAGCAACTTGGAGTAAAGACTCCTTGTTAAAGAGATTTTCTCCAGTGCAAGGAGTATTTCCCAGTCTTTCTTGTGCCCATTTGTCCAAGTCTGAAGCCTGGAGCCAGGCTTTACGTCGTGCCCCTATAGCTATAGCAGAAGTTCTGCTAACAGACAAAGGAGTCTAGGGAAGCACGAGTAAGGAACCTAGAGATATTTTGAGCATGACTAACCAGTAAGGAATAGTCTGCACTTTTGGGCTCTTGAAGAAAAGGAGTCAAAAACAGTAATTTTTTTGTGACCTCTTCAAGAGATAAACCCATATAGAAAATATATAAGAGAATTCTTGCTGAAAGCATGGATGCCTGGAAGATCTGGCGTCCAAAGACATCTAAAGTCTTAGACTCACGACCTAGCGGATAAGAAGAATGCTTTTTAGTACTCTTCACCCGCCTCATTGCTGATTCTACAACAATGGAATGATGAGGAAGTTGAGTCCTTTGAAAACCTGGAGAGGGGGGCACCTGATAGAGAAGATCAGTTGCCCTAGAAGGTGGGGGTACCGTTAAAGGAGCTTCCCACATTCATAGAAGGAGATCCTGCAAGGAATGATGCAAAGGAAGCATGATGTTCTCCTTTGCTCTCCCAGGAATATACAAGGATTCTCTATTCCCTTGTGTAGGATCCTGTCCAGGTATAGAAATGGCAAGTGATTTTGCCATATCTAGGAGAAAAGCTTGAAAAGAAAAATCCCGAGAGGGAAATTCTTTTGGATAGGCTAGATCTGTTGAAGAACTAGCATTGGCACTGAGGGATCTATCCAACTTTATAGGAATATAAGATCCTGAATGGTGAAGTATGGGATCCTTAGAGGATGGTCGCCGGTACCGCAGGTCGTCAGGACCAGCAACAGTCGGTAGCACATCGTCCATGCTAGGGATCGATTCCAAACTCGGTACCGAGGGAAGCGAGCCTGATGAGAGAAGCATGGAAGGCACCGACAGCAATGGTAATGTGGATACCGGTACCGACTTCGGTACCGTATCCGATACCGGTGGATGAAGGCCAGCCGGTGACAACTCTAATGGTATCGAAGAAACTGAGAGTGCCGGACATGGATCATCGGAACCGTGCCTTCGGTACCGTCTGGTGTCGGTACCAAGGCGAGTCGGTACCCAGTCCTCCAGACTGGAGATCGATTCCAGACTCGGCATCAAAGGAAGCGAGTCTATCGATGCACATCTGGAAGGTACCGACGTCGGTACTAGTATCGGTACCGAGATCAATACAGATACAGGAAGGTCGGTCTGCAGCATATCCAACGGCCCCTTAGGTACCGAGGACGCCAGACTACGATCCTTGGTGAGGAATGTTTCATCCAACACCATTGCCGATGCCGGGGTATCGGTACCGCTCAAAGCGGATGCCACCACCGAGCATGGCTCAGGTATGTTCTGTGAGGGGGTGAACCTCAGGAACAACCTGAAACACCACACAGGCTTTGGAGGCCGAAGACTCCCACCAGGGTTTTAAAGCCAGTGTGTTCGAGGGCAAGGCCAGAGGCATCTCTATGCTGTGCATGAGATCTACCACTCGAGGACTGGCTAGTCTTAAAAGACTGTTTTTGGGTTACCTGATCCCGTGTAGAAGAGGTGGTCGGTGCCCTGAAGTTGGATGGGGACCGCGTATCGAGGGGAACTCGATGCTGAAGACTTCTTCCCACAATACTATTGCAGGAGGGACACTCCGGAGGAAAATGGTCAGGACCCAAACAGGTTAGACACCAATTGTGAGTGTCTAAAATTAATTTTGTACCGCCAGTTTGTACATTTCTTGGGAATAGTGGCTGGCGGTTCCATGAAGGAAAGTGAGTAGGCCTAGCAGGCCTAAGAAAACCGTGAGGCACTAACAAGGAAAAGTATTCCCTAAATAGGAAAAATTTTACAAGAAAAAGGAAAGAAACAGCGGTGGTACTGGTGGCATCGGGGAAGGCAGCCGCAACCACAAGAAAACCAAAAAATAAAAGAAGAATTTTCTGCGGTGACAGGAGGACGTCCTGCCGGCTCCGCAGAAAAACAAAAACTGAGGAGAGGCAGTTGGGAAAGGCGGGAAGGCAGCAGGCAGGCATGTTAGGATGCTTCCAAAAGCATTCTGATTGGACGCTGGGGAGCGTTCCTGCGCAGACTCCGTCGGTACCGACGTACCCATATGTGAAGACTCATTCCTGCTTGTTCCTGGAGATACACACTTTCTCCGGGACCAAGCAGGAAGTCAGTCCTCACTTATGGGACTCCCATAGCTACAGGCTACAGAAAAAAACCTGTACAAATGCCTAACAGGGAACCAGAAAAACCGTACCATGAAGAACAGCAAAAAAACGCTGTAACATTCCAAAAGTTGACATACAGTTTCGGCATCAAGCAAGAGAATGACACTCCGGTAGCCTGGACAGATAGAAAGGCCGGAGGGAAGGAGTTGCATTAAGTCCCAAAAAAGTGCAGGAGTTCAGCTTGACTGAAGGTGCTGTCATGCCCGGAATCCACATCCAGGCAGTGATGGGCTGTTGCATCTCCATAGATCTCCAGCAAGGAGACCAAGCACAAGTTAACCACAGAGGCCACCATGGCACAAATATAATGCACTGTGACAAGGTGCTCTAAGGAAGGTTCAGCCTGGGCATAGGCAAAGGAAATGCAGTCAGCCACTCAAATGGAAAGGGTATGTTTAGAAACTGCTAGGCCCAGTCTGTTTGGATCATAGGAAACAAAGGGCTGGGAGGATCGGCAATGGGCTTTCATTCGCTCCAAATCAAAAGCCAATGCCCTTTCTACAATGTAAGGCATGGAGAGAGGCCTGTGCACTGTTCACATGAGGTCTGGGAAAGAAGGTGGGGAGCACCACCAACTGGTTGAGATGAAAAGGCAAAACCACCTTAGGCAGAAATTTAGGATGAATGTGTAGGGCCAGCCTATTTTTGTAGAACCTGGTATAAGGCGTGTGCACTACCAGCACCTGTAAGTTCACCGACTACGTGCCGAAGTAAGCACCACCAAGAAAATGGCCTTCCAGGACAGAAACTTGAGAGGGCAGGTGGCCAGCAGCTCAAAGGGTAGCGTAAGAAGCTGCCCGAAGACCACATTAAAGAAGTTCCTCATAAATTGGTCAATAAGGGGGTGAGCAGAAAGGAACCCCCCCAGAAATAATGCGGCCGTGTTCCCCAAGATAATCTACACTTTGATCAGCGCTATAAAGCTCCAGTGCCAGCGGCGTTCATTCTGCCTTTTTCCATGCTGTGCTCTACTCTGCAAATCGTTTTGATTGTGCTGTTACCTTAGAGTTCCTTCAGGTCTACTGCAAACTACAGATTACTTGCTCCTCCCCCCCCCCCCCCCCCCCCCCGGAAGTGACACGGCCGCGTTCCTCAAGGTAATTCACACTTTGATCAGTGCTATAAAGTTCCAGTGCCAGTGGTGTTCATCGCTGCGTGGGCGCGCACCAGAGCAGCACACCTAAGGAGCACAACGTGCTCCTTAGGTGCACTCCTCAGGGTGGCTCCAGTGGCAAAGGTGTCAGCACTGAATGCATACTAGCAACCATGCCCCCATCCACATATCTTCCCAGCTCCCCTGTGCGGACCGATAAGTACCCCCCTGCTCAGATAGGTAGCTCTTTTCCCTTTTCCTGCAAGGATTTGTTCAGATCAGCTGTTTCTCTGTTTTCTCATGACTGCTATCCCCGTGCTGTGGGGTAATCGCCCTTTTTTAGCTCCTCAGGGAGCGTTGCCTAGAGGATACACAACACGCATCCATGCTAATCTTCTCCCATGTCGACCAGTTTGTAACTCGTTGCTCCAAGCAGCCTCTCCTCAATCTCTACCGCTTAAGCTTGGGCTTATTAATTGCCACTCAGTGAGGGCCAAAACCCTCTTAATACAAGATCTCATACATCAGAAATACATGGATCTCCTTTTTCTTTCAGAAACGTGGCTCAATAAATGAAGAACCTTTCCTTGCACGATGCCTCCCGGTAGGTTTCTCAGCCATCTCGGTCTCCCATATTGGTCGTACCGGTGGTGGGGCTGCCACACTTTTCTGCTCCTCCCTCCCACTGACTCAGATTGCCGCTCCCTCCTTGTATTACCCCGAATCTCTCCTCCTGTGTCTACATACTTCCCTTGTGGTCCACTTCCTTATGATCTACTTCCCACCCTCCTTTCGTCCTTATCTCTGGGATGCCCTTTCTCTGACCTCTCTGCAATATCCACACCTAGCGTTTAGGTGATTTCAACATACACTTTGAGGCACCCTCCTCCACTAGAGAGTATTCGTTTCTTACTCTCCTCCATGACCTTACACTTTCACAGCATGTGAACTCACCAACCCAAGTGGCTGGGCATACTCTTGACCTTGTTATCACTCCATCTAGCTCCACTCTTCTGCCTTCAAGATTAATTGTCAGGCCCCTACCCTGGACTGATCATTTCTGTCTGGTTTTCTCTCTGGGGCTCTCATTACCCACCGCCACCCCCTCAGTCCATCTTGCCAATCCTAATCAGGCTCCCATGCATCTCTCGTCGTATCACTCCTCTTATCTTCCAGCTCTTTCCTGTGGCTAATCAGCTTCTTCTACATGGTTTGCTCTCCCTTTCTGCCAACTGCTCTGGACCAATCAACCCCACTGCAGTCTCGCCCTCCAAGCCGTCCCTCCCATCAGCCCTGGTATCATCCTGGGCTCCACTTACATTGTTCCCACCTTCGCCGAGCAGAGCGTCTTTGGAGGAAATCATGTTCACCTGCAGCTCTCCAATATTTCAAAGATCTACAGTATCACTCTTGTGTTCACCAGGACAAGCACACGTACTTTACGTTTATCTCCACCGCCCCCAACTCTACGTGCCAGCTCTACTCTGTCCTCTGATCCCTTACCAACTTACAATCTTCAGCTATTCCTCCCTCAACTCCCAGCTGGCCTCCTTCGCTACAAAAATCTGACAACCTGTCTTTTTTACCATCATGTCCTCCACTGCTGTCTTCTCCTCCTCCTCCCTCTCTACTTCCCCGCTTTCCCATGTTTGGGCCACATTTCGCCCTCTTAGTGCCGCAGAACTTACAAAATCTATTTCCACATCATGTAAGACTAATTGCTCTCTTGATCAAATACCATCACCTTGGCTTCTAGAATCTTCCCTTGCCCTCTTGCCTTCCATCCTTACCATGCTGAATGCTAGTCTTTCCTCTGGAACTTTTCCCACCCCTTCAAAGCACGCTTTGATCTGTCCCCTCTTGAAGAAGCCATCATTTGACCCCCTTGATCCAGCACACTATCGCCCAGTCTCAAATCTCCCCTTTCTCTCAAAAATCGTTAAAAAAGCTGTCTTTGTCCAACTCTCGCAACACCTCGACTCCATTCATTTTCTTCATCCCCGCCAACCAGGTTTCCATCTCAGCCATAGTGTGGAAACTGTCCTACTTGTGTTTCTTAACGAACTTCACACCTCACATGATTGCGGTGATGTTTCTAAGGCAGTGTCTTTGGATTTTGTGGTCCACTCAATTCTCCTCTCTCAATTATGCGATGCTAGTATTCGGGGTTCAGTCTATCGCTGGTTTCAACCTTTTCTTTTCTCTCAGTCTTTCTTGGTCACCTCAGGCACTACTTCCTCCTCTTCTGAGCCATTTCCTCTCCACTGCAGCGTCCCTCAGGGCTCAGTTTTGGCACCTATTCAATATTTTCTTCGCACCACTCGCTCTACTCATTCAGCAGTCAGGGTTGTCGGCCTACTATTATGCCAACATCATTTTACTCCACCACACCAATCCATCTCAGTCCGATCTTTCTCCTCTCAATGTTTGCCTCTCTCAAGTTTCTAAATGGTTAACCACAAACTATCTTCATCTCAATTTGACCAAAACATCAGCCATATGGTTTACACATGGAAGTACCTGTCCCCAATAGTTCTAGTTCTCTGACTCCTTCGTTACCTCAGAGTAATTCTTGACTTTGACCTCTTTTCAGGACATCTCTCAGCTTACCCAGCTTCTACTATTCTACTACCTTTGTCACATTTGCGCAATCCGTCCGTTTCTCACCCCCCCAAGCACTTAACACTCCTCTATCCTTAGTGATGTCCCGCCTAAATTTCTGTAATCTTGCACTCGCTGGCACCCCTCAGGTTCAACTCCACAGACTCCAAATGATCCAAAATACAGCAGCCTGAATTATTACGCACACCACATGTCGAAACCATGTCACCCCTCTTTTTTCAGCTTCACTGGATCCCCGTGGAATACCACATCCGATACAAAATTCTTATTCTGGTCCATTCAGCTATCTATACTCATAACCCACAATATTTGGCAGATCTTCAATTTCACACTTCTAGACGCAACCTTTGCTCAATACACATCAACCGCCTCCACCTTTCATCACCATCCTGTGCTCATCTACAATCCACTCGCCACAGCTTTCTTTTTTCTGGGTCCATCCCTATGAACTCCTTCCCCACCACTCTCCGATTGGAACAGACCTACTCTAAATTCAAGTCACTTTTCAAAACCCATTTTGTTTCCTCTGTATTTGATCTTCCATCCTCAATTGTCCAACTACTTATCTATGTTTTCCTTCTGTTCCGTTTGATTGGTTTCTCTCTCTTTCCTGTTTCAAATTGTAGTTCCTTTCCTTGTCTGGCCTCGGCCTTATCTGTATATATTTTTTGGACTGTACATCACCCTGTCACAAAGGAGAGGTATATCAAATATCATAGCAAACAAACACAAAATAGCATAACTAACATCTATCATATGATGGTAGGCTGCCAGAGCACTGAGGTGCACTCAAACTGAGTTAGACTTCAAGCCAGCATGAGAAAGGTGTAGAAGGTATGCTAGAGCCTGCTGCACCAAGCAGGAGGAAAGGGTTAAGGGCTTTGTCCGCGCACCAGAGAATCTGTGCCATTTGAAGGCGTAGGCCCGTCTGATGGAATCCTTGCGGGATGTGAGGAGAATATTTTCCACATCCCTAGATAGGTGAAACAGCAAGAGTTACTCTCTCAGCATCCAAGCCGTGAGGGCTAGGGATGAGATTGAAATGGAGAAGGATCCCCTCCTCCTGAGAAAGCAGATCCGTGGCATGGCCAAGATGAAGAGGTGGTGCCCAGGAGAGGCAAAGCAAATAGGGGTACAACGGTTGCCTGGGCCAGCATGGGGCAATGAGTATCACGGTGGCCTTGTCCATCTGGACCATGAAAAGGGTTTTGGCTACCAAGGGAGTTGGTGGGTAACAATAAACCAAACCATTGTCCCAATTCAGGAGGAACACCTCAGAGGCCATCCGACTGTGACAGGGAACTCTGGAGCAGAACAGTGGCAGCTGGGCATTATGAGGCATAGCAAAAAGGTCCATGGACAGAGTACCCCAACTTCAGGAAGATGTGGCAAGCTACTTGTGCACTAAAAATCCACTTGTGCGGCTGCAGCACCCTGCTGCGTGTCAAGCCAACATGTTGTCCTGTCCTGGGAGATAGACCGCCTAGAGAAGCATGCTGTTCCTTATGGCAAATCTCCAGAGTTGAATGGTCTCCCAGCAGAGGAGGTATGAGCCCATGCTGCCCTGCTTGTTGATGAACATCATGGCAACCTGGTTGTATATCTGTATGAGGAATACCTGGTTGGAGAGCTTTAGCTGGAAGACTAACTGCATTCGTACTATCCTGAGCTCAAGGAAGTTTATCTAGTGAAAACTCTCCCCTGTCGTCCAGAGACCCTGGACATGCAGGCCATCAAGCTGGGCTCCCCAGCTCAATTTGGAGGCATCTGTGGTCAGCACCTGCTGGTGTGGTGCGGCCTGGAAAGGAAGTCCCTCTAGAAGATGAGTTAGCTTCTGCCAGCCATCAGGAAAGGGAGTCCTTCAGTGGCAGAGTCACCCAGACTCTGTCAGTGAAACAGTTTGTCGTCTGAATCCACTGTGTACAGAGTGTCCACTGCATCTGCCGCATTTGAGACCAGGCCGACGGCCTTACATGGACGCCATATGGCCTAGGAGATGACACATTTGGTGAAACAAGATAGTTGAGCAACATTGGATGGCCGGGGCAAGATAGACGAGGCGATGGGCCTGGTCAGAGGCAGGCAGGCAGGTGCTGGCCGCCGTGGTATCAAGGAGATCCCTGATGAACTTGAGGCACCAAGTGGGTTGCAGGTGGAACTTTGGGTAATTGATGACAAAACCCAGCTGCTCAAGCACCTCGATGGTGCGTTGTACGGACAGATGGACCTCTTCCAGTGTTCCAACTCTGACCAACCAGTCGTCCAGATAGGGGAAGACTAAGATGGCTTGCACTCTAAAGAAAGTAGCTACCACCACCAGGCATTTTGTGAAAACCTTTGGGGTGGATGCCAATCCGAAAGGTAGAACCCTGTATTGATGTGGATATAGGTATCTTTGAGATCCAATATGCATAGCCAATCTTCCCACTGAAGGTAAGGCAGCAACATTATAAGGTATGCCATCTTGAACCTCTCACGCAATAGGAAGTGATTGAGATTGTGGAGATCCAGAATGGGACAGAATCCACCTGTTTTTCTTTGGAACCAGGAAGTAGCAGGAGCAGAATTCCTTTCCCGTTTGGGACTGTGGAACAACCTCCACTGCTCTTTTCTGTAAAACAGTCTTCAGCTCTTGCTGAAGAAGTTTATGTTTACGATGGTAAGGATCCAAAGGGTACTCCCCTAGAAAGAATTTGGGGGGGGGGGGGTCTGATTGAAGTGTAGGAGGTAGCCCTGCTTTACCAAATGAAGACCCCAAGCATCAGTGGTTATGCTGGGCCAACGACTGGCAAAATCTATGAGATGCCCCCCAATGTGCAGCAGAATGGGAACAGAAAGGGGAAGAAGGGCTATGGTCCTGGAGTCAAAAGTCCCCTCCCCCCCAAGCTGAGGTTCTGGCACTGGCTAGGGGCCTTAGGCAGACACCAATTTTGGTCTTGGCCCTTGGGCTGCTGTGCCTGCTAGGGTGGTTGGTATGAATGGTATGGGACATAAGTCCCATAAGCTTTCTTCTTCTTGTAGGATCATCAGTTTTCGAGAGTCTATTCATGGTGATCTGTTCAGTCTCCAACTCTGCGGCCTTCTCTGTAATGGGTTTGCCTAAGAGGTTCTCTCCCCAACATGGGACACTGACCAACTTGTCCTGAACCCATTACCCCAAGTCCGACCACTGCAGCCATGGGAGGTGGCAGGCACCAATGCCTATTGCAGCCACTTTAGCCATGGACTTAAAGCCGTCGTAAGCCGCACCAGTTATGTATTTGGAGCATTCCTTGACCATAGCAACCAGGCTCCAGAAGTGCTGAAAATGGTCTCTAGATAAGCCAGCCAAGAACCGGCCGAGCTCCCCTGCCAGGTCTCTCAAGTACATGTCGTCCATGTACAGCTGATATGTTTGGATATGGGCCACGAGCATTGAGTCCTGGTAACATTTCCTGCCCAACACATCCATTCTGTGTCTCCCTACCCAGGGAAACTGAGGAGTGTGTCTTGCTACTTTTAATATAGCACATGGCCAATTCCACAACTATGGAGTTGTGAGACAGTTGTGGCTTTTCAAAGCCTGGGCTCTTGCACAGCAGATATATGGAACTTAAATGCCTGCTCACAACTGACACCATAACTGGGGTCTCCCACATCCTCAATAGCAACCTTTCCAGGATGGGGTGCACCAGAACAGTGATAGCTTCTTTCAGGGGAGTTGGATACTGGAAGATCTCCAAGCTCCTTCGCCCGAGGTTCCTCCTCAGCTTCAATGGTGAAGGGTAAAAGACTTCATCATGTCCCTGATAAACTCCAAGGAGAGGTCCTCAGGAGGGGATCTCCTGCACTCATATGGGGTGAATGATCCGAAGGGACATCCCAGTGCCGCACCATCTCCAGGGATTCCTCCCTCAGTCCCCCACTCGGAGTCTGAGTCAGACAAGAACTCAAAGTATCAACGGAAATAGGACTCACATCGATGTCCCGGTGGTGGAGTCTAGGGTGACTTTGGCATCCTATGGTCTGAGCTCATAGCAGCTGAAAGGGAGATCTGCTGCACCAAGCAGGACCAAGAATGGTCCTGGGAACCAGAGGGGACGGCATGTTTCTCAAGAATTGTCTGGACCTCCACTGGCAGTGGACGGTGCCGTCACTGGCACCGGGGAACCGGAGGTTCTTGGTTCCCAAGGTTTGTGTTGAGCCATAAAGGCAGTCAGGCTGTGCTCGAGAGTAAACAACCGCTCTGTGAGGAGAGAGTGCTTTACAGCTGCCAGTACTAGGGGTGCACTCTTCAGTGCCAATGCCAGTTCCTTTGGCAGGGGACTCCTCAATGTTAACAGGTTCAGGAGTACCACGCCAGCCCTCCGAGGCCATGGGAGGTACCTCCTCCCGTCAGGGCACTTTCGAAGGCCGCTCCCAGCCTTTGCCCTCCGAGTCATGCCATGCGCTCCAATGGCAATGTCCATGGGTCTTTCCCTTGAATTTGGCATTGCCCTCCGACCATGACTGGGACAGAGTCCATTCCTTCTGGGGACACTCTCCTTTCAAGGGAGAGTCTCTGATGCAGAGCCCTGTGACCCCGAAAGGACTCTGTCCCCGTGGGAGGCATCCTTTGAGGGTGTCAATTCCAATGTTAATGCTGTAATTGATGCCGAACAGCGATTCCCATTGCTTTTCACAGTTAAAGCCCCTTGTGTGTCATCTGAAAGCAGAGAGTGCATGCAGAGGGCTTGTGGTCAGGTCAGAGGCATTGAAGGCACCAGTTATGGTGGTCTGTGATAGAAATGGTCTCGCCATATCTGGCGCATTTCTCAAAGCCACTGGTCAGGGTGGACAGGTCGGAGAAGACTGCTTCCGCTGGGTCAAGAGACTCCAATGCTCCAACAAGGAGGGCGCAAGAAAAAATCCGCAATCCGAAAAAGTAAAAGCCTGAAAAGCAACTTGATATTGAGGCAGCGATGATACCGGGAAGCACAAGGCGGCAAAAAAGAGAAAAAATACCGAGCAGCAGAAAAACCAACATCATGGTAAAAACGTTTCTCTGTGATACAGGCAGAAGTCTGGATGGCTCAGTGGAAAAAAGAAGACTGAAGTAAGATGGCCCCGTTTGGGCGGGAAGACGACCATGAATGTGTGCTGGATCTTCCAAAAGCTTTCTGTGAAAGATGGGGCATTTCCATGCAGGGCTCCATCTATGACATTGCCCATAAGTGAAGGCCGACTTCCTGCTTTGTCCCAGAGAACCTGTGCCCTCAAAGCCCCCAAGTTCAGGGCTTCTGTTTTCCCTAGATTAACTCAGAATCCCGATAACCCAGAGAAAATGTCTATTTCCCTCAAAAGCCCCAGTAGCGACCTCAGAGGGTCAGACACAAATACCAGGGTATTCTCTGTGTATAACAGGATCTTCTGCTCATTCATCCCTACCTTAACTGGGTGGATCGTCGCATTCACCCGAAGCCAGATCATTAACACGTCAAATCACTATAGCAAATAGCATTGGGGATAATGACCAGCTCTGCTGGGTACCCCAAAAGATCCTAAATTCCTCAAAACAATCTCCAGTTACCCAGACTCTGGCCTTAGGAGCTGTGCACAGAGTCCTGACCCCCTTTATAAATCCTTCTCCCAAATTAAACTTAGCCATCATAGCAAACCCTATGAAATGCCTTCTGGGCATTTAAGGCTATGCAGAGCACGGGTTCTTTCCATTCCGTGACTAGAGCCATTAGATCTACTGGTCTTCAGACATTGTCCACAATGGCCAGGCCTTTAATGAAACCTGTCTGATCTGGATGAATGAGACGGGGCAACAGTTCCACTAGACAGCGAGCCAGTATTTTTGCAAATAACTTTGCACTGCAGTTTATTAACGCAAAGGGGCAGTAAC
Source organism: Ichthyophis bannanicus (assembly GCA_033557465.1). Lineage (NCBI taxonomy): Eukaryota > Metazoa > Chordata > Amphibia > Gymnophiona > Ichthyophiidae > Ichthyophis > Ichthyophis bannanicus. The sequence continues at coordinate 1,499,586,272 of CM066032.1, read as the reverse complement.
TTCCACATTGCTTTACCTAAAGAAAGGAAATCTCCTGATAATCAAATTGGCAAATGCCGTGGAGGCTGGCAACAGATCCCCTCCCAGGGCCCCACTAAACACCTGCACCAGTAGGGGCACCAGCTCATTTTCGAAAGATGTGTAAAACTGAGCGAACTCATCTTTCCCTGCTGCCTTCCCCTTTGGGAGAGTTTTAATTGCCACTACTACCTCAGCTGCCGTTGTGGGATGGCCTATCTGTGCCGCTTCCCCCTCCTCCAGCCGAGGAAGCTGCAACATCTCAAGGAATTGTTCCATCTGCATCTCTCCCCAAGTACCCTCTGAAGAGTATAGTGCCTCATAAAAGGCCTGAAATTCTTGACATAGCCCTTGCGTGGTACAAATCCTATGGCCCCCCTCATCCTTGCAATTCGCTCACTAACCTTGCTGCCCGCTGCTTCAACTGCCAGGTGAGTAACTGCCCTTGCTCCTGATAGTTACGCTTTGTCAATCTAAGTAAATGGGTTATCCGTTCTGTTTCTTGTGACTGGAGCTGCACTCAGGCTATTCCCAGCTGGTGCGCCACCCCCTCCACCCCAACAGCCGTATGTTCCTTTTACAACCTATTAATCTTTTCCACCAACTGCTTGTGTTCTCGTTCCCTTTCCCGCTTCTTCTGTGATGCAATTTGCAACAGAATTCCACTTAGATAGATTTTCCCTGCATCCCACAATTGTTCCTCATGAACGAGTACATAATCCAATATGGAGTATGCGTCCGTCAGGGCAGAGTAGCAGGTATATTCCCTACTAGTTCTGCTTCACAGCTGCCTGATATCCACCAACCTCCACCTCCGAATTGTATCTCTCGATTCTTTCCCTTCCTGAGAATGGGCCCTGGGAGTATAATTAATTCTGTCCAACTCTCCCAGCAATTCATATCTCCAGCTATAACCCAATAGCCTTTCGCTTCTTTTGTGAAGTCCCTCACCGACTCTGCAAAGAAAGACTCCTTATTCCCATTAAGTGCATAAAGATTTAAGATGGACACCTCTGCCATTTCCAAACAGACCACTCGCCCTTGGGTATCCTCTACCGATGCATATACAACCACCCCCATTTCTTTGAACTGAAGGCTGAGCAAAACATCTGCGGCCCTCCTTAAGCCCGTTCATTCTGTCTTGTCTGCCCCGGTCTGTCTGTTTGTCGGTCTGGATTTTTTTTCAGCCTACTTTTTTTTGAATTCTCTTTACCTTGGATTCAGCACAGTTACTTACCTGTAACAGGTGATCTCTGGGAACAGCAGGAATTAGTCCTCACATATGGGTACGTCGGTACCGACGGAGCCCGCGCGGGAAAGCTCCGCAGCTTCCCAGAAGGAAAGCTTTTGGGGCCTCCCACTGCGCATGCACGCTGCCTTCCCGCCTTCCTGACCAACTCTCCTCAGTTCGAGTTTAAAGCTGAGATAATAGAGAGAGGAAAGGAAAGAGAGAGAGATACAACTCCTAGGGGAGGTGGGTGGGTTGTGAGGACTAATTCCTGCTGTTCCCAGAGATTGCCTGTTATAGGTAAGTAACTGTGTTATCTCCAGGAACAAGCAGGAATAAGTCCTCACATATGGGGACTCCCTAGCTAAGATGCCCGGGAGATCCCCTCAAGGGTATGAGACCCTGAAAGGTTCCTCATCTTCCTAGTGATCTCAGGCATCCATTCAGGGAAGGTGGGCTGGAGTTGCTCAAGAATGGAACAGGTGTCTGAGGACAGCCTGACCAAACAAGGCATCCCGGCGGGAGTCCTTGTCCAAACAGTAATGGGCTGTAAAGGTATGAACCGAGGCCCAGGTGGCTGCTCGATAGATCTGGTCAATGGAGACAGAGTTTAGATGAGCCATAGAGGTGGCCATGGCCCTCACATTGTGAGCGGTGACATGGCTTTCCAGAGAAAGGTTCTTACTCTGGTAAGCAAAAGAGATACACTGAGCAATCCAATTGGAGAGTGTTCTTTTAGAGACTGGAAGTCCTAAATGAGAAGGATCAAAAGCAACAAAAAGCTGAGAAGACTTTCGATGTTGCTGTGTCCTGTGGAGGTAAAAGGCAAGAGCTCTTTTACAATCTAGAGTATGAAGGGTCCTCTCTGCACTGGATGCATGAGGAGCTGGAAAAAAAGACAGGTAAATATACCTCTTGATTAAGATAAAAAGGGGAGACCACTTTAGGCATAAAGTGGGGATTGGTCCTAAGGACCACCTTATCATGATGGAACCTTGTATAAGGTGGATTAGCCACTAGAGCTTGCAGTTCACTGATACGGCGAGCTGAGGTGACTGCAATAAGAAAAATAACCTTCCAAGAAAGAAATTTCAAGGAGGTAGTGGCTAAGGGTTCAAAGGGTGGCTTCATAAGCTGACCAAGAACCAAGTTTAAGTCCCATGCCACCGGAGGAGGTCGAATGGGAGGTTTAGTTAAGGTTAGGCCTCTCATGAATCTTGCAATAAGAGGATGAGAGGAAACAGGTTGTCCATTGATGGGCTTAAGGGACGCTGCAATAGCACTCAAATGGACTCTTACTGAATTCGTTTTGAGTCCTGCGTTGGATAGATGCAGGAGATATTCCAAAAGAGAATTCAAAGGAAGTGCTAGAGGGTTAAGACCCTTTTGAGCACACCAAATGGAAAATCTTTTCCATTTAAAAGCGTAAGAACGCCTAGTGGAAGGTTTCCTAGAGGCATGGAGGATATCCTTCACTTGCTGCGAAAGATTGAAGTGTTGAAGGTCTAGGCCTTCAGTAACCAAGCTCTGAGGTGAAGGGACTTGGGGTTTGGGTGCCACAAACTCCCCTCCTCCTGAGACAGGTGGTCTGACGCCGCTCCCAAGTCCAGGGAGGGGGCTTGGGAGAGATGCAGAAGTAGAGGGTACCACACTTGGCGTGGCCAGCGTGGAGCTATGAGGATCATGGACCCTTGATCCCTTTGGTTTGAACAGAGTCTTGGGAATCAAAGGAATGGGTGGAAAGGCATATAGGAAGCCCTGACCCCAATGAAGGAGGAAGGCATCCTTGGCCTGAACTCCCTGACATGGAATCCAGGAACAGAACCGGGGAAGTTTGGCATTCCACGGACTTGCAAAGAGGTCTATGTCCGGGGTCCCCCATTTCTGGAAGATTCTGAGTACCTGATCCATGTGTAGGGACCATTCGTGTGGAAGCAGAACTCGACTGAGTCTGTCTGCCCAAGAGTTTTGGATTCCTGGAAGATATACTGCCAGGAGATGAATTTGATGCTCTCTGGCGAAGGCCCATAATCTTAGAGCTTCGTTGCAAAGCGACAGAGAGCCAGTCCCTCCTTGTTTATGTAAAACATGGCTACTTGATTGTCCGTATGAATAAGGACCGCCATGTTGCTGAGAAGGGTATGAAAAACTCTGAGAGCTAGAACGATTGCTCGAAGTTCCAAGTGGTTGATATGAAGGGTGGTCTCCTGTGGAGACCAAGTGCCCTGAGTGGAGAGATCTTGAAGATGAGCTCCCCAACCTGTTTGGGAGGCATCTGTTGTGAGGGTTACTTGGGGCAACAATGGTTGAAAGGGGGCCCCCAACAACAGATTTTGAGTGGACATCCACCATTGGAGAGACCAAAAGAGACGTTTGGAGTTTGCTATTTGGTCAGAGAGCTCCTGATGCTTGAGTCCACTGGGTGGACAAAGTCCATTGAGCTGCTCTCATATGTAGGCGAGCATAGGGCACCACATGTACTGTGGAGGCCATGTGGCCTAATAGTTGTAGCATCTCCCTGGCAGTCAAGTGGCTTCTGGACTGAGTCTGGGAGGCTAAGTGCACTAGACGTTGGCAACGGGCCTGAGGAAGATAGGCCCTTGCAGTGGTGGTATCCAACCAGGCCCCTATGAATTCCAGGGACTGAGTAGGGGTGAGTTGAGACTTTGGCAGATTGATCACAAGTCCCAGATACTGCAGAATGCGTCTGGTGCGATCCAGGGAAGTCTGAGCCTCGGACTGAGATGGAGCTCGGATGAGCCAGTCGTCCAGGTATGGGAAGACAAAAATTCCCAGGTCTCGTAGAAATGCAGCTACTATTGCCATGCATTTGGTAAATACCCTTGGAGCAGAGGCTAGACCGAAGGGAAGTACTCTGTATTGGAAATGTTTTCCCTGGAACAGAAACCGTAGGAATTTTCTGTGGGATGGATGGATGAATATGTGTGTGTACGCATCCTTGAGATCTAGAGAACAAAGCCAATCCTGACTCTGTAGGTATGGAAGGAGAGTACCTAGAGAAAGCATCTTGAATTTCTCCTTGCATAGGAATTTGTTCAATTCTCTGAGATCTAGAATGGGTCTGTACCCCCCTGTTTCCTTGGGAATGAGAAAATAAGGGGAGTAAAACCCTGACCCCTGTTGAAGAGGAACCTCTTCTATTGCCCTTTGGGCGAGAAGGGTGGTCACCTCCTGACCTAACAGGTTCAGGAGAGATGGGGGAGAACTGAAACATCTCACCATGGTATGGGGAGGGAGGCTGGAGAAATGTAGTTTGTAGCCCTCTCTGATGATAGAGAGGGTCCATTGTTCTGATGTGATTTGCTCCCATCTGGGAGCAAAATGAGTTAACCTTCCTGGAATGGTGAGAGGCTCTGGATGTTTTAGAGCCAGAAAGGTTAAGTTCTCTAGAGTTAAGTCAAAAACCCTGAGGGGGTTGGGACTGCTGGGCTGTAGCAGCCCCTGCAGGTTTTGCCCTGGCCTGTTTAGGCTGCTGACGCTTAGGAGCAAAGCGAGCTGCAGAAGATTGTTGGCCAGTATTTGTAGCAAATCTGGCCTTCTTATAGAAAGGCTTCTTGAAAGATTTTTTCTTGACAGGGGCAGAGGTAGACTTAGAAAGTCTATCTAAAGCAGCATTTTCTGCATCCATTTGGGTGGCTTTGATTTGCCACTCCTTACCAAACAGATTCTCACCTGTACAGGGCAGATTTCCCAACCCATCCTGGACCCAGGGTTCTAGGTCAGAGGCCTGGAGCCAAGCAATTCTGCGAGCCGCTATGGCAATACCTGAGGCTCTGCTAGCACCCTCAAAGGAGTCAAAGGCTGCTCTGTTGGAGAACTTGGAAATATCTTGGGTATGCTTTAGCAAAAGAAGGAACTCCTCCTTTCTATCCTCTGGGATAAAGGGGAGAAAATGGCGTATTTTCAATGCAATCTCCTTCAGAAACATGCCCATATAGAGGCTGTATGAATTGATTCTGGCAATAAGCATACTTGCTTGAAAGATTTTTCTACCAAAAGCATCCAAAGTCCTACATTCTCTCCCTGGAGGAGTAGAAGAGTGTCTTTTGGTACTCTTTATCCTTTTCATAGCTCACTGCACCACAATAGAGTGGTGAGGGAGCTGAGTTTTTTGAAAACCAGGAGGAGGGACACGATACATGGTGTCCAAACGACGAGAATGTGGAGATAGGGTGAGAGGAGTCTCCCATAAGTCCATCATGTGTTCTTGAAGAATTTCATGAATGGGCAAGGTGACTGCCTCTTTGGGAACCTTAGAGTATCCTAAAATATCCAATTTTTTTGCTCTAGGTTCTTTTTCAGAGGTTACTGAAATAGAGAGACCTTTAGCTACTTCAATGATGAAGTCTTGAAAGGACAAATCCTCTGGAGGAGACATTCTACTCTTTGGAGAAGAGGGCTCTTCAGGTAGAGTTAGGGATACTTCAGCAGAGTCATCTGTTGAATCAGAATCATCAGAAGACTCGAAGCATCGTCTGTTTGCTTCCAGGGATCGATAAGCATATCGACCGGTATTGACATCGGGGGTACCCGGAACCGGATCGGTATCCTGGTCGATGTGGATGCCCTGGGTACCAGTATCGGTTGTGGTACCGGAACCGGAGTCGGTACCGCTGGCTGCGGTACCGAGGGCGTCGCAGCTCTAATAAAAGCCATAATGGCCTGCTGCATGGATTGAACTGTATGATCCATAGACGCCAAGACTGTCTGGATGTCGGTACCGGAAGATTGAGCCGGTACCCCACAGCAGTCTAACAGGTGATCGGTCGAGGCCGTGCCATCGATGTCAACCTGTAACCCCATAGGAGCAGCTTTGGAAGCCGGAGCTTCCCGCCGGGGTTGTTTGGCTGGGGCAGGGTCCTCAGGGTCAAGCCCGGGGGCATCTCGATACTTGGAGGGAGATTTGCCCTTTGAGGATCTGCCAGAGGAATGTTTGGCTACCTGAGATCCATCAGGAGAGGAAGACCTGGAAGATGTCGATGCTGGAGTATCTGTAAAAAACAGCATGTGAAACTTGGCTGCCCAGTTTTGTAAGCCACGTTTAGACATCAAAGAACAGGATGGGCAATCCGGAATGGAGCTGATATAGTACCGCTACACTTGGTGCATTTTTTAAAACCAGAGGCTGGTTTCTCTATGAGGGAGAATTCTGTGAAGGCCTAGAGGCCTCACAGAATAAACACACCAAGTGGGGAAAAATAAGATTTTTTTTTTTTAAAGAAATAAAGAAAAAAGACCGGCGGTACCGGTCCGGAATCGGGGAAGGCAGACACGCGGCCAAAGAAACAAATTAAAACAACAACTTCTTCAGCGGTGACAGGAACACGACCTGCTGGCTCCGCGGAAAAAGAAGAACTGAGGAGAGTTGGTCAGGAAGGCAGGAAGGTGGGAAGGCAGCGCGCATGCGCAGTGGGAGGCCCCAAAAGCTTTCCTTCTGGGAAGCTGGGGAGCTTTCCCATGCGGGCTCCGTCGGTACCGACGTACCCATATGTGAGGACTTATTCCTGCTTGTTCCTGGAGATTGTCCCTTTCCTATCATACCAATGGAGTTCTGTTTCTTCTATCCCTCTTTTTCCTGCAGCAACTTTGATCTAGTCCCTGTTTTTGCCTATTGTAAACCGCCCTGGTACCCATGGTGTGGGCGGTATATAAAGAAACAAAGAAAGATCTGCTCATAGCCCCAAGCTTGTAACTTTGCTATGCTCTTTCTGGGTCAGGTGTGTCTCCTGAAGGAGTAGAATATCAGTATGTGCTTTACTGATCAGGGAGAAACCCGTTTCTGCTTTATAGGTCCATGTAAGCCCTGCACATTGAGGGTAGACACCCTCGCTCCTTTACCCCCCTTCATTACTAGTTATTCCCCCCCCCCCCCCAATATAGAGTAGTTACTCACCTGTAATAGGTGTTCTCCAGGAGCAGCAGGAATCAGTCCTCACATATGGGTGACGTCGGCGCCGACGGAGCACTCGTGTGGAGCATTTCCCCAGCTTTCAAAGAAAGCCTTTGGGAATTGCAGCACGCATGCGCGGTCCCCTTCCCGCCCAAGGGTGCCATCTTGCTCAGTCTGATGACATAGCTAAAAGACAGCAAAAAATTAGGAAAATAAATCAGATGACTGCAACTCCAAGGGGAGGAGGGAGGGTTGTGAGGACTAATTCCTGTTGCTCCTGGAGAACACCTGTTACAGGTGAATAAGTACTCTTTCTCCAGGACCAAGCAGGAAGTCAGTCCTCACATATGGGACTCCCCAGCTTAAGGCTACCGGAGACCTCAAGCGGAAAAAATGAACTCCCTCTAGCTCGTCAGTATGTAAGGAAGGAATCTTCTCTGAGAACGCCCCCGACCGGTAGCCCAACACCAGGGCCGGAGGGTAGGAGTTGCCTAAACCCCAAAGAGATTATGGAGTACTGCCTGTCCGAAAGCACTGTCCCTGCGGGACTCCCTCTCAAGGCAGTAATGGGCCGCAGAAGTCTGGCTTGAAGACCAAGTAGCGGCCCGGCAGATGTCTGCCACCGGAACAGAGCGGAGATGAGCCACTGATGCAGCCTTCGCCCTGACACGATGAGCCGTGACTCGACCCTCCAACGAGAGGCCGGCTGCCCCATAAGCCCAGGCGATACAGTCAGCGACCCATATGGACAAAGTACGCTTGGAGACAGGTAGCCCCAACTTATTGGGATCAAAAGAAACGAAGAGCTGAACAGTCCTTCGATGATCCCACGTACGGTCAAGGTAGAAGGATAACACCCTCCTACAGTCCAGGGTATGCAGGACCATCTCAGCCCGGTTGGCATGCGGCCTGGGAAAAAAGGTCGGAAGAACCACTTCCTGATTGAGGTGAAAAGGGGAGACAACCTTAGGAAGAAATTTCGGGTGAGTCCGTAAGACTACCCTATTCCTGTAGAACCTAGTGTAAGGGGGATCAGACACTAGTGCCTGAAGTTCACTCACTCGCCTAGCAGAGGTAAGAGCTACCAGAAACAAGGTTTTCCAGGAGAGAAAACGGAGAGGGCAGGTAGCCATAGGTTCAAATGGCGGACAAGTAATCCGATGTAAGACCACATTCAGATCCCACTCAGGGGCTGGTGGACGCAGAGGAGGCTTAAGCAGGAGGCGGCCTCTGAGAAAACGAGCCACCAAAGGGTGGTTGGAAAGAGGCCTCCCGTCCACCGGCGAGTGGTGCACTGAGAGAGCACTGAGGTGAACCTTGACAGAGTTGGACTTAAGGCCTAGATTGGAGAGGTAAAGCAAATATTGCAATACTACCGCTACCAAGCACCAGAAGGGATTCTCGCCGTGCTGAGCACACCATGCGGAGAATCTACGCCACTTAAGAGCGTAGGATTTCCTGGTGGATTGCCGCCTAGAGGCCAAGACTACATCTTCCACCTCTCTAGGCAGGAGTAGGGGAGCCAGGACTACCCTTTCAGCAGCCAGGCCATCAGATGAAGGGACTGGAGGTTGGGGTGCAAGAGAGGCCCCTGGTCCTGAGACAGGAGATCGTGTTGAATCCCCAGAGGAAGAGGAGTGTCCACTGCCAGTTGCAGCACGAGTGGGAACCACAGCTGCCTCGGCCACCTGGGGGCTATCAGAATCATTGAGGCCCTGTCCTTGAGGACCTTGAACAGTGTTCGAGACACCAGTGGCGTGGGAGGAAACGCATATAGTAGGCCTTGGGACCACGGAATCAGAAAGGCATCCGCTGCTACTCTGAGAGGATGCGGTTGTCTGGAACAGAATCTCGGGAGTTGCCGGTTCAGAGGGCTGGCGAAGAGATCCATGGTGGGGAGGCCCCACCTGAGAAACATCTGCTGAACCCACCAATGGATTCAATCTCCATCCGTGTGGTTGCAGGATCCTGCTCAGTCTGTCCGCCAGGTAATTTTCTTGACCGGGGAGGTAGACAGCCTTGAGGAGGATCTCGTGATTGACGGCCCAAGAGCACAGCCGTTGTGCCTCCTGACAGAGAAGGAAGGAGCCTGTGCCTCCTTCTTTGTTCACGTATAACATGGCAACTTGATTGTCCGTCTGGACCAGTACAGACCGGTGAGAGGTGGGAGAAGGCTCTCAGAGCAAGGCGTATTGACCGTAGCTGCAGGACGTTTATCTGCTGAGCAGCCTCCAAAGGAGTCCAGAGACCCCGAGTACATGCCCCTTGGCAATGTGCTCCCCAACCTATAAGAGAAGCATCTGTCGTCAGCACTTGAGAATGCGGAGGGGATTGAAAATCCACTCCGAGTACCAGATTCGGAAGATGAAGCCACCATTGTAGAGAGGAGACGAGCAGGGTGGATATTCTCACCAAGTCTGAAGGCTCCCTGTGGCCTGATGCCACTGAGTTTGAAGGCTCCACTGAGCAGGCCGCATGTGCAGGCAGGCATTGGGGGTTACATGAACCATGGAAGCCATATGGCCGAGAAGTCTCAGGAATTGCCTGGTGGAGACCAGAGAATTACTGTGAAACTGCCTGGCTACATCCATCAACCGGAGGGCCCTGTCCACTGGCAGAAAAGCCTTCGCCTGAAGTGTGTCTAGCCTTGCTCCTATGAATTCCAAGTTCTGGGACGGGAGCAAAGTGGACTTTGCAAAGTTTATGACAAACCCCAAGTGCTGAAGCAGAGCCACAGTGCGAAAGGTGGCTTGACTGACCTCCTGGGAAGATTGGCCAGTCATCCAGGTATGGAAACACAAAAAGACCTTGAAGCCTCAGGAAGGCCGCCACAACCGCCAGGCACTTGGTGAACACCCTGGGAGCGGAGGTTAGGCCAAAGGGAAGTACTCTGTACTGGTAGTGGTCTCCTCCCACAACAAATCTGAGATATTGTCTGTGGTCTGGATGAATAAGGATGTGAGTATAAGCATCCTTTAGATCTAAGGAGCATAGCCAATCAACCTGCTGGAGGTAGGGCAGCAGGATTCCAAGGGTAAGAATCTTGAACTTTTCCCTCTCCAGGAACTTGAGGTTGCGCAAGTCTAGGATGGGTCGGAGGCCTCCTGTTCTTTTTGGTACCAGAAAGTACCTGGAATAAAAGCCGTGACCTCTCAGGTGGTGGGGCACCGGTTCCACAGCCTGGTCCTTTAGCAGACTTGCTAATTCCTGAAGGAGAAGGTCCCTGTGCAGAGGGAGTCTTGGAGGCTCCCCTGGAAAATAGGAGGGAGGCACCTGGTGAAAATGGAGAAGATAGCCCTTTTGGACTATATGGAGCACCCAGGTATCTGATGTGACGGCTGACCACCTGTGGGCAAAGTGGGCCAGCCGGCCTCCTGTGCTGGTGTGGAGCCAGCTGAGGAGAAGAGGCTATGCTTGCTGAGTCAAAAAACCCCACCCTGATGAGCAGGGGCCGGTGTTGGTGGCTTGGGGGCCTTCTGCCTACGGGGTCCATGACCCTGCCCCTTGGCCTGCTGACCCTGTTGGGGAGCTGCAGAGGCCTGATAATGAGGGTATTGTTTATAGACAGAGGACTTCCTCAGGTAAAAGGTCTTTTTTCCCGAGCCCTTCTTCTGAGAAGGGGCAGAGGTTTTTCTGGACAGCCTAGTCCTAGTCAGAGTCTCGGTCTCGAGTTCTGCAGCCTTTTCAGCCATGGGCTTGCCAAGAAGGTTTTCACCTCGGCAAGGGACATCGACCAACTTGTCCTGCACCCATGGCTCGAGGTCGGATGACTGTAGCCGGCCCCGGCTACTCGGGCCGAAGCCTCGAAGCCATCGTAGTCTGCTCGAGAGATAAACTTCGAGCACTCTCGAATACCAGTGGACAAAGCTTGGAACCACTGCAAAGGTTCCTCGGAGAGACCAGCAGAGAAACCGGCAATCTCCTTTGCCAGGTCTCGGAGGCACATGCCCATGTAGAGCTGGTAAGTCTGGACACGGCAAGCAACCATAGAGCCCTGGAAGCACTTCTTACCGAGGGCATCCAGGTTCCGGGCCTCCCGGCCGGGAGGCACCGAGGAGTGCATCTTCTGACTTTTCAGTCGATGCATGGCCGATTCCACAACCATGGAGTGGTGCGGTAATTGTGCCTTTTGGAACCCGGGGATCTTGCGGACTCGATAGATGGAATCGACCCGCTTGCTTAACACCGGCGTCAAGACCGAGGTCTCCCACATGTGGAAGAGCAGCCGCTCCAGCATCGGAGGAACCGGTACAGTAAAGGCCTCCTTTGGGGGAGAGTCATACTGGAGGGCCTCAAGCTCCTCGGCTCGAGGCTCCTTCTCGGGATCTGCGGGGAAGGCCAAGGCCTTGGCCATATCCCGCACGAAGTCCGAGAACCGGGTATCCTCCGGTGGGGATCGTCTCAGAGGTTCGGACTCGGGCGAGTCCGATGGGACACACCGAGTCCGATAAGTGTCGGGTGACTCTTCGTCCTCCATCTCCCAGCCCGACTCCTCGGAGGAGGAATCTAGCGGCTCCGGTCGGGCGGGCACCAATGCCATCCACCCCGACACCGAGGGTACCGGCATCGACGACCTCGGTCCCGAACTTAGGCCGAGGGAGACCGTGGCCGAGGATAGACTCAAGCCCACATGGACGAGGATCGGCTCGGCCTCCGGGGTCGACTTGGAAGTCGAGGTCCCGGTGGTCGGGGCAGATGCACCGGTGAGACCGGCGATCACTGCCCACTGCTGTTCCATGAAGGCAGCGAGGCTGCTCTCCAAGGCCGTCAACCTGAGTCCGAGCTCAGGAGACCCAGCAGCCCCCGACTCGGGTCCCGACGGTGTCGGGCCCGACGTCGGATCCCCTGGAGGAGAGTCCACGAGGACTACAGCACTCACGTGTCCAGGAGACTCCATCTCGATACGAGGATGCTTGGCAGGCCTTCCCGACTCCGAAGACCCGGGACAGCTATCGGTGCTATGCGACCTAGCCCTCGAGGAACCAGGAGCGTCCGACGACGCACTCGCGGGTTTCTTCTTCCTGCGATGTTCCCGCGAAGAAGACCCCCGCTCAGAGGAACCCCAACGCTGCTCGGGGCCGGAGTCCCGAGATGTCGAGGCCTCTGACGAGGTCCGGGCCTGTCCGGACGCGGAGTAAGAGAAGATCCTATCCTTCTGGTGCTGCCGAATCCTCAACGCCTTCGAGGACATTTTGCCACACGGATCACAGATCATTGGGTCATGATCGGGTCCGAGGCAGCGGAGGCAGCAGTCATGTGTTTCGGTAAGAGACATAAGTTTCTTACACCGATCACACTTTTTAAACCCGCTGGTAGCCATCGGGGGAAAAAGGGCCCCTGCGAGGTCAAAAGACCGGGCTGCCAGTGAAAAAAGAAAAATGGCGCCAACGCTTGTCACAAAGGACAAAAACCGAAAAAGAGAGAGTGGACTCGATACCGGTGTATCGAGCCAAGGCGGGAAAAGGATCCGGCGTCGAACCGAAGGTAGAAAAAGAAAAAACAGGGAAATCAACTTTTTCCTTGGGGAAAAATGAACTACATCCGTCAGGCTCCGCGGAAAAAAGAAGACTGAGCAAGATGGCACCCTTGGGCTTGAAGGGGACCGAGCATGCGCGCTGCAATTCTCAAAGGCTTTCTTTGAAAGCTGGGGAAATGCTCCGCACGAGGGCTCCGTCGGCGCCGACGTCATACATATGTGAGGACTGACTTCCTGCTTGGTCCTGGAGAACCCCCAGCTTTGAACTCCATCACGCTCTCATCCATTCCCACTCGCACTCTTGCAGAACACAGCCAACTCCCCTAACGTCTCCCCCAAACCATAAACGGTAAACACTCTACCTTTGCAATCTCTTTTCCCTTCATTTTGGGGTTTTCGGCTTCCCCAGGACAGCTCTGTCTCTAAACCTTCCCCCCCTCCCCCTGCATTCCATCACACCAGCCATAACCCATCCACATTTCATACTCCCCTATACTATTTTCTGCATCGGAGCCCTTCATGATAGGGCCTCCAGAGTCCAAGACATCCCACCAAAATCTGGCCGGTCATTGATACCCTCCAGGCCCGTAGGTTCGAACCTTTCATTTAACGCAATTGATGGGTCATTACCCTGGACCCCCACTTCAAGAACAGCTCGTGCAGCCATAACAACTTGGAAAATAGAAATGCTGTCTCTCAAAAGTCAATTATCACCCTATCAGCCCTGCAACAGGTCTATCTCCATGGACTACTGCTGTGCCAAAGCCGCTGGGATCTCCTGATCTTCCCACACCTTTCCATGTTGTCATGCAGCCTTCTCACAGTCTTTTTGCAGTCTAATCTATGCCATGCTCAGTCTCCTGTTGTCCATTCATGGCTGTTGCACCTTACACAGTTTTTAACCAGGCTGCCACTGCCTCAAGAGTCTGGAAAAATATGTGCACCCCGACTACAAATGTCAGTTGTGCTGGATACCACAGGGCTGCCTTGATGCCTTTGCGTGCCAGGCAATTCCTACATTTCAGCAGCTCCTTACGGCATCCAACGATCTCCGTCACTAGATAAGGGAATACCATGACTCGCCATGTCTTATATTCCATTTGTCCAGTCTGTCGGTACGCTCGTATAATAAACTCCCCGTCTTGAAATCTGAGCATTTTGATAAAGGCACTGTGTCTGGCAGCACCCTCTGGCTTTGGCCGCAACTGCCTATGGGACCGCTCCAGTACATAATCTCCAAAGATCAAGCATAAAGGCCACCGGATCGTGACCCTCTTCCCCCTCCAGGATTCCAAATATCTGGATGCTGGAGTGGAGATCTTGATTTTCATGGTCCTCCAATTTCTCATTCATCCAGGCCACTTGGTTTTTCAGAAAGACCATGTCTGCCATCAAAGTCTTTTTAATCATCCTTCCATCTTGCTGATTCTTGTCTCCGCCTCCTCCACTCTGGCCCCTAGCACCATAAATTTCTCCTTAGTCAGCACCTTACCCACGATTTCTGCTTTTGAGACACTGATTTCCTACAAGACCGTCAGCAGTGCCGAATCCTGCTCCAGTCCCCACCTCCTCTTATTCACTTGCTGCAGAGTAGCATCGAGATGGCGCCTGAGATGAGGTACCTGCTGCAGAAGCCACCGCCTTTGTTTTTACCATATACATATCCCAAAGGGTTTTAGCAGTTTTCATTCTGACTGACTTTGGCATGGCCTTTCGTCTTTTTTTTGTTTGTTTTCTTACGACTGATTGCGCATGAGTGGGCAGAAATCTGGGTAATAACGGTGGCTTTGCAGGGAGGTGGGAAAGCACCGCTCATGCACATCTGCTCACCTCGCCAGCCAGACAAGAAGCCCCACCTATTTGAAATTTGAACTTTAGATGAACACTTGCTGAAGACCATGAAAACCTGTGGGACTTTTAAAATAATAAAATATAAAGAAAGGATTAACTGAAGAAAGCATAGTTACTCACCTGTAACAGGTGATCTCCGGGAACAGCAAGAATTTAGTCATCACATATGGGTATCGTCGGTACTGACGGAGCCTGCGCGGGAACGCTCCCCAAGGTCCAATTAAAACGCTTTTGGGGCATCCCACAGCGCCTGCGTGCTGCCTTCCCGCCTTTACCAACTGCCTCTCTCCAGTTGAGCTTTAGAGCTGAGACAAAGAGAGAGAGCGCGAGGGAAAGGAAAAGAGATAGAGAGATACAACTCCTAGGGGAGGTGGGTGGGTTGTGAGGACTAAATTCCTGCTGTTCCCGGAGATCACCTGTTACAGGTGAGTAACTATGCTATCTCCAGGAGCAAGCAGGAATGTAGTTATCACATATGGGGACTCCCTAGCTTTAGGTGCCAGGGAGAGCCCCAGAAGTTGTGTCCCCCTGAGAAGGGCTCCACTTCCCCCCATGGATCTCTGACATCCTACCAGGGATGGTGGGTAGGAATTGAATAGGTATGGAACAGGTGTTTGAGAACAGCCTGACCAAACAAGGCATCCCGGCGGGAATCCTTGTCCAAGCAGTAATGGGCTGTGAAGGTATGAACAGAGGCCCAAGTGGCTGCTCGACAGATGTCAATAAACACAGAGTTCAGATGAGCCATTGAGGCTGCCATGGCTCTCACATTGTGAGCTCTGACATGGCCCTCCAGAGAAAGGTTCTTACTCTGATAGGCGAACGAAATACACTGAGCAATCCAGTTAGATAGTGTTCTCTTGGAGACTGGAAGTCCCAAATGAGAAGGATCAAAAGCAACAAAGAGTTGAGAGGACTTTCTATGGTGCTGTGTTATAAGTAAAAAGCTAGAGCTCTTTTACAGTCCAAGGTATGAAGATTCCTCTCTGCATTTGATGCATGAGGTCCTAGAAAAAAGACACGTAGGTAGACCTCTTGGTTGAGACGAAAAGGCAAGACCACCTTAGGCATAAAATGTGGACGAGTCCTAAGGACTACCTTGTCATGATGGAACCTTGTATAAGGTGGATTAGCTACTAATGCTTGCAATTCACTAATGCGGCGTGCTGATGTGATTGCAATGAGAAAGATAACCTTCCAAGAAAGAAATTTCAAGGAGGTGGTAGCTAAAGGTTCGAAAGGTGGCTTCATGAGCTGCCCAAGAACCAGGTTCAAGTCCCATGCCACCGGAGGTGGTCTAATGGGAGGCTTAGTTAGAAGGAGGCCTCTCATAAATCATGCTATAAGAGGATGAGAGGAAATAGGTTGTCCATTTAGAGGTTTAAGAGAAGCTGCAATAGCACTCAAATGGACTCTTACTGAATTTGTCTTAAGGACTGCATTAGACAAATGGAGGAGATACTCCAGCAAAGATTCCAGAGGTATGGCAAGGGGGTTAAGACCCTTTTCTGAACACCAAATAGTAAACCTTTTCCACTTAAAAGCATAAGAATGTCTAGTGGAAGGTTTTCTGGAAGCATAAAGAACATCTTTCACTTGCTGAGAAAGATGAAGGTCTTGGAGATCTAGGCCTTCAGCAACCAAGCCCTGAGATGCAGAGACTGGGGATTGGGATGCCATAACATTCCATTCTCCTGAGATAGGAGATCTGGAACAGACCCTAACTCCAGGGAGGGAGCTTGAGAGAGATGTAGAAGCAGAGGGTACCACACTTGCCATGGCCAATGTGGAGCTATGGGATCGGAAGGAGGAGCGTAACTCTTGCAGGTACACAGGAGAACAAAAAGAGCAAGAGAATAGAGTAGGTTTGGAACAGACTGCTTTATTGAAGATGGTCCCTACGCGTTTCGGCTTGCGCCTTCTTCGGGGGACATACAGCTACCATGGGGTTGAACAAACAATGTTAGAATAAAAAAGTTTTAGCAATCAATGTATCACATTCAAGATAAATGATAGTCTCAAAAGAATATTTTTATACAACACAAATAAAAGAATAATCATTTAAAAACAATAAAAGGAAAAAATTTTAAACACTTATATCCACACGTATGTTATATGAATAAATTACATGTAAAACAAAAGAACAAACCAGAGAACCAAATAAATTGCTAAAGGTTAAAAATGGAAAATATTAGAATTAAAAATATTAAAAATATATTAAAATTATATTAAAATTATATTAAAAATATATTAAAAATATATTTAAAATATATTAAAAATATATTGTAGACAAACAAGGGCCGAGACAGAGGACTTGAAGTATGAAAAAGAGAAAAGCAATAATCGCATAATTAAACAAATACTATATAAATATAAATATGTGTCAATTGATAATGAATAAATAATAAACAACCATAAAGATGATAATAAATAAATAAAAAATGATAAAAAGTATAATAAATAGATAATAATTATTAAATAGATAAAACAATGTGAATAAATAAATTAAAATGTACTAATGGTAATGTGGTAACATACCAACGTTGTATAGGGTAGAATGTCTCAAGGACACTTTGGAGAAGGCACTATGTATGGATAGAGCCGTGTGTGACAAGCTTGTCTCTTAAAGACAGTTGGGTCGTAGCACTATATAATAACTATAAAAAAGAAAAACTATGTAATCACATGTTAAGATGAACCATTGAATAAGATGCACACATGAATACAAATAATAAAAACAAAATATAAAAAATAAAAATAAAAATATAGAAATAAATGAATAAAAATAAAATATAATATATAACGTATGATATACGAAATAAAATAAAATATATAATGTATGACATATACCGCATAATATAAACCACATAATATATAACATACAATAAATATGTGACAATCATATATAATAAAAAAATAAAATAAAAATATGTGATATATAATGTATATAATATAAATATGTATAAAATGAAGTAAAAATGTGTTCATACGTCAAAACATCTATGGAAATATAAACTATGTATTAAAAATATATTATATATAAAATATTAACAATATATTAAACATATTAAACATATATTAAACATATAGACAAGGGGAAATAGTAATAAAATAGAAGGGCACTTCTAATATTATGAATCTATAAGCAGAACATTCAATATAGAATGGACTACAAATGTGGACACGGAGCATACTGTGATAAGACACTAGCATACATTGAGTGTAAGGATTATTGCTCCGATAGAAGAGAGAGGGATGTACAAGAGAATTCAATAGTGTCAATGTACATGTGGGTGGTCAACTCATGAGACAGATTAAAAAAATAAAAAAGATATTTTGGGGGAAAGAGTACAAAAAGTGTTTAAGACGCGCTGGTGAGCTTCGGAGTAAACATGTTTAATGTAATTTAAGGATCGATGGTATGACCTGACATCTAACAATATTACGATACACATGTTACTAGAAGGTATAAGTGAAGAAATCTAATAAAATACAAGTGTATAGATATGTAAAACCATATATGTAATAATGAAACTAATTCTTGTATATCATGCATAAAAAATGACATGCGTATCGCCAAAGATTGAATAGTGTGCTTTACAATATAAAAATGATGATGTAATGGAAAACCGAGTGTATATATGAAGAATAAGTATACACGCTGGATAATTTTGAAGAGCTAAAATTAAATGACAGATAGCTAAGGGAGACACTGCACATAAAAACTCTAAACGTAAAAACGCCAAGTGTCAAGGGACATTTATAAAAAAGGAAGAAGAATCGTGCACTGGACAAGGAGACTGTACGCAGAGGAAACTTAGTGAGTTGAATGAATTATACCTGATCATCAATGCAAACAAAAATTGAAAATAAGAACTTGATCAGTATTTTGTAAAAGACGAAAGGCATAAAGACTGGAGGGACGAAGTTGAGAGATTGAGAGCGTACTTACTGATTAGACAGAGAAGTGAAAACCATACGATGTGCGAATGCAGAGGCTCACAGCATGTCAGAACTTGCAATACTGCAACATTGAAAGGGGGAACAACGAGAAGAAGTCTTGTTATAGATGCCAATTTTTGTGCCTTTTTTTTAAAAAAAAGACGTCACGAAATGGGCGGAGTAAAAATCAGAACCGTATTCAAAAGCTCCTTCAATAACAAGCATCTTTTTGAGTCTATTTGTTACAAAATATATATAGTATAATGCACTGATAAAAAAACAATTACAAACTGTCAGGGCAATAGTATATACGATGGTCTATAAAAATGTGATTACATAATAAGACAACTATTGTATATATTAAGAATCTAGAAAAAGGAACCAATCTTTTAAAATAAATGTAAGCGACGTACCATTTAAAAATAGGACATAATAGACTAAAAAATAAATAAAAATAATGATAAACAAGGGAGCTATAATATTGCCTTAAAATTTTATATATTTGTTAAAAAATAAATAAATGAATAAATATAAAAAATTAAAAAATTAATAAAAATTTTACAAAAATACATATAGGATGGACCAAGTAGCATATTGGAAACAATATCATATTATGTATGTCAAGAGGGATGTTATGATATTGTTGTCAAAGAATAAATGAATATGATACATCAAAGAATATATATATGAAGAAAAAATGAAAATAAATGACACATTATATAAATGTAAACAAATGAGTAATATACCATAGTCAGTACCACAACTTCAAACAAAGAAGACAGTATAAAAAATAGGCGAATAAACATAGAACCTGGATTGTTTTGATAAATAATTAATTGTGAGAAAATAATTTATTGTAAAAAAATTTTTGTAAAAAATTTTTATTGTAAAAAAATTGAGAGATCACTTTCTTGATTGAGTCCGAATGGATGTAAACTGTTAAAATCATAAATATATCGTTGTTCCAACTTAAGTAAAGTATGATTAATATCGCCACCACGCCAGTGTGGAACAACAGTTCTAATAACTAAAAACTTAAGATCACTAACCAAATGTCCCTTCTCTACCCAGTGTGAAACTAATGGTTTATCCGTCAGTTGTCTTTGAATGTTGCTCCTGTGTTCTATAATACGTGTTCTGATCTGCCGTACGGTTTTTCCTATATAAATCATATCACAGGGGCATTGAATTAAGTAGATTACATTAGTAGTTTTACAGTTGGAATAATGGTTAATGACGATTTTATGACCAGTGGACTTATGTGTAAAACTATTTTTAACTGTAATGACATGAAGGCAGACAGAACAATTTCCACAGCTGTAGTTACCTTTGACTGTAGGGGTAGTTCTGGAGACAGTCAGGGCAGAGGGGACTAAAAAATGGCTCAGGTTGGGAGCACGCTTGTATGAAATCATGAGTTGTTTAGATTGAAAGGCTGGTAAGGAGGCGATCAGATCCCATTCTTGTTTTAGTATATCCGTGATAAGTTTGGAATGTGATGAAAATGTGAGAGGACAGGTGATTTTATCAAATTTAGGCCGTGCTATATTTTGTAAGAGTGTACAGCGATCAGTAGCAGATGCTCTCTGATATGCTCTGTGGATGCATTTATTAGGATATCCTCGCTGCTCAAAACGCTGGTATAGATCAGTAGCATGTTTTTCAAAATCCGTGTCATTAGTGCATATACGTCTAATTCTGAGAAATTGACTCACCGGTAAATTTTGCTTGAAGGAAGTATTATGGCAACTGTCATAAGTAAGAAACGTATTCCTATCTGTTGGTTTTCTGTATAGGTCAGTTATGAAACCTTTGTCTGACTTCTTAATCATAATGTCAAGATATGGTATGGAATCAAGACTGTAAGTACCCTCAAATTGTAAATGTACATCTAAGGTATTAAGCCAAAGATGGAAGGAATGCAGAATATCTTCAGGGCCGTCCCAAATGACAAGAACGTCGTCGATGTAACGTTTCCAGAGAAGGATATGTTTCTTATATGGGTGAAATGATAGAAACTTCTTCTCAAACTCTGATACATAGAGATTTGCAACATCAGGGGCCATGGGCGAGCCCATGGCTACCCCTTTGATCTGCTTGTAAAAAAGGCCTTTAAAAATGAAAAAGTTTTCAGACATAACCAAAGAAGCTAATTGTGTGGGAAAAAAAGTGGGAATGCGGACTGGTTTTGGTCTTTGAATTAATGTGTTTGCCAATACTTCCAAAGCTGCTTCCTGTGGGATGTTTGTATATAGGGAGTTAATGTCTAAGGTTAGTAAAATAAGATTGTGATATCCTTCAAAATCTTTAAGAATATTAATAATGTGAGTAGAGTCTTTGACATAAGAGGGCACTAATGACACAAATGGACGCAAGAACAAATCCAAGAATTTTGAAAGAGGTTCAAGCAGTGAGCCGTTGGCTGAAACAATTGGCCGACCAGGAGGATTGTGTATGGATTTATGGATTTTTGGAAGCATGTAAATTGTGGGTGTAATGGGATGAGTAACAGTGAGAAAGGCTATTTCTTTGGGTGTTAAATAGCCAGCTTCTTTGCCAATGTATAACAAATGATCTATTTTTTGTTGTAGTGTGGTAGTGGGATTGTCAAAAATTTTTTGATAGAACATAGCGTCATTCAACTGACGTTTAACTTCTGTGATATAAGCATCTCTATCCTGGACAACGATAGCACCACCTTTGTCTGCAGGCTTGATTATTATAGACTGATTTGATTGGAGACTTCTTAATGCTGATTTCAAAGGAGCTGATAGATTATAATATGATTTTTTCTGTTTGGTTTTATATAATGCACTGACTCTAGTGAGCACCCTGTGTTCATATGCCGTGATCATAGGATCAGGGAATGATGGAGGAAGCCAGGTGGATGGTTTTTTGACAATAGAAAAATCCGAGGAGAGGGCAGGATTATTGGCAAAATGATCTATTATTTTAAGTTTACGGAAGAACTTGTAAAGTTCAACATGTGTTAGAAAATTGTCATGACGTTTGGTGGGAACAAATGATAGGCCCTTGTTAAGGACCTGAAGTTCAAGTGCTGTCAATGAGTATGAAGATAAATTAATGACTGAATTTATAGATCCCAATCTAGGTTCCTTTTTGCCATCATATCCTGACTGTGTCTTCTTTCTTGCGGTGAAAACTGCCTTGACTGTTGGTACCTGTTTCGTGGTGGGCGTGGTGGTGGGGATCTTGGAAGCGCGTCTCTTCTTCCTTTGGCCCATAGGGAGTCCATTTGAAAATCCCGCTTATAAGTTGATTTAGAGGAGTGTGCAACTGGAGAGCGTGGTTGTGTGGGAAAGAGGGGAGCAGATGTGTCTATATTGTCATTGGAGTGATGGCGTGATCTTTTATTGCTCCTTTCTTTTTCTGGAGTGGCTGAGGGGGACCTGCGTCTACTTGGATATTTATCCTTTATATTGGTCTTAAAATTATTACGGGGTGATCTGGAGGTGTAATATGGTCTAGACGATTTGAATGGTCTCCTAAAGGACGTACTGCCTTTCCTATCTTTGTGGTCTGATTTACTATAGTTCCAATAGTATACGGTGTTCTGCTTATAATCATAATCATCATCATCTCTTTTGAGTTTATTAATTTTAGCTTCTTTGATAGATCGTCTATATTCCAAATTGTTTTTATCAAACTTGCTTTTCTCTAAGTCATACTGTGAATCCTTTTTCTTGAGATTATCAATCTTAGAGTCTATTTGCGGTTTAAGTGTCTCGGCCCTTCATTTAGAAGTATTAATTAAAAGGATCATAAGATCCAAGGAACATTTATTTAAAATCTTTATCCAGTTAGACATAAAAACACTATCATCTTTAAACATTCCGGGTGCCTTCTGCACCCTAAGTCCTCTGGGAATGGTCTTTCTTCTGCAGTATTCGAGTAAGGAAGCTGCATGTAATTCTTCTCTTACATACTTTTGCGTCAACCAAACCAGTTCTCTCCATTCATCTTCTAAGTTGGGGACCGACTCTTCTTCTGTGCAGAAGGGGTCCTCAGAGAGCAAACCTTTTAAATCTTCTTCTTTATAACTCAAAACTCCTTGCCACGGAGAGAACATGGCTCCACAAAATACGGGATCGGAAGGAGGAGCGTAACTCTTGCAGGTACACAGGAGAACAAAAAGAGCAAGAGAATAGGGTAGGTTTGGAACAGACTGCTTTATTGAAGATGGTCCCTACGCGTTTCGGCTTGCGCCTTCTTCGGGGGACATACAGCTACCATGGGGTTGAACAAACAATGTTAGAATAAAAAAAGTTTTAGCAATCAATGTATCACATTCAAGATAAATGATAGTCTCAAAAGAATATTTTTATACAACACAAATAAAAGAATAATCATTTAAAAACAATAAAAGGAAAACATTTTTAAACACTTATATCCACACGTATGTTATATGTATAAATTACATGTAAAACAAAAGAACAAACCAGAGAACCAAATAAATTGCTAAAGGTAAAAATGGAAAATATTAGAATTAAAAATATTAAAAATGTGTTAAAATTATATTAAAAATATATTAAAAATATATTTTTTATACTAACATTGTTTGTTCAACCCCATGGTAGCTGTATGTCCCCCGAAGAAGGCGCAAGCCGAAACGCGTAGGGACCATCTTCAATAAAGCAGTCTGTTCCAAACCTACTCTATTCTCTTGCTCGTTTTGTTCTCCAATGTGGAGCTATGAGAATCATGTGGTCTCTGTCTCTCTGAAGCTTGAACAGGGTTTTGGGAATTAGGGGAATGGGTGGAAAGGCATACAGGAAGTCTTGGCCCCAGTAAAGGAGGAAAGCATCCCTGGCCTGAGCCCCCTGAGCCAGAATTATGGAACAGAACTGGGGAAGTCTGGCATTCCACGGACTTGCAAAGAGGTCTTTGCCCGGGATTCCCCGAAGTTGAAATATCCTGGTCACCTGGTCTGCATGCAGAGACCACTCGTGTGGAAGGAGAACCCGATTGAGTCTGTCCGCCCAAGAGTTTTGAATGCCTGGAAGATATACTACCAGCAGATGAATCTGATGCTCTCTGGCGAGGGCCCATAGTCGCAAAGCTTCGTTGCAAAGAGACAGAGAGCCTTTCCCCCCTGCTTGTTCACATAGAACATGGCTACCTGATTGTCCATATGAATGAGGACTGTCTTGTAGCTGAACAGGGAGTGGAACACTTGCAGAGACAGGAAAATTGCTCTGAGTTCCAAGAGCTTGATATGCAGACAACTCTCTTGCGGAGACCAAGTGCCCTGGGTGGAGAGGTCTTGCAGATGAGCTCCCCAACCCATTGGAGAAGCATCTGTTGTGAGAGTTGCATGGGGTAAGGGTTTTTGAAAAGGGCACCCCAGCAACAGATTTTGAGTGGACGTCCACCACTGGAGGGACAAAATGAGGCGACTTGTGTTTGCTATTTTGTCTGACAGGCACCCTGATGCCTGGGTCCACTGGGTGGATAAAGTCCACTGAGCTGCCCTCATGTGAAGGCGAGCATATGGAACCACATGCACGGTGGATGCCATGTGGCCCAGCAATTGCAACATTTCTCGAGCAGTTAGATGAGGCTTTAGCACTGCTTGAGAAGCTAACTGCACCAAGCGAAGGCAACAGGCCTGGGGAAGATAGGCCCTTGCCCTTGAGGTATCCAGAAGAGCTCCTATGAACTCTAAAGACTGAGTGGGAGTCAGAGTGGATTTCGGGATGTTTATTACCAGCCCTAAATACTGAAGGACTGTGTTGGAGCTCGAATGAGCCAGTCGTCCAAGTAAGGGAAGACGAATATTCCCAGAGTGCAGAGAAATGCTGCTACCACAGCCATGCATTTCGTGAACACCCTTGGTGCAGAGGCCAGACCAAAAGGAAGCACCCTGTATTGGTAGTGCTTTCCTTGAAAAAGGAACCAAAGGAACCTTCTGTGGGTTGGATGGATGAGGACATGGGTGTACGCATCCTTCAGATCTAGACAACAAAGCCAATCCTAACTCTGAAGGTATGGAAGCAGAGCTCCGAGAGAAATCATCTTGAATTTCTCCTTGACAAGGAATTTGTTCAATTCTCTGAGATCTAAGATAGGTCTGTATCCCCCTGTTTTCTTTGGGATAAGAAAATAAGGGGAATATAACCCTGTGCCCTGTTGATAAGAACATAAGAACATAAGATATGCCATACTGGGTCAGACCAAGGTCCATCAAGCCCAGTATTCTGTTTCCAACAGTGGCCAATCTAGGTCATACGTACCTAGCAGTTTCCCCAAGGGACACAGGTTCCACAATGCTTGTATTGGTTCAAGCATTGATATCCTGGGTCCCTTCTTAATAATGGTTTATGGACCTTTCCTCCAGGAACTTGTCCAAACCTTTTTTAAACCCAGCTACACTAACAGCCTTTACTACATCCTCCGGTAACAAATTCCAGAGTTTGATTACACGTTGAGTGAAAAAATATTTTCTTTTATTAGTCTTAAATAGTTTACCCTGTAGCTTCATTGCATGTCCCCTAGTCTTTCTATATTCTGATAAGGTAAACAATCGATCTACGTTTACCCGTTCCACTCCATTCATTAATTTATAGACTTCTATCATATCTCCCCTCAGCCGTCTCTTTTCCAGGTTAAAGAGCCCCAACCTTTTTAGCCTTTCTTCATAGGAGTAGCCTTCCATCCCCTTTACCATTTTGGTGGCTCTTCTCTGAACCTTTTCTAAAATTGCTATATCCTTTTTAAGATACGGCGACCAGAATTGCACACAATATTCAAGGTGCGGTCTCACCATGGAACGATATAGAGGCATTATAATATCTTTTGTTTTATTTTCCATTCCTTTCCTTATCATACCTAGCATTCTATTTGCTCTCTTGGCCGCCGCTGCACACTGGGCCGAGGGTTTTAACATGGTATCCACAAGGACGCCTAAAGAGGCACTTCTTCTATTGCCCCTTGGGCAAGAAGGATGGCAACCTCCTGACCTAACAGGTTGATGAGAGAGGTCGGAGAATTGAACTGCTTCACTATTGTGTGAGGGGACATGCTTGAAAAATGAAGTTTGTACCCCTCCTTTATGATGGAGAGTGTCCATTGCTCTGCTGTCATTTGCCCCCATCTGGGGGCAAAATGACATAACCTTCCTGGAATGGTGGACGGTTCTGGTCCTTCCAGAACCAGAAAGGCTAAATTCTCTAGCTGAAGGTCAAAGGCCCTGGAGAGGCTGAGCCTGCTGGGCCGGTGGAGACCTAGCAGCCTTTGCTTTCTTCTGTTTGGGTGGTTGCTGACGTTTGGTTGAAAACTGACCTGCAGAAGATGCCTGCTGACCATAAGCAGGATAAAATCTTTTCTTTTTAGAAAAAGATGTTTTCTTAAACAACTTCTTTCTAACAGGATCAGGATTTTCTGAACCTCCTTACAACCTTACCAATGTGTGCCGTGCCTTCCTGTCTAATCAATGTGTGTATACCCCAAAATTTCCCGTCATGATTTGACAATTTCCAATCTGTAATCAAACCGCTGCTGATCGCTGGAAGTAGCGGTATACAAATGTACACTAAATAAATAAATAAAATAAAGCAGTGGACTTGGATAGTCTATCCAAGGTGGAATTTTCAGCATCCATTTCATTGGCTTTTTCCTGCCAATCTTTACCAGTTCTCATCAGTACAAGGGATATTTCCCAATTTATCTTCTACCCAGAGCTCTAAATCAGATGCCTGGAGACAAGCAATTCTACGTGCACCTATGCATTCACGTCATGGAGGATTAGAGGCATGTCTTTATGCACTTCTAATCCTTCTCATAGTTAACTCCACCACAATAGAGTGGTGAGGAAGCTGAGTCTTATGGAACCCAGGACAAGGAGGGACACGATACATAGTATCCAACCTATGAGAATGAGGAGAGGTGGTAAGAGGTGTTTCCCACATCCTCAACATGAGATCATATAGAATCTCATGAATGGGTAGAGTAGCTGCCTCCTTAGGAGTTTTGGGATATTGTAAAATTTCCAACTCCTTGGCCCTGTTTCAGGGGCCACAGTAATGGACAGGCCCAGAGTCACCTCTCTGATCAAGTCTTGGAAAGACATGTCCTCTGGAGGAGACATCCTGCGTTTAGGGGAGGACGACTCCTCTGGAAGAAGCATCGCTGCATCGAAAGAACTTTAAGAATCCTCAGATTCTTCTGAGGACTCAAAGTATCGTCTGTCCGGATGCTCCTGCAGAGCCCGATACCCATATCGACCAAGGTTGGTACTGGGAAAGAGTAGTTACTCACCTGTAACAGGTGTTCTCCAGGAGCAGCAGGAATCAGTCCTCACATATGGGTGACGTCGGCGCCGACAGAGCCCTCGTGCGGGGCATTTCCCCTGCTTTCAAAGAAAGCCTTTGGGAATTGCAGCTCGCATGCGCGGTCCCCTTCCCGCCCAAGGGTGCCATCTTCCTCAGTCTGATGACATAGCTAAGAGACAGCAAAAAATTAGTAAAAACAAAGCATATGACTGCAACTCCAAGGGGAGGAGGGAGGGTTGTGAGGACAGATTCCTGCTGCTCCTGGAGAACACCTGTTACAGGTGAGTAACTACTCTTTCTCCAGGACCAAGCAGGAAGTCAGTCCTCACATATGGGACTCCCCAGCTTAAGGCTACCGGAGACCTCAAGCGGAAAAAATGAGCTCCCTCTAGCTCGTAAGTACGTAAGGAAGGAATCTTCTCTGAGAACGCCCCCGACCGGTAGCCCAACACCAGGGCCGGAGGGTAGGAGTTGCCTAAACCCCAAAGAGATTATGGAGTACTGCCTGTCCGAAAGCACTGTCCCTGCGGGACTCCCTCTCAAGGCAGTAATGGGCCGCAAAAGTCTGGCTTGAAGACCAAGTAGCGGCCTGGCAGATGTCTGCCAACGGAACAGAGCGGAGATGAGCCGCTGACACAGCCTTCGCCCTGACACGATGAGCCGTGACTCGACCCTCCAACGAGAGGCCGGCTGCCCCATAAGCCCAGGCGATACAGTCAGCGACCCACATGGACAAAGTACGCTTGGAGACAGGTAGCCCCAACTTATTGGGGTCAAAAGAAACGAAGAGCTGAACAGCCCTCCGATGCTCCCGCGTACGGTCAAGGTAGAAGGACAACGCCTTCCTACAGTCCAGGGTATGCAAAACCATCTCAGCCCGGTTGGCATGCAGTCTGGGAAAGAAGGTCGGAAGAACCACCTCCTGATTGAGGTGAAAAGGTGAGAAAACCTTAGTAAGAAACTTAGGGTGAGTCCATAAGACTACCCTATTCCTGTAGAACCTAGTGTAAGGAGGATCAGACACTAGTGCCTGAAGTTCACTCACTCACCTAGCAGAGGTAAGAGCTACCAGAAACAAGGTTATCCAGGAGAGAAAACGGAGAGGGCAGGTAGCCATAGGTTCAAAGGGCGGACAAGTAATCCGCTGTAAGACCACATTCAGATCCCACTCAGGGGCTGGTGGACGTAAAGAGGCTTGAGCAGGAGGAGGCCTCTGAGAAAACGAGCCACCAAAGGGTGGTTAGAAAGAGGCCTCCCGTCCACTTGCGAGTGGTGCGCTGAGAGAGCACTAAGGTGAACTCTGACAGAGTTAGACTTAAGGCCCAGATTGGAGAGGTAAAGCAAATATTGCAACACTACCGCTACCAAGCACGAGAAGGGATTCTCGCTGTACTGAGCACACCATGCGGAGAATCTACGCCACTTAAGAGCGTAGGATTTCCTGGTGGATTGTCGCCTAGAGGCCAAGACTACATCTTCCACCTCTCTAGGCAGGAGTAGGGGAGCCAGGACTACCCTTTCAGCAGCCAGGCCATCAGATGAAGGGACTGGAGGTTGGGGTGCAAAAGAGTCCCCTGATCCTGAGACAGGAGATCGTGTTGAAACCCCAGAGGAAGAGGGGTGTCCACCGCTAGCTGCAGCAGAAGTGGGAACCACGGTTGCCTCGGCCACCTAGGGGCTATCAAGATCAATGAAGCCCCGTCCTTGAGGACTTTGAACAGCGATCTGGACACTAGTTGCGTGGGAGGAAACGCATACAGTAGGCCTGTGGACCATGAGATCAGAAACGCAACCGCTGCTACTCTGAGAGGATGCGGTTGTCTGGAGCAGAATCTCGGGAGTTGCCGGTTCAGAGGACTGGCGAAAAGATCCATGGTGGGGAGGCCCCACCTGAGAAAGACCTGCTGAACCACTAACGGGTTCAACCTCCATTAGTGTGGTTGCAGGATCCTGCTCAGTCTGTCTGCCAGGTAATTTTCTTGACCTGGGAGGTAGACAGCCTTTAGGAGGATTCCGTGAGTGACGGCCCAAGAGCACAGCCGTTGTGCCTCCTGACATAGAAGGAAGGAGCCTGTGCCTCCTTGTTTGTTCACGTAGAACATGGCAACTTGATTGTCCGTTTGAACCAGTACAGACTGGTGAGACGTGAGGTGGGAGAAGGCTCTCAAAGCTAGGCGTATCGCCCGCAGCTCCAGGAAGTTTATCTGTTGAGCAGCCTCCCAAGGGGTCCAGAGACCCTGAGTACATGTCCCTTGGCAATGTGCTCCCCAACCGAGAAGAGAAGCATCTGTTGTCAGCACCTGAGAATACGGAGGGGATTGAAAAACCACTCCGAGTACCAGATTTGGAAGATGAATCCACCATTGCAGAGAGGAGACTAGCAGGTCCGATATCTTTACTGAGTCTGCTAGGCTCCCCGTGGCCTGATGCCACTGAGTGCAAAGGCTCCACTGAGCAGGCCGCATGTGCAGGCGGGCATTGGGGGTGACAGGAACCATGTAAGCCATATGGCCGAGTAGTCTCAGGAATTGCCTGGCAGAGACCAGGAAACTGCTGCGAAACTGCCTGGCTACATCCATCAACCGGAGGGCTCTGTCCATAGGCAGAAAAGCCTTCGCTTGAAGTCTGGCCCCTATGAATTCTAAGTTCTGGGATGGAAGCAAAGTGGACTTTGCGAAGTTTATGACAAACCCCAAGTGCTGAAGTAGAACCACAGTGCGAAGGGTGGCTTGAGTGGCCTCCTGGGAAGATTGGCCCATTATGAGCCAGTCGTCCAGGTACGGAAACACAAAAAGACCTTGAAGCCTCAGGTAGGCCGCCACCACTGCCAGGCACTTGGTGAACACCCTGGGAGCGGAGGACAGGCCAAAGGGTAGTACTCTGTACTGATAGTGGTTTCCCCCCACAACAAATCTGAGATAGTGTCTGTGGTCTGGATGAATAAGGATGTGAGTATACGCATCCTTTAGATCTAAGGAGCATAACCAATCTCCCTGCTGGAGGTAGGGCAGCAGGATTCCAAGGGTAAGCATCTTGAAGTTTTCCCTCTCCAGGAACTTGTTGAGGTTGCGCAAGTCTAGGATGGGTCTGAGGCCTCTTGTTCTTTTTGGTACCAGAAAGTACCTGGAATAAAAGCCGTGTCCTCTCAGGTGGTGGGGCACCGGTTCCACAGCCTGATCCTTTAGCAGACTTGCTAACTCCTGAAGGAGTAGGTCCCTGTGCAGAGGGAGTCTTGGAGGCTCCCCTGGAAAATAGGAGGGAGGCACCTGGTGAAAATGGAGAAGATAGCCCTTTTGGACTATATGGAGCACCCAGGTATCTGATGTGAAGGCTGACCACCTTTGGGCAAAGTGGGCCAGCCGGCCTCTTGTGCTGAGAGAAGCCAGCTGAGAAGAGGCTATGCTTTCTGAGTCAAAAACCCCCACCCTGCTGAGCAGTGGCCGGTGTAGGTGGCTTGGGGGCCTTCTGCCTACGGGGCCCCTGACCCTGCCCCTTGGCCTGCTGACCCTGTTAGGGAGCTGCAGAGGCCTGATAATGAGGGTATTGTTTATAGGCAGATTTTCTTTTTTTTTTTTTTTTACATTCTCTTATATACCGCGCTATTCTGTATCAGTGCGGTTTACATTGAACAAACTGAAATTACATTGAACAGGGCATTATAACTTGGAGACTGATGACTTCCTCGGGTAAAAGGTCTTTTTTCCAGAGCCCTTCTTTTTCTGAGAAGGGGCAGAGGTTTTTCTGGACAGTCTAGTCCTGGTGAGAGTCTCGGTCTCGAGCTCAGCAGCCTTTTCAGCCATGGGTTTGCCAAAAAGGTTTTCACCCAGGCAGGGGACATCGACCAACTTGTCCTGTACCCATGGCTTGAGGTCGGATGACTGTAGCCACTGATGCCGGCCCCGGCTACTCGGGCCGAAGCTTCGAAGCCATCATAGGCTGCTCGAGAGATAAACTTCGAGCACTCCCGAATACCAGTGGACAAGGCCTGGAACACCTCTGCAAAGGTTCCTCGGAGAGACCAGCAGAGAAACCGGCAATCTCCTTTGCCAGGTCTCGGAGGCACATGCCCATGTAGAGCTGGTAGGTCTGGACACGGCAAGCAAGCATAGAGCCCTGGAAGCACTTCTTACCGAGGGCATCCAGGTTCCGGGCCTCCAAGCCGGGAGGCACCGAGGAGTGCATCTTCTGACTTTTCAGTCGATGCATGGCCGATTCCACAACCATGGAATGGTGCGGTAATTGTGCCTTTTGGAACCCGGGGCTCTTGCGGACTCGATAGATAGAATCGACCCGCTTGCTTAACACCGGCGTCGAGGCCGGGGTCTCCCACATGCGGAAGAGCAGCTGCTCCAGCATCGGAGGAACCGGAACAGTAAAGGCCTCCTTCGGGGAAGAGTCATACTGGAGGGCCTCGAGCTCCTCGGCTCGAGGCTCCTCCTCGGGATCCGCGGGGAAGGCCAAGGTCTTGGCCATATCCCGCACGAAGTCCGAGAACCGGGTATCCTCCGGTGGGGATCATCTCCGAGGTTCGGACTCGGGCGAGTCCAATGGGACACACCGAGTCCGATGAGGGTCGGGTGACTCTTCGTCCTCCGTCTCCCAGCCCGACTCCTCGGAGGAGGAATCGAGCGGCTCCGGTCAGGCGGGCACCGATGCCCTCCGCCCCGACGCCGAGGGTACAGGAGTCAACGACCTCGGCCCCGAACGGGAGGTCGAGGGAGACCGTGGCCGAGGATCGACTCGAGCCCGCATGGACTCGAGGATCGGCTCGGCCTCCGGGGTCGACTTGGATGTCGAGGTCCCGGTGGTCGGGGCAGATGCACCGGTGAGACCGGCGATCAATGCCCGCTGCTGTTCCATGAAGGCAGGGAAGCTACTCTCCAAGGCCATCAACCTGAGTCCGAGCTCAGGAGATCCAGCAGCCCCCGACTCGGCCCCGACGGCGTCGTGCCCGACGTCGGCTCCCTCGGAGGACAGTCCACGAGGACAACAGCACTTACGTGTCCAGAAGACTCCATCTCGACACGAGGATGTTTGGCATAAGAACATAAGATATGCCATACTGGGTCAGACCAAGGTCCATCAAGCCCAGCATTCTGTTTCCAACAGTGGCCAATCTAGGTCATACGTACCTAGCAGTTTCCCCAAGGGACACAGGTTCCACAATGCTTGTACTGGTTCAAGCATTGATATCCTGGGTCCCTTCTTAATAATGGTTTATGGACCTTTCCTCCAGGAACTTGTCCAAACCTTTTTTAAACCCAGCTACACTAACAGCCTTTACTACATCCTCCGGTAACAAATTCCAGAGTTTGATTACACGTTGAGTGAAAAAATATTTTCTTTTATTAGTCTTAAATAGTTTACCCTGTAGCTTCATTGCATGTCCCCTAGTCTTTCCATATTCTGATAAGGTAAACAATCGATCTAAGTTTACCCGTTCCACTCCGTTCATTAATTTATAGACTTCTATCGTATCTCCCCTCAGCCGTCTCTTCTCCAGGCTAAAGAGCCCCAACCTTTTTAGCCTTTCTTCATAAGAGTAGCCTTCCATCCCCTTTACCATTTTGGTGGCTCTTCTCTGAACCTTTTCTAAAATCGCTATATCCTTTTTAAGATACGGCGACCAGAATTGCACACAATATTCAAGGTGCGGTCTCACCATGGAACGATATAGAGGCATTATAATATCTTTTGTTTTATTTTCCATTCCTTTCCTTATCATACCTAGCATTCTATTTGCTCTCTTGGCCGCCGCTGCACACTGGGCCGAGGGTTTTAACAAGGTATCCACAATGACGCCTAAATCTTTTTCCTGGGTGGTGGTTCCTAATGTGGAACCTTGCATCGTGTAACCATAGTTTGGGTTGTTCTTCTCTAGGTGCATAACCTTGCACTTCTCCACATTAAATTTCATCTGCCATTTTGATGCCCAGTCTTCCAATTTATCAAGATCCTCTTGCAATTTTCCACAATCCTCCTGGGTTTTAACAACTTTAAATAGTTTTGTGTCATCTGCAAATTTGATAACCTCACTTGTTATTCCACTTTCCAGGTCATTTATGAATATGTCAAAAAGCAGCGGACCCAGCACAGATCCCTGGGGTACACCACTATTCACCTTTCTCCTCTCCGACTCCAAAGACCTGGGACAGCTATCGGGGCTATGCGACCTGGCCCTCGAGGAACCAGGAGCGTCCACCGACGCCACCCTCGCGGGTTTCTTCTTCCTGCGATGTTCCCACGAAGGAGACCCCCGCTCAGAGGAACCCCGATGCTGCTCAGGGCCGGAGTCCCGAGACGTCGAGGCCTCTGACGAGATCCGGGCCCGGCCGGACACAGAGTCAGAAAAGATCCTATCCTTTTGGTGCTGCCGACTCAACGCCTTCGAGGACATTTTGCCACACAGACCACAGATATTCAGGTCATGATCGGGTCCGAGGCAGCGGAGGCAGCAGTCATGTGTGTCAGTAAGAGACATAAGTTTCTTACACCGATCACATTTCTTAAACCCGCTGGTAGCCATCGGGGGAAAAAGTGCCCCTGCTAGGTCAAAAGACCGGGCTGCCAGGGAAAAAAAGAAAAAATGTGCAAACGCCAGTCACAAAGGACAAAAACCGAAAGAGAGAAAAAGGATTCGATACCGGCGTATCGGTCCGAGCGGGAAAAGGATCCGGCGTCGAACCTGAGAAAATAGAGAAAAAAACAGGGAAAATCAACTTTTTCCTCGGGGAAAAACGAACTACGTCCATCGGGCTCCATGGAAAAAAGAAGACTGAGCAAGATGGCACCCTTGGGCGGGAAGGGGACCGCGCATGCGTGCTGCAATTCCCAAAGGCTTTCTTTGAAAGCTGGGGAAATGCTCCGCACGAGGGCTCCGTCTGCGCCGTCACCCATATGTGAGGACTGACTTCCTGCTTGGTCCTGGAGAATAACCGGTACCGGAGGATCGGTACCGGAGGGCATCAGAGAACAGGGTACCAGCATAGTAGACACCGATGCCGATATTGATGCTATCGGTACCGGTACCGATACTGATACCAATGCCAGTGCCAGTGCCAGTACCGGTGGAGTTGTCTGTCGCAGTACCAAGGGCGTCAATGCCGCAAGGAAAGCCGCCAGACTGCATTCAATGGTCAGAATTCTCTGGTCCATAGACGCCGCCAATGCCTGGATGTCGGTACCGGTGGAGACCACCGGTACCCCAGAGCATGGCACCAGGAGATCTGACGAGGCCAAGCCATCGAGAACATCCTGGAACCCCGATAATGCTTTGGAAGCCGAAGCCTCCCACCGGGGTAATTTTGCCAGTGCAGAATCCTAGTGGGCAACGCCAGAGGCATCTCGATGCTTACAAGGAGATCTACCCTTCGAGGACCGGCTGGATTTATGTTTACTTACCTGAGATCCACGGGAGGAAGAAGCAGCCCTGGAAGACGTCGATGCCACTGAAGCCACATCAGAGGGAAACAGGGTACTGAGCTTGGCAGCTCGGTTCTGCCGACCTCTTTTAGACATCATGGCACAGGACACACAATCTGTGATGGAGTGGTCAGGACCTAAACATTTTAAACACCATTCATGGGTGTCGGTGATGGAAATGGTACCGCCACACTTCGTGCACTTTTTAAAACCTGAGGCAGGTTTTTCCATGTTAAAGAAAGTTTTTGGGCCTAAGGCCCAAAAAGGCGGGTGCACCTGAAGAAAATGGAAAAACAGTTTTTATTTTTTTTTTAGAAATAGGAAAAGAAAGACCGGCGGTACCGGTAGAGCATCGAAGAAGGCAGACGCGACCACAAAAAGAAATAAAGAAAAGCAATTCTTCTGCGGTGACAGGAACACGACCTGCTGACTCCACGGAAAAAGAAGAACTGGAGAGAGGCAGTTGGGAAAGGCGGGAAGGCAGCACGCAGGCGCTGTGGGATGCCCCAAAAGCATTCTAATTGGATGCTGGGGAGCGTTCCCGCGCAGGCACCGTCGGTACCGACGATACCCATATGAGATGACTACATTCCTGCTTGTTCCTGGAGATAGGAATTTCAAGGAGGTAGTAGCTAAAGGTTCAAAAGGTGGCTTCATGAGCTGCCCAAGAACCAGGTTTAAGTCCCATGCCACCGGTGGTGGCCTAATGGGACGCTTAGTTAGAAGAAGGATTCTCATAAATCTTGCTATAAGAGGATGAGAGGAAATAGGCTGTCCATTAAAGGCTTAAAGGAAGCTGCAATAGCACTCAAATGGACTCTTACTGAGTTAGTCTTAAGTCCTGCATTGGATAAATGAAGGAGATACTCCAGCAATGATTCCAGGAGGTATCGCAAGGGGGTTAAGACCCTTTTGCGAACACCATAAGGTAAACCTTTTCCACTTGAAAGCATAAGAGCGTCTTGTGGTAGGTTTCCTGGAAGCAAGAAGAATATCTTTTACTTGCTGAGGGAGATTAAGAACATGGAGATCTAGGCCTTCAGCAACCAAGCCCTCAGATGCAGATACTGGGGACTGGGATGCCATAACATTCCGTCCTCCTGAGATAAGAGATCTGGAGCAGAACGTAACTCCAGGGAGGGAGCTTGAGAGAGATGTAGAAGCAGAGGGTACCACACTTTCCGTGGCCAATGTGGAGCTATGAGAATCATATGGCCTCGGTCTCTCTGAAGCTTGAACAGGGTTTTGGGAATTAGGGGAATGGGTGGAAAGGCATACAGGAAGTCTTGACCCCAATGAAGGAGGAAAGCATCCCTGGCCTGAGCCCCCTGAGCCGGAATTCTGGAACAGAACCGGGAAAGTTGGCATTCCATGGACTTGCAAAGAGGTCTATGTCCGGGGTTCCCCAAATTTGAAAAATCTTGGCCACCTGGTCTGCATGCAGAGACCACTCGTGTGGAAGCAGAACTCGACTGAGTCTGTCTGCCCAAGAGTTTTGTATGCCTGGAAGATACACTGCCAGGAGATGAATCTGATGCTCTCTGGCGAGGGCCCATAGTCTCAAACCTTCGTTGCAAAGTGACAGGGAGCCTGTTCACCCCTGCTTGTTCACGTAGAACATGGCTACTTGATTGTCCGTATGAATGAGGACTGTCTTGTAGCTGAGCAGGGTGTGGAACACTCGAATAGCAAGGAAGATTGCTCTGAGCTCCAAGAGATTGATATGTAGAAGAGTCTCCTGCGGAGACCAGGTGCCTGGGGTGGAGAGGACTTGCAGATGAGCTCCCCAACCCATTGGAGAAGCATCTGTTGTTAGAGTTGCTTGGGGTAAGGGTTGTTGAAAAGGGCACCCCAGCAACAGGTTTTGAGTAGACTTCCACCACTGGAGGGACAAAATAAGGCGACTTGTGTTTGCTATTTTGTCTGACAGGCATCCTGATGCCTGGGTCCATTGAGTGGATAAAGTCCACTGGGCTGCCCTCATATGGAGGCGAGCATAGGGAACCACATGCACAGTAGATGCCATGTGGCCTAGTAGTTGTAGCATTTCTCGGGCAGTGAGATGAGACTTTAGCACTGCTTGAGAAGCTAACTGCACCATGCGAAGGCAGCGGGCCTGGGGGAGATAGGCCCTTGCCTTTCTGGTATCCAGCACAGCCCCTATGAACTCTAAAGACCGAGTGGGAGTTAGACTGGATTTTGGAATGTTTATTACTAGACCCAAATACTGAAGAATAGGCATTGTACAGGATAGAGATGTCCTGGCCTCTGACTCTGTTGGGGCTCGAATGAGCCAGTCGTCTAAGTAGGGGAAGACGAATATCCCTAGAGTGTGGAGAAATGCTGCTACTACAGCCATGCATTTCGTGAACACCCTTGGTGCTGAGGCCAGGCCAAAAGGAAGCACTCTGTATTGGTAGTGCTTTCCTTGAAAAAGGAACCGAAGGAACCTTCTGTGAGTTGCATGGATGAGAACATGGGTGTACGCATCCTTGAGATCTAGAGAACAAAGCCAATCCTGACTTTGAAGATATGGCAGCAGAGTTCTGAGATAAATCATCAAATTTCTCTTTGACAAGGAATTTGTTCAATTCTCTGAGGTCCAAGATAGGCCTATATCCCCTTGTTTTCTTTGGGACAAAGAAATAGGGGGAGTAAAAACTTGTACCCTGCTGATGGATGGGTACCTCTTCTATTGCTCCTTGGGCAAGAAGCATAGTGACCTCCTGACTTAACAGGTTGATGAGAGAGAGGTCGGAGAATTGAACTGCCTTATTATTGTGGGAGGGGGCATGCTTGAAAAATGACGCTTGTACCCCTCCTTTATGATGGAGAGTGTCCAATGCTCTGCTGTTATCTGCCCCCATCTGGGGGGAAAAGTGACATAACCTTCCTGGAATGGTGGAAGGCTCTGGTCCCACGAGAGCCAGGAAGGCTAAGTTCTCTAGCTGAAAGTCAAAGGCCTTGTGGAGGCTGAGACTGCTGGGACGGCTGAGGCTTAGCCGTCTGCTTTCTTCTGTTTGGGTGGTTGCTGACTTTTTCTGACAAGCTGACCTGCAGAACGTCCCTGCTGAGAATAAGCAGGGTAATATCTTTTCTTCTTAGAAAAGAATGGTTTCTTGAAAGATTTCTTTCTAGCAGGATCAGCTGTGGACTTGGATAATCTATCCAAGGTGGAGTTGTCAGCATCCAACTCATTGACCTTTTCCTGCCAGTCTCTACCAAACAGGTTCTCACCAGTACAAGGGATATTTCCCAATTTGTCTTGTACCCAGAGCTCCAGATCAGATGCATTGGTGCCAAGCAATTCTACGTGCACCTATGGCAATGGCAGAGGTTCTGCTTATGCACTCAAAGCAGTCAAAAGCTGCACGGTTGACAAATTTAGAAACATCTTGGGCATGTTTGACCAATGTGAGAAAATACTGTCTTCTATCATCAGGAAGAATAGGACTCAAAGCCTCTAAATCACCTGTGACCTCCTTCAGGAACATTCCCATCTATAGGCTATAGGAACTGATCCTGGGAGAAAGCATGGAAGCTTGGAAGACACGACGTCCAAAAGCATCCAGGGTTCTGCACTCACGTCCTGGAGGATTAGAGGCATGCCTCTTTGCACTCTTGATCCTTCTCATAGCTGATTCCACTACAATAGAGTGGTGAGGAAGCTGAGTTTTTTGGAAACCAGGACAAGGAGGGACTCGATACAGAGTATCTAGTCTGCGAGAATGAGGAGAGGTGGTAAGAGGTGTCTCCCACATTCTTAACATGAGATCATACAAAATCTCATGAATGGGCAAGGTAGCTGCCTCCTTAGGAGTTTTGGGATATTGTAAAATTTCGAACTCCTTAGCTCTGGGCTCTGTTTCAGGGGCCACAGTAATGGACAGACCCCGAGCCACATCCCTGATAAAATCCTGGAAGGAAATATCCTCTGGAGGAGACATCCTGTGTTTAGGGGAGGAGGGCTCCTCTGGGAGAAGCATTCCTACATCAACAGAACTGTCAGAATCCTCAGATTCTTCTGAGGACTCGAAGTACCGTCTGTCCGGATGCTCTTGAAGAGCCCGATACCCGTACCGAGCGAAGTCGGTACCGGGAGTAGTCGGTACCAGAAGGCATCGGCTGACCGGGTACCGGCAAAGCAGACACCGATACTGATGTCGATATCAACGGTACCGGTACCGATACCAGCGTCGGGGTCGGTGCCGGTACCGGCTGGATTGTCTGTCGTGGTTCCGAGGGTGTCGATGCCACAAGGAGAGCCGCCAGACTGCGCTCAATAGCCAGGACTCTCTGGTCTATCGATGCTGCCGATGCCTGGATGTCGGTACCGGAGAAGACCGCCGGTACCCCAGAGCATGGCACCAGTAGTTCTGCTGAGGTTGAGGCCTCAAGAACATCCTGGAGCCCTTATAATGCTTTGGAAGCTGAAGCCTCCTGCCGGGGCAATTTTGCCGGTGCAGAATCCTCAAGGACAACGCCAGAGGCATCTCGATGCTTAGGAGATCTACCCTTTGAGGACCGGCTAGACTTATGTTTAGTTACCTGAGATCCACGGGAGGAAGACAAAGCCCTGGAAGACGTCGATGCCACCGAAGCTGCATCAGAGGGAAACAGGGTACTGAGCTTGGCAGCTTGGTTCTGTCGACCTCTCTTGGACATCATGGCACAGGCCATACATTCTGAGATGGAATGGTCAGGACCTAAACATTTCAGACACCAGTCATGGATGTCGGTGACGGAGATGGTATCGCCACACTTGGTGCACTTTTTAAACCCAGAGGGGGGGGTTTTCCATCATGGAAAAAATCCTGGGCCTAAGGCCCAAAAAGGTGCATGCACCTGGAAAAAAAACGGGAAAAGTACTAAAAAGTTTTTTTGTTTTGTTTTTTTTTAAAGAAAAGAAAGAAAGAAGAAGAAAAAAAAACGGCGGTACCGGTAAGCGTCGAGGAAGGCAGACGCGACCACAAAAAACAACAACAATTTTCTGCCGTGACAGGAACACGACCTGCTGGCTCCGCGGAAAACGAAGAACTGGAGAGAGGCTGTTGGGAAAGGCGGGAAGACAGCACGCAGGCGCTGTGGGATGCTCCCAAAAGCTTTCTAATTGGACGATGGGGAGCATTGCCGCACAGGCTCCGTCGGCACTGACGATACCCATATGTGATGACTACATTCCTGCTTGTTCCTGGAGATATACTACTATTAATCATTTGTATAGCTCCGACTGGGAGCTCTCGGGGCCAATGGCACATGAGGACCGGCTCGACCTCTGGGGAAGCCCATGTCAAGGGTCCTGTCGTCAGGGCAGATGAACCAGACAAGCTGGACAAACGCTCACTGCATGGCCATTAGGGCAGATATACTGCTCTCTAAAGCTGCCATTCTGGTCTCCAGGCCAGTTGGCTCCGCAGTCTTCAATGCGGGAACTGAGGACTTCGGGTCTGGCATCAGTACTGTCGAGGGGGAGACCTCGATGAGGATGGCCTCGGAGACCCGAGGCCAGTTAACAGGAGCTGACTACTCCTTATGAGGTAACTTGGAGGGCTGCTCCTGCCCCAACTCAGACTCACGCCTGGGGCTGTGGAACTTGAAGTGGGATTTCACCTTCTTTCCAGATCCGTCCTCTAAGGCAGCCTTTGAGGATTTCTTTACTTATGCTCCACCTCCAGAGACTTCTGCTCAGAGGAACAATGGCTGCGGGACTCCGAGGAGGCTCTGGCTTCTTGGAGCACCGAGGTATCGGAGGGGGCCCTGGATCAGTGTGTCACCGGAGACTCTGGGGCAGAGTCAGACTTATGAAAAAATGTTTCCTGCTGCTGATGGGCAACTCTTTAAGGCCTTTGGGGTCATTGTTCTGTAGAACTCACCGTCTTGAGTCATCATGCTCAGGGCCAAGGCATCGGAGGCAGCAGTCGTGTGGATCGGTGAATGACATAATTTTGCCACACCGGTCACACTTTTTGAAGCCACTTGAGGCCATCGGAAAAAGGGGGTCTCTGCTTCCTGGAAGAGGTCAAAGGCCTTCGGCTGAAAAAGGGCGTGGATGCCCATCGAGGCAGATCTCAATGAAAAAAAAGTGGAAAATGGATAGACGAACCCAAGGAGCGATGCCAAGGCAAGTTGGCTCGGGGAGCCGGAAGGAATTAATATGCAAAATGGACAAAATTTTAACCCTTTCCAGGCCGAGCCCAAAACTCTCAGGATCCAAAATTCTGACTAAATGTTCCTATCAAATGGTATATAATACATGACCATAGCAGAAGGAAAATCACTATTAGAACTTAAGAGGGGTACAATTTTCCTTAAATATGCAAAAATTAACCCGGTGCAGAATGTGGATTAAAAATTTAAAGTAGGCCTTCAAAGGGTTAACTACCAAAAATTGAGACTTTTTCCTGGGAAAAAAGGACAACGTCTGAAGGGCTCCATGGAAAAACGGAGACTGAGGTAAGATGGCACACTTGGGTGGGAAGTGGACCGTGCATGGATGGTGCATCTCCCAAAGGCTTTCCTTGAAAACTGGGGAGATGCTTCTGTGTGGGCTCCATTAGTGCTGACGACATCCATACGTGAGGGCTGACTTCCTGCTTGTTCCCAGAGAAGCAATGTGTGCCTTTGAGTCAATGCTGACTCCTGGCAACCCAGCAGCTCCCAGGTTTTCTTGGCAGAGCGACCGAAAGTAGATTGCCAGGCCTTTCTTCTGAGGCAATGCAAAATTTTATTCAACACCAGACTTGACCAAGTTTCAGTACA
The DNA here is from genome assembly GCA_033557465.1 of Ichthyophis bannanicus. Taxonomy (NCBI): domain Eukaryota; kingdom Metazoa; phylum Chordata; class Amphibia; order Gymnophiona; family Ichthyophiidae; genus Ichthyophis; species Ichthyophis bannanicus. The sequence goes on along the minus strand of CM066032.1, from coordinate 1,499,545,374 downwards.
AATGCCTGTGTTGGGTCAAAAATAAATACATAAAAACATATACATTCATATAAAAAAAATTCATACATATATACCAAAAGTAAAAGAATAAAAGTTAAAAATAATTATAAATAGTACATGCATGCTTCAGTCTCCCTCCTTTTCCTCCTTTGAAGCCCACTCCATCCATCTTTTTACTCCACTACCTCCCCAGTTAGCTGTTATTTATCAACTTCCTGACAAGTCCACCTCTACCTTTCTCACCGACTGACTCGTGGCTTTCCTTTTTCTGGATTCATCTTCCCCCTCCCTTATTCTCAGAGACTTTAACATTCATGTTTATAACCCCTCTGACCCTTATGCTTTAAAGCTCCTTTCCCTTACCTCCTCATTCAACCTCCAGCTTTGCTCTACTGTTCTCGCTCACCAGCACAACCACTGTCTTGACCTTGTACTCTTCTCTAATTGCCTACTCTCAAACTTCTGTACCTCAGTTCTTCCCTTATCGGGCCATCCCCTGCTAAGCTTCATTCTTCATCGCTCACTGCCTCAACCTTGCCCTGTCTCCTCCAACCACTTCAGAAATCTTCATGCTATTGACCCTTTGGCACTCTCCTCCACTGTCTCATCACTTCTTTCCTCCACCATGTCATCTGAGTTTGTTGATGAGGCAATAGCTTCTATTAATGCTACACTCTCCTCTGCTCTAGATGCTCTTGCTCCGCCCATGAATGTCTTGTGAGGCCAACTATACCCCGGCCCTGGCTGTCTTCCACTACCCACTATCTATGCTCCAATGCCCATTCAGATGAGCGTGCTTGGCTCAAATCCCGCACCCTCACGGACTTTCTACATTTCATATTCATGCTAGTCTCTTTCCAGTCAGCCATAGCACTCACCAAACAAAACTATTTTGTCCACCTCCTTTGCCTCTGACCCTTGCTGTCTCTTTACAACTCAACTCTTTGCTCAAGATGCCTCTGCCTCAGACCCCTCCCTCCCCTTCTGCCCAAACCCTGGCTGATTATTTCCATGACAAAATCCACGGACCTTTATTCAATTCTCATCAGTCTTGACCTTCCTGCTGCTTTGGCACTGTTGAGCACAACCTTCTCCTTGATACCTTGTCCTCGCTTGGTTTTAAGGGACCAATGCTATTCTGGTTCTCTTTTTCTCTCCCATCCCTTTTTCAGTGTTTGTTCTGGCGGATCCTCCTCTGTTATCCACTCTCATTTGGTGTACCCCAAGGATCTGCCTTGGGTTCACTCCTTTTCTCTCTATACCCAGTCCCTTGGTGCACTCATCTCTTCCCATGGCTTTCAGTATCATCTTTATGTTAATGACTCTCAGATCTACCTCGCTACACCTGAAATCTCAGACAATACAGCACAGTTACTTACCTGTAACAGGTGATCTCTGGGAACAGCAGGAATTAGTCATCACATATGGGTACGTCGGTACCGACGGAGCCCGCGCGGGAAAGCTCCCCAGCTTTTCAGATTAAAAGCCTTTGGGGCCTCCCACTGCACATGCGCGCTGCCTTCCCGCCTTCCTGACCAGCTCTCGTCAGTTCGAGTTTAAAGCTGAGACAATAGAGAGAGAGGACAGGAAGATAGATAGAGATACAACTCCTAGGGGAGGTGGGTGGGTTGTGATGACTAATTCCTGCTGTTCCCAGAGATCACCTGTTACAGGTAAGTAACTGTGCTATCTCCAGGAACAAGCAGGAATACGTCATCACATATGGGGACTCCCTAGCTAAGATGCCTGGGAGATCCCCCTCCAAGGGTAAACCATCTTCGCATGGATCTCAGGCATCCATCCAGGGAAGGTGGGCAGGAGTTGTTTAAGTATGGAACAGGTGTTTGAGGACAGCCTGACCAAACAAGGCATCCCGGCGGGAGTCCTTGTCCAAGCAGTAATGGGCTGTGAAGGTATGAACCGAGGCCCAAGTGGCTGCTCGACAGATCTGATCTATGGACACAGAGTGAAGATGAGCCATAGAAGTGGCCATGGCCCTCACATTGTGAGCTGTGACATAGAGCTCCATAGAAATGTTCTTACTCTGGTAAGCAAAAGAAATATACTGAGCGATCCAATTGGAAAGTGTACGCTTGGTGACTGGAAGTCCCAAATGAGAAGGATCAAAAGCCACGAAAAGTTGGGAAGACTTTCGATGTGGTTGAGTCCTGTTGAGGTAAAAGGCAAGAGCTCTTTTACAATCCAGAGTATGAAGGTTCCTCTCTGCACTGGATGCATGAGGAGCCGGGAAAAAGACAGGTAGATATACCTCTTGATTAAGATGAAAGGGCGAGACCACTTTGGGCATAAAGTGGGGATTCGTCCTAAGGATCACCTTATCATGATGAAACCTAGTATAAGGTGGATGAGCCACTAAAGCCTGCAGTTCACTGATGCGGCGAGCCAAAGTGACTGCAATAAGGAAAACAACCTTCCAGGAAAGAAATTTGAAGGAGGTAGAGTCCAAAGGCTCAAAAGGTGGCTTCATAAGCTGACCTAGAACTAGGTTCAAATCCCATGCTACCGGAGGAGGTCGGATGGGAGGTTTAGTTAGAGTCAGGCCTCTCATGAAACGTGAAACAAGAGGATGAGAGGAGACAGGTTGTCCATTTATAGGTTTTAAGGATGCTGCAATAGCACTCAAATGGACCCTTACTGAATTCGTCTTAAGGCCTGCATTTGAAAGATGCAGGAGATAGTCCAAGAGGGAATTCAAAGGAAGTGCTAGAGGGTCAAGACCCTGCTGAGCACACCAAATGGAAAAACGTTTCCATTTGAAAGCATAAGAACGCCTCGTGGAAGGTTTCCTAGAGGCATGAAGGATATCTGTCACAGGTTGAGAAAGATTAAAGTCTTGAAGACTTAGGCCTTCAGTAACCAAGCTCTGAGATGTAGGGATTTGGGGTTTGGGTGCCACAAAGTCCCCTCCTCCTGAGACAGAAGGTCTGGCGCAGCTCCCAGGTCCAGGGAGGATCCCTGGGAGAGATGCAGAAGTAGAGGGAACCACACCTGGCGTGGCCAGCGGGGAGCTATGAGGATCATAGTCCCGTGATCCCTCTGGAGCTTGAACAGAGTCTTGGATATTAGAGGAATGGGTGGAAAGGCATAGAGGAATTCCTGACCCCAATGCAGGAGGAAGGCATCGTGGGCCTGAGCTCCCTGACACTGAGTTCTGGAACAGAACCGGGGAAGTTTGGCATTCCACGGACTTGCAAAGAGGTCTATGTCCGGGGTCCCCCATTCCTGAAAGATTCTGCGTATCTGGTCCATATGTAGGGACCATTCGTGTGGAAGCAGAACTCGACTGAGTCTGTCTGCACGAGAGTTTTGAACTCCTGGAAGATACACTGCAAGAAGGTGAATTTGATGCTCTCTGGCGAAGGCCCATATTCTGAGAGCTTCGTTGCAAAGCGACAGAGAGCCTGTCCCTCCTTGTTTGTTTATATAGAACATGGCTACCTGATTGTCTGTCTGAACTAGGACAGTCAGGTTGACAAGGAGGGTATAGAAGACCTTGAGGGCAAGGTAAATTGCTCGCAGTTCCAGGAGGTTGATATGAAGGGTGGCCTCCTGTGGAGACCAAGTGCCCTGAGTGGAGAGGTTCTGAAGATGAGCTCCCCACCCTGTCTGGGAGGCATCTGTTGTGAGGGTTGCTTGGGACAACAAAGGTTGGAAGGGGGCCCCCAACAACAGATTCTTGGTGGATGTCCACCATTGGAGGGACCAAAATAGACAGCTTGAGGTGAGTATTTGGTCGGAGAGCGCTCCAGATGCTTGAGTCCACTGGGTGGCCAAGGTCCATTGAGCTGCTCTCATATGCAGACGAGCATAGGGCACCACATGTACCGTGGAGGCCATGTGGCCCAGAAGTCGCAGCATTTCCCGGGCTGTCAAATGACTGCTGGACTGAGCTTGGAAGGCCAAACTCAGCAGGCGTTGGGCCCTGACCTGAGGCAGGTAGGCCCTTGCAGTGATGGTGTCTAACTGGGCCCCTATGAACTCGAGAGACTGAGTAGGGATTAGTTGAGACTTGGGAAGGTTTACTACCAGTCCTAGATACTGCAGAAGACGCCTTGTGCGGTCCAGGGAAATTTGGGCCTGGGACTGAGAGGGAGCTCGGATGAGCCAGTCGTCCAGGTATGGGAATATGAAAATTCCCAGGCCTCTTAGAAAGGCAGCTACGACTGCCATGCATTTGGTGAACACTCTTGGAGCAGAGGCTAGACCGAAGGGGAGTACTCTGTACTGGAAATGTTTTCCCTGAAACAGAAATCGAAGGTATTTTCTGTGGGATGGGTGGATGAGTATGTGTGTATACGCATCCTTTAGATCTAGAGAACAAAGCCAATCCTGACTCTGAAGGTATGGAAGGAGAATGCCCAGAGAAAGCATTTTGAATTTCTCCTTGAAAAGAAATTTGTTCAATTCTCTCAGATCCAGAATTGGTCTGAAGCCCTCTGTCTTCTTTGGTATTAGAAAATAAGGGGAGTAGAATCCCGTCCCCTGTTGAAGAAGAGGGACCTCCTCTATTGCCCCCTGGGCAAGGAGGGAGGAGACTTCCTGACCCAAGAGGGCCAGGAGAGATGGGGGAGAATTGAACTGCCTCACCATAGTATAAGGAGGAAGGTCGGAAAAATGGAGTTTGTAACCCTCTCTGATGATAGAGAGGGTCCATTGCTCTGATGTAATTTGCTCCCATCTGGGAGCAAAGTGAGCTAACCTTCCGGGTATGGTGAGGGGCTCTGGTTGTTCTAGAGCCAGAAAAGTTAAGTTCTCTAGTGGCAAGTCAAAACCCCTGAGGGGGTGGAGCCTGCTGAGGCGTAGCAGACGCCGCAGGCTTTGACCTTGCCTGTTTAGGTTGCTGACGTTTAGCAGCAAAACGAGGCTGAGAGGATTGTTGGCCAGTATTTGTAGAAAATCTGGACTTCTTGTAATAAGGCCTCTTAAAAGACTTCTTCTTGGCAGGAGTGGAGGTAGACTTAGAAAGTCTATCTAAGGTGGCATTTTCTGCATCCATTTGAGTGGCCTTAATTTGCCACTCCTCACCAAATAAGTTCTCACCTGTACAGGGCAGATTTCGTAAGCCATCTAGGACCCAAGGTTCTAGATCAGAAGCCTGGAGCCAAGCAAGACGTCGGGCTGCTATAGCAATGCCCGAAGCCCTACCAGCACCCTCAAAGGAATCAAAAGCTGCCCTGTTGGAGAACTTTGAAATATCCAAAAGGTGTTTCACTAAGGAAATGAACTGCTCCCTCTTATCCTCAGGGATAAAGGGGGCAAAATGCCGAACTTTTAGAGCGATTTCACTGAGAAACATGCCCATGTAAAGACTATAGGAATTAATCCTGGCTATAAGCATAGTAGCCTGGAAAATTTTCCTGCCAAAAGAGTCTAGAGTCTTACATTCTCGCCCTGGAGGAGTAGAAGAGTGCCTTTTGGTACTCTTTATCTTCTTCATTGCAGACTTCACCACAATAGAATGGTGAGGCAACTGGGTTTTTTGGAAACCAGGAGAAGGGGGGACACGGTACATGGTGTCCAACCTGCGAGAAGGAGACAATGTTAGAGGAGCCTCCCATAAGTCCATCAAGTGTTCTTGAAGGATTTCATGGATAGGCAGGGTGACTGCCTCTTTAGGAGACTTAGAGTATCCTAAAATATCCAGTTTCTTTGATCTGGGTTCCTTTTCAGAGGATGAAGCAATAGAAAGACCTTTAGCCATTTCTATGATGAAGTCCTGAAAGGACAAATCCTCTGGTGGAGACATTCTCCTGTTAGGAGAAGAAGGCTCCTCAGGAAGATCAAGGGAGAACTCATCAGAATCATCAGAGGAGTTAAAATCCTCTGAAGAAGCAGAGTATCCTCTATGTGCTTCCAACGCACGATACGCATACCGTTCGGTATCGACATCGGGCGTACCAGGTATGGGATCGGTACCGGGCAAAAGCCCGGATCCGGCATGCGGAACCGATCTGCGTTTGGAAGACGATGGCCTCGGTTCCGGTATGGAAGCCATTACCGGAACCGGACCCGGTACCGCTGGCTGCGGTACCGAGGGCGTAGCAGCATTAATAAAAGCCAGAATGGCCTGCTGCATGACTTGGACAGTATTGCCCATAGACGCCACTGCTGCCTGGATGTCGGTACCGGTATGGGCCGGTACCCCAGAGCAGTACAACAGGTGATCTGTCGAGGCTGCGCCATCGATGTCAACCTGTGACCCCATGATTGCTTTGGAGGTCGGAGCCTCCCGCCGGGGTTTTTTGGCCTGGGCAGAATCCTCGAACTCAGAATTGAGAGCCTCTCGATCTTTAGAAAGAGATTTGCTTTTAGAGGATTTGCCCACTGGAGTTTTGGTTACCTGAGATCCATCCGGAGAGGAAGACCTGGATGATTGTGATGCTTCTGAAGGAAACAGCACATGGAACTTGTTGGCCCAGTTCTGCAATCCACGTTTCGACATCTGGGAGCAGGATGGGCAGTCCGGTATGGAATGGTCAGGTCCTAAACATTTAAGACACCATTCATGGGTGTCTGTAAGAGGAATGACAGCACTGCACTTGGTACACTTTTTAAAACCAGGAACTGGCTTCTCCATGAGGAGAATTTGTGTAGGCCTGAAGGCCTAACAAAGTACCAAGCTGTGCTGAAGAAAAGAAAAAAAATTTTTTTTTTTTTTTTTTTAAAAGAAAGAAAGAGAGACCGGCAGTACCGGTTTCAGAATGGGGAAGGCAGGTACGCGGTCTAAAGAAAACAATAAAATTAACAATTTCTTCAGCGGTGACAGGAACACGACCTGCTGGCTCCGCGGAAAAAAAGAAACTGACGAGAGCTGGTCAGGAAGGCGGGAAGGCAGCGCGCATGTGCAGTGGGAGGCCCCAAAGGCTTTTAATCTGAAAAGCTGGGGAGCTTTCCCGCGCGGGCTCCGTCGGTACCGACGTACCCATATGTGATGACGTATTCCTGCTTGTTCCTGGAGATAGGCCATGATCCCTGCCTGCCTTTCTGACACTGCTGCTTGATGTCTCACCGCTGCTTGAAATTGACCATGGCCAAAACTGAGCTTCTTATTTTTCTCCTTAAAACCTCCTCTCCCATTCCTCCTTCTCAGTCTGTGAATAACTCTCCACTCCTCCCTGTTTCCTCAATTCGCAACATTGGGGTCATCAGACTCCTCTCTCTCCTTCTCCACACACATCCAATTGATAGCTAAAACCTGCCATTTCTTTCTCTATTAAAAAAATATTCACCCATTTCTTTCTGAACACACTAAGACACTTATCCAGTCCTTAGTCACTTCCCTCCTTGCTGGCCTCCCTCTGAGTCATCTGTTTCCCTTTCAATCTGTTCAACATTCTGCTATGCGGCTAATCTTACGCCAGCCTCACCATGCTCATATTACCTCTTCTCAAGTCACTTCATTGGCTCCCTATCCATTTCCACATCCAGTTCAAACTTCTCCTGCTGACCTATTAAGTGCATTCACTCTGCAGCTCCTCACTACCTTTCCTCTTATCTCTCCCTACACCCCTCTTAGGGAACTCTGCTCTTATGGCAAATCACTTCTATCTGTGCCCTTCTCTTCTACTGCTAACTCCAGACTTCACTCCTTTCACCATGCTGCTCCTTATGCCTGGAACAAACTACCTAAGTCTGTATGTCAGGCGCCTTTTCTGACCCTTTTCAAATCCAGGCTGAGAACTCACCTCTTCGCTGCCGCTTTAGTCTGTTGACTCACCTGACTTCCTTTGTGTTTCCTACCATTCCCCCTAAATGTATCCCACGTCTACAGCTACCATGCTGTCTGTCTTGACTAGATGGTAAGCTCTGATGAGGGACCATCTTTTACATGTGTCTGTGCAGCGCTGAGTATGTCTTGTAGTGCTATACGAATGTTCAGTAGCAATAGTAGTAGTAGTCAATGACAGCACCACGCAAAAAACAAAGGAAACCTAAAAAACAATCGAAAAGCCTGACTAAGGAACTAAGAAAGGAGAGAGATGCATGCAATGGCAGGTATCAGAAATTGTGAAAACTCACAAACTCACACATTTGTGAAAATAAAGCTATGAGATAGATGCAGACCAATGAGCACAACCAGTGGGCTCCGCAGCAGAGAGAAACTAAAACAAAATGACGCTGAAACAGGTGGATAGATGTACGCATGCATAATGAAGCCTCTCCAAAGGCTTCAAGGAAGAGCTGCGGAAGGTTCTCACGCGAGGGTTCTCACACAGAAGATCTCTAAAGTAAAAAAGGGGACTATTGTACAGTAGTTGATATGGAAGGGCAGACAAAATAGGCCATGTGGTCTTTTTCTGCCATCATGTTTGTGTTTCCATCTGCGATATCACTCATACATGAGGACATTATCCTGCTTACCCATGGAGAAAGCAGCAAGAAAGTTTATGCAGCCTGTACCAGTACCGACGCCAGTACAGACATCTGCAGAACCAACTGTAAGGGTTTCATTGGAACCAAGGCCACCAGTAGGGCCGCTAAGCTCCACTAGATGGCAAGGATACGTTGATCCATGGAGCTTGCTGATGCTTGGGTATCGGTACCGGAATTGTGGGCCACAATCCCTGAGCATGGTACAGGGAGCTCTCCGGAGGTGGAGGCCTCAGGAGCATCCTGGGCTTTAGAGGAAAGGTCCTCCCGCCGGGGTTGTTTGGCCAGTGTATCCCCCTCCAGGGCAACACCTGAGGCATTTTGATGCTTAGAAGATCTACCCTTGGGGAGGCGGCCAGCCTTCGATGAAGACTTAGATTTCGATACCCGAGATCCATGAGAGAAAAATGAAGTTCTCCATGACGTCGATGCTAAAGAGACAGCATCGGAGGCAAAGAGGGTGCCCAGCTTTGCTGCTCGATTCTGTAGGCCTCTTTAGTCATCTTTCTGCAGAGAGGACATTCTGATGGTTGGTGATCAGGCCCTAGGCACGTTAGACACCAGTCATGGGTGTCGGTGGCTGAGATAGTATCGCCACACTTAGAACACTTCTTAAAACCACTGGATGGTTTCTCCATTTTGTCAGAGACAAGTGGAAGGCCTAGGCCTAAGATGGTGTCGATGTGCCTGAAGAAGTAAAACCTCCACAGATTTTTTTATTTTTTTAAAGAGAAGAAAGTACCAACAGAAGTCTGTACCAGCGTCGACGGGAAGGCAGACGCAAACCACAAAAATATGAACAGGAATTTTCTGCGGTGACAGGAGTTGCTTCCTGTTGGTTCCGCGGAAAATGAAGAACTAAGGAGGGAGAGCTAGGAAGGCAGCTACCCAGCCACAGTGGGATGCTCCCAAAAGCTTTCCTAATGGACACTGAGGAGCATTCCTGCATGGGCTCCATCGGTACTGACATCACCCATATGTGAAGACTACATTCCTACTTGTTCCTGGAGATAGAAACTGTATTTACCTTGTATCTTTTCTCAGACGTTCAAGATGAGCTACATTCAGGTAGAATAGGTATTTCCCTCTCCCCTCTGGTACCTGAGGCAATGGAGACTTAAGTGACTTGCTCAAGATTAAAAGGAGTAGCATCATATTTGAACCAGGCTTTCCTGGTTCTTAGCGCACTGCTCTAACCACTAGGTTACTCCTCCACTCTTCCATTAGTACTACTATTGTGCAGACAAAAAAATATTGAGTATCCTGCGGCTGGATGGTCAAGCTGGTTGTCTGCACAGGCTCAATACTGGCCAGATAATGGTGCTGCTGAACAAGATTTGCACTCATATGTACAGAAATGCTTTGAGGAATGCCAAACCCAATGCTCTAAAGATTTAACTAAGAATTTAAAGGTCGCTTTTTCACTCTCCAGATGAACCTCTGGCACTGTGTTCTAGATGGCGTTTCTTGTTAAGAACAGACTGCAGCAGCAGCTTTTTAACTTTTGGGCTTGGACTTGACCTGACTGCTACATTGAGGTGATAGTGCTTCTCCAGCACTTTAAAGAATGATCTAGACAACCTTATGTTCAGACCTGTGTGTCTGTGCCCATGTCCATGACTATGCTTTAGGTTGAGATGCTTCTTCTGAAAATTACACTATGCCAGGGAAACCCTGGCATTCTAACTTGCTGAATGCACTTTTGAAGTTATGATGTTGAGTAGTGAAGGCTATTACCAGCAGATGAGGATATATGGCATCAGGACCGTACCTAGCCCTGTGTAAGTGGTACAGCCGCACAGGGCGCAAAGGCTTGGGGGGCACATTTCGGCCGTCTGCTGTTGCCCTGCCGCTGCTGGCAGGACAATAGCAGGCAGCTGAAATGCCCCCCCCCCCCCCCAAGCCTTTTCGCAGCACTTTAAGCAGGTCTGGTCTCTCCCTCCTCCAATGCGATGTAAGAGCAGGGCGGGACAGATCTGCTTAAAGTGCAGGCGCCTTTCAGATTGGGCACATGCCCCCCCTCCTCCTCCCCATACCATTCGTCCAGCTCTGCCTGCTCTTTCCCTGCTGCCAGTGCTGCTGTGAAAAAAACAGAGGGCGTCGGCGGCAGCAGGGAAAGAGCAGGCAGCGCTGGATGGAGGTATGGGGGGGAGGGGGGGCACAAGCCCAAGCTGCAAGTCACACAGGGCGCGATTGCAGCTTGGTACGGCCCTGTATGGCATCCACAGAATTCACTTATCTGTGCAGTTAAGATTCTCCAGCTCATACAGAAGATACATCTGCTTCTTACTATGCATGAAGATCATAGAGGCAGTCCTTCCGAGCCTGCGGGGACATCCTCTGACAAGGCTTGCATTCAGTATGGTTGTGCTCAGAACTCAAATTAGACATCTGTTAGGATCATCCAAGATCTGGATTTTTCTTCCACATTCCAAGCATGGCCTAAAGCCAGGCTTAGTTTGAACCCTGGAGTAAGTTATTTTTCTCTTATTGGTTGTTTTGTTTTTTGTTTTTTTAAATGTTTCATTAAAAACATCAAAATCAAAATCTCACTATTTTTTTCTATGTTCATTTAGCAAAGTAGAAAAAAAAAAACAAGAAACCATTGTGTGCAGGAAAGGCTGTACATGCTCAGAACTTCACACTAGTTCTGAGCTGTGGGAGAGCTGTTCCACCCCCGTACTGTGCCATATCACATCACTCACTTGTGCACTCAAATATATCCTGCTTGTTGACTGAAAAACTGCCAAGACAAAAAAAACCCCTAAAAAATCCCCACTTATGGCTAGATTATATTTAAGCAAATTAAACTAATTTCCATTTTTAATTTTTGTAAAGGAGTCTGCTAACAATCTGTACATTCTTTAATACATAGTGCCTCAGGAGCCTCCCAAACTTATTTTCTCAGAACTTCTTTTCCATTACACCCAGCCCCACCTTCCTCTCTCTTTTGCTCTCCAATTGAGAATTCTTCTCATATATATATTTCCTCGATTTAAGTAATATATGCACTGTCATGCTAACCTAAATCTGGCACAGTTTGAACAAACACCCTAGAATCATATCCAACTCTTGGGAAAAACCAATGCCATTTAAAATGAGACATACATTAATCTTACCATTGATCTTTTAATATATCCAAACAAATGGCCCCTGTAACCGAGCTAATATTAGGATGCCATATTTTGGTAATAAACCGCACCTGGAACACAAAATATTTCATGAGATTCTTATACATAGATAAGATACTTATACATAAGTTATTACACAAGATGATGAATGATTTATAAGGATGTATGCCACTGGTATATGAACCCCAGAGATCAATACAGCACTGGTATCGGCAGGTTACCCTAGATCTCATCATCAGAAAAAGCCAGATTCAACCTTCAGGAGCATACCAGCTGCATAACTCATGGAGCACCATCTGGAATACAGTCTTACAGACAGAAATTGATCTCACAATAGACTAAACATCTCAACCTCAAACCAATAATGGAGTAACTCAGGGTCATTCAATATTAGCATATTCAATCTGCACACAGACCCCAGCTTAGGAGTGAGGTTGACTGCAATGGTATATCTAAAACTAATTTAAACCAAATTACTGCAAAAAGGGGTATACAACTAATACAAAAAACAACCACCCTTATTTACTCCTTACTTCTCACAATATCAACCAATTCAGCAAACTACATATATCATATTTCTTAAATAAGGTAAAATGACCTCAGAGAAACCTACCCCTACATTTGGCGAAACAAACCACCATAGGGTTAGATGGTATATTTCACATCACAGGTCAAAAACCTTTAATTTTATAATTCACCATTAATACTTACAAAATTTATATTACCCAAATAATTACATCTCCAAAAAGTACTTTTCGGGATTCGAAACCTTAATTAACCTCAAAATTCTTAATAAATTTACCTATATTTTTAACTACTTATAAGGAATACATTCTTAAAATCATACGTGAATTATACAGCCGCAGGCACCTGCAGGCTCATGCATTGATCCCAACCGTCCTGCAAAAAAGAGCACACAGGCTTCAGGTATACAGCTGATATTCAATAGCAGGTAATAACTGCATACTTATCTGGGCAATGCCGAAACTGCAGGCTACTCCGTTAGCTGAATCACGCACTTTAAAATTCGGTGTTAAAGACACCGACGAAATTTCCAATATTTTCATCAAAGCAGTCCAACAAAAGCTTTTGTTACACCTTTCCGGCTTCTTCAGAGACTCTAATTTAACCCACTCCACACCAATACAATATTTTCTAAATTTCATCCACGGGCACCAAAAGTGCCTCCACTTAAATTAAAGAGTCCCTGAAGAAGCCGGAAAGGTGAAACGAAAGCTTTTGTTGGACTGCTTTGATGAAAATATTGGAAATTTCGTCGGTGTCTTTAACACCGAATTTTAAAGTGCGTGATTCAGCTAACGGAGTAGCCTGCAGTTTCGGCATTGCCCAGATAAGTATGCAGTTATTACCTGCTATTGAATATCAGCTGTATACCTGAAGCCTGTGTGCTCTGTTTTGCAGGACGGTTGGGATCAATGCATGAGCCTGCAGGTGCCTGCGGCTGTATAATTCACGTATGATTTTAAGAATGTATTCCTTATAAGTAGTTAAAAATATAGGTAAATTTATTAAGAATTTTGAGGTTAATTAAGGTTTCGAATCTCGAAAAGTACTTTTTGGAGATGTAATTATTTGGGTAATATAAATTTTGTAAGTATTAAAGGTGAATTATAAAATTAAAGGTTTTTGACCCATGATATGAAATATACCATCTAACCCTATGGTGATTTGTTTCGCCAAATGTAGGGGTAGGTTTCTCTGAGGTCATTTTACCTTATTTAAGAAATATGATAGATGTAGTTTGCTGAATTGGTTGATATTGTGAGAAGTAAGGAGTAAATAAGGGTTGTTGTTTTTTGTATTATATCTAAAACTAACCCATTTGGAAAAATTGCCCCAAAACACACACCAGTGCACACAACCTCATCTCATTCTATTTAAGTTCATTCAATAATGCATTTTAATGAGGAAAGGATATTTTCACCCCAAAGAAAGCTATACAACGCCAAACATGCCAATCAATGGGAATCAGCTTGCATGTGGGGAAAATACAGTTACTCACCTGTAGCAGGTGTTCTCCATGGACAGCAGGATAAATCCTCAGTTATGGGGGGCATCACCAACAGAACCCTACATGAGAAATTTCTCAGCTCCTTCTACCAGCTTTTAGAAAACCTTTCGCACATGTGCGCACATTCCTGGTTTCTACCACCATGCCATGCCTGAAGACTCGTCACATTCCTAACACACCAAACGCTAAGGAGGCGCCGGGGGAGAGCGTCGGAATCATAAAGAATATCTAATCAGGACTGTTTGCTTTATGCATTGTGAATGCCTTGTGAAAGAGTATTATACCATCCATATGGGATATAGAAGATTGTGCATTCGCTTTGGTGTTTAAGTTTGGTATACTCATATGTTCTGAAAAGAAAACAAGTCAGTACGGAGGTCGCTGATGCGATTAGGCACATTATTGTTACAGACCTTGAGTCTGAAAAATAGTGCCGCCTTTAGTCTGAGACCTTCCAACAGACTTATTGTTTGTGCTTTACTGAAAGGAAAAAGGAAAAGTCTTTGGAACACTTTAAAATAATTCCTGGCTGTTTTATTGAACGAGTTAGTGAGTTTGTAGAGATATTTCACATTCATAACCTGACCAATATACTACATTCCTAGTTTAGCCTAACTCCAAGGGGAGGAGGGTGGCTTTAGGGACAGCCCAAGGGTTTCTGCTGCTCTAGGCAGGCTGCCCTGTGCTGCCCCACAGCATCCATCTTCTCACCTGGGGGAGAGAGGCAGCATGGCGATCCCTCCCTTCCTTGAAGCAATGGGCCTTAAAGTACCCATGTGCATGCATGCACTCATGCCCTGTCACATTTGCTCTCTCCGACATAACATCCTGTTGGAGGGGGGAAGGAGTGACAGGCCATGACCGAGTGCACCTGTGTGAGTGCTTTAGGGCCCACATATGCTTCCAAGAAGGGAGGGGATCACCATGCACCCAACAGGGTCTGCCACCCTAGGCAACTGCCTAGTTTGCTTAGTGACAGGCCAGCCCAGGGTGGTTTCCAAGGACTTGTCCTGATGTCTACGGAGAACATTTGCTATGGGCGAGTAACTGTTTTCTCCGTGGACAAACAAGATGTCCTAACATATGGGAATCCTTAGCTAAAGACTGCCTCCAAAGAAATACTGGGTATTAGTAATGTCACAACAAGCTGACAAACTGTTTTTGTTGGCAACAGACCTTTTGAGAGTATTTAAGAACATAAGATATGCCATACTGGGTCAGACCAAGGTCCATCAAGCCCAGTATTCTGTTTCCAACAGTGGCCAATCTAGGTCATATGTACCTAGCAGTTTCCCCAAGACACACAGGTTCCACAATGCTTGTATTGGTTCAAGCATTGACATCCTAGGTCCCTTCTTAATAATGGTTTATGGACCTTTCCTCCAGGAACTTGTCCAAACCTTTTTTAAACCCAGCTACACTAACAGCCTTTACTACATCTTCCGGTAACAAATTCCAGAGTTTGATTACACATTGAGTGAAAAAATATTTTCTTTTATTAGTCTTAAATAGTTTACCCTGTAGCTTCATTGCATGTCCCCTAGTTTTTCTATATTCTGATAAGGTAAACAATCGATCTACGTTTACCCGTTCCATTCCATTCATTAATTTATAGACTAATATCATATCTCCCCTCAGCCGTCTCTTTTCCAGGTTAAAGAGCCCTAACCTTTTTAGCCTTTCATATCCTTCCATCCCCTTTACCATTTTGGTGGCTCTTCTCTGAACCTTTTCTAAAATCGCTATATCCTTTTTAAGATACGACGACCAGAATTGCACACAATATTCAAGGTGCGGTCTCACCATGGAACGATATAGAGGCATTATAATATCTTTTGTTTTATTTTCCATTCCTTTCCTTATCATACCTAGCATTCTATTTGCTCTCTTGGCCGCCGCTGCACACTGGGCCGAGGGTTTTAACATGGTATCCACAATGACGCCTAAATCTTTTTCCTGGGTGGTGGTTCCTAATGTGGAACCTTGCATCGTGTAACCATAGTTTGGGTTGTTCTTCCCTAGGTGCATAACCTTGCACTTGTCCACATTAAATTTCATCTGCCATTTTGATGCCCAGTCTTCCAGTTTATCAAGATCCTCTTGCAATTTTCCACAATCCTCTTGGGTTTTAACAACTTTAAATAGTTTTGCGTCATCTGCAAATTTGATAACCTCACTCATTATTCCACTTTCCAGGTCATTTATGAATATGTCAAAAAGCAGCGGACCCAGCATAGATCCCTGGGGTACACCACTATTCACCTTTCTCCATTGGGAAAATTGGCCATTTAGCCATACCCTCTGCTTTCTATCTTTTAACCAGTTCCTGATCTACAATAGTACACTGCCTCCTATCCCATGACTCTTTAGTTTTGCCAAACGTCTCTGATGAGGGACCTTGTCAAAGGCTTTCTGAAAGTGCAAATACACAATATCAGCCGACTCACCTTTGTCAACTTGTTTATTCACTCCTTCAAAAAAACATAACAGATTAGTAAGACAAGATCTTCCTTGTCTAAAGACATGTTGGCTGTCTCCCATTAGGTCATGACTATCTACATGCTGAGTAATTTTATTCTTTATGATGGTTTCTACCATTTTTCCCGGTACTGATGTCAGGCTCACCGGTCTGTAGTTTCCCGGATCACCCCTGGAACCCTTTTTAAAAATTGGCGTTACATTGGCGATCCTCCAATCTTCAGGTATTAGAGATGATTTTAATGATAGTTCACAGATTACTAATAGCAGGTCTGCAATCTCATATTTCAGTTCTTTCAACACCCTTGGATGTATACCATCCGGCCCAGGTGATTTGCTACTCTTCAGTTTATCTAATAGTTGTAATACATCTTCCCGATGTATCGATATTTCTTTCAATTCTTCCGCACCTTTAAATACTTCAGTCATGGGTAACATCCCTGCATCTTCCTCAGTAAAGACCGAAGCAAAGAATTCATTCAGTCTCTCCGCTATCGCCTTGTCGCCTCTTAGTGCTCCTTTAACCCCTTGATCATCTAATGGACCAACTGACTCTCACAGGTTTTTTGCTACGAATGTACTTGAAAAGGTCTTTATTTTGCGTTTTTGCTTCCGGAGCAAGCTTCTTCTCAAATTCTCTCTTTGCCTGCCTTATCAATGCCTTGCATTTCACTTGCCAGTGCTTGTGCTGTTTCCAGGTTTCCTCGTTTGGCTCTTTTTTCCATTTCCTGAAAGATGCTTTTTTGGCAACAGCCTCTCTGACCTCACCTTTAAACCATGCTGGCAGTTTTTTGGACTTCCTTCCACTTTTCTTAAAGCGTGGAATACAGCTGGTCTGGGCTTCCAAGATAGTATTTTTCAACACCACCCAAGCTTGATGTACGTCTTTAAGCTTTGCAACTGCTCCTTTTAGTTTTTTCTTAACTGTTTTCCTCATTTTATCATAGTCTCCCTTTCGAAAGTTAAAGGTAGAACTGTGGATTTCCTTACTATCCCTCCTCCACTAATTAAATCAAAGGCGATCATGCTATGATCACTATTGCCAAGTGGCCCCAACATCCTTATCTCTTGCACTAGATCTGGTGTTCCACCAAGGACTAGGTCTAATATGGCTTCCCCTCTGGTCGGTTCAAGAACCAGCTGTTCCAAGCAGCAGTCATTTATTTCATCTAGAAACGTTATCTCCCTAGCATGTCCTGATGTGACACTGACCCAGTCGATACCGGGGTAATTGAAATCACCCATTATTATTACTGCGCTGTAACTTTTGTTAGCTTCCTTGATTTCTTTGAGCATTTCATCATCCATTTGGTCATTCTCGCCAGGCGCTCGATAGTACACCCCCACTGCCATTGCCTTCCTGCTTTTACATGGAATTTCAATCCATATAGATTCTACAGCAGATTTTGTTTCCTGCAAAACTTTAATCCTTTCTGACTCAATGCCTTCTCTAACATAGAGAGCAACCCCTCCACCAATTTGATCAGCTCTATCATTACGATATAATTATTACGATTTAATTATTCTCCCCTCTTTTTTCTTCTTAAGAGGCAGCCTGAACTGAAAAGAGGGCCTAAGATAGAATAGAATTGGATTCTAAACATTGAATAGATCTCAAAAGACAGATTGACTGAAACTGCTGTCACAACAGGAGTCCCTTTCCAAACAGTAACGAGATGTAAATGCATGGACAGAGGCATGGGTCGCAGATCTGCAGATCTCTTCCATGGAGAAAGACCTTAATTGGGTCACAGATGCAGCCATGACATGACCCACAAAAGCGAAAGACCAGCCTGGGCATAAGTGAATGAGATGGAGTCTGCTAGCCAAATTGAAAGTGTGCGATTGTTCACAGCAGCCCCCAACTCTGGGTCAAAAAACAAACAAAAAAACGGGTGGCCTTCCTAAGGCTTTAGCGTGCTCCAGGGAGAAGGCCAAGGCTCTCTTGTGGTTCAAAATATGCAGCGCACATTCCCCACTGTGAGCATGGGGTCTTGAGAAAAGCGTTGGCAGAATGACTGCTTAAAGTGGAAGTTTGACACCACTTTCAGAAGGAATTTAGGATGAGCACGTAGCACCACCCTATTGTGAAAAAAAAAAAATTAGTTTAGGATGGATCCGCTAATAGAACCTGGAGCTTACTAACCACCACCTTAGATTGTAAGCCCTCCAGGGCCAGGGAAAAGCCTACTGTACTTGAATGTAACACACCTTGAACTACTACTGGAAAGGCATGAGCTAAATGCTACAAAAAACAACGAAAAACACAAAACTTCCAGGTCAGGAACTTCAGTCCACAGGTATTTAGTGGCTCAAAGGGAGCTTTCATCAGCTGAGTTGAAACCACATTGAGATCACAAGACAATGTAGGTGACTTTAAGGGGAGGCTTCAATAGAAGAAAGCTGCACATGAAGTGAACAAAAATACTGTAGAGGGAAGGGCTTTCCTTCTACACGATGGTGCTAAGCACCAATCACAGTGAGGTGGATTTAAGATCAGATTGCAAGAGGTGTAGAAGGTATTAAAGCATTTTTTATATGTAACATGAGAAAATATCTACAGTCTGCCTCTCACACCAGATGGCAAACCTCAGCAATTTGAAAACCACAAGATCCCTAGTGGAATCTCTCCTGAAAGCCAAGAGGACATTAAATACACCAACCAGCAGGTTCAAAGAGTTAAATTGGAGTCTCTCAACATCGAAGGGCTAGGGACCATTCAAGAGACTGAAGGACCTCTCAGCTTCCCAGCTAGAGTGTTGCTCTAGCCTGCCAGATACATGGCTCTGAGCATCATTCTGTAAGAAGTGGCAAAGTTCCATAGTCTGATGGTTTCCCAACACAAGAAGTATGAGCCTGTTCCTCCCTGCTTGTTGACACAGAACATGGCAACCTGATTTTTTGAATAATTTTGGTGAACAACCACTCTCTGAAAGCCTTCAGAACATTTAGAACATAAGAACATAAGACATGCCATACTGGGTCAGACCGAGGTCCATCAAGCCCAGTATCCTGTTTCCAACAGTGGCCAATCTAGGTCATACGTACCTAGCAATATCCCCAAAAGACACATAAGAACATAAGAACATAAGATATGCCATACTGGGTCAGACCAAGGTCCATCAAGCCCAGTATTCTGTTTCCAACAGTGGCCAATCTAGGTCATATGTACCTAGCAGTTTCCCCAAGGGACACAGGTTCCACAATGCTTGTATTGGTTCAAGCATTGATATCCTGGGTCCCTTCTTAATAATGGTTTATGGACCTTTCCTCCAGGAACTTGTCCAAACCTTTTTTAAACCCAGCTACACTAACAGCCTTTACTACATCCTCCGGTAAGAAATTCCAGAGTTTGATTACACGTTGAGTGAAAAAATATTTTCTTTTATTAGTCTTAAATAGTTTACCCTGTAGCTTCATTGCATGTCCCCTAGTCTTTCTATATTCTGATAAGGTAAACAATCGATTTACGTTTACCCGTTCCACTCCATTCATTAATTTATAGACTATCATATCTCCCCTCAGCCGTCTCTTCTCCAGGCTAAAGAGCCCTAACCTTCTTAGCCTCTCTTCATAGGAGTAGCCTTCCATCCCCTTCACCAATTTGGTGGCTCTTCTCTGTACTTTTTCTAATAACGCTATGTCCTTTTTAAGATACGGTGACCAGAATTGCACACAATATTCAAGGTGCGGTCCTACCATGGAGCGATACAGAGGCATTATAACATCCTTTGTTTTATTCTCCATTCCTTTCCTTTCCTTATGATACCTAGCATTCTATTTGCTTTCTTGGCCGCCGCTGCACACTGGGCGGAGGCTTTTAACATGTTATCCACGATGACTCCTAAATCTTTTTCCTGGGTGGTGGTTTCTAATGTGGAGCCTTGCATCGTGTAACTATAGTGTGGGTTGTTCTTTCCTAGGTGCATTACTTTGCACTTATCCACATTAAATTTCATCTGCCATTTGGATGCCCAGTCTTCCAATTTATCCAGATCCTCCTGCAGTTTTCCACAATCCTCTTGGGTTTTAACAACTTTAAACAGTTTTGTGTCATCTGCAAATTTGATAACCTCACTAGTTATTCCCTTTTCCAGGTCATTTATGAATATGTCAAAAAGCAGCGGACCCAGTACAGATCCCTGGGGTACTCCACTATTCACCTTTTTCCATTGGGAATATTGGCCATTTAGCCCTACCCTCTGCTTTCTATCTTTTAACCAGTTCCCGATCCACAATAGTACACTGTCTCCTATCCCATGACTTTTTAGCTTTGCCAAAAGTCTCTGATGGGGGACTTTGTCAAAAGCTTTCTGAAAGTCCAGATACACTATATCAACCGACTCACCTTTGTCTACCTGTTTATGCACACCTTCAAAAAACATATCAGATTAGTAAGACAAGATCTTCCTTGTCTAAAGCCATGTTGCCTGTCTCCCATTAGGCCATGACTATCTACATGCTGTGTAATTTTGTTCTTTATGATGGTTTCTACCATTTTCCCTGGTACTGACGTCAGGCTCACCGGTCTGTAATTTCCTGGGTCACTCCTGGAACCCTTTTTAAAAATTGGTGTTACGTTGGCGACCCTCCAATCTTCAGGTATTACAGATGATTTTAATGAAAGTTCACAGATTACCAATAGCAGGTCCGCAATCTCATATTTCAGTTCTTTAAACACTCTTGGATGTATACCATCCGGTCCAGGTGATTTGCTACTATTCAGTTTATCAAATAGTTGTAATATATCTTCCCGGTGTAGCGATATTTCTCTCAATTCCTCTGCAGTATCACCTTTAAATACCACTTCAGTCTTGGGTAACATCCCTACATCTTCCTCAGTAAAGACCGAAGCAAAGAATTCATTCAGTCTCTCTGCTATAGCCTTGTTTCCTCTTACTGCCCCCTTTTACCCCTCTATCATCTAATGGTCCAATTGACTCTCTCACAGGTCTTTTGCTACAAATGTACTTGAAAAAGTCTTTATTTCGTGTTTTTGCTTCCGTAGCAAGTTTCTTCTCAAATTCCCGCTTTGCCTGCCTTATCAATGCTTTGCATTTAACTTGCCAGTACTTGTGCTGTTTCCAGTTTATCATTTGGCTCTTTTTTCCATTTCCTGAAGGTTGCTTTTTTGGCAGCAACAGCCTCTCTGACCTCACCTTTAAACCATGCTGGCAGTTTTTTGGACTTTCTTCCACTTTTACTAATGCGTGGAATACAGCTGGTCTGGGCTTCGAGGATAGTATTTTTAAATAACACCCAAGCTTGCTGTAAGCCTTTAACCTTTGGAACCGCTCCTTTTAGTTTTTTCCTAACTACATTACTCATTCTATCATAGTCTCCCTTTTGAAAGTTAAAAGGTAGTACTGTGGATGCCTTTACTATCTGTCCTCCACTAATTAAATCAAACATGATCATACTATGATCACTATTGCCAAGTGGTCCCAACACCCTTATTTCTTGCACCAGATCTGGCGTTCCACTAAGTACTAGGTCCAGTATGGCTTCCCCTCTGGTCGGTTCATGAACCAGCTGCTCCAAGAAGCAGTCATTTATTCCATCTAGAAACTTTCTCTCTTTAGCTTGTCCTGCTGTGACACTGACCCAGTCGATACCGGGGTAATTGAAATCACCCATTATTACTACTCTGTTGTGACTTTTGTTAGCTTCCTTGATTTCTTTGAGCATTTCATCATCCATTTGTTCATTCTGGCCAGGCGGTCGATAGTATACTCCAACTGACATCACCTTCCCCTTCATAAATGGAATTTCAATCCATAGAGATTCTACAGCAAATTTTGTTCCCTGCAAAACTTTAATCCTTTCTGACTCAATGCCCTCTCTAACATAGAGCACAACCCCTCCACCAATTTGATCAGCTCTATCATTACGATATAGTGTGTATCCAGGTATCACAGTGTCCCACTGGTTATCCTCCTTCCACCATGTCTCTGAGAGTGCAATCATATCTAACCTCTCATTTTGTGCTATATATTCTAACTCTCCCATCTTATTGTTTAGACTTCTAGCATTGGCATACAAGCATTTTAGAGACTATTTTATTCATATTAATCTGGCTATTGGTAGGCAGGGGTAATTTGGAATCTTTATGCTCTGTCTGCTCCTTACTCAAGGGCATTTGGGCTACTATACTCCTTTTTGGAACCTCACTGCTTTTGGTAGTATCCTTCAAGGATACCTTTGTCCGAACCATGCACTCCTGGGTGACTGTCGGCTTTCCCCTAATTTCTAGTTTAAAAGCTTCTCTATCTCTTTTTTAAAGGTTAATGCAGGCAGTCTGGTCCCATCCTGATTAAGGTGAAGCCCATCCCTTCGGAAGAGCACCCCCTTTCCCCAGAATGTTCCCCAGTTCCTAACAAATCCCAAACCCTCATCCTTGCACCATTGTCTCATCCACGCATTGAGACTCCAGAGCTCTGCCTGTCTTTTGGGTCCTGCACGTGGAACAGGAAGCATTTCAGAGAACGCTATCCTGGAAGTTCTGGATTTCAACTTCCTACCTAAAAGCTTAAATTTAGCCTCCAGAACGTCCCTACCACATTTTCCTATATCATTGGTACCAACATGTACCAAGACAGCAGACTCCTCCCCAGCACTATGATCCTATCTAGGCGGTGCGTGAGGTCCGCTACCTTCGCACCAGGCAGGCATGTTACCAGGCGATCCTCACGTCCACCAGCCACCCAGCTATCTACATTCCTAATGATTGAATCACCAACTATAACAGCTGTCCTGACCCTCCCCTCATGGGGGGACATGGCCCTGGAGAAACGTCCTCGGTGCGAGAGGGTTTTACATCACCTGGAGGACAGGTCCTAGTTACAGGATCACTTCCTGCCACACCAGGGTGATGCTCTCCTGTCACATGACCTCTCTCCTCCATGGCAACAGGGATGCTGCCAGACTGGAGGTGGGACTTCAGGACTATATCCCTGTAGGTCTCGTCCATGTACTTCTCTGTCTTTCTTATGTCTTCCAGGTCTGCTACTCTAGCCTCTAGAGAACGGACTCGTTCCCTGAGAGCAAAGAGTTCTTTGCACTTAGTGCATACGTAAGACCTCTCACCAACTGGGAGAAAATCATACATGTGACACTCAATGCAAAAGACCGGAGAACCCCCATCTCGTTGCTGGACTTCTGTCAGCATCTTGTGTTTAGGTCTTTTAAATTCTGTATATAATAAGAATTGGTGTGGATGCTTATACCAATAAAAGTGTATCTAATACCCCTAATACACCTTGTGTACCTGAAGCTTAAGTAATTAATCTCAGGTCCTCTGTGTATGACTGATTTGGATAACGAGCTGCACCTGAGAGCAGCCCCTTTCCTCTAAGATGTGCAAGTACCTATAAAACTACAATTACCCCAGGGGTGGGTGGGTGCTGGGGAGGGAGGGAGGGAGGGAGATAAGTCCTATTAAAGAGGGCAGTTACAAGGTACCCTGTCCTGAACCCTCAGCAGGGGGGAAGGGGGTACCACACAAAGCCCAGTTAGTTGAGAGAGGCAAGGTAAGTTATAGCTGAGAAGGCTGAACTAGCACACCACTAAGACAATCAAATAATTAAATAAACAGTTAGACAAACAATAAATAATTAATAAACAGCTAAAACTCACAGCAAGGTGTCACAGGAGACAAATATCCACTTCTCTAGCAGAGCACTGTAAAAAGCACTGCTCTTCTCTGATCAGAGAAAAGCAGACTAAAACAGACTATTTGAAATAGCTCAGTTCCAGGAAATACATCTGATGAAGATCCTCCTGACCACAACCTTGAGTGTGAACCCATCGAGATAAGCTCCCCAGTCCAGTTTACCAAAAGCTGTTGGTGACAGTTGTGTCCAATGTGGTTCCTGAAAGGGAAAGCATCCACTCAGAAAGTCTCCCAAAAGAGTTTGCTGACAGATGCCGCTAAGCTTGTGAGCAGACTACGTCCACTGTGTGGGTAGTTGCTGGGCAGACTGGATGGACCATGCTGGTCTTATCTGCCATCATTTACTATGTTACTACATTACTATGTATGTTACTATGTTAAGGTCCACTGAAATTGCCTCAAATGGAGGCGTACCACAGGAGTGACGAACTCTGGAAGCTTTGTGGCCCAACATTCTCAGCATGGTTCTTGCCGATTCCTGCTGACTCTCAAAAGTCCTCTACTTGCTGCAGCAAGTGGGTCAGCTGATCATGTAGAAGAAAGGCTCTCAAAGTCACATCTAGCAGAGCTCCAATGAATACCAATTGATATGACAGTTAAATTGGATTTAGGATAGTTGATGATGAACCCTACTAGCTTCAGCACCCAAATGGTGGTGATTTTTAAACTCCTTGTGTGATGACCATAAAGAGTCAATCATCCAAGTAAGGAAAAACATGCAACTCCAAGTCTGTGTGCAGATCTGCTAAGATGGTGAGATTATTTAGTGAATCCTCAAGGAGTGGATAAGAGGCCAAAAAGGCAGAATGCAGTACTGGAAGCAGTGCTTCCTTACGATGAAACCGAGAAATTTCCTGCGACTGGGATGTAGGTAAAGCATCCTATGTTGTTGTTGTTAAGTGCTGTCGAGTCGGAGTCGACTCATGGCGACCCTCTGGATAGCTATCCTAAATTGTGTTCGGTCTTCAGTCAGGCGGCTCATTGTTGACAGACTGGTACCCGTAGCTGCTGTTATTGTATCGATCCATCTCATTGCTGGCCTTCCTCTTTTGCGTTGACCTATCTTGCCAAGCATAATGTCTTTCTCTAATGATCTCTCTCTTCGCATGATGTGTCCAAAGTATGAAAGTCGAAGTCTTGTCATCTGAGCTTCTAAAGAAAGCTTAGGTTTGATCTCCTCTAGTACCGACTGGTTTGTTCTTCGGGCAGTCCATGGTATACACAGTATTCGCCGCCAACACCATAATTCAAAGGCATCAATTTTCTTCCTATCTGTCTTTTTCACTGTCCAGCTTTCACATCCATATGATGTTATTGAAAATACCATGGCTTGAGCAAGTCGAATCTTTGTATGGAGAGAGACATCTCTGCTCTTGAGAATCTTATCTAGGTCTTTCATAGCCATTCTGCCAAGAGCAATGCGTCTGATTTCTTGACTGCTTGTTATCTCTTTATTGATAGTTGATCCAAGTAGGTTAAAGTTGTTCACAATTTCAATTTCTTCTCCTTCAATGATGAACCTGTTGATTATGCCAGTTGTCAAGATCTTTGTCTTCTTTACATTAAGGTGCAGGCCCATTTTGAGACTATGTTCTTTGATTGTGAGAAGCAAATGTTTCAGATCATCTTCACTTTCAGCCAGTAATGTGGTATCAGCATAGCGAAGGTTGTTGATGAATCTTCCACCAATCTTCACACCTCTGTTGTCTTCATACAATCCTGCTTCTCTGATGATTTGTTCTGCATATAAATTAAACAGGTAGGGGGAAAGTATGCAGCCTTGTCTTACACCTTTGCTTATTTTAAACCATTCTGTTTCTCCTTGTTCCGTTCGAACTGCTGCTTCTTGATCAATGTACAGATTGCGCAAGAGAGAACGATCAGGTGTTCTGGTATACCCATGCTTCTTAATGTGGCCCAGAGTTTCTCATGGTTTACACAGTCAAAAGCCTTGCTATAGTCGATAAAGCACAAATAGATATCCTTTTGGTATTCTTTAGTCTTTTCAAGGATCCATCTCACATCCGCAATGATGTCTCTCGTTCCTCGCCCTTTCCTGAACCCTGCTTGCACTTCAGGTAGTTCTTGTTCCAGGTATGGTTGTAGTCTCTTTTGAATAATCTTCAGTAGAATCTTGCTGGCATGTGGGATCAGAGCGATTGTGCAATAATTTCCACAGTCAGTTGGATCACCTTTCTTTAGTATTGGTATAAACACAGATCTTTTCCAGTCAGTTGGCCATAATGTTGTCTTCCATATTTCTTGGCAGAGCCTTGTGAGTACGGTAACAGCTGCATCAGATTGCTGCAATACTTCTATGGGAATGCTATCAATGCCTGGTGCTTTGTTCTTTGATAAGGCTTTCAATGCTGCTTCAACTTCTTCTTTCATCACCAATGGTTCCCGATCATAAGGTACAGGTTGAAACGGCTGTTGGTCCACTTGATCTTTATCATATAAAAACTCTGTATATTCCTTCCACCTTTTCTTGATCTTCTCAGCATCATTCAACATAGAACCTTGAGCATCTTGTAACATTCCAATTCGAGGCTGGAACTTTTTCTTTAACAATCGTAGCTTTAGGAAAGCCGATCTTGTTCTTCCTCTAATAGTTTCTGCTTCTATTTCCTTGCAAGTGTCATTGTAGTACTTTTCCTTGTCCTGTCTTGCTACACGTTGGAAATCTCTGTTGAGTTCTGCGATTGTCTCTTTCTCCTCTGGCTTTAGCTTCTCTGCGTTTCTGGGCAATTTTCAGAGTTTCTTCCGTCATCCATTTTGGCCGTTTTTGCTTTTTCACCTTTTGTAGAGACTTCTCGCTTTCTTCCAACACAACATTCTTGATGTCATTCCATAACTCTTCCGGAGCTCTGTCATTTGTATCTAAAGCAGCAAATCGATTTTGCAGGCAGTCTTTAAATTCCAGTGGTATATTCTCAAGGTCATATTTTGCTGCATTCATGAGTGGTTTGCTCTTTTTCAACTTTAGCTTGAGTTTGCATACTAGTAGTTGATGATCTGTACCACAGTCAGCTCCAGGTTTTGTCTTTGTTGATGTTACAGAGCTTTTCCATCGTTGACTTCCACATATGTAGTCAATTTGATTTTTATATAATCCATTCGGTGAAGTCCATGTGTACAGTCGCCGCTTGTGTTGCTGGAAGGTGTTTGAGATGAATAGATAATTGGTCTTGCAGAATTTTATCAGTCTTTCTCCAGCTTCATTTCTGTTGCCAAGTCCATATTTTCCAACTACTTTGCCCATCCTATAGGTCCAGAGAAAATCTCTTTTTCGTAGAAAGTTGAACAAGGTGCGGAGTGAAAGCATTCTGAACTTTTCGCATACAAGAAATGTGTTCAGACCTAGGATTGGATGGAAAGAGTAGTTACTCACCTGTAACAGATGTTCTCCAGGAGCAGCAGGAATCAGTCCTCACATATGGGTGACGATGGCACCGACCGAGCCCTCATGCGGAGCATTTCCCCAGCTTTCAAAAAAAGACTTTGGGAATGCAGCGCGCATGTGCGGTCCTCTTCCCCCCAAGGGTGCCATCTTGCTCAGTCTGATGACATAGCTAAAAGACAGCAAAAAACAAAATGAAGGATATAACTGCAACTCCAGGGTAGGAGGGAGGGTCGTGAGGACTGATTCCTGCTGCTCCTGGAGAACACCTGTTACAGGTGAGTAACTACTCTTTCTCCAGGACCAAGCAAGAAGTCAGTCCTCACATATGGGACTCCCCAGCTCTAGGCTACTGGGAACCCAAAGCTGAAAAAATGTCTCCCTCTCAAGAGCCTCAGCACTTTGTGACAAGAATATCCTCTGAGAACGCCCCCATACGGTAGCCCAACACATGGGCCAGAGGGTAGGAGTTGCCTAAACCTCAAAGAGATTATGGAGTACCGCCTGTCTGAAAGCACTGTCCCTTCGGGACTCTCTCTCTCGAGGCAGCAATGGGCTGCAAAAGTCTGGCTTGAAGACCAAGTTGCAGCCCGGCAGATGTCTGCCAATGGAACAGAGTGGAGATGAGCTACTGACGCGGCTTTCGCCCTGACACGGTGGGCCGTGACTCGACCCTGCAAGGGGAGGTCGGCTGCCTTGTACGCCCAGGCGATACAATCTGCTACCCAAATGGACAACGTACACTTGGAGACAGGTAACCCCAGCTTATTAGGGTCAAAGGAGACAAAGAGCTGAGTAGCCCTTCTATGCCCCCGGGTACATTCTATGTAAAAAGACAGCGCCCTCTTACAGTCCAGAGTATGCACGACTGTTTCAGCCCGGCTGGCATGCGGCCTGGGAAAAAAGGTCAGAAGAACCACCTCCTGATTTGAAGTGGAAGGAGGAGACCACTTTTGGAAGGAACTTGGGATGGGTCTGTAGGACCACCCTGTTCCTATAGAACCGTGTGTACGGCCTATCAGAAACCAGAGCTTGTAGTTCACTCACAAGCCTGGCCAAGGTAAGAGCCTCCAGGAAGAGCTCTTTCCAAGAGAGGAAGCACAAATGGCAAGTAGCCATCGGCTCAAACGGTGGGCGAGTAAGTTGCTGCAAGACCACGTTCAAATCCCACTCAGTCGCTGATGGACGAATCGGAGGCTTGACTAGAAGCAGACCTCTGAGAAATCGGGACACCAAAGGGTGAACAGACAGAAGCTGTCCTTCCACCGGTGAGTGGTGCGTTGACAAAGCACTGAGGTGGACCCTAACAGAATTAGACTTAAGGCCTAGGTCTGACAGGTGTAGTAGATACTGCAGTACTACTGGCACAAGGCAAGAGAAAGGATCTTCATTGCACCGAGCACAACGTAACGTAAGCCCACGCCCTTTGAGGGCATAGGACTTTCTGGTGGACTGCTTCCTAGAGGCCAAGACCACCTCCTCAACCTCCTTAGGCAAGAGCAAGGGAGCTAGAACTACCCTTTCAGCAGCCAGGCCATCAAATTGAGGGACCTGAGATTGGGGTGCAAAAGGGAACCCTGCTATTGAGACAGGAGATCATGTTGCAACCCCAGAGGGAATGGAGTTTCCACCGCCAACTGCAGAAGAAGTGGAAACACGGCTGCCTTGGCCATCTGGGGGCTACCAGAATCACCGAGGCCTTGTCCCAGAGGATCTTGAACAGTTCGGGCCAACAGGGGGGTGGGAGGAAACGCATACAGGAGGCCCGTAGACCAAGAGATCAGAAAAGCATCTGCTGCCATCCTCAGGGGATGCGGCTATCTGGAGCAGAACCTGGGCAGCTGATGGTTCAGTGAACTGGCAAAGAGATCGATGGATGGAAGTTCCCAGCAGAGGAAGATCTGCTGGAGTACCACTGGATTCAACTGCCATTCATGAGGCTGGAGAATCCTGCTTAGCTTGTCTGCTAAGAAGTTCTCCTGACCAGGTAGATAAACTGCTTTGAGAAACATGCCTTGTCTGACCGCAAAGGAGCAAAGGTCCAGTGCCTCTTGACATAGGAGCCTGGACCCTGTGCCCCCTTGTTTGTTCATGTAGAACATTGCAACCTGATTGTCCGTCTGAACTAGGACGGACTGGTGAGAGACGGCATGAGAAAATGTTTGCAGAGCTAAGCGGATTGCTCGCAGCTCCAAAAGACTGATTTGCTGTGTGGCATCTCGAGGAGACCACAGGCCTTGAGTGCACGTGCCCTGGCAATGTGCACCCCAGCCCTTTAAGGAAGCATCGGTCGTCAGCACCCTTGTGTGCTGGAGCCTGAAAAGGTACACACACACACCCCCCCCCCCCAGAAGGTTTGGGAGATGTAACCACCACTGTGAGGAGTCCAAAAATGGTTTGGACACCTTTACTCTGTCTCGGAGGTCACCTGTGGCCTGTGTCCACCGAGCTCTGAGGCACCATTGAGCAGCCCGTATGTGCAGACGGGCATTCGGAGTCACATGTACAGTGGATGCCATGTGGCCCAGGAGCCGCAGGTAGTGCCTGGCGGAAACATGAGGATTGCTTTGCAACTGGTTAGCCAAGTCCATCAGTCTGTGGGCCCTGTCTTCAGGCAACTAACCTCTTGCCTAAAGGGTGTCTAATCTTGCCCCTATAAACTCTAGGTTCTGAGAGAGGAGCAAAGTGGACTTTACATAGTTTATGATAAAGCCCAGATGCCGAAGAAGAGAGACAGTGTGAAGAGTGGCTTGTCGGGCCTCCTGGAGAGACTGGCCCCTGATGAGCCAGTCGCCCCGATATGGGAAGACAAAAATTACCTGATTCCTGAGATAAGCCGCCACCACCGCCAGGCATTTGATGAAAACCCTGGGGGCAGAGGTTAGGCCAAAGGGAAGTACCATGTACTGAAAATGATTTCCTCCCACCACAAATCTGAGATATTGTCTGTGGTCTGGATGAATGAGGATGTGAGTATAAGCATCCTTTAGGTTTAAGGAACATAGCCAGTCTCCCTGCTGGAGGTAGGGCAGCAGTATCCCAAGGGTAAGCATCTTGAACTTTTCCCTCTCCAGAAACCTCTTTAGGTTTCGCAAGTCTAGGATAGGCCTGAGGCCTCCTGTCCTTTTTGGTACCAGGAAGTACCTGGAATAGAAGCCTTGCCCTTCCAGGTGGTGACGCACCGGTTCCACCGCCTGTTCCTTTAGAAGACTTGCCAACTCCTGAAGGAGGAGGTTCCTGTGTAGAGAGAATCTTGGAGGCTCCCCTGGAAAGTAGGAGGGGGGTAGCTGGTGGAAGTGGAGCATGTAGCCCTTTTGCAGGTATCCCTTGTGATGGCCGACCTCCTGTGCAAAGTGGAGCCAGCAGCGAAGAAGAGGCTATGCTGTGGGAGACAAAACCCTGCTCCCTCCTGTGCATGAGCTGGAGCTGGCAGCTTGGGGATCTTCTGCCTACGGGACCCATGCCCCTGCCCCTTGGCCTGTTGGCCCTGTTGGGGAGCTCGAGAGGCCTGATATTGAGGGTAGGATTTGTAGGCAGCACCCTTCCTCGGAAAAAAGAGCTTCTTTCCCGAGCCCTTCTTTTTTTGAGAAAGGGCAGAAGTCTTTCTGGACAGCCTTGTCCTGGTGAGAGTCTCAGTCTCAATTTCTGCAGCCTTTTCAGTCATGGACTTACCGAATAGGTTGTCACCTCGGCACGGGACATCGACCTACTTCTCCTGCACCCATGACTCCAGGTCTGATGACTGTAGCCAGGCCTGATGGCATGCACGGATGTTGGCTGCAGCTACCCGGGCTGAAGCCTCGAAGCCATCATAGGCTGCCCGAGAGATAAACTTCGAGCACTCTCGGATCCATGTCAACAAGGCCTTGAACCTCTGCAAGAATTCCTCGGAAAGGCCAGCTGAGAACCTGGCAATCTCCTTTGCCAGGTCTCTTAGGCACATGCCCATGTACAGCTGGTAGGTCTGGACAGGGCAAGATAGCATAGAGCCCTGGAAGCACTTTCTACCGAGGGCATCCAGGTTCCGGGCCTCCGGGCCAGGGAGCACCAATGAGTGCATCTTCTGACTCTTCAGGCAGTGCATGGCCGATTCCACAACCATGGAATTGTGCGGTAGCTGCGCCTTTTGGAACCCAGGGCTCTTACAGACTCATAAGAACATAAGAACATAAGATATGCCATACTGGGTCAGACCAAGGTCCATCAAGCCCAGTATTCTGTTTCCAACAGTGGCCAATCTAGTTCATACGTACCTAGCAGTTTCCCCCAAGGGACACAGGTTCCACAATGCTTGTATTGGTTCAAGCATTGATATCCTGGGTCCCTTCTTAATAATGGTTTATGGAGCTTTCCTCCAGGAACTTGTCCAAACCTTTTTTAAACCCAGCTACACTAACAGCCTTTACTACATCCTCCGGTAACAAATTCCAGAGTTTGATTACACGTTGAGTGAAAAAATATTTTCTTTTATTAGTCTTAAATAGTTTACCCTGTAGCTTCATTGTATGTCTTTCTATATTCTGAGAAGGTAAACAATCGATCTACGTTTACCCGTTCCACTCCGTTCATTAATTTATAGACTTTTATCATATCTCCCCTCAGCCGTCTCTTTTCCAGGTTAAAGAGCCCCAACCATTTTAGCCTTTCTTCATAGGAGTACCCTTCTATCCCCTTTAACATTTTGGTGGCTCTTCTCTGAACCTTTTCTAAAATCGCTATATCCTTTTTAAGATATGGCGACCAGAATTGCACACAATATAGAAGGGGCGGTCTCACCATGGAACGATATAGAGGCATTATAATATCTTTTGTTTTATTTTCCATTCCTTTCCTTATCATACCTAGCATTCTATTTGCTCTCTTGGCCGCTGCTGCACACTGGGCCGAGGGTTTTAACATGGTATCCACAATGACGCCTAAATCTTTTTCCTGGGTGGTGGTTCCTAATGCGGAACCTTGCATCGTGTAACCATAGTTTGGGTTGTTCTTCCCTAGGTGCATAACCTTGCACTTGTCCACATTAAATTTCATCTGCCGTTTTGATGCCCAGTCTTCCAATTTTCCAAAATCCTCTTGGGTTTTAACAACTTTAAATAGTTTTGCGTCATCTGCAAATTTGATAACCTCACTCGTTATTCCACTTTCCAGGTCATTTATGAATATGTCAAAAAGCAGCAGACCCAGCACAGATCCCTGGGGTACACCACTATTCACCTTTCTCCATTGGGAAAATTGGCCATTTAGCCCTACCCTCTGCTTTCTATCTTTTAACCAGTTCCTGATCCACAATAGTACACTGCCTCCTATCCCATGACTCTTTAGTTTTGCCAAAAGCCTCTCATGAGGGACCTTGTCAAAGGCTTTCTGAAAGTCCAGATACACAATATCAACAGACTCACTTTTGTCCACCTGATTATTCACTCCTTTAAAAAAACATAACAGATTAGTAAGACAAGATCTTCCTTGTCTAAAGCCATGTTGGCTGTCTCCCATTAAGTCATGACTATCTACATGCTGAGTAATTTTATTCTTTATGATGGTTTCTACCATTTTTCCCGGTACTGATGTCAGGCTCACCGGTCTGTAGTTTCCCGGATCACCCCTGGAACCCTTTTTAAAAATTGGTGTTACATTGGCGACCCGCCAATCTTCAGGTATTAGAGATGATTTTAATGATAGTTCACAGATTACTAATAGCAGGTCTGCAATCTCGTATTTCAGTTCTTTCAACACCCTTGGATGTATACCATCCGGCCCAGGTGATTTGCTACTCTTCAGTTTATCTAATAGTTGTAAGACATCTTCCCGATGTATCGATATTTCCTTCAATTCTTCCGCACCTTTAAATACCACTTCAGTCATGGGTAACATCCCTACATCTTCCTCAGTAAAGACTGAAGCAAAGAATTCATTCAATCTCTCCGCTATCGCCTTGTCGCCTCTTAGTGCTCCTTTAACCCCTTTTTCATCTAATGGACCAACAGACTCACAGGTTTTTTGCTACGAATGTACTTGAAAAGGTCTTTACTTCGCGCTTTTGCTTCCGCAGCAAGCTTCTTCTCAAATTCTCCCTTTGCCTGCCTTATCAATGCCTTGCATTTGACTTGCCAGTGCTTGTGCTGTTTCCAGGTTTCATCGTTTGGCTCTTTTTTCCATTTCCTGAAAGATGCTTTTTTGGCAACAGCCTCTCTGACCTCACCTTTAAACCATGCTGGCAGTTTTTTGGACTTCCTTCCACTTTTCTTAAAGCATGGAATACAGCTGGTCTGGGCTTCCAAGATAGTATTTTTCAACAACAGCCAAGCCTGATGTACGTCTAACCTTTGCAACTGCTCCTTTTAGTTTTTTCTTAACTGTTTTCCTCATTTTATCATAGTTTCCCTTTCGAAAGTTAAAAGGTAGTACTGTGGATTTCCTTAATATCCCTCCTCCACTAATTAAATCAAAGGCGATCATGCTATGATCACTATTGCCAAGTGGCCCCAACAACCTTATCTCTTGCACTAGATCTGGTGTTCCACCAAGGACTAGGTCTAATATGGCTTACCCTCTGGTCGGTTCATGAACCAGCTGCTCCAAGAAGCAGTCATTTATTTCATCTAGGAACTTTATCTCCCTAGCATGTCCTGACGTGACACTGACCCAGTCGATACTGGGGTAGTTGAAATCACCCATTATTATTACTGCACTGTAACTTTTGTTAGCTTCCTTGATTTCTTTGAGCATTTCATCATCCATTTGGTCATTCTGGCAAGGCGCTCGATAGTACACCCCCACTGCCATCGGCTTCCCCCTTTTACATGGAATTTCAATCCATATAGATTCTACAGCAGATTTTGTTTTCTGCAAAACTTTAATCCTTTCTGACTCAATGCCCTCTCTAACAGAGAGCAACCCCTCCACCAATTTGATCAGCTCTATCATTACGATATAGTTTGTACCCAGGTATCAGTATCCCACTGGTTGTCCTCCTTCCACCATGTCTCTGATATTCCATTCATATCTAACCTTTCATTTAGTGCTATATATTCTAACTCACCCATCTTATTTTTTAGACTTCTAGCATTTGCATACAAGCATTTTAGAGAATGTATTTTACTCATATTAATTTGGCTATTGTTAGACATGGGTAATTTGGGATCTTTAGGCTCTGTCTGCTCCATACTTGAGGGCATTTGGGCTACTTTACTTTTTTGTGGAACCTCTCTGCTTTTGGTAGTATCCTTCAAAGATACATTCTTCCGAACCATCCGCTCTTGGGCGACTGTCGGCTTTCCCCTAATATCTAGTTTAAAAGCTGCTCTCTCCTTTTTAAAGGTTAATGCCAGCAGCCTGGTTCCATCCCGGTTAAGGTGAAGCCCATCCCTTCGGAAGAGCCCCTCCTTTCCCCAGAATGTTCCCCAGTTACTAACAAATCCAAAACCCTCATCTCTGCACCATTGTCTCATCCACGCATTGAGACTCCGGAGCTCTGCTTGCCTTTTGGGTCCTGCGCGTGGAACAGGAAGCATTTCGGAGAATGCTACCCTGGAAGTTCTGGATTTCAACTTCCTACCTAAAAGCCTAAATTTAGCCTCCAGAACCTCCCTACCACATTTTCCAATGTCATTGGTACCGACATGTACCAAGACAGCAGACTCCTCCCCAGCACTATCTAAGACCTTATCTAGGTGGCGCATGAGGTCCGCTACCTTCGCACCAGGCAGGCATGTTACCAGGCGATCCTCACGTCCACCAGCCACCCAGCTATCTACATGCCTAATGATCGAATCACCAACTATAACGGCTGTCCTAACCCTTCCCTCATGGGCACATGGCCCTGGAGAAACTTCCTCGGTGCGAGAGGGTTTTACATCACCTGGAGGACAGGTCCTAGTTACAGGATCACTTCCTGCCACACCAGGGTGATGCTCTCCTGTCATGTGACCTCTCTCCTCCATGGCAACAGGGATGCTGCCAGACTGGAGGTGGGACTTCAGGACTATATCCCTGTAGGTCTCGTCTATGTACCTCTCTGTCTTATGCTTTCCAAGTCTGCTACTTTAGCCTCTAGAGAACGGACTCGTTCCCTGAGAGCAAAGAGCTCCTTGCACCTAGTGCACACGTAAGACCTCTCACCAACTGGGAGAAAATCATACATGTGACCACTGTTCCCTCTAAGCTGTGCGCGTGTGCGCGCGCACACACCTCGTGGAGCGAGCGCACATACTTTAAAACAGAGCGCACAAAAATTACGGCTCTGATTCTGATAGAAAACAACACAGACGTCTTAAAATTTAAAAGTTATGATTGTAATTACTAGAAATTTCCTGCTTCATTTAGTAATCATCTATTTTCATTTAATTTGATTAAAATCAATGTGGTGTACATACTGTATTCTGACGTGTAGTCAAATTTTAAAGTATATAACTCCGAGTGTCGTTATGTGGTGCACAAAAATTTAACCTTCCTTCAAAAGCTGCACACAGCTGATATTTTATGCGCACACAGCCTACAGAAAATTAGAGGGAACATTGCATGTGACACTCAATGCAAAAGACTGGAAAGCCCCCTTCCTGCTGCTGGACTGCTGTCTGCATCTTAGTTTTAAGTTTGTGTTTAGATCTAAGTTCTTTACTTACTAAGGGTTGCTATGGATATTTATACTAATAAAACTGTACCTAATACGTGTAATATACCTTGTTCACGTGAAGCTTAACTAATCTCAGGTCCTAAGTGTATGACTGATTTGGGTAATGAGCTTCACCTGAGAGCCCCTCCTGTCTTTTAAAATGTGTAAGTACCTATAAAGCTACGATTATCCCAGGGGAGGGAGGGAAATAAAACTTATTAAAAGAGGGCTGCTACACAGTACCCTGTTTTGCCTTTTGTGCTAAGCTAAATTCTGATTTGATTTAAAAATAAATGGAATCGACCCCTTTGCTAAGAACCGGCGCAGAGGCCGGTACCTCCCACATACGGAAGAACAGCCGTTCCAGCATCGGAGGAACCAGCACCGTAAAGGCTTCCTTCGGAGGAAAATCATAGTGGAGGGCATCGAGTTCC
Organism: Ichthyophis bannanicus; assembly: GCA_033557465.1. Lineage (NCBI taxonomy): Eukaryota > Metazoa > Chordata > Amphibia > Gymnophiona > Ichthyophiidae > Ichthyophis > Ichthyophis bannanicus. The sequence continues at coordinate 1,499,509,225 of CM066032.1, read as the reverse complement.
TCGGCTTGAGGCTCCTCCTCGGCATCCGCAGGGAATGCCAAAGCCTTGGCCATGTCCCTCACGAAGTCCGAGAACCGGGTATCCTCCGGGGGGGGGGGGGGGACACCTTCTCTGAGGCTCGGACGTCTCGTCCTCAGTCTCCCACGCCGACTCCTCTGAGTTGTCGTCGAGCGGATCTGGCCATGTGGGCCTCGATGCCACCCGCCCCGACACCAAGGGCACCGGCGTCAATGACCTCCACCCCGCACAGGAGGTCGAGGGGGACCTTGACCGAGGATCGACTCGGGACGATGGACTTGAGGATCGGTTCGGCCTCCAGGGTCGACTTAGATGTTGAGGTCCCAGTGGTCAGGGCAGATGCACCGGCCAAACCGGCGATCAGCACCCGCTGCTGTTCCATGAAGGCAACCAAGCTGCTCTCCAAGGCTGCCAGCCTGAGTCCAAGCTCAGGAGACTCAGCAGCCCCTGACTCGGGCCCCGACGTCGGTTCTCCCGGAGGAGAGTCCACAAGGACAACAGAACTTATGTAACTCGGGGACTCCGGCTCCATGCGAGATAGTTTGGACAGCCTCTCCGACTCCGAGAACCCGGGGCGGCAGTCAGGGCTACGTGACCTGGTCCTCGAGGACCCAGGTGCCTCCACCGACGATGCCCTCACGAGCTGCTTCTTCCTTTGTGCTCCCAGGTGGGAGACCGCCTCTCAGAGGAACCACGACGGCGCTCGGGGTCAGACTCCCAAGATGTCGAGGCCTCTGACGACGTCCAGGCGAGGAAGGATGCGGACTCAGAAAAAATTCTCTCATGTTGATGCCAACGGCTCCGAAGTGCCTTCGATGACATTTTGCCACACGGGCCACAGACCAGCGGGTCAGGGTCGGGCCCGTGGCATCAGAGGCAGCAGTCATGAGTGTCGGTGAGAGACATAAGTTTCTTGCACCGATCACATTTTTTGAACCCGCTGACAGTCACTGGGGGAAAACGGGCCCCTGCAAGGTCAAAAGACCGGGCTGCCAGTGAAAATAAAAAAGGCACTAACGCTAGTCACGAAGGACAAAAACCGAAAACAGAAATTCCGGACTCGATACCGGTGTTCCGTATGCGCAGGTCCATGAAGAGCTGGGTAGGAAGCCATACGGGGTGTGAGCATGGCATTCTGGTAAAATTTCCTCCCAAAAGAATACAGGGTCCTAATCTCTCTCCCCAGGGATGCTAAAGAATGCAATTTATAACATCTGGCTCTTTTGAGGATGTATTAGACATCCATAGAGTGGTGCAAAAGCTGGAGCTTATTAAATCCGGGAGTCTTTTGAACTCTATACATAGTGCTGATCAGCTTGCTAACAGGACATACAGAAAAAGGAATCACCCACATTCTCCTCTGAAGGATATGCTGCATGGGCACTGCCACCATGTCCTTGAGGGGAATCCAGATATTGGCATAGTTCCAACTCTTCAGCCCTGTGTTCCTTCTCAGGGTCCAATTTAAATAGAATGGCATCAGCCAGTTGCCTAACAAACCCATGAAAGGATATGTCCTCAGGAAGGGGCTTGCCTCACTCATGAGGTGCAGGGGGGTCTGATGGGAGTTCTGGAGAGGTGTTCAGAATGGCAGTCAGTAACCCAAGAGCATTCAGACTCAGATACTCCAAGGACTTTTTGTATTTTATTTACTTATTATTAGTATTTAGCTCACACCTTTCCAGTTCAAGATGAGTTACATTCAGGTACAGTAGTTATTTCACTTTCCCCAGAGGGCTTACAATTTAAGTTTGTACCTGGATGTCCAAGTCTCTGCTTGACAGACTTCCACATTGCACAGCTGTCAGAGCTCCTCTGGGAGTGTCAGTGCACCAATGGACTCCGATGTTTTAGGAATTGTTCCACTCCCGATGCACGGGATACAAATATTGGACAGGGATCCGTGCAAGGCCCTGCAAGGCCCACCCCCCCACCCCGGTCGCCCGCCCCCCCCCCCGTCGCCCGCCCCCCCCCCGGTCGCCCCCCCCGCGTCGCCCCCACCCCGGTCGCCCCCCCCCCGCGTCGCCCCCCCTCCCCCCCCGGTCGCCCCCCCCCCGTTCCCCCCCCCGCGTTGCCCCCCCCCCCCCCCCGGTCGACCTGTGTCCCACAGACAGGCATAGAATTTCTATAATTGGCTCAATGTTGCTGCTTTGGAACCATCAGAGCTGTCAGCTCCTGCATAGAAAGTGTCATTTTCAGCTTCATTTCCATTCTTGTACCAAGCACTCCTTGAGGGCTGCCATGAGTAAAAACTTGGGGGCTTCAGCAGCATTGGACAATGTCACCGGAATCAATTGAGGAGTATCAGCATGCTGGTCATAGATCCTTAAGAGTCTGAAATGGAGAATTAGTTGTCCTCACATCAGGGCTACTTCAGGAGTCATGTATCATTCAATTACCTAGTGTTCCTGGCTTCATGCTTCAATGAACCCCAGTGCCGATGCAACAAAGCCTCCGCTTGATGCTAGTCATTGGAGGTTTCAATGCCTTCAAAGACTAGGACGAATCCTTCTTTTTCCTTGGGACAGGATTGGTAGGACAGCAATCCCGGGACTCTCTACTGGTGCTTGACTCTCAATGTGGAAGGACTACCAGCGACTGGTACAGCTCCTGTGTCCATGGTGACCAATACATCTGTGCTGGTCTTTTCAGAGTCAAAGTTGATCACGTTTTTCCTCATGATCCATCAACCCTCGTTTTGTCATCTACAAACATGAATGACAAAGAGGGGTTTATAGTTGAGCCTCGGACAATGCAAGCACCAATTGTGGGTGTCCGTGACAGACATGATCCTGCAGCTTCGGGTGCACTTGTTGAACCTGCTGGCAAATTTCTGGGACACATTGGATGGGAAAAATAGCCACAGTAAAATCAAAAGGTTAACATTTTAAGAGTACACTTGTGCAAAACTGAAATAAACCGGATTTTTTAATCTTTTCAGCCTACAAATTGTTAAATCATCACATACGAGATGTTCCATCATTGTTTGTGGGTTAAATGACGTAATAGATGACGTGATATGATGTAGGAATGACTTATTGTGTATGCGACTAATATCAGCCAACACTGCATCAGATTTTCTTTCACGTGTATTCTTAGTTGTTAATCCAACCATTGTGCATGATGGACGTGACACCCAGAAAATGCACAAAGATAGTCACCCTGCATGAACACACAGGGAAGACTACAAGGATATAGCAAGTATAGTTTGTGTCAGTCTCTCAACCGTCAGTCGTGTGATCAAAGGTAAAAAGGAGTTAGGATCCATCTTGCCTAAACGAAAAGTAAATTGTGGTTGTAAGAGGAAAACCACACCCAGGGACGACAACTATGTTCTCAGGGAAAGTAGAAAAGACCCTCGGAAGACAAGCGACACATTAAAAAGAGATTTAGAAGAGAAAGGTATAACAGTCAGTTCTTCCAAAAGCACAACAACCTATGAAAAAACAATTTCTGACGAAGGTTATGAAAGAGAAGCACTATAAATGGGGACTGAAACAAAGAGTGGACTAAAGAAGATTGGAGAAAAGTAATATTCAGTGATGAAAGCCATTTCTTCGTCCCAGGGCCAAAGAAGCCAACATGTTCGGTGTTCACCTGGTGAAAAGATTTGTGATTTCCACATCAACCAGAATGTTAAACACCCCCAAAAGATGATGTTCTGAAGGTGTTTCAGTTATTATGGAGTCGGCAGCTTGCATCCAGTCGAGGGAATGATGCGTTAACAATACGTTGATGTTCTCCAAAGAGCTGTTCCAGAGCTAGAGAAGACATCCTGATGGATCTGGCATCTTTTCAGCAGGATCTTGCCCCATGCCACACATTGAAATTGGTGAAAAGGTTTTTTTTTCCAAAAGCAGTAAAATAAAGGTACTGGACTCGTTAAGAAACTCTCCAGATTTAAACCCAATAGAGCCGGGGTCTCAAACACGCGGCCCGCGAGAGAACTTTGTGCGGCCCGCAACGGAGAGGAAAAACAAAAAAAAAACCTGGCTTCTGCTGCTGCCGCCGTGGCAGCAGCAGAATCAGCTGTCCCGCGGCCCCTTCCCGTCTGCTCGGTAGAGCCTTCAGTCAGCTCCATCAGCAGCAGCTTTCAGGGCCGCCCGCGAAGAGAGTATTTCTCTCTTGCGCAGCTCTGTTAAGCCTGCCGGGGGGGACATTGCCCATCAACCCCGGCAGGCTTAACAGAGCCGCGCAAGAGAGAAATACTCTCTTTGCGGCTTAAAAAGCCCACCACTGATGGAGCTGACTGAGGGCTCTACCGGACAGACAGGAAGGGGCTGCGGGACAGCTGATTCTGCCGCTGCCACGGCGGCAGCGGCAGAAGCCAGGGATGTTGTTTTTTTATTTACCTGGGCTGATGGGGGGAAGGGGGGTTAGGACTGGAAATGGGCAGATGGGGGTTAGGACTGGAGGTGGGCCGATTGGGGGGTTAGGACTGGTAATGGGCTATGGGGGGGCTAGAACTGGTAATAGACTGGGGGGTGGCTAGGACTGGAAATGGGCTGAGTGGAAGGGGGGGCTTGAACTGCAAATAGCTGATGGGGAGGGGGCTTGGAATGGAAATGGGCTGTGAGGGGAGGGAGCTAGGACTGGAAATGGGCTTAGTGGGGGGAGCAAGGACAGGAAATGGGCTGATGGTGGGGCTAGGATAGGATTGGAAATGGGCTGATGTGGGGCTAGGACTGGAAATGGGCTGATGGTGGGGCTAGGATAGGATTGGAAATGGGCTGATGGGGGGCTAGGACTGGAAATGGGCTGATGGTGGGGCTAGGATAGGATTGGAAATGGGCTGATGGGGGGCTAGGACTGGAAATGGGCTGATGGGGGGACTAGAAGGGAGCGGATGCTGGGTAGGGCTGGAACTAGAAGGAAGCTGATGTTGGGGGAAGATTAGAATGGGATGGGGCTGGGAGAGTGAAATGGAGGGGAAAATATTTTGTGTGGACGGGAAGAAAAATCTACAATTGGCAGGGTATTGAGAGAGTAAGTGGGGATTGAGGATGGAGGGGTAAAATTTGAGTGTATGAAATATGAATGAGGAAAGAGCAAAAGGAGAAAGATTAGTATGTTAAAGCAGATGTAGAGAGAGAATGGAAAAAAAACTAGGAGAGAAGAAAGGACAAATGGACAGCAGACGATGGAGAGTTAGCAGAAGACACAAAGAAACCAGAAGAAAGTGGCTGGAACAATTGCAACTGAAAAAAATGCACAAAAGGTAGAAAAATATCTCTTTATTTTGAATTTATTAACTGGAATATGTCAGCTCTGGGAAATGTGCATCATGGTATGGTAACATTATGCAAATATTTATGCAAATGAGGCCCCGCATCTTATGCGGCTCGCGGATTACTTTACAAGTCCTCATTTGGCCCTCAAAGCAATTTGAGTTTGAGACCCCTGCAATAGAGAATCTGTGGTCCATCTGCAAACTTTGCCTCCATGGAATGGACTGTACGACAAAGGAGAAGCTTATTCAAGCTCTGATTCAAGGACCCAAAAATCAATGCAGACTGCTAGAAATTAGTAGACGCCATGCTATATCATATCCAGATGCTGGTAAAAAAACAGAGTAGGTCATATTATGTACTAATATTTGGCTATAAGATTTTCAAAGGAAATTCCAGTTTTCACTTATTTTTCAGTTTGTTTCAATTAATATGCACAAGGGTGTATATAAAGGAAAAAAAACTATGAACCTGGCTGGGTGCACCTCAGACCTAAATGCAGCCTATGTGGCACCAAAGGAAAATAAAGGTAATTTACAGGATGACTGAAAAACCTGACAACTGAAAACTAATAGGTAAAAGAAACAGCCGGCAGGCAGGTAAAAAGAACAAAATGTACTACATACACAACGAAAACTGGTCTAATGACAGTGATACGCGCACACCTAAAAAAAAAAACGTGGTAAGCTCAGTGTTAAAAGAGAGACTGAAGTCCTCAGGCATAGCGGCAGCAGGTGGAAACAGATGCGCAAAGCTTTCCAAAGCTTCTAAGAGGAACTGAGAAGCTTCCCATGTGGGGCTCCATGAGTGACATCACCCATAAGTGAGGACTTACCCCGTTTGTCCACATAGAAAAGAAATGTAACCTGAAAAACCAAGGGCTTATTAGTATTTAATGTGTGTGAAAAAAATGACAAAAAGAAAACTGCAGTTTTGGAGGACTGCAAACCAGTTAGGTTTTCAGGATATCCCTAATGAATATGCACTGGCTATATTTGCAAGGAATGGATGCAGAACATGTAAATCTCTCATGAACATTCATTTGACTGGTTTGTGGTCATCCAGGATTGCAATTTGACACCTCTATATTAGAAGAACAGCACATATAAATCTAAAAGATATCCTGGTTAAGACATTATTTCCACAGAAAAACTGAAGGGTCATTTACTAAAGGTTAGCACATGCATTTTATTGTTATGGACCTTGCAGCAGATAGCACTAGCTAACAATTAGTAGATGACTCAAAGTTACTTACCTGTAGCACGTCTCCACTGACAACGCAGGATTCAAGACCTCATAAGCATGCAATGTTATCAGAGTCTAGTGTAGGGAAAAGCTTCTATAGCTTATAACAGTTTCCAGAGGTTTTTGCAGCTTATGGAGCATGTGCACCACCTCCTGGCACTGCACTGTCACATGGGGCCTCCTCAGCTCCCAAACAGCTCAGTTAAAGACTTGAATTCTGCTGTCCATAGATGCTGCCTGTTACAGATAAGTAACTTTTTTCATTGAGAAAAAGCAAGATTACAAGTCCACACAGGTGAGACACTCCAGCTACAGGCTGTCTTCAACAAAAAAGGTGGGAAAAAATGCAAGATAAAGATATTGCCAAGTGGCAGACAACAAAACTGTTTGCATGCTAACAAGCTTTTTTTTTTCTTCATTTAAATAAAATAACCTGGAAACAAACAGAAACAGGCTTAAGGGGGATAGGGAGAAAAGACTGAACAAATCTATTGTTGCCTAAGGATCCCTTTACAAACAATGAGACATGAATGCATTTACTACTACTACTACTGAGCATTTGTATAGCGCTACAAGTCATACGCAGCGCTGCACAGACATGTAAGAAACAGTCCCTGCTCATCAGAGTTTACAATCTAGTGAAGACAGACAACACAGAAGGCGTAGACAGGGATAAAACAAAGGGAAAAGGTAAAGAAACAAGGAGATCAGGTAAGTCAAGATCCAAAAGCAGCAGCGAAGATGTGAGTTTTCAGCCTGGATTTGAAAAGGGTCAGAGAAGGTGCCTGGCGTACAGACACAGGTAGTTTGCTCCAGACATAAGTTGCAGCAAGATGAAAGGAGCGAACTCTGGAGTTAGCAGTAGAAAAGGGTACAGATAAAAGCAGTTTGTCAGAAGAGCGGAATTCCCGATTGGGGGGGGGGGGATGTAAGGAGAGATAAGAGAAGAAAGGTAGTGAGAGCTGCAGAGTGAATGCATATATTGATAACCACATTTAAAACTCTAAACGACATGGCCCCAGTTACCCTAAGTAACCTAATCAGCAAAGAGCACTCAAAATCTACTCAAAGAAAAGGACAAACAAATGAACTAAAAACTCCCAAAGACTTCATAAAAGCAAATAAACTCACAAATAGAGCTTTTTCTCATGCAGCTCCAACAATCTGGAATTCCCTCCCAGATGATCTAAGATTACTAACCGAGATCATCGAATTCCGCAAAAAAGTGAAAACCTCTCTCTTTTCTAAAGATTACAACAACTCAGATCATCCCTCAATAGACTTAGATAATGGCTAACCAGTTTTTATCTAACAAATCCCAAATGACCTACACATACAATTCTTCATAGCTGATACTGTACTTTGAATAACGCTTAAGCCCCACATAATGTGTATTTGTACATAATGTATATAGTTTGCACTGTTCTATACTGTTCTGTATTAACACTAGTTGTTTATCTTATTGTTATTTGGTCATATGATGTTTTATGTAAAACAAACTCCAATTTGTTAACTGTTGTTTATTGTGAACCGCAACTGAACTATGGAAGATGCGGTATATAAATCATTGTTAAATAAATAAATAAATATATAGGTCAGCAGGAGAAGTTTGAACTGGATGCGGAAACGGATAGGGAACCAATGAAGTGACTTGAGAAGAGGAGTAATATGGGCATGAGGAGGCTGGCGGAAGATTAGCCGCGCAGCAGAGTGTTGAACAGATTGAAGGTGAGAGAGATGATTCAAAGGGAGACCAGCAAGGAGTAGGTTACAGTAGTCAAGAAGGGAGGTGATTAAGCATCTTAGTAGTGTTCTCAGAAAGGAATGGGCGGATTTTGTTGATGTTATAGAGAAAGAAACGGCAGGTCTTAGCTATCAGATGAATGTGTGTGGAGAAGGAGAGAGAGGAATCAGGAAGGATTAGAGTTATCCACAAAGACTGAGAAATGAGGAAGAGGAGAGGAGGTTTTTAGGGGGAAAGATAAGAAGTTCAGTCTTGGCCATGTTCAATTTCAAGTGGTGGTGAGACATCCAAGCAGCAATGTCAGAAAGACAGGCAGAGATCCGGGTCTGGATTGCTGGAGAGATTTCAGGTGTAGAGAGGTAGATCTGGGAGTCAATGGCATAAAGATAGTACTGAAAGCCATGGGAAGAGATGAGCGCACCAAGGGACTGGGTATAGAGAGACCCAAGACAGATCCTTGGGGTACACCAACTGGGAGCAGAATAGCAGAAGAGAAGGAGCCACCAGAACTAACACTGAAAGAGCGATGGGAGAGATAGGAGGAGAACCAGGATAGCACAGAGCCCTTAAAAAAAAGCGAGGACAGGGTATCGAGGAGAAGGTTGTGGTTAACAGTGTCAAAAGCAGCAGAGAGGTCAAGAAGGATGAGGACAGAGTAAAGGTCCATGGATTTTGCCAGGAACAAGTAACTGGAGACTTTGGCAAGAGCCATTTCAGTAGAGTGTAAAGGATGAAAGCCAGACTGTAAAGGATCCAGGAGGGCATGAGAGAAGAGGAAGTCAAGGCAGCAGCAGTGAACCGCACATTCAAGTAGTTTAGAAACGAAGGGAAGGAGGGTGATGGGTCGATAATTAGAAGGACAGGTGGGATAAAGTGAGGGGTTTTTTGAGGAGAGGTGTGACTATAGCATGCTTGAAAGCTGCAGGGACAGTTGCAGTGGAGAGCGATAGGTTGAGAATATGAGAGATGGAAGGGACAACAGTGGAGGAGATAGGGCTTAGGAGCTGGGTAGGGATAGGATCAGAGGAGCAGGTGGTGAGTTTGGAGGAAGAAAGAAGGTGTGCAGTTTCCTCTTCAGAGATCACAGGACAGGAAGAGAGGGTAGCAGAGGTGGGGGGGGGGGGGAGTTGGGAGTGGAGAGGGGGAGGAGGGGAAGTAGCTGAATTTGAGGGGAATTGGAGGGTGATCTTGTGGATTTTGTCATGGAAATAGTCAGCCAGGGTTTGGGCAGAAAGAGAGGGAGGGGTCAGAGGCAGAGGCACTTTGAGGAGAGAGCTGAGAGTAGTAAAGAAACGGTGAGGGTGAGGCAAGAGAGTTAATCAGATGGAGATAATAGTCTTCTTTGGCAAGAGCTATGGCTGACTGGAAAGAGACAAGCATGAATTTTTAAGTGTAGAAAGTCTGCAAGGGAGCGGGATTTGAGCCAAGCACGCTCAGCAGAACGGGCACGGGAACATAGATAGCGAGTAGTGGATGAAAGCCAGGGCTGGGGTGCAGAACGCCTCACAGGATGTGGCATGGGCAAAGCGAGAGTATCCAGAGCAGAGGAGAGTGCAGCGTTAAAGGAAGCTACTGCCTCGTCAACACTTAGATGACATAGTGGAGGAAAGATATGAAGAAACAGTGGAAGAGAGAACCAAAGAATCAATAGCATGAAGATTATTAAATAGGCTGGAGGAGACAGGACGAGGTTGAGGCGGTGGGTGATGAAGATTGAAGCTTAAAAGGTGATGGTCAGATAAGGGAAGAACCGAGCTACAGAAGTTCGAAGGTAAGCAGAGAAAAATACCAGGTCAAGGCAGTGGCCATGCTGGTGAGTGGGGGAAGTAGAGCAAAGCTAGGAGGTCAAACGAGGAGGTAAGGGAGAGGAGCTTTAAAGCATAAGGATCAGAGGGGTTATCAACATGAATGTTAACATCCCCGAGAATAAGAGTGGGGTAAGAGGAACCCAGAAAGAAGAAAAGCCACGAGTCAAAGTCAGTGAGAAAGGTAGTAGAGACTTGGTCAGGAGGTCGATAAATAACAGCTACCCGGAAAAGTAGTGGAGTGAAAAGGCGGATGGAGTGGACTTCAAAAGAGGGAAAGGAGTGAGACTGAGGCAGCAGGAGGGGTTGGAATTGGCAGGAGGGAGAAAGTGGAAGCGCAACACCACCATAGCCAGTGGGACGAGGCGTGTGTGAGAACTGATAGCCCCCATGACAGAGAGCAGCGATAGATGCAGCATCATCTTGGAGGAGCCAGGTCTCAGATAGGGCAAGAAGATGTAGAGCATTAGAGATAAAGAGATCATGAGTAAAGCGTAGTTAGTTACTCACCTGTAACAGGTGATCTCCGGAAACAGCAGGAATTTAATCTTCACATATGGGTATCGCTGGTACCAACGGAGCCTGCGTGGGAATGCTCCCCAGGGTCCAATAGGAACGCTTTTGGGAGCATCCCTCAGCACATGCGTGCTGCCTTCCCGCCTTTCCAACTGTCCCTCTTCAGTTACGTTAGCAGCTGATTGAAAGGATAGAAGGAGAGAGGGAGATAGAGAGAACTCCTCCTAGGGGAGGTGGGTGGGTTGTGAATTCTAAATTCCTGCTGTTCCCGGAGATCACCTGTTACAGGTGAGTAACTACGCTATCTCCAGGAACAAGCAGGAATGTAGTCTTCACATATGGGGACTCCCTAGCTGAAGATGCCAGGGAGATGGCCCCAGGAAGCTGCCACCTATAGTGAAGTGGGCCATGCTTCCTCCCATGGATCTCTGGCATCCCACCAGGGTTGGTGGATAGGAGTTGAATTAAGTCTGAAAGAGATGTTGAAGAACAGCCTGGCCAAAGAAGGCATCCCAATGGGAGGCTTTATCTAGGCAGTAGTGGGCTGTGAAGGTGTGCACCGAAGCCCAGGTGGCAGCTCGACAGATGTCATCGATAGAGACAGAGTGAAGGTTAGCCATAGAGGCTGCCATGGCTCTCACATTATGGCCGTGACATGGCCTTGGAGAGGAAGACTCTTACCCTCATAAGCAAAGGATATGCATTGTGCAATCCATTTAGATAGAGTTCTTTTGGAGACTGGAAGTCCATAATGACTAGAATCAAAAGCAATAAAAAGTTGAGAAGACTTTCTATGTTGCTGTGTTCTTTATAAGTAAAAAGCCAAGGCTCTTTTACAGTCCAAAGTATGAAGGTTCCTTTCTGCCTTAGAGGCATGAGGCCTCGGAAAGAATACAGGAAGGTAAATTGATTGATTTAAATGAAAAGGCGAAACCACCTTTGGCATAAAATGTGGATGAGTTCTGAAAACAACCTTATCATGGTGAAACCTTGTATAAGGATGGTCAGCCACTAAAGCTTGCAATTCACTAATGCGACGTGCGGAGGTGATTGCAATTAGGAAGATGACCTTCCAGGATAAAAACTTTAGAGCTGTAGTGGCTAGAGGTTCAAAGGGCGGTTTCATGAGCTGTCCCAGAACTAGATTTAAATCCCATGACACCGGTGGTGGCCTGATGGGAGGCTTTGTCAATAGAAGACCCCTCATGAATCTCGTTATGAGTGGATGAGAGGAAACTGGCTGTCCATTTAGAGGCTTATAGGAAGCTGCAATTGCACTAAGATGGACTCTTACTGAATTGGTCTTTAGACCAGAATTTGATAAAGTAGGTACTCTAGTACCGATTCCAAAAGGTATCATAAGGGGGTATAAGCCCTTTTGAGACCACAACATACTAAAACGTTTCCACTTATAGGCGTAAGAACGTCTTGTGGAAGGTTTTCTAGAAGCTTGAAGGATATCCTTTACCTGTTGGGAAAGGTTAAGATCCTGCAGGTCTAGGCTTTCAGCAACCAGGCCCTGAGATGTAGGGACTGGGGATTCGGGTGCAACAGCATCCCGCTCTCTTGGGAGAGAAGGTCTGGAGCACAGCTTAACTCCAGAGGTGCAGCTTGAGAGAGATGTAGGAGCAGGGGGATACCACGTTTGTGGTGGCCACCGTAGCGCTATGAGGATCATACGACCTCTGTCTCTCTGAAGCTTGAAGAGTGTTTTGGGGATGAGGGGAATGGGTGGGAAGGTATAGAGAAAGTCCTGACCCCAGTGAAGGAGGAAGGCATCCTTCCCTGGCAATTGTGAGCCAGAATTCTGGAACAGAATCGGGAAAGTTTGGCATTCAGTGGACTTGCAAAGAGGTCTATGTCTGGGGTCCCCCAGATCTGAAATATCTTTGTCACTTGGTCTAGGTGGAGAGACCATTCGTGAGGCAGTACTCAGCTGAGTTTGTCTGCCCAAAGGTTTTGAATGCCTGGAAGATATACCACGAGAAAGTGAATTTTATGCTCTCTGGCGAGAGCCCATAGTCGTAAAGCTTTGTTGCATAACGACAGAGAGCCTGTTCCGCCCTGCTTGTTCACATAGAACATGGCTACTTGATTGTCCGTTTGGACTAGGACTGTCTTGTAGCCGAGCTGGGCATGGAATACTCGAAGAGCTAGATAGATTGTTCTTAATTCTAGGAGGTTTATGTGAAGACAAGCCTCCTGTGGAGTCCAGGTACCTTGGGTAGAGAGATGGTGCAGGTGTGCTCCCCAACCCAACTGTGATGCATCTGTTGTTAGAGTGGCCTCGAATAGAGGTTGTTGGAAAGGAGACCCCACTAAAAGATTCTCCAGTGATTGCCACCATTGTAGGGACAAGATCAGTCGTTGAGAGTCTGATATCTTGTCTGACAGATGTCCTGTGGCCTGTGTCCACTGTGTGGTTAGGGCCCACTAGGCTGCTTGCATGTGGAGGCGAGCATAGCAAACTACATGAACTGTGGATGCCATATGTCCCAGTAATTGTAGCAGTTCGAGCAGTTAGGGAGGATTTTCCCGCTGCTTGAGAAGCTAGTTGCACTATGCGAAGACATCGGGGTTGTGGGAGGAAAGCCCTTGACTGTCTGGTATCTGAACAAGCTCCTATGAATTCCAGGGACTGGGAAGGAACAAGTTGGGATTTTGGGAAGTTTATCACCAATCCCAAGTATTGGAGGATTCGCATTGTGTGAGATAGTGCAGAGCTGGCTTCTGCAACCGTGGGGGCTCGAATGAGCCAGTCGTCCAAGTAAGGAAAGAGAAATATCCCTAGGGTTCGCAGGAACGCGGCTACTACTGCCATGCATTTCGTGAATACTCTTGGTGCCAAAGCCAGACCAAAGGGAAGAACCCTGTATTGGAAGTGTTTTCCCTTGAAAAGGAATCGTAAGAATTTCCTGTGATCCGGATGGATCAGAATGCGAGTATATGCATCCTTTAGAACTAGAAAGCAAAGCCAATCCTGACTTTGAAGGTATGGCAGAAGAGTTCCCAGAGAAATCATTTTGAACTTTTCTCGGAACAGATATGTGTTTAATTCTCTGAGGTCTAGAATGGGTCTGTGCCCTCCTGTTTTCTTTGGAATAAGAAAATAGGGGAGTAGAACCCTGTACCCTGTTGAAGGATGGGTACTTCCTCTATTGCTTCTTGGGCAAGGAGTGTTGAGACTTCTTGATCCAGTAGATTCTCTAGGAAGGAGTCAAAGCCCTTGAGGGGGCTGAGCCTGTGGAGCTGATTGAGCTCTCGGGCCTTTTGGCTTCTTTAGTTGTCTGGATTGTTGTTGTTGTCCCTTTTGGGCAACTTGAACCTGACCTTGCCATTGCTGGGTATAGGATGGATAAAACTTCCTCTTTTTGCTGAAAAAGGTTTTTTTTTTTTTATAGGGTTTCTTTTTGGCTGGAGTGGCTGTAGATTTTGACAATCTGTCGAAAGTGATATTGTCAGCACCTATCTCATTAGCCTTTTCCTGCCAATTCTTGCCAAAGAGGATTTCTCCTGTGCAAGAGATGTTACCTAATTTATCCTGTACCCAAATCTCCAAGTCTGATGCCTGAAGCCAGGCAATCCAATGTGCACCAATGGCAATAGCAGAAGTTCTGCTGATGCATTCAAAGCAGTCAAAGGCTGCACGATCTACAAACTTGGAAACGTCTTGAGCATGCTTGACAAGAGTAAGGAAGTCTTGTCGTTTGTCATCAGAGAGAAGGGGACTCAAGCTCCAAATCTCCTGTGACTTCTTTGAGTAACATTCCCATATATAAAATATATGAGCTGATCCTAGCTGAAAGCACGGAGGCTTGAAAAGTTTGACACCCAAAGGCGTCAGGAGTCCTGCATTCACAATCTGGAGGATTGGCTGCATGTCTTTTTGCAATTTTCATCCTACCATGGCTGACTCCACTACCACTGAATGGTGTGGGCAGCTGAGTCTTTTGAAAGCCAGGACATGGTGGAACTCGATACATGGTATCGAGTCTCCTAGAATGAGGAGATGTGGTCAAAGGTGTTTCCCACATTGAGCATCAAATCATGAAGAATTTCATGAATGGGCAGAGTGGCTGCCTCTTTGGGAGCCTTAGGGTATTGGAGAATTTCCAATTCCTTTGCTCTAGGTTACTTTTCAGGAGCTACCGTGACTGAAAGGCCTCGGGCCACATCACAAATAAAATCCTGAAGAGACATGTCCTCTGGAGGAGACATTCTGCGTTGAGGAGAAGAGTCGTCTTCCGGGATAAGTACTCTGGTACTGGCAGAATTATCAGAGTCCTCGGAATCGGAGGATTCAAAGTATCTCTGATCCTGATGTTCATGCAAAGCATGGTATCGGTATCGATCGAAGTCGGTACTGAGTTGGTCTGGTACCAATCTATCGATGCCAGAAAGTCGGCCTGGGAAAAATTCTCACCGGGGTCGGTACTGTCACTGCTGGTACCGGCATTGGTGTCGGTACCGGTGCCCGTTGAACCATCGGTAGTGGTGTCAATGGTGCCGCAGCTGAAAGGAGAGCTGCAAGACTGCGTTCGACAGCGAGGAATCTCTGGTCTATCGATGCTGCTGAAGCCTGGGTGTCAGTACCGGTAGAAGCGGCTGGAACCCTTGAGCATGGCATCAGTAGTTCTGCCGAGGTCGAGGCCTCGAGAACATCCTGGAGCCCCGTTGGTGCATTGGAGGCCGAAGTCTCCCGCCGGGGCTGTTTTGCCGGTATAATTTCCTTAAGGGCAATGCCAATGGCTTCTCGATGCTTGGAAGGAGATCTAACCTTTGAGGACCGGCTCTTATGTTTAGTTACCTGAGATATATGGGAGGAAGACGAGGCTATGGAACACGATGATGCAATGGACATGGCATCTGAAGAAAAGAGGGTACCGAGCTTTGCAGCCCGGTTCTGTCTTTCTCTTTTAGTCATCCCCATACAAGAGAGACACTCTGATGGAGAATGGTCAGAGCCTAAACATTTGAGACACCAGTCATGGGTGTCGGTGACGGAAATGCTACCGCCACACTTAGTACATTTTTTAAAACCACTATCTGGTTTTTCCATTTCTCAGGAAAGCCTAATGCCTAAAATGGCACCTAGCACCAAAAAGAAAAGGTTTCTGAAGAGAAACAGTTCAGAAAGTGTGTGTGTATATATATATATATATATATATATATATATATATTTATTTATTTATTTATTTTTAAAGAAAAGAGAACCGGCGGTACCGGTAGGTTTCGAGCGGAGGCAGACGCGACCACAAGTAAACAAGTTTAAAGAAGAAATTTTCTGCGGTGACAGGGTATGTGTCCTACTGGCTCCGTGGAAAACGAAAAACTGAAGAGGGACAGTTGGAAAGGCAGCACGCATGTGCTGAGGGATGCTCCCAAAAGCGTTCCTATTAGACGCTGGGGAGCATTCCCGCGCAGGCTCCATCGGTACAGACGATACCCATATGTGAGGACTACATTCCTGCTTGTTCCTGGAGATAAGCAAGTTTATTAGAGAGAGTGTGCGTTCCACAAGGCATATGAGAAAGGGAGAGTGGAAGGTGAAAGGAGAGAGATGTGACAGAAGTCTAGGGGGGCCATGATTCGGGTTGATATCTCCGGATGAGAGGAGTAGCAGCAGCAGAGTACAGGGCTGAGAGGAGACAGTACAGTGGAAACAAGGGTGAGGTTGCCTTATAGAGAGAGGAGATGGTTGAAAGAGATAGAAAGCGGTGACACTCAAGAGCTGATAAGGTAGAAGACAGAATGGAGGGGGAAGTGAGGATGGTAAAGGGGAGATAAGGAGGGGAGGAGTGAAGGTGCTGGTAGGAGGGGAGACAGTTAGGGAGTATGAAGAAAAGGAAGACAATGTGATGAGGGGTCATAGAAGAGGAATAGAGAGGAGAACAAAGGCCAGAGGATATAGAAGGTGGGAGAGTCAAAGGGATTAGGTGCACCTGTGCATGAAGTAGGTAATGAGCAGAGGACAACGAGCCACAGGGTGGGTGGGTAGAGGGGTGGGGTATTAGTTATTCAGCTGAGAAAAGCTGAACAAAAGTGCAAAATAAAGGGGGCAGTGAGGTAAGAGAGCACACTAACAATGACAAATAAATGTGGAGAGAGACAGACAGAACTCACAGCAAACCAGCAAATTCACCTGTCAAGCAGAGCTCTTAGGAGGGCATTGCTCTTCCCAAAGGGAAGAGAGGCAAACAGAGCTAATCACACGTGGAAGACAGTAAAAGGGGCTAAACAATATCGCAGCAGTGGAGAGGGGTTAGTCACTCAGGTAGACTAAGAGCAAAGACAGGAAAAAAAAGTTTTAAACTCTGCAGAAATGGAGACAGAGCAAGGAAAGATATTGAATTAAATGTTAACCCGGCCAACACAGACAGGCCAGATAGCTGAAGGAAGAAGAAAGGAAAGTTCCAGCTAGTTATGGAGAATAAGCTAGTCAGCTGAGAAAGCTGAACAAAAGATCAAAATAAAGGGGGCAGTGAGGTAAGGGAGCACACTAACAATGACAAAATAAATAAATATGTAGAGAGAGACCATGTAGCAGCTCTGCAAATATCTACAGAAGCTGGTCTCAAGTGGTCTACTGGTGCAGCCATAGCTTTGACATCATGAATCTTGACATGACCCACTAAGCTCAGGCCTGCTTTGGATCTTGATAAATTGGAAGATTAGGCATCAAAATGGCAGATGAAATTTAATGTGGACAAGTGTAAAGTTATGCACCTAGGGAAGAACAACCCAAACTATGGTTACACGATGTAAGGTTCTACATTAGGAACCACCACCCAGGAAAAAGATTTAGGCATCATTGTGGATAACATGTTAAAACCCTCAGCCCAGTGTGCAGCAGCAGCCAAGAGAGCAAAAAGAATGCTAGGTATCATAAGGAAAGGAATGGAAAATAAAACAAAAGATATTATAATGCCTCTATATCGTTCCATGGTGAGACCGCACCTTGAATACTGTGTGCAATTCTGGTTGCCGTACCTTAAAAAGGATATAGCGATATTAGAAAAGGTTCAGAGAAGAGCCACCAAAATGGTAAAGGGTGTGGAAGGATACTCCTATGAAGAAAGGCTAAAAAGGTTAGGGCTTTTTAACCTGGAAAAGAGACGGCTGAGGTGAGATATGATAGAAGTCTATAAATTAATGAACAGAGTGGAACAGGTAAATGTAGATTGATTGTGTACGTTATAAGAATATAGAAAGACTAGGGGACATGCAATGAAGCTACAGGGTAAACTATTTAAGACTAATAAAAGAAAATATTTTTTCACTCAACGTGTAATCAAACTCTAGAATTTGTTACCGGAGGATGTAGTAAAGGCTGTTAGTGTAGCTGGGTTTAAAAAAAGGTTTGGACAAGTTCCTGGAGGAAAGGTCCATAAACCATTATTAAGAAGGGACCCAGGATATCAATGCTTGACCGAGTACAAGCATTGTGGAACATGTGTTTTTTGGGGAAACTGCTAGGTACGTATGACCTAGATTGGCCACAGTTGGAAACAGGATACTGGGCTTGATGGACCTTGGTCTGACCCAGTATGGCATATCTTATGTTCTTATAAGCAAAGGAGATATAATGTATTAGCCAACTGCATAGTGCTTATTTGGCAATAGCAATTCCAGCCTTATTAGGATCAAAATGTTTAGAGCCTGGCCCTTCAGCTCCTCCAGAAGTTAAGGCAACTCTCAGGGAGGTGAGGAGGATTGCATGCCTTGTCAATCCTGCTGCCGACAAAAAGGTACAGCGTAGTTACTCACCTGTAACAAGTGTTCTTCAAGGACAGTAGGAATCAGTCCTCACATATGGGTGATGTCAGCGGCAATGGAGCCCATGCAGAAGCATCTCCCCAGCTTTCAAAGAAAGCCTTTGGGAGATGCCACCATGCATGTGTGGTCCCCTTCCAGCACAAGGGTGCCATTTTGCTCAGTCACATGACATAGTGAGGGTGGTAGTAAAAATAAAACAAGGTAGGGAGGCAACTCCTAGGGGAGGAGAGGGGGCTGTGAGGACCGATTCCTGCTGTCCCTGGGTGTAACTACACTTTCTCCAGGAACAAGCATGAAAGCAGTCCTCACATATGGGACTCCCTAGCTCCAGGCTGCAGAGGACCAAACCACAACACCAACAGCGACCAAGTCAGGTAGCAGTGAGTTGCAGAAGGTAAGTCCCCAGCTGAGAGACACTGCAAGACCTTAGTGTTCAGCAACACCATCACAGTAGCCTGAACACAAAAGGTCAGAGGGTAGGAGGTGCCTACACCCCAACAGATTACAGAGTACTACCTGGCCGAAGGCATTGTCCTGACAGGACTTGCTTTCCAGTCAATAGTGAATTGCAAACATATGGATTGAAGACCATGTGGCGGGCTTTGCAGTTCTCCATCACCAGTACCAAGAGCAAGTTCGCCACCGATGTGGTCATTGCTCTCACACGATGAGCTGTGATCTGGTGTTCCATGGCGAGCCCAGCGCGCTCACAGATGAGGGCAATACAGTCCGCCACCCAAGTGGACAGAGTTCACTTAGTCACAGGAGGCCCCAGTCTGCAGGGATCATAGGAAACAAAAAGCTGAGGAGCTTTGCGATGGCCCTGGGTCTTCTGTAGATAGGACAGGGCCCATTTGCAGTCCAATGTATGGAGTATAGTTTCTTCCCTACTGGCATGAAGCCGCAGGGAAAAAGGTGGGAAGGATCACCACCTGGTTGAGGAGGAAGGAAGATACTACCTTTGGGAGGAATCTGTGGCGAGTGCAGAGCACCACCCTGTTCTTGTAGAATCTTGTGTATGGTGCAACCAGGGCCAGAAGCTTGCTTACTCTGCGAGCGGATGCAATAGCTACCAAGGCCACCTTCCATGAAAGATACTTCAGATGGCAAGTACCTAGCGGCTCGAATGGCGGCCTGAACTGTGAGCACCACATTGAGGGGGGGGGGGCGCAGATGGGGGACAGACAGCCAAAGGCCCCGGAGGAACCAAGAGACCAGGGGCTGACCTGAGAGGGGTTTCCCCTCGATACGGTGGTGGTGTG
Organism: Ichthyophis bannanicus; assembly: GCA_033557465.1. Classification (NCBI taxonomy): domain Eukaryota; kingdom Metazoa; phylum Chordata; class Amphibia; order Gymnophiona; family Ichthyophiidae; genus Ichthyophis; species Ichthyophis bannanicus. Next base: position 1,499,489,631 of record CM066032.1, on the reverse strand, counting down.
CAGCAATTGCACTGAGGTGCACTTCAGTCCAGTGTGCAATAGATGCAGTAGGTATTTGAGCACCAGTTTCACCGGGCAGGAAAAGGGGTTCTCCCGCCTCTCCACCCACCATACCAAGGATCTACACCACTTAAAGGCATATGCTCGCCTCATGGAGGGCTTGCAGGAGGCCAACAGGACCTCCTCGACCTCTTGTGAGAGGTTGAAAGGGACCAAGGCTACCTTTTCAGTCACACCATTAACATTAGAGATCCCAGAATGGGGTGTAGGAGATAGTCCTCTTCCAGGGTCAGGAGGTCCAGGGCACGGCACAGCAGGACCAGGAGCACTGCAGACAGGGAGAGCAGCAGCAGGAACCATGGTTGTCTGGGCCACCCGGGGGGAATTAGTATCAGTATTGCCCCTTCGTGCTGGACCTTGAAGAGGGTCCTGGCAACCAGGGGGGGGGGTGTTCGGCAGAAAGACAAAGGTGACCTTCCGTCCACGGAATCAGGAACACATCCACCACTACCCTTGCCGGGTGTGGCTGCCGTGAGCAGAAGTGGGGTAGCTGCAAATTGTCTGGGTTGGCAAAGAGGTCCACACGGGCATCCTTCAGAGGCGGAAGAGCCATAAGGCCACCCTGGGATTCAGGCGCCATCCATCCAGCTGGAGCACCCTGCGGAGTCTGTCCGCCAGGAGGCTGTCTTGGCCCGGGAGGTGGATCACTCACAGAAGCATGTTGTTGCGAGCCGCATAGGTCTGGAGGGCCACTGCCTCCTGGCAGAGGGAATATGTTCCCATGCCCCCCTGCTTGTTGACATAGAACATAGCAACCTGGTTGTCTGCCTGCACCACTACTGACTGGGGCCGCAGGCAGTGGCAGAACGCCTGTAGGGCCAGGAAGATCACCCTGAGTTCCAGAACATTGATCTGTAGAAGGGATTCCGCCTGGGACCAGCTGCCTTGCGTGCGGGGTCATGTAGACTATGGAGGCCATGTGGTCCAGAAGGCAGAAGAAGAGACGGGCTGGCACCGAGCAACAGTGCTGCACCTTCGCAACTAACTCCCCCTGAGGTGGTCTGCCCTCTCCCTGGGCAGAAAATCCTTGGCCTGCAGAGTATCCAGCTGAGCATTTATGAACTCCAGACTCTGGGCTGGAGTGAGATGAGATTTGCGGTAATTGATAAACACCAGGTGCTATAGCAGGATAGTTGCAAACCCTATGGCTTGGTGGGCCCCTGTGGCTGTGCCGCCCCTGATAAGCCAGTCGTTCAGGTAGGGGAAGACGAAGGCCCCTTGCAGAGACAGTACTTGGGTGGCAACCACTGCTAGGCATTTTGTGAAAATCCTCAGTGAGGAGACCAGACCTAAGGGAAACATACTGTATTGGTAGTGCCCTCCTCCTACCACGAACCTTAGGTACTGCCTTTGGGAGAGGTGGATCAGAATGGGTGTGCAAGCATCCTTTAGATCCAAGGAGCAAAGCCAATCTCCCTGGTGGAGACAGGGCAGCAGTGTTCCAAAGCAGAGCATCTTTAATTTCTCCCTCACCAGAAACTTGTCTAAATTTGCAGGTCTAGGATGGGCCCGAGGCCCCCAGTCCTCTTCAGGACAAGGAAGTACCTGGGAGTAGAAGCCTTTGCCCCACAGGTGTCTGGGTACAGGTTCTACTGCATTGTTCTTGAGTAGATCTGCGAGCTCTGTGAGCAGCAAGGTCTGATGAAGGAGGGGTCGTACCAGCTCTCCTGAATAGAACCTATGTGGAATCTGCTGTAGGTGGAGGGGGTATCCTTTCCTGACCACCTGCAATACCCACAGATCCAAAGTGATTGAGGCCCATCTGTGGACGAGGAGTGTCAGGCGCCCTCCTATGGGCTGGTGAATGTCTCTTGTGGGAAGGGAGGCCCTGCTCTGGGAGTCAAAAGCTCCCCCCAGGCTGGGTGGAAGCTGGAGTCTGGGACTTAGCTGCTTTTGCCTTCTGAGCCACCTGCACCTGCCTCTTGGGTTGAGAACCTTGCTATTAGCCAGAGTAGGGCTTGTACTGATGACCTTGTGCAAAGGCGCTCTTTTGCCACGGGAAAAGGACCCTTTCCTCCCCAATGGTTTTTTGCAGGGATGGGATGAGATCTTCTTGGAGAGCCTCTGCCGGGTCTCAAAGTTGGCCTCGATCTCAGCAGCTTTGTTGGCCATGGGTTTGCTGAAGAGGTTCTCAACAGTACAGAGGACATCAAGCAATTTGTCCTGGACCCACTGCTTGAGGTCAGAGGATTGCAGCCAGGCCTGGTGTCGGGCACCAATGACAGCCACCGCAACTCAAGCCATCCTAGGCAGCCAAGGAGAGGAACTTGGAACAGTCCCGCACTCCCGAAGTCAAGGTCTGGAATTGTTGGAGGGGTTCTCTGATGAGGCCTGCAGCAAACCCCGACAGCTCTTTGGCCAGCGCCTTTAGATACATGCCCATGTAGAATTCATAGGCTTGGATCCAGCGATCCAGCATCGAGTCTTGATAACTTTGCACCCAAGGGTGCAGAGGGCTCAGGCCTCCCTACTTGGAGGAATGGAGACGTGGGTCTTCTTGCTCCTGAGCTTTTGCATGGTCAACTCGACAACCATGGCATTATGTGAGAGTTGGGGTTTGTGGAACCCCAGTCCTTTCCTGATACGGGACATGGCATCGAGCATTGTGGAACTTGTGTCTCTTGGGGAAACTGCTAGGTACATATGACCTAGATTGGCCACTGTTGGAAACAGAATACTGGGCTTGATGGACCTTGGTCTGACCTAGTATGGCATATCTTTTGTTCTTATGAGCTGATTAACTATCGGCACCAACGTCAGGGTCTCCCACATTCAGAGTAACAGCTTCTTGAGGATTGGCTGTATGGGCACCATGAGGGTTTCTTTGGGTGGTGTCTCGTACTGTAGAATCTCCAACTTCTTAGTGCACGGGTCCTCCTCTGCCTCTGGCTGCACCGAGGGGGCCCTGGCCTTATCCCTGATGAAGTCATGGAAGGCCACATCCTTAAGAGGAGAGTGGTGTTGAGGGAATGTCTTGGTGTCATCTGATGTCCTGGATGCCTCGTCCTCTGTCTCCCACTCGGAGATGCCAAAGGGCCAACGGCCTGCTGAGGACCTGGGGTCAGAGTTGCAGACACTGGCCAGTAAGAACCGGAGACTTGAGGAACGGGACCAGGACCTCGACTGGCGCAGAGAGCTTTGAGGCTGGGAGCACTCCACACGCAGCTCAACAACTGGGGACTCCCTTGCAGTAGAAGGCCCAGTCATTCGGGCAGATGAGGCTGATGAACTGGCCATCATCACCTGCTGCAGGGCCAGGATAGCAGTGATGTTCTGCTCCAGGTCCGCCATTCTGATTTCCAAGCCAGAAGGCTCCGCAGGCTTCGGAACGGGCACTGAGGATTTTGGGCCTGGCGCCGGTGCCTTTGGCAGTGCATCCTCGACGAGGAATACGGCCTCAAGGAACCTCACATGGTCTTCACCAGCCAATGAATCCTTCTTGAGGACCTTGGAGTGCAAAAGTCCCTCTGTGAAATTTTACCAGGTTTCTCCCGTGCATCCTCAGCAGATTTCTTCTATGGTTCCAGGGTCTTCTCGGAGGCCCCGCAGCAATGGGACTCGGAGGACGCCCGTGCGTCTTGGGATGTGCTGGGCTTGGAGTCGGGGAGGTGGGTGCCATGTCGGACCGTGGGAACAGCTTTTCCTGCAACTCCGACCATTTCCTGTTGGTCTTGGCCGACATAGCCTGGCAGAGGTTGCAGGAGATGCTGTCATGGTCCGGGCTCAGGCAGCAGTCATGGGTGTCAGTAATGTACATAGTTTGACTGCAGCAGTCACACTTTTTGAACCCACCGGGAGACATGGGGGGAGACATCCAGATGGGGGTCGACAACCTCTGGGTGAAAAAAGGCACGAATGCCAGTGGAGGGGAGATCTTGATAAAAAATAAAAAGGGGCCTTGAACGGCACCGGGAAGCACTGACTTGAGGCAGGAAGAGGACCGGTATGCCTACCGGGAAACTAAGTTTTAGGAACAGTTTTTCAAAGATTTTTCTGGGGGAACAGGACACAAGTCCATTGGGCTCCATGGAAAAAAGGAGACTTGGGCAGAAGGGGACCATACATGCGGGCCGGCATCTCCCAAAGGCTTTTATTGAAAGCTGGGGAGATGCTTCCATTTGGGCTCCGTCGGCGCAGACATCACCCATATGTGAGGGCCAACTTCCTGATGTTCTAAGAGAACTGTCAATTTCCTTGATTCCCACTAGACCAGTCCAAACAAGTGGGTTTCTTACACAAACCAGCAGATGGAGGCAGAACAGAACAACTTTCAGTGACATCTCCTCTGTTAAGTGTTGCTGCAGCACTGGAACTCGTCAGTGTGACACAGCTCAAGAAGACAGAGTGCCAAAAATGGTTTAACGATTACAAAACTTTTATGGAGACTTAAAACTAGGTGGTTTACAAAAGCCAATACAAAACCACAATTAAAACAAATAAAAAGACCAAAGGTAGAACAGCACATCCAGAAATACGGTCAAATATCAGACCCAGAGAAACCCTAGTTCAGAAGGCTTCCAGAAACAGATGTCTTAATCTATAGCACAGTTACTTACCTGTAACAGGTGATCTCTGGGAACAGCAGGAATAAGTCTTCACATATGGGTATCGTCGGTATCGATGGAGCCTGCGCGGGAACGCTCCACAGCGTCCAGAAAGCTTTTGGGAGCATCCCACAGCGCCTGTGCGCTGCCTTCCCGCCTTTCCTAACCGCCTCTCTCCAGTTCGAGTTTTAAGCTGAGACAAAGAGAGAGAGAGAGGAAAGGAAAGCGTAGTTACTCACCTGTAACAGGTGTTCTCCAGGAGCAGCAGGAATCAGTCCTCACATATGGGTGACGTCGGCGCCGACGGAGCCCTCGCGGAGCAATTTTCCTCAGCTTTCAAAGAAAGCCTTTGGGAATTGCAGCACGCATGCGCGGTCCCCTTCCCGCCCAAGGGTGCCATCTTAGCCAGTCAGATGACATAGCTAAAAGACAGCATAAAAATTTGCAAAAAAACTAAAGCAGATAATTGCAACTCCAAGGGGAGGAGGGAGGGTTGTGAGGACTGATTCCTGCTGCTCCTGGAGAACACCTGTTACAGGTGAGTAACTACGCTTTCTCCAGGACCAAGCAGGAAGTCAGTCCTCACATATGGGACTCCCAAGCTTAAGGCTACCGGAGACCCTAAGCACAAAAATGAGCTCCCTCTAGCTCAGCAGCACAGAAGGAAGGAATCTTCACTGAATTATTACCCACCGGTAGCCCCCATCTGGGATGGAGGGTAGGAGTTGCTCAAACCTCGAAGAGATTTCGGAGGACTGCCTGTCCGAAAGCACTGTCCCTGCGGGACTCCCTCTCGAGGCAGTAATGGACCGCAAAAGTCTGGCTCGAAGACCAAGTAGCGGCCCGGCAGATGTCTGCCAATGGAACAGAGCGGAGGTAAGCCACTGACGTAGCCTTCGCCCGAACACAATGAGCTGTGACCCGACTATCTAACGAGAGTCCGGCTGCCCCATAAGCCCAAGCGATACAGTCAGCAACCCAGATGGACAGAGTACGCTTGGAGACAGGGAGCCCCAATTTATTGGGGTCAAAAGACACGAAAAGCTGAGCAGCTTTACGGTGCTCCCGCGTACGGTCAAGGTAGAAGTTCAACGCCCTTCTACAGTCCAGGGTATGCAGGAACATTTCAGCTCGGCTGGAGTGTGGCCTGGGAAAGAAGGTCGGAAGTACCACCTCCTGATTGATGTGAAAAGGGGAGACCACTTTTCGAAGAAATTTTGGGTGAGTCCGTAGGACTACCCTATTTTTGTAGAACCGAGTGTAAGGGGGATGAGACACGAGGGCCTGCAATTCACTTACGCGTCTAGCGGAAGTGAGGGCTATCAGGAATAAGGTTTTCCAAGAAAGAAAACGGAGAGAACAGGTAGCCATAGGTTCAAAAGGCGGACAGGTGATCCGCTGTAAAACCACATTCAGATCCCAGTCAGGTGCTGGCAGGCGCAGAGGTGGTTTAAGTAGTAGGAGACCTCGGAGAAACCTCGCTACAAGAGGGTCGCTGGAAAGAGGTCTGCCGTCCACCGGCACATGATGTGCTGAAAGAGCACTGAGGTGAACTTTGACGGAGTTGGACTTAAGTCCCAGATTAGAGAGGTAGAGCAAGTACTGCAAGATCACCGACACCGAGCAGGAGAAGGGATCCTGAGACTGCTGGGCACACCAAGCGGAAAAGCGACGCCATTTAAGGGCGTAGCATTTGTGGGTAGAAGGTCGCCGGGAAGCTAGGACAACCTCTTCCACCTCTGCCGGCAGTAGAAAGGGAGCGAGGACTACCCTTTCAGCAGCCAGGCCATCAGATGTAGAGATCTGAGGTTGGGGTGTAGCAGGGACCCCTAATCCTGTGTCAGGAGATCTGGTTGAAACCCCAGAGGGAACGGATCCTCTACCGCTAATTGCAGCAGGAGTGGAAACCACGACTGTCTGGGCCAGCGAGGAGCTATCAGGATCATGGAAGCTTTGTCTCGGAGAACCTTGAAAAGAGTTCGAGGGACTAGCAGTATGGGAGGAAAGGCATACAGAAGGCTTTTCGACCATGAGAGCAGAAAAGCATCCGCCGCTACTCGAAGGGGATGCGGCTGCCGAGAGCAGAAGCGAGGAAGTTGCCTGTTGAGAGGACTGGCAAAGAGATCCATCGTGGGGAGGCCCCACTTCAGAAAAAGTTTCTGAACTACCAAGGGATCCAGGCGCCACTCGTGCGGCTGGAGGATTCTGCTGAGTTTGTCCGCCAGGCAATTTTCTTGGCCTGGGAGATAAACTGCCTTGAGAAGAATGCCGTGGCTGACGGCTCAAGAGCAGAGCTTCTGTGCTTCTCGACAGAGAAGGAAGGAGCCCGTGCCTCCCTGTTTGTTCACGTAGAACATGGCAACTTGATTGTCCGTCTGGACAAGGACGGACTGGTGAGAAGTCAGGTGGGAGAAAGCTTTGAGAGCCAGACGGATTGCTCTGAGCTCCAGGAAGTTGATCTGCTGCGCAGACTCCCACGTGGTCCAGAGACCCTGAGTACATGCCCCTTGGCAATGCGCTCCCCATCCTAGGAGAGAAGCATCGGTCGTCAGCACTTGAGCCGGCGGAGGAGACTGAAAAGGCATTCCGAGCACCAGGTTCGGCCGATGAAGCCACCACTGTAGAGAAGAGGCCAGCGGGCCGGAGATGCGCACTAAGTCGGCTAGGTCGCCCGTGGCCTGTTGCCACTGCTTGCGAAGGCACCACTGAGCAGGCCGCATATTCAGACGGGCATTGGGGGTCACGTGGACGGTGGAAGCCATATGGCCGAGCAGTCTCAGGAAGCGCCTGGCTGAGACCAGGGACTGGCTGCGAAAACGGCCGGCTAGGTCCATGAGCCGTTGAGCCCTGTCGAGAGGCAGGAAAGCTCGTGCCTGAAGAGTGTGCAATCTTGCGCCGATGAACTCGAGATCTTGCGAGGGGAGCAAAGTGGACTTTGCGAAGTTTATGACAAAGCCCAAGTACTGCAGAAGAGTCACAGTGCGGTGTGTGGCTTTTGTGACTTCTGGAGAGGACGATGCTCTGATGAGCCAGTCGTCTAGGTATGGAAAGACATAGAGGCCGTGAAGCCGGAGATAAGCCGCCACCACCGCGAGACATTTTGTGAAGACTCGTGGTGCGGAGGATAGGCCAAAGGGCAGTACTCTGTACTGGTAATGATTTCCTGCCACCACAAACCTTAGGTATTGGCGGTGGCTTGGGTGGATGAGGATGTGCGTGTAGGCATCCTTTAGATCCAAGGAGCATAGCCAATCTCCCTGCTGGAGGTAGGGCAGAAGGATTCCAAGGGTAAGCATCTTGAACTTCTCCCTGACGAGGAACTTGTTGAGGTTGCGCAAGTCCAGGATGGGTCTGAGGCCTCCCGTTCTTTTTGGTATTAGGAAATACCTGGAATAGAAGCCTTGACCCCTCAGGTGGTGGGGCACCGGTTCCACAGCCTGTTCCTGAAGAAGACTTGCTAACTCCTGAAGGAGTAAGTCCCTGTGCAGAGGGAGTCGTGGAGGTTCTCCCGGGAAATAGGAGGGAGGGACCTGGTGGAAGTGGAGAAGATAGCCTTCTCTCACAACATGAAGCACCCAGGCATCTGATGTGATGTTGGACCACCTGTGGGCAAAGTGAACCAGCCGGCCTCCTGTGCTGGGAGGAACCAGCTGAGGGGGAGAGGCTATGCTGATGAAGTCAAAAAACCCCACCCTGCTGAGCAGGGGCCGGTGGTGCAGGCTTGGGGGCTTGCTGCCTACAGGACCCGTTACCCCGTCCCTTGGCCTGCTGACCCTGTTGGGGAGCTGCGGAGGCCTGATATTTATTTTATTTATTTATTTATTTTATTTAACAGCTTTTATATACCGCACTTTTGATATCAGCGCGGTTTACATTTTAACAAATTTTGTACTTAAACATAAAACAAATGTTAAGTTTACAGAGAACAGGGAATAAAAACATGGATAACAGGGATTAACAATTAACAGATATTTTCAATTATTAACAATAGGTTCTTAAATGCTCGAGCTCTAAAGGTAGGGTTTGTGAGGCTTGGTCTAGATCAAGTGGTAAGGTTTCGGGAGCTTATTTGACTAGCCGTGATCAATGGTTTGTGTGTGAGGGGGGTCAGTATATTGTGAGAAGTGTTGTAGGAAGAGATGTGTTTTATGGATTTTCTGAAATGGGACAGGTCTTTTTGTGATCTAATACTAGGTGGAAGCGTGTTCCAGCATCTAGGGGCGAAGGAAGAGAATGCTCTTAAAGTGGTTGTTTGAGTGAGTTTTTTGCTGTCCTTTGGGACTGTTAGCATGTTCTCTGTTACAGAACGTCTAGATCTGGTGTTCTGTGTGTGATGGAGGAGATCAGATAAGGAGGATGATGAGATATGGTGGAATGCTTTGAAGGTCAGGATGAGAGCTTTGTATAAAATCCTGCAAGCTAGTGGGAGCCAGTGGAGGTCAAATAGGATGGGAGTAATATGTTGGCTTTTTGGGGATCCATGAAGAACTCTGGCCGCTGTATTCATGGCCAATTGAAGCGGGTTTAGAGTGCTCTTGGGTAGGCCATGAAGAACGATATTTGCATAGTCAAAATGAGGAGTGACTAATGCCTGGAAGGTTGTACGGAAGTCAGATGGTTCAAGCATAGGTCTGAGGTGTCGAAGAGTCCTGATTTTGTAGTAAATGGCTTTTACAGTATTTTTTATGTGATCTTTTATGTGATATTGAGGGTAGTGTTTATAGGCAGCCGCCTTTCTCGGGTAAAAGGACTTCTTTCCCGAGCCCTTCTTCTTCTGGGAAGGGGCGGAGGTCTTCCTAGAGAGCCTAGTTCTGGTGAGAGTCTCCGTCTCGATTTGTGCAGCCTTCTCAGCCATGGGCTTGCCAAAGAGGTTCTCACCTCGGCAGGGGACATCGACCAACTTGTCCTGCACCCAGGGTTCAAGGTCAGACGACTGAAGCCAAGCCTGTCAGCGGGCAACGATGCCGGCTGCGGCCACTCGAGCCGATGCTTCAAAGCCATCATAGGCTGCTCGAGAAATGAATTTGGAGCATTCCCGAATACCAGTTGTCAAGGCTAGGAACCTCCGCAAAGGTTCCTCGGACAGCCCAGCGGAGAATCCGGCTAGCTCCTTAGCCAGGTCTCTAAGGTACATGCCCATGTAGAGTTGGTAGGTCTGGACCCGACAAGCAAGCATAGAGCCCTGGAAACACTTCTTACCGAGGCCATCCAGGTTGCGGGCCTCCCTGCCAGGAGGCACCGAGGAGTGCATCTTCTGGCTCTTAAGCCTATGCATGGCCGATTCCACCACCATGGAATGGTGCGGCAGCTGTGCTTTTTGGAAGCCAGGGCTCTTGCGGACTCGATAGATGGAATCGACCCGCTTGCTTAATACCGGCGACGATGCCAGACTCTCCCACATGCGGAAGAGTAGTCGTTCCAGCATGGGAGGAACCGGTACAGTTAAGTGCTCCCTGGCGGGAGAGTCGTACTGAAGGGCGTCGAGTTCTTTGGCTCGAAGCTCCTCCTCGGGATCCGCAGGGAAGGCCAAAGCCTTGGCCATATCCCTGATGAAGTCCGAGAACCGGGCATCCTCCGGAGGGGACTGTTTCCGAGGTTCGGACTCAGGCGAGTCCGAGGGGACACACCGAGTCCGAAAAGAATCAGGTGACTCTTCCTCTTCAGACTCCCAGGCCGACTCCGAGGAGGAATCGGTGGGGTCGGTCCGGGCGGGCGGAGGCGTCGGTCCGGGCGGGCGGAGGCGTCGGCCGCCCCGACGCCGAGGGAGTCGGCGTCGACGACCTCGGTCCCGAACGGGAGGCCGAGGGTGACCTCGACCGAGGATCGACTCGAGCCCGCATGGACTCGAGGATCGGCTCAGTCTCCGGGGTCGACTTAGACATCGACGTCCCGGCGGTCGGGGCAGAGGCGCCAGCGAGGCTAGCAATCAGTGCCCGCTGCTGGTCCATGAAGGCAGATAAGTTGACGGCCTTGGAGAGCAGACTGAGTCCGACCTCAGGTGACCCAGCAGCCCCCGACTCGGGCCCCGACGGCGTCGGGCCCGACGTCGGACCCCTCGGAGGCGAGTCCAGAAGGACTACAGGACTTACCCGAGCAGGCAACTCCGATTCCAGACGAGGTCGCTTCGGGAGATGTTCCTTCTCCAAAGACCCGGGACGGCTATCGGGGCTATGCGACCTGGCCCTCGCGGAACCAGGAGCGTCCACCGACGACGCCCTCGCGGGTTTCACCTTCCGATGATGGTCCCCGGAGGGAGAACCCCTGTCGGAGGAACTCCGGCGACGGTCAGAGCTGGAGCCTCTGGACGCCGAGGCCTCCGACGAGGTCCGGGTACGGGTGGGATCAGCGAAGATTCGTTCCCGCTGATGCCGCCGACTCCTTAACGCTTTGGAGGACATTTTGCTGCAGGCCCCACAGATCAGTTCCTCATGATCCGGGCCAAGGCAGCGGAGGCAATTATCGTGTGTGTCAGTGAGTGACATATTTCTGTCACACTGAACACACCTCTTGAAACCACTGGCAGCCATCGGGGGAAAAAGGGCCCCTGCAAGGTCAAAGGACCGGGCTGCCAGCGAAAAACCGAAAACGAAACTGACAGAAAATCAGAAAAACCGAAAAATAAGAGAAGGACTCGCAACGGCGTCGCGAGTCCGGGCAGGAAAGAGACCGGCGTCGAACCGAAGAAAAAAGAGAAATAAATCACGAAAAATCAACTTTTTCAGCGGGGACAAGTAGACCACGTCTGTAGGGCTCCGCAGAAAAAAGAAGACTGGCTAAGATGGCACCCTTGGGCGGGAAGGGGACCGCGCATGCGCGCTGCAATTCCCAAAGGCTTTCTTTGAAAGCTGGGGAAAATTGCTTCGCGAGGGCTCCGTCGGCGCCGACGTCACCCATATGTGAGGACTGACTTCCTGCTTGGTCCTGGAGAAAGATAGATAGAGAGATACAACTCCTAGGGGAGGTGGATGGGTTGTGAAGACTTATCCCTGCTGTTCCCAGAGATCACCTGTTACAGGTAAGTAACTGTGCTATCTCCAGGAACAAGCAGGAATGAGTCTTCACATATGGGGACTCCCCAGCTAGAGATGCCAGGGAGATCTCCAAGGTTGTGAGTCCCTGAGAAGGGCTCTACCTCCCCCCATGGATCTCGGGCATCCAACCAGGGATGGGGGGTAGGAGTTGATTAGGTATGGAACAGGTGTTTGAGAACAGCCTGACCAAACAAGGCATCCCGGCGGGAGTCCTTGTCCAAGCAGTAATGGGCTGTAAAGGTATGAACCGAGGCCCATGTGGCCGCTCGACAGATATGGTCGATGGACACAGAGTTTAGATGAGCCATAGAGGCTGCCATGGCCCTCACATTGTGAGCTGTGACATGGCCCTCCAGAGAAAGGTTCTTACTCTGGTAGGCGAAGGAAATACACTGAGCAATTCAATTGGACAGAGTTCTCTTAGAGACTGGAAGTCCTAAATGAGAGGGATCAAAAGCAACAAACAGTTGAGAGGACTTTCTATGTTGCTGTGTCCTTTGTAAGTAAAAAGCCAGTGCTCTCTTACAATCCAGGGTATGAAGATTCCTCTCTGCACTTGATGCATGAGGTCCTGGAAAAAAGACAGGTAAATACACCTCCTGGTTCAGATGAAAAGGTGAGACCACTTTAGGCATAAAGTGTGGATTAGTCCTGAGGACTACCTTGTCATGATGGAACCTTGTATAAGGAGGATTAGCCACCAAGGCTTGCAGCTCACTGATACAGCGAGCTGAGGTGACTGCAATGAGAAAAATAACCTTCCAGGAAAGGAATTTGAAGGAGGTAGTGGCTAAGGGTTCAAAGGGTGGCTTCATAAGCTGGCCAAGAACCAAATTCAAATCCCATGCCACTGGAGGTGGTCTAATGGGAGGTTTAGTTAAAAGAAGGCCTCTCATGAATCTTGCAATAAGAGGATGAGAGGAAATAGGATGTCCATTGAGAGGATTAAGGGATGCTGCAATAGCACTCAAATGGACACTTACTGAATTTGTTTTAAGGCCTGCATGGGATAAATGCAGCAAATACTCTAATAAAGAATTCAGAGGTATTGCAAGAGGGTTAAGACCAATGTTCCCTCTAATTTTCTGTAGGCTGTGTGTGCATAAAATATCAGCTGTGTGCAGCTTTTGAAGGAAGGTTAAATTTTTGTGCGCCACATAACGACACTCGGAGTTATATACTTTAAAATTTGACTACACATCAGAATACAGTATGTACACCACTTTGATTGCACTAGAAAATATTGTAGAACTTGTGAAAACCGTAAATACACAACAACTTTTAAATTTTAAGACGTCTGTGTTGTTTTCTATCTGAATCAGAACCGTAATTTTTGTGCACTCTGTTATAAAGTATGTGTGCTTGCTCGGCAAGGTGTGCGCGCGCGCACACGTGCACAGCTTAGAGGGAACAGTGGTTAAGACCCTTCTCTGCACACCAAATGGTAAACCTTTTCCACTTAAAAGCATAGGAACGTCTAGTGGAAGGCTTTCTGGAAGCATGAAGGATATATCCTTCACCTGCTGAGAAAGATGCAAATCTTGAAGGTCTAGGCCTTCAGCAACCAGGCTCTGAGATGAAGAGACTGGGGATTTGGGTGCCACAACGTTCCCTCCTCCTGGGACAGGAGGTCTGGAGCAGATCCCAAGTCCAGGGAGGAAGCTTGAGAGAGATGAAGAAGTAGAGGGTACCACACTTGACGTGGCCAACGTGCAGCTATGAGGATCATAGACCCCTTGTCTCTCTGAAGCTTGAACAGTGTCTTGGAAATTAGGGGAATGGGTGGAAAGGCATAGAGGAAGTCTTGCCCCCAGTGGAGGAGGAAGGCATCCATGGCCTGAACTCCCTGACACGGAATCCTGGAACAAAACCGGGGAAATATGGCATTCCACGGACTTGCAAAGAGGTCTATGTCCGGGGTTCCCCAAATTCGAAAGATCCTGGCTATCTGGGCGCCATGGAGGGACCATTCGTGTGGAAGCAGAACTCGACTGAGTCTGTCTGCCCAAGAGTTTTGAACCCCTGGAAGATACACTGCCATGAGATGAATTTGATGCTCTCTGGCGAAGGCCCACAATCTCAAAGCTTTGTTGCAAAGCGACAGAGCCAGTCCCGCCCTGCTTGTTCACGTAGAACATGGCTACTTGGTTGTCCGTATGGATGAGGACTGTCTTGTAGCTGAGTAGGGTGTGGAAGACTCAGAGCTAGAAGAATTGCTCTGAGCTCTAAGAGGTTGATATGTAGAGATGTCTCCTGTGGAGACCAGATGCCCTGGGTGGAGAGATCTTGTAGATGAGCTCCCCAAACCTTTGGGGAGGCATCTGTTGTAAGGGTTGCTTGGGCTAGTAACTGTTGAAAGGGGGACCCCAGCAACAGATTTTGAGTGGACTTCCACCACTGGAGGGACCAAAAGAGGCGACTGGAGGTTGCTATTTTGTCTGACAGGCAACCTGATGCCTGGGTCCATTGAGTGGACAGAGTCCACTGAACTGCCCTCATGTGAAGGCGAGCGTAAGGAACCACATGCACGGTGGATGCCATGTGGCCTAACAGTTGTAACATTTCTTGAGCAGTTAAATGGGACTTTAACATTTCTTATATACTGCAATAATAACATCAGCGCGGTTTACATGGAACAGAGCATATACATACAGGGTAACTGTAGTGCATTTTACAACAGGGGTTTAAGAACTTGGAAGAAACAGGGTAAACTATTTACAGTTATTCACTGAATTCGAGAGGCTAACTTCACCAAGCGTAGGCAACGGCCTGGGGAAGATAGGTCCTTACAGTTGTGGTATCCAGCAAGGCCCCTATGAACTCCAATGACTGAGTAGGGGTGAGTTGTGATTTTGGGATGTTTATTAAAAGTCCCAGATACTGAAGAACACACCTTGTGCAGGCTAGGGAAGCCTGGGCCTCTGACTGTGATGGAGCTCGGATGAGCCAGTCGTCCAGATATGGGAATACAAATATTCCTTGAGTGCGTAGAAATGCAGCTACTACTGCCATGCATTTTGTGAACATTCTTGGAGCAGAGGCCAGACTGAAAGGAAGCACTCTGTATTGGTAGTGCTTTCCCTGATAAAGGAACCAAAGGAACCTTCTGTGTGTTGGATGGATGAGGACATGGGTGTACGCATCCTTGAGATCTAGAGAACAAAGCCAATCCTGACTCTGAAGGTATGGAAGGAGAGCACCGAGAGAAATCTTGAATTTCTCCTTGTATAGAAACTTGTTCAATTCTCTGAGATCTAATATGGGTCTGTAGCCCCCTGTTTTCTTTGGGAAAAGAAAATAGGGAGAGTAGAACCCTGAACCCTGTTGAAGAAGTGGTACTTCTTCTATTGCCCTTTGGGCAAGAAGGGTAGCAATCTCCTGACCCAGAAGAGGTCAAGGAGAGATGTTTGAGAATTGAACTGTCTCACCATGGTGTGAGGAGGAAGGTTTAAGAAATGAAGCTTGTACCCCTCCCTTATGATGGAGAGGGTCCATTGCTCTGCTGTGATTTGTTCCCATCTGGGAGCAAAATGAGCTAATCTTCCTGGAATGGTGAGAGGCTCTGGTTCTTCTAGAGCCAGAAAGGCTAAGTTCTCTAGTTGTAAGTTGTGGAAGTTGTAAGTTGAGGAGGCTGAGGCTGTTGGGCTGTAGCAGTTCATGCAGCCTTAGGCTTGGCTTGTTTAGGTTGTTGCTGACGCTTTGCAGCAAAACGACCCGCAGAAGATGCCTGGTGACCATTGTGTTTGTCTTTTGCTTAAACTGTTCAATACAGTAGACTGTTGGCTTCCCAGCCAGTAGTCCTGTGGTAATGACATGTATGTTGCCTTTCTTTCCTTCAGATTAATACAGAGGAGTCGGGGAGACTGAGTCGGAAGTACAAAAAACTGAGGAGTAGGAGTCTGAGTCGGAACATTTATCTACCGACTCCACAGCCCTGTTTAGAATGTATGTCAAGTATCATTAAAATATTTAATGAACTAGCACAATATAGAGCTTACCTACTGGATTGTAGGAAGTAGAACTGTGATGGAGTGTACTGTAGATGCAGTAGCAGAATCCTCAAGGTAACTTCACAGCAGTGAGGATGAAGTTCCAAACCTGGAATGGGCAGGTAACCCAGGTGTCAACTGGGGTAAGAGAAGAACGGCAGGTCTTCAATGGAAAGCTTTATGGGAAAAAGCTGAAAACTCTTTTAGGTACAGAGTTATTAATATTGAGGACTAAAAGAAGACGACTGACCGATCTGGAGAATTAGCCCAGTCCTGAAGGGAAGAGGGGGTATGGAAAAAAGTCCCAATTCCCAAGGAGAACAGAAGTGTACTCAGAAATATTAAAGATGTACACCGTCTTTCCTAGCTGGTAAGAGATAGGAAGTCATTGAAGTTTGATACTTCATAGACAGGGAGATCTATAACAAAAATAGAAGCTGTTGACATCACAGCAGTAATTGAGTGTAGAACCGCTCCCACTTACTGAGCCGCATGAGAATAGGCAAGTTGACTGTCTGGACCTCTTAAGAAGGTAAAAGCTTTATAGCACAGACAGTTAAGGAGATAGTAGGTAATACATAGCGTCCTATGGACATCCCCCAATGGGTATATATATATATATATATATATATATATAGATAGATATAGATATATAGATATAGATATATAGATATAGATATACAAGGAAAGACCTACATATCTATATATATGTGCATATATGTCTAGATATATATATATATAGATGGGCATGACTTATGCCCACACAGATTACAGAAATATGTATGTTTAGGACATATACATACATGAATATAAGTCTGAGGAAACATGCCTGCAACTGAGCCCTACAAAAACATTCACATGGGGAATGTGATGGGAAAAGATTAATCTAATAAGGGGGTGAAAACCACCTGAAGATAAATAGAGAATCTATTTCTGCGGTGCAGGAATGTAGTCCAGTGGAATAGCCAGGATGGTTGCGTGAAAAAACAGAGGATAATAGCAGTCTGGCAAGAGCACGTCAAGAGTACTTTAGGACTCTGACATGTCCAAAGGACAAAAGAAAAACGCATAAACTAAGACACCAGGATGACCCAGCCAAGGGACACAGGGGTATCAGGTACACTAAAAGTATGCGTTGTCCAAGTGGAGCAGAACAGCATAATGCCAAGCTGTAAGGAAAAAGGGGTAGATTCCTGCAAGATTGGGAACTCCTTGGAAATTCACGCAGAAAAAGCTTGTCTTCTGTATCACAACAGGAGACAAGAGGGTATAAAGAACCCATATAGTCATGGAATGATTATATAAGTTTTTCTACTATATGGAAAAAACCCTCAGAGATAAAGTTCAATGCTCTGTAGCAAGAGCCCATAGTAGTAAGCTTCTCTGAAGATTGCAGAGAGCATTGTGCAGGAGAATTATGAGATAAAACTGACTGAAGTCAGGTGTGTTGCCACATCCTAGGAAAGGATATGGCTAAAAGAAGATAACGTGCAGTGAGTAGTATTATGCAAGATAGTTGAAAGTAGCTTGCAATGAGCACTAAAGTAATCACTGGAACTCCTGCATGCACAGCAACTGAACAAAACAGCAGAGGGGATTCTCCTGTATAAAAACAGAGAGAAAACAGACAAAGGGAGCGGAGATATTTCCGTCCCTGTCTGATGAGTTGTGCAGAGCATGCATTGAAGGATAACAAAAAGTCTACACTGGAAAGATAGAGAAGTGTTTCAGTATGGTATCCACTCAAGCAGGGGAAACCCTGGAAGAGAGGGGGTTGGAAGGTGACTTACCATATGGTAAGTCAGCTGAAGGAAAAGATGTCCATGTGGGGACAGAAACTATCATGGGATAGTTGTAACCTCCCTTCGTAGTAGTCAGAAGGGGAGAATTCTGTAACCCATGGACAAAAGTATTCTAACAGTTTAGCATACTGAAAAAGAAAAAAACAGTGTAGAGTTCGAAGAATAAACTTCTGCTAAGAAGACGTTAACTGTAGATTGTAACATACAGGAACCTATGGTTGCTGGTTATGATTAGACTGGTTAGAGTCTGGAGACTTCAGACTAGGATGAGATGTCCCTTGCTTGGGTACATCTGGAGGATGGGCAGGAGAAGGGTGAAACCTTCTTTTCTTAGAGAAAGAAGGTTTGGTAGGACATTTCCTACGTCCAGGGGAAAAAGAAGGCTTAGGATGGTTTCCAGAACCAGGGAAGTCAGTGGAGCAAGGAGCAACCTGACGTAAAGCCTCTCTATTAAAGAGATTTTCTCCAGTACAAGGAGAATTACCCAGTGTATATTGTGCCCATCTGTTCAAGTCTGAAGCTTGCAGCCAGGCTTTACGAAGTGCTCCAATGGCAATAGCAGAGGATCTGCTAACAGACTCAAAAGAGTCTAGAGAAGCACGAGAAAGAAACCAAGAGATATTCCTGCTATGATTAAGAAGCAAGGAATAGTCAGTGGCCTTAGGCTCTGACAAAAAAGGGGACAGAAGAGATAATTTCTCTGTGACCTCCTGAAGTGTCAGACTCATATAAAAAATATATGAAATAATTCTTGAAGCCAGCATAGAAGTTTGGAAGGTTTGACGTCCAAAGGCATCAAGTGCTTTAGATGCACGACCTGGCGGATAAGAAGAATGCTTCTTCTTGCTTCTTACCTTCCTCAGTGCTGATTCCACTACAATGGAATGATGTGGAAGTTGGTTTTTTTGAAATCCCGGAGATGGAGGCACCTGATACAGAACATTAGTGGCTGTAGAAGGCGAAGGAACCTTTAAAGGTGATTCCCATATCCTCAGAGGAAGATCCTGCAAAGAATGATGTAAAGGAAGCATATTTTCCTTTTCTGCAGGATCTTGGTTAAGAGTAGAGCCAGAAATAGGAATGGCAAGAAAGGTTGCCATGTCAAGGAGAAATTTCTGAAAAGAAGGATCTCCAATAGGAACTATTCCTGGGTAAGCTGAGGTTGAAGGAGCAGCCTGAGCACCGGAAGACATACTGGACTGGTGCAGAAAAAGAAGCCTGCTAGATGGACAGTGATACTGACAGTTCTGATTCGAGGCAGTTAGTACTGCATCATCAGTGCCTGGTATCGATTCTAAGCTAGGCATAGAAAGGATCGATGGCACCGATGGAACTGCAGGAATCAACATCGATACCGATACCAGTATCGGAGACGGCAATGTCATCGAAGCAGTAATCGGGGGCTGCTGATGCGGTACCGAGGTAGCCAGAGAACCCTGGTGAATATCCTCGGTACTGCGTAGACGGAAACGATATGGATCGGTTCAGAAACGCGTTGGTACCAAGTCATCTAGACTGGATATCGATTGTAGACTCGGCATCGAAGGGAGCGAGTCTATCGATGCATGTCTAGAAGGTACCGACGGTGGTGGTGGTATCGGCGATGCCGATACAGGAAAGTCAATCGGAGTCGTATCGATCGGTTCCGAAGGTACCGAGGACGTCCGAAGACGATGCCTGGTGAAGAGTGGAACACTCGACACCAGCGTCGATGTCGGGGTATCGGTACTGCTCGAAGCCGATACCAACCCCGAACATGGCTCAGGTATGTTCTGTGAGGGGTGAGCCCCAGGAACAACCTGAAACTCCGTAAATGCTTTGGAGCCCGAAGACTCCCGCCGGGGTTTTATTGCCAATGGGGTCTTGAGAGCAAGGCCGGAGCCGTCATCATGCTGGGCATGAGACTTACCCTTCAAGAATTGTTTGTGGATTACCTGATCCTGGAGAGAAGAATAAACCGGTGTCCTCACCTCAGGAGGAAAAACGGCATCGAGGGAAACTCGAAAAAGGGAAGGTCTTCTCCCAATAATACAGCCTGATGGATCAGGGAAAAAAGGGTCAGGACCCAAACAGGTTAGACACCAAGCATTGGAGTCTAAAAAAAAAAACCATGTTTCCACAGTGAAGGCACTTCTTAGGGGAAGGCGGCTCCATGTTGGAGAGGCCTGGTAGGCCCAAAAGTTAAAACAAAAACTGAGGAGAAAAAATTTCTCTAAGTTTAGAAAAGAAAAGAATAAAGCACCGGCAGTACCGGTATCGGCGGAAAAGACAGCCGCGACCACAAGAAAACGAGGAAATAAGAATTTTAAAGGAAAAAAGTTTCTGCGGTGACAAGACGTCATCCTGTCGGCTCCGCAGAAAAACGAAAACTGAGGAGAGGCAGTGGGAAAGGCGGGAAGTCAGCGCGCAGGCGCGAGGGATGCTCCCAAAAGCTTTCTGATTGGATGCTGGGGAGCATTCCCGTGCAGGCTCCGTCGGTACCGACGTACCCATATGTGAAGACTCATTCCTGCTTGTTCCTGGAGATCCGGGTGTCCTCCGGGGGGGACCTACTCCGGGGCTCAGACTGCAGCAAGTCCGAAGGGACGCACCGAGTCTTAAAGGTGTCAGGAGACTCCTCGTCCTCCGTCTCCCAAGCCGACTCATCCGAGGAAGAGTCGGGGTCTGACCCCGCGGCGCCCTGGAGCACCCGCCCCGATGTCGGAAGCACCAGCGTCGACGCCCTCGGTCCTGAACGGGAGGTCGAGGGGGACCGCGACTGAGGTAGACTCCGAGCCACAATGGACTCGAGAACCGGCTTGGTCTCCGGGGTCGACTTGGACGTCGATGTCCCGGTGGTCGGGGCAGATGCGCCAGATAGGCTGGCCATCAGTGCCCGCTGCTGCTCCATGAAGGCAGACATTCTGCTCTCCAAGGCTGTCATCCTGAGACTCAGCTCGGGAGACGCAGCAGCCACCGACTCGGGCCCCGGCGGCGCCGGGTCCGACTACGGCTCCCTGGGAGGAGACTCCACGAGGACTACAGGGCTTACGTGTAAAGCAGACTCCGGCTCCACACGAGGAACTTTGGCAGGCTTCTCCGGTTCCACAGGCCCGGGGCGACGGTCGGGGGTCTTAGACCTGGCCCTCGAGGAGCCAGGGACATCTTCCGATGACGCCCTTGCGAGCCATTTCTTCCTCTTGCGTTCCCGGTCGGGGGACCCCATCTGAGGAGCTTCGACGGTGCTCGGGATCGGAATCCCGAGATGTAGAGGCCTCAGACGAGGTCCGGGCCTGGCCGGAGGCTCAGTCCGAGAAAGCAGTTACTTACCTGTAACAGGTGATCTCTGGGAACAGCAGGAATAAGTCTTCACATATGGGGTACGTCGGTACCGACAGAGCCTGTACAGGAATGTTCCCCAGCATCCAATCAGAAAGCTTTTGGGAGCATCCCTCGCGCCTGCGCACTGACTTCCCGCCTTTTCCACTGCCTCTCCTCAGTTGAGTTTCATAGCTGAGACAAAAGGAGAGAAAGAGGAAAGGAAGATAGATAGATAGATAGATAGATACAACTCCTAGGGGAGGTGGGTGGGTTGTGAAGACTTATTCCTGCTGTTCCCAGAGATCACCTGTTACAGGTAAGTAACTGTGCTATCTCCAGGAACAAGCAGGAATGAGTCTTCACATATGGGGACTCCCTAGCTATAGATGCCAGGGGGAGATCCCATAAAATGCGTGTCCCTGGATCAGGACTGCATTTTCCACCCATGGATCTCCGGCATCCCATAAGGGATGGTGGGTAGGAGTTGAAAAGAGGAGCTGTAAGAAAAAACAGCGAACCTAAGGACTACAGAAGAGGAGTCCTTGGTATGTATGAAAAGTACCATTAAAATTAATTAATGAATAATTATAATATGGAGCTTACCTACTGGATTGTAGGAAGTAGAGCGCGTGATGGAGTCTACTGGAGATTCAGTAGCGGAATCCTCAAGGTAACCTCACAGCAGTGAGGATGAAGGTCCAAACCTGGAATTGGCAGGTGACCCAGGTGTCAACTGGGGTAGGATAAGAACGGCAGGTCTTCAACGGAAAGCTTTATGGGAAAAAGCTGAAAAGTCTTTTAGCTACAGAGTCATTAACATTGAGGACTAAAAGAAGAAGACTGACCAATTTGGACAACTATTCCAGTCCTGGAGGGAAGAAGGGGTATGGAAAAAAGCCCGTATTCCCAAGGAGAACAGATGTGTACTCAGAACTACTGAAGATGTACACTGTCTTTCCTAGCTGGTGAGAGATAGGAAAGATATGGAAGTATGATGCTTCAGGGATAGCGAGACCTAGAGCAAAGTGGAAGCTGTTAGTACCACAGCAGTGGTTGTGTGCATAACAGACCCCACATACTGAGGAACAGTATGAAAATATGCAAGTGCACTGTCTGGAACCTCTAAGGGGGTAAAAATCTTTATGGCATAGACAGTGAGGGAGATAGTAGGTAATACATATTGACCTATAAAAAGCCTCCCGACAGATATATATATATATACATACACATATCTTCTATATACATACGTACGTACGTACGTACACACAGCTTACAGACATATGTATGTATAGAAATATATAGAGATATACACATACATGAATATAAGTCTGAAGATACATGCCTGCAACTAAGCCCCCTAGAACATTCACATGGGGAATGTGAAGGGGAAAGATTCATCCAATAACAAGAAGGTGGAACCTACTTGAAAGATATTTAGCGAATCTATTTCTGCGGGCTAAGAGGGTGCAGGAATGCAACCCAGTGGAATAACCAGGATGGTTGCGTGAAAAAACAGAGGATAATATCTGTCTGTAAAGAGCAAGTCATGAGTTCTGTAGAACTCTGACATGGTAAATGGACAGAAACGCATAGGAGATACCAAGATGACCCACTGGAGGGACACAGGGGTATCATGCGTTAGCAGTAGAATATGTGCTGTCCATGAGGAGTAAGATAGCATGAGGCCAAGCTGCAAGGAAAAAAGAGCATATTCCTGCAGGATTGGGAACTCCTTGGACATTCACGCAGAAAAGCTTATACAGTCAAACCTCGGTTTTCGTATGCCCTGGTTTTCGTACGATTCGGTTTTCGTTGACTTTTTTCATCAAGATTTTGTTTCGGTTTTCGTACGTTGTCTCGGTTTTCGTACAGTTGAAAATGGAGCACCATCTTGTGGCCAGAAGTGGGATGCATTTATACGCTAACTACAGCATTTTACCCCCCCCCCCCCCCCCCGTACCTGCCATGGATTAGCGTGAGCCAGCGATCTCCCACGGAGCTTGAGCCAGCGATTCTGCGGGACCTCTGGGGAGCCGAGGAGTTCAACGCTCCAGCGTGGCCTGCCCGAAACTGCTTCCTGCCCCGGACTCTCCCCCGATTGACGCTGCTGCCAGCCGCGGTATCCGGCACAGAAGAAAGCTGCCTGATAGGCTCCTGCGGGGCCTGCGGGCTGAGCCCTCACTATTGCCTGCGGTCTGAGCAGCGGTCTGATAAACGGGAGGAGGAACCTATTACAAACGTCTGGAGCTTGGCTGTCGCGCTGCAGAACTGAAGGGGAGATTTATCGGGACCAAGCGACATCCACGTGGCAGCCGCCGGCGCTTGTCACCATCCCTCACCAATACGATCTATCCTGAGAGGGGTACGTCTGCCTGCTGCCTCTTCCCCTGCACATCCCTTGAACCGGGACAGGAGCTGGTGACCGAATCTGCTTCTCCTTGGCGGCCCAGTCTCCCGCCGGGGCCCCTGCCCTCCCGATTGGATTCTGGGTGTCCTGCAGGCCTGCACACGCGGCCTCTCCTTGAAACCTTGCAGTCTGCAGCTGCAGGCTCCTGCTGGCACAGCCCCACGCTGTTCTCTGACTCTCACCTGTGTCAGGCTACTACCTTAGGGGGGCCGGAGGCAGCCTAAGACTCTCTGTCCCACTGTTTCTCAACTGCCTGCTGCTTGGCTGACACTGCCTCTCCACCTCTCCCGACACTGTGTAGGAGTGGCTGCCCTACAGGCTGGTGTGACTTCGGGCACTGTCCTCTTTCTGGTGCCCTTACTTTTGCTGACATTGGCACTACCTCTCCTGACACTGTGAGCTTGGTAACTGGGTGTGATGGCTGCTAAGTTAAAAGGCAGGCTGGAGCCCCGATTGTGCAGACGGCCAAGATGGCTGTTCCCACCTCCGCTGCTGGTGGTGATTGCTCGATCCCCAGAGGGGAGAGCAGCTGGAGCTGGCTGGAGTGCGTCCCATATGCCAACAAAAGTCTTCAATAAAGGTAAAAGTGATGTTACATGCTCATTTATCCATTTCATTAGTCATTTATATGTATTTCTCATTGTTTTCTGTATGTAAAAAGATAGTTATTCTCTATAAAATGTATTTTTTGTCAATATTTTTGGGTGTCTGGAACGGATTAATTGAATTTACATTTCTTCTTATGGGAAATCTTGCTTCGGTTTTAGTCCGTTTCGGTTTTAGTCAGACTTTTTTTGAACGGATTAATCATGAAAACCGAGGTTTGACTGTATTCTGTATAATAACAGGAGACAAGAGGGTATGGAGAACCCTCACAGTCATGGAAATGATTGATGAGCTTTTTCCACTATATAGAATAGCCATCAGAGACAAAGTTCAATGCTCTGTAGCAAGGGCCCATAGTAGAAAGCTTCTCTGAAGATTGCAGAGAGCATTGTGCAGGAGAATTAGGGGATAAAACTGAGTCAGGTGTGTTGCCACATCCAATGAAATGGAGATGGCCAGAAAGCACAGTTACTTACCTGTAACAGGTGATTTCTGGGAACAGCAGGAATTAGTCCTCACATATGGGTACGTCGGTACCAACTGAGCCTGCGCAGGAACGCTCCCCAGCTTCCCAAGAAGGAAAGCTTTTGGGAGCATCCCACAGCGCCTGCACGCTGCCTTCCCGCCTTTCCTAACCAACTCTCCTCAGTTCAAGTTTAAAGCTGAGACAATAGAGAGAGAGAGGAAAGGAAAGATAGAGAGAGATACAACTCCTAGGGGAGGTGGGAGGGTTGTGAGGACTAATTCCTGCTGTTCCCAGAGATCACCTCTTACAGATAAGTAACTGTGCTATCTCCAGGAACAAGCAGGAATGAGTCCTCACATATGGGGACTCCCTAGCTAAGATGCCTGGGAGATCCCCAAGGGTATGAGACCCTGAAGGGTTCCTCGTCTTCCTATGGATCTCAGGCATCCATTCAGGGAAGAAGTGCAGGAGTTGTTCAAGAATGGAACAGGTGTCTGAGGACAGCCTGACCAAACAAGGCATCCCGGCAGGAGTCCTTGTCCAAACAGTAATGGGCTGTGAAGGTATGAACCGAGGCCCAGGTAGCTGCTCGACAGATCTGGTCGATGGACACAGAATGAAGATGAGCCATAGAGGTGGCCATGGCCCTCACATTGTGAGCTGTGACATGGCTCTCCAGAGAAAGGTTCTTACTCTGGTAAGCAAACGAAATACACTGAGCAATCCAATTGGACAGTGTTCTTTTAGAGACTGGAAGTCCTAAATGAGAAGGATCAAAAGCAACAAAAAGCTGGGAAAACTTTCTATGTTGCTGTGTCCTGTGTAAGTAAAAAGCAAGAGCTCTTTTACAATCTAGAGTATGAAGGTTCCTCTCTGCACTGGATGCATGAGGAGCTGGAAAAAAGACAGGTAAATATACCTCTTGATTAAGATGAAAAGGTGAGACCACTTTAGGCATAAAGTGAGGATTTGTCCTAAGGACTACCTTATCATGATGGAACCTTGTATAAGGTGAATTAGCCACTAAGGCCTGCAGTTCACTGATGCAGCGAGCAGAAGTGATTGCAATAAGGAAAATAACCTTCCAGGAAAGAAATTTCAAGGAGGTAGTGGCTAAGGGTTCAAAAGGTGGCTTCATAAGCTGACCAAGAACCAAGTTTAAGTCCCATGCCATCGGAGGAGGTCGAATGGGAGGTTTAGTTAAAGTTAGGTCTCTCATGAATCTTGCAATAAGAGGATGAGAGGAAATAGGTTGTCCATGGAGAGGCTTAAGGGATGCTGCAATAGCACTCAAATGGACCCTTACTGAATTCGTTTTAATGCCTGCATTGGAGAGATGCAGGAGATATTCCAATAGAGAATTCACAGGAAGTGCCAGAGGGTCAAGACCCTTTTGAGCACACCAAATGGAAAATCTTTTCCACTTAAAAGCATAGGAACGCCTAGTGGAAGGTTTTCTGGAAGCATGGAGGATATCCTTCACTTGCTGAGAAAGACTGAAGTCTTGAAGGTCTAGGCCTTCAGTAACCAAGCTCTGAGGTGAAGGGACTTGGGGTTTGGATGCCACGAAATCCCTTCCTCCTGGGACAGAAGGTCTGGCGCAGCTCCCAAGTCCAGGGAAGGGGCTTGGGAGAGATGCAGAAGTAGAGGGTACCACACTTGGCGTGGCCAGCGTGGAGCTATGAGGATCATAGATCCTTGATCCCTCTGGAGTTTGAACAGTCTTGGGAATCAAAGGAATGGGTGGAAAGGCATACAGGAAGCCCTGACCCCAATGAAGGAGGAAGGCATCCTTGGCCTGACTCCCTGACACGGAATTCTGGAACAGAACCGGGGAAGTTTTGCATTCCACGAACTTGCAAAGAGGTCTATGTCCGGGGTTCCCCATTCCTGGAAGATTCTGAGTACCTGATCCATGTGCAGGGACCATTCGTGTGGAAGCAGAACTCGACTGAGTCTGTCTGCCCAAGAGTTTTGGATTCCTGGGAGGTATACTGCCAGGAGATGGATTTGATGCTCTCTGGCGAAGGCCCACAATCTTAGAGCTTCGTTGCAAAGCGACAGAGAGCCAGCTCCTCCTTGCTTGTTTATGTAAAACATGGCTAGTTGATTGTCCGTATGAATGAGGACCGTCTTGTAGCTGAGGAGGGTATGAAAGACCTTGAGAGCTAGAAACACTGCTCGAAGTTCCAAGTGGTTGATATGAAGAGAGGTCTCCTGTGGGGACCAAGTGCCTTGGGTGGAGAGGTCTTGTAGATGAGCTCCCCAACCTGTTTGGGAGGCATCTGTTGTGAGGGTTTCTTGGGGTAACAAAGGTTGGAAGGGGGACCCCAGCAACAGATTTTGAGTGGACATCCACTATTGGAGAGACCAAAAGAGACGTTTGGAGGTTGCTATTTGGTCAGAGAGCTCCTGAAGCTTGAGTCCACTGGGTGGACAAAGTCCATTGAGCTGCTCTCATGTGTAGGCGAGCATAGGGTACCACATGTACTGTGGAAGCCATATGGCCTAGCAGCTGTAGCATCTCCCTGGCAGTTAAGTGGCTCTTTGACTGAATCTGGGAGGCTAACTGCACTAGACGTTGACAACGGGCCTGAGGAAGGTAGGCCCTTGCAGAGGTGGTGTCCAACCAGGCCCCTATGAATTCCAGGGACTGAGTAGGGGTGAGCTGGGACTTTGGGAGGTTTACCACAAGTCCCAGGTATTGCAGAATGCGCCTGGTGCGGTTCAGGGAGATCTGAGCCTCTGACTGGGTTGGAGCTCGGATGAGCCAGTCGTCCAGGTATGGGAAGACAAATATTCCCAGAGTGCGTAGAAATGCAGCAACTATTGCCATGCATTTGGTGAACACTCTTGGAGCAGAGTCTAGACCGAAAGGAAGCACTCTGTATTGGTAATGTTTTCCCTGGAACAGAAAACGTAGGAATTTTCTGCGAGATGGATGGATGAGGACATGAGTGTATGCATCCTTGAGATCTAGAGAACAAAGCCAATCCTGACTCTGCAGGTATGGAAGGAGAGTGCCTAGAGAAAGCATCTTGAACTTCTCCTTGCATAGGAATTTGTTCAATTCTCTGAGATCTAGAATGGGTCTGTATCCCCCTGTTTTCTTTGGAATGAGAAAATAGGGGGAGTAAAATCCTGACCCCTGTTGAAGAGGAGGAACTTCTTTTATGGCCCCCTGGGCCAGAAGGGTAGTCACCTCCTGATCCAGAAGGTCGAGGAGAGATGTGGGAGAATTGAAGTGTCTCACCATGGTGTAGGGAGGAAGGTCTGAGAAATGAAGTTTGTAGCCCTCTCTTATGATGGAGAGGGTCCACTGCTCTAAAGTGATTTGCTCCCATCTGGGAGCAAAATGAGCTAACCTTCCTGGAATGGTGAGAGGTTCTGGCTGTTGTAGAGCCAGAAAGGTTAAGTTCTCTAGTATCAAGTCAAAAACCCTGAGGGGGTTGGGACTGCTGGGTTGTAGCAGTCCCTGCAGGTTTAGGCCTGGCCTGTTTAGGTTGCTGATGCTTAGTAGCAAAGCAACCTGTAGAAGATTGTTGGCCAGAAGTGGAAGGAAATCTGCTCCTTTTGTAAAAAGGCTTTTTGAAAGGTTTTTTCTTGGCTGGAATGGAGGTTGACTTGGAAAGTCTATCCAGAGCAGAATTCTCTGCATCCATTTGAGTGGCTTTTATTTGCCACTCTTTGCCAAAGAGATTTTCACCCGTACAGGGCAGATTTCCTAAGCCATCCTGAACCCAGGGCTCTAGATCAGAAGCCTGGAGCCAAGCAATTCTGCGAGCAGCTATGCAATGCCTGAGGCTCTGCTGGCACCTTCAAAGGAGTCAAAGGCTGCCCTGTTGGAAAACTTTGAAAATGTCTTGAGTATGCTTAAGCCAAAGGAGGAACTCATTCCTTTTATCCTCTGGAAGAAAAGGGAGAAAGCTGTGCAGCTTTTGTTTAACTTCCTTTAGAAACATACCCATATAAAGGCTATATGAGTTGATTCTGGCAATAAGCATGCTGGCTTGGAAGATTTCCTACCAAAAGCATCCAAGGTCCTGCATTCTCTTCCTGGAGGAGCAGAAGAGTGTATTTTGGTACTCTTTATCCTTTTCATAGCTGACTGCACCACAATGGAGTGGTGAGGAAGCTGAGTTTTCTGAAATCCAGGACAAGGAGGGACACGGTACATAGTGTCCAATCTGCGAGAATGAGGAGAAAGGGTGAGAGGAGTCTCCCATAAGTCAATCATATGTTCATGAAGAATTTCATGAATTGGCAAGGTGACTGCCTCTCTGGGAGTCTTAGAGTATCCTAAAATATCTAATTTTTTTGCTCTAGGCTCCTTTTCAGAGGTTACTGAAATAGAGTCCTTTAGCCACTTCTCTTATGAAGTCTTGAAAGGACAAATCCTCTGGAGGAGACATTCTCCTTTTTGGAGAAGTAGGTTCCTCAGGAAGGATAATGGATACTTCAGGAGACTCATCTGATGAATCAGAATCATCAGAGGAATCGAAGTATCGTCTGTCCGCTTCCAACGATCGATACGCGTATCGATCGGTACCGACATCGGGCGTCCCCGGTACCGGATCGGTACTGAGAAATAGCCCTGGACAAGGAACCGGAGTCGGTATCCTGGCCGATGTCGATGCAGTCGGTACCGGTATCGGCGCTGGTACCGGTACCGACGTCACAGCTTTAATAAAAGCCATTATAGCCTGCTGCATGGATTGAACAGTGTGATCCATGGACGCCACGACTGCCTGGATGTCGGTACCGGGAGAAAGTGCCGGTACCCCAGAGCAGTCTAACAGGTGATCGGTCGAGGCCGTGCCATCGATGTCAACCTGTAACCCCATAGGAGGAGCTTTGAAAGCCGGAGCTTCCCGCCGGGGTTGTTTGGCTGGGGCAGTATCCTCGAGGGCAAGCCCGGAGGCATCTCGATGCTTAGAGGGAGATTTGCCCTTCAAGGACCTGCTAGGTTTATGTTTGGTTACCTGAGACCCATCAGGAGAGAAAGACCTGGAAGATGTCGATGCCACCGCCGGTGCATCCGTGGGAAACAGCACATGGAGCTTGGCTGCTCGGTTCTGTAACCCTCGTTTAGACATTAGAGAGCAGGACTGGCAAGCCGGAATGGAGTGTTCAAGACCCAAACATTTAAGACACCATTCATGGGTATCTGTAACAGAAATTGTACCGCTACACTTACTGCATTTTTTGAACCCGGAGGCTGGTTTTTCCATGAGGGAAAATTTTCTTGTGGGCCTGGAGGCCTAAGAAGAAAAATACACCAAGTGAGGAAAAAATATATTTTTTTTTTTAGAAAGAAAAGAACTGGCGGTACCGGTCCGGCGTCAGGGAAGGCAGACACGCGACCAAAGAAATAAATTAAAATAAAGGACTTCTTCAGCGGTGACAGGAACACGACCTGCTGGCTCCGCGGAAAAGAAGAACTGAGGAGAGTTGGTTAGGAAAGGCGGGAAGGCAGCGTGCAGGCGCTGTGGGATGCTCCCCAAAGCTTTCCTTCTTGGGAAGCTGGGGAGCGTTCCCACGCAGGCTCCGTCGGTACCGACGTACCCATATGTGAGGACTCATTCCTGCTTGTTCCTGGAGATAGAAGATAACATGAGAAGCCTGAAAAGTGAGTAGGATTATCCAAGATAGATGAGGACTATCTTGGAATCACTAGTAAGGCTAGACAAAAGTAATGTAAGACAGACTGGAAACTTGTGGGAAAGTACCAGTAGTTCAAGCACTGGAACTCCTGCATGAACAGCAGCTGAAAGACACAGCAGAGAGAATCTTCCTGTGTAAAACAGAGAGAACAGACAAAGGGAGAGGAAATATTCCTGTCCCTGTCTGATGAACTGTCCAGAGAATTTATTCAAGGAACAAAAAGTCTACTCTGGAATGAAAGGCTAGAGCAGCTGTTCAGTATGGTACCACTCATTCAGGGGAAAACCTGGATGAGAAGGTTGAGGGGTGACTTACCATATGGTGAGTCAGCTGAAGAAAAAAATGTTCATGTTGGGACAGAAACTATCATGGGATAGTTGCAACTTCTCCTCTTGTTAGAGAGGAGAATTCTGTAAGCCATGGACAAGAATATCCTGACAGCTTAGCATACTGAAGAAGGGAAACCACATGTAGAGGTTTAAGAAAAAAACGTGTACAAACTTCTGCTAAGAAGAAGTTAACTGTGGGTTGCAACCTTCAGGAACCTATGGTTGCTGGGTATGCTTAGACTGGCTAGAGTTTGGATTCTTCAGACCAGGACGAGGTGTCCCCTGCTTGGGTACATTCTGGATGATGGGCAGGAGAAGAGTGAAACCTTCTTTTCTTAGGGAAAGAAGGTTTGGTAGGACATTTCCTACCCCCTGAGGAAGAAGGCTTAGAATGGTCTCCAGAACCCGGGAAGTCAGTGGAGCAATGAGCAACCTGACGTAAAGCCTCCTTATTGAAGAGATTTTCTCCAGTACAAGGAGAATTACCCAGTGTGTGTTGTGCCCATCTGCTCAAGTCTGAAGCTTGAAGCCAGGCTCTGCGACGTGCTCCAATGGCAATAGCAGAGGATCTGCTAACAGACTCAAAAGAGTCTAGGGAAGCACGAGAAAGAAACCAAGAGATATTCTGGCTATGACTAAGAAGCAAGGAATAGTCTGCAGCCTTATGCTCTGATAAAAAAGGAGTCAAAAGAAATAATTTCTTTGTGACCTCCTGGAGTGTCAGACTCATATAAAATATATAAGAGATAATCCTTGATGCCAGCATAGATGTTTGGAAGGTTTGACGTCCAAAGGCATCAAGTGCTCTAGATGCACGATCTGGCGGATAAGAAGAATGCTTCTTCTTGCTTTTTACCTTCCTCATTGCTGATTTCACTACAATGGAATGATGGGGAAGTTTAGTTTTTTGGAACCCTGGAGAGGGGGGCACCTGATACAGAACATTAGTTGCTGTAGAAGGTGAGGGAACCCTTAAAGGTCATTCCCATATTCTCAGAAGAAGATCCTGCAAAGAATGATGTAAAGAAAGCATTATATTTTCCTTTTCTACAGGAGAGCCTCGAGTAAGATCACAGCCAGGGATAGGAATAGCAAGAAAGGTTTCCATGTCAAGGAGAAATTTCTGAAAAGAAGGATCTCCAATGGGAACTATCCCTGGGTAGGCTAAGGTTGAAGGAGCAGCCTGAGCACCAGAGGATGTACTGGTCTGATGCAGAAAAAGAACCCTACTAGATGGATAGTGGTACTGGCAGTCACGATTTGAGGCAGTCAGTACTGCATCGTTCATGCCAGGTATCGATTCCAAACTAGGCATAGAAAGGATCGATGGTGCCGATTTAACTGCAGGAATGGACATCGATACCGATACCGGTAGCTGAGGCGGAATCAGAGACTGTAATGTCATCGAAGCAGTCATCGGAGGCTGCTCAAGCGGTACCGAGGCAACCAGAGAGGTTTGGTGAATATCCTCGGTACTGCGTATCCGGAAATAAGGATCGGTTCCAAGACGCGTCGGTACCCAGTCATATTGACTAGATATCGATTCCAGACTCGGCATCGAAGGGAGCGAGTCTATCGATGCATGTCTAGAGGGTACCGATGTCGGTGGTGGTATCGGCGATGCCGATACAGGAAAGTCAATCTGGGTCATATCGATCGGTCCCGAAGGTACCGAGGACGCCAGATGACGATCCCTGGTGAAGAGTGTCCACACCGGTGCCGATGCCGGGGTATCGGTACCGCTCGAAGCGGGTGCCATCCCCGAGCATGGCTGAGATACAGGAAAGTCAATCTGGAACGTATCGATCGGTCCCAAAGGTACCGAGGACGTCAGATGACGATCCCTGGTGAAGAGTGGAACACTCAACACAGGGGCCGATGCTGGGGTATCGGTACCGCTCGAAGCGGATACCACCACCGAGCATGGCTCAGGTATGTTCTGTGAGGGGTGAGCCCCAGGAACAACCTGAAACCCCTAAAATGCTTTGGAGCCCGAAGACTCCCGCCGGGGTTTTAATGCCAATGGGGTCTTGAGGGCAAGGCCAGAGCCGTCATCATGCTTGGCATGAGACTTACCACTCAAGGATTGGCTAGTCTTAACAGACTGTTTGTGGGTTATCTGATCTTGTAGAGAAGAAAAAGCCGGTGCCCACACTGCAGGAGGGAAAACGGTATCGAGGGAAACTCGAAAGAGGGAAGGTCTTCTCACATTATTGTAGCCTGATTGTTCAGGGGAAAAAGGGTCAGGACCCAAACAGGTTAGACACCAGGCATTGGAGTCTAAAAAGAAAACTGTTTCCACAGTGGAGGCATTTCTTAGGAGAAGGCGGCTCCATGATGAAGAGGCCTTGTAGGCCCAAAAAGTTAAGACAAAAACAGAGGGAAAAATCTCTCTGAGTTAAAGAAAAAGAAAAGAAAAGAAACCATCGGCAGTACCGGTGGCGGCAGGAAAAACAGCCGCGACCACAAGAAAACAAGAAATAAAGAATTTAAAGAAAAAAGATTCTGCGGTGACAGGAGGACGTCCTGCCGGCTCCGCGGAAGAACGAAAACTGAGGCGAGGCAGTGGAAAAGGCGGAAAGTCAATGCGCAGGCACGAGGGATGCTCCCAAAAGCTTTCTGATTGGATGCTGGGGAGCATTCCCGTGCAGGCTCCGTCGGTACCGACGTACCCCATATGTGAAGACTCATTCCTGCTTGTTCCTGGAGATAAGCCTTTCCTTTTGCTGCTGGCGACTTCGTAGTGCCTTGGAAGACATTTTTTCACAGGCCCCGAACTACTTAGGATCGTGGTCAGGGCCAAGGCACCGAAGGCAGCAGTCGTGCGTGTCGGTGAGAGACATAAGTTTCTTACACCGATCACACTTAAAACCACTGGAAGCCATCGGGGAAAAAAAAGAGTCCCCGCGAGGTCAAAAGACCAGCCCTCCAGGGAAAAAGAGAAAAAAGGGCGCGAACGCCAGCCATGAAGGGCAAAAACCGAAAGAGAGGAATCGGGCTCGATACCGGTGTTCCGAACCCGGCGGGAGTGGAACCGGCGTCAAACCGGAAGAAAAAGAGCAAAAATCGCTGAAAAATCTACTTTTATCCGGGAAAAACGGGACACACGTCCGGTGGGCTTCACGGAAAAAAGAGACTGAGGTAAGATGGCACCTTTAAGCGGGAAGGGAACCGTGCATGCGTGCCTGCATTCCCGAAGGCTTTCATAGAAAGCTGGGGAAATGCTCCGCTGGGGCTTCATCGGCCCGATGACACCCATATGTGAGGACTGACTTCCTGCTTGGTACTGGAGAAGACTAAATTCCTGCTGTTCCCGGAGATCACCTGTTACAGGTGAGTAACTATGCTATCTCCAGGAACAAGCAGGAATGTAGTCATCACATATGGGGACTCCCTAGCTTTATCTTTATCTAAAAACTTATTATACCGCCTAAACCGAAAGGCATACAGCGGTGTACAATAAAACAAAAGGCTACTGGGGAAACAGAAAAGAACGCCAATTATTCACAAAAGAGACAGCAAAGGATAGAATGAAGAAATCAGAGAAAAGACCAATCAACTGTGGGCAGGAAGGGAAGGGATGGGATATCAAAAGCGGTACAAAAGAGGTGAGTCTTGAGAGAGGCCTTGAAAGTGCCGAAGGATGATTCCAGACGTAAAGCTAAGGGGAGAGAATTCCAAAGGCGGGGGCCGAGGAAAAAGAAAGCAGTGGAGCGTGTTGATTCAAGACGAGCCCTGGAAGGAGGTGGAAGAAAAAGACTGTTAGCGTGAATCGACCGAAGAGTTCTAAAGGGACAGTGAAAGTGGACCAAGTCAGAGAGATAAAGAGGAACGCCAGTGTGCAAAGCCCTATGGACAAAGATCAGAACCTTATATTGAATGCGGAAAGGAATAGGCAGCCAGTGTAAGCGAATGAGAAGAGGAGTGATATGAGCTGTGCGAGAGGAGTTGGTCAGAAGACGAGCAGCGGTATGGTGGACCAGTTGAAGACGACGAAGCTGAGAAAGAGGAAGGCCGGCCAGAGAAGAGTTACAATAGTCTAAACGAGAAACTACGAGAGAAAGAAGTGTAGTCAAAGAGGAGAAAGAAAGGAAAGGTCGGACAGCACGAAGTCGACGCAGTGTATAAAAAGAACGCTGAACAATAGAAGAAACGTGATCTTTAAAAGTTAAAGCCGAATCCAGGGTAACACCAAGGTATCGCATAGATGAAACAAGAGGAATAGGCCCAGCAGACAGAGAAGGGGTGAGGGTGGGAAGGGGAGCACCAGCAGTGAACCAGATGGCGGAAGTCTTAGACAGATTGACGTGCAGAAAGTTCTCAGAAAACCCAGGAGGAAACAGCGGAAAGACAGGCATTGAGGGGACCAATATCAGGGGAAAGAGGGCAAGTGTGGTAGAGAAGAATGATATCATCTGCGTAGTAATACGCAGAGATACAGTGCTGTTGGATAAGTAAAGCAAGAGGGGCCAGAAAAATGTTAAACAACAGAGGGGCTAATACAGAACCCTGAGGGACACCACAAGGCAGAGGTGAAGGAGAAGACGAGGTAGAACCTGATAAGACTGAGAACGACCGATCGAAAAGAAAGGAGTGAAACCAGCGAAGAACCGAACCAGAAAGACCAATAGAACGAAGCCTTAGGAGAAGAGTACGGTGATCAACATCGAAAGCGGCAGAGAGATCAAGTGAGACAGCCAAAGAGATAGAACCATGATCGTGGGCAACGTGCAGTTCGTTAAGAAAAGAGATAATAGCTTCAATACTGTGCCCAGGACGAAAACCAGATGGACAGGGGAGAAGAACCAAAGAATCCTCTAGGTGTGAAGATAGCTGAGAGAAAACCAACCTTTCGAGAAGCTTAGAGAGAAAAGGGAGATTAGAGATAGGACGCCAGTTAGAGGGAGAAGGATCCAGAGAAGGTTTCTTCAAAAAGAGGATGTATAAGAGCATGCTTCCAGTGGGAGGGGAAAGTACCGGATGAAAGACTGGTGTTAAAGATGGAGAGAGCAAAAGGGAGCAGAGCCAGTGAGGACTCAGTGAGCCAGTAAGAGGGAATAGGATCGGACGGACAAGTGGTTTTCCGAGTGGAGGCAAGGGCAGTAGAAAGTTCGGGAAGCGTGATGGGCCGGAAAGCAGACCAACAGTGAGAAAGAGGAGGAACATTAGGGGAAACTGCTGCTGAGGAGGAAACTGGGGAAAGAGGAGGAGGGGGTGAGAGAGGAGGGGGGCAAGAGGGGGAAGAGCTGCCGAATAGAAAGGACCTTGCCAACAAAAAATGAGGCCAGAGCATCGGGTGTGGGGTTATTAGAGGGGGATGTAGCAGGAAGAGAAGCGGCAGGGGATGAGGAGGATGCAGAGAGGGAGTGGAGGATGCGATATAGCTGACGAGTAGAATTTGCCGAGGAGGAGATAAGCCTAGAGAAGTAATGCCGCTTAGCAGAGTGCAGAAGGGAGCGATAATGAAAGTGACAATAATGAAAATGTGAGAGAGTAGCAGGTGAGGGGGACTTACGCCAGCGGCGGAGAGCCCGACGTAGGTAAGAGCGGTGAAGACTGAAGCCTGGGAGATACCAGGGGGAGTTGGGGCGATGACGAGCTAAAGAAGGGCGCAGAGGAGCAACCAGGGAGAGACCCCAGAAGCTGTGTGTCCCTGAGAAGGGCTCCACTTCCCCCCATGGATCTCTTGCATCCTACCAGGGATGGTGGGTAGGAGTTGATTAGGTATGGAACAGGTGTTTGAGAACAGCCTGACCAAACAAGGCATCCCGGCAGGAGTCCTTGTCCAAGCAGTAATGGGCTGTGAAGGTATGAACCGAGGCCCAAGTGGCTGCTCGACAGATGTCGTCAATAGACAGAGTTCAGATGAGCTATTGAGGCCACCATCGCTCTCACATTGTGAGCTGTGACATGGCCCTCCAGAGAAAGGTTCTTACTCTGATAGGCGAAAGAAATACACTGAGCAATCCAGTTAGATAGTGTTCTCTTGGAGACTGGAAGTCCCAAATGAGAAGGATCAAAAGCAACAAAGAGTTGAGAGGACTTTCTATGTTGCTGTGTTCTTTGTAAGTAAAAAGCTAGAGCTCTTTTACAGTCCAAGGTATGAAGATTCCTCTCTGCATTTGATGCATGAGGTCCTGGAAAAAAGACAGGTAGGTAGACCTCCTGGTTGAGATGAAAAGGCGAGACCACCTTAGGCATAAAGTGTGGATGAGTCCTAAGGACTACCTTGTCATGATGGAACCTTGTATAAGGTGGACTAGCTACTAGTGCTTGCAATTCACTAATGTGGCGTGCTGATGTGATTGCAATGAGAAAGCGTAGTTACTCACCTGTAACAGGTGTTCTCCAGGAGCAGCAGGAATCAGTCCTCACTTATGGGTGACGTCGGCGCCGACGGAGCCCTCGCGGAGCAATTTTCCCCAGCTTTCAAAGAAAGCCTTTGGGAATTGCAGCGCGCATGCGCGGTCGTCTTCCCGCCCGAAGGTGCCATCTCAGCCAGTCAGATGACATAGCTAAAAAAGACAGCATAAAAATTTGCAAAAAGAACATAAGCAGACGATTGCAACTCCAAGGGGAGGAGGGAGGGTAGTGAGGACTGATTCCTGCTGCTCCTGGAGAACACCTGTTACAGGTGAGTAACTACGCTTTCTCCAGGACCAAGCAGGAAGTCAGTCCTCACTTATGGGACTCCCAAGCTCAAGGCTACCGGAGACCCTAAGCACAAAAATGAGCTCCCTCTAGCTCAGCAGCACAGAAGGAAAGAATCTTCGCTGAATTAACACCCACCGGTAGCCCACATCCGGGATGGAGGGTAGGAGTTGCTCAGACCTCAAAGAGATTACGGAGGACTGCCTGTCCGAAAGCACTGTCCCTGCGGGACTCCCTCTCGAGACAGTAATGGACCGCAAAAGTCTGGCTCGAAGACCAAGTAGCGGCCCGGCAGATGTCTGCCAGCGGAACAGAGCGGAGGTAAGCCACTGACGTAGCCTTTGCCCGAACGCAATGAGCCGTGACTCGACTTTCTAAGGAGAGTCCGGCTGCCCCATAAGCCCAAGAGATACAGTCCGCAACCCAGATGGACAGAGTACGCTTGGAGACCGGGAGCCCCAATTTATTGGGGTCAAAAGACACAAAAAGCTGAGCAGCTTTACGGTGCTCCTGCGTACGGTCAAGGTAGAAGTTCAGAGCCCTTCTACAGTCCAGGGTATGGAGGACCGTTTCAGCTCGGCTGGAGTGTGGTCTGGGAAAGAAGGTTGGAAGTACCACCTCCTGATTGATGTGAAAAGGGGAGACCACTTTCGGAAGAAATTTAGGGTGAGTCCGTAGGACTACCCTATTTTTGTAGAACCGAGTGTAAGGGGGATCAGACACGAGGGCCTGCAATTCACTTATGCGCCTAGCGGAAGTGAGGGCTATCAAGAACAGTGTTTTCCAAGACAGAAAACGGAGAGAACAGGTAGCCATAGGTTCAAAAGGCGGACAGGTGATCCGCTGCAACACCACATTCAGGTCCCAGTCAGGCGCTGGCGGGCGCAGAGGTGGTTTAAGTAGAAGGAGACCTCGGAGAAACCTCGCTACGAGAGGGTCATTGGAGAGAGGTCTGCCGTCCACCGGCACATGATGTGCTGAAAGAGCACTGAGGTGAACTTTGACGGAGTTGGACTTAAGTCCCAGATTAGAGAGGTGCAGCAAGTACTGCAAGATCACCGACACCGGGCAGGAGAAGGGATCCTGAGACTGTTGGGTACACCAGACTGCAAAGCGACGCCATTTAAGGGCGTAGCATTTGCGGGTAGAAGGCCGACGCGAAGCCAAGACGACCTCCTCCACCTCCGCCGGCAGGAGAAGGGGAGCAAGGACTACCCTCTCAGCAGCCAGGCCATGAGGTTGAGAGACCTGAGGTTGGGGTGCAGGAGGGACCCCTGATCCTGAGTGAGGAGATCCGGTTGTACCCCCAGAGGGATTGGATCCTCCACCGCCAGTTGCAGCAGGAGCGGAAACCACGGCTGCCTGGGCCAGCGAGGGGCCACCAGGATCATGAAGGCTTTGTCTCGGAGAACCTTGAAAAGAGTCCGAGAGACTAGCGGGATGGGAGGGAACGCATACAGGAGGCTCCCCGACCATGAGATCAGAAAGGCGTCCGCCGCAACCCGAAGGGGGTGTGGCAGACGAGAGCAGAAGCGAGGAAGCTGCCGGTTGCGAGGACTGGCAAAGAGATCCATCGTGGGGAGGCCCCACTTGAGGAAGAGCTTCTGAACTACCAAGGGATCCAGACGTCACTCGTGCGGCTGGAGGACCCTGCTGAGTTTGTCCGCAAGGCAATTGTCTCGGCCCGGGAGATAAACTGCCTTGAGGAGAATGCCGTGACTGACGGCCCAAGAGCAGAGCTTCTGAGCCTCCTGGCAGAGGAGAAAGGAGCCCGTGCCCCCCTGTTTGTTCACGTAGAACATGGCAACTTGATTGTCCGTCTGGACAAGGACGGACTGTTGGGAAGTCAGGTGGGAGAAGGCCCTGAGAGCTAGGCGGATCGCCCGGAGCTCCAGGAAGTTGATCTGCTGAGCAGACTCCCACGTGGTCCAGAGGCCCTGAGTACGCGCCCCTTGGCAATGCGCTCCCCAGCCCAGGAGGGATGCATCGGTGGTCAGCACCCGGGTCGGCTGAGGTGACTGGAAGGGCATACCGAATGTCAGGTTCGGCTGCCGGAGCCACCACCGGAGAGACGAGATCAGCGGCTCGGAAACGCGCACTAGGTCTGCGAGGCCGCCCGTGGCCTGTCGCCACTGCCGGCGGAGACACCATTGAGCAGACCGCATATTCAGGCGGGCATTGGGGGTCACATGGACAGTGGAAGCCATATGGCCGAGCAGTCTCAGGAAGCGCCTGGCGGAGACCAGGGGCTGGCTGCGAAAGCGGTCGGCTAGGTCCATGAGCCGCTGAGCCCTGTCGAGCGGTAGATACGCTCGCGCCTGAGGAGTGTGCAGCCTTGCGCCGATGAACTCGAGATCCTGTGAGGGGAGCAAAGTGGACTTTGCGAAGTTTATGACAAAGCCCAAGTGCTGCAGCAGAGCCACCGTGCGACACGTGGCGTTGGTGACCTCCTGAGCGGACGCTGCTCTGATGAGCCAGTCGTCGAGGTACGGAAAGACATAGAGGCCGTGAAGCCGGAGATGGGCCGCCACGACCGCGAGACATTTTGTGAAGACTCGCGGTGCGGAGGACAGGGCAAAGGGCAGTACTCTGTACTGGTAATGATTTCCCGCCACCACAAACCTTAGGTATTGGCGGTGGCTTGGGTGGATGAGGATGTGCGTGTAGGCATCCTTTAGATCCAAGGAGCATAGCCAATCTCCCTGCTGGAGGTAGGGCAGAAGGATTCCAAGGGTAAGCATTTTGAACTTCTCCCGCACAAGGAACTTGTTGAGGTTGCGCAAGTCCAGGATGGGTCTGAGGCCCCCTGTTCTCTTTGGTATCAGAAAATACCTTGAATAGAAGCCTTGACCTCTCAGGTGGTGTGGCACCGGTTCCACCGCCTGATCCTGCAGAAGACCTGCTAACTCCTGAAGGAGCAACTCCCTGTGCAGAGGGGGGCGCGGAGGCTCCCCCGGAAAATAGGAGGGAGGGACCTGATGGAAGTGGAGAAGGTAGCCTTCTCGCACGACCTGAAGCACCCAGGCATCTGCGGTGATGCTGGACCACCTGTGGGCGAAGTGAACCAGCCAGCCTCCGGTGCTGGGGGGGGGACCAGCAGGGGGGGGAGCGGCTATGCTGAGCGAGTCAAAAACCCCCACCCTGCTGGGCAGGGGCTGGTGGTGCAGGCTTGGGGGCCTGCTGCCTACGGGACCCGTTACCCCGTCCCTTGGCCTGCTGGCCCTGTTGGGGAGCTGCAGGGGCCTGATAATGGGGGTATTGTTTGTAGGCAGCCGCCTTCCTCGGGTAAAAGGACTTTTTCCCCGAGCCCTTCTTTTTCTGGGAAGGGGCGGAGGTCTTCCTAGAAAGCCTGGTCCTGGTGAGAGTCTCAGTCTCAATTTGTGCAGCCTTTTCCGCCATGGGCTTGCCAAAGAGGTTTTCGCCTCGGCAGGGGACATCGACCAACTTGTCCTGTACCCAGGGCTCAAGGTCTGACGACTGAAGCCAAGCCTGTCGGCGGGCACCGATGCCGGCTGCGGCCACTCGAGCCGAGGCTTCAAAGCCATCATAGGCTGCTCGGGACATGAACTTAGAGCATTCCCAAATGCCGGTGGACAAGGCTAGGAACCTCCGCAAGGGCTCCTCGGAGAGACCAGCGGAGAATCCGGCTAGCTCTTTAGCCAGATCCCGGAGATACATGCCCATGTATAGCTGGTAAGTCTGGACACGACATGCGAGCATAGAGCCCTGGAAGCACTTCTTGCCAAGGCCATCCAGGTTACGGGCCTCCCTGCCAGGAGGCACCGAGGAGTGCATCTTCTGGCTCTTAAGACGATGCATGGCCGATTCCACTACCATGGAATGGTGTGGCAGCTGTGCCTTTTGAAAGCCAGGGCTCTTGCGGACCCGATAGATAGAATCGACCCGCTTGCTCAGGACCGGCGAGGAGGCCGGACTCTCCCACATGCGGAAGAGTAGTCGTTCCAGCATAGGAGGAACCGGCACAGTAAAGTGTTCCCTCGCGGGAGAGTCATACTGGAGGGCGTCGAGCTCTTCGGCTCGAGGCTCCTCCTCGGGATCCGCAGGGAAGGCCAAAGCCTTGGCCATATCCCTAACGAAGTCCGAGAACCGGGCATCCTCCGTGGGGGACTGCTTCCGAGGCTCGGACTCTGGTGAGTCCGAGGGGACACACCGAGTCCGGAAAGAATCAGGTGACTCTTCCTCCTCAGACTCCCAGACCGACTCCGACGAGGACTCGGTGGGGTCGGCCCGGGCAGGGTGCGGCGCCAGCCGCCCCGACGCCGAGGGAGTCGGCGTCGGCGACCTCGGTCCCGAACGGGAGGCCGAGGGCGACCTCGACCGAGGATCGACTCGAGTTCTCATCGACTCGAGGATCGGCTCGGTCTCCGGGGTCGACTTGGACGTCGACGTCCCGGCGGTCGGGGCAGCGACGCCAGCGAAGCCAGCGAGCAGTGCCCTCTGCTGGTCCATGAAGGCAGACAGTCTGCTCTCCAAGGCCGTCAACCTGAGTCCGAGCTCAGGTGACCCAGCAGCCCCCGACTCAGGCCCCGACGGCGTCGGGCCCGACGTCGGCTGTCGCGGAGGCGAGTCCAGAAGGACCACAGGACTTACCCGGGCAGGCATCTCCGACTCCAGGCGAGGTCGCTTCGGGATGTGTTCCTTCTCCAAGGACCCGGGGCGGCTGTCGGGGCTATGCGACCTGGCCCTCGCGGAGCCAGGAGCGTCCACCGACGCCGCCCTCGCGGGTTTTTCCTTCCGACGATGGTCCCCGGAGGGAGAACCCCGGTCGGAGGAGCTCCGGCGACGGTCCGAGCTGGAGCCTTTCGACACGGAGGCCTCCGACGAGGTCCGGGTACGGCTGGGGTCAGCGAAGATTCTCTCACGCTGATGCCGCCGACTCCTCAACGCCTTTGAGGACAGTTTGCTGCAGGGCCCACAGAGCAGTTCCTCATGATCCGGGCCCAGGCAGCGGAGGCAAAAGTCGTGTGTGTCGGTTAGTGACATATTTCGGTCACACCGACCACACCGCTTAAACCCACTGGCAGCCATCGGGGGAAAAAGGGCCCCTGCGAGGTCAAAGGACCGGGCTGCCAGGGAAAACGAAAACGAAAGCTGACTAAGTCAGAAAAACCGAAAAAAAGTAAGAGGACTCGAGACCGGCGTCGCGAGTCCGGGCGGGAAAACGATCGGCGTCGAACCGAAAGAAAAAAGGATAAAATAAAGAAGAAAATCAACTTTTTCGCGGGGACAAGACGGGGACGTC
The DNA here is from genome assembly GCA_033557465.1 of Ichthyophis bannanicus. NCBI lineage: Eukaryota > Metazoa > Chordata > Amphibia > Gymnophiona > Ichthyophiidae > Ichthyophis > Ichthyophis bannanicus. Next base: position 1,499,447,519 of record CM066032.1, on the reverse strand, counting down.
TGTAGGGCTCCGCGGAAAAAAGAAGACTGGCTGAGATGGCACCTTCGGGCGGGAAGACGACCGCGCATGCGCGCTGCAATTCCCAAAGGCTTTCTTTGAAAGCTGGGGAAAATTGCTCCGCGAGGGCTCCGTCGGCGCCGACGTCACCCATAAGTGAGGACTGACTTCCTGCTTGGTCCTGGAGAAAGATAACCTTCCAAGAAAGAAATTTCAAGGAGGTGGTAGCTAACGGTTCAAAAGGTGGCTTCATGAGCTGCCCAAGAACCAGGTTCAAGTCCCATGCCACCGGAGGTGGTCTAATGCGAGGCTTAGTTAGGAGGCCTCTCATGAATCTTGCTATAAGAGGATGAGAGGAAATAGGTTGTCCATTTAGAGGTTTAAGAGAAGCTGCAATAGCACTCAAATGGACTCTTACTGAATTTGTCTTAAGGCCTGCATTAGACAAATGGAGGAGATACTCCAGTAAAGATTCCAGAGGTATCGCAAGGGGGTTAAGACCCTTTTCTGAACACCAAACAGTAAACCTTTTCCACTTGAAAGCATAAGAACGTCTAGTGGAAGGTTTTCTGGAAGCATAAAGAACATCTTTCACTTGCTGAGAAAGATGAAGATCTTGGAGATCTAGGCCTTCAGCAACCAAGCCCTGAGATGCAGGGACTGGGGATTGGGATGCCATAACATCCCATTCTCCTGAGATAGGAGATCTGGAACAGACCCTAACTCCAGGGAGGGAGCTTGAGAGAGATGTAGAAGCAGAGGGTATCACACTTGCTGTGGCCAATGTGGTGCTATGAGAATCATGTGGCTTCTGTCTCTCTGAAGCTTGAAGAGGGTTTTGGGAATTAGGGGAATGGGTAGAAAGGCATACAGGAAGTCTTGACCCCAGTAAAGGAGGAAAGCATCCCTGGCCTGAGCCCCCTGAGCCGGAATTCTGGAACAGAACCGGGGAAGTTTGGTATTCCATGGACTTGCAAAGAGGTCTATGTCCGGGGTTCCCCAAAGTTGAAATATCCTGGTCACCTGGTCTGCATGCAGAGACCACTCGTGTGGAAGCAGAACTCAACTGAGTCTGTCCGCCCAAGAGTTTTGAATGCCTGGAAAATAGACTGCCAGCAGATGAATCTGAGGCTCTCTGGCAAGGGCCCATAGTCGCAAAGCTTCGTTGCAAAGTGACAGAGAGCCTGTTCACCCCTGCTTGTTCACATACAACATGGCTACCTGATTGTCCGTATGAATGAGGACTGTCTTGTAGCTGAGCAGGGAGTGGAACACTCGCAGAGCCAGGAAAATTGCTCTGAGTTCCAAGAGGTTGATATGCAGACAACTCTCTTGTGGAGACCAGGTGCCCTGGGTGGAGAACTCTTGCAGATGAGCTCCCCAACCCTTTGGAGAAGCATCTGTTGTGAGAGTTGCTTGCGGTAAGGGTTGTTGAAAAGGGCACCCCAGCAACAGATTTTGAGTGGACGTCCACCATTGGAGGGACAAAACGAGGCGACTTGTGTTTGCTATTTTCTCTGACAGGCACCCTGATGCCTGGGTCCATTGGGTGGATAAAGTCCACTGAGCTGCCCTCATGTGGAGGCGAGCATATGGAACCACATGCAGGGTGGATGCCATGTGGCCCAGCAATTGCAACATTTCTCAAGCAGTTAGACGAGGCTTTAACACTGCTTGAGAAGCTAACTGCACCAAGCGAAGGCAACGGGCCTGGGGTAGATAGGCCCTTGCTCTTGTGGTATCCAGAAGAGCTCCTATGAACTCTAAAGATTGAGTGGGAGTCAGAGTGGATTTTGGGATGTTTATTACCAGCCCTAAATACTGGAGGATACACATTGTGCAGGATAGAGAAGTCTTGGCCTCTGACTAAAAGGAAGCACCCTGTATTGGTAGTGCTTTCCTTGAAAAAGGAACCGAAGGAACCTTCTGTGGGTTGGATGGATGAGTACATGGGTGTACGCATCCTTCAGATCTAGACAACAAAGCCAATCCTGACTCTGAAGGTATGGAAGCAGAGCACCGAGAGAAATCATCTTGAATTTCTCCTTGACAAGGAATTAGTTCAATTCTCTGAGATCTAAGATAGGTCTGTATCCCCCTGTTTTCTTTGGGATAAGAAAATAAGGGGAATAGAACCCTGTGCCCTGTTGATAAAGAGGCACTTCTTCTACTGCCCTTTGGGCAAGAAGGATGGCAACCTCCTGACCTAACAGGTTGATGAGAGGTGTCGGAGAATTGAACTGCTTCACTATTGTGTGAGGGGCATGCTTGAAAAATGAAGTTTGTACCCCTCCTTTATGATGGAGAGTGTCCAATGCTCTGCTGTTATTTGCCCCCATCTGGGGGCAAAATGACATAACCTTCCTGGCATGGTGGACGGTTCTGGTCCTTCCAGAACCAGAAAGGTTAAGTTCTCTAGCTGAAAGTCAAAGGCCCTGAGGAGGCTGAGGCTGCTGGGCCGGTGGAGGCCTAGCAGCCTTTGCTTTCTTCTGTTTGGGTGGTTGCTGACGTTTGGTTGAAAACTGACCTGCAGAAGATGCCTGCTGAGTATAAGCAGGATAAAATCTTTTCTTTTTAGAAAAAGATGTTTTCTTGAACAACTTCTTTCTAACAGGATCAGCAGTGGACCTGGATAGTCTATCCAAGGTGGAATTTTCAGCATCCATCTCATTGGCTTTTTCTTGCCAATCTTTACCAAACAGGTTCTCACCAGTACAAGGGATATTTCCCAATTTATCTTGTACCCAGAGCTCTAAATCAGATACCTGGAGCCAAGCAATTCTACGTGCACCTATGGCAATAGCCGAGGTTCTGCTTGTACACTCAAAACAGTCAAAGGCTGCATGGTTGGAGAATTTAGAGACATCTTGGGCATGTTTGACCCAAGTGAGAAAGTCCTGTCTTTTATCCTCAGAAATGAAAGGACTAAAGTCTGTAAATTATCTGTGACCTCCTTTAGGAACATTCCCATGTAGAGACTATAGGAACTGATTCTTGCAGCAAGCATGGAAGCTTGAAAGACTCTACGTCCAAAAGCATCCAGGGTTCTGCATTCACATCCTGGAGGATTAGAGGCATGTCTTTTTGCACTTCTAATCCTTCTCATAGCTGACTCCACCACAATAGAGTGGTGAGGAAGCTGAGTCTTATGGAACCCAGGACAAGGAGGGACACAATACATAGTATCTAACCTATGAGAATGAGGAGAGGTGGTAAGAGGTGTTTCCCACATCCTCAACATGAGATCATATTGAATCTCATGAATGGGTAAGGTAGCTGCCTCCTTAGGAGTTTTGGGATATTGTAAAATTTCCAACTCCTTGGCCCTTGGCTCTGGTTCAGGGGCCACAGTGATGGACAGGCCCCGAGCCACCTCTCTGATGAAGTCTTGGAAAGACATGTCCTCTGGAGGAGACATCCTGCGTTTAGGGGAGGACTCCTCCTCTGGAAGAAGTATCGCTGCATCGACAGAACTTTCAGAATCCTCAGATTCTTCTGAGGACTCGAAGTATCGTCTGTCCGGATGCTCCTGCAGAGCCCGATACCCGTACCGACCAAGGTCGGTACCGAGGGCATCGTAGGACAGAGTACCAGCATAGCAGACACCGATGCCGATGTCGATGCTATCGGTACCGGTGCCGATACCAGTGCTAGTGCTGGTACCAGTGGAGTTGTCTGTCGCGGTACCAAGGGCGTCGATGCCGCAAGGAAAGCCGCCAGACTGTGTTCCCATGGTCAGAATTCTCTGGTCCATGGACGCCGCCAATGCCTGGAGGTCGGTACCGGTGGAAGCCACCGGTACCCCAGAGCATGGCACTAGGAGATCTGTCGAGGCCGAGCCATCTAGAACATCCTGGAACCCCGATAATGCTTTGGAAGCCGAAGCCTCCGCCAGGGTAATTTTGCCGGTGCAGAATCCTCAAGGGCAACGCCAGAGGCATCTCGATGCTTAGAAGGAGATCTACCCTTCGAGGACCGGCTGGATTTATGTTGTTACCTGAGATCCACGGGAGGAAGCAGCCGCCCTGGAAGACGTCGATGCCACCGAAGCTGCATCAGAGGGAAACAGGGTACTGAGCTTGGCAGCTCGGTTCTGCCGACCTCTTTTAGACATCATGGCACAGGACACACAATCCGTGATGGAGTGGTCAGGACCTAAACATTTTAAACACCATTCATGGGTGTCAGTGACGGAAATGGTACCGCCACACTTGGTGCACTTTTTAAAACCTGAGGCAGGTTTTTCCATGTTAAGGAAGTTTTTGGGCCTAAGGCCCAAAAAGGCGGGTGCACCTGAAGAAAATAGAAAAAAAAAAAAAAAGATTTTTTTTTTTTTTAGAAATAGGAAAAGAAAGACCAGCGGTACCGGTAGAGCGTCGAAGAAGGCAGACGCAACAATAAGAAATAAAGAAAAAGAAATTTCTTCTGCAGTGACAGGAACACGACCTGCTGGCTCCGCGGAAAAAGAAGTACTGGAGAGAGGCAGTTGGGAAAGGCGGGAAGGCAGCACGCAGACGCTGTGGGATACTCCCAAAAGCGTTCTGATTGGACGCTGGGGAGCGTTCCCACGCGGGCTCCGTCGGTACCGACGATACCCATATGTGATGACATTCCTGCTTGTTCCTGGAGATAACGTCTTTATTTCGACAATGTTCGATCGCCATCTTTTTTTTTTAAATTTGTCAATCGTTTACTTCTGTCTTTTTGAATTTTTAAATAACTTATATGCTACAAGATGTTCTCACTTTTTTGGGCCACACTGTATAATAAAAGCAATAAAAGAAGAAGCTAGGAAGGGTCTCAGTGCAATCCAACATGCATGCGCCTGAATCATAAGGTATTTGTGTGAATAGCTTAAGGTATCAGACTACAAATTAAATATCTAAACATGAGAATAGAGTTCAATTTTAAGATCACTTAAAGGGAGTCATCTCCCTAAGAGGATAGCAAGAACTGTCTAGCGTGATATCCCTGAATACACGCTAGTAACTTGTTTAAACATTTAATCATTTATGATCAAGGGAGACAAAATGGTACATTCCTAAGAATGAAGGAACAGAATTAAATACATCTTATGAAAACATCCCTGTAGGAGCCAATCTTAAATAATACGGCGTCCTCTGGAGTAACAAACTAAAATATAATGCAATCTATGTAACAAAGAATGCTTTAATTGTGACAATGCATTTTGGAGCGGAAGTGTTTTGAAGCCATATATTATCATGTGGGAGCGAAACTCTGCTTAATCTGGCTTTTGTCTAAAAAAGATAAGTCAATGCTAGAAAACTTAGTCCATAAATACTCACTGGAGAAGTAAAGTCCTGAGCGGTCAGCTGGCTCTGCAAAAAAGCAGCATACAATTGCTGGAAGCATGAAAGGGTTCACGTTCGGGAAAGCCATCTTTAAACAAATTTGCACCAAAATCTAGGGTCATAGTTCGAGCTGTCAAAACTCTTTGATAGTCATAATATATTGCAGTTACAAGTATATTCTTAGTAGTTTAATAATCAAAGTGTTAAAATCTAAGAACAACTATCAATTCGAAGAGCCTGTGTGGTACATCATTGCACGATTACAATATACAATAATCAGGACCACACAATGAAAGCAGTATCACGCTAAAAATGGTGCTTTAAAACTATATGCGATGAAAAGTTAAAATATGGTAAGAAGTGAGAAAATATAAACCCGATGTCAGAAATATTGTGTATAAAAGTAATCCAACAACTATAGTACACCAGTGACTTGCACTGAGATCATTTGCATTTAAAAAATGCAATGAAAACTAGTTTCTCAGATCATGACTACCTCTTTCAGGAAAATCAGGACAGATACTTTTTAATAATGGAAAATACCTATCCAAATTTGCAATAATGATATGGCGAGTGTGATAAGGATGTCAATGAAAACGAGTGGAAACTAAAAATGGGCCATGAAACATACAGGGCAATACAGTGAGCTTAAACAGCAATGTCAAAATTGAGAGATAAACCTAAAAGAAACTAAAAGGATAATCAAAGGAAACCAAATGAACATAACAATGGTAAAAACAAACAGGTAAAAAGTCTATGAAAAGTGCATTGGTAAAAAACAATGATACAAATACCAAATGGGGGGATTAAGATGCAGAATGAACAATGCAACACTAAAAAATAAAAGGTGCTGTTGCTACTGTAATAAGACCCCCTTATAACAGCGTGAATCAAAAAAGGGGAGAGGGAGGGGGAGGGGAAGAAGAGGGAGGGGAGAGGAGAGGAAGAAGGAGAAATTAGGCCTTACCTACTAATTGTCTTTCCTTGAGTTCTCTCCAGGCCAGTCCAGGTACAGTTGGGTAGTCAACCTCCTCCAGCAGCTGAGGACTGAATATTAAAAACTCTTGCTGACAGTCTATAGAGCTTCCCCTGGTGTCAGAGAGTTAGTCTCCTATTGTCAAAGCAGCGTAACTAAACTATAAACTACACAAAACACCACAAACTCCAGGTGCCTTGAAATATGACCTACACTGTCAAGAAGCGTCCTCTTGGAACTTTACTCTTTTTTTTTTAATTTAAGGAGCCCTCCAAACTCCAGAGGAAACTCCCAGAATCCCCTTCGACCATGCCTGCCTACTCTCTCCATCTCAGACTCTCACCGAGTTAACCGATTCTATCTGTACCGCAATGACTGATTTCCTGGGCTTAGCCATCACTCGCAGACAATTGGGGTGGGACCTGGACTGGCCCGGAGAGAACTCAAGGAAAGAATTAGCAGTTAAGGCCTAATTTCTCCTTCCTATTCGTCTCTCTGGGCCAGTCCAGGTACAGTTGGGCAGTACCAAAGCAGTACCTAAACTTGGGAGGGTCCTGCAAGCCCCGCTACAATGGCCGAGGCCCCCACCTTTGTGTCCCCCCTTGCCTGTACATCCAAGTTATAGTGTTTTGCGAACGTATGAAGGGAAGACCACGTCACCGCTCAACAAATATCTGCTGGCGGAATCAAGGCAAACTCAGCCCAAGACACCGCCTGAGCTCTAGTAGAATGCGCCCTGAGCACGCTTGGAGGCGACTTACCTTTTGCCTCATAAGCCACCCCTATCGCCTGTTTCACCCAGCGAGCGATAGAAGCCTTGGTAGCCGCCTCACCTCTCCAGGGACCGCTAAAAAGTACGAACAACCTATCCGACTTCCGAAACGGTTCCGTTCTCCTAAGATACCTACATAACACGCGTCCCAAATCCAACTTTCTAAGAGAGTGATCCACCTTACTTCCCTCCTGCCCACCGAAAGTGGGAAGCGAAACGGATTGATTCATGTGAAAACCGGATACCACCTTAGGCAAATAGGACGATACCGGCCTCAAAACTACCTTTTCCGCCGTAAACTGAATATACGTCTCTCTACACGAGAGCGCTTGCAGATCCGACACTCTATTAGCAGAACACAATGCAACTAGGAAAGCCGTTTTCCACGAGAATTCTCTCAGATTATCGGTCGCCCTTGCCTCAAAGGGCGGCCCCGTTAACGCCTCCAGCACTAAGTTTAAGTCCCAAGGAGGCACTACCTGCTGAACCGGCGGCCTAATATTCTTGGCTGCCCTAAAGAACCGTTGAACACTAGGGTGCGACGAGAGCGATCCCCCCCCCCCCCGCACCCTCCCCCTATAACAAGCAAGGGCCACCAAGTGAACCTTAAGAGTGCTGAGGGCTAGCCCTTTTTCTAGTCCCCCATGAAAGGACGACAGAATATCTGGCAAGCTTGCAGAACAGGGCTGAACCCTACGCTCTTCACACCATGCTTCAAAAATGCGCCACACGCGAAAATATGCCAATGACATCGACCTCCTCCTGGACTTCAACATAGTGGTGATTACGAACACAGAGTAACCCCGACGTCTCAACTGTTCCCTTTCAAGAGCCAGGCCATAAGCAAGAACCGATCCACCTGTGGCATCAACACCGGACCTTGGCTCAAGAGATTTATTCGCGAAGGCAGCCTCCATGGAGGAGCCACTAGGAGCCGCACCAGATCTGCATACCAGGGCTGCCTGGGCCAATCCGGAGCAATGAGAATCACCTTTCCCCTGTACCTCGATATTCTCCAAATGACCTGCCCCAGCAGTGGCCATGGAGGGAATACGTACAGCAGCTGCCCCGCCGGCCAGGGTTGCACCAGACCATCGAGACCTTCAGACATGTGCTCGCTGTGCCTGCTGAAAAACCGTGCCACCTTGGCATTGGCCAGGGTAGCCATGAGATCCATGACTGGCTGACCCCACTGTACAGTGATTTTGTGAAAGACTGCCCAGTTCAGTTCCCATTCTCCGGGATCCAGAACATTGTGACTGAGATAGCCGGCTTGAATGTTGTCCTTTCCTGCAACATGGGCTGCCGAGAGCGCTAAGAGATGGCCCTCTGCAACAAACCTTGACTCTCCTCCAGCAACACTGCACAGCCCATGCCTCCTTGCTTGTTGATGTAGGAAACGGTTACCAAATTGTCGGAAAACGCACCGCTCGTCCGTCTAGCAGAGCAATAAACTCCCGTAGAGCGAAGCGCACCGCTCGTAGTTCTAACCGATTGATCGACCAATTGTTCTCTTCCACCGACCAGGTCCCCTGCGCCACGTGAGACAGACAATGAGCCCCCCCCAATCCAGAAAGACTGGCATCCATTGTGACCAACACCCACTCGGATCCTCTAGAGGAACTCATGTCTGCAGATGCACCGGGTCCAACCACCACTGCAGACTGTTGTGCACATCCTCCGGGCACAGCAGCCTCTGAGACAGTGGATGATCCTGCGGAGACCATCTGGAAAGCAACGCTTGTTGGAAAGGGCGCATATGGGCTCTGGCCCAGTGTACCAGTTCCAAGGCCGTCGCCATCGAACCCAACAACTGCAAATACCTCCAAGCCGTTGGAGCCTTCAGTCGCATGAACGATGCTATCTGAGCCAAACGTTTCTGCACCCTGTCCGGAGGAAGGAACACAGACCCAATCTCCACATCGAACAGAGCCCCGAGATACGTCAAGCGGTGCAGTGGAAGTAATTGACTCTTTGCCCTGTTGATGATCCAAGTTGCCGTGATCGATTCCGCGAGAGACCCTGCTCAGATCAGCCAATCGTCCAGATAGGGATGCACCTGAATCCCCTTCCTTCTGAAGCGCCGCCGCCACTACCACCATCACCTTGGTGAAGGTCCAAGGCGCAGTAGCTAGACCAAACGGCAATGCTCGAAACTGAAAATGCCCCATGGGAACTGCAAAGCGTAGAAATCTTTGATGCTCCTGCCTGATCGGAATGTGCAAATAAGCCTCAGATCTATGGACGACAGCACCTCTCCCGGCTTTACCGCCCATATAACCGATCTTAGGGTCTCCATCCGAAAATGAGGAACTCTTAAGCAGCAGTTTACGTGTTTGAGATCCAGAATTGGCCGAAACGATCCTTCTTTCTTGGGAACCACAAAATAAATAGAGTATCGACCTAATCTGTACTGGTCTTGAGGTACTGGTACTACCGCTTGAAGACGCAACAAGCGCTGCAGCGTGCTGCCGATTGCTGTCCTTTTGGTTTGAGGCCCACATGGAGACAAGACAAAGGCTTCTGCCAGCGGGTGAGCAAACTCCAGCGCATATCCGTCACAGATAATTTCTAGCACCCACTGATCCGTAGTTATGGCGGCCTAGGCGGAGAGAAACTCCTGTAAACATCCACCTACCGGCATCTCCGCCTGGACCAGCCTCCCTTCATTGTGGCTTCTTAGAAGAGTTCTGCTGGGCGTTAAAATAGCCCCGGCCAAACCCCCTGGCTCCACGAAAGGACTGCCCTCTGGACACAAACCGGCCTCTTTGATAAGGCGTAAACAGAGGTCCACGGAACCTGCGAAAACCTCTTCCTTGACCTCTCTGCATCATTTCCACCTTTGCCGCTATGGGACAGTCTTCAGGAAGGCGCCCCCCCTTTGGAATCGCCCAAATCCTTCACAATTTTCTCCAACGCCTCCCCAAAGAGCAGTCTGCCCTTGTAGGGAAAGCTTACTGAGGCGAGATTTAGAAGATGCATCCGCAGCCCAATTTCTTAGCCAAAGAAATTGTCTAGCGGCGATCACTGATGCCATGGACTTTGTTGATATCCTTACCAAATCATAGAAGGCGTCCGCCAGATAAGCCGCTGCCGAATCCAGCTTCGCAACCTCAGAGGAAGAGTCCTCCTGCTTCTCCGGGCTCGGCTCCCCTTGTAGCCAACGGATAGAAGCCCTGGAGACATATGCTCCACAAACCGAAGCTTGCAAAGCCAGTGCACTGGAATCAAAAGCCTGCTTCAGAAGCGCCTCTAGCCTACGATCCTGCAAGTGCTTAAGAGCTGCACCCCACTTCTACCGGAATTGTGACCGCTGACACCAGTGCATCCACTTTAGGCATCCGCAACAGCTCCTTTTCCTCCTGAGGGAGAGGGTAAAGGCGCGCGATGGTGCTTCGGGGCATTCCCACTCTGACTCTATCATCTGCTTAATTACCCTATGAATTGGGAAACAGCGCTGTCCAGACCTAAATCCCTGCAACAAGGGATCCTCTAGAACAGGGGTTCTCAACCCTGTCCTCGGGACCCACCTAGCCAGTTGGGTTTTCAGGATAACCACAATGAATATGTATGAGAGAGATTTGCATACACTGCCTCCATTATATGCAAATCTCTCTCATGCATATTCATTGTGGTTATCCTGAAAACCCGACTGGCTAGGTGGGTCCCGAGAACAGGGTTGAGAACCCCTGCTCTAGAGGCTCCTGCTGCACCGCAGGGACCACTATATTCAACGCTGCGAGAGACTGAGCGATCAAAGCCCCCAGCTCCTCTTTGCGAAACACCCTGAAGACATTCGGATCTTCACCTGGTCCCAGCTCTCCTTCCTCCAACTCCACTGGCCAAGAATCAAAACCTGTCTCAGAAAGCAGCTCACCCTCTCCCGCCATATGAGGACTAGAGAACTGCGGCCCGAAGCTATCAGAGCCTGCCTCTACAATTGAGTCTTTAGTCAAGACCCCTTCCCCAGGGTCTGCTGCCTTGGACTCCCCTTTATGTAAATCCAACTGGCTAGGAGCAGTCTGGCTCTCTACAGACTGAGCCAACTTTAACATAAGCTTTATGCAGTGCCAGAATAAAATCCGCTGAAAACAGAGCTGAAGCTGTCCTGTACCGCCGACGGTGGCTTCTGACCCAGCCCCTCCGCCGGAGGTGCTTTGTGTGATTTTGACTTTCTCTTTCCCGACCGTTGAAGCGTGGGAGAAATGGCAGGCTCTGGCAAAATGGCTGCCGTTCCCGCCTTCACCAATGGACCTTGGGCTCTCTCTCTAACCTCCACTGAAGCACCCGCCTGTTCCATAACCGAGTGTGCAGTACGTTTTGCCCCAACATAACAACTGAGAAAACGAAAGCAACTGTCAGGAAAACAAGGAAAAAACCCGCGATTGGGAGAAGGCGATTCAAGTCCAGCCTGCATGCTGCCGACGCCGAAATGATCTGCCCCTACAATACCTGAAACAAGCCACACTGCTAGGTCCAAAACAACCTCCGCGGTGTCGACCGTAGAAATCCCGCCAATCAACTAAACCCCTGCTGTGTTGCTACTGCTCTTACCTGAGCCAAACTACGACGGAGTTGCTCCTCTCCGGTTTCCCGCTGCTAGCGGGCTACGGAGAGCGAATCAATCGGCGGCAGGGAAGAGGACTCTGGGGCTCCCAGCTCCTTTCCCAAACCCCCCTTAAGGAACGAACCCTCAAAATGAGGCAGGCTCTGCCCCTGCTACTCAAATTCTCTTTGACAGCTGAGGACTGTCTAAGTCTTAGTTTCATTAAATTCTGTATTTTTTTATTTTATTTTTATTTTTTTTAAAGGAGCACTCCCTTTGCTTTACTGCCCTGCTAGGGCAAAGGAACAAAGTTCTCCATTTTTTTTATTTTTTTACTAGACTAATTGCCAATTTCCAATTCGTCTCTCCTGGGAGCCTGTCAGCCACACATCCTGTTCAGCTGCTGAGGACTGAAAGACTGACTCTCTGACACCAGGGGGAGCTCTATAGGCTGTCAGCAAGAGTTTTTAGTATTCAGTCCTCAGCTGCTGGAGGAGGTTGACTACCCAACTGTACTTGGACTGGCCCAGAGAGACGAATAGGAAGGGGGGATTAAATGTTTAAACAAGTTTCTAGCATGTATTTAGGGATATCACACTAGACAGTTCTTGTCATCCTCTTAGGGAGATGACTCCCTTTAAATGATCTTAAAACTGAACTCTAGTCTCACATTTAGATATTAATTTACAGTCTGACACCTTAGCTTTTCACTCAAATACTTTATGATTCAGGTGCATGCATGTTAGATTGCACTGAGCCCACTTCTGCCCTTGACCATTGAATCTCATGCTATGTCTTTCTTTTTCTATGACACCATTGTGTAAAATAGTTACCTTTTGTTAACCAAGTTTGGTTCTCATGTTAATTGTAAACTCAGGCTTATGTACCCTGTCTGATTGTTCTGTTCCATGTAAACCGCGCTGATGCTGAATAGTGCGGTATATAAGAAATGGTAAATAAATAAATAAATTTCTCATAAAGTATGGGCCCAGTGCATGCATTTCTCATAAAGTATGGTCCCAGTGCATAAAGCCCATTTCTCATAAAGTATGGGTCCAGTGCTTGCACCTGGGCCCATACTTTATGAGCCCAGGTGCATGCATGTTGGATTGCACTGAGGAGTGGCCTAGTGGTTGGGGCAAGGTACTTCAGACCGGAAGGTCGGGGGTTCAAATCCCACTAGAGGAGAGAAACCTTGGGCTGGAAGGACTGGGGTTTCTAGTCCCACAGGTGCTCCTTGTGGTCCTGGGCAAGCCACTTAACCCTCCATAGCCCATGTTCCCTGTAAAGAGTAGTTACTCACCTGTAACAGCTGTTCTCCAGGAGCAGCAGGAATCAGTCCTCACATATGGGTGTCATCGGCGCCGATGAAGCCCCAGCGGAGCATTTCCCCAGCTTTCTATGAAAGCCTTTGGGAATGCAGGCACGCATGCGCGGTTCCCTTCCCGCCTAAAGGTGCCATCTTACCTCAGTCAAATGACATAGCTAAGAACAGCACACAAAAATGAAAAAATAAACTATGTATAACTGCAACTCCAAAGGGAGGAGGGAGGGTTGTGAGGACTGATTCCTGCTGCTCCTGGAGAACACCTGTCACAGGTGAGTAACTACTCTTTCTCCAGGACCAAGCAGGAAGTCAGTCCTCACATATGGGTGACTCCCTAGCTCTGGGCTACCGAGGAACCCAGGCTGAACAAGAGTACTCCCTCTAGTCTCAGCAGCAAAGAAATGCTTTTCTAGGACACAACCTCCACCGGTAGCCCAACAGAGGGCAGGAGGGCAGGAGTTGCCTAAACCTCAAAGAGATTCCGGAGTACTGCCTGGCCAAAAGCACTGTCCCTAAGGGACTCCCTCTCCAGACAGTAATGGGCCGCAAACGTCTGGCTTGAAGACCAAGTTTCAGCCCTGCAGATGTCTACCAAGGGCACAGAGTGGAGATGAGCCACTGAGGCAGCCATTGCCCTGACACGATGGGCCGTGACCAGACCCTGCAAAGGAAGGTCAGTCGCCTTGTAAGCCCAGGTGATACAGTCAGCCACCCAGATGGACAAGGTACACTTGGACACAGCCAACCCCAACTTATTGGGACAAACACAGAGGATCCCTTTACAGAAATAGGAAAAAAAAAAAATAAACGGTACCATCTAACTTCTGAATCATATAACGTCTCAACAAATAGGGATGTCCTACATGGAGTGGTGGGTTTACCCCTGAACAAGGATATGGGGAGGGGTGGCCTGCGCGGAGCGACAGGTGTACCTACTCTTGCCATCTTGCTGGGCAGACTGGATGGACCATGCTGGTCTTTATCTCCCTTCAACTACTATGTTACTATGTTACTATTGGGGTCAAAGGATACGAAGAGCTGAGTAGCCCTCCTATGTCCCTGCGTACGGTCAAGGTAGAAGGATAAGGCCCTACTACAGTCCAGGGTATGCAGGACTGCTTCAGCCTGGCTTGCATGAGGCCTAGAGAAGAATGTTGGAAGAACCACCTCCTGATTGAGGTGGAAAGAGGAGACAACCTTTGGGAGGAACTTGGGATGAGTCCTGAGGACTACCCTGTTCCTATAAATCCTGGTGTAAGGCCTATCACAGACCAGGGCCTGAAGCTCACTCACTCGCCTAGCCGAGGTAAGGGCTATCAGGAAGAGTGTCTTCCAGGATAGGAAGCGTAGTAGACAAATAGCCATCAGCTCAAAAGGTGAGCGAGTCAGTTGCTGCAAGACCACATTCAACTCCCACTCAGGGGCAGGACGACGGATTGGAGGCTTGAGCAAAAGCAAGCCCCTGAGAAAGCGGGACACCAAGGGGTGACCTGACAGAGAAATGTCCCTCCACCAGTGAGTGGTGAGCTGCTAGAGCTGAGAGGTGGACCCGAACAGAATTGGACTTAAGTCCCTGATTAGATAAGTGCAGTAAGTACTGAAGCACTACTGGAACAGTACAGGAGAAAGGATCCTCTGTACGTAGCTGACACCACACAGAAAACCTTTTCAATTTGAGAGCATAGCTTTTCCTAGTGGACTGTTTTCTAGAGGCTAGGACAACCTCCTCAACTTCCTGAGGTAGGCCCCAGGGAGCCAAAACTATCCTTGCAGCCTCCAGGCCATCAAATTGAGAGTTTTGAGATTGGGGTGCAGAAGGGAACCCTGCTCCTGTGAGAGAAGGTCGGGTTGCATCCCCAGAGGCAGTGGGGGATCCACCGCCAGTTGAAGCAGAAGAGGAAACCAAGGCTGTCTCGGCCACCTGGGAGCCACCAGCAGGACCGAGGCCTTGTCCTTAAGAATTTTGAAGAGAGTTTGGGCCACCAAGGGCGTGGGAGGAAACGCATACAGGAGGCCCTGAGAACATGGAATCAGAAAAGCATCTGCTGCTATTCTCAGAGGATGTGGTTGCCTGGAGCAGAACTTTGGCAGCTGATTGTTCATTGGCTGGCAAAGAGATCTACCAAAGGGAGACCCCATTTTAGGAAGATCCTCTGAACTACTGAAGGATGCTGCTGCCACTCGTGGGGCTGCAGAATTCTGCTCAACCTGTCGGCCAGGTAGTTGTCCTGGCCTGGAAGGTACACAGCCTTGAGGAGCATGTTGTGCTTGAGGGCAAATGAACAAAGGTCCTGAGCTTCCCGACAAAGGATTCTGGACCCAGTCCCGCCCTGTTTGTTCACATAAAACATGGCTACTTGGTTGTCTGTCTGAACCAGGACAGATTGATGAGCCAGGGCAGGAGAGAAAGCTTTGAGTGCTAATCGAATAGCTCTGAGTTCGAGGAGATTGATCTGCTGTGCAGCTTCCCAAAGAGACCACAGGCCGTGGGTGCACTTGCCTAGACAATGAGCTCCCCAGCCCTGCAGGGAGGCGTCTGTGGTCAGTACCACCATGTACCCAGGAATTTGAAAAGGCACCCCTTTTAGTAGATTGGGTGGGTGCAGCCACCAGTTGAGGGAGTTCAGAAATTGTCTAGACACCCTTATCCTGTCTCTGAGGCTGCCTGTGACCACTGAGTCCGAAGGCACCACTGTGCAGGCCTCATATGGAGCCGGGCATTGGGGGTCACATGAACTGTCGAAGCCATGTGGCCAAACAGCCTTAGGCAGAGTCTGGCAGAGACCAGAGACTTGCTGAGAAACTGGTTTGCTAAGTTTATCAGTCGTTGGGCTCTGTCTGCTGGTAAGAAAGCCTTTGCTAGCAGGGAGTCCAGCCTTGCTCCTATGAACTCCAAGTTTTGGGAGGGGAGCAAAGTGGACTTTGCGAAGTTTATGACAAACCCCAGGCTTTGAAGAAGAGCAATAGTTCTGAGGGTGGCCTGTCTTGCCTCCTGGCATGTCTGACCCCTGATGAGCCAGTCGTCCAGATAGGGGAAGACAAATTCCCTGATTTCTCAGGCAGACCGCCACCACTGCTAGGCACTTTGTGAAGACTCTGGGGGCGGAGGTGAGGCCGAAAGGCAGCACTCTGTATTGATAATGGTTCCCTCCCACAATGAACCTGAGGTACTTTGTGGTCTGGATGAATGAGGATGTGAGTGTACGCATCCTTTAGATCTAAGGAGCATAGCCAATCTCCCTGCTGGAGGTAGGGCAGAAGTGTTCCAAGAGTAAGCATCTTGAACTTTTCTTTCTCTAGGAACTTGTTGAGATTCCTGAGGTCCAGAATGGGTCGAAGGCCACCGGTTCTTTTGGGCACCAGGAAATACCTGGAGTAGAATCCGTGACCTTGCAAGTGGGGAGGCACAGGTTCCATCATCCTGTCCACCAACAGACCTTGAAGCTCTTGAAGGAGAAGGTTGGTGTGCAGGGGAGGCCTTGGAGGCTCCCCTGGAAAGTATGGAGGAGGCAGTTGGTGAAAATGCAGTGCATAGCCCCTGTGGACTATGTCCAACACCCAACTGTCCCCGGTGATGAGGGGCCACTGGTGGGCAAAGAGGGTGAGGCGACCTCCTGTGCAGGGTTGGGATAGCAGGGATGGAGAGGCTACGCTAAAGGAGTCAAAAACCCCAACCCTGCGGAGAGGAGAGTCATACTGCAGCGCCTCGAGCTCCTCAGCTAGAGCCTCTTCCTCGGGGTCCGCCGGAATAGCCAAGGCAGTGGCCATATCCCGGAAGAACTCCGAGAACAGAGTATCCTCCGGAGGAGGATCTACTCTGGGGCTCAGCCTGCGGTGAGTCCGACGGGCCGCACCGAGTCTTGAAGGTATCGGGAGACTCCTCGTCCTCCGTCTCCCAGGCGGACTCGTCCAAGGAGGAGTCAGGGTCTGACCCCGCGGGGCCCTGGAGCACCCGCCCCGATGCCGGCACCGACACCCTCGGTCCCGAACGGGAGGTCGAGGGAGACCGCGACCGAGGTCGACTTCGAGCCATGATGGACTCTAGTATCGGCTCGGTCTCCGGGATCGACTTCGAAGTCGATGTCCTGGTGGTCGGGGCAGATGCGCCAGACAGGCTGGCCATCAATGCCCACTGCTGCTCCATGAAGGCAGACAGTCTGCTCTCCAAGGCTGTTATCCTGAGACTCAGCTCGGGAGACGCAGCAGCCACCGACTCGACGTCGGCTCTCTGGGAGGAGAGTCCGAGGACTTCGAGGCTTACGTGTCCAGCAGACTCCAGCTCCAAGCGAGGAACTTTGGCAGGCTTCTCTTGTTCCACGGGCCCGGGGCGACGGTCGGGGGTCTTAGACCTTGTCCTCGAGGAGCCAGGGACCTCCTCCTCCGACGCCCTTGCGAGCCGCTTCTCTTCCGTACCCGGTCAGGGGACCCCCTGTCCGAGGAGCTTCGACGGCGCTTGGGATCGGAATCCCGAGATGTTTAGGCCTCAGACGAGGTCCGGGCCCGGCCGGAGGCTGAGTCCGAGAAAGCACAGTTACTTACCTGTAACAGGTGATCTCTGTCCTTGCTCCTGTCCTTTTCAATGTCTTCTTGGCTCCCCTTGCACTTGTGGTTCAGCAGTTTGGTATCTCCGCGTATTATTACGCGGATGATATCATTCTGCTGCACCACACTGATTCACATACCCCTGATATCTCTCCTCTTAACCTCTGTCTTTCTGCGGTAGCTTCCTGGTTCACCTCTAATTTTCTTCAGGTTAATCCCACTAAATCATTTGCCATTTGGTTTACCCTTGGAAGCCCTTCCCCCACCTGCGCCCCTTCCCTTTCTTCCCAGCCCATTCCTCTTGTCTCATCCCTCAAATATCTTGGTGTCATTCTTGATTCCTCTCTTTCTTTCAAAGAACACATCACCTCCATAGTTCAACGTTCTTTTCTATCCCTCAAACAACTTCGTCCTGTGCGTCCTTTTCTTTCACCCTCTGCCTTTGCTACTCTTATTCTTTCCTTTGCAATTTCCCATCTCGACTACTGTAATGTTTCTCTTGCTGGTCTACCCCAATCTCAACTCTCCCGTCTACAACGCGTTCAGAATGCAGCTGTCAGTCTCCTTTCCTGTGCTTCTCGTTACGACCATGTCACTCCCTTACTTCTGCACCATCACTGGTTACCGGTTCCTTTCCGTATACAGTATAAGGTTCTCACATTTGTGCACAGGGTGACTCACACTGGTACCCCTCTCTATCTTGCAGATCTTCTTCAATTTCGTACTTCCCATCGTCTGCTCCGTTCTATTCACGTTAATCGGTTGGCCCTTCCTTCTCCCTCTCAAGCTCACCTGGAGTCTACACGTTCTTCGGCTTTTTACTTTCTGGGTCCTAGGCTCTGGAACTCACTTCCCCCCCCTCTTCGTGCAGAGCAATCATATCAAGCCTTCAAACAACAACTAAAAACCCACTTGTTTTGCTTGGCGTTTGACCTTCCTCCCCCGTCTGTGTCTCCCTCCCCCTCCTCTTGTTGATGTTTCCTCTTATATTTTGCTGTTTCTATTTTCTGTCTCTCTGCTGTCCCTTTTAAGATTTTAACTGGCGTTCTTTTTAACTTTTCCGACAGCCTATATCGTAAATGTTTTTAATTTTGTTTGTAAACCGCCCAGACGCCATTGGTATGGGGCGGTATAGAAAGTATTTTAAATAAACAAACATAAACATAAACAGTAGGAATTAGTCTTCACATATGGGTACGTCGGTACCGACGGAGCCTGCACGGGAATGCTCCCCAGCATCCAATCAGAAAGCTTTTGGGAGCATCCCTCGCGCCTGCGCGGTGACTTCCCGCCTTTCCCACTGCCTCTCCTCAGTTGAGTTTCATAGCTGAGACAGAAGGAGAGAAAGAGGAAAGGAGATAGATACAACTCCTAGGGGAGGTGGGTGGGTTGTGAAGACTAATTCCTGCTGTTCCCAGAGATCACCTGTTACAGGTAAGTAACTGTGCTATCTCCAGGAACAAGCAGGAATGAGTCTTCACATATGGGGGACTCCCTAGCTGTGGGTGCCAGGGGAAATCCCATAAAATGCGTATCCCTGGAACAGGACGGCATTTCCCAAACCTGGATCCCCGGCATCCCCTGAGGGATGGGGGGTAGGAGTTGAATAGAGAAGAGCTGTAGAGGAACAGCGAATCTAAAGACTAGAGAAAAAATGAGTCTTTAGAATGTATGTCAAGTATCATTAAATATTTAATGAACTAGTACAATATAGAGCTTACCTACTGGATTGTAGGAAGTAGAACTGTGATGGAGTGTACTGTAGATGCAGTAGCGGAATCCTCAAGGTAACTTCACAGCAGTGAGGATGAAGTTCCAAACCTGGAATGGGCAGGCAACCAAGGTGTCAACTGGGGCAGGAGAAGAACGGCAGGTCTTCAATGAAAAGCTTTATGGGAAAAAGCTGAAAACTCTTTTAGGTACAGAGTTAACACTGAGGACTAAAAGAAGAAGACTGACTGATCTGGAGAATTAGCCCAGTCTTGAAGGGAAGAGGGGGTATGGAAAAAAGCCCCTATTCCCAAGGAGAACAGAAGTGTACTCAGAATACTGAAGATGTACACCGTCTTTCCTAGCTGGTGAGAGATAGGAAGACATTGAAGTTTGATACTTCATAGACAGGGAGATCTGTAACAAAAATAGAAGCTGTTGACATCACAGCAGTAATCGTGTGTATAACCGCTCCCACTTACTGAGCCGCATGAGAATAGGCAAGTAGAGACTGTCTGGACCTCTTAAGAAGGTAAAAGCTTTATAGCACAGACAGTGAGGGAGATAGCAGGTAACACATGGCGTCCTATGGACATCTCCCAATGGGGGTGTATAGAGATATAGAGATATAGAGATATAGAGATATAGAGATATAGAGATATAGAGATATATAGATATATAGATATAGATAGACAGACATATCTATATATATATATATATATGTGCATATATGTCTAGATATGTGTGATATATATAGATAGATATAGATATCTCTATAGATATAGATATCTATATCTATATAGATGGGCATGACCTATTGTGATAAGGAAGCTTATCATAGTTCAGGAAGGAGCTATAATAGAGGTGAAGTGACTCTGAACAAGCAACCTGTTTGTTCTGGTAGAAATAATAAAACAATGTTTCCATAAAAGACTACCATTCCCAGAATGCACCAGGTTTCCAACAGCCATTAGAAGAGTTGAAGTGGGGAAACGTGTGTTCAATCAGGAGGGCTATGAGGTAATCCCCAAGCACTCATCTCCAAGGGCAGGGCTTGATTCAGCACAGCTGCGCTGTGCTAGGGTGGAGCATTCATCTAAGCAGAATAAAAGAAAAGCTTATTCTACAGAGAATCATCAGAGACAGCAGAATCATCTGGATCAGAGGCATCTTGATCAGAAGCATCATCTTGATCATCAGAAGCACCTTGATCATCCTGACCATCATCATCAGCAGAAGCCAGAGCTGACAGACAGAGAGAGAAAGAAACACTTTGGAAGAAGGAAGAGAAAAGCATTTGGGAGGTCTAAAGGAGTCCATAGCAGTACGTATACTGGGAGACATTCCAGAGGCAAGCATACACCATTGGACTGGGGAAAGCCAGAGGAGTGGAGTTGCAGAGCCAGGAAACCCAGGACGGCACCTGTGAGGAAGACGGCTGCACTGGGAAGGGACCCTAAGACCAATGCCAGAAGGTATGTGAAGAGAGATCCAGTGTCCAGGGATCTTGATTGGAAGGCTGGACATAAGAACTGGACTACATACTGGCCAGGATATTTAGAGAGGAACTCTAACAGCAATGGAAGCTCAGGTATGAACACTGATCTATGCCCTAGCTCTTCACTGGGAAGACAGCAGGGAAACAAATATTGTCCTGAGAGTGCTCCATTGAGAAATTCCTCTGTGCCAATCCATGATATGGAACCTATGATAGTTGAAGGGGGAGATGTTGAATACATGGATTGCTCTGTCTAAACTTCTGTGGTAATATGCTGTCACAAAATACAACAACCATCACAAAGAAATATAAACTTGTTCTTTAATCTACTCAGAAAAGCTTCTGAGTAGGATTTGAGCCACGTAATAGAAAGTAAACCAGCCAAGAGGGTTTCAGCTGGTAATTGTTAGCAATTGAGCCTTGCCTAATTGCCAGTGAGCTCTGAAGGGACACTTCTGAGTGTGTGTGAAGATACAAGAGGTTATCCCTGAAAAAGAACAGTTTTTTTCCTACTTTGTGGGGGTTTTGTTTGTTCTTTGAAGCACTGCTAAGATATTAGCAGGTGCCTACAGAAAAGACCTGTCTGTTCCCATCCAGGTCTTTATGCTTTGATTTGATTGCTTAACAAGTTCAGCTGTTGTTTTTCCTTATTTGTTTTTCTAAGTATAATACTGAAAGCAAGTATTCCTTTTTATGTGCTACCAAGTATATCTGTGTTGGGAGAAATAACCCCATAAATAAAATATCTTCTTTGCTTTACCCTTGAGCAAGCACAACTAATTTATTGTGAATGGCTGAGTCTGGTATGAATGGACTACATTTCCCACAATCCTTTGCAAGTCATATTAATATTTGCCTTTGCCAAGACTGTGGACATTCTCACCCAGCGCCACGTTTACACTATGCCTACACAGACTACAGAAATATGTATGAATAGGACATATACATACAAGAAGATAAGTCTGAGGATACATGCCTGCAACTGAGCCCCACAAAAACATTCCCTTGGGGAATGTGATGGGAAAAGATTCATCTAATAATGAGGTGAAAACCACCTGAAGATATATAATCTATTTCTGTGGTGCAGGAATGTAGTTCAGTGGAATAACCAGGATGGTTGCGTGAAAAAACAGAGGATAATAGAAGTCTGGCAAGAGCACGTCAGGAGTACTTTAGGACTCTGACATGTCCAAAGGACAAAAAAAAAAAAAAAACGCATAAACTAAGATACCAGGATGACCCAGCCAAGGGACATAGGGGTATCAGGTACAGTAAGAGAGTATGCGTTGTCCAAGTGGAGCAGAAAAGCATAATGCCAAGCTGTAAGGAAAAAGGGGTAGATTCCTGCAAGATTGGGAACTCCTTGGACATTCACACAGAAAAAGCTTGTCTTCTGTTTCACAACAGGAGACAAGAGGGTATAAAGAACCCATATAGTCAGGGAATGATTATATAAGTTTTTTCTACTATATGGAAAAAAGCCTCAGAGATAAAGTTCAATGCTCTGTAGCAAGGGCCCATAGTAGTAAGCTTCTCTGAAGATTGCAGAGAGCATTGTGCAGGAGAATTATGAGATAAAACTGACTGAAGTCAGGTGTGTTGCCACATCCTAGGAAAGGATATGGTTAGAAGAAGATAACTTGCAGTGAGTAGTATTATGCAAGATAGTTGAAAGTAGCTTGCAATGAGCACTAGAGTAATCACTGGAACTCCTGCATGCACAGCAACTGAACAAAAGAGCAGAGGGGATTCTCCTGTATAAAGACAGAGAAAAACAGACAAAGGGAGCGGAGATATTCCCGTCCCTGTCTGATGAGTTGCATTGAAGGATAACAAAAAAGTCTATACTGGAAAGAAAGAGAAGTGTTTCAGTATGGTACCAACTCAAGCAGGGGAAACCCTGGAAGAGAGGGGGATGGAAGGTGACTAACCATATGGTAAGTCAGCTAAAGGAAAAGATGTCCATATGGGGACAAAAAACTATCATGCGATAGTTGTAACCTCCCTTCGTAGTAGTAAGAAGGGGAGAATTTTGTAACCCATGGACAAAAGTATCCTAACAGCTTAGCATACTGAAAAACCAGTGTAGATTTGGAAGAATAAACCTCTGCTAAGAAGTTTGTTAACTGTAGATTGCAACATATAGGAACCTATGGTTGCTGTTTATGATTAGACTGGCTAGAGTCTGGAGACCTCAGGCGCGAGGGATGCTCCCAAAAGCTTTCTGATTGGATGCTGGGGAGCATTCCCGTGCAGGCTCCGTCGGTACCGATGTACCCATATGTGAAGACTCATTCCTGCTTGTTCCTGGAGATAAGCCTTTCTTTTTGCTGCTGTCGACTTCGGATTGCCTTGGAAGACATCTTCCCACATGGCCCGCACGACTTAGGGTCGTGATCGGGGCCGAGGCACCGAAGGCAGCAGTCGTGTGTGTCGGTGAGAGACATTAATTTCTTACACCGATCACACTTTTTAAAACCACTGGAAGCCATTGGGGAAAAAAAAAGAGTCCCCGCGAGGTCAAAGGACCGGCCTTCCAGGGAAAAATGGAAAAAAGGGTGCGAACGCCAGACACGAAGGGCAACAACCGAAAAAGAAGAATCGGGCTCGATACCGGTGTACCGAACCCGGCGGGAGGGGAACCGGCATCGAACCGGGAGATAAAATAGCGATTATCGCTGAAAAAATCTACTTTTAACCGGGAGAACAGGACACACGTCCAGTGGGCTTCTCGGAAAAAAAGAGACTGAGGTAAGATGGCACCTTTAGGCAGGAAGGGAACCGCGCATGCGTGCCTGCATTCCCAAAGGCTTTCATAGAAAGCTGGGGAAATGCTCCGCTGGTGCTTCATCGGCACCGATGATACCCATATGTGAGGACTGACTTCCTGCTTGGTCCTGGAGAAAAATAGCTATCTCCAAGTTATAATGCTGTTCAATGTAATTTCAGTTTGTTCAATGCAAACCACACTGATGCAGAATAGCACGGTATATGAGAGAATGTAAATAAAATAAAAATAAATTAATAAATTTCTAGCTGTGTGATATGATCTTGTTCCTTTGCAGCGCTACCCACGCTAATGGTTTAGTCCATTGGTTTCTTTTTAAAAGTGACAGCTTGAATATAGAGCTCTTTATCAAAACCAATTTTTTCACAGCAAACATCTCACACTAGCAGTCAATACAGTATTCTCTAAGTGCTCCTCACAGCCTTAACATTGGTTATATTTTAGATGGTTCCTTAATTATATTTCTTTATCGGTGCATTACTCATTCACTTGATGTATTTGACATAGATGCTTTCACAGCAACACTTTAGGAATCATGTATTTTTAGACCGACTCTATCCTCATGATATTTATGTTTTTCAACCACACTCTGGATTCCCAAATCCCTTTATTGGAAACTTGAACCCCTCCACAACTTTCTGTCTTTTATACAGTGTTTTTTGTAAATATATGTTTTTAGTGGTCCTCCTCACACCTACTTGGGCTTATTAACATGTAATTTTATATGCACAGATTTATGACCTTAAAACTTACTTTGGTTTTCTTGCAGTCGCACAAGTTTAGGTGTCTCTGCTTTACTTCAGCCTTGCTCGTCCCATTTGGATTTTACTTATTTATTCTTTTATTGCTTTTATTATATTTTTTACTTTATTTTATTAAACAATGTGATATGATTTTATTTGTTTTGTGTTTTATTTGTGTTATTTATTTAAAATTAATATAACTTTTTTTGTCTTAGAAACTTGTACCCTTGAAGAAGGCCGACAAGGCCGAAAAGTATTGGGGTTGTGAGTTTAATTTTAAAAAGTGTCCGATTTGCCACCTTGTCTGTGCACCTGCTATTTTTTTATTCTTTGCTCTCTGTTGGACCCCCAAATCCATCATACCATCCCTAAATTCCCAATCAGTTGCAAAGGCGCAATTCTCATAGTGAACATTAAAATCCCCCACAACTGGAAAGGCTAACCATCGTGGACTGACCAACTGTGCAGGAGGATCTGAGGGCCAGCTAGAGACCAGTCTTGTCAGCAAGTGGCACACTGGTGACATCACAGCTCCTCCCTCGCTCTGGCATTGTGGGTATTTAAATCAGTGCAGAGCTGCAGGACATGGGCGTATGCCCAAAAGGGCATGACTTAAAGAGGCAGATCATGCCCCTTCAGAGCAACTGAGGAGCACTGAGGTATATTGGTACCTGGAATGCACTAAAGAAAAGGTAAGGCTAAGACTGTGGGACAGTCTGTTAAGTGTCCAATGGACCAACATGAGGTCAGCACTGGTAATCAACTCAAAGTAAATACTTTGCATGCTGATGGTGCTTCCTCGATAACAGATGTCTCCTTACATTCAGGGATTTTTACTCCTCCCCCTCCAAACCTGCTATGACTGTAGGAATGTTGTACTCCAGATACTGGTGTGAGTTTTTCGGAGGTTGCTTCTGGGACCTCTATGCCCCAATGCGAACCTAGATCAGTCTGTTCCTTTGTATCCTCGTGTTGTATTACCTGCTGTGGACTCACCTGATACAGTTTTATTGATGCGAGAATCAGGAGAGATTTCCTTGAAGGGTCTATGGAACTTGGTGGCTAGAATGAAAAATATGCTTAAGAACACTGAGTCAACTGTGTGTTTTCAGATGAATCTATGAAGAAATTAAAGCAGTGTGATGAGAAATTTGATGTCAACAGAAGAATCTCTGAAACGGAAGGTTCCTGGATTGAACGTGCAATCTTTGGTAATGTATCAAGGATAGTTTAATACTTCATTCTAAATTAGAAGCAATGGAGAACATGATTAAAGGCAAAAAATGTGCGTTTTCCTGTTATCTTACTACTTTCTACTTAAAAAATATTTTAAAGTATTCCAGGGTAGATAATATATGTTAGAAATGGAGAAATTAGCTATCAAGAGAGATTAGAGAAAAAGTAGGGCAAGCAGAAGCTTTGATAGAATTGTGTCAAAAGACTGCCTTGATTTAACAGTTTTTGGAAACATCTCAGGATAAATGAAACCAAGCAAACTACTTTATTGATTACCTTGAATTCTGAACAAAACAGTAGCACTATTTTTTAAATAATAATTTTTCTAATAAGTCTGTCCTTTTTTGTAATAGGCAATTAGTATATTTCCTAATGTAGCAAGTGCTACACAACTGTCAGAGATTTTTTGCAACTAAAATGTCATGAGTGTTGGCTATTGGGGCTATGTTCTCAACTCTTTGTTGCTTTTGATCCTTCTCATTTGGGACTTCCAGTCTCCAAAAGAACACTGTGCAACTGGATTGCACAGTGTATTTCCTTTGCCTATCAGAGTAAGAATCTTCCTCTGGAGGGCCATGTCACAGCTCACAATGTGAGAGCCATGGCAGCTTCAATGGCTCATCTGCACTCTGTTTCTATCGACATCTGTCAAGCAGCCACTTGGGCCTCAGTTCATACCTTCACAGCCCATTACTGCTTGGACAAGGACTCCCGCCAGGATGCCTTGTTTGGTCAGGCTGTTCAACACCTGTTCCATACCTAATCAACTCCTACCCACCATCCCTGGTAGGATGCCGGAGAACCATGGGGGAAAGTGGAGCCCTTTCACAGGGACACACAACTTCTGGCGTTCTCTCCCTGGCATCTAAAGCTAGGGAGTCCCTATATGTGAAGACTACATTCCTGCTTGTTCCTGGAGATAGCATAGTTACTCACCTGTAACAGGTGATCTCCGGGAACGGCAAGAATTTAGTCTTCACATCACACCCACCTGCCCTAGGAGTTGTATCTCTCTATCTCTTTCTCTTTCCCTCTCTCTCTCTCTCTTTGTCTCAGCTTTAAACTCAACTGGAGAGAGGCAGTTGGGAAAGGCGGGAAGGCAGCACGCAGGCGCTGTGGGATGCTCCCAAAAGCTTTCTAATTGGACGCTGGGGAGCGTTCCCGTGCAGGCTCCGTCGGTACCGACAATACCCATTTGTGAAGACTAAATTCCTGCTGTTCCCGGAGAACGCCTGTTACAGGTGAGTAACTATGCTTACCGCGCTATTTAACATCAGTGAGGTTTACATACAACATTAGCTTATACAGTGCAGGGTAACCTGCTCTGTATTTACAATGAAACAGGTGCTAGAACTTGGATAACGCAGGGGGAATTATTTACAGATAAGAATCACATCAGGTGAGGAGAGTGACTTTTACAGAGGTGGGGTATATACATGCTGCTATTTACAAACTACACATAGTCGAGGATGGAGTCACTGGGTGTGGACGCCTCATCGCGTGCTTGGTGTGTTGGTGTGACGGGATTGGTGGAGGGGGGTGGCTGTTTGTGAGCTGTCGTCAGAGTAGTGTTTGAGGAAAAGGTGGTGCTTCAGTGCTTTCCTAAACTGGGTCAGGTCGGAGATTGCCCGTATGCTGGGTGGTAGGGCGTTCCAGCATCTGGGTGCACAGAACCTAAATGCCCTGTTTATTGTTGCTTGGGTGCATTGTGTTATTGCCTTCGGGATTACCAGTGTGTTGACTGCTGCGGATCTTCTGGATCTGTTAGAGGGCGTAGGGTGGATAAGCTCCGTGAGGGAGGTGGAGGAAAGCCTGTTGATGGCCTTGAAAGTCAGTAGTAGGGTTTTAAAAGAGAGTCTGCCGTGGATGGGGAGCCAGTGGAGATGTCTCAGGATGGGTGTCACATGGTCATTCCTGGAAGCACCGTGTAGAACTCAGGCCGCAGCATTCATTGCGAGCTGGAGTGGGTTCAGGGTGGATTGCAGGAACCCTTGTAGAATTGCATTGGCGTAATCGAAATTTGGGATAACCAGCGCTTGATAGATTGTCCAGAAGTCATCCGGCTCCAGCAGGGGTGTTAGTGCCTGAGTGTCCGAATCTTGTGGTAAACTGCTCTTACTGTGTTGCTTATGTGAGCCTTCCTGTCCAGGCATTGGTCTAGTGTGACTCCAAGGTAACAGATTGTGGATTTGGTTAGTAGCTCCGCTTCCTTGACCTTTAAGTAGGCAGGAGGGGTGAAATTTTGGTTCCTCGTAATGAAAAGGACGTCTGTTTTCTTGTGCTGTATTCGAAGGTTTTGAGTCTGGAGTCAGTTGGATACCGCATCAAAACAGTCTGTCAGTGGGGAGAGGTCCGGTTGGTCAGTTGAGAATGGCATGTAGAGCAGTACATCATCGGCGTATATAAAGCAGTCAACAATAAATGATCGGATGAGGGAACAGATGGGCTGCATGTATATGTTGAACATCAGGGCGGAGTGGGAAGACCCCTGCGGAACACCTTGCCTCTGGTGGAATGGTTGTGATGTTGAAGCACCGGATCATACGTGCTGCAATCTGTCAAACAGGTATGATTTGCACAAGCTTAGGGCTGTGTCACGAATACCCTTCTTAAGTCGTACCAGGAGGAGCTCATGGCTTACTGAGTCAAATGCCGCGACTATATCCATAAAGATAAGGGCAAACCCTTGACGGGTGTTGTCAATTCCAGCAATTATGTTGCTGAAGAGGGTGGTGAGGAGTGTTTCAACGCCATGAGATTCCCTGAATCTGTGTTGGCAAGGGTCGAGCGGAGCAGCGGTCTCGATGTGGTATTGTATTTGGCGTTGGACTTCTTTTTCAATTATCTTGGCAAGTAGTGGTATGCTTGATATAGGCCTGTACGCGTCGACCTTCTGGGGGTCTAGTTTGTTGTTTTTCAGCAGAGGTCTGATGGACCTGTGTTTGAGGCTTTGCGGGAACGAGCCTGTTGAGAATGACACCCATGAGGTCCATGCCTTCCCGCTGACACCACTGATCTCCGAACCTCTTCAAGTTCCAGCGTGAAGGTCATCACTAATACTGATAGCTCCCAGATGGCCCAAGCAACCCTGGTTCATGTTGCTTCTCTTCCTTTCAGTGGTGTCACCGATTCTCCTGGGCAAAGCCCCAGGACTACTCTCACAGGGGCAAGGCTCTCTTCTACACCCCATCACGGGGTCACTGTCATTCACAGCTTGGCTGCTGAAAGGATAGGGTTAGCTCCCTTCAACCTCCCATGGGACGTGGAAGAGTTGTTCTGGCTTCTCATAAGGCTTCCACAAGAGGGGCATATGCCTTCAAGTGGTGCTGATTCTTGGTGTGGTGCGACAAAAGATTTTGGCCACCTGGTCTGCATGGAGAGCATTTGTGTGGAAGCAGAACTCGAGTGAGTGTCTGCCCAAGAGTTTTGAATGCCTGGAAGATACACCGCAAAGAGATGAATCTGATGCTCTCTGGCGACGGCCCATAGTCGCAAAGCTTTGTTGCAGAGCGACAGAGAGCCTGTTCCGCCCTGCTTGTTCACATAGAACATGGCTACTTGATTGTCCTTTTGAACTAGGACTGTCTGTAGCTGAGCTGGGTGTGGAATACTCGAAGAGCAAGGACGATTGCTCTGAGTTTCAGGAGGTTGATGTGTAGATAGGCCTCCTGTTAAACCAGCTACCCTGGGTAGAGAGGCCTTGCAGGTGGGCTCCCCAAACCACCTGTGAGGCATCTGTTAGAGTGGCTTGGGGTGGGGGTTGCTGAAAAGGAGACCCCACCAAAAGGTTTTGGGGTGACTGCCACCATTGGAGGGACAAAACAAGGCGATCTGAGTTTGCTATTTTGTCTGACAGGCAACCTGAAGCCTGAGTCCACTGCATGGATAAAGTCCACTGGGCTGCCCTCATATGGAGGCGAGCATAAGGAACCACATGCACGGTGGATGCCATGTGACCTAGCAACTGTAACATTTCCCGAGCAGTGAGGTGAGGTTTTAGCACTGCTTGGGAAGCTAACTGCACAATGCGAAGGCAGCGGGGCTGTGGAAGGTAGGTCCTTGTCTGTCTCGTATCCAGCAGAGCTCCTATAAACTCCAGGGACTGAGTGGGAGCAAGGTTGGATTTTGGGAAGTTTATGACAAGACCCAAATACTGAAGGATGCGCATTGTGCAAGAGAGAAACCCTGGCCTCTGGCTCTGAAGAGGCTCGAATGAGCCAGTCTAAGTAAGGGAAGACGAATATTCCTAGGGTGCGAAGTAATGCTGCCACCACAGCCATGCATTTTGTGAACACCCTTGGTGCAGAGGCCAGGCCAAAAGGAAGAACCCTGTATTGGTAGTGCTTCCCTTGAAACAGAAAGCGAAGGAACTTTCAATGAGTTGGATGGATGAGAACATGAGTGTACGCATTCTTGAGATCTAGAGAATAAAGCCAATCCTGACTCTGAAGGTATGGCAGTAGAGTTCCCAAAGAAATCATTTTGAACTTCTCTTTGAATAGGAATTTGTTCAATTCTCTGAGGTCTAAAATGGGTCTGTGTCCGCCCGTTTTCTTTGGGATAAGGAAATAAGGGGAGTAAAACCCTGTTCCCCGTTGGGGAATGGGTACCTCTTCTATTGCCCCTTGGGCAAGAAGCAGTGACCTCTTGACCTAACAGGTCGTTGAGAGAGGTCTGAGAATTGAACTGTCTTACCATTGTAGGAGGGGGCATGCTGAGGAAATGAAGCTTGTACCCCTCTCTTACAATAGACAGTTAAATTTTCTGCTATCTGACCCCATCTGGGGACAAAATGGCATAACCTTCCTGGGATGGTGGAGGGTTCTGGGCCTCTCAGGGCCAGGAAGGCAAAGTTCTCTAGATAGGAGTCAAAGCACAGGTGGAGGCTGAGTCTGCTGCACCGGTTGAGGCTTAGCTGCTTTTGACTTTGTCTAGGTTGTTGCTGTTGTCCCTTTCGGGCAGACTGACCTAAACGATGCCCCTGATGGGTATAGGACGGATAAAACCTCTTACTGAAGAATGGTTTCTTAGAGGATTTTTTCCTCACAGGATCAGCAGTAGATTTGGACATTCTATCCAAAGTGATATTGTCAACATCTATCTCATTAGCTTTTTCCTGCCAATTCTTGCCAAAGAAATTCTTTCCTGTACAAGGAATATTCCCTAGTTTATCCTGTACCCAAATTTCCAAGTCAGATGCCTGGAGCCTGGCAATTCTATGTGCACCTATGGCAATGGCAGAGGTTCTGCTTACGCACTCAAAAGCTGCACGATTCACAAACTTAGAAACATCCTGAGCATGTTTGACAAGGGCGAGATAATCTTGCCTCTTATCATCAGGAAGGAGAGGGCTCATAAGCTCTAAATCTCCTGTGACCTCCCTTAAGGAACATTCCCATATATAAGATATAGGAACTGATACTAGCAGAAAGCATGGAAGCCTGGAAGGTTCGACGTCCAAAGGCATCAAGAGTCCTACACTCACGTCCTGGAGGATTAGATGCATGCCTTTTTGCACTCTTTATCCTTCTCATTGCTAACTCCACCACCATGGAATGGTGTGTTAATTGAGTCTTCTGAAACCCAGGACAGGGAGGAACTCGATACATGGTGTCGAGTCTTCAAGAGTGAGGAGATGTGGTTAAAGGTGTTTCCCACATCCTTAACATGAGATCATGGAAGATCTCATGAAAAGGTAAGGTAGCTGCCTCTTTGGGAGCTTTAGGGTTCTGCAAGATTTCTAATTCCTTTGCCCTAGGCTCTTTTTCAGGAGCCACTGTGATGGAAAGACCTCGAGCCACATCTCGGATAAAATCCTGAAAGGACATATCCTCTGGTGGAAACATCCTACGCTGAGGAGAAGAGGAATCCTCAAGAAGAAGTAATCTGGTATCGGCAGAGCTTTCAGAGTCTTCAGACTCATCCGAGGATTCGAAGTATCTCCGATACGGGTGATCGTGCAAGGCACGGTACCGGTACCAATCGAAGTCGGCATCGGAGCAGTCTGGTACCGACCTATCGATACCGGATGGATATACATGACCCGGTCCTGGCAGAATACCTGCTGATGTTGATGCAGTCGGTGCCGGTACAGGTCGAATTGTCTGAAGCGGTTTCAAGGGCATCGAGGCTGTGAGAAGAGCCGACAGACTGCGTTCAATAGCCAAGAATCTCTGGTCTATCGACACTGCCGATGCTTGGGTATCGGTACCGGAAGAAGCAGCCGGAACCCCAGAGCATGGCACCAGTAGATCTGCTGAGGTTGAAGCTTTGAGAACATCCTGGAGTCCTGTTACTGCTTTGGAAGCCGAAGCCTCCCACCGGGGCAATTTTGCTGGTGAAAGTCCCTCAAGGGCAACGCCAGAGGCATCTCGCTGTCTAGAAGGAGATCTGCACTTTGAGGACCGGATATATTTATGTTTAGTTACCCGAGATCCATGGGAGGAAGACGAAGCCCTGGACGACGTCAAATGCCACGGAGGCTCCAGAGGGAAAAGGGTGCTAAGCTTAGCAGCTCGGTTCTGCCGGCCCCTTTTCAACATCATCCCACAGACAACACACTCTGAAATAGAGTGGTCAGGACCTAAACATTTGAGGCACCACTCATGGGTGTCGGTGACGGAGATGGTACCGCCACACTTAGAACACTTTTTAAAACCTGAAGCGGGTTTTTCCATTCTGAAGGAACATGAGAACATAAGATATGCCATACTGGGTCAGACCAAGGTCCATCAAGCCCAGCATCCTGTTTCCAACAGTGGCCAATCTAGGTCACAAGTACCTAGCAGTTTCCCCAAAAGACAAAGGTTCCACAATGCTTGTATTGGGTCAAGCACGGATATCCTGGGTCCCTTTTTAATAATGGTTTATGGACCTTTCCTCCAGGAAGTTGTCCAAAGCTTTTTTAAACCCAGCTACACTAACAGCTTTTACTACATCCTCCGGTAACAAATTCCAGAGTTTGATTACACGTTGAGTGAAAAAATATTTTCTTTTATTAGTCTTAGTTTACCCTGTAGCTTCATTGCATGTCCCCTAGTCTTTCTATATTCTGATAACGTAAACAATCAATCTACGTTTACCTGTTCCACTCTGTTCATTAATTTATAGACTTCTATCATATCTCCCCTCAGCCATCTCTTTTCCAGGTTAAAGAGCCCTAACCTTTTTATCCTTTCTTCATGGGGCTATCCTTCCATCCCATTTACCATTTCTAATAAAGCAATATCCTTTTTAAGATACGGCGACCAGAATTGCACACAATATTCAAGGTGCGGTCGCACCATGGAACAATACAGAGGCATTATAATATCCTTTGTTTTATTTTCCATTCCTTTCCTTATGATACCTAACATTCTATTTGCTCTCTTGGCCACCGCTGCACACTGGGCGGAGGGTTTTAAGAAGTAATTAGATCTTACCTGCTAATTAGTGTTCCTGAAGGAACGACAGTCCAGTCCCTTTACTTCTGGGTTGCGTAACCCTTCCAGCAGCTTGGAGGCTGAACCAAACCTTTTTGGAGGTGGAGCGGTATAAATACCACTGAGACTACCCACCAACTCCAGTAATCGACTGAAAAAGCAGACTAAATGAACCTCTGTAACAACTATAAATCAAACCTAACAAACATGCAAACTCTGGGAGGGGTGGCACGAATGTTAACCCACCCTTCCACTTTTTTTTTTTTTTTTAAGGAAATAGGTGATAAGGGTAGATGGGAGGGGAAGACGCCGTGGGAGGACTGCCCCACCTACTTACTCCTGGCCTCCCTCACCCCGATCTGGTTCCCCGCTCGGTTCGCCGTTCCGCCCTTATCCGACAGGCCTTCAGGTCTGACATAGCCGGGTGGGATCAGGGACTGGACTATCGTTCCTTCAGGAACACTAATTAGCAGGTAAGATCTAATTACTTCTTCCTTATCTTCACTCCAGTCCAGTCCCTTTACTTCTGGGAAGTACCCGAGCAGTTCAATTCTGGGTGGGAATCGGCAAACCGGACTGAAGAACCGCTAGGCCAAAACGAGCGTCCGCTGAACTCTGTATGTCCAGCCTGTAGTGCTTGGTGAAGGTATGCAGAGAGGACCAAGTTACCGCCCTACATATATCCAGCGGGGGGACTAGACTGAATTCTGCCCATGAAGCAGCCTGAGCTCGGGTGGAATGTGCCCGCAGCCCCCCCGAAACCTGCTTGCCTTTCAGGATGTAGGCGAAGCAATTGCTTCCCTAATCCACCTGGAGATGGAAGCCTTGGCCGCCGCTTCCCCTCTGTGGGGACCTCCGAACTGGACAAATAGCCGGTCTGATTTCCGGAACGGAGCTGTGCGGGAGAGGTAGCACTTTAGTGCTCTTTTAACGTCTAATAGACGAAGCCTGCTATCCCTACCTACCAGACCCTCGGTTGGGAAGGCCGGGAGCGTGACTATCTGGTTTACATGAAAAGGAGAGATAACCTTGGGAAGGAAGGAGGGCACCGTGCGCAGGACGACCTTGTCCTTAAGGAAGGCCAGGAAGGGGGGTTTGGAGGAGAGTGCTTGTAACTCGGAGACCCGCCTGGCCGAGCAAATCGCAACCAGGAAGACTGTCTTCAGGGTTAAGTCCTTCAAGGAGGTCCTCTTTACTGGTTCAAAGGGCTCCTCTATCAGCGCATTTAGCACCAGGTTAAGATCCCAGGGGGGATGACGGACCTCCGCTGGGGACGCAGACGTTGGACTGCTCTTAGGAACCTGGCGACGTCCGTGTGGGCCCCTAATGGCATGCCGTGGACCTTTCCTCTATAGCACGCGATAGCGGCTAGTTGGACTCGTAATGAACTGTGCGCTAAACCCTTGTCAAACCCCGCTTGCAAAGATTCCAGGATTTCCGGGACTGAGGCCGCAAGGGGCTTCCTTCGGCGCTGAGCGCACCATGCCTCGAAAATGCGCCAAACCCTTACATAGGCGAGGCAGGTCGAGCGCTTCTTAGCACTCAACAGCGTTGAGATTACAGCACCCGAATATCCTCGCTTCAGGAGCCGCGCCCTTTCAAGAGCCAGGCCGTAAGCGAGAATCGATCCACGTGAGGCATTTGAACCGGGCCTTGTCTGAGTAGGTCGCTCCTGCAGGGCAGTCGCCATGGCTGGTCGGCCAACAGCCTCACCAGGTCCGCGTACCAGGGGCGGCGAGGCCAATCCGGAGCTATGAGGATTACCAGGCCCTGGTGGGACTCCACTCGCTGAAGAACCTTTCCGATCAGAGCCCAGGGAGGGAGTACATAGAGAAGGCCCTCTGTCGGCCACTTCTGAGACAGGGCATCTAGACCTTCGGACATTCTTTCCTTTCGCCGACTGAAGAATCGGTCCACCTTGGCCGAGGAGAATCTTGCCATGAGATCCATTACTGGGAGACCCCACAGGCCACTATTTGGTCGAAGATCACCTGCTCCAGTTCCCACTCTCCGTGGTCTATCCTGTGCCTGCTGAGGTAATCGGCCATGACATTGTCCGTGCCTGCCACGTGCTGAGCTGAAAGCGCCTCCAGGCAGACCTCCGCCCACTGGAGGAGAGCGTCCGCCTCCTTCTCCAGGGCAGGGCTGCTGGTGCCGCCCTGGTGGTTGATGTAAGCTACCGTGGTGACGTTGTCGGAGAGGACGCCGATTGCCTTTCTTCGTACCCGGGGCTCGAGCTTCCTGAGTGCTAGGGTGACGGCCCGTAACTCCAGGCTGTTGATGGGCCATTGAGATTCCAATGGGGACCAGCGACCCTGGAAGAACTGGTCCTCGCAGTGGGCCCCCCAGCCTGACAGGCTGGCATCCGTCGTCAAGAGCACCCACTGGGGGGGCTCGAGAGGCATTCCCCGTTCCAGGTTTCTCGGGCGCTGCCACCAGCAAAGAGCTCGTTTGGTCCGCGGAGCGCAGGGTAACTGTGTTGCCAGAGGATGGAGTTGTGGAGACCACCGTCGCAATAGAGATCGTTGCAATGGACGCATGTGGGCTCTGGCCCAAGGCACTACCTCTATCGCCGCTGCCATTGTGCCCAGGACCTGCAGATAATGCCATGCTGAGGGGGTTCGCCTGCTTAGGAACCGAATAACCAGTAGCCTTAGGTCCCTGGCCCGGGATGAGGGCAAGAACACTCTTCCCCTGCCGGTGTCGAATCTTGCACCGAGATACTCGAGATTCTGGGAAGGGGTCATCCCGCTCTTTGCTCGGTTGATCACCCACCCCAATTCTTCTAGAAGGCAAACTACTGTGTCCGTCGCCGCGCGACTTTCCTCCTCCGACTTTGCTCGGATCAGCCAATCGTCTAGGTACGGGTGGACCAAAATCCCCTCCTTCCGGAGGAAGGCCACTACGACCACCATTACCATGGTGAATGTCCGTGGAGCTGTCGCTAGGCCAAAGGGAAGGGCCTGGAATTGGAAGTGGCCCTTTGATACCGCGAATCTTAGGAACTGTTGATGGGATTTCCTGACGGGGATATGCAAGTAGGCCTCTGTCAAGTCGAGGGCTGTCAGGAACTCCCCGCTCCTTACGGCTGTGATGACTGACCGCAGGGTCTCCATCCTGAAGTGAGGGACCCTGAGACAGCGATTGACCTGTTTTAAGTCCAGGATTGGTCGGAAGGTGCCTTCCTTCTTTGGCACCACGAAGTAAATCGAGTATCGACCTGAGCCGCACTGGTCTGGGGGCACTGGCATCACGGCCCCGAGTGCAATTAAGCGAGCGAGGGTTGATTCCACCGCTGACTTCTTTGCAGGGGTACTGCAGGGGGACAGAACAAAGGCTGGGGGTATCTGCTTTGAAAATTCGAGAGCGTAGCCCTCTCTGATCACCTCTAGTACCCATTGATCCGACGTGACCCGGGACCAGGCGGGAAGAAACTGTCTTAAACGTCCTCCTATGGGCAGCTCTTCCCCCTGGACCCCCGCGTCTTCATTGTTGTTTTCTAAGGGACGAGGAGGAGGAGGAGAAGGTCGCCCCAAAACCGCAACCTGCTCCCCGAAACCCTCGAAAGCCCTGGCCCCTAGAGGGGAAACGCCCCCTGGAAAAGGAACTGGATCTGGTGGGGCGAAACCTCCGAGAGTCCCTGGACTGGGTACGTGCCGGGGGGAGGGAGCGGTTTTGTTTCGGTCTATCTTCCGGGAGCCTGCCTCCCTTGGACTCGCCAAGATCCTTTACCGGTTTCTCTAAATCCTCGCCGAACAGCAGTCTCCCCTTAAAGGGGAGTCGACTCAGGCGAGCCTTCGAGGAGGTATCCGCTGCCCAATTGCGTAACCACAGATATCGCCTGGCCGCCACCACCGAGGCCATCTTCTTTGCCAGGCTTCTGATGAGGTCATACTGACTATCCGCCAAGTAAGCTGTTCCAGATTCCAACCTGGTCACGTTGGTCCGCGTCTCATCTGCGAGGCTCTCGTCTGTCTGCAGCTGTTGTGACCACCTTAAACAGGCCCTAGCCACCCAAGCTCCGGAGACCGAGGCTTGCAAAGCGAGGGCGCTTACGTCAAAGGCTTGCTTCAGGAGAGTATCCAACTTTCTGTCTTGAGGATCCCTTAAGGCTGCACTGCCCTCCACTGGGATAGTGGTCTTCTTGGTGACTGCTGACACTGCCGCATCCACCCTGGGAGACTTTAGCAGCTCTTTGTCTGCCTCTGGGAGGGGATAGAGACGAAGCATGGACCGGACTCCCCTTAGGCTTGACTCCGGTTGGTCCCATTCTTCCTGGATCATCTGTCGCACCACTCTATGCACAGGGAAGACCTTCTGGGATCTTCTAATGGCTTGAATCAATGGATCCTCCAACGCTTCCTCCTCTGTAGGCGTATCGGAGGTCATATTGAGGGCCTTCAGGGACTCGTTAATCAATGCCGGGAGCTCCTCCCAACGAAATACTCTAATTATCCTAGCTTGGTCTTCTTCTGGAATCTCCCCTTCCTCTAGCTCCTCTTCATCCTCGCCAAAGTCCTTGTCCGAGGGCGTCTCCTCCAGAGATCCCTGAGAGAGGGTCTCCTCTTCGCTCATCCGGGGGCGCTTCGGTGGGATGTCGGAATCTGGATTGTCCGCCCTCGAGGGCCTGGCTGGCTTGACCTCTGCTGCCGGAGGAGCCGCTCCTCCTGCCCCTGAACTCTGCTTACATAGGCAATATGCCTTGTGGAGTAAGAGGATGAAATCCGGGGAGAAGAAATCCCCTGCCCCGTCTTCCCCCGCCGGGAGGGGGGAGGGAGATAGGGAAGCGGTGGGCAAGTCCGCGGACTTAGAAGGAGGGGCTTGCTACCCCCCCTCCCCTACTGGGAGTTCGTCTGACCCCTGAGAGGGATGGGCCATGGTTAAATTAATGTCCTGCTCCGCTGAGGCCGCCAACGCGGTACAGCTCCTGCAGATACCTGTCTCTGCGGATGTACCCCTGCGTATTCCACAGGAAAGGCAGCGGGACTTGGATGACATGACCCGGAGCTGTGGACTTTCCAGTACCAGTCCTCCAGTCCCGGAAGGGAGGGTCTCCCCCTAACATGGAGATAGCTCCCTCCCTGGTCAATAGACCCGAGGTTTCCCCCAAGAGGAAAACAAAGGAGAGAAACCGCTTATTAACCTTGAGGTAAAAAAACAAATGAAATAAATAAAGGGAGAAATAACCACTTCAAATGCCAATGAGAGACAAATTAACTCAAAATTAAATCTAATGTTAAAATTAAATTTAAAGATAAAATTAAAATTAAAGATAAAATTACAATTACATCCCTTTCTCAATTAGTACTTGCAGTTTTCAATGCTGTGCTGAGTTTCCGTGTCGATTCAGAGATGTACACCTGTTGGCTCTACACGTGGTAGGCCTCACCACGTGGAGCCAGAACGGGGAACTCTCCTCCGGCAGGAGCCTGACTCTCCTCCTGCCCACCGGAGCCGAAAACGTTCGCTTTCCGTGTGGATCGCTGCCTAAACGTTCCCCCGCGGTCCCCGAAGAGACCGGATTTCGCCGCCGCGTCTTTCTGTTCCCGGACGGGTCTGGCGGTACCGGCAGGCCAGCGATGCTGCCTCAAGCGCTCAGCCTCCAGGGGGGCTTCGGCGCAAGGCAGGGGCGATCAGCGTATCTCAGCAGCAGAGAAGGGTAGGTGGATCCTCCTCGATCCTACGAGCCACGGCTCTCCTCAGACGCCCGATCCGGTGGGGAGGGGGGGGAGGAGGGAGAGGAGAGAGCAGGAGGAATTAAAGAGCCAGAGCCCTTGAAATTAAAATTAAGTACAAATCAGTACAGAACTGCAGGAATAAATAAAAGAAATCAATGCAAAGCAGAATAAATGAAAAAAAATGCAAAGTAGGACTCCAGTAAGCCCCAGGCTTACGGAACCCTCCAGCTGCTTGGAGGCTGAGATTACTGGGGTTGGTGGGTGGTCTCAGTGGTATTTATACCGCTCCACCTCCAAAAAGGTTGGGCTCAGCCTCCAAGCTGCTGGAAGGGTTACGCAACCCAGAAGTAAAGGGACTGGACTGGAGTGACGATAAGGAACATGTTATCCACAATGATGCCTAAATCTTTTTCCTGGGTGGTAGTTCCTAATGTGGAACCTTGCATCGTGTAAACATAGTTTGGTTTGTTCTTCCCTAGGTGCACAGCTTTGCACTTTTCCACATTAAATTTCATCTGCCATTTCGATGCCCAGTCTTCCAATTTATCAAGACCCTCTTGCAAATTTCCACAATCCTCTTGGGTTTTAACAACTTTAGTTTTGTGTCATCTGCTAATTTGATAACCTCACTCGTTATTCCCTTTTCCAGGTCATTTATGAATATGTCCAAAAGCAGCGGACCCAGCACAGATCCCTGGGGTACACCACTATTCACCTTTCTCCATTGGGAAAATTGGCCATTTAGCCCTACCCTCTGCTTTCTATCTTTTAACCATTTCCTGATCCACAATAGTACACTGCCTCCTATCCCATGACTCTTTAGTTTTGCCAAACGTCTCTGATGAGGGACTTTGTCAAAGGCTTTCTGAAAGTCCAAATACACTTTAATAACCGACTCACCTTTGTCTGTTTATTCACACCTATCCACATTGAACTTCAGCTGCCATTTAGATATCCACTCTCCTAGTCTCATAAGATCCCGCAAATCTTCTTGATGCTCTAAAGTTTTAACAACTTTGAATAATTGAGGTGATCAAATTTGCAGTTGACACACCTTCATCACTCCTATCCCTAGAGCACTTATTAATATATTCAACAGCGCAAACCCCAATAGAACCACTTGAAGCCTTCCACTACTGACCCTTTCACATGTGGTTAACTGACCATTTAGTCTTACTATCTGTTTTCTGCCTTTTAGCCAGTTTTGAATCCATAAATGGACATTGCCTTTTATCCCACGACTCAAATTTGTCTAATGTCTTCTGAAAATCCAAACATTATATCAACTGGCTCACAATTATCCACTTGTTTGTTTATACTTTTGAAAACCAGAATAAACTGATAAGGCAAGATGTGCCTTTGCTAAACTCATACTGACTCGTTCCCCATTAAGATGTGCCTATCTATGTGGCCAGTAATTCTTTTTTTTTTTTTTTTAAATAAAGCTTCAATCATTTTTGTCCAGCACCATTATCAGGCTCACAGTTCTGGATCGCACTGGAGCCCTTTTCAAAAATTGCATTGGCCATCCTCCAGGTCTCTGGTACAATGGCTATATTGAATGATAAAGTACAGATTACTAATAGGCTAGCAATTTCATGTTTGAACTCCTTGCAGTGATATGCTTTAGTTGCTCTAAATTATTACCATCAAGAATATTTCCAGTGTGGCTAAGACCAAGGCAAAGAAATTGTTTAGTTTATACTTTTTTTGCTATTACGTTATCTTCCCTGAGCATTCCTTTTACTTTTACCCTTCAGTCATCCAGTGGTCCAACCAACTCCCTAACAGACATTTTGCTTCAGACATTTTAAGTATTAGTTCTTTCCTCTACAGTAGGGATTCTCAACCCAGTCCTCAGGACACACCCAGCCAGTCAAGCCTTCAGGACAACCACAGTGAACATGCATGAGAGAGATCCGCATACAATGGCAGCCTAGTGCCCAAAATGACGTGTGGCACCTGGAGAGAAAATTATTGGAAAGACTACAGAAGAAAGGTTTTTTGTTTTCTTTTTTAAGAAAAAGAAAGAACCACCGGCAGTACCAGTATAGCATCGAGGGAAGGCAGATGCGACCACAAAAAAGAAGAATAGAAGGGATTTTTTTTGGTCGGCTCTGCGGAAAACGAAAAACTGGAGAGGGACAGTTGGGAAAGGCAGGAAGGCAGCACGCAGGTGCTGTGGGATGCTCCCAAAAGCTTTCCTATTGGATGCTGGGGAGCGTTCCCGCGCAGGCTCCGTTGATACCGATGATACCCATTATGTGAAGACTACATTCCTGATTGTTCCTGGAGATATTAATGTATGGAGTGGAACAGGTAAACGTAGATCGATTGTTTACATCATCAGGTATATAAAATGACTAGGGGACATGCAATGAAGCTACAGGGCACCCTATTTAAGACTAATAAGAGAAAATATTTTTCCACTCAATGTGTAATCAAACTCTGGAATTTGTTACCGGAGGATGTAGTAAAAGCTGTTAGTGCAGCTGGGTTTAAAAAAGGTTTGGACAAGTTCCTGGAGGAAAGGTCCATAAACCATTATTAAAAGAGACACGGGATATCACGGCTTGACCCAATACAAGCATTGAAGAACCTGTGTCTTTTGGGGAAACTGCTAGGTACTTATGACCTAGATTGGCCACTGTTGGAAACAGGATACTGGGCTTGATGGACCTTGGTCTGTCCCAGTATGGAATATCTTATGTTCATCATCCATTTGTTCATTCTGGCCAGGCAGTCGATAGTACACCCCAACTGCCATCGCCTTCCCCTTTTGACATGGAATTTCAATCCATAGAGATTCTACAGCAAATTATAATTACACTTACCTGGTAATTGTAGTTCCTTGAGTGACGACAGTTCAGTCCTCTACATCTGGGTTGTCAACCTCCTCCTGCAGCTGAAGACTGGTATGCCAAACTTATGACATCACTGGATATAGCCTGCTGTGCTCTCTCTCTCCCTCCAGTGTTAACTATTAACAAAGCAGACTCAAGGGAGCAACAAATAAGTAGCAATAAATGCCAACTGCATCTAACGTAAACACTCTCAAACGTTATAACAAGTTATAATGAAGACAATACACCCCCCGTACTGTCATATAACCACTTAGCCACCATCCTCCAATTAACCGATGAATGGACTTACCTGTAGAAATAACCTTGCAACCTCCGGCTGACCTCCCTCAGAAACATCACTGGGTGGGAATGAGGACTGAACTGTCGTCACTCAAGGAACTACAATTACCAGGTAAGTGTAATTATAATTTCCTTATCGTTCCTCCAGTTCAGTCCTCTAAATCTGGGATGTACCAGAGCAGTAATTATCGGGAGGGACCCTTCCAGCCGGAGCGCAACACTGCTGCCCCAAAACAAGCATCATCAGCTGCCGCGACATCAAGGCGGTAATGCTTACTGAATGTATGCAGAGACGACCACGTAGCCGCCCGACAAATCTGTCGGCGGCACCAACCCATGCTCTGCCCATGATGCCGCCTGCGCCCTGGTAGAATGGGCCCTCAAACCGACCGGTACCGCGCGTCTCTGCAACAAATAAGCGGAAGCTATCGCCTCCCTAAGCCAACGAGCAATAGAGGCCTTGGACGCCGCCTCGCCCTTACGCCTGCCACCAAACAACAGGAATAAGCGATCTGACTTGCGAAACGACGCCGTGGATTTCAAATACTGCCGCAAAGCTCTCTTCAGATCCAAGCGATGGAAACGACGATCCTCCGAGCCTCCCGTTCCGACACCTAGAACAGGCAAACACACCGACTGATTCAAATGGAATGGAGAAACAACCTTAGGCAAGAAGGACGGCACAGGCCGAATAATGACTCTATCCCGTGAAAAGGACAAGAATGGTTCTCTAGATGACAATGCTTGTAGCTCTGAGATGCGCCACGCAGAACAGATCGCCACCAAGAAAACCACTTTTAGAGTAAGATCCTTCAGCGACGCGGAATGCAACGGCTCAAAGGGCAGCTTGACCAAAGCCGACAGCACCAGATTAAGATCCCAAGAGGGAACCAGAAGCCGACGGGCTGGCCGCAGTCTAGACACCGCTCGCAGAAAACGTATGATATCGGCATGCGC
This sequence comes from Ichthyophis bannanicus, assembly GCA_033557465.1. Taxonomy (NCBI): domain Eukaryota; kingdom Metazoa; phylum Chordata; class Amphibia; order Gymnophiona; family Ichthyophiidae; genus Ichthyophis; species Ichthyophis bannanicus. The sequence goes on along the minus strand of CM066032.1, from coordinate 1,499,404,873 downwards.
CCCTAACGCCAGCCCCTGAACCTTGCCGCGATAACAGGACAGCGCCGCCAACTGCACCCTCAACGAGCTGGCCGCCAGACCTTTATCAAAGCCATCTTGCAGAAAGTTCAAGATGGTAGACACCGGGACTGTGGCCGCCCGAATCTGATGTCTCGAACACCAATCCTCAAAAAAAAGCCAAATCCGCACATACGCCAAGGAAGTAGATCGTTTTCTCACCCGAAGCAACGTAGAAATCACTGTCGCCGAATAACCTTTCTTCCTCAACCGAGCCCTTTCAATGGCCATACCGTAAGCGAGAATCGATCCACCTGAGGCATGCAAAGCGGACCCTCACGTAACAGGTCCGACCGAACCGGAAGACGCCAAGGACGGCCGTCGAGAAGCCTCATTAGATCCGCATACCACGGACGCCTTGGCCAGTCGGGAGCCACCAACAGCACCGTCCCCGGATACGCTTCTATCCATTGTACTACGCGCCCTATCAGCGCCCATGGCGGGAACACATACAGAAGACCCGACGTCGGCCACCGCTGTAACAGCGCGTCTATGCCTTCGGACATTCTTTCCCTTCTCCTGCTGTAAAACCGTGGGACCTTGGCCGAAGCAAAGGTCGCCATCAAGTCCATTATCGGCGTCTCCCAACGCCGGACGATCTGAGCAAACGCATCCGGACGCAACTCCCATTCCCCGGCATCCACTCGGACCCTGCTCAAAAAATCCGCCATCACGTTGTCTCTTCCTGCAATGTGCGCCGCGGACAGAGCCGTTAGCCGACTCTCCACCCAGGCAAACAGCAAGTCCGACTCCTCTTCCATCGCTGCGCTGCCTGTGCCTCCCTGACGATTGATGTAAGCCACCGTCACCGAGTTGTCGGAAAGCACTCGAACGGCACACCCCATCACCATCCGCTCGAATGCCACCAGGGCTTTTGCCACCGCTCGCAACTCCAACCGACTGATCGACCACGTTGACTCCAGAGGAGACCAGTAACCCTGTGCAAACTGTCCCCGGCAATGGGCTCCCCAGCCCGAAAGGCTGGCATCTGTCATCACCGGAACCCACTCTGGTTGTTCCAGCGGCATGCCCGCCGTCAACGACGACGGAAGCAGCCACCACCGCAGAGACCGACGCACCCTGAGGGGGCAAGGTAACCTCTTGCTCAGGGAGTCCACCTGATGCGACCAGCGGCGCAGTAACGCTCTCTGCAGCGGCCGCATGTGCACCTTGGCCCACGGAACCGCCTCCAGGGTTGCCGCCATCGTGCCGAGCACACTCAGGTAGAACCACGCCGTCGGAGCGGGCGTAGCTCAGAATGAGCGAACCAACCGACGCAGCGTCTGCGCCCTCTTGAGTGGTAGCAAGACCAGCGCTCTGCGAGTATCGAACAGGACCCCTAGATATTCGAGAACCTGCCCCAGCTGCATATGGCTCTTGCGTGGGTTCACCACCCAGCCAAGCCCCTGCAAAAACGCGACCACCCTGTTGGTCACCTGTCGACTTTCCGCCTCCGACTTTGCCCGAATCAACCAATCGTCGAGATACGGATGCACCAGAATACCTTCCCTGTGCAGCGCCGCCGCCACCACCACCATAATCTTGGTGAAAGTACGCGGCGCCGTTGCCAGGCCGAAGGGCAATGCTCGGAACTGATAGTGACCCCAGGGCAATGCGAACCTTAAGAGCCGCTGATGAGCCTCTCGAATGGGAATGTGCAAATACGCCTCCGTGAGATCTAAAGACGTTAGAAATTCCCCTTGACGGACCGCGACGATAACCGACCGTAACGTCTCCATACGGAAGTGCGGCACCCGCAGACACCGATTCACCCCCTTGAGGTCCAATATAGGCTGCAGCGCCCCGCCTTTCTTTGGCACCACGAAATATATGGAATACCGACCCACGCCGTACTCCTGCCTTGGTACCTCCACCACCGCCTGTAAGCGCAGAAGACGGTCTAAAGTGTCGCGAACCGCAAGGGTTTTCACCGGCCCTCTGCATGGCGATAAGACGAAGGAATCGCGCACGGGCCGCACCAGCTCCAGAGCATAGCCATGCTGAATGATCTCGAGGACCCACCGGTCGGAAGTGATGAGGGTCCAGGCGGACAGAAACTCCCGAAGCCTCCCTCCGATAGGAGCTTCCGCCACCGGGACCCGCATCATCTCATTGCGCCTTACGAACTGCGGATACGGTTCCCGAGGCATAACCCCTTGTCGCCCCTCGGAACCCTCTGAAGCCTTGACCGCGGGCGGAAAAACGGCCCCTCTGAAAGGCGCCATATCTCGACGCCCGAAACCTGCGAAAGTCACGAAACTGACCGCGAAAGACCTGACCGACTTTCCCCTGTTTCGGCCTATCTTCGGGGAGTCTACCCGCCTTGGATTCCGCTAGGTCCTTCACTAACTTATCCAAGTCCTCTCCAAAAAGCAACTGTCCCTTAAACGGTAGCTTACCCAACCGGGACTTTGAGGAACCATCTGCCGCCCAATTACGCAGCCACACGGACCTGCGAGCGGCCACGACGGACGCCGTGCTATTAGCTAGGGCCCGGACCAAATCATAATGCACATCCGCCAAATAAGCCACACCGGACTCCAGACGCCCGAGCTCCTGGACCGCAGTGAGATCCACGGGAGGCGATCGACGTAGCTGCTGAACCCAGCGCAAACACGCCCTCGCAACCCAGGCCCCGCAAATGGATGCCTGAAGCGCGAGAGAGTCCGCCTCGAACGTCTGCTTCAAAAAACCATCCACCCTACGGTCCTGCACGTCCTTCAAAGCTGCGCTACCCTCTACCCGGATGGTAGTTTTCTTAGTAACCGAGGACACCACCGCATCAACCCGTGGAGCTTTAAACCTTTCTTTATCCTTATCCGCTAACGGATAAAGCCTAGCCCATAGTGCGAACGCCTCTAAGCCCCGCTTCGGGCTGGTTCCATTCCTCCTGGATCATCTTATCGACCACCTTGTGCAGCAGGAACACCACCTGCGACTGCCGCACCGCTTGAATAAGCGGGTCCTTGACGTCATCCTCCATAGACGTCTGAGCCGACATATTGAGCACCTGAAGGGACTCCGCGATGAGCGCTGGAAGCTCTTCTCTCCTCTCCTAAATAGACGAATGATCTTAGACTGCTCCTCGGGCTCCAGAATCTCACCCTCCTCCAGATCCTGGGCCCCTGCCTCGGACTCCCATTCCGGCTCGTCCGGCTCCGGCCAGTCAAAGTCCAACACCGAGGAAGCCCTGGCCCTTGCCTTTTTCGGGGCCGAGGGACCCTCTAACCCTTCGCTCGCCGACAACTGCGTAGCCGACAGCGCACTAGCTCCAGCCTCTGGCAAGCGACCCTGGCGCCGCAAACAAAAGGCCTTGTGCAACATTAAAACAAACTCGGGGGAAAACTCGGTCAAGGTCTCTGTCTGCCGCTCCAAGAACGGCGCAGATGTCCCCGGCGGCTCCTCTACGGGAGCTTCCGGGCCAGGATTTGGAGGAGGCGCCGTCAGCATCACCGACGGCACCCCCGGGGGCTCTGAATCGTCCCTTACCTCCATGAGCTGTTCTACCGTGGAGGACAGAGAAGCATAGCCCCGGCACACGCCAGAATCATCTACTGCGCCCCTACGGGTGCCACAGACTGCACACTGTGGCCTCCCTGCCATAAGACTCCTAGCCTTTACCCCAGGACCCAGAAACCACCCAAAAACCAATCCCTGGTAGTCCGGGGACCTCAAAAAACCAAATGGACCTGTGCAGTGGAATAAGAAGCTTGTCAACAGCCCCAGACACTGCCCGTGTTAAGTATTAACTGCAGTCCCCCCAGCCCCGTCGAATTCTGAGATCGCGGGAAAACTGCAGAAAGCAAAACCAAAGAAACAAAAGAAAGCAAAGGCAAAACACCCCCCAGCTATCCGGGGAGGCGCTAACCCCGCAGCAAGCCGGCGGACCTGGTAATCGGCCTGACCGCAGCTCTGCCACGCGGTCCTCCACACCAGGGAAAATGGCCACCAGAACGCCAGACAGAAGAAAAAGGGCGCCAAACTGTTCCCGCGGTTAGAATCCCTACCGGCGACTTGCCTGCTCACCGCAGCCTGCCCCGGTTCTATGCTTACCGGTCAGGTCTGCAGCGTTTCTGACCCGAATGGAAGCGCTGGCACCGGATCGGGACCGCCTGTGCAGTTAAGCTGCTGCCGCGCTCCTGCTCTCCAGAGCCGTCAACCCGCGTGTGCGGCCAGGCAGAGCACAGGAATGACTCCAGGGGCTCTCCCCCGTAATGTCCGGGGGGGAGAGATCCTCCGACTAGCGCCCCACTCCCCCCGACTAGGGAGACCCGGGGGAAGGTGGCTGAGAGGCAGTGAAATTAACAAATCCCTACCTCAATAAATGCGCCTGGTCCCTTATAGAAACCAATCACTTCTGTATTAATTTTTTTTTTCTTTTAAAGACACAGACCCCTAATTCTATTTACCTACCAAATTTTTAAGAACCCAAACTAGACCTATCCTACACTCTCCTTATCTGTCACTCCAGTGAGCCCTCTGCTGGGCTCACAACGTCCTTCTGCTGCATGAAGACTGGTAACACTGGAGGGAGAGAGAGAGGACAGCAGGCTATATCCAGTGATGTCATAAGTTTGGCATACCAGTCTTCAGCTGCAGGAGGAGGTTGACAACCCAGATGTAGAGGACTGAACTGGAGGAACGATAAGGAAATTTTGTTTCCTGCAAAAAACTTTAATCCTTTGTGACTCAATGCCCTAACAGAGCGCAACCCCTCCACCAATTTGATCTGCTCTATCATTACAATATAGGTTTTACCCAGGTATCATAGTGTCCCACTGGTTGTCCTCCTTCCACCATGCCTCAGATACCAATCATATCTAACCTCTCATTTAGTACTATATAATCTATATTTATTAGACTTCTAGCATTTGCATACAAGCATTGTAGAGGCGGTATTTTATTCATATTAATCTGGCTATCGGTAAGCAAGGGTAATTTGGGATCTTTAAGCTCTGTCTGCTCTGTACTCAAGGGCATTTGGGCTACTTTTGTCTTTATTGGAACCTCTCTGCTGATATGCACTAACTTCATTCTTTTGGTAGTATCCTTCAAGGATACATTGTTCCGAACCATGTGCTCTTGGGCGACTGTCTGCTCTCCCCTATTATGCAGTTTAAAACCCGCTCTCTCTCCTCTTTAAAGGTTTATTTTATTTATTTATTTATTTATTTACATTTCTTATATACCGCACTATTAAAATCAGTGTGGTTTACAGCGAACAGAAATAATACAATTTAACAAAAGCACATTGTGTTTACAATGAACACTGAACAGGGTAATAAACTTGGGTGAGAAACTATTTACAGCACATTTTACAAATTTACAGAATATTCACAATTGAGCAGCATGTACAGGGGGGGGGGGTTCATACAAGGGGTCTGCTGCCTATCCAGGTTAATTCCAGCAGCCTGGTTCCATCCCGGTTAAGGTGAAGCCCATCCCTTCAAAGAGCCCCTCCTTTCCCCAGAATGCTCCCCAGTTCCTAACAAATCCAAAACCCTCATCCTTGCACCATCGTCTCCATCCACGCATTGAGATTCCGGAGCTCTGCCTGTCTTTTGGGTCCTGCACATGGAACGGGAAGCATTTCGGAGAACGCTAAGCTGGAAGTTCTGGATTTCAGTTTCCTACCTAAAAGCCTAATTTAGCCTCCAGAGCCTCCCTACCACATTTTCCTGTCACTGGTACCGACATGTACCAAGACTGCGGACTCCTCCCCAGCACTATCTAAGACCTTGTCTAGGTAGCGCGTGAGGTCCGCTACCTTCGCACCAGGCAGACATGTTATCAGACGATCCTCATGTCCACCAGCCACCCAGCTATCTACATGCCTAACACAGGTACACTAAAAAAAATTTTATTTAAACTGCCTCTAATGTTTCGATTGATTTTTACGTTTTTTGGTGCGCTGAATCCAAATCTGGTAACCAATTTGCTCCATCACGTACAGATTTTTTGATACATTGGGTTAGCAGTTTGAGGTGAACGTTTCAGATTGAGTGCGATCGAGATAAAAGTTTCTTGGATGAATTCTTTATACTAATTGTTTAGTAGTTATTCAAATAAGAATAAAGAAAATTGTAACAAGGCAGCACATAAGAATAGAGTAATGTCAACAAAACACACTGTGATGGTAGCAAAATTGTCTGCACTTAAAACAGCCACATACATGTGCACAAACATTGAGCATATAAGAGCGAGGTTAGACACAAAGCAAAGCAAAGAAATGTGCAAAAAATGTTGTACAGGTATGTATGTAAGAATAGAAAACGCAAACCGCACCATTGCAATACATGAAGACAAACACCCGATGGTGTGAAAATAAAATTCTAATAAATGAGATCCGACACTGTGGTAATAACTAGCAAATTTTTATTTCAAAGTTTAGCAAAAACACGATATTTGTCAACACAGTTTAGATTTTAAAGTCATTCTTGGGTCAATCAATCTCCTGGTGGGCCCGTTTCTTCTTCCCCCGAATGCTTCTCTTGGTGCGCTGCTTGGCGTATTTTTCATCTGGGGTTTCCCGCAGCAGCAACCAGCAGAAATCAGCCATCATAGTGGTGTTCCATCTTCCTTGGTACCTTCTCTCTGCGTCCTTGATGTCCTGGTGAAACCTTTCACCTTGTTCTTCACTGTACGCCCCCACGTTTTCGGGAAAGTAGTTCACATGGGAGTGCAAGAAATGGACTTTCAGGCTCATGTTACAGCCTTGTTCTTTGAAGGCATTGAGCATCCTGGCAACAATATCCTTATAGTTCTCATCCCGCCTGTTCCCCAAGAATTTGAGAACATCCTTGAAGGAATCCCAGGCTTCTTTTTCCTTCTCAGACATCGTTTCAGCGAATGCTCCATCTGAAATGAGTTTCCTTATATCAGGGCCAACAAACACTCCTTCCTTTAGCTTTGCTTCAGAAAGTCGGGGGAACTTTGAGCAAAGGTACCGAAAGCACTCACCATCTTTTGGAAGGGACTCGATGAATTGCTTAATGAGACCCAACTTAATGTGGAGAGGTGGTAATAGAATTTTATCACGAGGTACCAAGCTCTCATGAAGAACATTTTTCTCACCGGGTCTCAAATACTCCCGAATTGGCCAGTCTTTTTTCCCCCAGTGTAGGTCACGGGCCCGGCTATCCCACAAGCAAAGGAAGCAGGGATATTTGGTGAAACCAGATTGCTGCCATAATAGCATGGATAGAATTTTAAAGTCTCCACAAATCATCCACTTATGCTCATCATAACGAATCTTCTGAAGAATCAGAGCCAAATTCTCGTATTTTTCTTGGAGAATAACAGAGTGAGCAATAGGAACTGAAGCGAATGTGTTGCCATTATGAAGAAGAACACCTTTTATGCTGTCTTTTGACGAATCAATGAACAGCCGCCATTCAGCAGGATCATACTTGAGTTTAAACTTTTCCATCACTCCGTATATATCGTTGCAAAATACCAAATCTTCCTCTTTGCTGAAATACTTCAAAAATTGTGTCTCGCGGTTGCGGTACCAATAAAAAGTTGTTCCTGGTGACAATAGATTTTTCTGTTTAAGCCGAGAACCTAGCAGTTGGGCAGCATCTTTTGGGAGTTCTAAATCCCGGACTAAATCATTCAATTCAGCTTGAGAGAAAAGTTCAGGTTTCGGATCTGGTTCAGTTTCAAACTCGGAAGTACTGGACTCATCGGGAAAAGCCATCTGATGAGTCTCATCATGATCAGAACCGTCCACACAAATATGATCCAAAGATTTTGGTGGTTCAGGCACAGGTACTTCGTTGCTATGAGGCATAGGCCTAATTGCTGAGGGAAGGTTGGGGTAACTTATTACGTTCTTATTTTTTAAGTTGTATCCCTTCACAATGCAAGAGCAAAAATAGCAGTCACTGCTGTGGTCTCTTTGTTCACGCCACATCATAGGTATTCCGAAACGAAATGCTTGTTTTTTACCTTTCATCCATAAGCGTAGATCTTCCTCACATGTCTTGCACACTTTGTGAGGAGCCCACGGTTTGTCTTGATCGCCTAACTTCAAACCGAAATAGGCGAAATATACTTTTTTAATAAATGCAGAAATGTTCCTCTGCCGCTTTTTCACGGTATATTCCCCACATATAAAACAAAAACTGTCCGGAGAGTTGACGCAACCTCTGGCTCTGTGAGCCATCACAAATACACAGCACTGCAAACTACAACTGTAGTGAACCACTTCGGAATAAAGCTGGATTACGACTGAGCAAACAAAAGGTAATAATGAACTTGCAAGAAACTGAAATTTGACAGGAACGTTCATGTCGCAACCACCGTGTTTGAGCGAGCGAGCGAACGAGGCGAGGCGAACAGGAAAGAACATGCGCCAGCGCGAGTACTGGATTTAGCCCCCCGCCTCCCAATTGTCCTGTTAATGTATAAAATGAATACAAAACACTCTAAAATATCATGAGGGAGTGTTTCTAGTTAGTTAACCATTACAACCTCTATTTTGGGCCAAGAAAATAAACTGCAGTCGGCTAAAAAGAAATTATGTGAACATTCCTTATATGGGTAAGAAATCTAATTTTGCAAGAAAACGTGACGTGATGGAACATTGTTTTTTTTCCTGGATTCAGCACCCCAAAATCTATAGGAATCAGTTGCAAAACTGGAGGCAGTTTTTTTGGTAGTGTACCTGTGTAATCGAATCACCAACTATAAACGGCTATCCTAACACTTCCCTCCTGGGCACATGGCCCTGGAGAAACTTCTTTGGTGCGAGAGGGTTTTACATCTGGAGTACAGGTCCTAGCTACAGGATTCACTTCCTGCCGCACCAGGGTGCTGCTCTCCTGTCACGTGACCTCTCTCCTCCATGGCAACAGGGATGCTGCCAGACTGGAGGTGGGACTTCTGGACTATATCGCTGTAGGTCTTGTCTATGTACCTCTCTGTCTTCCTTATGTCCTCCAAGTCTGCTACTCTAGCTTCCAGAAATCGGACTCATTCCCTGAGAGCAAAGAGCTCTTTGCACCTAGTGCGTACGTAAGACCCCTCACCAACTGGGAGAAAATCATACATGTGACACTCAATGCAAAAGACTGGAAAGCCCCATCTCACTGCTGGACTGCTGTCTGCATCTTAGTTTTAAGGCTGTGTTTAGCTATTTAAGTTCTTTACTTACTAAGGATTGCTGGGGATACTTATATTAATAAAACTATACCTAATATGTTTAATATACTTTGTTCACCTGAAGCTTAAATAATCTCAGGTCCTTAATGTATGCCTGATGAGGACAAACAGCTGCACCTGAGTGTGAATATGGCACCTCCTTTCCTTTAAGAGGTTTAAATTTAAACTGAAAGCTCTTTGCTGTTACTAGGCCCTGACTGATTTAACAAATACACTGGGTTCACAGATTAACCGGCTTTAATCCAAGGAATTCCCTCCCCAAGATTCAGAAAAATTCCCAGAAATAAATACTCACAATTGCAGATCTCTCTCCAGAAGTAGCAGTCCCCTTTTGTACCCTCTGGGGGGTGGATGCCTGGAAGGGCATCCTGGCCTGAAGGCCACTAGGAGTCTGCCACCATCCGAGGGGGTCCGCCAGCTGGTGGGACACACTCACTCTATCCCAGAGCCTGACTGGGCCACTCATGTGCAGTCGGGTGCATGGGGGTCACGTGATCTGTGGAGGCCATGTTGTCCAACAGGCGGAGGAGAAGCCCTGCAGGTAGCGACTAATGTTGCTGTACCTCTGCAGCTAGCCCCTGAGGTGTTCTGACCTCTCCTGAGGGAGGAAGGCCTTGGCCTGGAGGGTGTCTAGCCAAGCCCCTATAAACTCCAGACGTCGAGCCGGAGAGGGGTGGACTTGGGGTAGCTGATGACAAACCCCAGATGCTGTAGGGCATTTATGGTGCACCTGTGGTGCTTTGCGCCTCTGCTGCTTTGCCTCCCCTTATGAGCCAGTTGTCCAGGTAGGGAAAGACTAAGGGCCCCTTGGAGATGTAAGTGGGCTGCGACCACCGTGAGGCACTTAGTGAAGACCCTTGATGATGAGGCCAGCCCAAAGGGCAGCACCCTGTATTTGTGTTGCTCGTCTCCCACCACGAACCGGAGGTATTTTTTGTGGCTGGGATGGATCAGGATATATGTGTAGGCATCCTTTAGGTCTAAGGAGCATTGCCAATCTCCCTGCTGGATGAATGGCATCAATGTTCCAAGGAAGAACATTTTGAACTTTTCCCTTACCAGGAACTTGTACAGATCCCGCAGATCCAAGATAGGCCTAAGGCCCCCTGTTTTCTTGGGGACAAGGAAATACCTGGAGTAGAAGCTGGTGCCCCAGAGATATTTTGGCACTGGCTCCACTGTCTTGTCCTCTAGGGGACCTGCCAGCTCAATGAGGAGCAAGGTCTGGAGGAGGCTCTCCTGGAAAGTATGAGGGTGGCACCTGCCGTAGTTGAAGGAGATTGCTCACAGGTGGCCCACCATCACCATGGATACCTGGGTCCTATAAGTGGTCAAGGAGGGCTAACAGGACCAGCACCCCCATGTGGGCTGTACGGGACCTCCTAGGCAAGAGGAGGTCACACCCAGGGAATCAAAAGCTCCCCCCATGCTGAGCTGGGGCCAGTGCCTGGGACTTGAGGGTCTTTTGCTTACGGAAGCCATGCCCTTACCCCTTGTGCTGTTGGCTGTGCTGTGGGGCAGAGAAGGCCTGAAACTGAGGCATTGTCAAAGCCGTCCTTTTTCCTAAGAAAGAAGGGCTTCTTTCTCAGGGCCTTCTTGCTGGGCTACACTGAGGTCTTTGACAGTCTGGTCCTTATTAGGAACATAGTCTATCTCTGCTGCTTTGTCTGCCATGGGTTTACAAAGAGAATCTCTCCGATGCAGGGGACATCAATAAGTTTGACCTCGAACAATGGGTTCTGGACAGATTATTGCAGCCATGCCTGGCATTAGGCCAAGATGCTGGCGGCGGCCACCCTGGCACATGACTCGAAGCAGTCGTAAGCTGCTCAAGACAGGAACTTTGAGCACTCTTTGACCACCGAGACCAGCGACTTGAACCTCTGGAGGGGTTCCCCATTGAGCGCTATCGAGAATCCACCAAGCTCCTTCGACAGCTCTTTGAGGTACATGCCGATGTAGAGCTGGTAGGACTGGACCCGGCATGTCAGCAGAGCCCTGAAAGGCCTTGTGGCCCACCTGCCAGGGGGCACCAAGGAATGGGTCTTTTGGCTCTTGAGTCTTAATGACTATTGAGTTGTGGGGAAGTTGGACTTTCTGGAACCCAGGGCCTCAGCAGACTTGATACATAGAGTTGAGTCATCTGCTGACAATGGGCATTGACACCAGTGTCTCCCACCTATGGAGAAGACAGTACTGTAGGATCAGCAGGACGGGTACCATGAGGGCCTCATACTGAAGGATCTCCATTTCCTCCGTGCGAGGGTCGTCCTCCGCCTCGGTCTCGATGCAGAACACCCTAGCCATGTCCCACACAAAGTTGATAAAGGCAACATCCTCTGGTGGGGAATGGCATTGGGACACTGGGGGAGACAGGTCTGAAGGAATGTCTCTGTAGTGTGAGTGTCTGGGAGACTCCTTGCCCTCGGTCTCCCAGACTGGAAGTCCAATGTTGATTCTGAGACTTCTCAGTCACTGCGGTTGAGGTCTGAGCCTAGGGGTCCAGTGCCTCCGGAGGACCTGCGGTCTGAGCCATATACGCTTGTTGGAGAGGACCGGTGATCCAAGGAACAGCACCGGGACTCATCCGATGCCTCTCTCGAGGCCAGAGGCATTCGAGGATCGGAGAGGCCCTTGATGTCGAGGGTCCCATCAGGGCAGAAGAACCAGACGAACCAGACATGAATGCCCACTGGTGGGCCACGAGGGCAGAGATATTGCGCTCTAAGGCTACCTAGTCTACCTGCCAGTTGGTTCCACAGCCTTCGAAGCGAACACCAAGTGTTTGGGTTTGGTGTTTGTTCCATCAAGGGGGAGTCTTCGACAATAATGACCTCAGGTGTCCATGGCTGGTCGGTGGGTACCGATGACTCCTTTCAGGGCAGCTTGAGAGGCCGCTCCCACTCCTCCAACTCATGCCAGGGACTATGGGGCCTGGAATGGGATTTTCCTGTCTTCCCAGACTTCGACTTCTTGAGTGCCACCTCTGGGTATTTCTTCTCTGAGGAACTGCAGCCGTGGGACACTAAGGTGGCTCAGGCTTTGCAGGGCACAGAGGTACTGGAGGGGGCTCTGGAGCAGGGTGTCAGAGACTCCAGTGTGGAGTCGGACTTTTGGAAAAAAAATTCCCGCTGCTGGTGATGGCTCTTAAGGGCCTTTGAGGTCATGGACTGCAAACTTTGCAGGATCAAGTCATTGTGTTCCAGGCCAAGGCATCGGAGGCAGCAGTCATGCGGATTGGTGAGGGACATCATCTTGGTGCACCAATCACACTTCTTGAAGCCGCTGAAGTCCATCAGGGAAAAAAGGAATCCCTGCGCTCAGCAAGGGTCAGAGGCCTTCGGTTGAAAAAAAAAAAAGGCGTGAACGCCGAGTCAAGGGATAACTCAAAGAAAAAAAGAAGGAACAAACTTGAGAGCAACGCAGAGGCAAGCTGGCTCGGGGGCAGGAAAGGAACTGGTACGCAAACCGGACAGAAAGGTATTTAAAAAAAAAAAAACACACACACACTTTTTTCAGGGGAAACTGGACAGACATCTGGAAGGCCTCTGCGGAAAAAAGGAGATTGATGGCATCTTTGGGCAGGAAGGGGACCATGCATGCATGGTGCATCTCCCAAAGGCTTTCTTTGGCATTGCCCATATGTGAGGGCTGACTTCCTGCTTGTTCCCGGAGAAAAATAGGAACCCCAAAATACCTTTCAGTCTCCCTCAGTCAAGGCGTACCCTAAGGATCTGCACTGATGTCTATTCCAATATCTTACATCCAACCCTTATGTGAGGTCACTAGGAGTTTCAACATCAAATAAAGCACAGTTACTTACCTGTAACAGGTGATCTCTGGGAACAGCAGGAATAAATCTTCACATATGGTATTGTCGGTATCGACGGAGCCTGCACGGGAACGTTCCCCAGCATCCAGTAAGAAAGCTTTTGGGAGCATCCCACCGCGCCTGCGCGCTGCCTTCCCGCATTTCCTAACCGTCTCTCTCCAGTTCGAGTTTTAAAGCTGAGACAAAGAGAGAGAGAGGAAAGGAAAGATAGAGAGATACAACTCCTAGGGGAGGTGGGTGGGTTGTGAAGACTTATTCCTGCTGTTCCCAGAGATCACCTGTTACAGGTAAGTAACTGTGCTATCTCCAGGAACAAGCAGGAATGAGTCTTCACATATGGGGACTCCCTAGCTGCAGATGCCAGGCAGAGACCCCATGGATGTGTGCCCTTGCAGAAGGCTTCAGCTCCCCCCCCCCATGGATCTCTGGCATCCAACCAGGGTAGGTGGGAAGGAGTTGATTAGGAATGGAACAGGTGTTTGAGGACAGCCTAACCAAACAAGGCATCCCGGCGGGAGTCCTTGTCCAAACAGTAATGGGCTGTGAAGGTGTGAACCGAGGCCCAGGTGGCCGCTCGACAGATTTGGTCAATGGACACAGAGTTTAGATGAGCCATTGAGGCTGCCATGGCTCTCACATTGTGAGCTGTGACATGGCTCTCCAGAGAAATGTTCTTACTCTGGTAGGCGAAAGCAATACACTGAGCAATCCAGCTGGACAGTGTTCTCTTAGAGACTGGAAGTCCTAAATGAGAAGGATCAAAAGCAACAAAAACTTGAGAAGACTTTCTATGTTGCTGTGTTCTTTGTAAGTAGAAAGCGAGAGCTCTCTTACAATCCAAGGTATGAAGATTCCTCTCTGCATTTGATGCATGAGTTCCTGGAAAAAAGACAGGTAAATATACCTCCTGATTCAGATGAAAAGGCGAGACCACTTTAGACAATGTGGACTGGTCCCGAGGACTACCTTATCATGATGGAACCTTGTATAAGGTGGATTAGCCACCAAAGCTTGCAACTCACTGATGCGGCGTGCTGAGGTGACTGCAATGAGAAAAACAACTTTCCAAAAAAGAAATTTCAAGGAGGTGGTGGCTAAAGGTTCAAAGGGTGGCTTCATAAGCTGGCCAAGAACCAAATTCAAGTCCCATGCCACTGGAGGTGGTCTAATGGGAGGTTTAGTTAAAGAAGGCCTCTCATGAATCTAGTTATAAGAGGGTGAGAGGAGATAGGTTGTCCATTGAGAGGCTTGAGGGACGCTGCAATAGCACTCAAATGGACTCTTACTGAATTTGTTTTCAGGCCTGCATGGGATAGATGCAGGAGATACTCTAGTAAAGAATTCAGAGGTATTGCAAGAGGGTTTAGACCCTTCTCTGAACACCAAATGGTGAATCTTTTCCGTTTGAAAGCATAGGAACGTCGAGAAGGCGGCTTCCTAGAGGCATGAACAACATCTGACTTGTTGAGAGAGATGAAAATCTTGAAGGTCTAGGCCCTCAGCAACCAAGCCCTGAGATGGAGTGACTGGGGGTTTGGGTGCCATAATGTTCTCTCTTCCTGGGACAGAAGGTCTGGTGCAGAGCCTAAGTCCAGGGAAGGAGCTTGAGAGAGATGCAGAAGTAGAGGGCACCACACTTGGCGTGGCCAATGTGGTGCTATGAGGATCATGGTCCCTCGATCTCTCTGAAGCTTGAATAGAGTTTTGGGAATTAGGGGAATTGGTGGAAAGGCATAAAGGAAGACTTGACCCCAGTGAAGGAGGAAGGCATCCTTGGCCTGAACTCCCTGACACAGAATTCTGGAACAGAACCGGGGAAGTTTGGCATTCCACGGACTTGCAAAGAGGTCTATGTCCGGGGTTCCCCAAATTCGAAAAATCCTGGATACCTGGTCCATGTGGAGGGACCACTCGTGTGGGAGCAGAAATCGACTGAGTCTGTCCACACAAGAGTTTTGAATACCTGGAAGATATAATGCCAGAAGATGGATGTGATGCTCTCTGGCGAAGGCCCACAGCCGCAAAGCTTCGTTGCAAAGCGACAGAGAGCCAGTCCCTCCCTGCTTGTTTACAGAGAACATGGCTACTTGATTGTCCGTATGGAAAAAGACTGTCCTGTAGCTGAGCAGGGAATGGAACACTCTGAGAGCTAAGAATATTGCTCTGAGTTCCAATAGATTGATATGCAGAGAAGTCTCCTGTGGAGACCAGATCCCTTGGGTGGAGAGATCTTGTAGATGAGCTCCCCAACCCTTTGGAGAAGCATCTGTTGTGAGAGTTGCTTGGGGTAGCGGTTGCTGAAAAGGGGATCCCAGCAACAGGTTTTGAGAGGACTTCCACCACTGGAGAGACCAAAATAGACGACTGGAGTTTGCTATTTTGTCTGACAGGCAACCCGATGCCTGAGTCCATTGGGTGGACAAAGTCCATTGAGCTGCCCTCATATGAAGGCGAGCATATGGAACCACATGCACAGTGGATGCCATGTGGCCTAATAGTTGTAACATCTCTCGAGCAGTTAATTGGGACTTTAACTGAATCTGGGAGGCTAACTGCACCAGACGTACGCAACGGGCCTGAGGAAGATAGGCCCTTGCAGTTGTGGTATCCAGTAAGGCCCCTATGAACTCCAGGGACTGAGTAGGGGTGAGATTGGATTTTGGGATGTTTATTACTAGTCCCAAATACTGAAGGATACGCATTGTGCAGGTTAGACAATTCTGGGCCTCTGACTGGGATGGGGCTCGAATGAGCCAGTCGTCCAGATATGGGAATACGAATATTCCTAGAGTGCGGAGAAATGCAGCTACTACTGCCATGCATTTCGTGAACACCCTTGGTGCAGAGGCCAGACCGAAAGGAAGCACCCTGTATTGATAGTGCTTTCCTTGAAAAAGGAACCAAAGGAACCTTCTGTGTGTAGGATGGATGAGGACATGGGTGTACGCATCCTTGAGATCTAGAGAACAAAGCCAATCCTGACTCCGAAGGTATGGAAGCAGAGCCCCTAGAGAAATCATTTTGAATTTCTCCTTGAATAGAAACTTGTTCAATTCTCTGAGGTCTAATATGGGTCTGTGGCCCCCTGTTTTCTTTGGGATAAGAAAATAAGGGGAGTAGAACCCTGAGCCCTGTTGAAGAAGAGGTACTTCTTCTATTGCCCCTTGGGCAAGAAGGGTAGCAATCTCCTGACCCAGAAGGTTGAGGAGAGATGTTGGAGAATTGAACTGTTTCACCACAGTGTGGGGAGGAAGGTTTAAGAAGTGAAGCTTGTACCCTTCCTTTATGATGGAGAGGGTCCATTGCTCTGCTGTGATTTGCTCCCATCTAGGAGCAAAGTAAGTCAACCTTCCTGGAATGGTGAGGGGCTCTGGGTTTCCCAGAGCTAGAAAGGCTAAGTTCTCTAATTGCAAGTCAAAGGCCCTGAGGAGGTTGAGGCTGCTGGGCTGTGGTAGGCCTGGCAGTCTTTGACTTGGCCTGTTTAGGTGGTTGACTGACGCTTTGCAGCAAAACGACCTGCAGAACATGTCTGCCCATGAGCAGGATAATATCTTCCCTTTTTTAGAAAAAGATGTCTTTTTGAACAATCTTTTCTTAACAGGGGCAGAGGTAGACTTTGAAAGTCGATCCAATGCAGAGTTCTCAGCATCCATCTGAGTGGCCTTTGCTTGCCAATCCTTGCCAAACAGGTTTTCACCTGTACAAGGAAGGTTTCCCAACTCATCTTGGACCCAGAGTTCCAAATCAGAGGCTTGTAACCAAGCAATTCTGCGTGCACCTATGGCAATAGCCGTGGTTCTGCTTACACACTCAAAAGAGTCAAAGGCTGCACGGTTGGAGAATTTGGAAACATCTTGGGCATGTTTGAGCCAAGTGAGCAATTCCTGCCTTTTATCTTCTGAAATAAAAGGAGCTAAAGTCTGCAGATGATCTGTGACTTTTTAGAAACATCCCCATATAGAGACTATAGGAGTTGATTCTGGCAGCAAGCATATTGGTCTGGAAAATCCTTCGGCCAAAAGCATCTAGAGTCCTACATTCACGTCCTGGAGGGTTATTTTCTTCATAGCAGACTCAACCACAATAGAGTGGTGAGGAAGCCGAGTCTTATGAAAACCAGGACAGGGAGGGACACGGTCTAACCTGCAAGAATGAGGAGAGGTGGTGAGAGGAGTCTCCCACATGCCCAACATGATATCATAGAGAATCTCATGAATAGGTAGGGTAGCTGCTTCCTTAGGAGCCTTAGGATATTGTAAAATATCTAATTACTTGGCTCTAGGCTCTGACTCAGAGGCCACTGTGATGGAGAGGCCTCTAGCCACTTCCCTAATGAAGTCTTGAAAAGACAAATCCTCTGGAGGAGACATTCTTTATTTTGGAGAATCAGACTCCTGAGGAAGAAGCACCGGTACATCGACAGAAGCCTCCGACTCATCAGAGTCTTCGGAGGAATCGACTTATCGCCTGTCTGGATGCTCCTGTAAAGCCCGATACGCATACCGAGTGGGATCGACATCGGGAATAAGCGGTACCGGTTCGGTACCGATGGGCATCGTAGGACAGGGTACTGTTGCAACCGACACCGAAGCCGATGTCGATGCAATCGGTACCGGAACCGGGAACGGTGCCAATGCCGGAGTCGGTACCGGCAATGGAGATTGTTGCGGTACCGAAGGTGTCGAAGCCTGCATAAACGCCGTAAGGGTGCGCTGTATGAACAGAATTTTCTGATCCATCGACGCCACCAGAGTCTGGATGTCGGTACCAGTGGAGGCCACCGGTACCCCAGAACACGGCAACAGGTGATCGGTCGAGGCCGTGCCATCGATGTCAACCTGTGACCCCATAGATAATGCTTTGGAAGCCGAAATTTCCTGCCGGGGTAATTTTGCTGGAGTGGAGTCCTCGAGGGCAAGCCCGGAGGCATCTCGATGCTTGGAGGGAGATTTGCCCTTCAAGGACCGGCTAGATTTATGTTTGGTTACCTGAGATCCATGGGAGGAAGAAGCAGCCCTGGAAGACGTCAATGCCACCGAGGCTGCATCAGAGGGAAACAGGGTACTGAGCTTGGCTGCTCGGTTCTGCCGACCCCTTTTAGACATCATGGAGCAGGACACACAATCTGTGATGGAATGGTCAGGACCCAAACATTTCAGACACCAATCATGGGTGTCGGTGACAGAAATAGTACCGCCACATTTTGTGCACTTTTTGAACCCGGAAGCGGGCTTCTCCATGAGGAGAAAATATCTAGGCCTAAGGCCCAAATTGAAAATGCACAGCTGAAAGAATAAAAGGGTTTGTTTGTTTTTTGAAGAAGAAGAAGAAAGAAAAGAAAAGACTGGCGGTACCAGTCTGACGTCGAAGGCAGACGCGACTACAGAAAAATAAAGAAAAAAATAAAAAACTTCTTCTGCGGTGACAGGAACACGACCTGCTGGCTCCGCAGAAAAGAACTGGAGAGAGGCAGTTAGGAAAGGCAGCCCGCAGGCGCGGTGGGATGCTCCCAAAAGCTTTCTTACTTGACGCTGGTACCGACGATACCATATGTGAAGACTCATTCCTGCTTGTTCCTGGAGATTTACTATATGCAGATATCATGATCTTTACACCCTTCTCCACCAACTCCTCAAATTACACTAGAATTTCCAATTGCTTCGCAGCAATCATTCAGTGGCTTCAAATGTACAACTTAAACATCAACCATAACAAAACTTACAAATCACGAGACGCGCAAATTTCAACCCACCACCAGCAATCACAATAGACAACAGAAATCAGTCAAAACTGAGGTCAAATACCTAGGCATCACAATAGATAAAGAGCTCAGTACACAATCACAAGTAAACTGCATCACCTATTCAGTCTACCACAAACTCAGGATCACAAAAACCCTACACACGCTCCTAAACCTTATGGATTTCTGCACAGTGTGCCAAGCTATTATCATCCCCATATTCGATTACTGCAACACAATCTACCATGGTCTTCCCAAGAGCATACTATATCCTATGCAACTGACCCAAAATGCCGTAGCAAGAGTTATACTAGGAAGATCTCATCAAACCCAACCACCCTACTCCAACAGCTTCACTAACTATTATATGCAGAATCAAATATAAAGTTATTCTCAGTACTCACAAGATTAAAAATCTATCAGCAGCCACTCTCATATCCTTAATAGTAAAACAGCAGGCCCAGGAGACGAAATACACTCAACGTGCTGGATATACCACCTGATAAACCTACAAGTAGCCAAAGGGCAAACAGCAGAGCATTCTCCCTATATGCCGCATCACTTTGGAATTGCCTATAACCCAAAATAAGATCCAAACACACAGGTGACTTCTGCTGGAAATTGAAAACCCTGCTATTGCTGGAGCACTATGGTCCAGACCCTCAATAGGAGCTTTTCACCACACAATCAGCACTAGTTCCTATTTCACTGTATATAGTTAAGCTTATGACTTCTTTCCATCCTAACCATCTGTTGCTCTACTATTAAACGTAACGTTAAATGTAATGCGCACATGCAGCTAAAAATTGTTTATTGTTGAAGCATAGAGTCATATGTAAACGGTTTTTACTTGTATTAAGACTGTATAAGACATTAAATAAATAAAATAGGTCTCATTTCTAATCAAACATTTCCTCAGAGAGCAATTCAGGTTTGTTGCACATAGAGTGACTGTTAAACAGTCCCACTCGTAGATAGTCAAACCACAAAACCGCCTCCTGCAGTCAACACTATAGGCACTGAACGCAAACAAGATGAACCTGTATTCTTTGCTCTTTAAGGTGTTTCTGTTCTAATTGAGACACACTCTACTGGAAAGCAAAATAAAATAAAAAAGAAGGGTTGCAATGACGACACCGAATTTTAATAGATTCTGGGTATAAAGGGAGGACAACTGCAAATCGCTGCTTTTTGAGTTGGAATCTTATTGCTCAATTCTGCTTTTTGAGGATGGTATTTTCGATACATTATATTTCTTTTTGTAGTGTAATGAAATGGATCAAATTGCTTTTGCCTGAAGCAGCTTATTATGATTAGAAGATTCTTTATCAAAGGGCCTTGACAAATTTTCTTGAAACCTAGGACACAGTGCACCCCCCCCCCCACACCCCACAAAAAAAAAAAAAAAAAAGATGTATTGCAGTTAATCTTTACATTTTAGGGCCTGATTTACTAAAGAGTAATTAGGACTTACCTGCTAATTAGCATTCCTGAAGGAACTCCAGTCCAGTCCTGCACTTCTGGGTAGTGCATCTCTTCAAGCAGCTTGGAGACTGAGCATGTCATTTCTTTGATGACCCTGGTATACATATACTGCTGGCACCTCCCACCAGCTCCAGTATGCTCAGACTCCAAGCAGCTAGAGGGAGCAGTAAGCCAGAGTGCTCAGCTTACTGGAGAGACAACTAAGGAGATAGTTGGGTTCCATCAAAGCCCGTCTTAGTAAGCTCCCCTTCAAGGGGTAAGAGAAGTTACTCACCTGTAACAGGTGTTCTCCAGGAGCAGCAGGAATCAGTCCTCACATATGGGTGTCATCGGCGCCGATGAAGCCCCAGCGGAGCATTTCCCCAGCTTTCTATGAAAGCCTTTGGGAATGCAGGCACGCATGTGCGGTTCCCTTCCCACCTAAAGGTGCCATCTTACCTCAGTCAAATGACATAGCTAAGAACAGCACACAAAAATGAAAAAATAAACTATGCATAACTGCAACTCCAAGGGGAGGAGGGAGGGATGTGAGGACTGATTCCTGCTGCTCCTGGAGAACACCTGTTGCTGGTGAGTAACTACTCTTTCTCCAGGACCAAGCAGGAAGTCAGTCCTCACATATGGGTGACTCCCAAGCTCTGGGCTACCGAGGAACCCAGGCTGAACAAGAGAACTCCCTCTAGTCCCAGCAGCAAAGAAAGGCTTTCCACGGACACAACCTTCACCGGTAGCCCAACAGAGGGCAGGAGTTGCCTAAACCTCAAAGAGATTCCGGAGTACTGCCTGGCCAAAAGCACTGTCCCTACGGGACTCCCTCTCCAGACAGTAATGGGCCGCAAAAGTCTGGCTTGAAGACCAAGTTGCAGCCCTGCAGATGTCTACCAAGGGCACAGAGCGGAGATGAGCCACTGAGGCAGCCATTGCCCTGACACGGTGGGCCGTAACCCGACCCTGCAAAGGAAGGTCAGCTGCCTTGTAAGCCCAGGTGATACAGTCAGCCACCCAGATGGACAAGGTACGCTTGGACACAGCCAACCCCAACTTATTAGGATCAAAAGAAACGAAGAGCTGAGTAGCCCTTCTATGCCCCTGCGTACGGTCAAGGTAGAAGGATAAGGCCCTCCTACAGTCCAGGGTATGCAGAACTTTTTCAGCCTGGCTTGCAAGAGGCCTAGGGAAGAATGTTGGAAGTACCACCTCCTGATTGAGGTGGAAAGAGGAGACAACCTTTGGGAGGAACTTTGGATGAGTCCTGAGGACTACCCTGTTCCTATAAATCCTAGTGTAAGGCCTATCACAGACCAGGGCCTGAAGCTCACTCACTCGCCTAGCTGAAGTAAGGGCTATCAGGAAGTGTCTTCCAGGAGAGGAAGCGTAGTGGGCAAGTAGCCATCGGCTCAAAAGGTGGGCGAGTCAGTTGCTGCAAGACCACATTCAACTCCCACTCAGAGAAAGGAGGACGGACTGGAGGCTTGAGTAAAAGCAAGCCGCAGAGAAAGCGGGACACAAAGGGGTGAACCGACAGAGAAAGCACAGTTACTTACCTTTAACAGGTGATCTCTGGGAACAGCAGGAATAAGTCTTCACATATGGGTATCGTCGGTACTGATGGAGCCTGCGCGGGAACGCTCCCCAGCGTCCAGAAAGCAAGCTTTTGGGAGCATCCCACAGCGCCTGCGCGCTGCCTTCCCGCCTTTCCCAACCGCCTCTATCCAGTTCGAGTTTTAAGCTGAGACAAAGAGAGAGAGAGAAAAGGAAAGATAGAGAGATACAACTCCTAGGGGAGGTGGGTGGGTTGTGAAGACTTATTCCTGCTGTTCCCAGAGATCACCTGTTACAGGTAAGTAACTGTGCTATCTCCAGGAACAGGCAGGAATGAGTCTTCACATATGGGGACTCCCCAGCTAGAGATGCCAGGGAGATCTCCAAGGTTGTGAGTCCCTGAGAAGGGCTCTACCTGCCCCCATGGATCTCGGGCATCCAACCAGGGATGGGGGGTAGGAGTTGATTAGGTATGGAACAGGTGTTTGAGAACAGCCTGACCAAACAAGGCATCCTGGCGGGAGTCCTTGTCCAAGCAGTAATGGGCTGTGAAGGTATGAACCGAGGCCCAGGTGGCCGCTCAACAAATTTGATCGATGGACACAGAGTTCAGATGAGCCATAGAGGCTGCCATGGCCCTCACATTGTGAGCTGTGACATGGCCCTCCAGAGAAAGGTTCTTACTCTGGTAGGCGAAAGAAATACACTGAGCAATCCAATTGGACAGAGTTCTCTTAGAGACTGGAAGTCCCAAATGAGAGGGATCAAAAGCAACAAAGAGTTGAGAGGACTTTCTATGTTGCTGTGTCCTTTGTAAGTAAAAAGCGAGCGCTCTCTTACAATCCAGGGTATGGAGATTCCTCTCTGCACTTGATGCATGAGGTCCTGGAAAAAAAGACAGGTAAATACACCTCCTGGTTCAGATGAAAGGGTGAGACCACTTTAGGCATAAAGTGTGGATTAGTCCTGAGGACTACCTTGTCATGATGGAACCTTGTATAAGGAGGATTAGCCACCAAGGCTTGCAGCTCACCGATGCGGCGAGCTGAGGTGACTGCAATGAGAAAAGTAACCTTCCAGGAAAGAAATTTCAAGGAGGTAGTGGCTAAGGGTTCAAAGGGTGGCTTCATAAGCTGACCAAGAACCAAATTCAAGTCCCATGCCACTGGAGGTGGTCTAATGGGAGGTTTAGTTAAAAGAAGGCCTCTCATGAATCTTGCAATAAGAGGATGAGAGGAAATAGGCTGTCCATTGAGAGGCATAAGGGATGCTGCAATAGCACTCAAATGGACTCTTACTGAATTCGTTTTAAGGCCTGCATGGGATAAATGCAGCAAATATTCTAGTAAAGAATTCAGAGGTATTGCAAGGGGGTTAAGACCCTTCTGTGCACACCAAATGGTAAATCTTTTCCATTTAAAAGCATAGGAATGTTTAGTGGAAGGCTTTCTGGAAACATGAAGGATATCCTTCACCTGCTGAGAAAGATGCAAATCTTGAAGGTCTAGGCCTTTAGCAACCAGGCTCTGAGATGGAGACTGGGGATTTGGGTGCTACAACGTTCCCTCCTCCTGGGACAGGAGGTCTGGAGCAGATCCCAAGTCCAGGGAGGGAGCTTGAGAGAGATGCAGAAGTAGAGGGTACCACACTTGGGGTGGCCAATGTGGTGCTATGAGGATCATAGACCCCTTGTCTCTCTGAAGTTTGAACAGTGTCTTGGAAATTAGGGGAATGGGTGGAAAGGCATAGAGGAAATCTTGCCCCCAATGAAGGAGGAAGGCATCCCTGGCCTGAACTCCCTGACATGGAATCCTGGAACAGAACCGGGGAAGTTTGGCATTCCACAGACTTGCAAACAGGTCTATGCCCATGGTTCCCCAAATTCGGAAGATCCTGGCTATCTGGTCCCCATGGAGGGACCATTCGTGTGGAAGCAGAACTCGACTGAGTCTGTCTGCCCAAGAGTTTTGAACCCCTGGAAGATACACTGCCACGAGATGAATTTGATGCTCTCTGGCGAAGGCCCACAATCTCAAAGCTTTGTTGCAAAGCGACAGAGAGCCAGTCCTGCCCTGCTTGTTCACGTAGAACATGGCTACTTGGTTGTCCGTGTGGATGAGGACTGTCTTGTAGCTGAGCAGGGTGTGGAAGACTCTGAGAGCTAGAAGAATTGCTCTGAGCTCCAAGAGGTTGATATGTAGAGATTCTCTTGTGGAGACCAGATGTTTGGGTGGAGAGATCTTGTAGATGAGCTCCCCAACCCTTTGGAGAAGCATCTGTTGTAAGGGTTGCTTGGGGTAGCGATTGTTGAAAGGGGGACCCCAGCAACAGATTTTGAGTGGACCTCCACCACTGGAGAGACCAGAAGAGGCGACTGGAGGTTGCTATTTTGTCTGACAGGCACCCTGATGCCTGGGTCCATTGGGTGGACAGAGTCCACTGAGCTGCCCTCATGTGAAGGCGAGCGTAAGGAACCACAAGCACGGTGGATGCCATGTGGCCTAACAGTTGTAACATTTCTTGAGCAGTTAAATGGGACTTTAACTGAATTTGTGAGGCTAACTGCACCAAGCGTAGGCAACGGGTCTGGGGAAGGTAGGCCCTTGCAGTTGTGGTATCCAGCAAGGCCCCTATGAACTCTAGTGACTGATTAGGGGTGAGATGGGATTTTGGGATGTTTATTACAAGTCCCAGATACTGAAGAACATGCCTTGTGCAGGCTAGGGAAGTCTGGGCCTCTGACTGGGACGGAGCTCAGATGAGCCAGTCGTCCAGATATGGGAATACAAATATTCCCAGAGTGCGTAGAAATGCAGCTACTACTGCCATGCATTTTGTGAACACTATTGGAGCAGAGGCCAGACCGAAAGGAAGCACTCTGTATTGGTATTGTTTTCCTTGATAAAGGAACCGAAGGAACCTTCTGTGTGTTGGATGGATAAGGATATGGGTGTACGCATCCTTGAGATCTAGAGAACAAAGCCAATCCTGACTCTGAAGGTATGGAAGGAGAGCACCGAGAGAAATCATCTTGAATTTCTCCTTGCATAGAAACTTGTTCAATTCTCTGAGATCTAATATGGGTCTGTAGCCCCCTGCTTTCTTTGGGATAAGAAAATAGGGGGAGTAGAACCCTGAGCCCTGTTGAAGAAGGGGTACTTCTTTTTTTGCCCTTTGGGCAAGAAGGGTATTAATCTCCTGACCCAGAAGGTCGAGGAGAGATGTTGGAGAATTGAACTGTCTCACCATGGTGTGAGGAGGAAGGTTGAAGAAATGAAGCTTGTACCCCTCCCTTATGATGGAGAGGGTCCATTGCTCTGCCGTGACTTATTCCCATCTGGGAGCAAAGTGGGCTAACTTTCCTGGAATGGTGAGAGGCTCTGGTTCTTCTAGAGCCAGAAAGGCTAAGTTCTTCAGATGTAAGTCAAAGGCCCTGAGGAGGCTGAGGCTGTTGGGCCGTAGCAGTCCTTGCAGCTTTAGGTTTGGCTTGTTTAGGTTGTTGCTGAAGCTTTGCAGCAAAACGACCTGCAGAAGATGCCTGCTGACCATAAACAGGATAATATTTCCCCTTTTTGGGAAAGAAAGCCTTTCTGAATAACCTTTTTCTAACAGGAAACACAGAAACATGATGACAGAAAAAGACCACATGGCCTATCTAGTCTGTCCTTCCATAACAACTACAACAGTCCACTTTTTACCTTTAGAGATCCTCTGTGTTGGTCCCATGCTTTTTTGAATTCAGTTACTGTCCTCATCTCTACCACCTCCACTGAGAGACTATTCCATGGATCCACTACTCTTTCCGTAAAGAAATATTTCGGCATATCACTCCTGAATCTATCTCCCTTCACCCTCATCCCATGTCCCCTCGTAGCAGAACTTGCTTTCAATTGAAAGAGGCTCTCTCCCTGAACATTTATGCCAAGGAGGTATTTAAACATCTCAATCATATCATTTCTATCCCGCCTTTCCTCTAAGGTGTACATATTAAGATCCTTAAGTCTGTCCTCATATGCTTTATAATGAAGCCCATTAATCATTTTAGTAGCAACCCTCTGCACCGACTCCATCCTGTTCACATCCTTTTGAAGGTGCGGTCTCCAGAATTGCACACCATACTCCAAATGAGGTCGCACCAAAGACTTATACAGAGGCATTATCACCTCCTTTTTTCTGCTAGCCATTCCTCTCCGTATGCACCCAAGCATCCTTCTAGCTTTTGCAGTCGCCTTTTCTACCTGTTTAGCTACTTTAAGATCATCGGACACAACCACGCCTAGGTCCCGCTCTTCTTTAGTGGAGCAGAAGTAGACTTTGAAAGTCTATCTAAGGCAGAATTCTCAGCATCCATCTCAATGGCCTTTGCTTGCCAATCCTTGCCAAAAAGGTTTTCACCTGTACAAGGAAGATTTCCTAATCCATCCTGGACCCAGGGTTCCAAATCAGAAGCTTGTAACCAAGCAACTCTGCGTGCACCTATGGCAATAGCCGAGGCTCTGCTGGTACACTCAAAAGAGTCAAAGGCTGCACGGTTGGAAAATTTGTTAACATCCTGGGCATGTTTAAGCCAGGTGAGAAACTCTTCCCTTTTATCTTCTGAGATAAAAGGAGATAAAGTTTGCAGATGATCTGTAACTTCCTTTAGAAACATCCCCATATAGAGACTATAGGAGTTGATTCTGGCAACAAGCATATTGGCCTGGAAAATTCTCCGGCCAAAAGCATCCAAGGTTCTGCATTCTCTTCCTGGAGGATTAGATGAGTGTCTTTTTGCACTCTATCTTCTTCATAGCAGACTCCACCACAATAGAGTGGTGAGGAATCTGAGTCTTATGAAAGCCAGGACAAGGAGGAACACGGTACATGGTATCCAACCTACGAGAATGAGGGGAGATAGTGAGAGGTGTCTCCCATATGCCCAACATGTGATCATAAAGGATCTCATGAATTAGTAAAGTAGCTGCCTCTTTAGGAGCTTTAGGATATTGTAAAATATCCAATTTCTTGGCTCTAGGCTCCGATTCAGGGGCCACTGAAATGCAGAGGCCCCTAGCCACTTCCCTAATGAAGTCTTGAAAGGACAAGTCTTCTGGAGGACACATTCTTCTTTTTGGAGAAGAGGGCTCCTGAGGAAGGATTACCGATGCTTCGACAGAAGCCTCTGATTCATCAGAGTCTTCGGAGGAATCGAAGTATCGCCTGTCTGGATGCTCCTGCAGAGCCCGATACGTGTACCGAGTGGTATCGACATCGGGAGTGATCGGTACCGATTCGATACTGATGGGCATTCACAGAACAGGGTACCACTGCAGTCGACACCGAAGCCGATGTCTATGCAATCGGTGCCGGTGCCGGAACCGGTACCGACAACGGAGTTTGTTGCGGTACCGGAGGCGTCGCAGCTTGTATGAATGCCGTAATGGCACGCTACATGGTCAGAATATTCTGATCCATCGACGCAACCAATGTCTGGATGTCGGTACCAGTGGAAACCACCGGTACCCCAGAACATGGCAACAGGTGATCGGTCGAGGCCGAGCCATCGATGTCAACCTGTAACCCCATAGATGAAGCTTTGGAAGCCGGAGCTTCCCGCCGGGGTAATTTTGCCAGTGCGGGATCCTCGAGAGCAAGCCCGGAGGCATCTCGATACTTAGAGGGAGATCTACCCTTCAAGGACCGGCTGGACTTGTGTTTGGTTACCTGAGATCCATGGGAGGAAGCAGCAGCCCTGGAAGATGTCGATGCCACCGAAGCTGCAGGGTACTGAGCTTGGCCGCTCGATTCTGTCGACCTCTTTTAGACATCATGGAACAGGACTCAATCAGTGATGGAGTGGTCAGGACCCAAACATTTTAGACACCAGTCATGGGTGTCTGTGATAGAGTACCGCTGCACTTCGTGCACTTTTTAAACCCGGAAGCGGGCTTTTCCATGAGGAAAATTTTTCAAAGCCTAAGGCCCAAAAGGAAAAAATGCACAGAAGTGGGAAACGGTAGGTTTTGTTTGTTTGTTTTTTAAAGAAGAAAGAGAAAAGACCGGCGGTACCGGTCCGACGTCGAAGAAGGCAGACGCGCGACCAAAGAAATAAAAGAAAATAAAGAACTTCTTCAGCGGTGACAGGAACATGACCTGCTGGCTCTGCGGAAAAGAAGAACTGGAGAGAGGCGGTTGGGAAAGGCGGGAAGGCAGCGCGTAGGCACTGTGGGATGCTCCCAAAAGCTTTCTTTTTGGACGCTGGGGAGCATTCCCGCGCAGGCTCCGTCGGTACTGACAATACCCATATGTGAAGACACATTCCTGCTTGTTCCTGGAGATTGTCCCTCCACCAGTGAGTGGTGAGCTGCTAGAGCTGAGAGGTGGACCCGAACAGAATTGGACTCGAGTCCCTGATTGGACAAGTGGAGTAAATACTGAAGCACTACTGGTACCGTACAGGAGAAAGGATCCTCTGTACGTAGCTGACACCACACAGAAAACCTCCTCCATTTGAGAGCATAGGTTTTTCTAGTGGACTGTTTCCTAGAGGCTAGGACAACCTCCTCAACTTCCTGAGGCAGGCCCCAGGGAGCCCAAACTACCCTTGCAGCCTCCAGGCCATCAAATTGAGAACTTTGAGATTGGGATGCAGAAGGGAACCCTGATCCTGAGAGAGAAGGTCGGGTTGCAACCGCAGGGGCAGTGGGGGATCCACTGCCAGCTGAAGCAGAAGTGGAAACCAAGGTTGTCTCGGCCACCTGGGAGCCACCAGCAGGACCGAGGCCTTGTCCTAAAGAATCTTGGAAAGAGTTCGGGCCACCAAGGGCGTGGGAGGAAACGCATACAGGAGGCTCTGAGACCAGGGAATCAGAAAAGCATCCGGTGCTATTCTCAAAGGATGCGGTTGCCTGGAACAGAACTTTGGCAGTTGTGTGTTCAGTGGACTGGCAAACAGATCTATCCAAGGGGGACCCCATTTCAGGAAGATCCTCTGAACTACCAAGGGATGCAGTTGCCACTCGTGGGGCTGCAGATTCCTGCTCAACTTGTCGGCCAGGTAGTTCTCCTGGCCTGGAAGATACACAGCCCTGAGGAGCATGCTGTGCTTTAGGGCAAATGACCAAAGGTCTTGAGCTTCCCGACAAAGGAGCCTGGACCCAGTCCCGCCCTGTTCGTTCACATAAAACATAGCCACCTGGTTGTCTGTCTGAACGAGGACAGATTGATGAGCCAGGGAGGAGCGAAAGCTTTAACAGCTAGGCGAATAGCCTTGAGTTCCAGGAGATTGATCTGCTGTGCCGCCTCCCAAGGAGACCACAGGTCCTGGGTGCACTTGTCCAGACAATGAGCTCCCCAGCCCTGCAGGGAGGCGTCAGTGGTCAGTACCACCGTGTACCCAGGAATCTGAAAGGGCACTCCTTTTAGCAGATTGGGTGGGTGCAGCCACCAGCTGAGGGAGTTCAGAAAGTGTCTGGACACCCTTATCCTGTCCCTGAGGCTGCCTGTGGCCTGTGACCACTGAGTCCGAAGGCACCACTGTGCAGGCCTCATATGGAGCCTGGTATTGGGGGTCACATGTACTGTCGAAGCCATGTGGCCTAGAAGCCTCAGGCAGAGTCTGGCGGAGACCAGTGACCTGTTGAGAAACTGGCTTGCCAAGGCTATCAATCGTTGTGCTCTGTCTTCTGGCAAGAAAGCCTTTGCCAGGAGAGAGTCCAGCCTTGCTCCTATGAACTCCAAATTCTGGGAGGGGAGCAAAGTGGACTTTGCAAAGTTTATGACAAACCTTAGGCTTTGAAGAAGAGCAATAGTTCTGAGGGTGGCTTGGCTGGCCTTGTGGCACGTCTGACCCCTGATGAGCCAGTCGTCCAGATAGGGGAAGACAAAGATTCCCTGATTCCTCAGGTAGGCCGCCACCACTGCCAGGCATTTGGTAAAGACCTTGGGAGCGGAGGTCAGGCCAAAAGGCAGTACTCTGTACTGATAATGGTTTCCTCCCACAATGAACCTGAGGTACTTTCTGTGGTCTGGATGAATGAGGATGTGAGTGTACGCATCCTTTAGATCTAAGGAGCATAGCCAATATCCCTGCTGGAGGTAGGGCAGAAGCATTCCAAAAGTAAGCATCTTGAACTTTTCTTTCTCTAGGAACTTGTTTAGGTTCCTGAGATCCAGAATAGGTCGAAGGCCACCGGTTCTTTTGGGTACCAGGAAATACCTGGAGTAGAACCCCCGACCTTGCAAGTGGGGAGGCACAGGTTCCACCGCCCTGTCCACCAACAGACCTTGAGGTTCCTGAAGGAGAAGGTCTGTGTGCAGGGAAGGCCTTGGAGGCTCCCCTTGAAAGTATGGTGGAGGCAGTTGGTGAAAATGTAGTGCATAGCCCCGGTGGACTATGTCCAACACCCAACTGTCCCCGGTGATGAGGGGCCACTGGTGGGCAAAGAGAGCGAAGCGACCTCCTGTGCAGGGTTGGGATAGCAGAGACAGAGAGGCTACGCTAAAGGAGTCGAAAACCCCCACCCTGCGGAGTGGTAGCAGGGGCCGGAGGCTTGGGGTCCTCTGCCTACAGGGCCCATTACCCTGCCCCTTGGCTTGCTGACCCTGGGGTGCAGCTTGGGCAGCCTGATACTGAGGGTACTGTTTGTAGGCAGTGCCCTTCCTCGAGTAAAAGGGCTTTTTACCCAGGCCCTTCTTTTATGAGAAGGGGCAGAGGTCTTACTAGATAGCCTTGTCCGTGTAAGGTGCTCTGTTACGAGCTGAGCGGCCTTCTCAGTCATGGGCTTGCCAAAAAGGTTCTCACCTCGGCAAGGGACATCGACCAACTTGTCCTGAACCCATGGCTCGAGGTCCGATGACTGCAGCCATGCCTGGCATCGAGCCGCGATGCCGGCTGCCGCAACTCAAGCCGAAGCCTCGAAGCCATCGTAGGCGGCGCAGGACATTAACTTCGAGCAGTCCCGAATCCCCAAGGACAAGGACTTGAATCTCTCCAAGGGTTCCCCGGAGAGTCCAGCAGAGAACCCGGCCAACTCCTTGGCCAGGTCCCGCAAGAACATGCCCATGTACACCTGGTAAGACTGGACACGGCAAGCAAGCATCAAGCCCTGGAAGCACTTTCTACCTACGCCATCGAGGTTCCGGGCCTCCCTGGCGGGGGGGGGGGGGGGGCCCCGCAGAATGCATTTTCTGACTCTTCAGACGATGCATGGCTGATTCCACAACCATGGAATGGTGTGGTAGCTGTGCCTTCTGAAAGCCAGGGCTCTTCCAGAGTCGATAGATCGAGTCGACTCGCTTGCTTAGAACCGGCGCCGAGGCCGGTGCCTCCCACATACGGAAGAGGAGCCATTCCAGCATCGGAGGAACCGGGACAGTAAAGGCCTCCTTCGGAGGAGAGTCATACTGCAGGGCCTCGAGTTCTTCAGCTCGAGGCTCTTCCTCAGGGTCCGCCGGAATAGCCAAGGCAGTGGCCATATCCCGGACAAACTCCGAGAACCGAGTATCCTCCGGAGGGGATCTACTCCGGGGCTCAGACTGCGGTGAGTCCGACGGGACGCACCGAGTCTTGAATGTATCAGGGGACTCCTCATCCTCTGTCTCCCAGACGGACTCGTCCAACGAGGAGTCAGGGCCCGACCCCATGGGGCCCTGGAGCACCCGCCCCAACGCCGGAGGCACCGGTGTCGACGCCCTCGGTCCCGAATGGGAGGTCGAGGGAGACCGCAACTGAGGTCGACTTCGAGCCATGATGGACTCGAGTATCGGCATGGTCTCCGGGGTCAACTTCGAAGTCGATGTCCCGGTGGTCGGGGCAGATGCACCAGACAGGCTTGGCCAGCAGTGCCCGCTGCTGCTCCATGAAGGCAGACAATCTGCTCTCCAAGGATGTCATCCTGAGACTCAGCTCGGGAGATGCAGCAGCCACCGACTCGGTCACGAGCCGCTTCTTCTTCTTGCGTTCCCGGTCGGGGGACCCCCTGTCCGAGGAGCTTCGACGGCGCTCGGGATCCGAATCCCGAGATGTCGAGGCCTCAGACGAGGTCCGGGCCCGGCCGGAGGCTGAGTCCGAGAAAAGCCTTTCTTTCTGCTGCTGGCGACTTCGGAGTGCCTTGGAAGACATCTTCCCACATGGTCCACACGACTTAGGGTCGTGATCAGGACCGAGGCATCGAAGGCAGCAGTCGTGTGTGTCGGTGAGAGACATTAATTTCTTACACCGATCACACTTCTTGAAACCGCTGGAAGCCATCGGGGAAAAAAAAAAAGAGTCCCCACGAGGTCAAAGGACCGGCCTTCCAGGGAAAAATCAAAAAAGGGCTCAAACGCCAGCCACGAAGGGCAAAAATCGAAAAAGAAGAATTGGAATCGATACCAGTGAACCGGCGTCGAACCGGGAGAAAAAATAGCGAGTATCGCCGAAAAAAAATCAACTTTTATCCGGGATGACAGGACACACGTCCGGTGGGCTTCTCGGAAAAAAAGAGACTGAGGTAAGATGGCACCTTTAGGCGGGAAGGGAACCACGCATGCGTGCCTGCATTCCCAAAGACTTTCATAGAAAGCTGGGGAAATGCTCCGCTGGGGCTTCATCGGCGCCGATGACACCCATATGTGAGGACTGGCTTCCTGCTTGGTCCTGGAGAAACTTCTTTTCGGGGAGGAGCTGGACAAGTTAGTGAAGGACTTGGGGGACTCAAAGGGCAGATGGCTCCTGGAGGATAAACAGAAGCAGGGCCACAATCCCCCAGCTGCAGGAATTCCGGAGGTTTCAGGGGACCCGTTTTGCACCCTATCAGAGGAGGCGTTTTCCCTGGAAGGGTCAAAGTTTGAGGGTTTCAAGGAGCTGGTAGGGAATTTAGCGCCTCCTCCTCCTCGGGACCTAGGAAAACACAATGAAGTGAGGGGGCCTAGGCGGGGATGCAGCCAGTGGGAGGTCGGCTGCAGGAGTTTTATCCTGCCTGGGTCCAGGCCACGTCTGATCAGTAGGTCCTGGAGGTCATCCAGGATGCTTACGCCTTCGAGCTGGCAAGTCCAGTTTTCCCATCCTTCATTCAGTCTCCCTGAAGGGCCCCAGCCAAGGCCGTAGCAGTAAAGGACACCCTGACATGGCTCATACTCTTAGGGGTGGTAGTCTCGGTGCCCGAAGGCCAGTGCGGCTGCGGTCGATACCCCATTTACTTTGTGGTGACAAAAGAAGTAATTAGATCTTACCTGCTAATTAGTGTTCCTGAAGGAACGACAGTCCAGTCTCTTTACTTCTGGGTTGCGTAACCCTTCCAGCAGCTTGGAGGCTGAGCCCAACCTTTTTGGAGGTGGAGCGGTATAAATACCACTGAGACCACCCACCAACTCCAGTAATCGACTGAAAAAGCAGACTAAATGAACCTCTGTAATAACTATAAATCAAACCTAACAAACATGCAAACTCTGGGAGGGGTGGCACGAATGTTAACCCACCCTTTCCCTTTTTTTTTTTTTTTTTTTTAGGAAATAGGGAATAGGAAATAGGTGATAAGGGTAGATGGGAGGGGAAGACGCCGTAGGAGGACTGCCCCACCTACTTACTCCTGGCCTCCCTCACCCCGATCTGGTTCCCCGCTCGGTTCGCCGTTCTGCCCTTATCTGACAGGCCTTCAGGTCCGACATAGCCGGGTGGGATCACGGACTGGACTGTCGTTCCTTCAGGAACACTAATTAGCAGGTAAGATCTAATTACTTCTTCCTTATCGTCACTCCAGTCCAGTCCCTTTACTTCTGGGAAGTACCCGAGCAGTTCAATTCTGGGTGGGAATCGGCAAACCGGACTGAAGAACCGCTAGGCCAAAACGAGCGTCCGCTGAACTCTGTACGTCCAGCCTGTAGTGCTTGGTGAAGGTATGCAGAGAGGACCAAGTTGCCGCCCTACATATATCCAGCGGGGGGACTAGACTGAATTCTGCCCATGAAGCAGCCTGAGCTCGGGTGGAATGTGCCCGCAGCCCCCCCGAAACCTGCTTGCCTTTCAGGATGTAGGCGGAAGCAATTGCTTCCCTAATCCACCTGGAGATGGAAGCCTTGGCCGCCGCTTCCCCTCTGTGGGGACCTCCGAACTGGACAAATAGCCGGTCTGATTTCCGGAACGGAGCTTTGCGGGAGAGGTAGCGCCTTAGTGCTCTTTTAACGTCTAATAGACGAAGCCTGCTATCCCTCCCTACCAGACCCTCGGTTAGGAAGGTCGGGAGCGTGACTGTCTGGTTTACATGAAAAGGAGAGATAACCTTGGGAAGGAAGGAGGGCACCGTGCGCAGGACGACCTTGTCCTTAAGGAAGGCCAGGAAGGGGGGTTTGGAGGAGAGTGCTTGTAACTCGGAGACCCACCTGGCCGAGCAAATCGCAACCAGGAAGACTGTCTTCAGGGTTAAGTCCTTCAAGGAGGTCCTCTTTACTGGTTCAAAGGGCTCCTCTATCAGCGCATTTAGCACCAGGTTAAGATCCCAGGGGGGGATGACGGACCTCCGCTGGGGGCGCAGACGTTGGACTGCTCTTAGGAACCTGGCGACGCCCATGTGGGCCCCTAATGGCTTGCCGTGGACCTTTCCTCTATAGCACGCGATAGCGGCTAGTTGGACTCGTAATGAACTGTGCGCTAAACCCTTGTCAAACCCAGCTTGCAAAAATTTCAGGATTTCCGGGACTGAGGCCGCAAGGGGCTTCCTTCGGCACTCAGCGCACCATGCCTCGAAAATGCGCCAAACCCTTACATAGGCGAGGCAGGTCAAGCGCTTCTTAGCACTCAACAGCGTTGAGATTACTGCACCCGAATATCCTCGCTTCAGGAGCCGCGCCCTTTCAAGAGCCAGGCCGTAAGCGAGAATCGATCCACGTGAGGCATTCGAACCGGGCCTTGTCTGAGTAGGTCGCTCCTGCAGGGCAGTCGCCATGGCTGGTCGGCCAACAGCCTCACCAGGTCCGCGTACCAGGGGCGGCGAGGCCAATCCGGAGCTATGAGGATTACCAGGCCCTGGTGGGACTCCACTCGCTGAAGAACCTTTCCGATCAGAGCCCAGGGAGGGAGTACATAGAGAAGGCCCTCTGTCGGCCACTTCTGAGACAGGGCATCTAGACCTTCGGACATTCTTTCCTTTCGCCGACTGAAGAATCGGTCCACCTTGGCCGAGGAGAATCTTGCCATGAGATCCATTACTGGGAGACCCCACCGGGCCACTATTTGGTCGAAGATCACCTGCTCCAGTTCCCACTCTCCGTGGTCTATCCTGTGCCTGCTGAGGTAATCGGCCATGACATTGTCCGTGCCTGCCACGTGCTGAGCTGAAAGCGCCTCCAGGCAGACCTCCACCCACTGGAGGAGAGCATCCGCCTCCTTCTCCAGGGCAGGGCTGCTGGTGCCGCCCTGGTGGTTGATGTAAGCTACCGTGGTGACGTTGTCGGAGAGGACGCCGATTGCCTTTCTTCGTACCCGGGGCTCGAGCTTCCTGAGTGCTAGGGTGACGGCCCGTAACTCCAGTCTTTTGATGGGCCATTGAGATTCCAATGGGGACCAGCGACCCTGGACGAACTGGTCCTCGCAGTGGGCCCCCCAGCCTGACAGGCTGGCATCCGTCGTCAAGAGCACCCACTGGGGGGGCTCGAGAGGCATTCCCTGTTCCAGGTTTCTCGGGCGCTGCCACCAGCGAAGAGCTCGTTTGGTCCGCGGAGCGCAGGGTAACTGTGTTGCCAGAGGATGGAGTTGTGGAGACCACCGTCGCAATAGAGATCGTTGCAATGGACGCATGTGGGCTCTGGCCCAAGGCACTACCTCTATTGCCGCTGCCATTGTGCCCAGGACCTGCAGATAATGCCATGCTGAGGGGGTTCGCCTGCTTAGGAACCGAGTAACCAGTAGCCTTAGGTCCCTGGCCCGGGATGAGGGCAAGAACACTCTTCCCCTGCCGGTGTCGAATCTTGCACCGAGATACTCGAGATTCTGGGAAGGGGTCATCCTGCTCTTTGCTTGGTTGATCACCCACCCCAATTCTTCTAGAAGGCGAACTACTGTGTCCGTCGCCGCGCGACTTTCCTCCTCCGACTTTGCTCGGATCAGCCAATCGTCTAGGTACGGGTGGACCAAAATCCCCTCCTTCCGGAGGAAGGCCGCTACAACCACCATTACCTTGGTGAATGTCCGTGGAGCTGTCGCTAGGCCGAAGGGAAGGGCCTGGAATTGGAAGAAGAAATTAGATCTTACCTGCTAATTGTCTTTCCTTGAGCTGTCTCCGGGCTAGTCCAGGGAATGTTAGGGTTGTCAATCCTCCTTAGCAACTGAGGACTGCTGACTTCAAGCTTTCTTGAGAAGCAAAGCCACTCCCCCTGATGTCACCAGTCAGTCTTCTGTTGACAAAGCAGATAACTAAGAAAGAACTTATAAACAAACACTACGTTAACTTGTCAAAACTGAAAACGCTCCATAGTCCCTTGGAAAATGTATGCGCATTTAAAATAATGCATCACTAGCTTAATTTTTTTTTTTTCTCAATATAAATTGATATAGTATTAACTTTCTCTGAATAAGAACCTGGAAGCCCCAACACACTCCACTTTCCCACACAATCCAAACTTTCATTTCCTAAAGGGTGGGGACCCTGGACTGGCCCGGAGACAGCTCAAGGAAAGACAATTAGCAGGTAAGATCTAATTTCTTCTTCCTTATCGCTTCTCCGGGCCAGTCCATGGAATGTTAGGGCAGTACCCAAGCAGTACCTAAATTCGGGAGGGACCCACTAGCCCTGCAATAAGAGCCGCCGTCCCAACTTTCGCATCTTCCCTAGCTTGAACGTCTAAACGGTAATGCTTTGTAAACGTATGCAATGATGACCACGTTGCTGCTTTACAGATATCCACTGGAGGAACAAAAGCAAATTCTGCCCATGAAGCCGCTTGAGCTCGAGTGGAATGAGCCCTCACACCCTCTGGGGGTGCTTTCCCTTTGGCCTGATAAGCTGCTACAATAGCTGAGCGCACCCAACGAGCAATTGTTGACTTTGAAGCTGCCTGACCCTTATTAGGACCTGCATGCTGGACAAACAATCTGTCTTCCGCACTGATTTGGTAAGCTTAAGGTATGTTTTTAAAACACGACCAAGATCCAACCTTCGGAGCGCTCGGTCCACCGGAGAATCTGATAAATTTGAAAACACAGGTAATGCCACCGACTGGTTAACATGGAAAGCCGACAACACTTTAGGTAAAAAATAAGGCACCGTCCGCAGTAATATCCGCTCCGGAAGAAATTGTAGATAAGTTTCCTGACAAGACAAAGCCTGTAAATCTGAAATTCTTCTTGCTGAACATAAAGCCACGAGAAATGCAGTTTTCCAAGAACACTCACGTAAAAATCGTGAGGATACCGACGCCCATGAGGACGTAGAAAATGCTTCCAAAACAACATTTAAATCCCACGCAGGAACCACTTGACGACACGGAGGGCGAAGAAGCCTAGCTGCTCGGAAAAAACGTTGCACATCTGGATGTATTGAAAGACGATTCTGCACCAAACCTCTAAAACAAGTAAGCGCTGCTAAATGCACCTTAAGAGTATTAAGAGCCAAACCTTTCTCTAAACCCTCTTGGAGAAATAAAAGCAATTGAGGCAAAGTAGCCAGAGTAGGGAGAAAATTACGTTGGTTACACCAATGCTCAAAAAGCTTCCATACACGCACATATGCTATAGAAGTTCCCGGTCTTCTAGACCGAAGTAAGGTAGCTACTACCGAAGACGCATAACCTTTACGCTTTAACCGAGCCCTCTCAAGAGCCAAGCCGTAAGCAAGAAGCGATCCACTTGTGGCATGAGAACTGGTCCCTGATTTAACAGATTGATCCGATCCGGAAGGCGCCAAGGAGGAGCTACCAAAAGTCGAATCAGATCGGCATACCAAGGACGGCGTGGCCAATCCGGCGCAATCAGAATCACCAATCCTCAATGACCCGCTATTCGTTGAATAACTCGATTCAACATTGGCCAAGGAGGGAACACATACAACAGGGTGTTCAATGGCCAAGGCTGCACTAGAGCATCCAATCCTTCCAACATGTGCTCCTTGCGTCTGCTGAAAAAACGATTTGCCTTTGCATTGCCAAACGTCGCCATAAGATCCATCACTGGCTGACCCCAACGTACTACCAGTTCGTGATACACTGCCATGTTTAACTCCAATTCTCCGGGATCGAGAATATTGCGACTGAGAAAATCTGCTTGCACATTTTTCTCGCCTGCCACATGCGCAGCTGACAACGCTAAGAGATGGACCTCGGCCCAAGCCATCAACTCCTGAGATTCGGCGAGAAGAGAAAGACTCTTGGTCCCGCCCTGACGATTGATATATGCAACTGTCACTGCATTGTCGGGGAATAATCAGACTGCAGTTCCTTCTATCAAGACTTGGAAGTGCTGAAGGGCAAGCCGAGCCGCGCGCATCTCTAATCTGTTGATCGACCACAAGCTTTCTTCCTGAGACCAAGATCCCTGTACGATCTGCGACTGACAATGAGCCCCCCAGCCTACGAGACTGGCATCTGTCGTAACTAGTACCCAAGCTGGCTCCTGCAAAGGAACCCCTGCTGCTAAATGGACCGGGTTTAACCACCATTGAAGACTTTGTTTCACCGATTCCGGACAAACGAGCCATTGAGAAAGAGAGTGAACTTGCGGAGACCATTGGGAAAGTAGCACCTGTTGTAAGGGTCGCATGTGAGCTCTGGCCCACGGAACCAGATCCAAAGTCGACGCCATGGAGCCCAAGAGTTGCAAGTATGTCCACGCCGTCGGAGCCAAAATCCTTAAAAATGTCTGCACCTGTTGCAAAATTTTCTCCACTCTTACTGCAGGTAAGAAAACCTTGCCGATCGCAGTGTCGAAAAATGCTCCGAGATGAGTCAGTTGTCTTACAGGTTGCAAATGACTCTTTGCCTGATTTATGACCCAACCTAAGTGCTCCAGAAGATGAACAACTCGAGCCGTCGCCGATATTGCGTCCACAAGAGAATCGGCTCTGATTAGCCAATCGTCTAGATACGGATGAACTCGAATCCCTTCCTTTCTCAACGCCGCCGCAACCACCACCATGAATTTGGTAAAGGTCCGGGGAGCTGTTGCGAGGCCGAATGGTAACGCCCGAAACTGAAAATGACCCATAGGAAGGGCAAAACGTAAAAACTGATGAGCTAGCCTTATGGGAATATGAAGATATGCCTCTGAGAGATCTATGGATGAGAGAAACTCTCCTGGTCGTACCGCTCGTATCACAGTGCGTAAGGTTTCCATGCGAAAATGCGGAACCCGCAGCGATCGGTTGACGCCCCTGAGATCCAGTACTGGCCGAAAAGAACCTCCTGTTTTGGGCACCACAAAATAAATCGAGTATCGACCTTGACCGTATTGGTCTCGTGGAACAGGAACTATTGCCCGGAGCTGTAAAAGACGAGCAAGCGTGTCTGATATGGCCTGCGCCTTCAGACCCGACGCACAAGGGGACATTACAAACGCGGGCGCCAGAGGGCAAGCAAAATCCAGTGCATAACCTTTTTGAATTATCTCCAAAACCCATTTGTCCGTGGTGATGTCGGTCCAAGCTGAAAGATAATCCTGCAGGCGACCGCCCACCGGAACTAACGCTTGGACCAGCACACCTTCATTGCGTTTTCTTAGTGGAGGACTGAGAGGCACCGAAGTAAGTCTTGTTGAAACCTCTTGCCCTCCGAAAGGACTGACCTCTGAATCCTGTACGGCCTCTAGAATAAGGAGTAAAACGCGCCCCTCGAAATCTCCGTGAGTCTCGACTATAGCCTCGGAGACTACTTGCTCCTCTCATAGTCCTTGGCCTGTCCTCAGGCAATCGTCCTCCTTTAGACTCACCAAGATCCTTAACAATCTTGTCTAGCGCTTCCCCAAAAAGTAATCTTCCTTTATAGGGCAATTTACTAAGACGCAATTTAGAAGAAACATCCGCTGACCAATTTCGCAACCATAGGAAACGTCTGGCTGCTACTAAAGACGCCATAGTCTTAGCAGCTATACGTAGCAAGTCATAAAAGGCATCTGCCATGTAAGCCGCGGCTGATTCTAACTTTGGACCCTCCGAAGCCTGTGTAGATGCCGCATCCGCGGAAGCATCTCCCTGTAACCATCGAATGGAAGCTCTAGAAACATATGCTCCACAAGTAGCAGCCTGTAAAGCTAACGAGCTGGCATCAAATGCCTGCTTGAGAAGAATCTCCAACTTACGATCTTGTAGATCCTTAAGCGCTGCCGCTCCTTCCACCGGGATGGTAGTCTTTTTAGTAACTGCCGAAATAATAGCATCCACTTTCGGCATGCGCAAAAATTCCTTCTCCTCCTGCGGCATAGGATAAAGGCGAGCTAAAGCTCTGCTCCCACGGAGCGTAGCCTCTGGACATTCCCATTCTGATTCAATCATCTGTCTTATAACTCTGTGCATTGGAAAACAGCGATGTTCTGTTCTAAAACCCTGCAGTAATGGATCTTCCAAAGGCTCCTGTGTAACCGAAGGAAGCAATAAATGCAAAGCAGATAAAGAATGAGAAATCAGGGCAGCCAATTCCTCCTTGCGAAACACCCTAACAATATTAGGGTCTTCCCCAGGTGCAATCTCACCCTCCTCCAGCAACTCTGGTGCTAATTCCACACCTGCTTCAGAAATGAATTCTGAATCTCTCTGACCCAAAAGGCCTGAAAAATGTGGAGAAAACGGATCTAAAGGATCCCCAGAGAGACCCATCTGGTGAGAAGTACCCTCTACAGGATCCTCTGGTACAGAAATAGCTTGCTGAAGCTCCCCTGCACTTTGAATGGTTTCCACTGGAGTAGGGCTTTGAATGCTTACACCTGAAACAGGCTGAGCAGCTTTAAATAAAAATGCTCTGTGCATTGCTAAAATAAATTCTGGGGAAAAAAATGAGCACATATCAGATTGAATTTCAGAAATCAAAGGAACAGACTTTTCCCTGTGAGAAACGCTCTTGGAAGCCTTAGATTTCCTTTTAGCAGGATGGTTCTGCTCTGGAGCTGAAATGGCAGTTGCACTTAGAATGGCCGTTTTCCCTGCTCGCTCCGCGGATAATAACGGCCTCTCTGCTTCAGACACACTTTTCTCTGCCATACTCTATTTAAAAGTAATTTCCTACCTTCACTAGTATTTGTGCAGCCCCGAGTCACAAAAGCGCCAAAAACGCCCCCAAACTCGATCCGACAAGAAAACGAAAGTAAAAAGACACTTCACAGCTGAGAGCAGAAAGCTTACCCGGAAGTCTATGCCAAGCCTCGATCTTATTCCGCTGCTAGCAGAACCACTGATTAGGTGTGTTTCAATTTTACAAACAGTGGAAATATCAGAGGAGTTACTGGGGCCACCAGGATCACTCTGGTAACAGAAAATTATGCGGTTATATCAGGTAGGCTCTACCTAATACCGCTATACAAATCCACTCCTTCTCTCATTCGCTGCAAATCGTGAGTAAAATTAAACTCCTTAGGACTTAGGAAAGCATCAGCTCTGCTAGAGCCAACATGTAATGCTAAATAAATTAGAGGGAGAAAAATCAAATCGATCCTCTCTAGCTGCTGAGGACTGCAAGACTGACTGGTGACATCAGGGGGAGTGGCTTTGCTTCTCAAGAAAGCTTGAAGTCAGCAGTCCTCAGTTGCTAAGGAGGATTGACAACCCTAACATTCCCTGGACTGGCCTGGAGAAGCGATAAGGAAGTGGCCCTTTGGTACAGCGAATCTTAGGAACTGTTGATGGGATTTCCTGACGGGGATATGCAAGTAGGCCTCTGTCAAGTCGAGGGCTGTCAGGAACTCCCCGCTCCTTACGGCTGCGATGACTGACCGCAGGGTCTCCATCCTGAAGTGAGGGACCCTGAGACAGCGATTGACCTGTTTTAAGTCCAGGATTGGTCGGAAGGTGCCTTCCTTCTTTGGCACCACGAAGTAAATCGAGTATCGACATGAGCCACACTGGTCTGGGGGCACTGGCGTCACGGCCCCGAGTGCAATTAAGCGAGCGAGGGTTGATTCCACCGCTGACTTCTTTGCAGGGGTACCGCAGGGGGACAGAACAAAGGCTGGGGGTATCTGCTTTGAAAATTCGAGAGCGTAGCCCTCTCTGATCACCTCTAGTACCCATTGATCCGACGTGACCCGGGACCAGGCAGGAAGAAACTGTCTTAAACGTCCTCCTATGGGCAGCTCTTCCCCCTGGACCCCCGCGTCTTCATTGTTGTTTTCTAAGGGACGAGGAGGAGGAGAAGGAGGTCGCCCCAAAACCGCGACCTGCTCCCCGAAACCCTCGAAAGCCCTGGCCCCTAGAGGGGAAACGCCCCCTGGAAAAGGAACTGGATCTGGTGGGGCGAAACCTCCGGGAGTCCCTGGACTGGGTACGTGCCGGGGGGAGGGAGCGGTTTTGTTTCGGTCTATCTTCCGGGAGCCTGCCTCCCTTGGACTCGCCAAGATCCTTTACCGGTTTCTCTAAATCCTCGCCGAACAGCAGTCTCCCCTTAAAGGGGAGTCGACTCAGGCGAGCCTTCGAGGAGGTATCCGATGCCCAATTGCGTAACCACAGATATCGCCTGGCCGCCACCACCAAGGCCATGTTCTTTGCCAGGCTTCTGATGACGTCATACTGACTATCCACCAAGTAAGCTGTTCCAGATTCCAACCTGGTCACGTTGGTCCGCGTCTCATCTGCGGGGCTCTCGTCTGCAGCTGTTGTGACCACCTTAAACAGGCCCTAGCCACCCAAGCTCCGGAGACCGAGGCTTGCAAAGCGAGGGCGCTTACGTCAAAGGCTTGCTTCAGGAGAGTATCCAACTTTCTGTCTTGAGGATCCCTTAAGGCTGCACTGCCCTCCACTGGGATAGTGGTCTTCTTGGTGACTGCTGACACTGCCGCATCCACCCTGGGAGACTTTAGCAGCTCTTTGTCTGCCTCTGGGAGGGGATAGAGACGAAGCATGGACCGGACTCCCCTTAGGCTTGACTCCGGTTGGTCCCATTCTTCCTGGATCATCTGTCGCACCACTCTATGCACAGGGAAGACCTTCTGGGATCTTCTAATGGCTTGAATCAATGGATCCTCCAACGCTTCCTCCTCTGTAGGCGTATCGGAAACCATCATCATAGCCCTTCTCAACGAGTTACACCGGTCACACGAAAGGGGTGACATTACTATAGCTGTCTCATTAGATCTTTCCGCAGCCTTCGATGTCATTGACCACTGCACTCTCCTTTCCCGTTTATCTGATCTTGGTATACGGGGCACGGTACATCACTGGTTTCACTCCTTTCTCTCTTCCCGTTCCTTCGCAGTGCACACAGGCTCTTCCTCCTCCGCCTCCTTCCCCTTGCACTGTGGTGTCCCACAAGGCTCAATTCTCGCTCCGCTCTTGTTCAATATCTTTCTGGCCCCCCTTGCTCTTATCATACAACAATCCGGCTTGTCTGTCTACCTTTTTGCCGATGACATCCTTCTGGTTCATCATACGTCCTCTTTGACCCCAGATCTTTCGCCCCTCAATGACTGTCTTACCTCTATTGCTGACTGGTTCCGTGCTAATTTTCTCGTTGTCAACCCTTCTAAATCTGCTGCCATCTGGTTTACCTTCGGTGCCCCCTCCCCCAATTTGGCACCTTCCATGTCTCAATCATCTATACCCTTGGTCCCCACTCTCCGTTTAGGCGTAACACTGGATTCTGCCCTTTCCTTCCACCATCACATCTCTACTGTCGTGCGTAGTTCATTCTATCACCTTCGTAGGATCCGGGCTGTACGTTCATTTCTCCCTCTTGCTTCTCTCACAACCCTGGTTCTGTCCCTGGTGATCACTCGGATCGATTATTGTAACTCTTTCCTTGCAGGTCTCCCCCAGTACCAACTCCGTAGGCTACTACTGATACAGAACACTGCAGCACGCCTTATCACCTTCACATCCCACTGGGACCATATCACCCCCTGCCTTATCTCACTCCACTGGCTCCCTATCAAGGTCCGTTTCGTTTATAAGCTCCTCATCATCACTCACAGGGCCCTTCACACCAGCACCCCTCAGTATCTATCTGACCTCATCTTCCTTCAACCCACTCCTCGTTTGCTTCGTTCCGCACACGGAAACCAGCTCTTTTTACCACCCCCCACACAGGCCCGCCTTGAATTAACCCGTCACGCTGCCTTTTTCTTTGTTGCACCCGCTCTGTGGAATTCCCTCCCGCTCTCTCTACGGATCGAATCATCCTTTTCTGATTTCAAAACACTCCTTAAGACCTACCTTTTTTGCCAGGCCTTTGATCTTCCCTTCCCCCCAGTTACCCCTAGCTAGCTGACATTCCTCCCACCAATGAACCTTTGCCTCCTACCCTTATTAATTTCCCTAGCTAGTTTGTCCTCCGGTTATCCCTAGTTAGTTTGCCATCCCTCCTACCAATGAACTTTTGTCCCTTACCCCTATTACCTTCCCTCTTCCCTTTCTTCCCACCTCCGTTCCTTCCCCCATCTTCCATCCCATTTTTGGTTGTCCATGGTTTGTCTCAATGTGTTGTCAGACTAATTGTCCTATTTGTTGTTTGTTGGACTCTCTTCTGCTTCTTTTTCTTTTCTTGTTTTTTTCTTTTCTTTCCTGTCACAATACTGGCGTTCTTTTTCTGTTTCCTTTAAGCAGTGCCATTTTGTTTTATTGTACACCGCCTTAACACTTTGGTATTAGGCGGTATATCAAGCACACTGAATAAAGATAAAGAAGATAAAGATAAAGATATTGAGGGCCTTCAGGGACTCGTTAATCAATGCCGGGAGCTCCTCCCGACGAAATACTCTAATTATCCTAGCTTGGTCTTCTTCTGGAATCTCCCCTTCCTCTAGCTCCTCTTCATCCTCGCCAAAGTCCTTGTCCGAGGGCGTCTCCTCCGGAGATCCCTGAGAGAGGGTCTCCTCTTCGCTCATCCGGGGGCGCTTCGGTGGGATGTCGGAATCTGGATTGTCCGCCCTCGAGGGCCTGGCTGGCTTGACCTCCGCTGCCGGAG
Source organism: Ichthyophis bannanicus (assembly GCA_033557465.1). Taxonomy (NCBI): domain Eukaryota; kingdom Metazoa; phylum Chordata; class Amphibia; order Gymnophiona; family Ichthyophiidae; genus Ichthyophis; species Ichthyophis bannanicus. The sequence continues at coordinate 1,499,360,003 of CM066032.1, read as the reverse complement.
GCGCCGCTCCTCCTGCCCCTGAACTCTGCTTACGTAGGCAATATGCCTTGTGGAGTAAGAGGATGAAATCCGGGGAGAAGAAATCCCCTGCCCCGTCTTCCCCCGCCGGGAGGGGGGAGGGGGATAGGGAAGGGGTGGGCAAGTCCGCGGACGTAGAAGGAGGGGCTTGCGACCCCCCCTCCCTTACTGGGAGTTCGTCTGACCCCTGAGATGGATGGGCCATGGTTAAATTAATGTCCTGCTCCGCTGAGGCCGCCAACGCGGTACAGCTCCTGCAGATACCTGTCTCTGCGGATGTACCCCTGCGTATTCCACAGGAAAGGCAGCAGGACTTGGTTGACATGACCCGGAGCTGTGGACTTTCCAGTACCAGTCCTCCAGTCCCGGAAGGGAGGGTCTCCCCCTAACATGGAGATAGCTCCCTCCCTGGTCAATAGACCCGAGGTTTCCCCCAAGAGGAAAACAAAGGAGAGAAACCGCTTATTAACCTTGAGGTAATAAAACAAATGAAATAAATAAAGGGAGAAATAACCACTTCAAATGCCAATGAGAGACAAATTAACTCAAAATTAAATCTAAAGTTAAAATTAAATTTAAAGATAAAATTAAAATTAAAGATAAAATTACAATTACATCCCTTTCTCAATTAGTACTTGCGGTTTTCAATGCTGTGCTGAGTTTCCGTGTCGATTCAGAGATGTACACCCGTTGGCTCTACACGTGGTAGGCCTCACCACATGGAGCCAGAACGGGGAACTCCGAGACTCTCCTCCGGCAGGAGCCTGACTCTCCTCCTGCCCACCGGAGCCGAAAACGTTCGCTTTCCGTGTGGATCGCTGCCTAAACGTTCCCCCGCGGTCCCCGAAGAGACCGGATTTCGCCGCCACGTCTTTCTGTTCCCGGACGGGTCTGGCGGTACCGGCAGGCCAGCGATGCTGCCTCAAGCGCTCAGCCTCCAGGGGGGCTTCGGCGCAAGGCAGGGGCGATCAGCGTATCTCAGCAGCAGAGAAGGGTAGGTGGATCCTCCTCGATGCTACGAGCCGCGGCTCTCCTCCGACGCCCGATCCGGTGGGGAGGGGGGGGAGGAGGGAGAGGAGAGAGCAGGAGGAATTAAAGAGCCAGAGCCCTTGAAATTAAAATTAAGTACAAATCAGTACAGAACTGCAGGAATAAATAAAAGAAATCAATGCAAAGCAGAATAAATGAAATAAATGAAAAAAAATGCAAAGTAGGACTCCAGTAAGCCCCAGGCTTACGGAACCCTCCAGCTGCTTGGAGGCTGAGATTACTGGAGTTGGTGGGTGGTCTCAGTGGTATTTATACCGCTCCACCTCCAAAAAGGTTGGGCTCAGCCTCCAAGCTGCTGGAAGGGTTACGCAACCCAGAAGTAAAGGGACTGGACTGGAGTGACGATAAGGAAAAGGAGGATTCTTTTCAGCCAATCCTCGACCTCAAGCAGGTCAATCGTCTGCCGGTGCCACATTTTCACATGGAGACGCTAAGGTCAGTTATAGTGGCAGTCTGTAAGGGGGAGTACTTAATGTCCCTCGATCTCATGAAAGCATACCTGCATATTCCCATCTGCCCGGCCCATTAGCAGTTCCTCCAGTTTGCAGTGCCAATGGGCCCCTTCTAGTTTCAAGCGCTGCCGTTCGGCCTAGCGATATCCCCCTGTACCTTCACCAAGATCATGGTCGTAGTGGCTGTGGCACTCTGCAAGGAGGGATTTCTCATTCACCCATACCTCGACGACTGGTTGATCCGGGCCAAGTCCAAGGAGGAGAGTGAAAGGGCGATGACCAGAGTTGTGGATCTCCTGCAGAGCCTCAGCTGTGTATCAACCTGGCCAAGAGCAGGTTGGCTCCGGCCCAGGTGAATGAGTACCTCAAAGCGCAGTTTGACACCTGCAGGGGCAAAGGTTTCTTGCCAGATCACCACACGCAGGGACTTTGGTGCTTGTTGCGCCAGTTCTTAGTGACGGTGGAGCCTTTGGCCTGGCACTATCTCCAGGTGCTGGGGACCATGACGGCAACACTAACTCATCCTATGGGCAAGGGCCCACATGAGACCATTGCAGCAGGCTCTACTCTGTCGCTGGTCTCACCAGCGTCATCCATTGTCAAGGCGGCTTCCCTTTCCACTGGCAACCAGAAGGGCCCTCAGGTGGTAGCTCCATCCAGGAAATCTGGCAGAGGACATGCCTCTAGAGCCTCCGCAGTGGATCCCGCTGACAACAGATGCCAGCCTGTCTGGCTGGGGAGCCCACTGCAAGGGATGCCCTGTCCAGGGGTGCTGGAGCCCTCACAAAACACACTGGTCTGCAACACTGCGCTCGAATGGTGCAAGTCTTATCTAGACGGAAGATGGCAACATGTAAAATCCGGATTAGAAGAATCAAAACGCTTCCATCAAACACAAGGTGTGCCGCAAGGTTCCTCTTTGTCATCTCTCATGTTCAATATATACATGCAACCCATCTGCAGTATCATTAGATCATTTAACGTGAGCTGTTTGATATATGCTGATGACATACTCTTATACATGCCGTTCTCTACAGATCAAATGAACCTTACACCCATGGTAGACTGTTTCAATGCGGTCTCAGAATGGCTCCAATCTCAAAACCTCCGTATTCAGCACAAGAAAACTGAGGTGCTCTTCATCGCGAGAGACCCCAACTTTACTCCTCCATACCATGTAAGAGTCAAGGAAGCTGACCTGCAAACTAAAGATACAATAAGATACCTTGGAGTCACCTTGGACCAACGTCTTGATATGAAATCACACATAGGCAATATAGTAAAAGCTGTATATTTCAAAATCCGTACGCTCAGGCATCTGCGCTCCTTACTGGATCCGGACGATTTCCGGACTATATACCAAGCACTAATCTTACCCCATTTCAACTTTGCCAATGCCATCTTACAAGGTCTCCCTCAATCTACACTGAGCCCGTTACAGCTGGCCATGAATGCTGCAGCAAGGGTCCTCCACGGAGCCTCCAGAAGTGACCACGTGACTCCCATACTGAAGCAGCTTCACTGGCTCCCCATACACGGAAGGCTTATCTTTAAGACCTTACTCCTCACATTCAAGGCCATCAATGGCCTCTCATCTTCTTCACTTACAGAACTCATTCACACAGTGCCTCCCAACAGATCTAGAAGAGCAACAGCTGTAAACTCGCTAATAACCCCAAAGGCCTTGACAAAATGCAACAGTACAATGGCAAATAGGGCCTTCAGTCTTTGCGTCCCCAGATGCTGGAATGCTCTACCACCCGACATTCGTGCCATTGTAGACCTAACTCAGTTCAGGAAGGCACTCAAATATCACCTTTTCCTCCAATACTACCCAGTCAGCAATGAAACCTAGGTAACCCCACCTAAGTAACCATATGTTAATTCTGATACAGTGTCAGCACCCCGCCTGTAGATTTATGTACATATTTTACTCATGTTATCTTAGCCTTTACTCTTGTTCTTTGTAAATATTTTATGTAGATAGTTCACCCATGTTATCCAAGTTTGTACTCCTCTTCTCTGTAAAACCGAATAGCTTGTTGTTCTGTTCATTTTGTTATAATGTAAACCGCGCTGATATCGAATAGTGCGGTATATAAGAAATTGTAATAAATAAATAAATAACAGGCTAGAGATGCAGACGGTGGCACTGGCACTCCAGACCTTTGAGCGGTGGTTGCAGGGAAAGGGGTCTGGGTTTTCTCAGACGTGACCACAGTGGCCTACATCAACCGCCAGATGGGCGCAGGCAGCACCTCCTTGGAGAAAGAGGCAGAAAGATTGATGGAGTGGGAAGAGGCCCATCTTCAGGTGTTGTCAGCGGCGCATGTTGCTGGGATTGAGAACGTCACGTTGGACTACCTAAGCCGGGACCCAAGTGGATCACAGTGAGTGGGTGCTCTGCCCAGAGGTTTTTAAGCAGGTGGTGAGCTGTTGGGGCCGTCCAATCATGGACCTCATGGCAAGGTGGGGTTCAGCCAAGGTGAGCTGTTTTTCAGTAGAAGGCATGAAAGGATTCGGAGGGCTTGGGCGCTCTGGTTCAGAGGTGGCCCATGGGGGTCTACTGTATGTGTTTTCCCCATGGGCACTCATAGGCAGGGCGTCCAGTGAATAGAGGCTAATCTGGGATTGGTCATCCTAATAGCCCCTGATTCAAGACGCCAGTGGTATGTTGACCTGGTGCGTCTGCTAGCGGATCGTCCATGGAGGCTCCCAGTGTGAGACGATCTCTTAACCCAGGGACCGGTCCGAATGCCTCAGGTGGATAGATTCTTGCTTACGGCATGGCTCTTGAAAGGGCAATCCAGTCTGGAAATTTCAACCTTGTTTAAGGCTCAGAAGAGTTCTACCTGTCTCTCATACGTCAGAGTATGGCGTATCTTTGAGGGGTGGTGCACAGACCAAGAGAGCCAGCCTTCTGCTGCGACCGTTCCAGATGTCTTAGCATTCCTGCAGGTGGGTTTCGAGAAGAGCTTAACCGCCAGCTCTTTCAGAGTGCAATTGGCAGAGATTTCCTGTTATTGGGAAAAGTCCAGAGGAAGTCGTCGTGCGATTTCTGCAGTCGGTGGTCCTGCCCTGGGACCTTAATTTGTTATTAGCATCTCTGAGTGGGGGAGCTCTATGAACCGTTGGGTTGGGCTTCCCTGTAGGATGACGCTTAAAACTGTATCTGGTGGCAATTTACTCGGCAAGACAGATTTTGGAGCTGCAGGCCCTATCTTGCCAGCCTCCATTTCTTTCTTTTTCTAAGGAGAAGGTGGTACTGCGGACGGTGCCTTCCTTTTTGTCCAAGGTGGTATGTCTTTCATTTGAATCAGGCGGTCTCCCTTCCGTCCCTGGTGAGTGTGGGAGAGGAGACCACAGATTCACATTTGCACCTCTTGGATGTTCGAAGAGTGCTGAGACGATACTTGGAGAACAAAGACATTCCGCAGATTGGATAGGCTGTTTGTGGTGTTCGGGGGACCGTGCAAAGGAGAGGCGGTGGCCAAGGCCTCCATTTCCAGGTGGATTAGAGAAGTGATTGCTTCGGCGTATATTCTGAAGGGCAAGCCAGTCCTGGTGGGGTTATGGGCACATTCCACGCAAGCCCAGGCAGCCTTGTGGGCAGAGTTTAGTCTAGTGCCGCTGGAGAATATATGTAGGGCGGTGACATGGTCCTCCTTGCATACCATCGCTAAGCATTATCGCCTGGATGTCCAGGCGGCAGGGGATGCCTGTTTTGGTGAAGTGGTCCTATGGGTCGGTCTTGCTGGTCCCTCCCATTGACCGAACTGCTCTGTTACATCTCAGAAGTGCGGGACTGGAATGGAATGGAGGGACGACAAGGAAAGAGTAATTAGGCCTTACTTGCTAATTAGCATTCCTAGAGGAACTCCAGTCCAGTCCCGGATACCGCTCTGAGTGGGTATGTATGAGATACTGTTAATGCGATCCCGGCTCAAAGGATAAGGTTCAAAGGATACAAGGGTCAGGAATTTTGTTCTGCACACCTTTCAAGTCGGGGGCAGAGCAGGCGAGATGTCTGCCCCTCGCTATTTGGCCTTGGTGGCGAGTCGAGTCACAGGTAAGCCTCCTCCACGCCAGAGGGGGGGGGGGGGGGTGTCCCTTCCAGGAGGGGGGGGGGGAACAGATTTGTTCTTAAGTAGTTAAACCAATCTAACTGCAACTCTATATGTTTCTCCACCAAGTCTGGTTTGTTAATAGGTTATTGGAGCTGGTGGGAAGTGCCAGCAGTATATGTATACCAGGGTCAAAGATATGACATGCTCAGTCTCCAAGCTGCTGGAAGAAGGGCACTACTCAGAAGTGTGGGACTGGACTGGAGTTCCTTCAGGAATGCTAATTAGCAGATAAGGCCTAATTACTGGAGGGACACCAAGGAAGACCGTTTTCACATTTTCTATAGCAAAGTTTAATAAATCAGGCTCAATGGGCCACTGCACAGTGCTAACAGAAGGACCCACTCTTCCTCCTCCCTTTATTTCAGGGATCTTCAACTCCAGTCATGGAGGGCAGCAAACCAGTCAGAATTTCAGGTTATCCCTAATGAATATGCATGAGAAATTTGAATACAATGGGGCAGTGCAAGCAAATGTGTCATGCATATTCATTAAGGCATCCTGAAAACCTGACTGGTTTACGGCACTCCGAGAATGGAGTTGGAGATCCCTGCTCTATTCCCTCTCCAGAGTGTGTGTGTGGGGGGGAGGGGTATGGAGGTAGGCTGGCCTGTCTGTGGGGGTGAGGGGTGCCGAATTGGGGTGCCTGATGCAAGTGTGTGGTGGGAAAGGGTGCACCTTTTGCACATTACACATTTCCCATGCATTATTTATTTATTTATTTATTTATTTATAGACTCTTATATACCGCACTATTAAGCATCAGCGCGGTTCACAAAAAATAGTGAGATACACAATTCAACAGTACTTTGTGTTTACAGAAAACAGGAGAATATAACTCGGATAACAGGGTATATAATTAATAAACATAGTCATAATATCATGATGGCTTCAGTTTTGTGTGTATGTGGTCTGTGGGGTATCTGTATTGTATGTGTATGAGTGGAAGGTCTGTGGGTTGGTTGAGATGTCTTTATTGTTTACTGGATAAGATAAAAGGAAGAGGTAGTGTTTCAAAGCTTTGCGAAACTGCAAAAGGTCCCATACTCCCCATGCATTCATCTTTTCATTCTCCAACAGTATGCAGTATTCACACCCACTTCAACCCCTCTGCTCTTGTCCTTTCCCCACCCTCCATCTCTATTTCCACTCTTGCACTCATCTTGGTGTGATTATTTCTGAGGATCTCAAGGTGGCAAAACAGTGCAACAAGGTAGTGGCAAAAGCCAGGAGGATGTTGGGTTGCATACAAAGAGGAATTACCAGCAGAAAGGAAGAGGTACTAATGCCACTGTATAAGTCACTTCAGTTATGGTCTCCAAAACTGAGCACAGTATTCCTCACTTGGAATACTGTGTTCAGTTTTGGAGACCATATCTTGCAAAGGATATAAAAAGACTGGAAACTGTTCAGAGGAAGGCGACCAAAATGATTTGGAACCTGCGTCAGAAGCCTTGTGAGAAGAGACTTGAAGACCTAAATATGTACACTCTGGAGGAGGGGAGATATGAAGAGAAATAATGAACCTCTTCCAAAGATGAGGAAGGTATAAAACTAGAGGGCATAACATGAAGCGGCAAGGGGGTAAATTGAAAGGCAATTTCAGGAAATTCTTTTTCACTGAAAGGGTGGTGGATGCTTGGAATGCCCTCCCGATGGAAGTTGTGGGGGCAAATATAGTGACAGAATTCAAGATGGAATGGGACAGACACAGTGGATCCCTTTACAGCAACAGGATAAAATCAAAATAAATGTAACTAATTTCTCAACAAATAGGGGTGTCCTACATGCAGCGGTGGGTTCACCCCTAAACAAAGACATGGGGAGGGGTGGCCTTGCACAGAGCGGGAGGTGCACCTACTCTTGCCATCTTACTGGGCAGACTATGGACCATACTGGTCTTTATCTGCCGTCATTTACTATGTTACTATATCTCCTACCCTCCAACCACCCCCACCCTTAAAAACACCCCTGCTGCCCCTTTAAATTTCTTCAACAGTCTGTACAATATCCCTGCCTCCGATCTTTTTTTCTGCAGGCTTCAGCAGTCACTCTTCCTGCAGGGATTCCATCTTCCATGGGCAGAAGGGCTGCAAAAGACTACCGTGGCTGAGACTGAGCTGTTTGCCTGCAGGGGATCCCATCTTCCATGGGCAGATTCCACCGGTGTCTGCGACCCTTCTGCCCAAAGGGATCCCATCTCCTGCATGCAAACTCTACTGGTATCTCAGCCTTGTGCAGCCCTTCTGCCTGTAGGAGATGAGAACCCCTGTCCTCCCACCCAGGCACAGAGCACTGCCCCATGTGTGATCTGAACCTCAGGTTGGAGTTTGTGGTTGCCATGGCAACCTGGCAGCTGGAGTTTGAGTTTATAATATTAAATCAGTCATTTTGTCACTACTTAATGAAAAGTATTTTTTTTAACACACAATTTATAATAGTGTGTTATTTTGATTAAAAGACACATGCAGAAGTTTGCATTTTTGTGCACAAAGTTCTGCCAGGATTAACTTATGGGAATGAGACAATTTGGGAACGAGAATTAATTTGTTAAATCAGATCCCCAAAGCCTGAATTCTCACATTTAGAGTCTGATGTTAGTAAAAACAGAACTATTGCTCTATCATAATAGAAACTACTGCTGCAAAAAAGTGGGTGGTCACTGGATAGCAGAGTTTTTTCAGGAGCTGCTGCTCCTAGGAATCCAGGAGCTTGGATTTCAAATCCTGCTCTACTTATACAGTGCTACAGCTTTATTATTTTCAAAATCAAAACTTGTATATAGACAGCAGAAGAAATATTAAGGAATAAAATAGTACACTCTCTCTCCAACCCATTTCGGATGTACCGCATAAACTTCATCATTTATCAGGATGACAGAGTTCTCAACATGGCTACCACATACACTAGCTATGAGTCACTTTTGCTTTTATTCTCCCATGTACACAGATGGAGCCTTCATCCAAAAAAGGCTTGAAACACACCACAAATACTGCAGGGTTATTTAGTTATAGGTTTTAGACAAATATGCTAATACTCTAGTCTAGTGAACTCAACTAGCGTGCAAACTGCCACAAAAAAATTAAAAGTAAAATGTAGTAACATACAAAATTAATAGGCTGTGATGATATTTTGCAACACAACCTGTGAAAATTCTCAATGTTTCTAATCAAAAATAGTGCAAGTCAGTTTTGAATGTAAATTTCATACTAACCAATAAATAGGCTCAAAGCCATCTTAGTGAATGGGGTGGATGGATTCATTCCAGAAATTAGAACTACCCCTAAATTATAATTATTGCCTCATCTCATCCACATTCTTTTCAAATAAGCAGTCAAATCAAACCCTAACTTACAAGGAAATTAAATGCAGACTTTAATACATACGTATCTCTAGGGGTATCAGGTTGTGCCATTAGTATGAGAAACCCAATGAGCACTGCATAGGTTCACTGAAACCCCACTGGACTATAGCAAAGTACAAAAACCAAACAGCTGAAGAGGAAGAAATCCATGAAAACATGCTTACCTTTGGAGGATTAAATGGATAGGTTTCTGGAATTTTTATTTCCAACTGATAACGTCCACCTATAAAGAAAAAAACCAATCATGCACAAGGATTAAAATAATTTTTTAAAAAATGACACATTAGCAGTCTAAATATCAGGCTTAAAACAGTCAAAAATAAAGTTGCTTCTCTGTAACAGGTGTTCAAGGGAGGCCAGTACATCATTGCTGTTCAGCATTAACATTGTTCATGATCTTTCCAGCAATTTGTTTTTGTGGAAAACCTCTGCCATGCACAGCAGCTCCTTCATTTCCATGGTATACAGTAAATAGTTCACAATTACTGCAGTGCCTTATATGTGATAATCAAGCAAATCTCCCACATCCCTAGGAAAGAGTAGTTACTCACCTGTAACAGGTGTTCTCCAGGAGCAGCAGGAATCAGTCCTCACATATGGGTGACGCCGACGGAGCCCTCGCGCGGAGCATTTCCCCAGCTTTCAAAGAAAGCCTTTGGGAATTGCAGCGCGCATGCGCGGTCCCCTTCCCGCCCAAAGGTGCCATCTTGCTCAGTCTGATGACATAGCTAAAAGACAGCAAAAAATTAGCAAAAATAAATCACGACTGCAGCTCCAAGGGGAGGAGGGAGGGTTGTGAGGACTGATTCCTGCTGCTCCTGGGGAACACCTGTTACAGGTGAGTAACTACTCTTTCTCCAGGACCAAGCAGGAAGTCAGTCCTCACATATGGGACTCCCCAGCTTAAGGCTACCGGAAACCATAAGCGGAAAAAATGAGCTCCCTCGAGCTCGTCAGCACAGAAGGAAGGAATCTTCTCTGAAAACGCCCCCGACCGGTAGCCCAACATCAGGGCCGGAGGGTAGGAGTTGCCTAAACCCCAAAGAGATTATGGAGTACTGCCTGTCCGAAAGCACTGTCCCTGCGGGACTCCCTCTCAAGGCAGTAATGGGCCGCAAAAGTCTGGCTTGAAGACCAAGTAGCGGCCCGGCAGATGTCTGCCAACGGAACAGAGCGGAGATGAGCCACTGACGCAGCCTTCCCCCTGACACGATGAGCCGTGACTCGACCCTCCAACGAGAGGCCGGCTACCCCATAAGCCCAGGCGATACAGTCAGCAACCCATATGGACAACGTACGCTTGGAGAGAGGGAGCCCCAACTTATAGGGGTCAAAAGAAACAAAAAGCTGAACAGCCTTTCGATGCTCCCACGTACGGTCAAGGTAGAAGAATAACGCCCTCCTACAGTCCAAGGTATGCAAGACCAGCTCAGCCCGGTTGGCATGCGGCCTGGGAAAGAAGGTCGGAAGAACCACCTCCTGATTGAGGTGAAAAGGTGAGACAACTTTAGGAAGAAACTTAGGGTGAGTCCGTAGGACTACCCTATTCCTGTAGAACCTAGTGTAAGGTGGATCAGACACTAGTGCCTGCAGTTTTCCAGGAGAGAAAACGGAGAGGGCAGGTAGCCATAGGTTCAAAAGGCGGACAAGTAAGCCGCTGTAAGACCACATTCAGATTCCAGTCAGAGGCCGGTGGACGCAAAGGAGGCTTAAGCAGAAGGCGGCCTCTGAGGAAACAGCCACCAAAGGGTGGTTGGAAAGAGGCCTGCCGTCCACCGGCGCGTGGTGTGCTGAGAGAGCACTAAGGTGAACTCGGACAGAGTTAGACTTAAGGCCCAGATTGGAGAGGTAGAGCAAATATTGCAACACTACCGCTACCAAGCATGAGAAGGGATTCTCACTGTGCTGAGCACACCATGCGGAGAATCTACGCCACTTAAGAGCGTAGGATTTCCTGGTGGATTGACGTCGAGAGGCCAAGACTACGTCTTGCACCTCTCGAGGTAGTAGTAGGGGAGCTAGGACTACCCTTTCAGCAGCCAGGCCATCAGATGAAGGGACTGGAGGTTGGGGTGGAAGAGAGTCCCCTGATCCTGAGACAGGAGATCGTGTTGAAACCCCAGAGGAAGAGGTGTGTCCACCGCCAGTTGTAGCAGAAGCGAGAACCACGGTTGCCTCAGCCACCTGGGGGCTATGAGAATCAATGAAGCCCCGTCCCTGAGGACTTTGAACAGCGTTCTGGACACTAGTGGTGTGGGAGGAAACGCATACAGTAGGCCTGCAGACCACGAGATCAGAAACGCATCCGCTGCTACTCTGAGAGGATGCGGTTGTCTGGAGCAAAATCTCGGGAGTTGCCGGTTCAGAGGACTGGCGAAAAGGTCCATGGTGGGGAGCCCCCACTTGAGAAAGACCTGCTGAACCACCAATGGGTTCAATCTCCATTCATGTGGTTGCAGGAGCCGGCTCAGTGTCTGCCAGGCAATTTTCCTGACCTGGGAGGTAGACAGCCTTGAGAAGGATTCCATGATTGACAGCCCAAGAGCACAGTCGTTGTGCCTCCTGACAAAGAAGGAAGGAGCCTGTGCCTCCTTGTTTGTTCACATAGAACATGGCAACTTGATTGTCCGTCTGGACCAGTACAGACTGGTAAGAGGCGAGAGAAGGCTCTCAGAGCTAGGCGTATCGCCTGTAGCTCCAGGAAGTTTATCTGTTGAGTAGCCTCCCAAGGGGTCCAGAGACCCTGAGTACATGTCCCTTGGCAATGTGCTCCCCAACCGAGAAGAGAGGCATCGGTTGTTAGCACCTGAGTATGCGGAGGGGATTGAAAAACCACTCCGAGCACCAGATTCGGAGATGAAGCCACCATTGCAGAGAGGAGACCAGGAGGTCGGAGATCCTCACCGAGTCCGCTAGGCCCCCTGTGGCTTGATGCCACTAAGTGCGAAGGCTCCACTGAGCAGGTCGCATGTGCAGGCGGGCATTGGGGGTGACATGAACCGTGGAAGCCATATGGCCGAGTAGTCTCAGGAATTGCCTGGCAGAGACCAGGGAATTGCTGCGAAACTGGCTGGCCAGATCCATTAGCCTGTGGGCCCTGTCCAGAGGCAGAAAAGCCTTTGCTTGAAGAGTGTCTAGTCTGGCCCCTATGAACTCTAAGTTCTGGGACGGGAGCAAAGTGGACTTTGCGAAATTTATGACAAACCCCAAGTGCTGAAGCAGAGCCACAGTGCGAAGGGTGGCTTGGTTAGCCTCTTGGGAAGATTGGCCCCTTATGAGCCAGTCGTCCAGGTACGGAAACACAAAGAGACCCTGAAGCCTCAGGTAGGCCGCCACCACTGCCAGGCACTTGGTGAACACCCTGGGAGCGGAGGAGAGGCCAAAAGGTAGTACTCTGTACTGATAGTGGTTTCCTCCCACAACAAACCTGAGATATTATCTGTGGTCTGGATGGATAAGAATGTGAGTATACGCATCCTTTAGATCTAAGGAGCATAGCCAGTCTCCCTGCTGGAGGTAGGGCAGCAGGATTCCAAGGGTAAGCATCTTGAAGTTTTCCCTCTCCAGGAACTTGAGGTTTCGCAAGTCTAGGATGGGTCTGAGGCCTCCTGTTTTTTGGTACCAGAAAGTACCTGGAATAAAAGCCTTGACCTCTCAGGTGGTGGGGCACCGGTTCCACAGCCTGATCCTTTAGCAGACTTGCTAACTCCTGAAGGAGTAGGTCCCTGTGCAGAGGGGGTCTTGGAGGCTCCCCTGGAAAATAGGAGGGAGGTACCTGGTGAAAATGGAGAAGATAGCCCTTTTGGACTATATGAAGAACCCAGGTATCTGATGTGACGGCTGACCACCTGTGGGCAAAGTGGGCCAGCCGGCCTCCTGTGCTGAGAGAAGCCAGCTGAGGAGAAGAGGCTATGCTGTTTGAGTCAAACCCCCCCCCCCCCCCCTGCTGAGCAGGGGCTGGTGTAGGTGGCTTGGGGGCCTTCTGCCTACGGGGCCCTTGACCCTACACCTTCGCCTGCTGACCCTGCTGGGGAGCTGCAGAGGCCTGATAATGAGGGTATTGTTTATAGGCAGATGACTTCCTCGGGTAAAAGGACTTTTTTCCCCGAGCCCTTCTTCTGAGAAGGGGGCAGAGGTTTTCCTGGAAAGCCTAGTCCTGGTCAGAGTCTCGGTCTCGAGTTCTGCAGCCTTTTCAGCCATGGGCTTGCCAAAGAGGTTTTCACCTCGGCAGGGGACATCGACCAACTTGTCTTGGACCCATGGCTCGAGGTCGGATGACTGTTGCCAAGTCTGTCGGCGGGCACCGATGCCGGCCCCGGCTACTCGGGCCGAAGCCTCGAAGCCATCGTAGGCTGCTCAAGAGATAAACTTCGAGCACTCTCGAATACCGGTGGACAAGGCTTGGAACCTCTGCAAAGGTTCCTCGGAGAGACCAGCAGAGAACCCGGCAATCTCCTTTGCCAGGTCTCGGAGGTACATGCCCATGTAGAGCTGGTAAGTCTGGACACGGCAAGCAAGCATAGAGCCCTAGAAGCACTTCTTACCGAGGGCATTCAGGTTCCGGGCCTCACGGCCAGGAGGCACCAAGGAGTGCATCTTCTGACTTTTCAGTCGATGCATGGCCGATTCCACAACCATGGAGTGGTGCGGTAATTGTGCCTTTTGGAACCCGGGGCTCTTGCGGACTCGATAAATGGAATCGACCCGCTTGCTTAACACCGGCGTCGAGGCCGGGGTCTCCCACATGCGGAAGAGCAGCCGCTACAGCATCGGAGGAACCGGAACAGTAAAGGCCTCCTTCGGGGGAGAGTCATACTGGAGGGCCTCGAGCTCCTTGGCTCGAGGCTCCTCCACGGGATCCGCGGGGAAGGCCAAGGCCTTGGGCATATCCCGCACGAAGTCCGAGAACCGGGTATCCTCCGGTGGGGATCGTCTCCGAGGTTCGGACTCGGGCGAGTCCGATGGGACACACCGAGTCCGATGGGTGTCGGGTGACTCTTCGTCCTCCGTCTCCCAGCCCGACTCCTCGGAGGAGGAATCGAGTGGCTCCGGTCGGGCGGGCACCGATGCCCTCCGCCCCGACGCCGAGGGTATCGGCGTTGACGACCTCAGCCCCGAACGGGAGGTCGAGGGAGACCGTGGCCGAGGATCGACTCGAGCCCGCATGGACACGAGGATCGGCTCGGCCTCCGGGGTTGACAGACGTCGAGGTCCCGGTGGTCGGGGCAGATGCACTGGTGAGACCAGCGATCAATGCCCGCTGCTGTTCCATGAAGGCAGCGAAGCTGTTCTCCAAGGCCATCAACCTGAGTCCGAGCTCAGGGGACCCAGCAGCCCCTGACTCGGCCCCGACAGCGTTGGGCCCGACGTCGGCTCCCTCGGAGGAGAGTCCACGAGGACAACAGCACTTACATGTCCAGGAGACTCCATCTCGACACGAGGATGCTTGGCAGGCCTCTCTGACTCCGAAGACCCGGGGCGGCTATCGGGACTATGTGACCTGGCCCTCGAGGAACCAGGTGCGTCCACTGACACCGCCCTCGCGGGCTTCTTCTTCCTGCGATGTTCCCGCAAAGGAGACCCCCGCTCAGAGGAACCCCGACGCTGCTCGGGGCCGGAGTCCCGAGACGTCGAGGCCTCTGACGAAGTCCGGGCCCGGCTGGACGCGGAGTCAGAAAAAATTCGATCCTTCTGGTGCTGCCGACTCATCGCCTTTGAGGACATTTTGCCACACGGACCACAGATCGGGTCATGATCGGGTCCGAGGCAACAGAGGCAGCAGTCGTGTGTGTCGGTAAGAGACATAAGTTTTACATCGATCACACTTCTTAAACCCGCTGGTAGCCATCGGGGGAAAAAGGGCCCCTGCTAGGTCAAAAGACCAGGCTGCCAGGGAAAAAAGAAAAAAGTCGCGAACGCCAGTCACAAAGGACAAAAACCGAAAAAGAGAGAAAAGGACTCGATACCGGCGTATCGGTCCGAGCGGGAAAAGGATCCGGCGTCGAACCGGAGAAAAAAAAAGAAAAATAGGGAAAATCAACTTTTTCCTCGGCGAAAAACGAACTACGTCCGTCGGGCTCCGCGGAAAAAAGAAGACTGAGCAAGATGGCACCCTTGGGCGGGAAGGGGACCGCGCATGCGCGCTGCAATTCCCAAAGGCTTTCTTTCAAACCTGGGGAAATGCTCCGCACGAGGGCTCCGTCGGCGCCGACGTCACCCATATGTGAGGACTGACTTCCTGCTTGGTCCTGGAGAACAAGATGGTCTTCTACAGCAAAACTTGACAAATACCAGACACCAAGTCACCATGGTGCCCGAGATTCCATGAGAAAATTTTGAGCAGCAGCTCCTGAAAAAACTCTGCATGGTTGTGTGCACTGTTCCCTCTAAGCTGTGCAAGTGCGCGCGCGCACACACCTCGCCAAGCGAGCGCACATACTTTATAACAGAGCGCACAAAAATTACAGTTCTGATTCTGATAGAAAACACAGACGTCTTAAAATTTAAAAGTTGTTGTGTATTTACGGTTTTCACAAGTTCTACAATATTTTCTAGTGCAATCAATGGGGTGTACATACTGTATTCTGACGTGTAGTCAAATTTTAAAGTATATAACTCCGAGTCGTTGTGGCACACAAAAATTTAACCTTCCTTCAAAAGCTGCACAGCTGATATTTTATGCACACACAGCCTACAGAAAATTAGAGGGAACATTGGTTGTGTGGTAGAGAAAGTTCAGGCTAATCTGGCAGTTTGAAGTCTGGGGTGAAGTATGTGGGGGGCTATATGAGAAAGAAAGAAAGACTAGGGGAAGCTTGGGGAGAGGGGTCAAAGAGTGGATGAAAGCGAGGTGCAGAGGTATATGTTTTGCTTCACATATCACCAAGCCATGGTGATATGTGAATTAAAAAAGGAAGCTGTCTCAGGTGCAGCTATAAAGGGTCACTGGGGGTAGATGAAGGGGAAGGGGTGGAGCCACCACATTCTTTTGGCACTGTGCAGTGGCACATTAAGGGCATGATTTATTAAGCATTCTTTTCCCCATAGAAAATAGGAACAATGTCTTAGCAAAAACATTTTTTTTGGGGGGGGGAGCCGGGATGGTATGTGCACTGTGACTTAGGTCTCGGCAGCCAGCCCCTACATTTTTAGGCTGGATCCTAGATTACAAGAAAATCTGTCAACAGAACAGCAAACTCTTCAGTAAATCTGGACTACTTGTTCTCTCTCTTTTTTTTTTTTTTTTAAGGAATGTGAGGGAAAGCAAAAAATGGAAATTACACTTACCTGGTAATTGATGTTCCTTGAGGGAGTACAGTTCAGTCCTCCACCACTGGGTAGTGCACCTCCTCCTGCAACATGGAGACTGGACAAGTCAAACTTGTGACATCACCGGGTATATCCTGCTGGTCTTCTCCCATGATCCCCCAGTGACCTACTGTCAAAGCAGACTCAAAGGAGCAAACAAACAACCAGTTAAAGTACTAAATACAAAGCTATGCTTGAACTTCAACTTTAAAATCACAGGGCCCCAAAAAGAAAGGCCGAAAAACACCCTCCTCCGTGCCCCTGTCCCCCTGCGCACCAAACAGCAGAAGACAGAGAGCTAGAAGGAAGGAGAACTAAGGAAGAGTATAGGCAGAAAAGGTTGCTCTCGCGATTACCGGCCAATCAGAGCCCGTTGCCGACTCTAGGAACCGAAAGCATACTCGGAACTGACGCCTCGCGTCTGAAACATCCATCCCCGGGCGGGAATGAGGACTGAACTGTACTCCCTCAAGGAACATCAATTACCAGGTAAGTGTAATTTCCATTTCCTTATCGGTCCTACAGTTCAGTCCTCCACCACTGGGATGCACCAGAGCAGTAATCATTGGGAGGGACCTATCCAGTCGGCTCGGCCCCTAAACGAACAGAGCAGGCACCGACCCCAGCCCGCTCCTCACGTCAACAGGCGGTAAGCCACGACCGAGAGCCCACTTGGATCCTCTTCACTGGTGAAAACAGCACAGAACTCTGCCCCAAGCAGCGCTAGTGCTTCAGAAAGACAAACTCGCCATCGCAAACACACTGAATGCCCTAGAAACAGACCTACTGAGAAGGCTACCGGAGCTCCGCCTGAAAAATCCGCTTGAGCTCCCCCTTGGCTCTCGACCCCACCAGGGTGTCAAGTGTTAGCAACCGCTGCTCTCCCGCAGAACCCGCCTCCACGGAGGGACAGGCAGCAAAGAGACCTCCCAGAAAGCGACGGAACCTCACCTAAGGTCCAAGGAACGCAGGTTACAAGCAAAGTGTTCTTGCGTAAGTCCCAAACCGACAACTAAACAGGCACAGCCGGATTCCACGAGGGAGAACGGAACCGAGGTCCATCCAGACAGAGGTGGGAAGCAAAATGAGGGAAATGGAAAAACCACCAGCGTCAAACACCCTATTTGTCACACCTCTTAAGGGCTTTATTCTTTGCAACACAAAGTAGCTCTACAGCTATGTCCTGGACCAGTTGGAGTCTTTTTAATTGAGAATGTGGAATGCAGCTAAGCAATGAGTTGCAATAAATCAAGCGTGATCCACCAAGGGCATATAAGAGGGTGTCAAGTGCCCCAGAGTCCAGCGTTGTTTCAGAAGATGTGGAGTCTTACATGGTGTGACAAAAAAGAAAGGAGACTCTGGTAGCCACGCCCACGACGCAATGCCAGTAGGCCAACCGCTTACATCACCTGGATATGCCCTCCGGAATTGGAGGAACCATGCAGAAGTAGCAATCGCCGACGTGATCCATGGGCCCTCTCCAGATCATTGGAACCGCAAAAGACTTTGATGGTCTTTTCCCATCCATCCACAGCCTGAGATCTGCTACACATGTATTGCAGCATATGTGTGGCGCCTAGCTTTTATCCTGATCTTTTATTCTGCAGCCAAAATATAAATTGTAGGCTTTCTGAACCGCCACAGTCATATGCCATTTTTGTGATGTAAGTCACATCACCACAACTAGAGCAGAAATTATCTGCATGATTAACACCAGGACGAGGAATCGCCAAATATGCTGTGAGTGACCTATCGGTATAAAATAAATATGTCTTTTCTTTTCTTTTCTTTTTTTTTTTTACTGTCAAGCGAGGCAAATTTAAGTAGTGACTGCAGCAACTGGTTTTGGACAGTTATTTCGATTGGTTGCAAGTAAAGATTATGCAAGCTCAGGCAAATGTTGCAGAATACACTGGTAATGGTCCCCACTGACTAATGAAGAGCACATATCTTAGCAACCAGACCCAGTTGGCCATTTTCACTATGACCTCTGAAAGGCATAGAATGGACCGGGCCACGGCCCCGTACCAATGCGTCAACGCTATCCAGTAGCCTCATATGTCCTCTGCTAAACATCGACCCGTCGCCGCAGACTGACAGGTCGCCATGAGGTCCAATATGGGCTGACCGCATCTGAGCACACGCGGCGCGCACACCGCCTGATACAATCTCACTCCTCCGGCAAACACTCGGACCCCGCTAAGGACATTCGCCACCACAGTGTCCCCACCAAAACGCAGGCCGCCAAGGCTTCAACCGCACACGCTGTCCCTTCGCTCGGGCCACCCTGACCACCCGACCGACTCCACCCTGCCGATCGAAATAGGCCACCATCCCGGAGATCTCAGACAGCACCTACAGCGCTCGATCCGCTACCGTGAACGCCTGCCATGGCTGACGTACCGCGTACCGTTCCAGTCAGACGATGGAACACTGGGCGTGCTGCGTACACTAAAATGCCTTGTACATAAAGGATCCCCAAAATGTAGCTGAGTCTAACCACGCTCCGGCCAAGCTCCCGGAAGAGAGGGACAGAACCTTATAAAAAAAGAAGTGGGGACAATTAGGAAGGCTTTCCTGTTTGATTATTCTTTTTTTTTTTTGTTTGTTTTTTTTGTTTTTCCTTTTTACAACTCGATAAGGGCCACAAGGCACACAACCGAACAGGGCATTGTCCAGAGAATGCAAGGCCCCTCCTTCAGGCTGATTCCACAGCCTAAACCGCAGTCACCTTGGCTGATGCCGAGCAGCGCGGAAGCCAACTTGTAAGCCCAGCATATGAAGTATGCCTACTAGTACAGCATTCCACAATGGAGGGACATGTAACCGGACGGCTTTGAATATGAACCTACAGATATCCCGCGCTTGCTCCAAGACAAGCACTGTGCAGCCTACTGGTCTTCTCGGAGCACCGCCACGACCCGAAGACCTAAACCGGCCAGCAAAAGACGACGTACGCTGGGCCCGAAGGAACCTGGTTGAACGGATCCCAGCACTCCGTGTATCGTTAGGATCGGAGCCTCCCCCCAAGGACTCAGCCCTGGCTGGAACCGGCTGAGCATAACCCCAGGCCCTGTGGCGAGCCCCCACGAAGAAGTGGGACGCAACGATGCCTTGAGGAAAGGGAAGGCCCAATGGGTGAAGCAAGTTGCTAGCCGACCAAGGGAGTAAACCCCACACACGCACCTCAACGGAAGGTCGAAAGAACCGAGGATTCTGGTCCCACAGGTGCGCCTGCTAGCCTTTAACATACACCTCCGCAGGTACAAAAAACGTAAATTGTGAGCACCTTCAGGGGTAAGGGGAATAGACGACAGCCTCCGACTGTTGACCACCTTGTCTTGCACAACAGACAGCAGCACCCCACCAAACAAATGATTGGGAATATATGACCTCAGAACTCCAAGACAGAGGTAAAACAGTAGAACGTGCAGTGGACGTGAATTTCCAGATCTGCCAGCCCCCCTGCCCACATTGAGAAGAGGCAGAGAAGAACTGGACCGGCGGATCTGGAGGGGTGCCTCCTGGACAGCCGGGCCACCGAAGGGAAAGCTGATGACTGAGGCCCAAACTCCTCAGGATGGCCCCGTCTTGCATTGGCAACCCCATGCAACACCATGACAACCCCGCTCACGATATCCCAAGCGATCTCTGTCATTGCTGCAACAATCACCTGAGCATGAGATCACAGACGGAACACGGACATGCAGACGCACTCAAGGAGAGCGCACCTAAGTAGTATGAGCCTATCCAACATCCAGCACCACATGTCCAGGTGTCCCACTCCTGTCACCCAAAACGAGGATGCTTGAACCTAGGTGACCGTCATAGCAAAGACAGGGAGGCCTGACTGCCGCTATCAACCCTTCCAGGACCCTGGAACACTAAGCCCCGGACTGTGCCATCCAGCAACACTTCTCACGATCCCCAGCAGGGGCCTTTCCCCAGATGGCCCAGATGGGCAGTGTTCCCGCCAAATGGGCAAGCTGCGCTCTGATAACATAGTGCAGAAAACCAAATCAAAGTGTCTTAACCTAACTAATTTTTGTCTAATACTGATCATTCATAATATCAGCCAGGCTCAATCATAACATTAGTATTAATGATCTCTAAAGATTGAAGAGTTACTAATGTAATACTAATTGGTTTTTTGGTTTTTTTTTTTGTTTTTTTAAAGAGCTTCAAAGGCGATCTTGGAAACTACAGACCAATGAATCTGAGTTCAGTGCCAGTTAAATGATAGAACTTGTTCTGAAAAGCAGCACCAAGCTGTCTTTTCAAAGAGTTAATAAACATGTGAGTAAGCCAAATGATATGTATCTGGATGTTTTAGAAGGTACTTGACAAAGCCCCTTATGAACTTCTCCTGAGGAAGAAGATGATGTGCTATTATAGAATGGGAAATGGATCAAAAAACAGGAACACCATAGGACTAAATGGCCAGTTTTCTCACAGGAGACCCGTAAATAGTGGAATGTCTCGGGATCTGCACTGGAACTGGCATCTGGTAACATCTACTGCACTGAAATGATCTGGAAAAGAGATCAGCAAGCATGGCGATCAAATTTGCAGATGGCATAACGACATTTAGAGGCTGTCTGCACAATTTCCAAGCGTATAAACATGGAAATAGCATCCTTATGTAAATGACAATTTCAGAAAGGGCTCAATTTGTAGGTGGTTGTGCCGCCGATGACCCTGAATGGCCAAATCCTAGCACGGAAACCTGCTGCTGACAGACGTCGCTAACTGCCAGAATGCAGACAAAGGTAAAGGCACCCCCCAAGAAGTAAAAACCCAAACCAATCACATTGCATTCAAAGAACTATAAACTATCATGAAATTAAAAGGAAATTAAAATTAAAAGGAAATTAAAATTAAAAGTAACAGCAAAAGGAAGTCCTTATCTGGGTGTAGCCGCGTGGAACAGCGTCGTCTGCTCAAATGCGGGGCTGCTCCGCTCTCCGCCACGAGGCCTCAGCCCTGCCGAGAAAATGGCGCCAATCCGAAGCAGGCCCATTTGGCGCCAAACACCACAGAGGCGGCAAGAGCTCAGAACCCCTCCATGCGGACTCGAGAGACTCCCTTGTGGCGTCGGGATGCAGCAGTTACCCCGCTGTAGCTGCGGGGTGAAGAGCTGTCCAGACACGCTGCTGCCTCGCGCCACCAGAAGTAGCAGACGCTGCGAGCCCCGGCCCACCGGCTAAAGAACCTCGAACAGCCTGAGGCTCCCGCCGCGATGGCAATCTGCCGCATGGACACTGCCAAAATGCAGGTGTTCCACAGAGCTCTCCCCCATACAGTCCTGGGGGAGAGATCATCACCGGGCACAGAGACCGAAGAATCCCAAGCAGAGAGGCTAGCTGGCAGCGTGAACTTTGAAAAGGGACAGAACCCCCCTTTACACTAAGGCAGACTAGGTGAAAATAAATAAAGTAAAAGTAAATGAAATTAAATGAAAATGAATTCAATTTACAGGATTACACCTAAAGAAGGGCAAAAGAAATGCAAGGTAAATCAAATCCTGACTAACTGCTCCTAAACTGCTTCTCAAGTGAGCCCAGCACCTAGGCTCACTACGTCCTCATGCTGCATGGAGACTGGACACACTGGGGGATCATGGGAGAAGACCAGCAGGATATACCCGGTGATGTCACAAGTTTGACTTGTCCAGTCTCCATGTTGCAGGAGGAGGTGCACTACCCAGTGGTGGAGGACTGAACTGTAGGACCGATAAGGAATAAATCATTGTGGAATGGCCTAAGAGGCTCGGCTTGGGTTCTACTAACCCTCAACAAATCCCTGGAGAATGGACTCTTCAAACCACTTGTCACATTGTGAGATGGTATCTAGACAGCAGCAGGACATGAAATGGACCTAACTACATCACAGCTATGTAAATCTTTTCTATAGATTTTAAACTGAATTAGGCCTTCAACACACCATAGCTCTGACACTATCACCACCTCAATCCTAGGTTTGTTGCAGGAAAACAAACAAAAATCTGCATGGACTTTCTATGGTCTCTTATCCACCAATGCAAATTGTACTGATATGTTCACCTCTATTGGTGCTTCATCTTCAAAAAATACATATAGCAGAGATGTTCAAGGATAGCCCACCCAAAAGAGTAAGATGTATCGCTCCAATGAGTGAGACTGAAGGCCAGTGAGTTAGGTTTTTCCCTCGCAACCCATTCTGCGTATAAATTTAGAAAGATCTGCATGTTGTATTGCTTTGCAAATGAAATCACCACCACAAAATATTTTGCTTAGTTTTTATTTAACCTGTAATTTTTCAGTCCTGCCTGTGGCTGCTTTTCTCAATCGCCAGCTGAGTTCACCACTCTAATGGAGAGTTAAGTGACTTGCCTAAAATCACAAGCAGCAGCAATAGGATTCCAACCTGACTTCGTTGATTTTCAGCCCACTGCTCTAACCATTAGACTGCTACTCAAGGAGACAATGTATAGTACATAGGGGAATTTATGCTGTAATTGGTAGCTAGGGCGTCCATAGCACAACTATCAATAGCAAAGCAGAGGATACAATAGAGTGGAAAAGAAAATAAGAGGAGAAAGGAGGGGGGGACTCAGAAGGAAGACTAAAAGGGGAGAAGAGAGTGGTAGATGACACTACTGGAATCTCTGCTTTTTTTTTTTAGTACCCCCAACTTTGGCACTATTGAAGCATCCTTGATCCTCCTTATACTTAATGCAAATGAGATTGTTGAACTGAAACTTATAAACTAGGAAAAATTCAAAATGTGGCAGAAAATATTTTATGCATCCTATCTTTCTGAACCTCTCAATGTCACAACAATGATCCATTTATCTGTTCCTTCCCCTCACTCACCAGGGGCTTGAGGTCACTGTCTAGTAAGGTCTTTAGGAAAATGCTACAGCAGTCCAACTCACCTGGCTCCACATCCTCCCAATCCATTTTTCTCCTTCTATCACCCCCACCCCCCAACCTAAATCCATTAGCTGCTCCTTTCCATATTTACTGACAGTTCAGGATAAGTCAAATTATCACAACCCAAATTGGGCCCACCGATCTCCGCTCCACTATCTATTACATATACCTCTTCAACACACTACAAACGTAAGACAAGAAAACCACAATCGCCCTCGAAGCCTAAAGTGTGCCCTCATTAATGCTCGCTCACTTTGTAAAAAATGGCCAGTTATCACAGACGTAATAACATCTCACAACCTAGACATCCTTATGGTCACCGAAACATGGTTGTCCTCTGAAGATAATATAATTCTCAACCAGCTCCTCCCCAATAACTTTGTAGTTTTCACTAGCAACAGACAAAACAGAAGAGGAGGAGGGGTACTTATCCTCACCAAGACGGAACTCCAGTTCAAAATGGATGACTCCACTAGCAACAACTACCTTGAAACCGTCTCTATCTCCAACAACCTCTGTTCCATAAACTTACTATACAGAGCTCCATCATCCTCCCCGGACGAATTATCAGCTATAATAAACCTCGCCTCCAACACACCGAGCTCAAATAGACCCAACTGGATTCTAGGAGACATTAACCTACCATCCCTACAAGACAACCAATCATCCGCCTTTATAGATGCCCTGGAAATCCTAGGATACAAGCAAGCAGTGCAGGAATCCACGCATGTAAAAGGCAATATTCTTGACCTCATATTTGTCCCACAGTCAGCTCATAATCAGCTTCAAAACATACTGTTATCAATCACAGCGGTCCCATGGTCAGACCATAAGCTTATTATTTTCCAAATTCCTACTCAAAACAAACAACCTACAAGTGACACGGATCTAAATAAACACACAAACGCTACAGCCAGATTCTTCCAACCTTTTAACAGGGAACGTATCCTGGCCGAAACTGATGCACTCTTCAAAGACACCACCCTAAACTTAGAAGAGATGATCACTTGTTGGAACAACAGACTCAACTCCATTGCTTTACGCCCACCAAGGAGCAGGTCTTTAAGGAAAAAAGCGACAGCCCCATGGTTCACATCCGAGCTGAAAGAATCACTAAGATTACTACGAAAGCTTAAGAAGCGATGGCGGAGATCACACACTAATAGCAATCAGACTGCATACATGCAGCATCTTGCTACTCACCGCAAGTCCATTGCAGAAAAGATGAAACAGTACCACACAGACATCCTGAGACATGCTCTAAATAAACCTCATGACCTGTTTAGTTTAGTCAAGAGATTAGCCAAGGAACCGTCACCCGAACAACAGTGTGAAATCAGCCCGCAAGAATTTGCTGCTTACATACAATCTAAGATGTGCCGGACAAATAAAATTGCAATACCCTCTGCCCCTATAATTCAAGGGCACCCAACACCTTTAATGTCCTTCACTACTCCCTCATTAAAACTAATTGAAGACATTATCTCAACACTCAATACTTCCACAGAACACACTGATCCCTGCCCAGCCTTTTGGATAAAGGATCTCCGCAATGATCTCTCTCCAATAATATCCAAGATTATAAGGCTATCATTTGACACCGGCTCATTCCCTTCTGCTCTCAAACAGACCTCCATCAGACCTTTACTAAAAAACTGCAAGTTAGACCCACAAAAAGCAGACTCATACAGACCCATTTCCAGCATACCTACGCTTGCAAAAATTGAAAAAGTGGTCTATAGGCAGTTACAAGACCACATTGACTCTGCAGCTCCGTTGGATACATGCCAACATGGATTCAGAGAATCACATGGTGTCGAGATTCTCCTTACAACCCTCCTCAATAACCTTAACTCCGGCATTGACAACATCCGGCATGGATTCGTACTCATCTTTTTGGACATTGCGGCAGCGTTTGATTCAGTATGTCATGAGCTTCTTATTATCCGTCTAAAAGAAAAGGGCCTCTGTGGAACAGCACTCGAATGGTGTAACTCATACTTGTCAGGTCGATGGCAGCATGTGCGATCAGATGGGGCAATATCAGATCAGTTTCATCAAGGACAGGGGGTCCCACAAGGATCCTCTCTATCATTACTATTTAACATATACATGCAACCTATATGTAACATCATCAGATCTTTTAACGTCAATTGTATGATATATGCTGATGACGTGTTATTATACATGCCGATCTGCATAGATAAGCTGGACCTCACTCCCTTAACCAACTGTTTCAACGCCATATCAAACTGGCTACTGACACAAAATCTCAGAATCCAACATAAAAAAAACGGAGGTTCTCTTTATCTCAAGGAACTCGAACTTCATACCACCTACATACCTGGAGGTTCAAGATGCCAAGCTGCAAGTAAAACCCCATATCCGATACCTAGGAGTGACTCTTGATCAAAACCTTGACATGAAGACTCACATATCCAACACAGTAAAAGCGATTTACTTCAAGATCCGCTCCCTCAGACATCTTCGCCAACTGATTGATCCAGACGATTTCCGTACTGTTTACCAGGCTCTAATCATTCCCCATTTTGATTACGCAAACTCCATACTACAAGGGCTTCCTCAATCTACCCTAAATCCTCTTCAACTCGCCTTGAACAGTGCAGCGAGAGTACTTTTTGGAGTATCCAAAAGAGACCATGTTATGCCACTTCTAACACAACTACACTGGCTTCCTATTCAAGCGAGAATCACTTTCAAGACACTGCTCCTGGCCTTTAAAGCGTACAAAGGTGTCGCCTCCACCTCATTATCGGAGATGATACAACCAATCCCACCCTACAGACTAAGAACCACCACGGAAATAAATATGCTAATCGTACCAAAGGAAGTCATAAGATACAACTCTACAACATCGAGCAGAGCCTTCAGTCTATGTGCCCCAAAACTTTGGAACACCCTGCCACATTAGGGCCATCTCCAATCTCAGCCAGTTCAGGAAGGCCCTTAAACATCACCTTTTCCTCAAATACTTCCCAGGGAACAAAGAAACACAGTCACCCCCAAATATCAATAACTACATTCCAACCACGTAAACTTTCCTGTCTCAACAGCACATTACACTTCACCAGATTAACAGTTCGCTTTTCAGACACTATGACACTGCTATGTATATAGTTGTTTTGTAAATAGTTGCTCCTGTTATCCAAGTTGATCTTCCTGTTAACTGTAATGACCAGATAAATGTAACTTGTCTGAGGTTTCTTGTTCCATGTAAACCGCGCTGATAACGAATAGTGCGGTATATAAAAAATGTTAATAAATAAATAAATGTCTATATCAGGCACTAAACATCAGCCAAAAGCTGCTGCCTAATTCAGATGTCTTCAATGTGCTGCATCTCAAAGTCCTGCACATTTTCTACAGTGACACCACACCTGCATGATTGTGGTCTCTGCACTCTGATCAACGCTGCAGTGGAGGCAAGCATGAAGGAATCGTAAAGTACAGATGACTGCGTCAGCCTGTCAGGAAATTTGCCTGCTTCACAGCACAAGCTTTTCAGAATCCCATGTCATATGTAGAGAAAATTATTGGTGCTTTAGGGGACAGCAGGAATGGACTAGTAGTGACATCAGACTTTTAAAGCATGGTTACTCACCTGTAACAGGTGTTCTCTGTGAAAATCTTCACGTATGGGTGTCGTCACCAATGGAACCCCGCAAGGCATGCTCCCCAGCTTCCAAAGGAAACTTTTGGGAGGTATGCCGAGCATGCACGCCTGCCTTTCCCGCCCGCAGCATCATATTCTCCAGTATATCACATAGCAGGAACCGGAGGGACCTGCACAACCAGCCTGAGGGCACTGCCGATCTGAAACAAGCATCCCCCTCCTCCTGGACATCCAGGCGATAATGCTTAGAGAAAGTATGCAGAGATGACCACGTTGTTGCCCTACAGATCTCCACCGGCAGAACTAAACTATACTCTGCCCAGGAGGCTGCCTGAGCCCTCGTGGAATGCGCCTGCAACCCCGCCAGCACTGCTTTACCCTTCAAGATGTACACTGACGCAATTGCCTCCCTCATCCATCTGGAAATGGAGGCCTTAGCTGTCGCCTCACCTTTGCGCTTGCCCGCCAAACAGAACAGACAGTCCGATCTCCAAAAGGACAATATCCCTTCCACATACCTTTGCAGGGCTCTTAACATCCAGGCGGTGCAGCTGTGGAGTGGCAGGGCCCACATCCGCACTCACCAGAGCCAGCAAGGAAACAGCTTGATTTACATGAAATACTGACACCACCTTGGGCAAAAACAAAGGTACCGGGCACAGGACCACTTTCTCCTTAGAGAAGGAAAGGAATGGCCCCTGGCACGACAGGGCATGAAGCTCCAAAATCCTGCATGCCGAGGAAATTGCCACCAGAAATACTGTTTTCAGAGAAGCTTGACTTAAAGGCTTAAAGGGCTCCCCAGACAGCACCATCAGCACCAGATTGAGATCCCAAGGTGCTTCCACCACCCTCATCAGCAGATGGAGGTGGGTCACTGCCCTTAGAAGTCTCAACACATCTAGGTGTGTACCCAACAGCATTCCCTGGACTTTCCCGCGATAACAGGAAATCACCACCAATTGCACCCTCAAGGAACTGGCGGCTAGGCCCTTATAAAAACTGGATTGCAAGAACGCCACGATGTCCAGGACGGAGGCAGTGAAAGGGCGCGCCTGTCTTTCTCCACATCACGATCCAAAGATGCGCCACATGTGGATGTATGCCAGGTTCGTAGACCTCCTCCAGGCCTGTAGCAAGGTCGCTATCACTGAGCCCGAATATCCTTTCTTCAACCTTGCCCTTTCCAGAGCCATGCCGTAAGTGAGAATGTATCCACCCAGGGCATGCAAAGCAGCCCCTGCGTCTAGAGATCCCTTCGAACCGGAAGCCGCCATGGTCGATCTGCCAGTATCCAAATCAGGTTGGCAAACCACAGGCGCCTCAACCAGTCCGGTGCCACCAGAATTACTAATCCCCAGTGTACCTCTATCCATTGCACTACCCAGCCCATGAGCACCCATGGGGGAAAAAACCTAGAGAAGATCCTCTTCAGGCCACTACTGAATTATAGCATCCAGGCCCTCGGACATCCTTTCTCAACTTCTGCTGAAAAAACTGGTAGGCCGTGGATGACTCAAACACTGCCATTAGATCCATGACCGGTGTGCCCCATCGATGGACCACCTGCTCAAACACGCCCTGGTTGGGCTGCCACTCTCTGAGGTCCATGCACACTTTGCTGAGGTAGTCTGCCATTACCTTGTCAACTCCCGGTACATGCACCGCCGATAATGCCTGGAGACAAGTGTATGCCCATCTGAAAAGCATTTCGGCCTCCTCCTCCAGGGCTGTACTGCCCTTGCCTCCTTGCTGGTTGATGTAAGCCACCATGGTTACATTGTTCGAGAGGACTCAGACTGCCTTCCCCTGCAACCATGACTCAAAACCTTTTAGCACCAAGGTCACCGCTCGCATCTTGAGCCTGTTGATCGACCACAGGGCCTCCTATGGACTCCACTGTCCCTGAACAAAGTGTCCTTTGCAAAGGGCTCCCCAACCTGACAGACTGTCATCGGTTATCAGCAGAACCCACACCGGGGACTCGAACAACATGCCCCCCTTGCCAGGCCGCCCGGATGCAGCCACCACCTAAGGGCTCTCCTGGTGCTCTGCAGGCAGGGGAGTACTTGGGACAGGTGTTGACTGATGGGACCACCGCCAGTGCAGAGCCCTCTGCAGCAGTCGCATGTACGTCCTTGCCCATAGGACTACCTCAACAGTGGCTGACATAGTCCCCAGAACATGCAGATAATGCCACGCTGATGGTCTCGCCATCTTCAGGAACTGTCATAGTTCCTGCGCCCAGGCAATCCAGTAAGAAAACCCTGCCCACACTTTATCGAAGCATGCTCCCAAATACTCTAACTCCTAGGCCGGCCCTAACAGACTCTTGGCCAGGTTGACCACCCAACTGAGACTTTGAAGGAACTACACCACGCACGCTATTGCTCTTTCACTGTCGTCCCTGGACTTCACCCGGATCAGCCAATCGTCTAGGTGCAGTTGAATAAAAATACCTTCTTTGCTAAGAGCTGCTGCTGCCACCACTAAGACCTTGGTGAAGGTACGGGGACCGGTCACCAGACCGAAGGGCAATGTTTAAAACTGGAAATTGCCCCTTGGCACCGCAATGTGGAGAAACGTCTGATGTTCTCGATGGATGGGAATGTGCAGATACACCTTCGTGAGGTTGAGAGACGTCAAGAACTCTCTGCTCCTTACAGCCACTATTACTGATCTCCACATCTCCATGTGGAAATGCGGTACCCAGCAGCAGCAGCTCATGCCCTTGAGGTCGAGAATCGGGTGAAAGGAACCTTCCTTTTTGAGCACCACAAAATAAATGTAATATTGACCGCAACCATACTGGTCTCACAGAACGGTTCCATGACACTTAGCTGCAAGAGACAAGTCAAGGTCTCCTCTACTGCTGCCAACACTGCTGCGTCCATGACACTTAGCTGCAAGAGACAAGTCAAGGTCTCCTCTACTGCTGCCAACACTGCTGCGTCCACTTTGGGCGATCAAAGGAGCTCTCGTTCTTGCTCCAGTAGCAGGTACAGGTGCATCATGGATCGCACCCATTTAAGGCCAGCCTCCGGCAGATCCCACTCATCCTGGATCTACTACTACTCTATGTACCAGGAAGATCTTCCACGATTTCGCACCGCCTAGAGCATTCTTCAGCATCTCTTGCTGGGAGATTAGCGAGCATATTCAGAGCCTTGAAGGACGCCAAAATGAACGCTAGCAGCTCCTTCCGGCAGAACACCTGAACAATCCGGGCCTGATCCTCCTGTTCTAGGATCTCTCCTCCTTCCAATCCCTCCTGTAGATCTAGCTCCGTGTCGAGGTCTTCCCCATCCAGTCCCTTTGACGATGGCGATTGCTGCTACTCTTGAGTCTTTAGCCCGCTTAGTCGCCACTGCACCTGACTCGTACTCTTTTGCGTCAAGACACCTTCTTAGCCCAGCGTTCCGCGGTTGAGAAGCCGCTTGCCAAGCCCTGTTGATGTCTAAACCATAAGGGAAACACAAACACACACAATTTTTGTCGGAACCTCCACCATGAAGAATAAAATTCCTCTCGAGGTGTAATGTTCCTTTTTATCTTTTTTGAGACAGGGCCCCAGCCCTATATGATCTTGAGAGAGAAAACCCTCAACACCACCAACTAGAGAGATCCCCAAACCCTTAGGTCCTTTTGGCTGAAGCGCCGTTGGCTTCCAAACAATGTATGCAATGCACCGCATAACACAACTTCAGTTCAGAATTGTATAAAACCCAAAAGGGTACTTAACTGAAGCCGATGAAACCCTGTGACGTTGTCCATCTAATCCTTTTCCATGACACAGCGTAATATAGTGCAATACAATGCAGATGACCTAATAGCTTCAGTCCTTAGTCACAGAATGGCAACACGATCGGGAACCGGTAGTCCCCGTTCTGTAACTCAACGTTGATGTTTCAAGCCAGTGATGCTCATGGCCCTTCTTCAAACTCAGTTGCTCCTGTTGATGCCCTGTTGATGTAGCAAAATGCTTTATGCAAAAGACAGACAAACTCCAGTGAGAACTCCCCTGGGAGCCCTATGCTCCCTGGGCTTGAGGGATGGACTGTCCTGGCATCGCGGAGGGACCAGGGGTCGGATCCGTTGAAGGTTGCAGCCAGGAGGGGATTCTCCCGCCTCGTCTCATCCTATAGGCCCTGCTCCAATGACCTAGCCTCTTGTATGCAGTCTAGGCAGACACCTGCCTCCGAGACCGCTCCCCGTTGGATTCCACATATTTTGAGGATTTTTAGATTGTGCTGCCGTGTTGTACCGCAAAGATATGAAATGGACCACGTACTGATCCAATCAGACTGACGCTTTCTCTGAGTAAACGTTAATTTTTTTTAATTATAAGTAATACCAATGGCTGTAAGAAGTACAGCTTCCCTTACAAGCAATATCACAAGTTTAGTAGGTAGAGTCTGGACTAAGAGAAAAAAAAAATATGATCCTGTCAGGTTACTCACCGACCATAGACAGATGGAAGGATTTAATTTGTTTCCCATCCACTGATTATCTCTGTCTTTCCAGTTATATACATTTCTTGTATTTATTTATTTATTTATTTAGGTGGGGGGGGGGTGTTATACCGCCCCTTCCATCGATCAAGGGCGGTTTACAAAGAACAGAACAATTACATTAAACTTTTTAAAAACATTAGTGGAATATGTTTATAATCAACATATTTACAAGGAACTATTTTACATTAATTACATACCTAAAGTAAATGTATTATTGGGTGGGAGAAAAGAAGGCTGTTTTGTATGCAGGTGCTTCCTGTTTCACAGAACAAAAACTGTGGCTACACAGTTACTCAGCACTTTTTCCTGATCATCTCTTATTTCTGTGTGACTTTTTTGCCTGATCCTTCTCAGGAAAAAAGTCACAATGTTTCAAACTGTCATATCTCCTGAGCCACCTGACCAGGCACAACGGCTCTCTAAAATCCACCCAGCAACGAGAGAGGACGTGACGTCACCATCTGAGATGGCTGCCTGACTCAAGAGCTCTCCCTGAACCGGGAGCAAAATAGCTAACAGTGTCGAATCGGGCCCTCGCAGTCGTGCACATAATACAGCCTTTTAGTGCGCTCAGCCTCGGGGATGTCCACAGCGAACAAGAAAATTAGAAAAATTTCGATCCTCCTACGCTACAGCGAGCTCGCAGATGGAGCGGGGAGCAGGGGCTGAGATGGCGGAGGACGAAGAACCGGAGAATGCGGAGGAGCAATGCACGAGAGGTGACTTGTGGCGCTGGTGCAAGGAGATAAAAACAGAGGTGTTGGGGGTGAAAAAGGAGGTGCGGGCGATGCTGAATGAATTTCGGGTGGACTTGCAAGCTTTGGGAGATAGAGTGGACTCTTTGGAAGAGCACGTGGAGGAGGCCGTAATGGCGGGTGAGAGCATTCACAGCGTTTATATGCGGAGTGGCAGAAAGATCGGGAGGAATTGCGCGATAAGATTGAAGACCTGGAAAACAGGTCGAGGCGCTGCAACATACGCCTCCGGGGGGTGCCTGAAGAGGGGCGATTTCAACAGGCCCAGCAGGTGGTTCAGGACATCTGTGGGGCCTTGCTGGCAGAGGGGTCCCCGGAGCCTGCTGGGGCTCAGAGGCTGGTGGGAATTGAACGAGCGCATCGGGCCCTCCGGCCCCCCCAAGGGAATTTACCTCGGGATATTATAGCTTGCCTCACGAGCTACCCACTGAAAGAGGAGATAATGAAAGCTGCAGCCAAAAAGGGCAAAGTAGACTGGCAGGATGTGACGGTCGAGATCTTTCAAGATTTAGCTCCCTCCACATTGCAACGTCGCCGCGCCATGCGCCCAGTGACTCTATCTCCGGACTGAAAATATTAAATATAAATGGCTCTTTCCATTTGGGCTACAATTTGAAGTGCAGGGGAGAGTTCAGCGAGTCCGGACTGTGGAGGAGGCTTGGAATTGTTTGGAAAAAGCAAAAGCGCCTAATTTGCCTCCGACTCGCCCCCAGCCCGCAGCGGGAGATCGTTTGAAAGGACCGGGGTCTTTCTCGGATCAACAGCGATGGCAACGGGTCAACTCCAAGGGCCGACGGCTCCAGCGCCTCTCCGGGACATCTTCGACGGCGGCGGAGGGAGATCGCAACGGATCACAGTTGGCTACCTGATGCTGAGATACTTTATTTTACTGGGCTAAAGTCATGACATTGGACTACTGTAGGGCTTACCCTGCAGGAGGTTGGCTGAGACAGGCTATATTATGTCAATGAGAGATTGGGGGGGGGGGGTCTAGAGTATGCCTGGGGGAGTGTTTGGGGGTACTGAATGAGGGACGGAATTATAGTAATGTAATCAAAGAGGGGGGGGAGTGGCTGAGGGATGGATGGGATGAATGATATGAATGGGTTACCTGGATTTTATGAAGCCTGTGGGGGAAGGTTAGGGGAGGGGGGGCTTCGAAGGGAAGGTTGAGGGCGGGTCTCGGGTGGGGAGTTTCGTCCTCCGGTAGGAGCCACAGGGAAGAATGGCCTGTGGGGAGGAAGGGAGGGGAGGGGGGAGGGGCGGTAGGGGGGGAAAAGGGCAGGGGGGGGGGAGTTCTAATAATCAGTGGCTCTCTTTACGCATCTTTTCTTTGGTATTGGGTTAAATGGCGGGACTTAGGGTAGGTTCATTGAATGTGCGCGGACTTAATTCCCCACAAAAGAGGAAATTGCTGCTTAAGGAGGTGCAACATCACAAGTGGCAGGTGGTGTTTCTACAAGAGACCCATCTGTTGCCAAAAGACGAATCTTTGGTCAGATATGGGGCATTTAGTAATATCTGGTTCAATGCTGAGGGACTCCATAAAAAGGTAGGGGTGGCCATAATGATCCGGAATGATGTTCCCTTCCAGGTGGGGGGTGTAATGAAGGGGATGAAAGGGCGGGTATTATTGGTGTGGGGGGCATTGCAAGGGCAGGAGGTCACGTTAGTTAACATATATGGTCCTAATGACCCCCATACGTCTTTCTGGGAGGATTTATCGGGATGGTTGGCCAATAAAATACACGGGGCACTATTGTTAGGGGGGGATTTTAACGCAGTCTTAGACCCCCAGAGGGATAGACAGCGGCCAGGTGCGGGGGATGGGAGTAGGGGGAGGTTGCAATTATTGGACTTGGTGGCGAAATTTAGAGTGTGTGATCTTTGGCGCCAGCTGCACCCCCAAGAGCGCGACTTTTCCTTTTATTCCCCGGTCCACCATTGCTATAGCAGGTAGATTTTATTATGGGAGATGAAAGCTGGACCCGTAGGGTCACTAACGCGGGCTTAGAGCCGATCACCTGGACTGACCATGGTCCCGTGTGGGTCGAGTTTGGAGGTGAGCCCGATAAGGAGGGCCGGACCTTCTGGAGATTAAATGAAAGTTTACTGCAGAATGCGGCGGTCATTAAAGATATTGAGGCAGCCATAGACGAGTATTATCAATGGAATGATACCGGAGAGGTGGCTTGGGAGATACTGTGGGATGGGCTCAAGGCGGTTTTAAGGGGGAAATTGTTAGCATGGGCTGCGCGGCTCAAGCGTGAGAGGGAGGGGAGGGCGGCCCAGTTACTGGCTAAGATTTCGGAGCTGGAAAAGCGTCATAAAAGTGAGGGGGGAGTGAAAGTGCGGGCCGCATTGGATTGTGCTCGGTCGCAGTTAATGAAATTGCGGACGGAAACCATCCACTATCAATTGCAACGGGTTAATCAGCATTACTATGCCTTTAATAATAAGGCTAGCACATTGCTAGCTAGGAAGCTGCGGGATCAGGAGCGCAGATCTGCTATACTTAAAATTAAGGGGCCCGGAGACCAATTGTTGTTTAGCACCAAGGCGATTCGGGAGCAATTTGTGCACTACTATCAGACATTATATACCAGCTCATCTGGAGGATTCGAATATCGAGCGGGGGAATATTTGGAAGACGGGGATAGACTCCCAGAATTTACTGATCTGGATAGGGAAATGCTTAATCGGACGATTGGCTTGGAGGAAATTGGATTAATAATCAAAGGCCTGGCTCTGCATAAGTCGCCTGGCTTGGATGGTTTTCCGGCTCTGTTTTATAAAAAATTTGTGGAGCGGTTGGCCCCCTTATTGCAGCGGCTTTTTAATGAGGTACTGCAAGGCAAACCGCTAGCACCCTCCATGCTGCAGGCGGGGATTACTGTGTTGGTAAAACCGGGCCGTGACCCGGCTTTGTGTGGCTCTTATCGTCCAATTTCGTTATTAAATACGGATGGGAAGATCCTTGCAAAGGTGTTGGCGAATCGCCTTGGGGCCCTTATGCCTAAGGTGATCCAGTCGGATCAAACTGGGTTCATTCATGGGAGGAATACGGGGGATAATATACGGAGAACCATTCAGGTGATGTGGTCAGCGCGGCAGCTTAATCAGGACCTGTTGTTGCTAAGTGTCGATGCTGAGAAGGCTTTCGACCGGGTGGAGTGGAGCTTTATGTTTGCGGTGCTGGACAAAATAGGGGTTGGGGTAAATATGATGGCCTGGATTAAAGCGTTATACGCTAGCCCGGTCGCAGCTGTGAAAGTGAATGGCCGCTATTCGGAGTTTTTCCCCTTAGCACGGGGGACTCGTCAGGGGTGCCCGTTATCTCCTTTACTATTCGCTTTGATTATGGAACCGCTGGCGAGACGCTTGCGCAGTAATCCGGATGCCCAGGGATTCCGGGTGGGAACGGAAGAGCATAAAGTGGCGTTGTTCGCCGATGATATGCTATTGTTTGTGACCAGCCCTATACTAGCTTTACCCATTTATATGAACGAATTACAGCAATATGGGAAGGTAGCGGGCTTCAAAATTAACTGGGATAAATCGGCGGCGCTCAATATCAGCATGTCCGATTCCTTGGTGTCGCATCTGCAAGGGAATTATAAATTCCGTTGGGCTTCCCGGGATATTCAGTATCTGGGGGTCCGCTTAACGGCGGACCCCGTGAGGTTGTATGGGGCGAATTACCCCCCTTTGCTAGACCAGATCGAGAGGGATCTGGGTAAGTGGAATAAGGAGGATATCTCTTGGCTCGGTAGAATAGCTACCCTTAAGATGATGGTGCTGCCTAAGCTACTGTACTTTTTTTCAAGTCTTACCGGTGCGGGTGCCTCGTATAGTCCTCCAACGCTTACAAAGGAAAATGTTCCTCTTTGTGTGGCGGCATCGAACCCCACGCATAGCGCGTCAAGTATTGTATCGTTCTCGGAGGACTGGGGGGCTGGGAATGCTACGGATTGAGGATTATTATTTGGCCGCCCAGATGAGACAGGTGGTGGAGTGGCGGGAATCTGCAACTACTAAACGATTCTATGGCCTTGAACAATTCTGGGTGGAGGGTTGGCATCTCCCGCATCTCCCTTGGCTACAGAAGGGGGTGCTTAGGGGGGAATGGACCCCGAATCCCTTTATACGACATTTATGGGGTGAATGGCAGCGGGGATGGAAGCGGATCACTGTCTGGGTAGGGCATTCCTTGTTGGCCCCCATTCGGGCTACCCCTGCCTTTGGCCCGGGAAGGGAGGGCATTTTTCTTAGTTGGGCCCGGAAAGGGTTGGATAATTTTATGCAACTGATTGATATGGGGGAACCCAAGTCTTTTGAGCAATTGAAGGCCGAGTTTCAGCTGGGGTCCCGGGACTTGTTTGCGCACCTACAGGTGACGCATTATTTGAGGCGGAAGGACAACCTGGATAAGATGACAGAGGGCCCTAATGACCTGGAGGCCCTCTGGCTTGGCCATCAGCAATCCAGAGGATTGATCCGACTGCTGTATAATAGCCTCCAAAGAGTTCAGAAAGGGGCGGGTAGACCTAATTATATGTTAGAATGGGAAAAGGATCTGGGGGTGCAGTGGGATGAGGAGGAGTGGTTGGCAATTTTTAAGGGGATATCGAAATCCTCAATCTGCACCCTTATTCAGGAAAATGCGTATAAACTAATGATGAGATGGTACTACACTCCGGTTCGCTATCAGCGGATGTTCCCTGGGGCCTCGGACCTTTGTTGGAGAGGCTGCGGTGCCCAGGGGACATATCTCCATATGTGGTGGGACTGCCCCGTGATAGCTCAGTATTGGCTGATGATTCGAGATCAATTGGGGGTGATTTTTGGGGTGGTGCCGGAATTGAGCCCATCCTTATTTTTGTTGGGGGTGTGGCCGGATGCCCTGGATTTTCGATGGCGTAAATTGCTTCTTACATGCCTTGTTGCGGCTAGATGCGATGTTGCATGGAAGTGGAAGCAGAGTGCGCCGCCGGAGCTATCTCAGTGGCATACCCGACTACACAGGGTTTTGAATATGGAGCGTCTTACCGCACTCCAGCGGGGGCAGGGGGCGCAGTTTTCTAAGCGGTGGAAACCTCTGGTGGTATATTTGGAGGCACAAGCTACTGGAATGGGGGGAGGGGGGATTTAGGGGAAGGGGGAGGGTGGGTAGGATTTACAGGGACATGTATGTAGCTTTTGTTAGCTTTTGTTTGTTTTTCTTACACTTGTGTTGCTGTGGTGTATTTGGGCTTGGAATTGAGGGAGGGGGGAAAAATTGTTACTGTTACAGACTGTTTTTCTTGCTGTGTATTCAGTAAAACCAATAAAAATTTCAAGTTAAAAAAAAAAAAAATCCACCCAGCAACAAGACAATGGCACATTTAGTTAGGCTTTTGCCGCCGGTCATTATGCACTGAATAGGTTTTGAGCTGTATAGCATAAGGAATGTTTAAGGATGTGGTATGAAGCAGGTTTCCACCCCCCCCCCCCCCCCCCCCGATACCATCACATATCAGGTACTGCGGTCTGGCCAGCATGGTGGGAAGGGCTGCAGGTACTCCCAAGAACGCCCTCAATCTGTACCCAGGTAGGTAGAAGGATCCCTAGCACAATGCACTTCCACGGGCTCAGGTACGGAGCACTAGAATACCTGAACTAAAATAAAACAAAACTTAATAAGCTGAAACTGAAAGGAAACTGCAAATGGCCCCGTAGGGAGAAGTTGCTCTGTCCTGCTTTATTCTCCGGTGGCTGCCTCTCCCAGGCGTCCAAAACACAGCAGGGGGTTAAAACACACGCTGGCCTAAAAAAAAAAAAAAAAAAAAAGAAACTGCACCTAAACACAGCAGGCGGAGTTTCCCTCGCCGCTGGAAGCTCCCAAACACAGCTCCAGGCCGGTCTGTGTCTCCCTCTTGTTCCGGTGGTTGGTAGGGGTATGCAAGACGGTTTCTGCCCTACTGGCATGCGGCCTGGGAAAGAATGTCGGAAGTACCACCTCCTGGTTGAGGTGGAAGGAGGACACTACCTTGGGAAGGAACTTAGGATGAGTCCTCAAGACTACCCTATTCTTATAGAACCTGGTATATGGCCTATCCGAGACCAGGGCCTGAAGTTCACTCACACGCCTGGCCAAGGTAAATGCCACAAGGAACACCACCTTCCAGGAGAGGAAACGTAAATGGCAGGTGGCCATCAGCTCAAAAGGTGGGCGAGTCAGCTGCTGCAAGACCACATTGAGATCCCACTCAGTGGCCGGTGGACGAATAGGAGGCTTAAGCAGAAGCAGGCCTCTGAGAAAACGAGACACCAGAGGGTGGCCCAAGAGGGATTAACCATCCACCGGCGCGTGGTGAGCTGAGAGGGCACTGAGGTGAACCCGGTCAGAGTTGGACTGAAGTCCCAGGTTGGAGAGGTGGAGCAGGTATTGCAACACCGCCTGGACCAAGCACGAGAAGGGGTCCTCCTGCTGTTGAGAACACCAAGTAGAGAACCTACGCCACTTAAGAGCATAGGCCTTCCTAGTGGAATGCTTCCTGGAGGCCAACACCACCTCTTCCACTTCCCTTGATAGGAGCAAGGACTAGCCTTTCAGCAGCCAGGCCATCAAATTGAGGGATTTGAGGTTGGGATGCAAGAGGGACCCCTGATCCCGAGTCAGAAGGTCGGGTTGGAACCCCAGAGGAAGTGGAGTATCCACTGCCAACTGCAGAAGAAGAGGGAACCATGGCTGCCTGGGCCACCTGGGGGCTATCAGGATCACCGTGGCTCAGTCCTGCTGGATTTTGAATACAGTCCGGGCCACCAGAGGTGTGGGAGGAAAAGCATACAGCAGGCTCTCTGACCAGGGGATCAGGAAGGCATCTGGCGCTGTCCTTGAGGGATGCAGTTGCCGGGAACAGAACCTGGGTAGTTGCCTGTTCAGCGGACTGGCAAAAAGATCCATGGTCGGAAGTCCCCATTTCAGAAAGAGCTGTTGAACCACCAGAGGATCCAACTGCCACTCGTGAGGCTGCAGGAGTCTGCTTAGCCTGTCCGCCAGGTAGTTTTCCTGGCCTGGGAGGTAGACCGCCCTGAGGGTCATGCCCTGATTGACAGCCCAGGAGCAGAGAGCTTGTGCTTCCAGGCACAGAAGTCTGGATCCTGTGCCACCCTGCTTGTTGACGTACAACAAAGCCACCTGGTTGTCTGTCTGAACCAGGACAGACTGGTGAGAGAGAATCTGAGAGAAAGTCCGTAAGGCCAGTCGAATGGCCCGCAATTCCAACAGGTTGATCTGCTGGGCAGCCTCCCATGGAGACCAGAGGCCCTGTGTGCAGGCCCCCTGGCAGTGTGCCCCCCAGCCCTGCAGGGAAGCATCGGTTGTCAGTACCCGAGTGTGTGGGGAGGCCTGGAAAGGAAGACCCCTGACCAGATTTGGGAGATGCCTCCACCAGCGTAAGGAGTCCACCAAGAGTTTGGACACCCTTATTCTGTCTGACAATTTCCCTGTGGCCTGCAGCCACTGTGCCTTGAGGTGCCACTGAGCCGGCCTCATGTGCAGCCGGGCACGTGGCGTGACATGCACTGTGGAAGTCATGTGACCTAAGAGCCGGAGGAAGTGTCTGGCCGAGACCAGAGAGTTTGACCGAAACTGGCCGGCCAATTTTATCAGCCTGTGAGCTCTGTCCCCAGGCAAATAGGCCTTTGCATGGATGGTATCCAGTCTGGCCCCTATAAACTCCACGTCCTGTGAGGGGACTAAAGTGGACTTGGGGAAGTTTATGACGAACCCCAGGTGCTGAAGCAGGGATATGGTTCTGAAGGTGGCCTGCCTGGCCTCTTGTGGAGACTGACCCCTGATAAGCCAGTCGTCCAGGTAAGGGAACACAAAGATCCCCTGGCTCCTGAGGTAGGCCGCAACCACCGCCAGGCATTTTGTAAAAACCCTGGGGGCGGAGGTGAGGCTGAAAGGAAGCACTCTGTACTGGAAGTGCTTTTCTCCCACCACAAATCTGAGGAATTGTCTGACTTGGGTGGATGAAGATGTGAGTATAAGCATCTTTCAGGTCCAAGGAGTATAGCCAATCTCCCTGCTGGAGGTAGGGCAGTAAGATCCCAAGGGTAAGCATCTTGAACTTTTCCCTCTCCAGAAACTTGTTCAGATTTCTCAGGTCGAGG
This sequence comes from Ichthyophis bannanicus, assembly GCA_033557465.1. Classification (NCBI taxonomy): domain Eukaryota; kingdom Metazoa; phylum Chordata; class Amphibia; order Gymnophiona; family Ichthyophiidae; genus Ichthyophis; species Ichthyophis bannanicus. Next base: position 1,499,319,710 of record CM066032.1, on the reverse strand, counting down.
ATGGGTCTGAGGCCTCCTGTTCTTTTTGGTACCAGGCAGTACCTCGAGTAGAAGCCTTGCCCTTCCAGGTGGTGAGGCACCGGTTCCACCGCCTGGTCCCTTAGTAGACCTTCCAACTCCTGAAGGAGTAAGTTTCTGTGCAGAGGGGTCTTGGAGGCTCCCCTGGAAAGTAGGAGGGGGGTAATCTGGGTGAAGTGGAGCATATAGCCCCTTTCGATGATACTTAACACCCAAGTATCCCTTGTGATGGCTGGCCACCTGTCTGCGTACAGGGTCAGCCGACCTCCTGTGCCCTGGAGAGCAGGAGAGGCTATGCTGGCATAATCAAAAAACCCCTCCTTGCTGAGCAGGAGCCGGAGTAGGAGGCTTGGGGGCCTTCTGCCTACGGGGCCCATGACACTGCCCCTTGGCCTGCTGGCCCTGTTGGGGAGCTGCAGAGGCCTGATAGTGAGGGTAGGTTTTGTAGGCAGTGGTCTTCCTCGGGTAAAAGGTCTTTTTCCCCCGAGCCCTTTTTTTTCTGAGAAGGGGCAGAGGTTTTCCTGGACAGCCTCGTCCAGGTAAGAGTCTCGGTCTCGGGTTCTGCAGCCTTTTCTGCCATGGGCTTGCCAAAGAGGTTTTCACCTCGGCAAGGGACATCGACCAACTTGTCCTGTACCCATGGCTCGAGGTCCGAGGATTGTAGCCAGGCCTGGCGGCATGCACCGATGCCGGCCCCTGCTACTTGGGCTGAAGCCTCAAATCCATCGTAGGCTGCTCGAGATATAAACTTCGAGCACTCCTGAATACCAGAAGACAAGGCCTTGAACCTCTGCAAAGGTTCCTCGGACAGACCAGCAGAGAACCCGGCAATCTCCTTCGCCAGGTCCCGAAGGTACATGCCCATGTACAGCTGGTAGGTCTGGACACGGCAAGCAAGCATAGAGCCCTGGAAGCACTTTCTACCGAGGGCATCCAGGTTTCGGGCCTCCCTGCCGGGAGGCACAGAGGAGTGCATCTTCTGACTCTTCAGGCGATGCATGGGCAATTCCACAACCATGGAGTGGTGCGGTAGCTGCGCCTTTTGGAACCCGGGGCTCTTGCGGACTCGATAGATGGAATCGACCCGCTTGCTTAGAACCAGCATTGAGGCCGGCGCTTCCCACATGCGGAAGAGCAACCGCTCCAGCATCGGAGGAACTGGGACAGTAAAGGTCTCCTTGGGAGGAGAGTCATACTGCAGAGCCTCAAGCTCCTCGGCTCGAGGCTCCTCCTTGGGATCCGCGGGGAATGCCAGTGCTTTGGCCATGTCCTGCACGAAATCCGAGAACCTGGTATCCTCTGAGGGGGGGGACCTTGTCCGAGGCTCGGATCCCGGTGAGTCCGAAGGGATGCACAGAGTCCGAAAGGTGTCAGAGGACTCCTCCTCCTCCGTTTCCCACGCCGATTCCTCCAAGGAGGAATCGAGCAGCTCCGAGTGGGCAGGCATTGACGCCATCCACCCCGACGCCAAGGGAACCGGCGTCGACGACCTCGGTCATGAACGGGAAGCCGAGGGTGACCTCGGCCGAGGATCAACTCGAGTTCGCATGGTCTCGAGGATCGGCTCGGACTCTGGGGTCGACTTGGATGTCGATGTCCCAATGGTCAGGGCAGATGCGCCGGTGAGACCGGCGATCAGCACCCGCTGCTGTTCCTTGAAGGCAGACAATCTGCTCTCCAGGGCCGTCAACCTGAGTCCGAGCTCCGTAATGCCTTGGAAGACATTTTGCCACAGGGGCTACAGACCGTGGAATCATGGTCTGGCCCCAGGCACCTGAGGCAGCAGTCATGTGTGTCGGTAAGAGACATCAGTTTCTCACACCGATCACACTTCTTAAAGCCACTGGCAGCCATTGGGGGAAAAAGGGCCCCTGCAAGATCAAAAAATTGGGCTGCCAGGGAAAAGAAAAAAGGCGCGAATGCAGTCTTTAAGGACAAAAACAGAAAAAGAGATCTGGGCTCTGCACCAGTGTACCGAGTCCAGGCGGGAAAGGAACCGAAGAAAAAAAACTCGACCCAACGCAGAAAAGATCAACGTTTTTCACGGGTGACAAGGACAGGCGTCCGTAGGGCTCCGTGGAAAAAAGAAGACTGAGCAAGATGGCACCTTTGGGCGGGAAGGGGACCGCGCATGCGTGCCTGCATTCCCAAAGGCTTTCTTTGAAAGCTGGGGAAATGTTCCGCATGGGGGCTCCGTCGACGCCGACGTCACCCATATGTGAAGACTGACTTCCTGCTTGGTCCTGGAGAATCAGCTAGCAATTCCCTTCTATCTCGTTCCACTAGCCCACAACCCTACCTCTGTCCCAGAATGTTATGTCTCCATCCACATTCAGGTGGGGACCGTACCATCTCCCACCGCTTTGTCTTGTCCCGTTCACCAGCCACTCATTTCCCTCTCAGCAATTTTATCTGAAGATCAACTCCTCATTACAGGCTATGGGCCCTAGGCAGCCGATAAAGGCACTCCACTGCGCCAGGAAACTAACTTGCCACCTGACATACCCTTTGGCCACCATATGCTCCATCAACATCAATTGGTGGAAGTAATTCCTCCATTCCCATATGGAGGGGATGGACACCTCTCGCCAGTGGCGGAGGATCACCTGCTTCCCTAACCATGCAAGCCTTCCATACTAATCACATCCATTATCCCTTAGGATGAACAGGGTGTAGAACATCTAAAATCACCAGGTCCTCCGTCCCCTCCTCTCTCTGCTCCACCAGGGAGCTTGTATACTTTTGAATTCAACCCCAATACTATTCGACTTGTTCAAGCCATGATATTTTCAATAACATCATATGGATGTGAAAGCTGGACAGTGAAAAAGACAGACAGGAAGAAAATTGATGCCTTTGAATTATGGTGCTGGCGGTGAATACTGTGTATACCATGGACTGCCCGAAGAACAAACCAGTCGGTACTAGAGGAGATCAAACCTAAGCTTTCTTTAGAAGCTCAGATGACAAGACTTCGACTTTCATACTTTGGACACATCATGCGAAGAGAGAGATCATTAGAGAAAGACATCATGCTTGGCAAGATAGAAGGTCAGCGCAAAAGAGGAAGGCCAGCAATGAGATGGATCGATACAATAACAGCAGCTATGGGTACCAGTCTGTCAACAATGAGCCGCCTGACTCAAGACCGAACACAATTTAGGATAGCTATCCAGAGGGTCGCCATGAGTCGACCCCGACTCAACGGCACTTAAAAACAACAACTATTGTATCTTCCTACATTTCCACCATAGATGACTCAGATCAGCCCAGAGTTTGCCACACCATGGTAGACCCGTCAGAGCAAGAATTGTGCATGACAAAGTTCTTGATACTGAAGTTCTTATAACCGCATCAAACTTACTAGCCTGGGGATCTGTGCCACTGCCCTATCGATCCCGGCTCCACTGGGGTACCCAGCTACCAGGCCCAGCACTACTCCACTTGTGAGAAGCCTGGTGAGGGGTCCATTGTCGCAGCTTCCTGAAAAAATTTTGATATACTAAGACTGGTCTAGTCAATCAGTTCAAAACATTGCAGCGAGTTCTCCCTCATCAGTCCTTCACAGGGAAGGAATTGAATATAATGGCGAAGCTGAAGATATGCAAATACCTAGGGGTCCTATTCAAGGCAAATTCAGTTCTTAGTGTGTGAAAGGGTTTAATACGTCCCTCATGGTCCACTACATGCACCACACTGATAATCCCTTTCTCTATCCATTCACAGAGGATCTGGTTCTCTGGGCAAGGCACAAACAATATATTACCATATATTGGCAAAAAACTAGTCACTCCCAGGGAAATACCCCATTTAGAACACAAATGACGCCAAACAGTTCAAAGCAGCCACACTAGCACAATGAAGGATCCAGGCGGGCAGTATCGGACTCTCTTCATGCAGCACAGCAAGGGGTGTATATGGAGTGATAAATTCTTCTACTGCCTAGGGGGTAAATGTCTCCGTTTGTCCCAGCCACACTCTCAGATGTCGCATTTAGCATGCATGTCCATAATCAAATGTCGGAGTCCCACATCTCCTTGTCGCCAAACACCCCTAAGTGTAGCCAGCGGAATGAGTGCCAGTCTCCCCCGCCATTTGAACCACCACAGGTCTTGTTCAAGATTGTTAACGTCTTTCTACAATAGATGCATAGGTAGCCATTACAGAAACACGATTTAATGAATCGCATGAATGGGATATAGCCATAGCTGGCTATACTCTATTCAGAAGAGACAGAGAAAGTGGAAAAGGAGGAGTAGCAGCCTTGTATGTAAAAAGCAATATTAAAGCTGCTGCAATGCAGGGGGCATGGGGAAAAGAAGAAGCGCTCTGGCTTGTGTTGGAAAGAGGAGACGGCACTGTCATCCATACTGCTGTAGTCTACAGACCAACTCAAATCGAAGAAATAGATAATGAATTGATTATAGATATTGCCAAGATAGCCACAAAGGGGGAAGTGATCATATTGGGTGACAAATCTACCCGATGTGGATTGGAGTACTCCTTCTGCAAATCTGGCAAGAAGCAAAACAATTGTGGATGCTTTCCAAGATGCGTCACTTAAGCAAATGGTGATGGAACCAACCAGGGAAAGCTCAGTGCTGGATTTAGCGCTCACCAATGGTGACAGCATGTCGAATGTCTGGGTGGGTGCGCCTGTGAGCAGCAGCGATCATCACACGGTGTGGTTTGAGATAAAAGCCAAGGTGCAGTCCAATCATAGCAAGCTCAAAGTGTAGCAGCTGATAAGCATGCAATAAATAATACCAGGAGTCAGTTCAAATATCCAAGCCAATGTATTGTGCACAAGGCCCAGTAAGTCAAGCTTCAAAAGGACTGAGCAATGGCGAACAGGAACAACTTCCTTATATACAAGTTTCACAGTTTGATACAGGCAGACTTTCTATTGGTCCCAACGCCCCCTGCATCTATCCAATCGGGGACCCTCACTGGGCCTAACACCCTGTTCCCCCTTTCTCCGGCTATTCTAACTAAAGCTCAGTTTCTAGACATAAATACATTCCTACTAAAAGGTCATTGCTAGGCTCAGAGAATGTGAGAAGGCAAAACACTGGAACATATCTATCATCAGCATATAAGCATTGAATAAGGATTAACACAAACTTATCAAAAGCAGTTTAGAGCGGTTTAAGGCAGATCCTCAGCCTTCACTGACTTTGATCTTTCGCAGCACTACTACTTCTAAGTGGGGGTGGGGACTCAGGCCTAGTTTGCAGGCCTCTCATACATGTACAGGCTATTATATAGGCCATAGCCTACCACATTCCCCCCTTTGATTATTCTCACCCGCAAGTTGGAAAGGGTGGGAATTAAATCACATATTATACTCATTTAACAGCATCATCTTGGGGTATAAGGTAATATTGCCACATAGTTAATACTTTTGTAGCTGCCTTCCTTTCTACAGTGCTATCAACAGCTGCTGACTTTACTCGACTGTGATGAATCCAGGGTTCAAGCTCTGCAACTTTAACTGCTGTTGGGGTTATTAAGATGACAACATAAGGTCCCTTCCAATGCGGTATCAATGGTGTCTTTCTCCACTCTTTGATCCACACCAGGACTCCAGACTTGAGAGGATGCAGAGGTTGATGGGCAGCTGATGACTCTGCAAAACAGAACTTAAAACCAATAGTTCCTGGCTAGTAATTTTAGATCCGATCTGTTTCATATCTCCTTGTATTCCTTGTACAATAGACAGGGGTCGCCCACACAGAATCTCTAAAGGGGAAATTCCTAAAGACTTAGTAGGGGCTAAGCATATCCTAAGAAGGGCTATAGAAAGAACCCAGAACTGGGGCCACTTCAGGTGAACTTCTTGACAAAGGTTAGACAACTGACATTCCAGGGTTCTATTCATACGGTCTACTTTTCCTAAGTTCTGAGGTCTGTAGGCAGTAGGCATCTGATAATGTTAATATCTCAGGATCATACTTAATGGACTTGCTTCCTGAGGTTATCAAGGTTTTAAGGGCATACTTGGAATCTGTGTACACATTTAGACAGAACCCTTTTCCTATTGTTCCTATTGTCAGTGCTCTAGTGTGAGCTATCAATTCAGCTTTCTGTGCTGGAGTTCCTGGGGGCAAAGCTGAGGCCTCCACTACCAGATCAAGGGTCACTACTGCATACCCGGCACACCGATGTCTATTGATGAGAAAGTCTGTTCTGGGTTCTCCAAAGGAACGTCAGTCAAATTCGGGCGACTTGAGAATACAGTGTCCATAATTTCCAGACAGTCATGATCAGGGGGGCTACGACCAATTGGTAACAACTTGGCAGGATTTAAAGCTTGACTGACCTTCAATTGTATCTGGCGGTTTTCACACAGCATACTCTGATACTTCGTGAATTTGTGAGCCAGAGGGTCAAAACAGAATGGGACAGAATCTTCAAGTCACTGAACCACAGAGTGAGCTTGTCTGCTGCGCTCCCTAGGAGGGCAGTAGCTGCAACAGAGGTTGAGTCAAGAGATTGAGTCAGCACTCCCAAAGCATTTCCTTGTGACTCATGAATATAGAGGCGCAAAGGTTTCTGGACATCTGGCAAGCCCAGAACTGGTGATGACATCAGAGCGGCTGCATCCTGTTCAGGTCTCCATTCCAATGGAGACTTTTCCATACCTGTGGTAGCTTGATACAATGGTTTTGCCAACAGAGCGAAATTGGGGATCCATATACATCTGTACCCTGCGGCACCCAAGAAGGCTCTCACTTGCCTCCTGGTGGTTGGAGCAGCAGGAATACTGCATACAGCTTCTTGGCGTTCTGGTCTCAAGCATCGTATTCTGCTGGTTAACTGAAATCCCAAATATTTAACTTAAGTTTAACATAATTGCACCTTGGCTCTTGAGACTTTGTATCCAGCCTCATTTAGAAGGTGCAAGAGTTCACTGGTGGCTTGTAGACATTCACTTTCTGAATTTGTGGCTATGAGCAGGTCGTCCATATACTGAAGAACCCTGTGTCCTGGGTTCACCGAGTAGCTTGAGAGATCTTGATTTAAGCAGCACTGAAGAGAGTAGGTGAATTCTGGAATTCTTGGGGTAATTGAGTCCAGGTGAGTTGGCCCCGCCTTCCTGTTGTGGGGTCTTGCCATTCGAAAGCGAACAAACGTTCAGGGGGCTAGGTGTATGCAGAAGGCATCTTTCAGGTCCAGGACAGTGAAATGAGTAGCCTCAGCAGGGATCAGTCCCATGAGAGTATAAGGATTTGATACCACTGGGTGTATAGTTTCAGCTGCATCATTTACCCACCTCAGATCTTGTACTGGGCGGTAATTCCCTGTCCCAGGTTTCTTAACTGGGAGAAAGGGGGGGTACTCCTTGAGAAGTCCATTCTGCAGTAGTTTCATCAGATGGCAGAGGATACCTTCAATAGCTGGTCGAGGAAGAGGATACTGCTTCACATGCACCGGTTTCACTCCTGGCTTGAGGGTGACAATGACAGGGGCTATGTTCTTCGCTAGGCCAGGTGGATTATCTTTGGGTGGGGTATACAGGAACTTGCTGGCTTGGTTGGAGATACATTATAGAACCACCATTCTTCTTCTCAGGCAGCTCACCCTCCTCCAACTCTCCCTCCAAAAGCTCTTGCGACTCGTCGCTTCTGCTCCTGCGACCCCTGAGGGGAAGTCGCCATCGTGGGTTGCAGCAGCGCAAACGCCTGCTGCATGAGGGTAAAGAAATTTGGCGGGATCGCCGGAGCAGGCCCCCCTAGACCTTGCTGCCGAGATCCGGAAGCCATTTCACCCGAAGCCAACCCTGGCAGAGGCTCCGCAGGATCCAGGAGCGGGGGCAAGCCATTTGTTCCTTCGGGTGCCACCGTCTCTCGGTCCCCCTTGGACCCCTGCGACGGTCCCTCCATGACCTGTGCCTCACGGGTGCAAGCTCCACACATCCTTGAGTCCACACTGCGGTGCGCTTTGCGCCACCCGGCAAGCACTAGATTTGCCAGCATACCCCTGCACCCCCAGAGAAAGTGCACCGGAGTAACTGAGGAGAAGCTGCTCAACAAAGCAGAGCTCAGAGCTCAGGCTTCTGCCAGCCACAGGACACTTTTTTTTTTTTTTGCGCTTTCATTCAGGTCACCTAAGGCCCCCAGGCCAGTTTAACCCAGTTTCCTGCAAAAACAAAGCTTTCTGACCCAAAAACCGAAAGGAAACACCAAAAGAAACTGAAAACCCAAAACGCAGCTTTTCTTTAAAATGGCCACCGCCGCCGCGTTTCCCGCGCAGAGACACGCGACGGGCTGTTCCTGTCCCAAAAAAGGCATGTTGACAAACTAAAGAATCCCCGATCGTTGTGAAAACAAAATTAAACAAAATTAAACAAAATGAACGCTTGCCCGCTCACTCACTCACCGCACCTGCTCACCGGTGAAGAGAGAGAGACGAAACAGCCGTGTCGGAGCTCAGCTGAAATGCGGCGTCAGCTCTGACGCTTGCACTCTCCTGAGGGCAAGGCTGACACTCCATCCGGCTCCCAATCGCTGGGCTAAAGCCTTCTACCTGCTCTTCACCCTTAATCGCGGGTTCGGGAGTAGGGAAGGCTATAAAACTCAAGGGTAAACAGTGCTTGTCGCTTCAGACCACGGGGAAGGGGGGGGAGGAAGGAGGGAAGAGAACCAGGAGAGAGATGGAGCCAAAGGAAGGAGCTCTCAGCTATAGCACTGCACCTGCAAAACAAGGAGCACAAACTCAGAATCCTCAATCAAAAAGAAAACCACCCCTTAAATTTAAAGGGACCTAGCAATTCCAGCTCTGCTAATTTGTTTTAACTGAGCCCAGTCCCAGACTCAAAATCTCCTTCAGCTGCCTGGAGACTGAAAGTACTGGATGGAGGGGGCGGTCCTTGTCTACTTATACTGGTGGCCAGCAAAGCGATGATGTATTTCAGTCTCCAAGGCTGCTGGAGGAGATTCTAAACTCTATGGTTCCGGGACTGGACTAGAGGGACGCTAAGGAAACCTTCATTCCTTTTTCCAGGCATTCCTTTCTTTCTGTCTCTGGGCATACCCCCTTCTTTCTCTGCTTGCGAGAGACTCACGCTGAAATCAGTGAGACAGCTGTCTTTGTACCTAGAAGAGACTCCTGAGTTGTTTTATTGTTTTATTCCTCAATCAGTAAACTGTTTCATGAATTACCGGACAGAATAATCTTACATTAGAAGGGAAACCAGCGGTATCAACAGATAAATACAAACAAACACCAAACACTTTCTCCTGTTCGCGACCTGGAAATGCACCTCGCTTGGTCTGTATTCAAGACCTCTCATTCACACGCAGACATTCAAGACAGAATTAAATCCCGACGTTCCCAAAAAACCTGACTGACTGGCTGAGGGGTTGGTGGCTTCAGTCTCTGCTTATACCTTTAAGACTTCTGAGACTTACTAGGACCGCCCCGAGAGGTGATCAGACTCTCAAGCGCTTATTCCAGACTCCCAATGGGCTGACAGACTGACTGATTAGCAGAAAGGTTCTACTCACCGGATCCGGTTCCCAATACCAAACCAGTACATGCGTTGGATCCTGGACTCCCCTCGGGTTCGGAGGTGTTGACCAGCCAGAACCAGCAACCTGCGAAGGCAAGGAGAAGCCCCCCCGATACAAGAGGAGCGGGCGGCGCCAGAGGCTCCCCTGCGATCAGTCAGGTGCGGCACCAGCCAGACCAAACCTCTTGAGGCGAGAAGCTGTGGTATAATCACTTGAAAACCATCCACCACCCGCACATTCCTGGCCAACGCACCAAGAATATGTAGCAGCTGATAAGCATGCAATAAATACGAGGAGTCAGTACAAAGATCCAAGCCAATGTATTGTGCACAAGGCCCAGTAAGTCAAGCTTCAAAAGGACTGAGCAATGGCGAACAGGAACAACTTCCTTATATACAAGTTTCACAGTTTGATACAGGCAGACTTACTATTGGTCCCAACGCCCCCTGCATCTATCCAATCAGGGACCCTCACTGGGCCTAACACCCTGTTCCCCCTTTCTCAGGCTATTCTAACTAAAGCTCAGTTTCTAGACATAAATACATATCTACTAGAAGGTCATTGCTAGGCTCAGAGAATGTGAGAAGGCAAAACACTGGAACATATCTATCAGCAGCATATAAGCATTGAATAAGGATTAACACAGACTTATCAAAAGCAGTTTAGAGCGGTTTAAGGCAGATCCACAGCCTTCACTGACTTTGATCTTTCACAGCACTACTACTTCTAAGTGGGGGTGGGGACTCAGGCCTAGCTTGCAGGCCTATCATACATGTACAGGCTATTATATAGGCCATAGCCTACCACAAAAGTCCTAAACTTCAAAAACACTGACTTCAGTAAAATAGCCAAGTACCTGAAGGAGGAGTTGGCAGGGTGGGAGGGGATAACAGAAGTGTTATTGCAATGGGCTAAAGTAAAGGTGGCAATAAAAGGAGCAACAAATATGTAAGAAAAGTAAATAAAAACGAGAAGGAAACCTATTTGGTTCTCCAAAAAAGTGGCTGCTCAAATAAAGGCAAAAAAAAAAAAAGAGTACTTAGTCCTTACCTGCTAATTAGCATTCCTGAAGGAACTCCAGTCCAGTCCCTTTCCACTGGGTTGTGCTGCCCTTCCAGCAGCTTGGAGACTGAGTCAATCATCTTTTGATGACTCTGGGGTATAACTAGCACTGGCACCTCCCACCAGCTCCAGTACCCTATTGACAAAGCAAACTTAACGGAGAGACAATTAAGTCATAGAAACATAGAAACATGATGACAGAAAAAGACCACATGGCCTATCTAGTCTGTCCTTCCATAACAACAACTACAACAGTCCACTTTTTACCTTTAGGGATCCTCTGTGTTGGTCCCATGCTTTTTTAAATTCAGTTACTGTCCTCATCTCTACCACCTCCACTGGGAGACTATTCTATGGATCCACTACTCTTTCCGTAAAGAAATATTTCCGCATATCACTCCTGAATCTATCTCCCTTCACCCTCATCCCATGTCCCCTCGTAGCAGAACTTGCTTTCAATTGAAAGAGGCTCTCTCCCTGAACATTTATGCCACAGAGGTATTTAAACATCTCAATCATATCACCTCTATCCCGCCTTTCCTCTAAGGTGTACATATTAAGATCCTTAAGTCTGTCCTCATATGCTTTATAACGAAGCCCATTAATCATTTTAGTAGCAACCCTCTGCACCGACTCCATCCTGTTCACATCCTTTTGAAGGTGCGGTCTCCAGAATTGCACACCATACTCCAAACGAGGTCGCACCAAAGACTTATACAGAGGCATTATCACCTTCTTTTTTCTGCTAGCCATTCCTCTCCGAATGCACCCAAGCATCCTTCTAGCTTTTGCAGTCGCCTTTTCTACCTGTTTAGCTACTTTAAGATCAGACACAACCACGCCTAGGTCCCGCTCTTCTTTAGTGGACAAAAGTACTTCACCTCCTATACTGTATTGTTCCCTTGGATTGCTGCAGCCCAAATGCATGACCTTACATTTTTTAACATTAAATCCCAGCTGCGAACATAAGAACATAAGATATGCCATACTGGGTCAGACCAAGGTCCATCAAGCCCAGTATGCTGTTTCCAACAGTGGCCAATCTAGGTCATACGTACCTAGCAGTTTCCTCAAGACACAGGTTCTGCAATGCTTGTACTAGGTCAAGCATTGATATCCTGGGTCCCTTCTTAATAATGGTTTATGGACCTTTCCTCCAGGAACTTGTCCAAATCTTTTTTAAAACCAGCTACACTAACAGCCTTTACTACATCCTCCGGTAACAAATTCCAGAGTTTGATTACACGTTGAGTGAAAAAATATTTTCTTTTATTAGTCTTAAATAGTTTACCCTGTAGCTTTATTACATGTCCCCTAGTCTTCCTATATTCTGATAACGTAAACAGTCGAGCTGGTGTTCCACTAAGGACTAGGTCTAATATGGCTTCCCCTCTCGTCGGTTCATGGACCAGCTGCTCCAAGAAGCAGTCATTTATGTCATCTAGGCACTTTATCTCCCTAGCATGTACTGCTGTGACACTGACCCAGTCGATACCGGGGTAATTGAAATTGCCCATTATTATTACCGCGCTGTAACTTTTGTTAGCTTCCTTGATTTCTTTGAGCATTTCATCATCCATTTGTTCATTCTGGCCAGGCGGTCGATAGTACACCCCCACCGCCATCCCCTTTTTACATGGAATTTCAATCCATAGAGATTCTACAGCAAATTGTGTTTCCTGCAAAACTTTAATCCTTTCTGACTCAATGCCCTCTCTAACAGAGCACAATGCCTCCACCAATTTGATCAGCTCTATCATTACGATATAGTTTGTACCCAGGTATCACAGTGTCCCACTGGTTGTCCTCCTTCCACCATGTCTCTGATATTCCAAATCACATCTAACCTCTCATTTAGTGCTATATATTCTAACTCTCCCATCTTATTTTTTAGACTTCTAGCATTTGCATACAAACATTTAGAGACTGTATTTTATTCATATTAATTTGGCTATTGGTAGACATGGGTAATTTGGGATCTTTAAGCTCTGTCTGCTCCATACTCTGTCTGCTCCATACTCGAGGGCATTTGGGCTACTTTACTCTTTTTTGGAACCTCTCTGCTTTTGGTAGTATCCTTCAAGGATACATTCTTCCGAACCATCTGCTCTTGGGCGACTGTCGGCTTTCCCCTATTATCTAGTTTAAAAGCTGCTCTATCTCCTTTTTAAAGGTTAATGCCAGCAGCCTGGTTCCATCCCGGTTAAGGTGAAGCCCATCCCTTCGGAAGAGCCCCTCCTTTCCCCAGAATGTACCCCAGTTCCTAACAAATCCAAACCCCTCATCTCTGCACCATTGTCTCATCCACACATTGAGACTCCGGAGCTCTGCCTGCCTTTTGGGTCCTGCACGTGGAATAGGATGCATTTTGGAGAACGCTACCCTGGAAGTTCTGGATTTCAACTTCCTACCTAAAAGCCTAAATTTAGCCTCCAGAACCTCCCTACCATATTTTCCTATGTTATTGGAACCGACATGTACCAAGACAGCAGACTCCTCCCCAGCACTATCTAAGAACTTATCTAGGTGGCGCGTGAGGTCCGCTACCTTCGCACCAGGCAGGCATGTTACCAGGCGATCCTCACGTCCACCAGCCACCCAGCTATCTACATGCCTAATGATCGAATCACCAACTATAACGGCTGTCCTAACCCTTCCCCTCATGGGCACATGGCCCTGGAGAAACTTCCTCGGTGCGAGAGGGTTTTACATCACCTGGAGGACAAGTCCTAGTTACAGGATCACTTCCTGCCACACCAGGGTGATGCTCTCCTGTCACGTGACCTCTCTCCTCCATGGCAACAGGGATGCTGCCAGAGTGGAGGTGGGACTTCAGGACTATATCCCTGTAGGTCTCGTCTATGTACCTCTCTGTCTTTCTTATGTTTTACAAGTCTGCTACTCTAGCCTCTAGAGAACGGACTCGTTCCCTGAGAGCAAAGAGCTCCTTGCACCTAGTGCACATGTAAGACCTCTCACCAACTGGGAGAAAATCACACGTGACACTCAATGCAAAAGACTGGAAAACCCCCATCCTGCTGCTGGACTGCTGTCTGCATCTTAGTTTTAAGTTGTTGTTTAGATCGTTAAGTTCTTTACTTACTAAGGGTTGCTATGGATATTTATACCAATAAAACTGTACCTAATACGTTTAATATACCTTGTTCACCTGAAGCTTAATTAATCTCAGGTCCTTAGTGTATGTCTGATTTGGGTAACAAGCTTCACCTGAGAGCACCTCCTGTCTTAGTAAGATGTGTAAGTACCTATAAAGCTACGATTATCCCAGGGGTGGGTGGGTGTGGGAAGGGAGGGAGGGAAAGAACACTTATTAAAAGAGGGCTGCTACACAGTACCCTGTCCTGTGCTGCTGAGGTAAGCTATATTCTTATTTGATTTAAATTATAGCTCTTTGCTGCTGCTAGGCTCTAACTTATTATGAAATTTAAACTACAAGCTCTCTGCTGGGTTCTAAATTTAACCAGAAAGCTCTCTTCTGTGTTTTAAATTTAAACTTAAACTGCTGCTACTAGGCCCTAAATGATTTAACAAAAATTAGTGGGTTCACAGATTAAATAGCTTTAATAGAAAGAATTCCTTCCAGAAAATTCCCAGAAGTATATACTCACAATTGCAGATCTCTCTCCAGAAGTAACAGTCCCTTTTTCTAGTCCTTCAAAAAACCACAACAAACTGTGTATAACTAGAATGTGAAAACTAGAATGTAAAAACCTCCCACCTCCCCCCCCCCCCCCCGAAGAAGAGGCGGCTTACCTGAAACCGCAGGTGCCCATAACCAGGGATTTGACTTGTTCACCCTGGCCCAACACCGGTCAACCCTGCAAGGTGCCTGCAGAACCTCTCTTTGCCGCTTCACACCTAGAGCTTCGGGCCGGCTACACCTCTGCACCTGAAAAAACAAAACACACTGGGCAGGATCAGGGACTGGACTGGAGTTCCTTCAGGAATGCTAATTAGCAGGTAAGGACTAATTACTCTTTCCTATGCATCCCTTCAGTCCAGTCCCTTTCCACTGGGATGTAACAGAGCAGTTCAAGCATGGGAGGGGCCTGCAAGGCCGGACCGAAGCACCGCTCTCCCAAACCCAGCGTCTTCCACCGCATGCACATCCAGACGGTAATGCTTAGCAAAGGTATGTGGGGAAGACCAAGCTGCAAGAGGTATGGTGGTCACATGCGCTTTATTGATATTTCATTATCAATAAAGCGCATGTGGGGGTATATTTCATTATCAATAAAGCGCATGTGGGGGTATTTCATTATCAATAAAGCGCATGTGACCACCATGCCTCTTGCTCTTTGTGTCTGTGGTCCCTGCAAGTAGGTGCTCTTTTGTTTTTGGTTGGGAAGACCAAGCTGCCGCTCTACAAATATCCAGTGGCGGAACCAAGGTAGATTCCGCCCACGAGGCCGCTTGCGCTCGTGTAGCGTGCGCCCGGAGTCACCTCGGAACCGACCAGCCCTTCTGAATGTATGCCATGGCAATTACCTCCCTGATCCCTGATCCATCACGAAATGGAAGCCTTAGCCGCTGCCTCTCTTCTATGTGGGCCCCCAAACAAAACGAATAATCGATCTGATTTGCAGAAAGCCGCTGTGCGGTCCAAATAACGCCTCAGTATCCTACGCACATCTAAACGACATAGGAGGGCATCGTCAGCTCCCTGCCCCACCTTGGCAAATGCAGGGAGAGATACCGACTGATTCACAGGAAAGGCAATACTACCTTGGGCAAAAAGGAAGGTACGGTCCACAAAACTACCTTTTCTTTAAAGAAAGAAAGGAACGGAGGACAACACGACAGAGCCTGAAGTTCCAAAATACGCCGAGCAGATAGCAACTAGAAAAACCGTCTTGAAAGTCAAATCCTTCAAAGAGGCTTGGCCCACAGGCTCATAAGGATCTCTTGCTAGCGTGTCCAAAACTAGGTTTAGGTCCCAGGGAGGAACTGACGATGTCTGTTGAGGCCGCAGGTGCCGCATCACCTTCAAGAACAGACTCACGTCCGGATGTTCCCCTAAGGACTTACCTTGAACCTTGACAATGTAACAGGAAATAGCCGCCAACTGCGCCCTCAAGGAGTTGGCAGTGAGACCCTTCTCAAAACGGGCCTGTAAAAAAACCAAGCACTTCCGGAATAGAAACCGCCATAGGCCTCTTTCCGCGGGTCAGACACCAATCCTCAAAAATGCGCCAGACCCGCACGTAAGATAGGGAAGTCGAATGCTTCCGGGCGTTCAGCAAAGTTGTGATCACTGCCCCGGAATATCCGCGCTTCCGCAGTCTTGCCCTTTCAAATAGCCAGGCCGTAAGCGAGAACAGATCCACCTGTGGCATCCAAACGGGACCCTGAATCGAGAAGTCGTCCCTTACCGGCAGGCGCCAGGCTGATCAGCCAACAACCGAATTAGGTCAGCATACCACGGGCGGCATGGCCAATCCGGGGCTATCAGCACTACCCACCCCTGGTGGGCTTCTATTCTCTGGAGGAACCTGCCTATAAGAGCCTACGGCGGGAACACATACAGAAGACCTTCCGTGGGCCACCTCTGAACCAGCGCATCCAGGCCCTCAGACATCCTTTCCCTTCTCCTGCTAAAGCAGCGGCTCACCTTGGCTGATTCCAAACGAGCCATGAGGTCCATCATGGGAGGCCCCCATCGGCGAACCACCTGTTCGTACACCTCCTGACAGAGCTACCATTCGCCGTGATCCATCTTGAATCTGCTCAAGTAGTCTGCCGTGATGTTTTCTACTCCGGCCACATGCTGCGCTGACAATGCCAACAGGTGGACCTTGGCCCATTCCAGCAGACTATCAGACTCCACCTCCAAGAGAGGGCTGCTCGAGCCGCCCTGGCGGTTGATATAGGCCACAGTGGTTACGTTGTCCTACAGCACTTGGACCGCCTTTTGTTGGAGCAAGCGCTCGAAAACAGAGCCAGAGCTACCGCACGCATCTCCAACCTGTTGATGGACCACTGGGCTTCCTGAGCGCTCCAGCAACCTTGGGCAAAGTGACCCTCGCAGTGAGCCCTCCAACCGATCAGACTGGCATCCATTGTCAACTGAATCCACTGGTGTTTCTAGGGGCATGCCCTGCTCCAGGTTCCCCTGGTAGAGCCACCACTGCAAGGCCCGCTTGGTTACTGGAGCATAAGTTAGCACTGTGAACAGGGGCTGATGTTGATGGGACCAATGGCGAAGAAGGGACTGCTGCAACGGTCGCATATGAGACCTGGCCCAGGGCACCAACTCGATCGTCGCCGCCATGGTCCCCAGCACTTGAAGGTAGTGCCAGGCAGTAGACGCCCTCATGGCTAGAAATGGTGCACTAACCGTCGGAGCTCCACCACCCTCCGGTCCGGCAGGAAGACCCTGCCCGTGCAGGTGTCGAACCTCACTCACAGATACTCTATCTCCTGAGAGGGCACCAATCTGCTCTTTGCTAGATTAATCACCCACCCTAAGCTTCTCAGGAGCTTGACCACTCTGGCTGTTGCCCTTCGGCACTCGTCTTCGGACTTGGCCCGAATCAACCAGTCATCTAAGTACGGATGGACGAGGATCCCTTCCTTGTGTAGTGCTGCGGCCACCACGACCATCACCTTGGTAAATGTGCGGGGGGCCATCGCCAGACCGAACGGCAAGGCCTGAAACTGAAAATGTCCCCTTTGCACCGCAAACCGCAGATACTGTTGATATGACTCGCGGTTGGGGAAGAGTAGTTACTCACCTGTAACATGTGTTCTCCAGGAGCAGCAGGAATCAGTCCTCACATATGGGTGACATCGACATCGATAGAGCCCCCATGCGGAGCATTTCCCCAGCTTTCTAAGAAAGCCTTTGGGAAATACACCCACGCATGCACAGTCCCCTTCCCGCCCAAAGGTGCCATCTTGCTTAGTCAGATGACATAGCTAAAAGACAGCACAAAAACAAAATGAACTATGTACAACTGCAACTCCCAGGGGAGGCGGGAGGGTTGTGAGGACTGATTCCTGCTGCTCCTGGAGAACACCTGTTACAGGTGAGTAACTACTCTTTTTCCAGGACCAAGCAGGAAGTCAGTCCTCACATATGGGTGACACCCTAGCTCTGGGCTACCAGTAACCCAGGCTGAAAAAGAAACTCCCTCTGTGAAGCCGTAGCATGAAGGAAAGAATTTCACCGAGACCAGAACCCCTCGGTAGCCCAACAAGAGGGCAGGAGGGTAGGAGTTGCCTAAACCTCAAAGAGATTCCAGAGTACTGCCTGACCAAAAGCACTGTCCCTACGGGACTCCCTCTCCAGGCAGTAATGGCCTGCAAAAATCTGGCTTGAGGATCAAGTTGCAGCCCTACAGATGTCTGCCAACGGTACAGAGTGGAGATGAGCTACTGATGCAGCCATGGCCTGGACACGGTGGGCTGTAACTCGACACCGCAAGGGAAGGTCTGCTGCCCTGTAAGCCCAGGTGATACAGTCCACCACCCATATGGACACGGTATGCTTGGAGACAGGAACCCCCAAGTTGTTTGGGTCAAAGGAGACGAAGAGCTGAGTAGCCCTTCTATGACCCTTAGTACGCTCAAGTAGAAAGACAAGGCCCTTCTACAGTCCAGGGTGTGGAGGACTTCTTCAGTCCTGCTTGCATGGGGCCTAGGAAAGAATGTTGGAAGAACCACCTCCTGGTTGAGGTGGAAGGAGGAGACCACCTTCGGTAGGAACTTAGGATGAGTCCTAAGGACCACTTTGTTCCTAAAGAAACGAGTGTATGGCCTGTCACAGACCAGGGCCTGAAGTTCACTCACTCGCCTGGCCGAAGTCAGTGCCACCAGGAAGAGAGTCTTCCAAGAAAGGAAGCAAAAAGGACACGTAGCCATAGGCTCAAAGGGTGGGTGAGTAAGCTGTTGCAAAACCACATTCAACTCCCACTCAGGGGCAGGTGGATGGAGAGGAGGCTTTAGCAGGAGCAAGCCTCTGAGGAACCTGGCCACCAGGGGGTGAACCAACAAAGAGTGCCCCTCCACCATTGAGTAGTGGGCTGCCAGAGCAAAGAGGTGTACCCTAACCGAATTGGACTTAAGACCCTGATTAGACAAGTGCAGCAGGTACTGAAGCACTACTGGCACAGGACAGGAGAAGGGTTTTTTTCCTGGCACTGATCACACCACAGGGAGAACCACCTCCATTTCAGGGCATAGGTCTTTCGGGTGGATTGCTTCCTTGAAGCTAAGACAACCTCTTCCACTTCCTGAGGCAAGCCCCAGGGAGCCAGCACTACCCTTGCAGCTTCCAGACCATCAAATTGAGAGCTTTGAGATTGGGGTGCAGAAGGGATCCCTGATCCTGAGAAAGAAGATCGGGTTGAAACCCCAGAGGAAGAGGGGTGTCCACCGCCAGCTGTAACAGGAGGGGAAACCAGGGTTGCCTTGGCCATCTGGGGGCCACCAGGATGACCGAGGCCCTGTCCCTTAGAATAGTGAACAAGGCTCGAGCCACTAGGGGCGTGGGAGGGAACGCATACAGTAGGCCCTAGGACCATGAGATCAGGAAGGCATCCGCCGCCAATCTTTTGGGATGCGGTTGCCTGGAGCAGAACTGGGGCAGCTGCCAGTTCAGGGGACTGGCAAAGAGGTTAATAGATGGAAGTCCCCACCTCAGTAAAATGGTCTGGACCACTAAGGGGTGCAGTTGCCATCCGTGAGGTTGTAGAACCCTGCTCAATCTGTCTGGCCAGGAAGATAGACAGCCCTCAGCAGTATGTTGTGTTGAAGGGCAAAGGAGCAGAGGGCCTGTGTCTCTCGACACAGGAGCCTTGACCCTGTGCCCCCCTGCTTGTTGACATAGAACATTGCCACTTGGTTGTCGGTCTGCACCAAGACAGCCTGGTGGGCCAGGGTATGGGAGAAGGCCTTGAGGGCTAAACGTATCGCTCTGAGTTCTAGCAGGTTGATCTGCTGAGTGGCCTCCCATGGGGACCACAGGCCCTGTGTGCACTTGTCCAGGCAATGAGCACCCCAGCCCTGCAAGGAGGCATCGGTTGTGAGTACCACTGTGGGAACAGGCACCTGAAAAGGAATCCCCTGTAGCAGGTTGGGGGAGTGTAGCCACCACTGCAGGGGGTTCAGGAAGGGTTTGGACACCCTTACTTTGTCTCTGAGGCTTCCTGTGGCCTGCCTCCACTGAGTTCTGAGACACCACTGTGCAGGCCGCATATTCAGGCGAGCATTGGGGGTCACATGCACTGTCGATACCATATGGCCTAGGAGCCGTAGGCAAAGCCTGGCGGAAACCAGTGGGTTGCTTATGAACCGGTTGGCCAAGCTTATCAGCCTTTCCGTCCTGTCTTCTGGCAAGTAAGCCTTCACTTGTAGGGAGTCCAACCTTGCCCCTATGAACTACAGGTTCTGGGAGGGGAGCAAAGTGGACTTTGCGAAGTTTATGACAAAGCCTAGGTTGCTGAAGGAGAGAGACCGTACGGAGGGTGGCTTGCCTGGCCTCCTGGAGAGTCTGACCCCTGATAAGCCAGTCGTCCAGGTAGGGGAAGACAAATATACCCTGGTTTCTAAAGTAGGCCGCTACCACAGCTAGGCACTTCGTGAAAACCCGTGGAGCGGAGGTTAGGCCAAAGGGCAGTACCCTGTACTGAAAATGGCTGCCTGCCACCATGAACCTGAGGTACTTTCTGTGGTCTGGATGAATGAGGATGTGAGTGTACGCATCCTTTAGATCTAAGGATCATAGCCAATCTCCCTGATGGAGGTAGGGCAGTAGTGTTCCAAGAGTTAGCATCTTGAACTTCTCTTTTTCCAAGAATTTGAGATTTTTCTCAGGTCCAGAATGGGCCGGAGACCTCCAGTCCGCTTTGGCACAAGAAAGTACCGGGAGTAGAAGCCCTGTCCCCACAGATGTGGAGGTACAGGCTCTACCGACCTAGCAGTTCCTGGAGAAGAAGTTCCTGATGCAGAGGAATCCTTGAAGGCTCCCCTGGGAAGTAGGTAGGGGGTACCTGATTGAAATGGAGCAGATAGTCCTTTTGGACTATGCTCAGTACCCAAGCATCCCTCGTGATGGGTGGCCACTGGTGGGCAAACAGGACCAAGCGACTCCCCGTGCTGAGGTGGGCCAGCAGGTGTGGAGAGGCTATGCAGAGGGAGTCAAAAAAACCCTCCCTGCTGAGTAGGAGTAGGAGCAGGAGCTGGAGGCTTGGGGGCTTTCTGCCTACGGGGCCCATGTCCCTGCCCCTTGGCCTGCTGACCCTCCGGGGGAGGCCTGACAATGAGAGAAAGGTTTGTAGGCAGGCGCCTTCCTTGGGTAAAAGGTCTTTTTCCCCGAGCCCTTCTTCTTATGAGAAGGGGCAGAAGTTTTCCTAGACAATCTTGTCCTCGTTAGAGTCTCAGTCTCAAGCTCAGAGGCATTTTCGGCCATGGGCTTGCCGAAGAGGTTTTCACCCCAGCATGGGACATCGACCAACTTGTCCTGCACCCGTGGCTCGAGGGCCGATGACTGTAGCCATGACTGGCGTCGAGCAGCGATGCCAGCTGCCGCTACACGGGCCGAAGCCATCGTAGGCCGCCCGGGAGATGAATTTAGAACACTCCCGGACCCCCGAGGACAAGGACTGGAACCTCTGCAAAGGTTCCCCGGAGAGACCAGCCGAGAACCCGGCTACCTCTTTAGCCAGGTCCCGCAAGTACATGCCCATGTACAGCTGGTAGGCTTGGACACGGCAAGCAAGCATCGAGCCCTGGAAGCACTTTCTGCCGATGGCATCTAGGCTTCGGGCCTCCCTGCCGGGGGGCACCACAGAGTGCATCTTCTGGCTCTTCAGACGATGCATGGCCGATTCCACAACCATAGAATGGTGCGGCAGTGGCGCCTTCTGAAAACCAGGGCTCTTCCAGACTCGATACATGGAATCGATCCGCTTGCTCAAAAACGGCGCCAAGGCCGGTGCCTCCCACATTCGGAAGAGGAGCCGTTCCAGCATCGGAGGAACCGGCACAGTAAAGGCCTCCCTCGGGGGAGAGTCATACTGGAGGTCATCAAGCTCTTCGGCTCGAGGCTCCTCCTCGGGGTCGGCAAGAACATTCAAGGCCTTGGCCATGTCCTTAACGAACTCCGAGAACCGGGTATCCTCCGGAGGGGGATCTACTCTGGGGTTCGGACTGCAGAGAGTCCGAAGGGACACACCGAGTCTGAAAAATATCAGGGGACTCCTCGTCCTCAGTCTCTCATGCAGACTCATCCGAAGAAGAGTCGAGGGGCTCCGACCGCACGGGTTCCGGCAACACCAGCCCCGACGCCAGGGCCATCGGCGTCGACGCCCTCGGTTCCGAACGAGAGGTCGAGGGAGACCGTGACCGAGACCAGACTCAGGCCTTCATGGCTTCGAGAACCAGCTCTGTCTCCGGGGTCGACTTAGACGTCGACGTCCCGGTGGTTGGGGCAGATGCACCAGTCAGGCTGGCCATCAGCACCCGCTGCTGATCCATGAAGGCAGAATCTGCACTCCAAGGCTGTCAGCCTGAGTCCAAGCTCAGGAGACTCAGCAGCTACCGACTCGGGCCCTGGCGGCGCCGGGCCCGATGTCAGCTCCCTAGGAGGAGAGTCCTCGAGGACAACAGGACTTACGTGCTCGACAGACTCCGGCTCTACATGGGATACCTTAGTGGGCTTCTCCAGCTCCAAGGGCCTGGGGCGGCGGTCAGGGGTCCGAGATCTGGCCTTCGAGGAACCAGAAGTTTCCTCCGACGCCGCCCTCACGAGCTTTCTCTTCCTCTTATGCTCCCGACTGGGGGAACCCCCCTTTCAGAGGAACCCCGACGAAGCTCGGAGTCCGACTCCCGAGACGTTGAGGCCTCTGACGAGGTCCGGGCCCGTCCGGAGGCCGAGTCCGAGAAAATCCTCTCCTTCTGATGCTGCCGGCTCCCGAGTGCCTTGGTGGACATTTTGCCACATGGGACACAGACCTTGGGATCATGGTCAGGCCCGAGGCAACGCAGTCAGCAGTCGTGTGTGTCGGTAAGAGACATGAGTTTCTTACAACGATCACACTTCTTAAAACCACTGGAGGCCATCGGGGAAAAAAGGGCCTCCGCGAGGTCAAAGGACCAGCCCTCCCAGGAAAAGAAAAAAAAGAGCGCGAACGCGTGCCACGAAGGGCAAAAAAAACCGAAAAATAGAGATCGGGTCGATACCAGTGTACCAAACCCGGGCAGGAAGGGTAACCGGCGTCGAACCGGACAAAAAGAGGCGCGAGAATCGCAGAAAAAAATCCAAATTTTTCCAGGTGACAAGGACAGACGTCCGCTGGGCTCCACGGAAAAAGAAAGACTGAGCAAGATGGCACCTTTGGGCAGGAAGGGGACCGCGCATGCATGGGTGTATTCCCAAAGGCTTTCTTAGAGAGCTGGGGAAATGCTCCGCATGGGGGCTCCATCGACGTCGATGTCACCCATATGTGAGGGCCGACTTCCTGCTTGGTCCTGGAGAATGTGTAAATACGCCTCCGTGAGGTCGAAAGACGTCAGGAACGCCCCCTGACGAACTGCCAGTATGACGGACCTCAGAGTTTCCATTTATTTATTTATTTATTTAGTATACATTTGTATACCGCTACTTCCAGCGATCAGCAGCGGTTTGATTACAGATTGGAAATTGTCAAATCATGACAGGAAATTTTTGAGGTATGAACACATTGATTAGACAGGAAAGCACAGCACACAGAAATATTTTACAGGGAAACATGGGCTATGGAGGGTTAAGTGGCTTGCCCAAGACCACAAGGAGCACCTGTGGGACTAGAAACCCCAGTCCTTCCGGCCCAAGGTTGCTGTCCTCTAGTGGGATTTGAACCCCCGACCTTCTGGCCCGAAGTACCTTGCCCCAACCACTAGGCCACTCCTCCACTCCACTCCATTTCCATGCGAAAATGAACTCTGAGGCAACGATTGACTCGCTTGAGGTCGAGGATGGGACAAAGGAGCCCTCCTTTTTTGGCACCACAAAATAAATGGAGTACTGACCGCAGCCGCACTGGTCTTTTGGTACCGGCACGACCACTCCCAACAATAGGAGTCGAGATAATGTCTCCTCCACCGCCGTGGCCTTGGCTGGCGAATCGCAAGGAGACTGCATGAACAAAGGAAGGACTGGTCTTGCAAATTCGAGGGCATACCCGTCTCAAACTACCACCAACACCCACTGATCTGACATGACTCGGGCCCAGGCGGGGAAGAACTGCCGCAAACGTCCTCCCACAGACAGCACCTCCGCTCGGGCCCCCCTTGCTTCATTGTGGCTTCCTCAGACCCGAGGAGGAGGAAGAGCTACCAAAACCTCTCCCTGCTCATTGAAATTCCCAGAAACCCCGACCCCTAGAGAAGCAGCATCCTCTCTGAAAGGGCGTCGAACGAGCTGATCAAAACCTACGGGGGTCCCGAGCTTGAAACCGCCCAAGCGTGGGGTTGCGACTCTGTTTCAGCCTGTCATCAGGATGTCTACCTCCCTTGGACTCTCCTAGCTCCTTCACTAACTTGTCCAGCTCCTCCCCGAAAAGCAGCTTTCCCTTAAATGGGGGTTTGCTAAGGCGGGACTTCGAAGAACCATCTGCCGCCCAATTGCGAAGCCAAAAGATAACAGTGGGCCGCTACTACGGAGGCCATATTCTTAGCCAAACTCCTAATGAGATCATATTGACTATCAGCTAGATAGGCCGCTCCTGACTCAATCCTGGCCGCTTCCCCCGTCGATCCACCTGGCTGGTCATTGGACAGCTGTAGCTGCTGCGACCACCTTAGGCAGGCCCGGGCTACGCATGCCCCACATACCGAGGCCTGGAGCGCCAGGGCACTAATATCAAAGGCTTGCTTCAGCAAAGTGTCCACTTTCCTGTCCTGAGCATCCTTGAGGGCTGGCACTACCCTCCACCGGGATGGTTGTCTTCTTGGTAACTGCCGACATGGCAGCATCCACTCTAGGAGACCTAAGCAACTCTTTCCCCCCTTCTGGCAAGGGAAACAAATGTGCCATGGACCAAACTCCCCTTAAACCTGAGTCCGGCTCGTCCCATTCCGCTTGGATCATCTGTCTGACCACCCGACGGACCGGGAAAACCTTTTGTGACTTCCTGACTGCCTGAATGCGTGGATCCTCCAAGGCCTCCTCCTCCGGAGGGGAGCCTGTCGCCATATTGAGTACCTGCAAGGACTCACCGATCAATGCCGGTAACTCTTCCCGGTGGAAGACCCGGACAATCTTGGCCTGCTCCTCCTCCGGAAGTTCACCTTCTTTGAGCTCCTCCTCTCCTTCCTCCAGCTCCCGGTCCGAGGCCTCACCTTCCCAAGCCTCCAACTGTGGAGAGTGGAGGGTTTCCTCAACCGCCAGCCTAGCTGACTTAGGAGGAACCTCTGCCTCTTCCGGCCCCTTGAACTCCGCAGGCCTCACCGCTGCTCATCCGCGACCTGAAGGTTGGACGATCGCTCCCTACTGACGTAGGCAGAATGCTTTATGCAGCAGTAAAACAAACTCTGGGGAAAAATCTCCAAAACTCCCCTCCTCTTGAACGCCCGAGGAAGCGGAGGGTCTAGGCTGTGCCAGCTGCTCCAAGGATGAAAGAAGAGGAGAACCTGGGGAGAGTATAGCTTCCAGAGGTGCCCCTAACTCCTGAGAGACAGAAGATAAAGGATCCAAGGCCTCGGTGGCCTGGAGACCCTATTCCACAAAGGCGGCCTCCAGTGTACAGCCTCTGCAAATGCCAGCCTCAGATACAGTCCCCCTCCTGGTCCCATAGACCAAACACTGGGGTCTAGCTGGCATAATGGCCTAACACTGATGATCCTACCAACTCTTCAGGAAACCAAAAACCAAAAAGATACACCTCGAAGAAAGGCAAACCTCTCTTTTTTTTTTTTTTTTTTTTTTTTTTTTTTTTTTAAATACACCAACCCTCCGGGAAAACCTAACCCTAACAGGCCCAGCAGAAACGGGAGCGCGAAAAAAGCACACAAAAATGTCCTGTACCTGGCTCCACTGTAGCAGTGTTTCCCGGAGGCGGCAGACGCTGAAAAACAATCACTGCCAGTGACCACGTGGCTGCTCCCGACGCCACAAGACTGTCGCCCAGCTCACCTCTGTCTGCCATTGATATTAGCGCCGCTTCTGTCTTCTCAACCGGAAAGTACTTGCTCCTCCCAGCCTTGTGCTCAGCTGCCCTCGGGGCTTCGGCACAGAGGCGGGTCCTTGCAAAGGCAGGTCCTGCAGGCCGCAGTAAAGCCACCGACTCTGCACCCTTGGGAGCCACGAACTTCCTCTTTGTTTTTGTTTTTTTTGTAAACTGCTCTGCAAACGCCACGGTCTGCCTGGCCTCCTCCTGTACCCCAGCCCAACGAAGAGGGAAGGGGAGGGAGGGGAGTTTTCCCCAAAGGCAAGGAGCACCACTAAAGTGAGTACCCGAACAAATAAAATTAAATTAAATTAAATGAATAAAGAGAAACCCAAATGTCTCTCCAGTAAGCCCCTTTCCCCAGGCTTACTGATACCCACCAGCTGCTTGGAAACTGAGCTAACTGGAGCTGGTGGGAGGTGCCAGTGCTAGTTATACCCCAAAGTCATCAAAAGATGATTGGCTCAGTCTCCAAGCTGCTGGAAGGAGAGCACAACCCAGTGGACTGGAGGGACACTTAGGAACACAGCTTTCACAAAATTCAAACACCTGCAAACAGAGGAACACAGTAAGGAATACAGGAGCAAACTAAGAGAGACAAAAAGAGCAATAAGGAAAGCAAAATCAAAGGCAGAGGAAATAATGGCTAAAGATGTGAAGTATGGCGACAAAACTTTCTTCAGGTATATTCGGGAGAGGAGGAAAATCAGAGATGAAATTGCAGGACTCAGAAGTGCTGGGAACAGATTTGTGGAAAGTGACAATGAAAAAGCAAAACTGCTAAACAAATACTTTGCTCTGTTTTTACTAAAGAAAACCCTGGAGAAGGACCATCTGTGACTCCCAAATATAAAAATGGGATTGAAGTGGATACCACACCATTCACTGAAGATGATGTGTTAGAACAACTTGCAAAACTGAAAGTGAACAAGGCCATGGGACCGGATGGGATACATCCCAGGATACTGAAAGAGCTCAGAAAGGTTCTTGCAGGGCCGTTAAAGGATGTTTTCAACAGATCCTTGGAAACAGGAGTAGTTCCTCAGGACTGGAGAAGGGCGAATGTGGTACCTCTTCACAAAATTGGTGACAGGGAAGAAGTGACAAACTACAAGCCTGTCAGCCTTACCTTGGTGGCGGGAAAAGTAATGGAGGTGCTTCTGAAAGAGCAAATAGTGGACTCTCTCAAAACCAACAGGTTACATGATCTGAGGCAACATGGTTTTACGAAAGGACGATCTTGCCAAACAAATCTGATTGAGTTCTTTGACTGGGTGACCAGAGAACTAGATCAGGAGCATGCGATGGATGTCATCTACCTGGATTTCAGCAAAGCCTTTGATACTGTTCCTCATAGGAGGCTTATCAATAAACTCAGTAGTTTGGGGATGAGTCCCAAGGTGGTGAACTGGATCAGAAATTGGTTGACTGACAGATGACAGAAGGTGATGGTAAATGGAGCTCACTTGGGTGAAAGGAGGGTGATTAGCAGGGTGCCCCAGGGTTCGGTCCTGGGCCCGGCACTGTTCAATGTATTTCTGAGTGATATTGCTGAAGGACTGAATGGAAAAGTCTGTCTTTTTGCAGATGACACGAAAATTTGCAACAGAGTGGACTCCCCTGAGGGAGTGGATAGCATGAGGAAAGATCTACAAAAGCTGGAAGAATGGTCTAATGCTTGGTAGTTAAGATTTAATGCGAAGAAGTGCAGTGTCATGCACTTGGGAAGCAGAAATCCAGGGGAAATGTGCACGATAGGGGGCGAGAGGTTGGTGTGCACGGACCAGAAGGACCTTGGTGCGATTATTTCTGTAGATCTCAAGGTGGCAAAACAGTGCGACAAGGCAGTGGCAAAAGCCAGGAGGATGTTGGGTGGCATACAAAAAGAGGAATTGCCAACAGAAAGGCAGAGGTACTAAATGTCACTGTATAAGTCACTGGTGAGACCTCACTTGGAATAATGTGTTCAGTTTTGGAGACCATATCTTGCAAAGGATATAAAAAGACTGGAAACTGTTCAGAAGGCAACCAAAATGATTTGGAGCCTACGTCAGAAGCCTTATGAGGAGACTTGAAGACCTAAATATGTACACTTTGGAGGAGAGGAGGGATAGGAGAGATACGATTCAGACCTTTAAATACTTAAGAGAAATAATGAACAAACCAACCTCTTCCAAAGATGGGGAAGCTGTAAAACTAGAGGGCATAACATGAAGCTGTAAGGGGGTAAATTGAAAGGCAATATCAGGAAAGCAGTTACTTACCCGTAACAGGTGATCTCTGGGAACAGCAGGAATAAGTCTTCACATATGGGTACGTCGGTACCGACGGAGTCTGCGCGGGAACTCTTCCCAGCGTCCAATCAAGAGCTTTTGGAAGCATCCCAGCACGCCTGCGTGCTGCCTTCCTGCCTTTCCCAACTGCCTCTCCTCAGTTAAGTTTTAAAGCTGAGACAAAGAGAGAGAAAGGAAAGGAAAGATAGAGATACAACTCCTGGGGAGGTGGGTGGGTTGTGAAGACTTATTCCTGCTGTTCCCAGAGATCACCTGTTACAGGTAAGTAACTGTGCTATCTCCAGGAACAAGCAGGAATGAGTCTTCACATATGGGGACTCCCAAGCTGAGATGCCTGGAGTCCCAGCATGTCATAGGTTGGAACATGCTATCTCCCAGAACACCAGGCATCCTGAGGATGGAGGGTAGGAGTTGAAGAAAGAAAAAAATGCTGTGGAACAGCTAACCTAGCATAGGACTGCAGAGAAGGAGTTCATGTGTGGATGATGATTGTCATCAATGATGTTGCAGAAGATTGCAATAGAGACCTCCCCTAACAGGATTTCACAGAAGTATGGAGGTTCATGGATCTACTGGGAACCCAGTAGAGGAACCTTGAAGAGGACCTCTCTGTAAAGTGGAGGTAATAAACCTGTAGGAAAATAGTGGAGGTCAGAATCCTGAAAAGAATAGGTAACCCCAGTAGGAAAAACTGGGGTAGTACAAAAAACGGTGGGCCTTCAGAGGAAGGGTTTATGACAAAAACCTAACTCTTTTGGCGGGAGCGTGGCTCACTCTTAGGAGCAAAAAGAGAAAGGCTAACCGATTTGGACAAACAGGCATTGTCCTTGTGGGGAGAAAGGGTATGGGGACCCCTTGTATCCCAAGAAGAGAGGACAAATGCCAGAGGCATTAAGCCTGTGATTAACTGAAGATCCACAATGTCTCTCCTAACTGGGATAAGCTAGGAGAGATATTGAGTATGGAGAGCTTCAGAGGTACATAAACCATTAGGTTATGGTATAAAAATTGTTGACTACCATAGGAGTGGGTGTGTGTGTAAAACCCCAAACCTGCTAGATAGCATAGGTATGGGGAAAAAACCCCTGTCAGAATCATATAGGTATATGAGAATAGACAGGGAGATAGATAAGTATGTGGATACATATCTATCTATATATATATATAGATATAGATATAGATAGATATAGATAGACAGACATATAAGAATATATCTATAGTGAGATATGGCAGGGCATAAAATACACACAAAAAATAAATATGGATATGTAGGCTTACATATAGGGGGGTCTGCAGGTAAACAGACAGAGATATGCCTACAGTACAGTGATCACATAGGCTATGTGGAGAGGAAAGATTCATCTAACAAGGAGGTGGAACCTACTTGAGAAGACATATAGAGAATCTATTCCTCCTGGTTATAATCTGCAAGAATGCTAGCTAGTGCAAAAGAACCAGGATTGTTACATGAAAGACCAAGGACAATGTCAATGTGCAGCCAGGAAGTCCCGAGTCTTCCAGGACTCTGGCATGGTAAGTAGACAGAAGACGCCTAGAGATGAGATACCATGTTGACCTGCTTAAGGGCAAAGGTATCATGCGTTCTTACCATGAGGACGAGCATATCCCCGATTGGGAATACTATGGACCAAAGCAGGGAACTGGCAACTCCTTGAGTCTTCATGTAAGAGAAGGCCTATTTCCTTTATATCAAATAAGGAGATAGAAAAGAAGGGGGACCCTTCTAGTCATGGGAGACATGACTGAAAAGCCCTTTCTAACCAGCTAGGATAGTGTGATAGGCTATGGCCTAGCATAGCCTGTAAATGTATGTTATGAAGCCTGTAGGTTAGGCCTGAGTCCCCAACCCCCACTTCAAAATATTATAGCTAAGCAGAGCTGGAAAGCCATAGAAATAGAATCTGCTTCAAGCTGCTCTGATAAGGATATAAAACTTTTCCGTTGAGTTTGTTATGTTATCCACAGATGTATTTCAGAATCCTGCTTTTCACACAGTGTCTGTGCTGCAAGGCAGAATGTTATGTCTAGATATAGAGCCATGGCTAGGAAGGCCTCAGAGCGGGGGGGGGAGATGCGGTGTGGACCCGGTCAGAAATTTTCCATTGGATGGGGGGGGGGTGAGGGGGCCACCGGGACCAATGAGGAGTTTGCCTGTATAGAACTGATAAGGAAAACTATAAATGCTGCTGTTTTGTTGAACGCCAGGGCTCAGACCATTTCGAAAGTGACATTTGACAGGTGTCTGAGCCTGTGCACAAAATAAACAGGTTTGAATTCTAGTAAATAGACTCCTGGTGTATTCATTGCGTGCACTTCACTACTACATTGGTTCCTGACCAGGAAAGGTGGGGTACGTGAATGGTGCGCAAATGAATACTACCACGTATTACCGCCTCCAGGTTTGGTCTGGCTGGGACAGCAGCCGGCCGACAGCGGAGAGGAGCCCAGGCGCCGCCGGTCCCTTGCATCGGAGGGTTCCGCCCTGCCTCGGCAGGCTTGCTGGGTCCGGCCGGCCAACACCTCGAACCCGGGAGGGGAGTCCAGGATTCAACCCAAGGTGGAACTGGTTGCGCAGCGCATTAGCTACCGGATCCGGTGAGTATTGATTTTTCTGGTTCTTAGTCAGTTAGCTCTGGGAAAGTCTCGAGACTAATATGGTATGGTAACAGGTAAAGGGAGTCTGATCAACTCCCAGGGCGGTCCTAGTAACCCTGCATGAGTATGCGCGGGGCGAAGCCACTGACCCTTTTGGTTTGGTAATTTTGGTTTAAGTCAGTTAGCCCGGGAATTTGGAATTTGGGAAATGCTAGCATGTTTGGTTGTGAGAAGTGTGCTTGAGAGGTCTTGCAATACAGGCCGAGCGAGAGCAGACTTCTAAGTAGCGCATTTCCTGGCCAGGCGACTGCGCCCAGGTCGCGAAAAGGAGGAAGCGTCTGGTGTTTGTCCCCCTCCTTGTTCCGTGGGCTGTGCGGACCCCTTACCCGCAGCCATCCTACCCATCCTTTCTGTTTGCTGTCTTGTCCGTCATATGTCATAATGGGAGGGGCGGAGTCCGTACAAACTCCGTTGAACTGTATGATCACGAATTTTAAGAAGGGGTTTAGTGGTGATTATGGGGTAAAAATATCACCGACCCGCTTAGAAATATTGTATAGTAGGGTGTGGCCGGCGCTGGACGCCGTGTGGCCACCAGAAGGTACTTTTGATATTCAAATTGTGTCCCGAGTGCACCAGGTGGTGCGCAGATATAGTTCCGAGCAGTTTTCCTATATAGATTCCTGGCTAGCTATCTGTGAGAAGCAACCCCCTTGGATAAAGCATTGCCGTGAGGGGCAGAGTAGAATTCTGTTAGCGGGAGTCCCTGCTAAGAAGGAAAAGCCCCCTATTTTTGCAGCCCCAGAGCCTCCAGAGGTCCCGGGCCATCCACCCACATTTCTGTATACACCAGTCCCGTCAGCTCCATCAGTACCCCGAGTAGAGCCAGAGGTAGTGGGAGTACCCCCCCAGCTGAGGTACCTCCACCCGGTCACCCACCACCCCCTTCCCCAGAGTCGTAGCCCTAGTCCTGGGCAGAGCTCTGCAACAGAATCATCATCCCCTGAAGGATCTGCTAGCGGAGGGTCAGATGCCAGTCCAGGGCCACCCACTAGTCCAAGCACCAGCAGCAGCACTACCCCCGCTAATCTGCATTACGCCTTCAGAAGCAGGACAGCGGGCCAGAGAGAAGTTCGCCAAATGCCACTGCGGCAGGTCCCAGGATTACCTATTGTAAATACAGAGGGTCAGGTTGTGGTCAGACCGATCAGTCTAGTTTATGTGCCTTTCACCACAACAGATTTATTGAACTGGAAAACGCATTATGCCTCCTATACTGAAAAGCCCCAAGATTTAACAGAGTTAATGTCCAGTATTATGCAAACCCACCAGCCCACCTGGTCTGACTGTCGCCAGCTCTTGGCTACCCTCTTTACTACTGAAGAGCGGGCACAGATAGTGCGAGCAACCACTAGATGGTTGGAAGAGAACCCTGAAGATGGGCGAGACCTAGATCCCCGAAGGGCAGCAGCCGCAGATTTCCCAAATGAAGATCCCGGATGGAACCCAAATAGTGATGGAGAGAAGGCCCTTACCCGGTTCCGCCATGCCTTACTGCAGGGCCTAAAGAAGGGAGGACAGAGAGCTATGAACGTTAGGAAAGTGGCGGACGTTCTTCAACGCCCAGATGAAAGTCCAGCTGCTTTCTATGAACGATTAACTGAAGCCTATAGACTTTACACCCCATATGATCCAGCAGCCCAGGAGAATTTGCGTATGGTGAACGCCGCCTTTGTGAGTCAGTCCCAGGGAGACATAAAACGAAAACTGCAGAAATTAGAGGGATTTGCGGGCATGAACTCAACGCAGTTAATGGAAGTCGCACAAAAGGTATTTGTGAATCGTGATCAAGAATGCCAACGGGAAGGTGAAAGAAAGATGAAGAAGAAAGCGGATCTGCTCGCTGCAGCATTAGTGGAAGGACGCGGAGGAGGATATCCTAATAGAAGAGCCAGAGGATGGGGAAGGGGCCGGGGGAGTGCTCGGCCCCCCTTAGGTGCAAACCAGTGTGCCTATTGTAAGGAAGGACATTGGAAGAACGAGTGCCCGAACATTAGCTCCACCCCCTGGAGGGGAGGCGGGAGCGCTAGGAGAGCGGGGGGGGCGGATTCCAGCAGCAAGGGGGGATGCAGCACGTGCAGTTTCAACAGCAAGAAGAGACTGCCATAGCGGGAGTGGCAACCGCCGAGAACAATTCTATGGATAATGAGGGTTAGGCCAGACCGGGCTCCAAGTTCATCTTAGGTCTCCAGGAGCCTATGGTCAAATTAAAGATTGGAGACCAGCATATGGACTTTATGGTAGACACAGGGGCCGAGCATTCAGTAGTAGCCAAACCTGTGGCTCCTGTGTCCTCTCGATCTGTCACAATTGTGGGAGCTACTGGAATGAGAACCACAAGACCTTTTCTACAGAACCGCGCCTGTGAACTAGGGGGACAGACGATAACACACCAGTTCCTGTATATGCCTGAATGCCCAGTTCCCCTTTTGGGCTGAGACATGCTTGCAAAGCTTCAAGCACAGATATCCTTCGTTGAAGGGAGAAAAATGGAAATGACTATAAATTCAAAACCTGCTGGTCTGATGGTGTTAGCTGTCCCCCAAGAAGAAGAATGGCGGTTCTATTTACCTGCATCCAAAGCAGCAAGCTCCAGTATACCTACCAGCATTGCAGCCCCGCCTGGAGTATGGGCAGAGAATAATCCACCTGGCCTAGCAAAGAATATAGCTCCTATGCTTGTCACCCTTAAGCCAGGAGCAGAACCAGTGCATGTGCGTCAGTATCCCCTCCCACGACCAGCAATTGAAGGTATCCATCGCCACCTGAAGAAACTACTGCAGTATGGACTCCTTAGAGAATGCCAATCACCCTGGAACACCCCTCTTCTCCCAATCAAGAAACCTGGGACAGGTGACTACCGCCCAGTGCAGGATCTACGTCGAGTGAACAGTGCAGTTGAAACCATACATCCAGTAGTACCAAATCCTTACACCCTCCTGGGACTGATTCCAGCAGAAGCAACACATTTCACTGTTCTGGACTTAAAGGATGCCTTTTTCTGTATACGCCTGGCATCTGCCAGTCAGCTTTTGTTTGCATTTGAATGGGAAAACCCTACCACAGGACGACGAGGACAACTCACTTGGACTCGACTACCACAAGGATTCAAGAATTCACCCACTGTCTTCAGTGCAGCCCTCAGTCAAGATCTGTCAAGTTACCCTGTAACTCCAGGAAAACGAATCTTACTCCAATACGTAGATGACTTGCTTATAGTCACCAACAACGAAACTGATTGTGTGCAAGCTACCAGCGATCTCTTGCACCTCTTGAATGAAGCTGGATACAAGGTCGAGAGCCAAGGCGCAACTGTGTCAGACAGAAGTGAAATACTTAGGGTTCCATCTGTCCAAAGGAACCCGGAAATTAGGACTTGAACTAAAGGAAGCAGTATGCCGCATCCCAACCCCCACCACTAGAAAGCAGTTGCGGGCTTTATTGGGAGCTGCAGGCTATTACCGCATATGGATACCGAATTTTGCGCTCATGGCAAGACCCTTGTACCAAGTCACAAAAGGAGTGGAACGATCCCCCTTGGAATGGGGCCCAGAACAAGATAAAGCATTCAAATCCCTAAAAACAGCGTTGATGTCATCCCCGGCTTTGGGACTACCAGATGTGCAGAAACCCTTTTGCCTATATGTCCATGAGTCAAGTGGAAACGCATTGGGAGTCTTGACTCAGCCTCTTGGGTCTTGGCAGCGACCTGTAGCCTACCTGTCAAAACAATTGGATCCTGTCGCCAAAGGATGGCCCACCTTGCCTGAGAGCTGTAGCAGCCACAGCCCTCTTGGTGAGCGAAGCGGACAAGCTCACCCTAGGACAAGAGCTTCAAGTCACCGTACCACATGCTGTCTTAACCCTGATGGAACACAAAGGAAACCATTGGCTCACTAATGCTCGAATGTTGAAATATCAAAGCATGCTCTGTGAGAATCCTCGATTGCAATTGAGTGTCAGCCAAACTTTGAACCCAGCTACCCTATTGCCAGCCGGTCCAGGTCCTCCTGACCATGATTGCTTGGAAGTAATGGACACTGTATATTCAAGTCGCCCAGACTTAACTGATATCCCTTTGGACCACCCAGACAGAACTTTCTTCGTGGATGGGAGTAGCCTCATAGTCTAAGGACAGCGATGTGCTGGTTATGCAGTGGTGACCCTGGATATGGTAGTAGAAGCATCAGCCCTGGCCCCAGGAACCTCAGCGCAGAAGGCTGAATTGATAGCCCTCACACGCGCACTCAAACTTGGAACAGGAATTAGCCTGAACGTTTACACAGACTCCAAATATGCTTTTACAACATTACATGCCCATGGAGCCCTGTATAAGGAGCGTGGATTAATCACCTCAGGGGGCAAGTCTGTCAAGTATGGCCCAGAAATATTGACTTTATTGGAAGCAGTATGGGCCCCCCAAACTCGCTGCTGTAATGCATTGTCAAGGCCATCAAACTGGAGATGAAGATGTGACCCGAGGGAATAGATTTGCCGATGCCACAGCCCAAGAAGCAGCTATTGCTGGACAAATCACTACCCCTAGTGTAACAATTCAAGCAGCCATATTTCCAGTACCTCTTAGTGCATGGACACCCAGATATACCCAGGCAGAGATGGACCATTACTGTCGACATGAGAGGGGCAACTATCGGAAACTGGATGGATAGTGTTGCCACTGCCTGAAGGGAGCTCACCCCCTGGTATGACCGTGATTCCCGAAGCTCTAGGCCCTGCCTTTGTCCAAGCCTTTCATCAAGCCACACACTATGGAAAAACCAAAATGGCAGACGCTCTAAAACCATACTTTTATATCTCATTGCTGGGACCTCTGACCACCTCAGTAGCCCGAAGATGTGTGACTTGTGCCAAGAACAATGCCCGACAAGGTCCTGTCCCACCCCCAAGAGCTCAGTCAGTAGGAGTTACCCCTATGGGGAATATTCAAATAGACTTTGCAGAAATGCCACGAGCGAATGGATATCGCTACTTGTTAGTCCTAGTCTGTACCTTTTCTGGATGGGTGGAAGCTTTTCCCACTAGAACTGAGAAGGCCAGGGAAGTCACTAAAGCCTTGCTCCATGAGATCATCCCCCGATTCGGAATACCTTTGACCATGGGGTCTGACAATGGGCCCTCTTTTGTATCACAAGTAACCCAGCAGCTAGCCCATGCCCTGCAAATACAATGGAAGTTACACACAGCTTATAGACCCCAGAGTTCAGGGAAAGTAGAGAGAATGAACCGAACCCTGAAGTCTCAGTTATCTAAGCTCTGTCAAGAAGCCCACCTGAAATGGCCCCAAGCTCTCCCCATAGCCCTTCTCAGGATACGTTCAGCCCCCACCATGCCATTAGGAGTATCCCCGTTTGAGATTTTGTATGGGAGGCCCCCGCCCATAATTCAGGGGATAAGGGGGGATATGAATCAAATTGGATCAGTAATCACTAGGCAAGAATTGTTGGCTCTAAGTTCTGTTTTACAGGGCCTTCATGCTTGGGTGCAAGACCAGTTGCCTATCAATCTAACAGAGCCCTTGCATCCTTTCAAGCCTGGAGCCTCGGTGTGGGTAAAAGAGTGAAAGAAGACACCGTTGGCGCCTCAGTGGAAAGGGCCATACATCGTCTTGTTATCAAACCCAACAGCAGTCAAAGTGGCAGAAATCGACTCCTGGGTCCACCAGTGTCGAGTAAAGCCAGCAGCAGTTCCTGAGAGTCGCCCCTGGACCTCGATCACTAATCCTGCATCACCATTGCGACTCACACTGCGAAGACAAGATCCATCATTGTAAAGACTTTGCCAACCTACTCCTGGACATCAATGAAAGAGCCGTCCTCCAGTTTTGCATTATTTTCATTGTAGACTCTATCAACCAATCAACCATTATCTATCTACCTCAACCAACCATTACCTACCTCATCAATTATTAGAGACTATGACCATGATGCTTACTAATTACTGTTTTATTCTTGCGGTGGCCCTGGGACACTTGAGAACCCTTGCTTTGCCCCCTTGTGCAGCCTGTATAACCACCACCCGAACCGGAATGCAAGTCACTCAGACTCTACTTTATCACTCTTACTATACTTGTACTGGCATAGTCAGCCAGTGTATCTATAATGGTACAGAACTGAACGTCTGTACAAAGGGAAAGACTAGTACTTGCTTCAGACCTCGACAGAATCCATCTTACTATGTCCTGGAACTAAGATGGAATGATGAAGATGGAGCCCTCGTCAACGCCACAAGTCAACTCTCTGTTCCCACCCAACCTGCGTACCTGTATTTTGATGCTTGTGACTTAACAGAAATAATTACTACAGGTGTGGTTCATGGGAACAAGCTTACTATTATGATGAGAAATATATGTGTCCTGAAGGTGCATACAGATGGGGAATGTGCACTGGAACACGCTCACCAACAACGTATAGCAAATCATCAGAAGCAGACTACTACTGTCCGAAGTGGGACTGTGTACTATGCCACCTGGTCTGGTGGCCCAACTGGACAAACTGGAGACAATCGTAAAGCTATATTGGAAAGATTACCCCTGCTAGAACCCAACAAGTGCAAGAAGAGTACATGCAATCCCCTACGACTCCAGATCTCCGACCCCAGTCAATGGAAGCAAGGATTTCGATTTGGCCTGCGCATAGCAGGAGGTGGAACTGATCCTGGAACCATCGTATTCATCCAACTGAATGTAAAGACTCATGTTTCTTCACCTTATCGCATACATCATACCTTCCACGAGGCCATGAAGGCAGAATTTGTAGTTCCACACACTTCGCAGAATTTGTTCATCGAACTAGCTGGAGCTGTGGCCTCCAGACTCCATGTCTCAGACTGTCTCTTTTGTGGAGGAACTCAGATGGGAGACCAATGGCCTTGGGAAGCGCAAGAACTGAACTATTCCGTACCATATAACCAGACTGATGTTCATAACATGGGTCCTCGCCCACTCCATAGTGGGTAGACTATGTTTTGTACGAGCAGGACCACAATTGACTGCATTAGTAGGACAGTTGGTCTGTTTGAACCAGAAATATTACAATGCTACTACTGAGAAGACATCTTGGTGTTCAGGTGCCAATACTCCGGAACCTTCTAATCCTTTGATAGTCTTTCCTCACTTGGCCAAGATATGGACAAATCTGGCTACGCATAGCACCTGGCAAGCTCCACCTGGACTTTATTGGATTTGTGGCACTCGAGCATATGCTAAACTCCCTGCCAATTGGGGAGGAGCATGTGTTCTAGGAACTATACGACCATCTTTCTTCCTTTTGCCCCTGTCCCAGAGAACAATTGGGATTTCCTGCATACAAAAGCAGACAGAAGCGAGAGGCTCTCAAAATCGGCCAGTGGGACAAATGGGATGCAACCTCTGAAGAATGGCCACCTGAGAGAATTGTTTCTTACTATGGACCTGCTACCTGGGCACAAGATGATTCTTGGGGCTACTGCACTCCTGTGTATATGTTGGACCGTATTATACGTTTGCAAGCTGTTGTTGAAATTATAACCAATGAAACTAGCAGAGCACTAACCTTGTTAGCCAAACAAGCCACACAGATGCGTACAGCCATTTACCAGAACCGCTTAGCATTAGATTATCTGCTTGCAGCTGAAGGTGGTGTATGTGGTAAGCTTAATTTAACAAACTGTTTGCAAATTGATAATGAAGGGCAAGTTGTAGAAGACATAGCCAATCACATGAGAAAACAAACTTATGTCCCAGTCCAAACCTGGCATGGCTTGCAACTTGATGGCTGGTTTGGTTCGTGGTTTTCAGGTATGGGCGGCCTAAAGACACTTGTATTGATAGTTTTCTTAATTGTGGCTGTTTGCTTATGTATCCCATGTTTCCTTCCCTTATGCTTGCGTATGCTGAACTCAACCATTGATAGAATTGTTGAACACAAGGCAGATTCACAGATACTAGCGATGTGGCATTACTACCCTAACCCTGTATCACGCAGTGATCCCTCCACCCTAGTGTAGAGTACCATATGTGATTTAATTCTCACCCTTTCTCACTTGCGGGTGAGAATAATCAAAGGGGGGAATGTGATAGGCTATGGCCTAGCACAGCCTGTAAATGTATGTTATGAAGCCTGTAGGTTAGGCCTGAGTCCCCAACCCCCACTTCAGAATATTATAGCTAAGCAGAGCTGGCAAGCCATAGAAATAGAAATATAATCTGTTTCAAGCTGCTCTGATAAGGATATAAAACTTTTCCATTGAGTTTGTTATGTTATCCACAGATGTATTTCAGAATCCTGCTTTTCATACAGTGTCTGTGATGCGAGTGACCTTGTAAGCAAAAAGCAAGGCAGAATGTTATGTCTAGATATAGAGCCTGGCTAGGAAGGCCTCAGAGCGGGGGGAGATGCGGTGTGGGCCTGGTCAGAAATTTTCCATTGGATGGGGGGGTGAGGGGGCCACCGGGACCAATGAGGAGTTTGCCTGTATAGAACTGATGAGGAAAACTATAAATGCTGTATTATTGAACGCCAGGGCTCAGACCATTTTGAAAGTGACATTTGACAGGTGTCTGAGCCTGTGCACAAAATAAACAGGTTTGAATTCTAGTAAATAGACTCCTGGTGTATTCATTGCGTGCACTTCACTACTACAATAGCTGTTGGAGAAAAAAAAACCCATGCTCTCTAGCAAGGGCCCATAGTGGAAAGCTTCTCTGTAGATTGCAGAGCATGGAACTGGCTGGTAGAGAGACAGTATCTCAGTCAACTATGCTGCCAACTCAGGAAATGAAGATGGCAGAATAGAAAACAATCTAGAAAGCTTGTAGTAAGAGGATCTTCAAGAGCCACTACAAAGACTAGACAGAATGTTTGTGGAGGACAATCTGGTAGTTTGTGGATAAGAACCAGTGGTCCAAACATTAAAGCTCCTGGATGGGCAGCTGTTGGCAAGACAGCAAGAAGAATTGTTCCAAAACAGAAAGAACAGACAGAACAGGAGTAGGAACTCTGGACATGTCTGATAAGCTGCCCCAAGGAAGATTAAAACAGAGGAGGTGACTCAGAGAGGAAAACTCTGCACTGGAAAGTGAGAAAACTAGAGAGGCTGAAGAGAAAGCCTCCCAGTAAGTAATTCCGCTCTTACAGAGGAAAAACTTGGTAAGAGGGTGAAGAGAATGGAGCTGAAGAAGACTTACAAAGTAGTAAGTCTATAGAAAGGAAAAATACATGCTGGCACAGGAACTATCATTTGATAGTGGTTAGACCTCTTTCCCTAGCAGGGAAAAGAGGAGAAACCTGTGACTTATAGGCATGAACCACCTGACAGCTCATAGAAATATAGAAAAAATGGATATCTTTTGGAAAAAGATCCCTGTGTAGGGGTTAGAATAAAGTGGTGGATTGCCTCTATTGAGAAGAAGCAACTGTAGATTCTAACCCCAAGGGTCACAAAAGCATCTGATGATGATCAGAAACCCTGCAGGTGCTGGGTTTGCTGAGCCTGGTGAGAGGTTGGATTCTTTAGACCAGGACGATGCTTTCCCTGTTGGGGAACATCTGTATGATGGGCAAGTGATGAATAAAACCTTCTTCTCCTGTGGGAAGAAAGTTTGGTAGGACATTTCCTACGTACTGGGACAGAAGAAAGGGTAGAACAACCCCTAGGAACAGGTAAATCAGTGGACAACTGAGTAACCTGACGTAAAGACTCCTTGTTGAAAAGATTTTCTCCAGTGCAAGGAGTATGTCCCAGCTTTTGTTGTGCCCATTTGTCCAAGTCTGAAGCTTGAAGCCAGGCTCTACGTCGTGCCCCTATAGCTATAGCAGAAGTCCTGCTAACAGACTCAAAAGAGTCTAGGGAAGCACGAGAAAGAAACT
This sequence comes from Ichthyophis bannanicus, assembly GCA_033557465.1. NCBI lineage: Eukaryota > Metazoa > Chordata > Amphibia > Gymnophiona > Ichthyophiidae > Ichthyophis > Ichthyophis bannanicus. The sequence goes on along the minus strand of CM066032.1, from coordinate 1,499,279,109 downwards.
AAGAGATATTCTGGATATGCTTAAGCAGTGAGGAATAGTCTGTACTCCTGGAATCTGAAAGAAAAGGCGACAAAAGATGTAACTGCTTTGTGACCTCCTCAAGAGAAAGACTCATAAAATATATATGAGAGAATTCTTGCAGAAAGCATAGATGTTTGGAAGGTTTGACGTCCAAAGTCATCTAGTGTTTTAGACTCACGACCTGGCGGATAGGAAGAGTGCTTTTTCTTACTCTTTACCTGCCTCATTGCTGATTCCACTACTAGGGAATGATGAGGAAGTTGAGTCTTTTGAAACCCTGGAGAGGGGGGCACCTGATATAACAGATCAGTTGCCTTGGGAGGTGGGGGCACCCGGAAAAGGTGTTTCCCACATTCCTAGAAGGAGATCCTGCAAGGAATGATGCAAAGGAAGCATTATGTTCCCCTTTGCTTTGGTAGAAAGAGAGCCTTGTGCAGGATCATGTCCTGGGATAGGAATGGCAAGAGATCTTGCTATATCCCAGAGGAAACTCTAAAAAGAGGGATCCCTAACAGGAATCTCTCTTGGACAGGTTAGATTTAGAGAACTAGCCTGAGCATCCACAGAGGTATCCAAATATATAGGAATAGAAGATCCTGCACAGTGCAATGTGGAATGCTTAAGAGATGGTTGCTGGTACTGGGTATCATGAGCAGCAACCGTCCTAACCACATCGTCCATGCCAGGTATCGACTCCAAGCTTGGTATAGAATGGAGCGATCCTGTTGAAAAAAGCATGGTAGGAGTTGGCCACGATGCTACTGTGGATACCGGTACCGATGTCAATACCGGTACCGATGTCGGAGTCGAGCCCGACAGACATCGGAGTAGTCATCTGTGACAGTTCAATTGGTACCGAGGTGACCGAACCCATCCGGCCAGTATCCTCGGTACCGGAGCACCGGTATCGATCGATGTCGGTACCAAAAGCTATTGGTACCGAGTCTTCTAGACTAGAGATCGATTCCAAACTCGGCATCAAGGGCAGAGAGCCTGATAAGCGAAGCATGGAAGGCACCGACCGCAAAGGTAATGAGGTCGTCGGTACCGATTTCGGTACCGTGTCTGACACCGGTGAAGGAAGGTCAACCAGTGGCAACTCAATCGGCGTCAAAGGAACCGAGAGTTGTGGATCGGAATCAACGGAACCGAGTCTTCGATACCACCGAGAGCCGGCACAAAGGCGAGTCGGTACCCAGTCCTCCAGACTGGAGATCGATTCCAGACTCGGCAGCAAAGGAAGCGAGTCTATCGATGCACGTCTGGAGGGTACTGACGGCAGTGGTAGTATCGGTGCTGTTACCGATAATGGAAAGTCAGTCTGGGGTGTATCTACCGGTCCCGAAGGTACCGAGGACGCCAGATGACGATCCCTGGTGAGGGGTATTTCATCCAACACCAATGCCGATGTCGGGGTATCGGTACCGCTCGAAGCGGATGCCACCACTGGACACGGCTGAGGTATGTTCTGTGAGGGGTGAACCCCCAGGAACCCCAGGAACAACCTGAAACCCCTTATTTGCTTTGGAGACCGAAGACTCCCACCGGGGTTTTGAAGCCAGCAGCTTTGCAAATGTCCAGCGGCGGGACCAAGCTGTGCTCCGCCCAGGAAGCCGCCTGCGCCCGCGTTGAATGCACGCGGAGACCCCCTGGAACCTGCTTCCCTTTCAGGATACAGACGGAGGCAATAGCCTCCCTGATCCACCTAGAGATCGAAGCCTTGGCTGCCGCCTCTCCCTTGTGCGGCCCTCCAAATTGAACAAATAAGCGTTCGGACTTTCGAAAGGACGCCGTGCGGGAGAGGTAAAGCTTCAGCACCCTATGCATGTCCAGAAGACGAAGCTTCTCCCCATCCCCTTTCTACCCGTCTCCCACGAAGGACGGGAGAGATATTGTCTGGTTCACATGAAAGGGAGATGACCTTGGGTAAGAAGGAAGGAACTGTCCGCAAGACCACCTTATCCTTAAAGAATGAAAGAAAGGGAGGCCGAGAAGACAGTGCTTGAAGTTCGGAGACACACCTGGCAGAGCAAATAGCCACCAGGAAAACCGTCTTTAGGGTCAAGTCCTTTAATGAGGCTTTCCTTCCTGGCTCGAAAGGCTCCCTGGTTAAGGCATTCAATACCAGGTTGAGGTCCCAAGGAGGGATTACAGATCTTTGTTGGGGACATAACCTTCTGGTCACTCTTAGAAACCTGCCAACATCCGCATGGTCACCTAATGATTTACCCTGGACTTTACCCCTATAACAAGCAATGGCCGCTAACTGGACCCGCAACGAGTTAGGCGCTAGACCTCTCTCGAAACCTGCTTGTAAGAACTCCAGGACCTCCGGGACTGAGGCTGAAAGAGGCTTCTTCTGATGCTCCGCACACCAGGCTTCAAAGATGTGCCAAACTCTCACATAGGAAAGGCAGGTCGAGCGTTTACGCACGCTTAACAATGTTGAAATTACCGATCCCGAATAACCCCGCTTCTGGAACCGCACCCTCTTAATAGCCAGGCCGTAAGCGAGAATCGATGCATGTGAGGCATGCGAACTGGTCCCTGGCGTAACAGATCCTTTCTGCAGGGGAACCACCAGGGCCGAGCGGCCGTTAGCCTCACCAGATCTGCATACCAAGGGCGACGAGGCCAATCCGGGGCTATGAGGATTACCAAGCCTTGGTGGGCTTCCACTCTCTGTAGAACCCTCCCTATCAGAGCCCAGGGAGGGAACATGTACAGGAGACCCTCCGAAGGCCACCTTTGGATCAGGGCGTCTAAACCCCTCGGACATCCTTTCCTTCCTGCGACTGAAAAACCAGCTTGCCTTGGCCGTTGTGTAACGTCCCATGAGGTCCATGAAAGAAAAGGGTGTCTGCAACAATGCACTAAAATGGTGTAAGTCTTATCTGGACGATAGATGGCAATATGTGAAGTCTGGATCAGAAAAGTCAAGCCACTTCCATCAAAAGCAAGGGGTACCTCAAGGATCCTCATTATCCTCCTTACTCTTCAATATCTACATGCAGCCCATCTGCAATATCATAAGATCATTCAACGTAAACTGCATGATATATGCAGATGACATTCTCTTGTACATGCCTTTCTCCACAACCCACATGGACCTGACCCCACTCACAGATTGTTTCAATGCAGTTTCAACATGGCTCCTGACACAGAACCTACGTATCCAGCATTAAAAAAAACAGAGGTCCTTTTCATCACCAGAGACTCCAACTTTACGCCCCCGTCCCACGTCAGTGTCAAGGAAGCTGATTTGCAAACTAAAGATGCAATAAAATATTTGGGAGTTACCCTGGACCAGCATCTAGACATGAAACGCCACATAAGCAACATAGTTAAAGCCATCTACTTCAAAATCCGCTCCCTCAAACACCTTCGCTCCCTGCTGGAACCAAACGATTTCCGAACCATATATCAAGCGCTGATCCTGCCGCATTTTGACTTTGCAAATGCCATCTTACAAGGTCTCCCCCAATCCACACTAACCCCCTTACAGTTGGCCATGAATGCCGCAGCTAGGGTCCTCTATGGTGCATCCAGAAATGACCACGTTACTCCTATTCTCAAACAGCTGCACTGGCTACCGATCCACGGGAGAATCACCTTCAAATCCCTTTTACTAGCATTCAAGGCAATCAAAGGTACTTCATCCCTCTCACTCACGCATCTAATCCACATGGTCCCCCCCAACAGATCAAGAAGAACATCAGCTGTAAACCTGCTAGCTATACCAAAGGCTGCGACAAAGTCCAACACGAATACCACAAACAGAGCATTCAGTTTTTATGTCCCCAAATGCTGGAACACTCTACCCCCCAACATTAGGGCCATTACCAATCTATATCAGTTCAGGAAGGCTCTCAAAACCTTCCTTTTCTGCCAATACTTCCCAGACAGCAACTGAACTAGATATCCCTTCCAAGAAATGACCCAGTCTAGAAATGCCCTTTCAACTTATATCTACAGTGTAGATAGCTTATGTATATAGTTAACCCAGTTATCCTTGTTTGTACTCCTGTTCAATGTAAAACCTGACAGTTTTTCGTTATGGTCGTTTTGTTATGATGTAAACCGCGCTGATTCTAAATAGCGCGGTATATAAGAAACTGTAATAAATAAATAAATGATCGGCGACCCCCACAGGGCTACTACCTGGTCGAACACTTCCTGCGCCAGCTCCCACTCTCCGTGGTCTATCCTGAACCTGCTGAGGTAATCGGCCGTTACGTTGTCTGTTCCAGCCACATGCTGCGCTGATAGAGCCAACAATTGGGCTTCCGCCCACTGCAAGAGGCTGTCCGCTTCCTTCTCCAAGGAAGGACTGCTTGTTCCCCCCTGGCGGTTGATGTAGGCCACCATGGTGACATTGTCGGAGAGGACGTGGACTGCCCTTTGTCAAACTAAGGGCTCGAGAGCACTGAGTGCTAAAGCTACCGCCGCCCTCAGCTCCCACCTGTTGATGGACCAATGAGACTCTGAGCCCAGCACCCCTGGGCGAACTGGCCCTCGCAATGAGCACCCCAGCCTGCTAAACTTGCATCTGTCGTCAGCTGAACCCACTGGGGAGGTTCAAGGGGCATTCCAGGTTCCTTGGGTGCCACCACCATAGAAGGGCCTTCCTGATCCGAGGGGGGCATGGTAGCCGCATGGACAAGGGATGATGCTGATGGGACCAAAGCCGTAGCAAGGCACGTTGAAGAGGTCGCATATGTGCCCTGACCCACGGAACTACCTCTATCACCGCCGCCATGGTACCCAGCAATTGAAGGTAATGCCAGGCTGTGGGGCTTCGCCTTAACAGAAACTGAGAAATGAGGTTCCTCAGGTCCCTTGACCTCTGCTTTGACAGGAACACTCTTCCTCTTCTGGTGTCGAACCTTGCTCCAAGGTACTCGATCTCCTGCGAGGGAAATAATCTGCTCTTTGCCTGATTGATGACCCAGCCCAACTCTTCCAGGAATTCCACCACTCTGGCTGTAGCCGAGCGACTCTCCACTTCTGACTTTGCCCAGATCAGCCAATCGTCCAGGTAGGGATGTACCAAAATACCTTCCTTTCGTAGCGCTGCGGCTACCATTACCTTGGTGAAAGTTCTGGGAGCTGTTGCTAGACGAAAGGGTAGGGCCTGGAACTGAAAGTAACCTCTTGGCACCGTGAATCTTAGGAACTGCTGATGAGACCTTCGGACCGGGATATGTAAATATGCTTCCGTCAGATCTAGGGATGTCAGGAACTCCCCCTGCCGAACGGCCGAAATAACCAACTTCAGGGTTTCCATTCGGAAGTGAGGTACTCAGACAGCGATTGATTTGCTTTAGGTCCAGAATTGGACGAAAGGACCCTTCTTTCTTCGGTACCACAAAATAAATAGAGTATTGACCGGACCCACGTTGATCTTCCGGAACGGGAACAACCGCTCCCAGAGTTATAAGCCTTGAAAGCGTGTCCTCTATCGCCGCCTTCTTTACTGGTGGTCCGCAGGGAGACTGAATAAAGGCTGGAAGTACCTGTTTTGCGAATTCGAGAGCATAACCCTCTCGGATCACTTCCAAGACCCATTGATCGGATGTGACCCGGGACCAGGCGGGAAGAAACTGCCTTAAACGTCCGTCCGTCCCCCCCCCCCCCCCCCCCCACCGGCAGACCTCCCCCGTAATCTCACTGTGGTTTTCTGGGGCCCGTGGAGGAGGAGGAGGAGGCCCCAAAACCTCTACCTGCCCCACGAAACCCCCTGAAGCTTTGACCCCTAGAGGGGAAGCGGCCCCTAGGAAAGGAGTTCGATCTGGCCGGACGGAAACTGCGGAAATCCCTTGGCTGATTCCGAGTCAGAGCAGGCGAGCGGCCTTGTTTAGGCCTGTCTTCCGGGAGCCTGCCTCCCTTAGACTCGCCCAGGTCCTTTACTAACTTTATCCAGGTCTTCCCCAAACAAGAGCTTCCCCTTGAAAGGGAGACGACTCAGGCGCACCTTTGAAGAAGCATCCGCTGCCCAATTACGTAACCACAAATACCGTCTGGCTGCTACCTACTTGCAGTTTCGGCGCTCCTCAGCACGACGTCCTGCACGTGGGAACCAGCCATCCTCCGCTGGTTTCCACGTGGTAGACCTCAGCCACGTGGAGCCTGGGCCTGCGAACGGTGGCTCTGCACACACCGCCGGGCTCCGGGCTTTCCGCCGGCCCCGATAATCAACTTTCTGTGCTCCGGTGCTGCTTCTAGCGCTCAGCCGACCAGGGGCTGCAGCGCGAGGCAGGAAAGGCTGTTGGGGGAAAAGCGGTGCTGCCTCCAGCGCTCAGCCACCCGAAGGGCTTCGGCGCAAGGCAGAACAGGCTAGCGGCAGGGGCCTCGGGGTGCCAGCTGGCCGAGCGAGAGGAGAGCTCTCCGATCCTCCTCGCTGCTCAGGCAAACCCCCTCCTTCGGTAAACGGGCAATGAGAGAGAGTTGGGGGGGGGGAGGAGAGAGGAGTTAAAAATTTAAAGTCACAGCAGCTCTAATAGAAACTCCAAATTAAGGCAAAGGAAAACTCAGTAAATAAGGAAATTAAAGAAATTAAAGATATCTAAAAAAAAAATTAACCCCGAGACTCCCGTAAGCTCTCTGGCTTACAGGAACCCTCCAGGGGCTTGGAGGCTGAGAATACTGGTGCCTGTGGGTGGTGCCAGTGGTATTTATACCACACCATCATCAAAGCGATGATGGGCTCAGCCTCCAAGCTGCTGGATGGGTTGCGCAACCCAGAAGTAAAGGGACTGGACTGGAGTTACGATAAGGAATCGCCTTTTCATGTCCTTTTTCCTGTATGTATTCCCCATACAAGAAGCAAAAATTCCACGTAGATACAAAGACCAAGTCCAAACGTGGTATTAGGAAAGACAGACCTTTATTATCCGTATACTAGGGACTACCCAATACAGGCCGTGTTTTGTTGCCTTCGTCAGGGGTTTTGAATTGGCACACTAAAATCATAAATACATTAGATATCAATATCAAAATACATCAATGAAAAAAGAATAAAAAATAAATGAAGTAATAATTAGCAAATAATTAAAAATTAATTAAAAATCATAAGAACCAAACAAATAATGATCACACATAAAAAATCAAATATACTAATCAAAATTATAAACAATAAATAAAACCATTATGTAACAAACATTTATAGTGTTTATCAACCATATTGGTAACATCATGACCATATGTTAAAAAAAAAACCACAATATTAAAAGGGTGTGACATCAATAATGTTTCAAATAAATATGTACCTTATGGAGACTCCTCTCTCTTGCGTACCTTAGTTGTACATATAAACAGGAATTACTCTGAGCAGGTAAGTAAACTAAAAGGAACAACAGAAATATAACAACTATAACTGGCATGTAAATCAAGAGAGACCTTGACAGTTGTACTATATTCGGAAATACATTAACAAACAGAGCAGGAGCAAAAAAAACAGTGTGTGCCTAACTAAAGGGACATTAAAACATATGTAAATATAAATAGAGAGCTCAACACCTGTGTTGAGCATAGAAATTTGTTACCGTCATATGCTTTGGAGCCGTAGCGAAAAGGGCAAACCATACCTAACTATAAGGGGAGGAACACACTTAACAATAGAATATTTCTTTAAATCAAATTTGTAAATACTAATGAGGAATTAAAACAAACTCTGTAGCTTACATATGAGCTTAGAGGGGAGCACGATCACTGTATATAAAACGTTATGCAATGAATCGTTAAACCACCTGTACAAGTGCTTGAAAGGGTGAAACACGGGAATCCACCATAACATTCTGAATACTTTACCTAACTAAAACATATGTGAAGCATTTCACATTATTTATTGCTCTCTATTTATATTTACATATGTTTTAATGATGTCTCTTTAGTTAGGCACACACAAATTTTTTCGCTCCTGCTCTGTTAATAATGTATTTCCGAATATAGTACAGCTGTCAATATCTCTCTTGATTTACATGCCAGTTACATTTGTTATATTTCTATTGTTCCTTTTAGTTTGTTTACTTACCTGCTCAGAGTAATTCCTGTATATATGTACAACTAAGGTACGCAAGAGAGAGGATTCTCCATAAGGTTCTGTCGGATCTGCCACCAGGTAAGAGAGGATGGGTGATCCAGACCCAATACTCCAGTTGGCAAGTGGTCTGAGTCCATTGAGAGCTGAGGGTCCACTGGGCCTGTCGCATCCGTAGATGAGCCTGCGGGGTCATGTAAACCGTTCCACATTAGGAACCACCACCCAGGAAAAGATTTAGGGGTCATTGTGGATAACATGTTAAAACCCTCCGCCCAGTGTGCAGCAGCGGCCAAGCGAGCAAATAGAATGCTAGGTATCATAAGGAAAGGAATGGAAAATAAAACTAAGGATATTATAATGCCTCTATATCGTTCCATGGTGAGACCGTACCTTGAATAGTGTGTGCACTTCTGGTTGCCGTATCTTTAAAAGGATATAGCGTTATTAGCAAAGGTTCAGAGAAGAGCCACCAAAATGGTAAAGGGGATGGAAGGATACCCCTATGAAGAAAGGCTAAAAAGGTTAGGGCTCTTTAACCTGAAAAAGAGACTGCTGAGGGGAGATATGATAGAAGTCTATAAATTAATGAACGGAGTGGAACGGATAAACGTAGATAGATTGTTTACATTATCAGAATATAGAAAGATTATCCTGAAGCTTCATTGCATGTCCCCTAAACTATTTAAGACTAATAAGAGAAAATATTTTTTTCACTCAACATGTAATCAAACTCTGGAATTTGTTACCAGAGGATGTAGTAAAGGCTGTTAATGTAGCTGGGTTTAAAAAAGGTTTGGACAAGTTCCTGGAGGAAAGGTCCATAAATCATTATTAAAAAGGGACCCAGGATATCAATGCTTGACCCAATACAAGCATTGTGGAACCTGTGTCTTTTGGGGGAAACTGCTAGGTACATATGACCTAGATTGGCCACTGTTGGAAACAGGATACTGGGCTTGATGGACCTTGGTCTAACCCAGTATGGCATATCTTATGTTCTTATGTTGAGGCCATGTGTCCCACTAGGAACAGCAGGAGACTGGCAGACTCCGATGAGCAACCCTGTACCTCCTTTGCTAGGTTCACCAGACACTGTGCGCCTTGTCTAAAGGGAGGAAGGCTCTGGCCTGGGTTGCATCCAGAAGGGCTCCTATGAACTCCAGGCGTTGGATCAGTAGCAAATGTGACTTTGGGAAGTTGATCACAAACCTCATATGCTGCAGCACCCTGATGGTACAGTGGGCTGTGTGACGAACCTCCTCTGGCAAGCTGGTCCTTAGGAGCCAGTCATCCAGATAAGGGAAGACGAAGACTCCAGGCAAGCGGAGGTGAGTGGCAACTACTGCCAGGTGTTTGGTGAACACCCGGTACTGGTAGTGACAGTTTCCGATGATGAAGTGGAGGTACCGACTGTGCCAGGGATAGATTAGGATGTGGGTCTAGGCATCTTTGAGATCCAAGGAGCACAGCCAATCTCCCCACTGGAGGTAGGGCAGCAATGTTCCAAGGGATAGCATCTTGAACTTCTCCTTAGCCAGAAAACAGTTTATGTCCCGCAGATCCAGGATGGGTCGAAAGCCTCCCATCTTTTTTGGAATAAGAAGTACCAGGGAGTAGAACACCAAGCCCCAGAGGAGCCGAGGGACTGGCTCTACCACCTGATCCACGAGCAGGGACTCTGGTTCCTTCTGCAAGAGCTATCCGTGCAGAGAGGTCATGGGTAATTCCCCTGGAAAGAAGGGAGGAGGCGACTGGTCAAAGCGCAGAAGATAACTTTCCCGCACCACCCAAGCATCAGTGGTGATGCCTGGCCAGAGGTGAGCAAAGTGAACAAGACATCCTCTTGTTTGCCTTGGGGCCTGACTCTCGGGAGGGAAGGGGAGGGGGAAGACGAAGACTGGCTATGTTCAAGGCGTCAAAAGCCCTCCCCCCCCCCCCCAAGCTGCAGCTGGGGCGCTGTTTGGGACTTGAGGGCTTTCTGCTTATGAGGGCCGTGCCCCTGGCCTGCTGATCCTGTTGGACTGCCCGATAGACCAGAAATTAGGGATATTTTCCGTAAGCCTTTTTTGCCTTTGGTTGGAAGGGCTTTTTCCCTGAAGCCTTCTGGCAGGGAGGGTCAGCGATCTTCCAGAACAGCCTAGTCCTGGGTCATAAATTGACTCCAACTCGGCCACCTTGTCAGTCATGGGTTTGCCGAAGAGGTTTACTCCTTGGAAGTGGACATCAGCCAGTATGTCCAGTACCCATTGCTCCAAGTCCAAGGAATGTAGCCAAGTCAGGTGGTGGGCACTAATGCCCACCACAACCATATGAGCCACAGACTAGGCAGTCATAGGACGCTTGAGTCTGGAATTTGGAGCATTCCTTGACCGAGACGAGGGTGCGGAAGTGCTCAAGAGATTCCCCTGCCAACGAAGCTGAAAACCCTTCGAGCTCCTTCATCAGGTCCCTCAGGGCACATGCCCATGTACAGCTGGTAAAGCCTGGATGCGGGCCACGAGGATTGAGCCCTGGTAGCACTTTCTGCCAAATCCGTCCATGGTGCGAGCCTCCCTACCAGGGGGCAGCCAAGGAGTGCATCTTCTGACTCTTTATTCAATGCATGGCCAACTCCACCACCATGGAATTGTGAGGCAGCTGTATCTTCTGAAAGTCGGGGCTCTTGCCAACTCAATACTGGGAATGGAGTTGCCGGCTCACTATAGGCCTTGTCACTGGGCTCTCTCACATCCTGAACAGCAAGTGTTCCAGGATGGGGGAAATCGGCACCACCAGTGCCTCTCTCAGAAGGGTCTCGTACTGGAAGATCTTCAAGTCCTCAGCATGGGTCTTGTCCTCTGGTTCCGCTATGAAGGCCAAGGCCTTTGACATCCCCTGGACAAAGTCAAAGAACACAAGGTCCTCAGCAGAGACCTCCGGCACTCATGAAGGGGAGACTGTTCAGACGGGACACCTCCATGTAACATGGTGTCAGGTGACGGTCTGGAGTATCTTAGTGCCCACTTTAGCACTTGTTTTGGCAGAGTGTTTCTCTTCCCAGAAAGATTGGATAAGTTGCACCTTAGAGCTTTTCCTGTCAGACTGCTTCCCTGGAACCTCTGGTACTTTCGAGCCAAGGTGCACATGGAGCCTTGCACGGACACCTGACTCTGATCTTCCTGCTCCAAGTTCTTCAACCACCACCTACCTCTTCCCTGGAAGATCAAATGGAAATTGTCCTTATGACTATGAACTCATGCTCTGATGGATGGGAAGTCTCTGTAGTTGTTGGATTTGGTGATCACCACGGATGCCAACCTGCTGAGCTTGTTTTGAATGCTTATGCTTCCCAACCACTTGTCTAGGCCGGTGGAGGCAGACCAAAGCAGCTTTCAATGTTATCACTTTTATATATGCTGGTGAACTACTGAGAGAAACCAGTATTGTCTGCTTTCAGCAGATGACAAGGTGTGTGGACTGGTGCAGCATTGATCCCAACTTCTCCAACCACCGGATCACTTGAGAAGTGTCTTCTCCAAGGAGATGAACAGAATCAGCTAGATGTCCAAGTACAGGTGGCATCCAGATTCCTTGACAGCACAAGAAAACTGCCACCACTACTATGACTTTCAATAAGGTGCGATGTGCTGTGTTCAGGTCAAAACATAGGGCATGAAACTGAAAATAGCAGCCCAGGATGCAGAAGCTGAGGAACCGCAGATGCAGTTCCCGTATCTGAATACAGAAGTATGCTTTGGAAAGGTCCAAGGAGATACTCCTCTTGCTGGACAATGATTGACCCATGGTCTCTCTATGTAGAAGTGGGGAACTTAGCTTAGCACAGACTGCCTTCAGGTCCATACTGGGTCAGAAGAACCCACCATTTTTGAAATAACGAGGTGAACAGAATACCACTACCAATCCTTATTCTGTGGGAAGTACAGGATAAGACAGCCTGCAGCTACAGGAAGCACTGAAGAGAATTTCCTCAACTACCACTCTCTTGGTTAAGGAGCTGCAAAGACTTCATAACAGCATCCCAAAAAGACTCTGCAAACTCCAATGCGTACACCTTTGAAACATCAAGGACCCACAGGTTTGACAGTGTGGGTCCATTCTGAGTAGAACAGCCGAAGATGCCCTCCCCTGACCGCCTGTCCCTCAGAAGGGACTTGATGGATCTTATTGCAAGGGCTGAGCTCTCAGTGGAACGTAGACAAAAATGAAGGGTGAGGGGGTTTAATCTCTTGGCCACCAGAGGGCCTGACATTCCCTGTAGGGGAAGATCAGGGCCTTAGATCTGTGAGGGAGGCTTCCAGGCAACTACCAGAGACATGAAAATAGTCTGAGCTGTTTCAGGAGCTGCTGCTCAAAGCCAACTGAGAACAGACCATCGGGTAGGACTCTCAGGGGTCTATAGGCTTCAGCCTGCAGCTGGAACTCATTTAGCCATCAAAAAAATGGTCACAGTTCCAACTGGTGAGAAAATCATGGAAAAAGCAGTCGAGGCAGCAAAATCCACATCAGACCCCAGATCCCCTCAGCTGGGTTCCAACATTGCTGGAGAGAAAAAAAAACATGTCCAAATGCTTCTCCCACCACACTCAGGGCAAAAAAATCCAGCTGCAAAGCTCGCTCATCAGGAGCCACAAGCATAATACCTCCACGCATCTGGCATCAGAGCAGAGCTCAAACATGGTCAAAGGATAAAGAAAGAAAAAAAAAACTCCACGTTATAAAAGGAACCCCTAAATTAAGGGAATCCCTGCTCCTGTTATTTAAAGCTATTTTATTCAAGCAGGAAAGACACAGCCAAACAGGATAAAAATAAAAAAAGAAAAGAGGGAATAATAAGCAGAACATGAAGAAAGACAGCGAGAGGGAAGGGAGACCTGGGCAATAATTTACCAACCCCCTCAGGGTCCTCCTGTCCGTTCTCTAGCCCACCAGCGCTGGAACACATGGGCAACGGCACTGAATATAGGGCAACTATCTCCTTGAGGAGACAATGAGCATACCCAAGTTCCAAGCACACGTTGGGCCAAGGTTTCACATGCACTGGCCAGACTGATCTGGACCAGAGACGACAGATCTACTTACAATGCTGCACCAGTCCACATACCTTGACATCTGCTGAAACAGACAATACTGGTTTCTCTCAGTAGTTCACCAGTATATATAAAAGTGATAACATTGAAAGTTGCTTTGGTCTGCCTCCACCGGACTAGACAAGTGGCTGGGAAGCATAAGCCACTTGTCTAGGCCGGTGTGTCAGGAAACAAAAAGAGGGTCGGAGGAGAGCAAACGGAACCCTCGCAGCAGAAACACAGAAAAGACAGAGAGCAAAGGTATAGGTGGTCACTAATACTGGTTTATTAAGATTAACCCCAACGCGTTTCGGCAAATATCTTCTTCAGGGGGCACACCACTTGGGAAATAAAACATATAATGTGTAAACAAAACATAAAAATCACATTCAATAAAAGATTAAGAGCATAAATATAATAAAACTATAAAACCATAAAAATATTAAACAGCTCAGAAGAGAAATAACTTAAAACCAATACTCAAAACAAAACAGTTATTAAAAATATAAATAAAATGTACAAACATAAGTAATACAAGTCATAAAACCAATCATTAATTAATATATTAAAAATAAAAAGACTAAAACAAAAACATAATATAACCATTAATGAGAATACATATTCAAGAGAGAGAGAGTCAGTTGGTCCATTACATGATAGAGGGGGTAAAGGGGCACTAAGAGGCGACAAGGCGATAGCTGAGAGACTGAATGAATTCTTTGCTTCGGTCTTTACTGAGGAAGATGTAGGGATGTTACCCATAACTGAAGTGGTATTTAAAGGTGCGGAAGAATTGAAGGAAAAAGCACAGTTACTTACCTGTAACAGGTGATCTCTGGGAACAGCAGGAATAAGTCTTCACATATGGGTATCGTCGGTACCGACGGAGCCTGCGCGGGAACGCTCCCCAGCGTCCAGTAAAAAAGCTTTTGGGAGCATCCCACAGCGCCTGCACGCAGCCTTCCCGCCTTTCCCAACCGCCTCTCTCCAGTTGAGTTTTAAAGCTGAGACAAAGAGAGAGAGAGGAAAGGAAAGATAGATAGAGAGATACAACTCCTAGGGGAGGTGGGTGGGTTGGTAAGACTTATTCCTGCTGTTCCCAGAGATCACCTACTACAGGTAAGTAACTGTGCTATCTCCAGGAACAAGCAGGAATGAGTCTTCACATATGGGGACTCCCTAGCTACAGATGCCAGGGAGAAACCCCAGGCTGTGTGTCCTTGAAAAGGACTCTACCTCCCCCCATGGATCTCTGGCATCCGACCAGGGTAGGTGGGTAGGAGTTGATTAGGAATGGAACAGGTGTTTGAGAACAGCCTGACCAAACGAGGCATCCCGGCGGGAGTCCTTGTCCAAACAGTAATGGGCTGTGAAGGTATGAACCGAGGCCCAGGTGGACGCTCGACAGATTTGGTCGATGGACACAGAGTTTAGATGAGCCATTGAGGCTGCCATGGCTCTCACATTGTGAGCTGTGACATGGCCCTCCAGAGAAATGTTCCTACTCTGGTAGGCGAAAGAAATACACTGAGCAATCCAGTTGGACAGTGTTCTCTTAGAGACTGGAAGTCCAAATGAGAAGGATCAAAAGCAACAAAGAGTTGAGAAGACTTTCTATGTTGCTGTGTTCTTTGTAAGTAAAAAGCGAGAGCTCTCTTACAATCCAAGGTATGAAGATTCCTCTCTGCATTTGATGCATGAGGTCCTGGAAAAAAGACAGGTAAATATACCTCTTGGTTCAGATGAAAAGGTGAGACCACTTTAGGCATAAAGTGTGGATTGGTCCTAAGGACTACCTTATGATGGAACCTTGTACAAGGAGGATTAGCCACCAAAGCTTGCAACTCACTGATGCGGCGTGCTGAAGTGACTGCAATAAGAAAAATAACTTTCCAAGAAAGGAATTTCAAGAAGGTGGTGGCTAAAGGTTCAAAGGGTGGCTTCATAAGTTGGCCAAGAACCAGGTTTTAAGTCCCATGCCACTGGAGGTGGTCTAATGGGAGGTTTAGTTAAAGAAGGCCTCTCATGAATCTTGCTATAAGAGGATGAGAGGAAATAGGTTGTCCATTGAGAGGCTTGAGGGATGCTGCAAAAGCACTCAAATGGACTCTTACTGAATTCGTTTTCAGACCTGCATGGGATAGATGCAGAAGATAATCTAGTAGAGAATTCAGAGGTATTGCAAGAGGGTTTAGACCTTTCCCTGAACACCAAATGCTAAATCTTTTCCATTTGAAAGCATAGGAACGTCTAGTAGAAGGCTTTCTAGAGGCATGAACAACATCTGACTTGCTGAGAGAGATGAAAATTTTGAAGGTCTAGGCCCTCAGCAACCAAGCCCTGAGATGGAGCGACTGGGGGTTTGGGTGCCACAAAGTTCCCTCTTCCTGGGACAGAAGGTCTGGTGCAGAGCCCAGTCCAGGGAAGGAGCTTGAGAGAGATGCAGAAGTAGAGGGTACCACACTTGGCGTGGCCAATGTGGTGCTATGAGGATCATGGTCCCTTGATCTCTCTGAAGCTTGAAAAGTGTCTTAGGAATTAGGGGAATTGGTGGAAAGGCATAAAGGAAGTCTTGACCCCTGTGAAGGAGGAAGGCATCCTTGGCCTGAACTCCCTGACACGGAATTCTGGAACAGAACCGGGGAAGTTTGGTATTCCACGGACTTGCAAAGAGGTCTATGTCCAGGGTTCCCCAAATTCGAAAAATCCTGGCTACCTGGTCCATGTGGAGGGACCACTCGTGTGGAAGCAGAACTCGACTGAGTCTGTCCGCCGAAGAGTTTTGAACGCCTGGAAGATATACTGCCAGAAGATGGATGTGATGCTCTCTGGCGAAGGCCCACAGTCACAAAGCTTCGTTGCAAAGCGACAGAGAGCCAGTCCCGCCCTGCTTGTTTTTCATAGAACATGGCTACTTGGTTGTCCGTATGGATGAGGACTGTCCTGTAGCTGAGCAGGGAATGGAACACTCAGAGCTAAGAATATTGCTCTGAGTTCCAAGAGATTGATATGCAGAGAAGTCTCCTGTGGAGACCAGATGCCTTGGGTGGAGAGATCCTGCAGATGAGCTCCCCAACCCATTGGAGAAGCATCTGTTGTCAGAGTTGCTTGGGGTAGCGACTGCTGAAAAGGGGACCCCAGCAACAGATTTGGAGTGGACTTCCACCACTGGAGAGACCAAAAAAGCGACTGGAGTTTGCTATTTTGTCTGACAGGCAACCTGATACCTGAGTCCATTGGGTGCACAAAGTCCATTGAGCTGCCCTCATGTGAAGGCGAGCATATGGAATCACATGCACGGTGGATGCCATGTGGCCTAATAGTTGTAACATCTCTCGAGCAGTTAAATGGGACTTTAACTGTATCTGGGAGGCTAACTGCACCAAGCGTAGGCAAAGGGCCTGAGGAAGATAGGCCCTTGCAGTTGTGGTATCCAGCAAGGTCCCTATAAACTCCAGAGACTGAGTAGGGGTGAGATGGGATTTTGGGATGTTTATTACCAGTCCCAAATACTGAAGGACACGCATTGTGCAGGTTAGAGAAATCTGGGCCTCTGACTGGGATGGAGCGCGAATGAGCCAGTCGTCCAGATATGGGAAAATGAATATTCCTAGAGTGCGTAGAAATGCAGCTACTACTGCCATACATTTCGTGAACACCCTTGGTGCAGAGGCCAGACCGAAAGGAAGCACCCTGTATTGGTAGTGCTTTCCTTGAAAAAGTAACCGAAGGAACCTTCTGTGTGTTGGATGGATGAGGAAATGGGTGTACGCATCCTTGAGATCTAGAGAACAAAGCCAGTCCTGACTCTGAAGGTATGGCAGCAGAGTACTGAGAGAAATCATCTTGAATTTCTCTTTGAAAAGAAACTTGTCCAATTCTCTGAGATCTAATATGGGTCTGTAGCCCCCTGTTTTCTTTGGAATAAGAAAATAAGGGGAGTAGAACCATGAGCCCTGTTGAATAAGGGGTACTTCTTCTATTGCCCCTTGGGCAAGAAGGGTAGCAATCTCCTGACCCAGAAGGTTGAGGAGAGATGTTGGAGAATTGAACTGTTTCACCATGGTGTGGGGAGGACGGTTTAAGAAATGAAGCTTGTACCCTTCCCTTATAATGGAGAGGGTCCATTGCTCTGCTGTGATTTGCTCCCATCTGGGAGCAAAGTAAGCCAACCTTCCTGGAATGGTGAGGGGCTCTGGTTCTTCCAGAGCTAGAAAGGCTAAGTTCTCTAGTTGCAAGTCAAAGGCCCTGAGGAGGCTGAGGCTGCTGGGCCGTGGGAGGCCTGGCAGCCTTTGACTTGGCCTGTTTAGGTGGTTGCTGACGCTTTGCGGCAAAACAACCTGCAGAAGATGCCTGCTGACCATAAGCAGGATAGTATCTTCCCTTTTTAGAAAAAGTTGTCTTTTTGAACAATCTTTTCTTAGCAGGAGCAGAGGTAGACTTTGAAAGTCGATCCAAAGCAGAGTTCTCAGCATCCGAGTGGCCTTTGATTTCCAATCCCTGCCAAAACGGTTTTCACCTGTACAAGGAAGATTTCCCAGTTCATCTTGGACCCAAAGTTCCAAATCAGAGGCTTGTAACCAAGCAATTCTGCGTGCACCTATGGCAATAGCCAAGGCTCTGCTTACACACTCAAAAGAGTCAAAGGCTGCACGGTTGGAAAATTTAGAAACATCTTGGGCATGTTTAAGCCAAGTGAGAAATTCCTGCCTTTTATCTTCTGAAATAAAAGGGGCTAAAGTCTGCAGATGATCTGTGACTTTTTAGAAACATCCCCATATAGAGACTATAGGAGTTGATTCTGGCAGCAAGCATATTAGCTTGGAAAACCCTTCGGCCAAAAGCATCAAGGGTCCTGCATTCACGTCCCGGAGAATTAGATGAGTGTCTCTTTGCACTCTTTATTTTCCTCATGGCAGACTCTACCACAATAGAGTGGTGAGGAAGCTGAGACTTATGAAAGCCAGGACAAGGAGGGACACGGTACATGGTGTCTAATCTACGAGAATGAGGAGAGGTGGTAAGAGGAGTCTCCCACATGCTCAACATGAGATCATAGAGAATCTCATGAATAGGTAAAGTAGCTGCTTCTTTAGGAGCCTTAGGATATTGCAAAATATCTAGTTGCTTGGCTCTAGGCTCTGACTCAGGGGCCACTGTAATGGAGAGGCCCCTAGCCACTTCCCTAATGAAGTCCTGAAAATACAAGTCTTCTGGAGGAGACATTCTTCGTTTTGGAGAATCAGACTCCTGAGGAAGAAGTACCGGTGCATCGACAGAAACCTCCGACTCAGAGTCTTCGGAGGAATCGAAGTATTGCCTGTCTGGATGCTCCTGTAAAGCCCGATATGCATACCGAGTGGGATCGACATCGGGAGTAAGCGGTACCGGTTCGTTACCGATGGGCATCATAGAACAGGGTACCGTTGCAGTCGACACCGAAGCCGATGTCGATGCAATTGGTACCGGCACCGGGAACGATGCCGGTGCCGGAGTTGGTACCGGCGGCGTCGAAGCCTGCATAAACGCCGTTAGGGTGCGCTGCATGGACAGAATCTTCTGATCCATCGACGCCACCAGAGTCTGGATGTCGGTACCAGTGGAGGCCACCGGTACCCCAGAACACGGCAACAGGTGATCGGTCGAGGCCGAGCCATCTATGTCAACCTGTGACCCCATAGACAATGCTTTGGAAGCCGGAACTTCCCGCCGGGGTAATTTTGCCAGTGCGGAATCCTCGAGGACAAGCCCCGAGGCATCTCGATGCTTAGAGGGAGATTTGCCCTTTGAGGACCGGCTAGATATATGTTTGGTTACCTGAGATCAATGGGAGGAAGAAGCAGCCCTGGAAGACGTCGATGCCACCGAGGCTGCATCAGAGGGAAACAGGGTACTGAGCTTGGCTGCTCGGTTCTGCCGACCTCTTTTAGACATCATGGTACAGAACACACAATCCGTGATGGAATGGTCAGGACCCAAACATTTTAGACATCAGTCATGGGTGTCGGTGACAGAAATAGTACCGCCACCGACGATACCCATATGTGAAGACTCATTCCTGCTTGTTCCTGGAGATATATCGATACATCGGGAAGATGTATTACAACTATTAGATAAACTGAAGAGTAGCAAATCACCTGGGCCGGATGGTATACATCCAAGGGTGTTGAAAGAACTGAAATATGAGATTGCAGACCTGCTATTAGTAATCTGTGAACTTCCATTAAAATCATCTGTAGTACCTGAAGATTGGAGGATCGCCAATGTAACACCAATTTTTAAAAAGGGTTCCAGGGGTGATCGGGGAAACTACAGACCGGTGAGCCTGACGTCAGTACCGGGAAAAATGGTAGAAACCATCATAAAGAACAAAATTACTCAGCATGCAGATAGTCATAGCCTAATGGGAGACAGCCAACATGCTTTAGACAAGGAAGATCTTGTCTTACTAATCTGTTATGTTTTTTTGAAGGTGTGAATAAACAGGTGGACAAAGGTGAGTCGGTTGATATAGTGTATCTGGACTTTCAGAAAGCCTTTGACAAGGTCCCTCATCAGAGACCTTTGGCAAAACTAAAGAGTCATGGGGTAGGAGGCAGTGTACTATTGTGGATCAGGAACTGGTTAAAAGATAGAAAGCAGAGGGTAGGGCTAAATGACCAATTTTCCCAATGGAGAAAGGTGAATAGTGGTGTACCCCAAGGATCTGTGCTGGGTCCGCTGCTTTTGACATTCATAAATGACCTGGAAAAGGGAACAACGAGTGAGGTTATCAAATTTGCAGATGACACAAAACTATTTAAAGTTGTGGAAAATTGCAAGAGGATCTTGATAAATTGGAAGACTGGGCATCCAAATGGCAGATGAAATTTAATGTGGACAAGTGCAAAGTTATGCACCTAGGGAAGAACAATCCAAACTATGGTTACACGATGCAAGGTTCCACATTAGGAACCAACACCCAGGAAAAAGATTTTGGCGTCATTGTGGATAACATGTTAAAACCTTCCGCCCAGTGTGCAGCGGCAACCAAGAGAACAAATAGAATGCTAGGTATCATAAGGAAAGAAATGGAAAATAAAACTAACGATATTATAATGCCTCTATATCGTTCCATGGTGAGACCGCACCTTGAATATTGCGTGCAATTCTGGTCGCCGTATCTTAAAAAGGATATAGCGTTATTAGAGAAGGTTCAGAGAAGAGCCACCAAAATGGTAAAGGGGATGGAAGGCTACTCCTATGAAGAAAGGCTAAAAAGGTTAGGGCTCTTTAACCTGGAAAAGAGACGGCTGAGGGGAGATATGATAGAGGTCTATAAATTAATGAACAGAGTGGAACAGGTAAACGCAGATCGATTGTTTACCTTATCAGAATATAGAAAGACTAGGGGACATGCAATGAAGCTACAGGGTAAACTATTTAAGTCTAATAAAAGATTTATTTTTCACTCAACGTGTAATCAAACTCTGGAATTTATTACCGGAGGATGTAGTAAAGGCTGTTAGTGTAGCTGGGTTTAATAAAGGTTTGGACAAGTTCCTGGAGGAAAGGTCCATAAAACATTATTAAGAAGGGACCCAGGATATCAATGCTTGACCCAGTACAAGCATTGTGGTACCTGTGTCTTTTGGGGAAACTGCTAGGTACGTATGATCTAGATTGGCCACTGTTGGAAACAGGATACTGGGCTTGATGGACCTTGGTCTGACCCAGTATGGCATATCTTATGTTCTAAAACGAAGACATATCCATAGAAAAATGTTTAAAAAAAAAAAAAAAAAAAAAAGGTGGCAAAGCAAAAATTTGCTCAGAGCTTAAAAAGTTTGTTTAAAAGACAACTGCATGTTCAAAAGGCAATATATAATACAAAGTGGTTAGAGGGAATCTAAAACCAAAACACTATTCACATTACCAGTCCCACTAAATATATTAAAAAAAAAAAGAAAAAAGTGATTCTTCTGTATAATAAAAACCGTACTGAATCCTCATTAGGTAATATAATACTAATTTGTTAAAGTTTCTAATGCACGTATATGTGAAAGTCCAGAGAAGCAATCACCCTTGGCTTGAGTGTTTGAGTCTTTAATTAATTAGTAATATGTCTTCCTTTTTTATGATTAGTTTTTAATATGCAATTTTCTCTGTTTTGCCTTGTCCCTTTTTCCATAAATGAAATACTCTATATCCCTCTGGCTCTGGGATATGCTGGTTTCCATTAGCTGGGTTTATTTCTTAGCACATATGCATGTAGTCTTTTTAAAGACTATAACAGAATACACTGTGCCCATTTGTAAGTACTTCTTCGTTTTTGAATATGTATTCTCATTAATGGTTATATTATGTTTTGTTTTTGTCTTTTTATTTGTTTTTAATATATTAATGATTTGGTTTTAAGACTGTTGTATTACTTATGTTTGTACATTTTATTTATATTTAATAACTATTTTGAGTATTGGTTTTGAGTTATTTCTCTCTTTTGAGCTGTTATATTTAATATTTTTATGGTTTTATAGTTTTATTATATTTATGCTCTTATCTTTCATTGAATGTGATGTTTATATTTGTTTTATTTACACATTATTATATGTTTTATTTCCCAAGTTGTGTGCCGCCGAAACGCGTTGGGGTTAATCTTAATAAACCAGTATTAGTGACCTTCTACACCTTCGCCCTCTGTCTCTTTTCAGGAAAAAAAAAAAGGCCATTTTTTATGCTCTATCATGAGGTTAAACAGTAAACCTTTTTGTGCAAGTTGTCACTGCATGCTATTATCTTTCATAGCAGCTAAATAAAGGCTGCAATTTAAACAAACTGCCTTTCTGTCAAATTCAATACAAATGCATTGATTCAATAATTTTGGAATTTTCTGTCATGTTGAGCTTTTAAATTCAGCAGCATCTTTATCAAAGAAATCCTTCTGCCCCCCTTGATCTCATTCCCTCCGTTTGGCTAGTTGAGCTTGCTTTTGGCTTTGTCCCCTTCATTCACTCCATGATTAACTCCGGTCTACGATAGGTATTGTTCCCTCAACCTGGAAGGAAGTCTTAATCCACCCCCAACTGAAAGGCCCTAAATTGGACCCTGTCTACGCTAACCACTACAGCCCTCTTTCTAATATTCAATTTCTCACTAAACTTACGGAAGGTATCATCTTACCCCAGCTATCTGATCATCTTGAACACATCATACCTCCACGCATCTGGCATCCCCATCAATCTGAGTTTCGCACACATCACAGCACTGAGACAATAGTCCCTTCCATTCTCAATGACATTCATTGCATCCTGGGTCAATGTTCCTATGCTTTGGCAATTTCTCTGGACCTCACTGCCGCTTTCAATCTGGTAGATCACAGCCTCCTTCTTAAATGCTTATATGAAGTAGGTTTCCCATGGCACTGTCTTCTCTTGGTTTATCTCTTTCCTTAAAAGAGTTCATATCAAGTCCTCCGGCACAACTCCATATCCGCCCCTTACTCTCTCCCATGAGGTGTTCCACAAGGGTCGACTTTTTAATCACCCTTACTGTTCAATATCTTCCTCAGTCCTTTGGCCATTCTCATACAATCACTAGGTATTACATTTTACATGTACCTAGAAGATATCTTGCTACCTGTGCGCATTGAAAGCAAGACCCCTGACCTCTCCACAATTAATGCTGCTCTAGACTATTTCCTCTTGGCTTCACAATAATGCTCTTTAGCAACCCCTCCAAGACCACAGTCACATAGATCACAGGCTGCAAAACTGCACCATCCCTGGCTGCTTCCCTTAGCCCCAACTACTATCACCTTACGTTCTTCCTTTAAATACCTTGAAGTTATATTGATACAGAACTTTCCTTCTCCTCCCACATCAGTCATCTCACCCGTTCAGCATTTTCTGCAATTCGCAGGTTTTGGGCTCTTCGTCCCCTCTTCAACCAGGTAGCTCAGACTACTCTCCTCCGCAGTAGTTATCACACGACTCGATTATTGCAATCTCTTTACAGGTCTCCCCCAGCATCAATTAAAACAATTGCAAACCATACAAAACAAAGCCATCCGTGTTCTCATTCATGCCCAAAACTTTGGCCACCTAACACCTCTGTTCATTCACAGCACTACTGGCTCCTGATTCCCCAACAGATTCATTTTAAAATTCTCACTCACACACTTACATCATCAATCAAGCACCTCAGTACTTCTTTCCTTTGATCATCCCCTAAGTAACGCAGCGCCATTTGAGATCTCTCCATGACAATCATCTGGTCCCTTCCCCCTTCTTGTGCAAAATAAGACTCCACTTGTCGCTATGCCTTTTTCTGTATCACCACCGTTTCTCAGCTTCATCGCAAACCTTCTTTCACCAAATTCAAAATTCTCCTAAACATCCACCTATTCTTACAGGCATTCAGCGTGGATGTAACATAGGGTACTGCAGAAACAAATAGCCTTAACTTGTCCTCTGTGTGTCGCATGTTTTAAACCTCCAATCTTTCGCTCTACTATACTCTCCCTCTTCTTTCTTTTTTTTAAAATCATTTATTTATAAGAGTTTTACAGCTATACAATATGAGATTACAGTATAGAGAAATACAAAAGTTCGCCCATAATATATTACACAATAAATCAACAATACAAGTACATCAGCCCACGTTTCGGGGAATCATTTACAATTAATATAAAAAGAAAAATGAAACAAAAACAAAGAGACAACAAACCTCAAGGGAAGGAGTCCCCTGCCAACACAGCAACCTGTCATCAAACTACTCCCTTACCCCTAAGAAATATATGTTTTACTAATATACCAAAAATGAAAAATCAATATGCCTTTTCCTTTTCAAGAATCCATTTTTACAGCTCTGAAGACAACAAAAATACAAACTTATCATATCCAAGAGAAACAAAACATTTACAAGGATATCTTAAGAAAAAAGTAGCACCAAGAGCAAGAATTCTAGCTTTAAAAGCAAGAAAAGCCTTTCTACGTAACTGTGTGGACCGAGATACATCAGGAAAAATGGACACTTTGTCCCCACAATACAAATTATCTTTTTTCCTAAAATAAGCCTTAAGAATAGCAACTTTATCCTCCTCCGAGGACAGTCACTAATAACGTAGCCCAAGTGGAAATAATGACTTGAGTATCTTCCAGAAAAGCGGTCAAATAGAAGTTATTCTGCTCCTCAAGGACGGCCACATCCCCTTCCGCAACACTAGAAGAAATAACTTTAGTGGAAAGATAATAACATTTTACAAATACTAAAGAGTCAGCGTGCGGAAGGAGAACATCCTTCAGGTACTTCCTAAACAAAATTAAAGGGGACAACATAGTACTACTAGGAAAATTAAGCACTCTTAAATTCTTACTCCGAGACAAATTCTCTAAATTCTCTAGTTTCTGATGTAAAATAAAACTACCCTTCATATTAGCAGATTGAAATGTTGAAAAAGATTTAACTTGAGTATCCATATTCGCCACACTGGAACTGAAGGTCCCGACCTGAGAATCTAAACTCTGAAATTTAACATCCTTAGTAAACTGACAAAGAGAGGGAACAGTCTCAGCAAGAATCTGTTCTGTATGGCTAACCACCTGCCATATATCCAGAAGTGAAACTGAGGAGACTTGAGCGTCGTAGAGGGAACGGCGGGCTCCTTCCAAACTACTACTTCGGGGAGTTCACTGAACCGCTGGGGACTCACACAGGACTGAGGCACATCAGAAAGTTCCAAGAATCCTGGGGGAAGCGGAGGAGTACGCTCCAAAGAGCTCAGACTCGCTCCCTCAACGGATGGGTCAAAAGGTGCAGTACCTGAGTTAGATGAACTCGGCGTGGAAATCACATGTTTGTCCATAGGTCCACCAAGGGATCCGACCACAAGGGCCTCCCTTCTTCCTCTTTCCACCGGGCATTACAGCGCTCCGACCAGTCCTTACTCCTAAGGTGTTCACAAGGGGCATGTAAAGCCCCTTAGGAGATGCTCAACGAAGCGCCGATGGCTGAGCCGTGAAGGCACTGCAGTTCTTATATCGGGGCCCAGAGATGACATCAGAAGGGTTGCCCCACACAGGTCAGTAGATCACAAACCGTCTGCTCTCACCCCTCCACGGGAATCAGGCTGCAGAGTAAATGCTCCCCCTCCCTCTTCTTTCTTATCACTGAATGGCATTCCCTTCCTTTCCTATTCTTGCTATGGATGTTCCTTTGTTTATATATTGTAAACTGCTCTGTTTGCTTAGCCAAGGGCGGTATATCAAGCCTTGATAAAACGATCCTACCATACTCAAAAATGTGTGCATCATTATGTCATCAACATTTCGCATGTCATTTCATTGGCTAAATTAACTTTCACATTGAACTTTAATTGGTTTATAAAGATATTCATCCAATACTGAGTAAAAGTACGATAAATCCAAAGTGTATTAAAACATTTACGTTGAAGTCAGATTTAACACCTTTGCTTTTAAAAAGGAGGTTGCGTGTGCAAAGGTCTAAGGCAATGTAATGGACTCGGTTTCACCATATACCTTTGAACACAATTATGAAATCTCTCTGATGATGTAATTAATTTTAGAGAAAAGCATATAGAGAATTTAAATAGAAAGTATATGAGCAGATATACCATAAAAAAAGCATTAGAGCTTGATAATAAATTTAGAGAAAATATATGAATTGAGTTTGAACAGTAAAATCAAATAGAAAACTAATAGGCATGCATCTCTATGCAAAGTGATTAGGTAAAGCAGATTTGAAATTTATAAACCATAGTGCTATTACTTGCCTTCATACGGCGTATCAGGTGGTCCAGCAATTTCTCCTCGCAATTCCGTAAAATTCTCATCTACAAGATCTACTTTAATCTGATTTTTGCTGGTCTAAAAATTAAACAAAATTAACATAGTGATGAACTGACAGATCTACTTTTTATACCATTTTTAAACTTTGTATATTTTAGCTTTAGACTTGTTCATTGAAAGTTGCACAGGAGCTCAAATATAATCAACTTAAAGTGAAAAAAGAAGCCACAGGACTGGATGAGAAATCTCATATTATTAAGTGATGTCAGGAGGGTTCTGATGGATTCACTGAAGGACCTGTTCCAATAAAATTTTACACATGGGTATGGTTGCGCAATAATAGAGAAGGGTAGATGTTGCTTTGCTTTATAAAAGTGATAAAAGGCAGAGATCAATGTTTGACTTTGGTGAAAAAATTAATAGCTGCTTTTTAAGTAAAAGATAGAAATGCTGTTTTTACCTGTTTATAGGAGTTTTCTGTAGATGGTAGGATTAAATTAGGCATACAAGTGGGTGATAATATTTAGTGGCACCAAGATGAAATAAGCCTGTCCTACAGCACATCCTTCCCAGACATAGCAGTCCCTTCAGTTAACTTAAAGCTCAAAACCTACTCTTGGGAAGTGATGGGGTATTTCTGTATCCAATTAATCCTTCCATTTGTTCAAAATACCTGTGACAGGTAAGCAACTTTGCTTTCTCAGCTGACATCAGGCACAAAAGAGGGCGACAAAGCTCACAGTTGCTCCAGATACCAAATAAAATGTCTGTGTTGAGGAGCAACTCCTATGATGTAATCTATTCAATTCTCACATGAATAGATTGCTCTGCACTGGTTGACTAAATCCACTTTGAAAACTAGCTCAGGCAGCAGTGCAACATTAAGATACGAAGTGAAGACCATGTAGCTGCTCTGTAGATGCTCACTAGCAAAACAGATTTCAAGAGTTATGGCAGCAAATGGTGGCTCTGACTTGATGGACTTGATTATATTATATAGACAATTATGTTCAAACTGGGTATTGCAGTCTAACACTATGTTCAAATCTATCTAATATATTCTTTACTACCAAAAGGTCGAAGCAAATGGAAAACTGCATAGACTTTCTAATAGTCTTCTGTTCTTCTAAAAGAGATCAAGATCCCTCTGCTGTCCAGAGTACGGAGATCTCCCCACACCTGGTGTTTAAGATATTTAGGATAGAAGGTAGATGCTCATTTCTCATTAATGGGGAAAGGTGCAACTACCTTTGGAAGGAATTTAGGGAAAGTTTGTATAATCTTATTTCAGGGCTCGACAAATCCCAGGTGCCAGATCTGTGGAGATCAACCTCCTTGGGCAGAAGTGCCGAAATGGCCACATGTGGCTAGGAGAGCTAGTGTGTAGAATCCCAACCCCCATGAGCAGAATGATCGAGGAAGCCGGTGTCTGCTCGCAGGGATTCTAACACCCATGGGCAGAAGAGCCAAAAAGGGTCCAGCTGAGAGAGCCGGTGTCTGCAGCCTGCAAAAAGATTGTTTGCTGCACAGATGGCTGAATAAATTAAAAGGGCACAACACTTACTAAAACCTACTGTCCCTTTAATTTATACAGCTATCTGTGAATGGTGGGGGAATGGAGGGCAGGGGTGAGTGCAAGGGGAGGGGTGAATGCATGGAAAGTAAAGGGCACAATGTGCATGTGCAAAAGGCGCACTGCTCTCCCACCACACACACGCAGGCACCCATGTCTACACCACAAATGCATGATCATACACACACACACACACAGGTGTAGTTTAATGGGTCAGCGGGAATGGTGGGAGAGGGAGAGAGGAGAAATGGGGCCACTGGCTTTTGTTGGCACTGTGAGGTGGCCTATTAAGAGCCTGATTTATTAAGCTTTTTCCCCATGGAAAGCACAGTTACTTACCTGTAACAGGTGATCTCTGGGAACAGCAGGAATAAGTCTTCACATATGGGTACGTCGGTACCGACGGAGCCTGCGCGGGAACGCTCCCCAGCGTCCCAAAAAAGGAAAGCTTTTGGGAGCATCCCACAGCAACTGCGCACTGCCTTCCCGCCTTTCCTAACCGCCTCTCTCCAGTTCGAGTTTTAAAGCTGAGACAAACAGAGAGAGAGGAAAGGAAAGATAGAGAGATACAACTCCTAGGGGAGGTGGGTGGGTTGTGAAGACTTATTCCTGCTGTTCCCAGAGATCACCTGTTACAGGTAAGTAACTGTGCTATCTCCAGGAACAAGCAGGAATGAGTCTTCACATATGGGACTCCCCAGCTAGAGATGCCTGGGAGATCCCCAAGGTTGTGAGACCCTGAGAAGGGCTCTACCTCCTCCCATGGATCTCAGGCATCCAACTAGGGATGGAGGGTAGGAGTTGATTAAGCATGGAACAGGTGTTTGAGAACAGCCTGACCAAACATGGCATCCCGGCGGGAGTCCTTATCCAAACAGTAATGGGCTGTGAAGGTATGAACCGAGGCCCAGGTGGCTGCTCGACAGATCTGGTCGATGGACACAGAATTTAAATGAGCCATAGAGGTGGCCATGGCCCTCACATTATGAGTTGTGACATGGCCCTCCAGAGAAAGGTTCTTACTCTGGTAGGCGAAAGAAATACACTGAGCAATCCAATTGGACAGTGTCCTCAGAGACTGGAAGTCCCAAATGAGAGGGATCAAAAGCAACAAAGAGTTGAGAAGACTTTCTATGTTGCTGTGTCCTTTGTAAGTAAAAAGCAAGAGCTCTCTTATAATCCAGGGTATGAAGATTCCTCTCTGCACTTGATGCATGAGGACCTGGAAAAAAGACAGGTAAATACACCTCTTGATTAAGATGAAAAGGTGAGACCACTTTAGGCATAAAGTGTGGATTGGTCTTAAGGACTACCTTATCATGATGGAACCTTGTAAAAGGTGGATTAGCCACTAAGGCCTGCAGTTCACTGATGCGGCGAGCTGAGGTGACTGCAATAAGAAAGATAACCTTCCAGGAAAGAAATTTCAAGGAGGTAGTGGCTAAGGGTTCAAAGGGTGGCTTCATGAGCTGACCAAGAACCAGATTCAAGTCCCATGCCACTGGAGGTGGTCTAATGGGAGGTTTAGTTAAAAGAAGGCCTCTCATGAATCTTGCAGTAAGAGGATGAGAGGAGACAGGTTGTCCATTGAGAGGCTTGAGGGATGCTGCAATAGCACTCAAATGGACCCTTACTGAATTCGTTTTGAGGCCTGCATGGGAAAGATGCAGGAGATATTCTAGTAAAGAATTCAAAGGTATTGCTAGAGGGTTAATACCCTTCTCAGCACACCAAATGGTAAACCTTTTCCATTTAAAAGCATAGGAACGTCTAGTAGAAGGCTTTCTGGAAGCATGAAGGATATCCTTTACTTGCTGAGAAAGATGCCAATCTTGAAGGTCTAAGCTTTCAGCAACCAAGCCCTGAGATGGAGAGATTGGGGGTTTGGGTGCCACAACGTTCCACCCTCCTGAGACAGGAGATCTGGGGCAGACCCCAAGTCCAGGGAGGGAGCTTGAGAGAGATGCAGAAGTAGAGGGTACCACACTTGGCGTGGCCAAAGTGGAGCTATGAGGATCATAGTCCCTCGATCTCTCTGAAGCTTGAACAGGGTCTTGGGAATTAGGGGAATGGGTGGAAAGGCGTACAGGAAGTCTTGACCCCAGTGAAGGAGGAAGGCATCCCTGGCCTGAACTCTCCGACACGGAATTCTGGAACAGAATCGGGGAAGTTTGGCATTCCACGGACTTGCAAAGAGGTCTATGTCCGGGGTTCCCCAAATTCGAAAGATTCTGACTATCTGGTCCATATGAAGGGACCATTCGTGTGGAAGCAGAACCCGACTGAGTCTGTCTGCCCAAGAGTTTTGAACTCCTGGAAGGTATACTGCCAGAAGATGAATTTAATGCTCTCTGGCGAAGGCCCACAATCTCAGAGCTTCGTTGCAAAGCAACAGAGCCAGTTCCTCCCTGCTTGTTCACATAGAACATGGCTACTTGGTTGTCCGTGTGGATGAGGACTGTCTTGTAGCTGAGCAGGGTATGGAAGACTCAGAGCTAAGAAGATTGCTCTGAGCTCTAAGATGTTGATATGTAGGGAGGTCTCCTGTGGAGACCAAATGCCCTGGGTGGAGAGGTTTTGAAGATGAGCTCCCCAACCCTTTGGAGAGGCATCTGTTGTAAGGATTGCTTGGGGTAACAATTGTTGGAAGGGGGACCCCAGCAACAGATTTTGAGTGGACTTCCACCACTGGAGAGACCAAAAGAGGCACCTGGAGGTTGCTATTTTGTCTGACAGACCCCCCTGATGCCTGGGTCCACTGGGTGGACAAAGTCCATTGAGCTGCCCTCATGTGAAGGTGAGCATAGGGGACCACATGCACAGTGGATGCCATGTGGCCCAGCAGTTGTAACATCTCTCGAGCAGTTAGATGGGTTTTTAACTGAATCTGAGAGGCTAACTGCACTAAACGTAGGCAACGGGCCTGGGGAAGATAGGCCCTTGCAGTTGTGGTATCCAGCAAGGCCCCTATGAACTCTAGAGACTGAGTAGGGGTGAGTTGGGACTTTGGAATGTTTATCACCAGTCCCAGATACTGCAGAACACGCATTGTGCAGGCTAGGGAAGTCTGGGCCTCTGATTTGGATGATGCTCGGATGAGCCAGTCGTCCAGATATGGGAATACGAATATTCCCAGAGTGCATAGAAATGCAGCTATTACTGCCATGCATTTTGTGAACACTCTTGGAGCAGAGGCCAGACCAAAAGGAAGCACCCTATATTGGTAGTGCTTTCCTAGATAAAGGAACCGAAGGAACCTTCCGTGTGCTGGATGGATGAGTATATGGGTATACGCATCCTTGAGATCTAGAGAACAAAGCCAATCCTGACTGAAGGAATGGAAGGAGAGTACCTAGAGAAATCATCTTGAATTTCTCCTTGCATAGGAATTTGTTCAATTCTCTGAGATCTAATATGGGTCTGTAGCCCCCTGTTTTCTTTGGAATTAGAAAGTAGGGGGAGTAGAACCCTGAGACCTGTTGAAGAAGAGGTACTTCTTCTATTGCCCCTTGGGCAAGAAGGGTAGAAATCTCCTGACCCAGAAGGTCGAGAAGAGATGTTGGCGAATTGAACTGTCTCACCATGGTGTAAGGAGGAAGGTTTGAAAAATGAAGTTTGTACCCTTCCCTTATGATGGAAAGGGTCCAGTGCTCTGCTGTGATTTGCTCCCATCTGGGAGCAAAGTGAGCTAACCTTCCTGGCATGGTGAGAGGCTCTGGGTCTTTTAGAGCCAGAAAGGCTAAGTTCTCTAGCTGCAAGTCAAAGGCCCTGAGGAGGCTGAGGCTGTTGGGCTACAGTAGTCCTTGCAGCCTTAGGCTTGGCCTGTTTAGGTTGTTGACGCTTTGCAGCAAAACGACCTGCAGATGATGTCTGTTGACCATAAACAGGATAATATCTTCCCTTCTTGGGAAAATATACCTTTTTGAACAACCTCTTCTGGACAGGATTAGAGGTAGACTTTGAAAGCCTATCCAAAGCAGAATTTTCTGCATCCATTTGAGTGGCCTTTGCTTGCCAATCTTTGCCAAACAGGTTTTCACCTGTACAAGGAAGATTTCCTAATCCATCTTGGACCAGGGTTCCAAATCAGAAGCTTGTAGCCAAGCAATTCTGCGTGCACCTATGGCAATGGCCGAGGCTCTGCTGGCCCCCTCAAAAGAGTCAAAGGCTGCATGGTTAGAAAATTTGGAAACATCCTGGGCATGCTTAAGCCAGGTAAGAAAGTCTGCCCTTTTATCTTCTGGAAGAAAAAGGAGGAAAGTTTGCAGATGATCTGTAACTTCCTTCAGAAACATCCCCATATAGAGACTATAGGAGTTGATTCTGGCAACAAGCATACTGGCCTGGAAAATTTTTCTGCCAAAAGCATCTAAGGTTCTACATTCTCTTCCTGGAGGAGCAGATGAGTGACTCTTTACACTCTAACTTTTTCATAGCAGACTCTACCACAATAGAATGGTGAGGAAGCTGAGTTTTATGAAATCCAGGACAAGGAGGGACACGATACATGGCATCCAACCTACGAGAATGAGAAGAGATGGTGAGAGGAGTCTCCCATATGCCTATCATGTGGTCATAAAGGATCTCATGAACTGGCAAAGTGGCTGCTTCTTTAGGAGCTTTGGGATATTGCAAAATATCCAATTTTTTGGCTCTAGGCTCTTTCTCAGGGGCCACTGAGATAGAAAGCCCTTTGGCCACTTCCCTTATGAAGTCTTGAAAAGACAAGTTTTGTGGAGGGGACATTCTTCTTTTTGGAGAAGAAGGCTCCTGAGGAAGAAGTACCGATGCTTCGACAGAGGCCTCCGATGCATCAGAGTCTTCAGAGGAATCGAAGTATCGCCTGTCTGGATGCTCTTGTAAAGCCCGATACGCATACCGGGTGGTATCGACATTGGGAGTCATCGGTACTGGATCTGTACCGATAGGCATCATTGGACAGGGTACCGCTGCAGTCGACACCGAAGCCGATGTCAATGCAACCGGTACCGGCACCGGAACCGATATCGGAGCCGGTACCAACAACGAAGCTTGGTGCAGTACCAGCGGCATCGCAGCTTGTATGAATGCCGTAATGGCACGCCGCATGGTCAGGACATTCTGATCCATCGACATCATGAATGTCTGGAGGTCGGTACCGGCGGATTCCACTGGTACCCCAGAACATTGCAACAGGTGATCGGTTGAGGCCGTGCCGTCAACCTGTGACCCCATAGGAGGAGCTTTGGAAGCCGGAGCTTCCCGCCGGGGTACTTTTGCCGGTGCAGGATCCTCGAGGGCAAGCCCGGAGGCATCTCGATGCTTAGAGGGAGATCTACCCTTCGAGGACCGGCTGGACTTATGTTTGGTTACCTGAGATCCATAGGAGGAAGAAGCAGCCCTAGAAGACGTCGATGCCACCGAAGCTGCATCAGAGGGAAACAGTGTACTGAGCTTGGCTGCTCGGTTCTGTAAACCTCTTTTAGACATCATGGTGCAGGACGGACAATCCGTGATGGAATGGTCAGGACCCAAACACTTAAGACACCAGTCATGGGTGTCAGTAACAGAGATGGTACCGCTGCACTTAGTGCATTTTTTAAACCCGGAGGCGGGTTTTTCCATGAGGAATTTTTTGTTAGGCCTAAGGCCCAACGAAGAAAAAATACACTGAAGTGGAACGGAAAGTATCTTTTTTTTTTTTTTGAAAAGAAAGAAAAGACTGGCGGTACCGGTCCGACGTCGAAGAAGGCAGACGCGCGACCAAAGAAATAAAATAAAAGAAAGAACTTCTTCAGCGGTGACAGGAACACGACCAGCTGGCTCCGCGGAAAAGAAGAACTGGAGAGAGGTGGTTAGGAAAGGCGGGAAGGCAGCACGCAGGCGCTGTGGGATGCTCCCAAAAGCTTTCCTTTTTTGGGACGCTGGGGAGCATTACCGCGCAGGCTCCGTCGGTACCGACGTACCCATATGTGAAGACTCATTCCTGCTTGTTCCTGGAGATAATGGGAAAACAGTCTTAGTAAATCAGGCCCTAAAACCTAAAAAGGTAATTGATACCCCTTTTTGGGGGAGGGCGCATACACTGTGACCTAGGTTTTGGCAGTCAGCTACTAAAGTTTTAGGCTGGCTCCTAGATTACAAGAAAATTTGTCAAGGCCTTTCTTATTTTCTTTTGAATTTAACGAATCCCTTTCCGGTAACAGTTCAAGATAGTCATTTATGAGCCTTGCATGTGATTTCATCATAAGGCTGCAAAGACTTAAAGTTCACCAATTCTTCTAGATGAAGAACACAACACATTGGCTCCATGGTGAAGACTAACACTGCGGAAAATGTGCATCATTCACCCTTTCCTGGAGAGTTCCACACAGATCACCCTTATCTTCAGCCCTGCGATTTCCTGGTGTTGACTATTGCAATTCTGTTTATGCTAGTCTACCAAAAATTGCTCTTAAACACTTAGTCTGTTCAAAAAATGGCCATTTGACTCCTGGCATCGGCAAGAAGATACAATAACATTACTCCACTTTTGATCTCACACCACTAGCTTCCCATCAAGTTCCATATTGAACACAAGATCCTTACCCTGAAACACAAGGTCCTTGACCAGGTTGCCCCGGAATACCTCTTATCTTTAATCACACCTTCCTGCCCTGCCCGTCTCCTGCGCTTGGTACATGTGAATCGAATGCGTTTGCTGCCATTTTAGTATGGGCCAACTATGAATCAACTAGACAAGCTGCTTTCTTTTTCTTAGCCCCAATTCTCTGGAATGGACTACGTACTGCTCTTAGTCTTCAAGCCTCCTACACAGATTCATGTCAGACCTAAAGACATACCTTTTCAAATGGGCTTTTGATCTTCCATGAGTCGCAGACCGGCCCACATGGTTGTACAGGTCTCCCTTCCTTATTATGTGCACATGCTTTCCCTAACTTTTTCTACACCTTTGCGATCTGTGAGATGTCATACGTCTGCTTTGTCCTGCTTCTCTCTCTCTCTACTGTCAATAATGGAGTTCTTTCAACCTTTTGCCCTAAATGTTTATTATTTTGTAAACCGCTTTGCTTAACCTACAAAGGCAACATAGTAAGTCCAAATAAATCATAAACCATTAGCAGAAAAAGCATTTTCCTTGTTTGATTCTTCAGGGATGAGGAGTCCATCAGCTTAGAATGGATTCATAAAACACTGAAGTATAACATTCAGAACCTATGAGACTGAAGGTTTCTGGATTAGTGGCCTAACACAAAAGATTCTAATGGATTTTAGAAACAATGGGATACTAGAAAGTTGGAATTGCAGACAAGTCAATGCTAACTCCTGGGGTTTTCCTGGCAAGGCATGACTGGAAGTAGATTGCCAGGCCACGTCTGAGGTAGTGACTTGTCCAAGGTCACAAGGAGTGCCAGCTGGAATCAAACCCTGATCTCTTGGGTACTAGACTGTCACTTCAACCACTAGGCTACTGCTCCACTCTCAGGAGTTCAATCCAGAAAGACATAATAGGTTGAGAGAGAGCACAGAAATGCACTCTAATAGAGGACATCTGGAGCCCTAGTTCTTGAGATAGTACAAATATTGAAAAACACTGAAAGGGCTCCCGTGGTAGTTAGTCAAGCACCAGACAGAAAACCTCTTAGATTTGTGGAAGGTTTTCTTAGTGCTGCTAAAATGTCTTGAAATTGAAATGGTAGTCTGAAGGAGTCCACTAGGTGTTTCTCAACTTCCATGCTATTGAGAGACAAGGAGTTGATACTGGAATGCAAAAGGGCACCAAGATCTTATCTTGAGGATGGAAAAATATTGAGCCTGTATGGAAGGAGAACCAAAAGATGGGAAACCAATTCTGGTAAGACTAGCACACGGTATAAGAAATCACTATACTAAGCTTTTGGAATTTAAGCAAGATGTAACAGTGGGCAGATTATAAGTGTATTATATGAAATAAGCACAGAAAATAGGCCCAGTTCAGTATGCCTGAAGTACTATGCGCCAAAATGGAGAAGAGCGTACAAAAGGTAGTTTTCATTCTTGCTGGTGGCGAACAAGCCTATTTGAGGAGTGCCCCAGCTGTGAAATATGCTGTACAGAGTTTGAGGATTCAGGAACCACTTTTAAGGCTGAAGTACTTTGCTAGGTCTGTCAGCCATCTGGTTATGGTTCCTTGGGATGTGCGTGGCTTGAATGGTTGACTGAGGGTCACCACATTCCATATCTATGTTGCCTTGCAATACAGTCTAAGGAACCCTGGGCTTCCTTATTTGTAGTGACAATACATATCTTATTTATCAGAACTGAATGACCCAGGTGGGCAAATACTCAAAGGTTGTAAAATATCACTAGTTCAGATCAATCTAGAGTTAAGAATCTTTTGGCTTTTGATCAGACATCCCGTGCAAGTCGAGTTCCGATGTGCACACCCAACCTAACCTGTGCTGGAAGCATCTATACTTACCAGAGAGATATAAAACAAAGTCCCTTGAGTAAACAGGTTTCTGTGTTCCATCACTGCAATATAGCTTGAAGTGTATGGGCATATTGTAGAAGGTAAAAACTGGGGATTTTCAATTCCACTGAAACTTGAGATCCCACTGAGGCTCTCATTTTAATGCATGTACAAGGGGTTAAGTGCACTGTAGAAACCACGTGACCTAGTGTATCTAAGAGAACACTGAACTATTTGAACAGAATAGAGGAGCCATTGCAGTATGACTTGCAGGAAAAAAGGCCTGCATTTGCTGTGTGTCCAGAAGTAACTTGTCAATTTATGAGAAAACAGATTGACTGAAAAAGTGCATCCTGTACCTCAAAGAGTTCGACAAATCTGGCAGTGAGGATGCTAGAAGATAATTGTTGAAGGATGGAAAAAAAAAAAGAGGTGGTCTTGCTTGTGCAAGTAGGTTGCCATAACTACAAGACACTTTGTGAACACTAGGGATTCAGCATGTTTGAATAGGAAGACATTGTATTAATATATACTGGGTCAGACCAAGGTCGATCAAGCCCAGTAACCTGTTTCTAACAGTGGCCAATCCAGATCACAATACCTGGCAGGTCCCCAAAAGGTACACAGATTCCACGTTGCTTATCCCAGGGTAAGCGGCGGCTTTCTCTGGTCCTCTTTAATAATGGTTTATGGACTTCTCCTCCAGGAACTACTCAAAACATTTTTTAAACCCAGCTACACCAACAGCTTTTGCTACATCTTCCGGTAATGAATTCCAGAGTTTGATTATTGTTGGTCTGTAGGGTGAAGTAAAAGTACTGCCTGCATTTGGGATGAATTGGTATCTGTATCTAAGCATCTTTGAGATCCAGCAAACAGTGTCATTTCAAATCAGAGGAGGATGGTGGGAAAGACGTTTTTGAATTTTGCTTTGAGGAAAAAAACATTGGAGGTCCCCAAGGTCAAAAGGTGACATTACTTACCAGGAAAGGTTCTTTCCTTGAGTCCTGGCAGACCAGTCCAGACAAGCAAGTAGTGTTCCCCTACCAGCAGACTGGTGGAGACAAAACCAATGAAAAGCTCATGTTTCAATGACATCACTGCCATGCCTCTAGTCGCCTCAGCCACCAGATGTCTCTTCGGTATCCATCCAAAAGAATATAGCAGATACATAGCAAGCCTAACAACCCCAAATGTGGTCAACAATGAGTAAGCAACAGTAGAGAACTCTGTACAGGAAAGTACAAACAGAAGATGAACCTTCAGAGGCAAGGATTTTTTATTTATTTATTTAGTATACATTTGTATACCGCTACTTCCAGCGATCAGCAGCGGTTTGATTACAGATTGGAAATTGTCAAATTATGACAGGAAATTTTTGAGGTATAAACACATTGATTAGACAGGAAAGCACAGCACACAGAGAACTATTTTACAGGGAACATAGGCTATGGAGGGTTAAGTGGCTTGCCCAAGACCACAAGGAGCACCTGTGGGACTAGAAACCCCAGTCCTTCCGGCCCAAGGTTGCTGTCCTCTAGTGGGATTTGAACCCCCGACCTTCCGGCCCGAAGTACCTTGCCCCAACCACTAGGCCACTCCTCCACTCCTGTGGACTCAAGGGTACCACAGCAAAATAGAGCAAATACAGTTTCAGGGGTGGACAATAAACTGGTCTAGCAGAACCCAAGGAAAGGACATGAACTGGTAAGTAAAACATCACCTTCCATATCATCCTGCTAGACCAGTCCAGGTAAGTGAGATGTACCAAAGTTACACCACCAGTGGGTGGGAAAATAGTAGCTCGCAAAACCCTTACACCAAAGACCATGTCCGCCCACACATGGACATCCAAGCAGTAATGCTAGACAAAAGTGGAAAGGATGTCCACATTGCTGCCCGACAAATGTCTGCAGGGGCTACCAAGTTCTGTTCTGCCCATGAGGATGCTAGTGCTCTGATAGAATGGGTTTGTAAACCCTCCGGAACCTGATGCTTCCACAGCAGATATGCTGAGGAAATGGCCTCATTAATCCAGCACCCTAAAGTAGACTTTGCTGCCACTTCACTCTTGTGCGAGCCAGCAAACAGTACATAAAGATGGTCAGACTTACAAAAGGCATTCGTAACCTCCAGGTACCAGAGAAGTGCCCTCTAGACATCCACCTGGCAAAGATCCTTATTCTTTCCCCGACACTGTTCCTTTGGGGAAGGAGGGTAGGCAAACCATCTGGTTCATGTGAAAGAGAGAAAGCACCTTAGCATAGGCCGAATGTAAATCGGCCTCCTCTGAAAAGGATAGATAAGGATCTCTGCAAGTCAGAATCTGCAGCTCAGAAATCCACCTTGTGGAACAAATCACGACCAAGATGACAGTCTTGAGCATCAAATCCTTTAAGATAACATGCTTCAACGGCTCAAAGGGCACCGCCATAAAGGGGGGGGGGGGGGATCTGAGCACCAGAAAGATCCCAGGAAGGGATCACAGATTGAAGGGAGGGATGCAGGCACTGACTCCTCTGAAGAAACCATGAGACATCTAGGTGCAAGGCCAAAGACTTCTCCATCACCAGAGCACAGAAGCAGAGCAGAGCTGCCATATGAACTTTCAGGGGACTAAGAGAGGCCCTTCTCTAGGCCATCCTGCAGAAAGACCAACAGGGAGGATACCTTGGCCATCTCAGGGGCCAACTGCCACACACCGCACCAGCACTCAAAGAGGCACCAAATCCAAACATATGCTAGCTTAGACAACCTTCTCCAGGCACCAGGTAGAATCAAAATCACTTCTGGAAAGTAGCCCTTATGTGCTAGCAGTCTCCTTTCAAAAGCCATGCCGTGAGTGAGAAGGGAGCCAGGTCCTACAGGATGACTGGTGCCTGCCGCAATAGCCCCAAAACGGAGGCAGCTGATGAAGAGATGCCTGCAGGAGCCACATGAAGTCTCCAAACCACGCTCTCCGCAGCCAATCCAGCACCACCAAAACATTCCTGCCCAGGTGGCGATCTATGCACTGAATCACACCCCCCCCATCAGGAGCCACAGAGGAATCATGTACAGCAGCTGTTGACTTGGCCAAGGCTGGGTCAGGGCATAGATGTCCTCAGACCCCATCCGTGTGTGGCAACTGAAGCAGCAGCAAACTTTGGCATTGAAGCAGGTTGCCATCAGATCCATTTCAGGGTGACCACAGTGGTGCAGAATCAACTGAAACGCCTCCTGACAACTCCAATTCTCCAGAATTCAGAGAGTGCTGGCTGAGGAAATCTGCTTCCACATTGTCCATCCTGGCAATGTGCTGGGCCAACAAGGCTAGGATGCTGTTCTCTGCCCAGGCAAACAGAAGATCTACCCCAGTGCTCCTTGTGCTTCCTTGCTGATAAAATCCACCACGGTGGCGTTGTCTTAAAACACTCAAACTGCCCAGCCCTTGACTACGGCATGGAAATGCAGAAGAGCCAAACCGATTGCCCTCACCTCGAGGCAGTTGATGGACCACACCACATCCTTGTGTTTCCAAACAGCCATGTACCATACGGTCTAGTAGATGGGCTCCCCAGCCTGAGAGACTGGCATAGTCATCAAAAGGATCCAGAAGAAATCATCCAGTGGTATGCCCTTCCTAAGGTGACAGGGCTGCCGCTGCCACCACCACAGGCTGGCCTTCACCATCAATGGAAGTTGAAGCCTTTGCTCAAACTCCTGAAAACTCAGGCCATCAAATTAACAAGGACAGCTGGAGCTGTTGCATGTGAGCACATGCCCATGGCCCTCTTCTCTATGGCCGTCACCATCAATCTCAGGAGCTAAAATTAATCCCAGACTCAGGGGACCTGCTGTGCACAGAACAGTGCCAGGCAATTCAACAGTCTTCTGACATTTTCCTCTGGCAGGAAAACTCTGCCCACTCGAGTGTCTAAACATGCTCCTAGAAACTCCAAGGACTGGGAAAGGCAAAAGCTGGCTCTTTCCCCGATTGATCACACAGCCGAGGCTTTACAAAAAGGACAACTCAGGACACCACCTGAGATGCTTCTGACAGAGAACAGGCTTGGATGAGCCAGTCATCCAAATATGGATGGACACAGATCTCTTAGCACCACAGCGCTGCAGCTGCCACCATGATCTTGTGATCTTGAGAGAACGTCCTCAGGGGGTGGACAGCCCAAAAGGGAAAGTGGCAAACTGATAGCAAGCCAAGCACAGCAAAACAGTCACTTCCTGCTGATTCGCTGGATCGGGATACAAAAATACACCTCGGCAAGATCCAGAGAAGCCAAGAACTCCCTTGGTGCACTGCCTGAATAACGGAGCACAAGATTTCCATCTGGAAGCACAAGACGCACAAGTGCTCATTGACCCCCTTGAGGTACAGAATGAGCGGGAAGACAAGCCTTCTTTAGTACCACAAAATAGATGGCGTATCTGCCCTTGTCTGGGGGGATGGGCACCATCACCTATAGGCAAATTAACTTTTCCAAGGTGGTCCGTATAGTGGCACCCTTGATCGCAGACCTAAAAGGGGAAATGACAAAGGTACAGGGAATCAGCTCTTTGCATTCTAGAACATAGCTGAACTGAATGGTGTCTAGCACCCAGCAATCTTTGGTAACTCAGGCCCATTCCTGAAAGAAAAGGTGAAGCCTCCCACCCACTGAAGAAACCAAGGAATGGGCCCCCAAAACCTTCATTGCACAGCCAAGGAGGGTCCTCCCCTAGAGGAAATAGTTCCTGGGCCCACATGCTCCACAAAAGGACAGAAAACGAGTCTGAGGTCCTGAAGCAGAAGGGAAGAAAGGTTTTCCAGTTCGGTAATGACAAAAGTCACAAGACTCCTGAGAGTCCAGCCAGCATGCCCCTTGGTGGTCAGGCAGATGCTGACGAGAAAAGGGCACCACAGGCCCCTTGGACCAGTCTTCCGGTAGGCGGTAAGATTAAGCCTCGCCAAGGTCCTTCACTAGCTTACCATTAAAGGCCAGTTGAGTCAACCAGGCTTTGGATGAGGTGTCCGCTGCCCAGTGCTGGAGCCAAATCCAAAGCTGTGATACTTGCTATCAGGGCACCATCCCTGGCTGCCAAACGTATCAGGTCATACATGGCATCAGAAAGGAAGGCCGTAGCAGACTCCAAAAGAGGTGGAAGAGACTGAATTCACTGGACCAGGGCTTGAAACATCAGGCTGGTACATTCTGCCAGCTGTAGAATAACCGCTACCACTGCCTTCTCAGCAAGAAATCCACCTTGTGGTCCGGGACATTCTTAAGGCTGGATCCGCATTCCACAGGCATGGTGGTCCATCTGGTAATCTCCATGATCTGCGCACCCACCTTGGGAATGTCAAACCGCTCGATGTGCTCCTCCACTGGGAGAGTGTAGATCTTATACATCCTTAACCCTTTAGATAGGGAGTCAGGGAAGTCCCACACCAACCAGATCATATGCTTGATCACCTCCAAGAACGGGAAGACAGCAGTGGATTTTCACACTCTTTGAAGGAGTTCCATGCTCGAAGCATCTGTCAAGTTTGAGGATGAGACCCTGGTAATCAATGCCACCAGCTCCTCCTCCGGAAATAGTCGGATCACACTGGACTCAGCAGAATCTTCTGAAGATGAAAGCACTTCCTCATCTACATCAGAGCCCAGTATCAAGCCATCTGAATCAGAGGCATAGTGAACAACTAATAGCTCCCAGATATTCCCCATCTTCAGGGATTGCCCCTCACCACTGACACTTAGCCAGAGGTAATCAAACAAGGCTACAATTTTCAGCCTGCCTGGCATGAGATTGCGTCCAGGGGCACTAAGAGGCCACAGGGTTTGAATTACCATGCCAGAAGGAACAGGACTGTCGCAAAAAGGAATGGAATTCCAAGGAGGACAATCAGGAGTCTGGAAGCTCTCCTCTCAAATAAAACTCCACAATACCAGGGGGCACAGTTGCCACAGACCCCCTAGCTCATTATAACTCTCACCACCGTCCCTGTAAACTGCAACCTATTATAAATCCCAACCTTAAACCTAGCTCTCTCTCTCTAACATACCCCATCCTCCCCTTAAATGTGCTCTACTCAACGTTCGCTCAGCCAGAAACAAAATCCCCTTACTCGCTGACCTCATTTCTGACTATGACCTTGATATATTCTGCCTTACCGAAACCTGGTTTCATGACTCTGATACGGTCCTTATAAACCAACTATGTCCCAAAGGATACTCAATTAAGTTATGCAACAGGGCACATGGCAGAGGAGGAGGTGTAGCTATTTTATCTAAGTCCTACTTACAACTCTCTACTATTGAATCCACATCTACCTCAGGCTTGGACACCATAACAGTCTCCAACTCCACTCTAGCGCTCCACCTCCTATATCGCGCTCCCCAGTCTGACTCATTTGACCTCTCCACGGTCCTAGACACCGCCTGCTCCCCCCAACCTGCCTCACGCCCTCTCATAATACTAGGTGATTTAAACATAAACTCCTTAACCCCGTCCCAGTCCTCTACCGTCCGCCAGGCAATGAAGTCCCTCCACTTCTCCCAAATTCTTGAACACCCTACTCACTCCAAAGGAAACATCCTTGACCTCATATTTATCCCTCTACACTCGCTAATCGCTAATCAGGTTACACATGCCATCCAGCCTGTACCCTGGTCTGACCACGCTCTCATCCTCTTCTCCTTCCCCTACTCCACTCACAAAAGTCATCTCCCTTCTCAACCTCAAATTACCCGTAGATTTCAACAATCCAATGCAGCTAACTTTCTAGAACAAACAATCCCCCATCTTGACTCTCTAATTGGTACGAGCTTGAACCTAGAGTCCCACATCTCTAATTGGAATCTAATCCTGTCTGCAGCCTCTCTACTCCCTCCTAGTCAATTTCCCCGAAAACACCATGGAAGAGCCCCATCGTTCTCCACAAACTTGAGAAACCTCAAAAGAGAACTGAGACGTCTTGAACGTAAATGGAGACGCTCTCAAGACCCTCTAGCACTCATTGCTTACACAGCTAAACTCCAATCATAATGCTCAGAAACTCTTAACCATAAAAAAAACTATAATGAGAAGATTATCCAACGGTCTCTTAATAAACCTAGAGAACTTTTCTCTATTACAAAATCCTTAATAAATGAGCCCTTACAGCAGGACCTGACACCTAAAATTTCTGCTCAATCCATAGCTGACCCCCTTATCTCCAAATTCCTCCCGTCCTCATCAACCACTAACCAACCACTAACCTACCGCACCTTACTGATTACTGCACCCAACCTCACCAACCAACCTCTCCAAATTCTTGGAGTGAATTTGACACCCTCTCCTTAGATAACATTTCTAATGTTATTAAAGAACTTAATGCCTCAACCTCCGCTCTTGACCCTTGCCCTGTTCCCTGGATGAAATCTATCAGGAGTTCTCTCAGCCCTTACATTCTACATATTGTACAATCATCCCTCCAGACTGGTTTAGTGCCCCCTCCACTAAAGTGTGCCACTATTCGTCCTATCATAAAAGGGTCAAAACTAGACCCAACTTCTCCTGTCTCCTACAGACCCATCTCAAGTATCCCTTTCTTGGCAAAAATAACTGAAAAAGTAGTCCAAACTCAACTTCAGAACTTTATCGATGATCACTCCCCCCTTGACTTATTCCAACATGGTTTAAAAAAAAAAAAACCATGGTGTTGAAACCCTCCTTACCTCCCTTCTAGATTCATTATACCTCTACACCCAGAACCCTTCCCAAGGATGCCTCCTCATATTCCTTGACTTATCTGCCGCCTTTGACTCTCTTCCCCACCACCAACTCCTAAACAGACTCTATGATATCGGACTGAGAGGCATAACTCTAAACTGGTTCCGTTCTTATTTGCAGGATAGAACCCAACAAGTTCGTATTGGAAACGATACCTCCCTTCCTTTCACCCTAAAACAGGGTGTCCCTCAAGGATCCAGTCTTTCTGCTCTTCTCTTCAATATTTTCCTTCAGCCTGTCTGCAAGATTTTCCAAAACCATGGCATTCAATACCAGCTATATGCCGATGACGATGTGCTTCACCCCATTTAACTCTCAAATTCTAACTTTTCTAAACTAAATGAATGCCTAACCAGTCTTAAATCTTGGCTCTCTCAACACAACCTCATAATCAATCCATCCAAAACTGAGGTTCTTCAGGTATTCTCTAATTCTGCATACAGTCCTCCTCCCACCATCACTATTGGTGATCTCACACTCTCCATAAAAAAACAAGTGAAATATCTTGGCATTATCCTTGATCAGTCCCTCTCCTTCAATGAACAAATAAAGAAAACCACCACTACAATATATGCTAAACTACGTATCCTCAGGAACCTCAAGCCTCTCTTAAACCCTGACTCTTTCCGTTCTGTCTGTCAGGCCCTCACAATCCCTTCTCTCGATTACTGCAACCTTATCTATCATGGCCTCCCCAAGAATACTATACAGCCACTTCAACTAGCCCAAAATACCCTAGCACGGCTTATAACCAATAACCCCAGACGATCCCACATTACTCCAGTTCTCTACGATCTCCACTGGCTCCCTGTTCAATATAGAGTTAAATTCAAGGTGATAACTCTTATTCATAAAGTCATAACCAATGAATCAGCTCCATGCCTCTCTTCTCGCCTTTCCTCCTCCACAAACACAAGAACACGCCGCTCTATTACTAAAAATCTTCTCACCATCCCTACATCTAAAAGATATTGCAAGCAAACTACTAATAACAGGGCTTTCTCACTCTATGCCCCATCCTTATGGAATACCCTTCC
This sequence comes from Ichthyophis bannanicus, assembly GCA_033557465.1. Lineage (NCBI taxonomy): Eukaryota > Metazoa > Chordata > Amphibia > Gymnophiona > Ichthyophiidae > Ichthyophis > Ichthyophis bannanicus. Next base: position 1,499,234,403 of record CM066032.1, on the reverse strand, counting down.
CCACGACCTGCAGAACTGTTCCAACCACTCTGAGTTCAGGAAGAAATTAAAAACCTCTCTCTTCCTTGAACATTTCTCCCTTCCACCTTAGTAACTAACCCCTATACACTCTCCTCCCTACATTTGGCCTCTCAAATCATATCTTATAGCCTAGTGTTTTTCCTTGTAAATTCCTATGTAAATAGTTAATCTCTGCTTATTGTAATTAGTTCTCTTTCATATTCATTGTAGTTTCGTTCATATTCATTGTATACCTGTTACCTGTTCCTTGTAAACAGTTGAAACACACTGCCAATTGTTATATGTAAACCGTCTTGACTTGTAGAAAGACGGTATATAAATCTTGTTAAATAAATAAATAAATTAAATAGAGGACAAATAGTGCTCACAGCATAGTCACTGCAGCCTCTAACCAGCTGAATATCCTCACCCCTAGCGCCATTTGACATCTCCTGCACTGAGTGGGAAGGGCAGACTAACCACATCCCCCCGGCTGAGAGGGGGAAAGCAGGCCCTCCATGGGTGACTTGAAAGCTTCCATGCTGGAAGGGCAGAGTCCAGAATCCAAGAATGAGGCTCCTCGGTTGCCACAGGTCAAACATTTCCTGGAAGACAAAGAATTAGAGCATCACAAGAGTGTGCACTAAAGGTTGCATCAGCCCACAAGCATGTTTTAACTGTGCTTTTAGCTGGCACATGTTAAAGAAAATCTATCCACCATCTGCTGGAGACCAAAAAATACTGAAGGGAACCCCTCTGGTGGCTAAGACAAATAAAGGCATAGGACAATGTCATTGAAACCTGGGCTTTTCATTGGTTCCTGGTCTCCACTAATCTGCTGGTAGCAGAACACAACTCACTTGTTTGGACTGGCCTAGCAGGACAATATGGAAAGCATAGTTACTCACCTGTAACAGACAATCTTCAGGAACAGCAGGAATTTAGTCTTCACATATGGGTGATGTCGATACTGACAGAGCATTCAAATAGGAAAGCTTCTGGGAGCATCCCACTATGCCTGTGTTGCTGCCTTCCCAACTCTCCCTCCTCAGTTGAGTTTGTAACTGAGACACAAGGTGAGAAAAAGAAAACCTACAACTCCTAGGGGTGAAGGGTAGGTTGTGAAGACTAAATTTCTGCTGTTCCCAGAGATCATCTGTTACAGGTGAGTAACTATGCTATCTCCAGGAACAAGCAGGAATGTAGTCTTCACATATGGAACTCCCTAGCTCCCAGATGCCAGAGGAAGGTCCCCAGAATCGGTAGATTTGCCTCAGAGCAGGCCTCAAGAGGGCATGGATCTTTAATTTTAGATATCTGGCATCAAAAATTCCAGAAAGGAGGGTAGGAGTTGCCCTTAAGTCTGAAAGAGGTGCTGGAGAACAGTTTGACCAAACATGGCATCCCAGGGGGAGTCCTTATCCAAACAGTAATGTGCAGCAAAGGTATGTACCGATGACCAGGTGGCTGCTTTGCAGATTGCATCAATGGCTACAGAATGTATACGTTTGCCGTGGAGGCAGCCATGGCACGAACATTATGAGCAATGACCTTCAAGGGATAAGCCTCCTTTGTCATAAGCAAATGAGATGCAATCTGCTATCCATTTAGATAGAGTACGTTTGGATACTGGCAACCCCAAGTGACACCGGGGGGGGGGAGGGGAGCGGAGGTCAAAGGAGATGAACAGAGCTCTTACGGTGCTCAGCTGTCATTTGGAGATAGAATGCCAAAGCACACTTGCAGTCCAGAGTATGGAAGGTTGTCTCTGCCCTAGAGGAATGAGATCTAGGGAAGACGACAGGCAGGTAGATTGACTGATTCAAATGGAAAGGAGACATGACTGGGCATGAAATGAGGATGAGTCCTAAGGACCACCTTATCATGGTGGAAGCCACCAAGGCTTGGAGCTCACTGATGCATCTAGCTGAAGTGAGTGCAACAAGGAAGATGACCTTCCAAGAGAGAAACTTTAGCGAGGCTGTGGCTAAAGGTTCAAAGGGCGGCTTAAGGAGACGACCTAGCACGATATTAAGATCCCATACCACTATAAAATTCGTATTGTGGCTCACCACGCTCTTCACACTGACACACCCCGATATCTAGCTGACCTCCTTCAGTTTCGCACCCTCCCCCCCCCCCCCCCCATCTCCTTAGATCGCTCCATGTCCATCACCTGGCACTTCCCTCAGCATCTTGGGCATGCTTAGAACAAACACGGCATTCTGCCTTCTTTTTTCTTGGTCCTGCTTTATTGAACTCTGCCACTCGCCTTACTCTCCGAACTATCATTCTCCAGATTCAAATCCAAGCTTAAGACCCACCTATTCCAACTTGCCTTTGACCTCCCTCCCCTCCAGCTCTAGCTGACTGCACTGTGTCCCTCCTTTGCCTCTCTCCCCGTTCTGTACTGTCCGATTATGGCATTCCTCTCTATTTTCTATACAGCTGTTTTTGGAAATTGTAAACTGCTCTGATACTCTAAAGTCTAGGGCAGTATATCAAGTGTTAATAAAGACAAAGATCAGTGGTGGCCTGATGGTGGGCTTGGTTAATAACTCTCTCATGAAAAATGTTACAAGCAGTAAAGAAATAGGCTGCTCATCCAAGGGATGGCAAGAAGCAGCAATTGCACAGAGGTAAACCTTCAGAATTCATCTTGAGACCAGAGGACAAAGGTTGGAGGAGATAGTGAAGGAGAGCTTCAACCGGAGCTAAAAAGGGGTTAAGATTCCTTTGGGTACACCAATTGGAGTACCTACACCATTTGAAGTCATAGGAAAGTCTGGTAGAACGTTTCCTGGAGGCTAGCAGGATGTCCTTTATTTCCTGAGGAAGGTTGAGACCTTGCAAGACTACGCTTTCAGCAGCCAAGCCATGAGATGGAGAGACTGTGGGCTGGGATGGAACAGCATTCCTCTCCTCCTGGAGAGAAGGTCGGGAGCTTATCCGAGACTGTGAGGGCGAGTCTTTGACAGACATAGCAGGAGAGGAAACCACAGTTGACATGGCCAGCGTGGGGCTATGAGGATCATATGGCCCTTGTCCACTTGAAACTTGAAAAGTGTTTTGGAAATCAGGGGTATGGGAGAAAAGGCATACAGGAAATCCTGACCCCAGTGAAGGTGGAAAGCATCGACCTGCTGATGACTGGGCATCAGAGCTCTGGTGCAAAAATGAGATAGTTTGGCATTCTGTGGAGTGGCAAAAAGGTGAATCTCCGGAGTTCCCCAGTTATGAAAGATGTAGGAGATTGTCTGCTGATTGAGACCCAACTTGTGCGGCATGAGGATCCGACTCAGTCTGTCTGCTAAGACATTTTGGTGTCCTGGCAGATATACTGCCTGGAAATGCATCTGGTGAGCAATTGCAAAGGATCAAAGATGAAGAGCCTCCTTGCAGAGGGCCCAAGAGCCCATTCCCCCCCTGCTTGTTCAGGTAGAACAGAGTTACCTGATTGTCTGGAACAGAACTCTGTGGCCCTGAAGTTGTTGTTGGAACACTTTGAGGGCATTGAAGATTGCATGAAGCTCTAGCAAATTTATCTGGAGCTGTGACTCTTGCTCTGTCCAGAGGCCCTGAATAGCCAGAGCGTCCAAGTGGGCTCCCCAACCCAATTTGGAGGCATCTATTGTGTGGATGCACTGATATGGAGGCATCTGAAAAGGTGACCCTATGAGGAAATTCCCAGAGGTAGAACACCAGAGCATGGAGTTCTTTAGAATGTCTGCGACTGATCTTCTCTGTGAGGGTCCCAGAGGCCTGTTTCCACTGGGAGGCAAAAGTCCATTGAGGTGTCCGCATGTGCAGATGAGCATATGGCACTACATAAACCATAGAGGCCATATGGCCTAACAGCTGTAGGATCTCTCTGGTCAAGAGATTGGTTTTGAGCCTTGAGATGCTAGCTGCACTAGTCAAGTACAACGGTCCTAGGGTAGCAATGCCCTTGACCTAGAACAGAGCCTATGAATTCCAGTGTTTGAGCAGGAAATAGATGGAATTTTGGAAGATTTATCACAAATCCTAGATCCTGTAGTATTTGAATTGTACGAAGGAGGGATAGGTGAACTTCCTGAGAAGTGGCTGTCCTTATTAGTCAATCGTCTAGGTAAGGGAAGACGAATATACCGAGTGTCCTTAGATATGCGGCTATGACCTCCATACACTTTGTAAAGACTCTTGGGACAGAGGCGAGCCCGAATAGAAGGACTCTGCATTGGTAGTGATTTCCTTGGAAGATGAAGCGTAGATATCTCTCCTGTGATCTTGATGAATGAGGACATGGGTAGACACTTCTTTGAGATCTAAAGAACAGAGCCAGTCCTGACTCTGAAGGAAGAAGGGTTCCTAGTGAAATCATCTTGAACTTCTCTCGAACTAGAAACTTGTTGAGGTTTCTGAGATCTAAGATGGATCTGTATCCTCTGTACTTTTTGGGAATGAGAAAGTACGGAGAATAGAACTCCATTCCCTTCTGGAATCTTGGAACCTCTTCTATGGGACACTGACAGAAGAGAGGTAATATCTTGCTGGAGGAGAGCAGTGAGTGGGGGTTGTGAATCATATTCCCCCCACTAGGGTGGTGGGAGGTATGCTTTGTAGGTGAAGCTTTTACAACTCTCGCACTATTGTTAGTGTCCACTGTTCTGAGGTTATGAGATGCCACCTGTGGGCATAATGGCAAAACCTGCCTGCTATGTGGAGGGGGTGGGAGTTCTCCAGAGGCAGGGTGGCAAGGCAATGTTCTCTAGGAAAAAGTCAAAAACCAGGTGTAGACTGAGTCTGCATTGCTGGTTGCAGTTTAGGAGCCTGTGGCTTCTTCTGCTGCTTAGGAGGCTGTTGCTTCCTCTGGGCAGCCTGCGACTGGTATTGAGAAGTTGAGGGGTAAGAAGAGTAGAATTTTTTTTCTTCTTACCATAGAACGGCTTCTTAGCAGCTGCTGTCTTGTTAGTGGGGTAGGCAGTAGCCTTTGAAAGCCTTTTTAGGGTGGTATTCTCAGATTCTGAGAAACCTTATCTTGCCAATCCTTCCCAAACAGGTTCTCTCCTGTACAGGGAACATTTCCTAGCTTATCTTGAACCCACTGTTCAAGGTCTGATGCCAAGCAATCCTACGGGCACCTATGCTGATAGAAGTTGTTCTGCTAATGCATTCAAAACAGTCAAAGGTTGCCCAATTGACAAACTTGGAAACATTTTGGGCATGTTTGACTAATGTAAGATAGTCTGCCCTCTTGCCATCCAGGAGAAGAGGAGCCATTGATTCCAGATCTCTAGTCACTTCCCTAAGGAACATACCCATGTACAGTGGTGTGCAAAAGTCCGGAATCACTTGCAAATTTGACTTTTTTCAACTTCATGACCTTATATCTTAATTTCTTTTTCCTCCCAGTGGCTTTTTATGTGTATCTCGTGATAAAAATTACAAATAATAGAGCCTTTTCCCACATAGCTCCAACAACTTGGAACTCGTTACCAGAGGACTTACGATCACTAACAGAGATAACAGAATTCAGAAAAAATTGAAAACATATCTATTCACTAAACACTATAATTCCATAGAAAACCTTCCACTCAACTTAGATAAAGGCTAAACATGAACCTCCTCACATCAAGCGTATACTCCCTTCTTCAAGGGATAACATACAAAACATAATCGAATGAACACTCCACTCCTATGCACTGATACCCTACTTGTATATAGTTGCAACTGATATGATCTGCCTATGCGGTAGAGTCAGTACTTTGTTTAAATTGTTACACAATCTGTGTTAGTTGAATTATTCTGCTTAGTTTTTAAACCCTATGTGTGCATGTTAAGATGTTCTATGTAAAAAGTTATATTGTTCCATGTAAAACAAGCTCTGCATTGTTAACTGTTGTTAATTGTACACCGCAACTGATCGCTGGAAGATGCGGTATATAAATAAGTGTTAAATAAATAAAAATAAATAAATAAAATAAGTGATAGATTTGGCTATTAGGGCCAACTTTTAGTATTGGTTTGGCCCTTATTTTCTGAGTTTGTTCCCCATAGTTGTCCTGTTGATAGATTTTCTGTGAAAATTGTGTAATGTACATCGTTGGCCAACGATATATTATTGTAAATATGCTTTAAAATATTATGGACACACGCCAGATTTCCTTCAAATTAATGTATGTGGCCTTGAAAAAGGCCGTTTTTGTGTCAGTGATAGCTCAGTATTTGATGGACCACCCTTTGTTCTTGATCACCTGACTGCACCTTGTCGACATTGAATGAACCAGTCTGCCAAGGTGATCGTTGGTGACAACGTGGTTCCAAGCTGCAATGAGTGACTCAATCAGCTCACGCTTTGATGTCAGATGTCTCTTGGCTATTTCCAAGGCCACCTTGTGCCACAGGTTCTCGACTGGATTCAGATCTGGAGACTGGGCAGACCAATCCATTGACTTGATGTTGTTCTGCTGCTTCCAGCTGATCATCTGTCTGGAGCGATGGTGGGGTGCATTGTCATCTTGGAACAGAAACTGGCCAGGAAACAGCTGGTGTGCTGATGGCACCATGCACTTTTGCAGTATGGTGATGTACTTGGCCCCGTTGACCATTCCATCAACAATGTGAAGACGTCCAACACCACTGGTAGCCATGCAGCCCCAGACCATGACCTTCAAAGGATGCTTCACAGTGAGGCTGAGAGACTCGGGCTTGAATTCCTCTCCAGGAAATCTCCTCACATAAGTGTGGGCCTGGTTACCAAAAAGGCAGAAGGTGCTTTCATCGCTGAAAAGCACCTTTTACCACATTTCAATCGACCAGGTTGAGTGCTTTCTCGCCCACACGATCCGGTTGCACCTTTGTATGTCAGTCATCAGTGGTTTATTCCATGCTTTGCAGCCCCGGAGATGAACTGTTGATGAGCTGACACTGACCTCACTCTTGTCTGACCATTCTCGAAGTAGCTGAGGAGAGGTCAACTTGCAATTAGTCAGTGAAACGCGTCGTAGTGCACAGTCCTGGCATGATGTTGATGCACGTGGACGACCTGAACGAGGCTTGTCCACCACTGAACCCGTTTCTTTCTTCTGTACAATCTTAACAGCGCTCTGACTGCAGCCAACTTTCCTGGCTATCTGACGGCTTGAAAATCCTTCCTCACTCAAAGGACACACGAACACGCTCCTCCAATGTCAGGGTCCGAGTCATCTTCATGGTCGATCCAGAAAGCATATGAAATTCAAAAATTCCGCGTGTTTCATAGCTGCACTGTTGGCTAGATATCTGCATTGTGTTTGGTTAATGAAACCAGCATCCTGATTGGTCAGAAATAACATGTGCATATTGGATAATCTCGATCCAGTTTTGACACAGGATCCACAAAAATCACAGTAGCTATCTCCTAGTGTCTGTAAAGTATTTAAATTGGAAGCAAGGAATGCAAAAATGTCAACTCTTAATAGCCAAATGTATCCCTTTTAACGTGGTAGATGAATATGCTGGGCTAATGCAAAATTTAAAAAATAAACGTTAGAAAGTATGAAAAACGCAAAACTCACAAGTGATTCCAGACTTTTGCACACCACTGTAGAGTATGTGTGAACTTATGCGAGTTGAACAAATGGAGGCCTGAAAGCATCGATGGCCAAAAGCATCGAGGGTTCTTGATTCTCTGCCCGGGGGATTGGAGGATTGCGTCTTAGAACTCTTAATTCGACGCATAGCTGATTCCGCTATCATTAAACGGTGTGGAAGCTGCATCTTCTGGAACCCAGGGCTTTCCAGTACCCGATACATGGTATCAAGTCACTGGGTATGGGGAGAGATGGTAAGGGGCGTATCCCACATCCGGAACATAAGGTCCTGGAGTAGTCACCTCTTTAGGAACTGCAGGATATTGGAGAATTTCCAACTCCTCTGCTCTGGGCTCTTTCTCCAATGCAGGAGTAATGGATAGACCTCTCGCCCTATCCCTGATAAACTCCTGGAAAGACATGTCTTCAGGAGGGGACATGCGCCACTGTGGAGACGAAGAGGGACCCTCGGGAAGTCTCCTCATCTCTCTGGTACAGACTGATTCATTGTCTGAAGAATCAGATGGAATGAGAAAAAGAAAATGGTAAAGCTCAAGAGCAGATGACAGGGTAAAAAACAAAATGGCAAAAAGATGAGGAGGGAAAGGCTTGGGGTAATTGGAATGAGGGGAGAAGATTAAGGAGTGTAAATAGGAAGAGAACATGATGTAGAACCATAGGGACGAGATGGGGGAGGGGAGTAGACGGAGATATATGATGAATAAGCAGGAGAGAGGTCCTAGAGGACTACAGCACACCTGTGAGTAATAGTGTTAATAAGCACAGGACAGCTATAAGAGAACGTTAGCCTAAGAATTGGTGGACTATGGGGTGGGTGGGTGGGAGGAATAAAGACAGCAGAAGAGGAGCAATGAACAGCTAGCAGAAGATTTGCAGAAAGCTGAATAGTACTACAAAAATGCAGATCAATACACTGCCTATGAGAATAACATTGCCGTAGGCGGAGCTTGTGTAGTACGCACTTCTGCCGCTAGGCGTGTATAGTGCAACTCATTGTCAGTTCAGTGCCGCCTGTGTTGTCGACCTGGCTTGTTCTGTTCATCTGCAGTGATTGTTTTTGCTAGCGCTGTTTTGTTCTTGTTTCTTTTTTTATGATGACAAGTTTAAGTGAACAATGTGCAGCTGTGAAATTTCGTTTTCTACTCGGTAAAAATGCTGCTGAAACTGTTTTAATATTGAAAACAGCTTATCAAGATGACGCTATGGGAAAAAGTCAAGTGTACCAGTGGTTTGCTCGGTTTAAAAATGGCAACATGTCGATTGATGACAAACCTCGTTCTGGGCGTCCATCAACTGCCTGAAACGACGAAAATATTGAAAAAATTAGAGAGCTTGTGCTCACAGACCGTCAACAGACAATTGATCAACTGTCAGAGATTAGTGGGTTATCTTGGAGCTCGGTTCAGTGAATTTTAACGGAAGATTTGGGAATGAAAAGGGTTGCTGCCAAGTTTGTTCCTCGGGTTCTGACTGACAATCAAAAGGAACATCGAGTTGAAACATGTCGTGTTTTGAAACAGCTTGAAACTGATCCAGATTTTCTGTCAAAGGTCATTACAGGTGATGAGTCATGGTGCTATGGTTACGACCCAGAAACAAAGCAACAGTCAAGCCAATGGAAGACGTCATCGTCACCCCGTCCAAAAAAATGTCGTCAAGTCAAATCAAACATCAAAACAATGCTGATTTGCTTTTTGATGCCAAGGGGGTAGTTCATTCAAAGTTTGTTCCCCCAGGTCAGACCATCAATCAAACCTTTTATTTGGAAGTTTTAAGAAGATTGCGCAACAGTGTTCATCAAAAAAGACCCGATTTGTGGCAGACAGGAGACTGGTTCTTCCACCACGACAACGCACCTGCACGCACAGCCATCTCTGTTAAGACAGTTTTTGGCCAAAAATGGCATGGTTCCGCTGCCCCACGCACCTTACTCGCCTGACCTGGCTCCGTGCGACTTTTTCTTATTTTCACGCATGAAAAGGGGCATGAAAGGACACCGATTTGACAACATTGAAGAAGTCAAGAAAAAAAAGAGGGAGGAGCTGTCAGCTGTTACTAAAGATGACTACAAAAAATGTTTCGAACAGTGGAAGCACCGGTGGGACAAATGTATCAGTTGTAATGGAGAGTATTTTGAAGGGGATAAGGTTGTTTTGTAAAGAATTTGAAATAAATAGCTTTTAAAAAATAATTCCTGGGTTTTTTTGGGTACCCCCTCGTATGTGTATACATATATACACATACATATACACATACACACATATATATACATTTTTTATTTATGTATTTGTCAGACTCTAAACAAGGCAAAAAAGGTAGGACCAAACCAGAATGCTAAGACAAAGGCTTACAGTAAAGCTGCTCTCCGCAGAGAACCAACAGAGGCTCAGCACACATGCACCCAACAATGTTTCTGTAGAGGAGAGGAGCTCGTCCACGCCACCTTCTGCAGACACACACACACACACACACACACACGTAAAATTAAGGACAGATTTAGCACAAAAGGCACAAGAAATTCAAACACTCCAATTAAAACAGGATAAACCTCAGGAACTCCGCTCTTCTAGCAAACTGCTTCTATCTGTGCCCTTCTCTTCTACTGCTAACTCCAGACTTCGCTTTCACCCTGCTGCACCTTACGCCTTGAACAAACTACCTGTGTCTGTACGCCAGGCACCTTCTCTCACCCTCTTCAAATCCAGGCTGAAAACTCACCTCTTTGCTGCTGCTTTTGGATCTTGACTCACCTGCTCTCCTTTTTCTTTCCCCTTGCTCTATCCCTACCTACACCTTCTGTGTTTGTCTGGACTAGATTGTAAGCTCTGATGAGCAGGGACTGTCTCTTACATGTCTGTGCAGTGCTGCGTACGACTTGTAGCGCTATACAAATGCTCAGTAGTAGTAGTAAACCGTAGAGATGAAACAGAAATTGGCCTCTTACAATGGAGAAACCAGATAGCAGAAAGAAACCAAGGCTAAGGCTAAGGCTGTAAAAGGCATTCTTTAGGCTTTCTGTCATGAATTTCTTAAACACAGTGTTCCCTTCCAGAGTAATAGTTGTGCACTTAGTTACTGCCATCACAAGGGTATCCATCCAAGAGAGCCAAAAGAGTTGATATCCCTTGCCTCAAGCAAGTTGTATAACCAAACCAGAGCTTTTGGTCCCTTAAGACCCAACTCCGACTTCCGGTGACGTCACGGAGCTGATGGCGGCTTAGTTGCCTAGCTCCTATCCGATCCCCAAATTTAAGCAACTTTAGGATATCCCCACTGCTCTAAAGTGGAAGGGAAGCGTGCCTCTGTGTCTGCGATGGTCGCGTGGAAGAAGTTGGCGAACTTTCAATCACCATATGTTCGGCGGGAGCGGCAGGAGGCCGTGTCGGATCTGGAGGAGATGGAGGGGACAGAGAGCCCAGAGGAGGAGAACACTGGCGGGCCGGAGGAGATGCCACTGAAAACGTGGTTGACGGCGTTCAAAACAGAGATGCAGGGAGCGCTGAAGGAGATGAGGAAGGATTTGAAGGAGGCGTTGGTGGCTATACAAAAAGAGGTGAGCTGCATGGGGCAGCGGATGGAAGACCTCGAGGGCCACGTGGAGCAGCAAGAGGAGGAGATGTGGGAAATGGCAGCTGAGCAGGAAAGAGTTAAACAGCAGGAGGAGATGCAAGAAAAGTTGAAGGAGATAGAAGATAGAGTGAGACAAAATAATCTACAGATAAGAGGGGTGCCTGAAACAGAGTTGACCAAGGACTGCATGAAACTGGTGCAGCGCTTGTGTAGCCACATTATGAGGCTTGGAGGGGAGGGGGCGGCCCGAATGGACTCCATTGGAGTGGAGAGAGCACACAGGAGTCTTGGTCCACGGAGGAAGAAACAGGGCAGAGACATTATCGCCTGCATGAGCAGGTTCCCTATTAAAGAACAAATACTACTGTTGGCGCGGAAGTATGGCAGGATTGCCTGGGAAGGACATGAGGTGGAGGTGTTTAATGATCTTTCAAAAGGCACACTGGAGCGGAGGAGAAGTTTGAGGGAGGTCACTGCATATCTGCGGGGGAAAAATCTTCGCTACCGATGGATGTTCCCTTTTGGCCTGCTTCTATCCATAAATGGGGTGTCTAAGAAAGTTAAAACAGTGGAAGAAGCCTGGTCGGCGCTGGAAGAGATGGGGTGTGAGAATCTGCCCCAAACGAGTGTGCGAACGCAGCGGGGGCAACAAGTAGCGGTGACTGGAAAGCAGCGCTCGAGATCGCAATGGCAGAGAGTGGGAGAAAAAGGGAAGAGACTGAAGCGGCTAGCCCAAGAACAAGAGAGCGAGGCTGCGGGGACAGACGATTGAAGGGCCCGCAAGTTTTTTATTTTTATTTATTTTATTTTATTTATTTATATTCTTATATACCGCGCTATTCTGCATCAGTGCGGTTTACATTGAACAAACTGAAATTACATTGAACAGGGCATTATAACTTGGAGATAACTATTTACAGGGAACATGGGCTATGGAGGGTTAAGTGGCTTGCCCAAGACCACAAGGAGCACCTGTGGGACTAGAAACCCCAGTCCTTCCGGCCCAAGGTGGCTGTCCTCTAGTGGGATTTGAACCCCCAACCTTCCGGCCTGAAGTACCTTGCCCCAACCACTAGGCCACTCCTCCACTCCTGGAGATGTTTGGTGAAAAGATGGGGGAGTATGGGCGTTAAGAGCCCTCCCACCCCGGTAATGTGGACACTGGACTTATAGGGCCATCAGGGGGGAGAGGGTGGGGGGGTAATGGAAGGCAGAAGGGGAGGTGGGGGGCACGCTGTCTCTGAACTGGTACATGCACTTTCTGTGGGGGAGGGGGATAAAGGAAGGGGTAGGATATGATGGTCTCGGAAGGGAAGGAGGGTGGTGTGGCGGAGGGAGGAAGGTTGGGGTGGGAGGGAAAGGGGGGTTGGGGTGTGGCGGTGGGGGGGAGGGCGGTGGGGGTATGGGTGGGTGAGGGTTAAGGACACAGCATATGGGGGAGAGAAGGAGCTGTCTGGGGGGAGATGTTGCGGATAGGGACGGTAAATGTGAAGGGGTTGAATTCACCTGCTAAACGCAGCCTGTTATTTAGGGAGGCACAGCGAAATCAGTGGGACGTAGTGCTGATTCAAGAGACCCATTTAAGGAGGGGGATGTGGGGAGGATGAGGAATAGACTTTTCCCTGAGCAATTTTATTCTTGCAATAAAGAGGGGGTGAAGGGGGGTAGCTATACTGGTGAGGTCGGGGTGTGGAATTCAAATAGGGGGGTATTTTAAGGACACTGAAGGGAGGGTAGTGGGGATTAGGGGGAGGTTTGGAAAGGCAGATATAGTGCTGGTATCGGTGTACAGGCCGAATGGCAACCAAGGGACATTTTGGAAGGATGTGGGGAGGTTGCTGGAAGGAGAGGGTGGGGGGAAAGTGGTGGTCGGGGGGGATTGTAATGTAGTTCTAGACCCAAGGGTTGATTGGGATCCGATGGGGGGAGTAGGAATAGGCAAGGACTGAGAAGCATGATGCATCAATGGAATTTGGTGGATGTTTGGAGGGTGCTTCGCCCCAGCAGGCGGGAGTATACTTTTTTTTCATCGCCTCATAATAGTTAGAGTAGGATAGACATGATCCTACTTGATAAGAATTGGATGTTAGATGTGGAGAGTGGGGGTATTATCCCAGTAGGATGGACGGATCATGGGGCAGTGGAAATAGCAATTAGGAGCCCTACACAAGGGGGGGGGGTGGCATTCTGGAGGTTGAATGAAAGCTTGCTGCAGTGTAAGGAGGTGGTGGAGGATGTAAGGACAGCGGTGAAAGAATATTTAGCCTTGAATGATACGGGGGAGGTTCGGGATGTGATGGTATGGGAAGGTCTGAAGGCGGTTCTAAGAGGGCGGTTTCTCATGTGGGGGGCTAGAAGGAAGAGGGAGAGAGGGGAAAAGGAAGAGGGGTTGAGGAGGAGGTTGAAGGTGGCAGAGGAAGCTTATAGGGAGGGTGGGGCAGTGAGGGATAAGCCGGAGGTGGAGAGGGTATGGGTGGAGCTACAAGCTCTGCAGATGGAGCAAGTGGCCTTTGCATTGCAAAAAGTGAAGCAGGTTCAATATGAGTTTGGGGATAAGGCGGGCCGCTTGCTGGCCAGGCGTTTGAGACAGCAGAAAAGTGCTTCCATGATCTTTCAGATTAAGGGCGAGGATGGGGAGATATGCAGGGAAGATGGGAAGATCCGGGAATGTTTTAGGGATTTTTATCGGGCATTATATACAGGGATGGAAGGGGTGGAGGGGGAGGTAATCTCGGATTATTTGGAAGGGATACCGCTTACAGGGTTGTCAGAAGAGGTGAGAGAGGGGCTGGAGGTTCCCATTACTACAGAAGAAATTGGGAGGGTAGTGAAGGGTTTGGGGGGGGGGGGGAGGAGGCGCCAGGGTTAGATGGGCTGCCGAGAAGTTTTTATAAGGTCTTTTTGGGGGAGATTGGGGGGATATTAGGGAGGGTATTCAACGGTATTTTGGAACAGGGTGGTGAGCTCACGCGAGAAATGCTGACGGCAGGGATCACTGTATTATTGAAACCGGGGAAAGACCCCTTGAGTTGTGGGTCTTATAGGCCTATCTCCCTGTTGAATGTTGATGTAAAAATTTTGGCTAAGATTCTGGCGGACAGATTAGCGGGCTGGCTGCCAGGGTTGGTTCATGAGGATCAAACGGGGTTCATTAAGGGGAGGCAGGCAGCGGATAATGTAAAGAGAGCAATAGGGGGGTATGGGAGGCTAGACAAGCAGGGGAGGAGTTGATTCTGATGTCTATTGACGCAGAGAAGGCCTTCGATAGAGTTCATTGGGGGTTCCTGATGAAAGTATTAGAAAAGGTGGGGTGCGGGCCAAATTTCTTGCAGTGGGTACAGGGCTTATATCGGGAGCCGCATGCCCGTGTAAAGGTTAATTGCCGTTACTCTAGGGATTTTGCAGTGGGACGCGGGACAAGGCAGGGATGATGCCCCATGTCTCCGGTGGTTTGCTTTGGTAGTTGAACCACTGGCGGAAAGGATCCGTAGGAATGGGAAGATAGTAGGACTGGAAAGGGGGGGGGGGAACTCTCATAAGATTTCACTATATGCGGATGACATTCTTTTGTACATTTGTAAGCCCCAGCAAACGCTACCGGAAGTGCTAAGGGAGGTGGAGGCCTTCGGGGAGGTGTCGGGGTTTAAAATTAATATTGATAAGACAGAAGTAATGAAGGTGCAGCTGGGCGGGGAGATTGAAGGGAGCCTGAAGGAGGCTTACCCCTTGAGATGGGTCCGTAAATCCCTGGGGTACTTGGGGGTAAACTTGACGGGTAGGTATGAAGATCTGTACCAGGCGAATTATCCTAAACTTATAGGGACCATTAATAAGGACCTAGAGGGTTGGATGGGGTTGGAGACATCATGGTTAGGTAGGATTGCAGCCATTAAAATGAATGTTCTCTCGCCTGCTTTACTTATTTCATGCCTTACCAGTTGAGATACCAGAGGGGGCGATGAGAGTCCTGCAAAGGTGAGTATTTAGCTATATTTGGAAAAGGAGGCCACCTCGGATTTCCAGGAGGGTTATGTGCACTAGCAAGGCAGAGGGGGGGTTGGGAGTGCCTAACCTGAAGGAATACTATAGGGCAGCACAATTAAAACATATCATGGATTGGAGGGGAAGAGGGGGACAGTTACCATGGGTTAGCTTGGAAAGAACAAGGGTGCAAGGGGGGTGGATAGAGGCTTGGATATGGGCCCCGAAAGGGGAGAGGGCGTTATTAGGGGGGGGTCCCCCAACGATGAGGCAAGTGTCGAGGATCTGGGATGCAGTTAGGAGACCTGAGGTAACAAGGAGGGGGTCTTGGTTGTCGGTGATGACCCCTTGGAGGAGGTGGCGGGCCTTTAAGCCGGGCTGGGAGGGAGGTCGGTTTGACATTTGGAGTGGGAAGGGGCTCAAGTGTGGATTCCAATTGATGGAGGAGGGGGAACAATGGGGAGGGAGGGGATGGAGAGGGAGGTTTCGGAGCTGGAGGCCATATGGTACGGGAGGGAGGGGTTCGAAGGGTATGATAACGGCACTATATGCGGCGGTGAAAGGGCAGAGGGATGGGAAATTTAGGTATATGATAGAGTGGGAACGAGATTTAGGACAAACCATTAATGTTCAGGACTGGAAGAATATTTGGGACCTGATAAAGAAGGGGCCCTGTGCTAGCCAGATTAAGGAAAACAGCTACAAGGTGCTGTTACGGTGGTATTACACACCAGCGAAACTGCATAAGTTTTATTCGGGGATCTCTCCCCTGTGTTGGAGAGGGTGTGGAGAGGTGGGGTCTTTCTGGCACATCTGGTGGGGGTGCACAAAAGTGCAGGGGTACTGGGGGCTGATTCAGAAATGGATTCAAGTGAATATAGGGGCGGTGGTGGTTCTAACCCCACAAATAGCCCTGCTGTCCTGGTGGGGGGGGAAAGGGGGTAGGATGGTGATGGCATGCTTGTGTGCGGCCCGATGCGAAGTGGCTGCAGCATGGAAGAAGAGAGATGCCTTCATTGGAGGAATATGTGAAGAGGCTTAGGAATTTGACCCTTATGGAAAAGTTGACAGCTGTTAGGAGGAGGGGAGTTCGATTTGAGGAGTGGGGACTGCTGTGTAGGGTGTTAGGGGTGGATAGAGGAGGAGGGGAGGGGTAGGTGGGGGGGGGTGAATTGTATGACTGTCTTAAGGGTATATGCTACTCCATTTAGTTATTGTTTTTATTCTGCTGGAAATTTAGCGGGAGGGGGAGGTGAGAAAGGCTCGGGGGGGAGGAAGGAGAGGGCTTTAAGAAAAGAAAGGAAAATATTCAATACAAATGCAGGAGATGTTAAATGCTGTTTATTACAGAATGCATATACAGTTACTGAATCTATAATAGAAGTTAGTTGGTAAGAATGTAAACCATGTTCAGTTAATGGTATAGATATATATGTTATGCACAGATGGTGTTTTGTACAACAAAAGTATTGAATAAAAACTTAAAAGTTAAAAAAAAAAGAAAAGACCCAACTCCAGATTCTCCCACTGAGAGACCATGAGCTGTTCCACTGGCTCTGGTAAAGGGAATCTCCCCCCCCCCACCCCCCAAAAAAAAACACCCCCCCCCCACACCACAGAAGGATGCCCACTACCCTCCATGATAGGGTCCATCTGGGACAATGGTGCAGACACAGCCTTCTAAATTCATAAGGTCGCCACAGTGTCCTGGAACACCATCAAGATTCTCCTAATGAAAAAGGCAATCACACAAGAATCTTCGCCCTCCATAATGGGAATTTCCTCTTCGTCCTCAGGCTCAACTTCAGACACCCAGGAATCTTTATCAGCATCCTAGCCCACCCCTCAGGGAGAATAAGGTTGAACTCTCAGAGAAATACCCAAGTGAATGAGCAAAATGGGATTGCTTAGTCCCCCTGAGCAGCCATGGCAGTACCTCCTGACAATCCACAGTCCCCCAAAGGGGGTATCAGGTCTCCGAACCCTGCTAAAGGGTTGCCAAGCAGCCAAAACGACTGAACACAGCCTAAAAGCTGTTTCTACAGCTGCTGCTCAAAACCAGCACAGGATCCCCTGTGATCCCAAGAGGTCTATGTGAGACAGTTGGCCTCGGCCAGGGGCCCCCTCGGACCTCCATGAAGTACACAATTATCCCTCCTTGAGGGCTGTTCGCCCTGAGGCAAACAGACATAGAAGATGCAGGAGGCGGTCCCAGAATCGGCAATGGGCCACCAGGTCCCCTGTGGGGGAGGTCCCAACAAGGCTGGAAAGTTCAGGCTCCTTACATCTACAGTGGGCAAGAGGAGCCTGCTGTGGTGCTGACCCTATGCATGCCATATGAGGCACAGCAGCAGGTGCATGGCATGCATACCAGGTTCCATGCCTCTATAAAGAAAAAACCCATGTAAAAAAAGACTGCAAAAAGCCCTGCCAAAGCAACAACTGCAGACAGCAAAAAAACAGACCACCAAAAGATCACACCACCCATGGCACACACAGAATCAGGAGGCACTGCTGCAAAAGAAAGGCCTGATCTCTATTTTTAAATCTGCTTTATTAAGCAGACAAGTCAGCCAAATAAAGCCCAATGTTAATCAATGGACAAAAACTTAACTCAGAAAAAATTCTTGCACACAGGTAAGAGAAAGAAAGAGGGAAGGGAGACTGCAGTCCAAACTTACCAGTCCCATGAGGTCCTCCTACTCCTCTTTGGGCCACCCAAGTATTAGCAACCCACTAGACAAGACAGCTTCCAGCTTGAGGAGACAAGGCTATATCCAAGCTCCGAGCAAAGTTGAGCCCTTCAGGACTCAATGATCTATTGCACCATAGTGTGGGGCCAGGAAAGTCAAGCATATCTGCACTGCTGCACCAGTCCACACACATCTAGATTACTGACTTCTCTCAGTGCTGCAGAAGTGGTTATACCTTCTGATAAAATCACTGAAAGATAATCAAATAGACAAAGAAACATGAAAGCAGAAAGAGATCACATGGCCTATCTAGTCTGCCCTTCCATATCAACTACAATAGTCCCCTTTTTTCCTTAAGAGATCTTCTGTGTTCGTCCCATGCTTTTCTGAATTCAGATACTGTCCTCGTTTCTACTACCTTCACTGGGAGACTATTCCATGCATCTACCACTCTTTCCGTAAAGAAATATTTCCGCATATATTACTCCTGTCCATCCCCTTTCACCCATATCCTATGTCCCCTCGTAGCAGAGCTTGCTTTCAATCAAAAGAGGCTCTCCTCTTGTGCATTTATGCCACAGAGGTATTTATATATCTCTAGCATATCTCCTCTATCCTATCTTTCCTCTAAAGTATACATAGTAAGATCTTTAAGCCTGTCCCCATATGTTTTATGATGAAGACCACTAAACATTTTAGTACCTACCCTCTGCACCAACTCCATCCTGTTTATGTCCTTTTGAAGGCGCCGTCTCCAGAATTGCACACGGTATTCCAAATAAGTCCCACCAGAGACTTATACAGAAGCACTATCACCTCCTTTTTTCTGCTGGACATTCCTCTCCCTATGCACCCAAACATCCTTCTGGCTTTCACCATCGCCTTTTCTACCTGTTTAGCCATCTTAAGATCATCAGAAACAAATCACACCCAGGTCCCACTTTTCTTTCGTAGACAGAAATATTTCACTTCCTACACTATCACTCCCTTGGAGTTTTGCAGCCCAAATGCAAGACCCTGTATTTTTTTTAGCATTAAATCTCAAGAAGCATGTCAATGTACTTCTCAGTGTCTCGAATGCTTCTCAGTCTCAGTCTCTGAGCTCCTCCACTTGTTTGAGAGCTTCAGCTTGCAGGCATCCTACACATGGAACAGGTCCTTCAACTGGCTTCGGGCTCTCTGTCTGGACAGAAGCAGAAGCTATAATAGGGGCAAAAGCTTTGGCAATACATTTTTTCCCAGCCATTGTTCAGTTGTTGGAGCTTTGGTACCTGTTGAAGTAAAAGAGAGCGAGACCTACCAAAGTCCCTACCTTTTCCTCAGCTGTCCTTTAAGAGAAAAGCAGTTAACCTTTTTTAAGCATGTTCTAACAGCGCTGTTTTATGTCCCTGGGTGTAGCTAATTGGGGAAAAGACCTATAAAGTAAAAATGCTCATATGGGGTGGGTGGGGGCCATCTAACACCTGATGAGGTCAGTGGCTTCAAAAAGCTTACTCTGAATGGGATACTGGAACAAGAAACCATGAACTTTAACAGAGCTTTGCCCAACACCATTAAAAAAAACACCTCTTTTGCAATATAGGAAAATAATTAGCTTTTAAAAATGAAAACCAAAACCCCTTAAAGAGCTCTCAGGAAGAGATTTATTTAAAAGCCACACTATTATTTTGCTTGTAATGGAGTCCCTATTAGAAATGCCCGAGTCCTGGATAAAATTGAAAAGAAATTTTAAGTGGTGGGCTCATGCTAGATGCAGCAGAGGTGTGCACTGGGCTAATAGAGGATCGAAAATTGGGCCTAAATCAGGGCTCGACAGAGTCCCAGGCTCCAGGTCATCTTGGCAACCAGAAATTTGTAGCTCGCACCTGAGATTTACTTCCCCCCACCCTTTAAAAAAAATAAAAATTGATCACAGGCAGAAGATAACCACAATCGTGGCAAAGACCCCTTCTGTCTGCCCATGGGGTTCCAGTCTGCCATGGGCAGAATGGGAGGAGGGCGGGGGCAGGCCATAATCACAGTCTGGAAGGCAGCAGGCCCTGAACTGGGGCCTGTAGAAATAAAAAAAAAGGTCAGATGGGGGCGGGGAAGTGAGATAGCAAAAAATTAAAGGGGCAATAGCTTTAAAAGAAAAAAAATGGAGGATGAAGGAATGGAGGTCAGGGGGTGGGAGGGAGAAGGAGAGGGAAAGAGTGTAAGGCTTGGAGGTTAAAGGAAAGAATGCATGGGGATGAAAGAACAAATCTATTTACCCCATCTCTTCACCAAACACAGGGATGATCTGCACAAAGCAGTGGGTATATCCCTAAACAAAGACATGGGGAGGGGTGACCTGCACAGAGCAGCAGGTGCACCTACTTTTGCCACTTTGCTGGGCAGACTAGATGGGCTATACTGGTCTTTATCTGCTGTCATATACTATGTTACTCACACACAGAGGCTCCCCAGCTCTGCACCACAGTCCTGCACCCTACCCACCCACCGGCCCCCCCCCCCCCCACCCACCACATCCCAAGCACAGAGAGCAAACCACAATTGCACCACATACGACACTTTCTATTTAAAGATGCCTCATTCAGCAATTGCTACCATTACAAGACATTCTTATCTCTCATCAAACTCTTCCACCTTCCTCAGACATATATGAGCTTGCAAACAGAGGGATGTCAGAATGGAGGCAATGGGGGGGAGGGAGAGCACAAGGGTGTCACAGCCATTGGCTCCTAAATCCAGCAAAATTTGTCAAGGCCTTGCCTAAATGGCAAGGTTGCCAATTACAAACACTAGTTGGATGGCTGCAGAAGAACAGAGGACCATGAAAACAGAGAGACTGTCCACAACATCCACATATTCGGGGTTCCGGAGGGAGAGAAACAAGTGATTCTGTCTTTGTCCAAGAACTACTCAAGGTCTATTTTCCAGACTGCCCCTCTTCTGTGTCATATGAGATTGAAAGGGCAACTCAGAAATACAGCTGATAAGGCATATTATTTGTCTGTTAGAAAAAAAGTGGAGGGAGGTGGTAATATATCTGGAGTAGATGTGGCTGATTCTCTGGATGTACCGGTATCTGCTATGTTAGAGACTTCCTTAATTGATACAGTTACTCCTGCTACGTTAATTGTAACTTTTGCATTGAATTCTGACAGGGATTGGTTCCTTAAAATGTTTTTTCGTAAACGGGATGTTGTATTTCTTGGTTTGACTGTTCGGGTTTTTCCTGATTTTTCCAGGGAAACCCAGAAACGTAGGCGAGAGTTTTTGCTCTTACGCCCAGGCATATTGTTACTAGGGGGTCAGTTTTTTCGCAAATTTCCTTCCAAATGTATGGTCAAATTGAATTCTGCAAAAGATGTTTATGACCCATCTCAGCTGCTTGCTTTCATTAATGCCCACCGCCCCTCTGATGCAGTATAGGTTCTACTGCATAGTTTATTTCCTGACTGTTACCCTTCAGCTTGATTTCCTTCACTTATCGTTTTATTTTCAATGTTAGTTGGATCCTCTCTCTTATTTGTGGGCTGTAGAAGGAACAGAAATGTTATATTTTCTGCTATGTGCTTTTTTCCTCATTATTGGGCTGGATGTAAGTTCTAACCTGTCTGTTTTCTGTATCCTTATTGCCATTCAAGTTTTGTTTGCTTGGATTTATTGTAAATTTTATAAATAGAAAATTAAAAAAAAGAAATACAGCTGAGATGGGTAACAGGTGGTATGCATTTGTGGTAAAGCTACTGCAATTCAAAGATAAAGTCTATAAGAGTCACAGAAAAGGGAACACGTGGAGTACAAAATTTGGACAACCTCAAACGCACGCTCAGTCCGCAAGAAATGGCCAGCCATCTCCGACCTGATAACCAACTACGACTTAGACATCCTACTACTGGTCACAGAATCATGGTTATCAGACTCAGATTCAGCCCTTCTCAACCAACTCATCCCTCCCAACTTCTCAATCCACACCTGCCACAGAACCAACCGCAGAGGCGGGGGTGCCTTCATCCTCATAAAGACGGAGCTCCAATATCAATTGCTCACTTTCACTAGTACCACACACCTGGATTCAATCACCATAACCAACAAATACAACTCCATCAGTCTAATTTACAGATCCCCGTCTTCCTCCCCCCAAAGACCTCTCTACCATAATAGACCTTGCCTGCAACCCAAACAACCCACACAAACCAAACTGGATAATGGGGGATTTTAACTTGCCAGCTCTCCAAAACACCCACTCCGAAGCCTTCCTCGAAGCACTCAACGAGCTACGCTACAGACAGATAAAAATTGATGCCTTGACCCACTTAAAAGGAAACACACTGTACCTCATCTTCGCTCCACTACCAGCCATATGCCCAAAATACATAGAAACATGATGACAGAAAAAGACCACATGGCCTATCTAGTCTGTCCTTCCATAACAACTACAACAGTCCACTTTTTACCTTTAGAGATCCTCTGTGTTGGTCCCATGCTTTTTTGAATTCAGTTACTGTCCTCATCTCTACCACCTCCACTGGGAGACTATTCCATGGATCCACTACTCTTTCCGTAAAGAAATATTTCCACATATCACTCCTGAATCTATCTCCCTTCACCCTCATCCCATGTCCCTTCGTAGCAGAACTTGCTTTCAATTGAAAGAGGCTCTCTCCCTGAACATTTATGCCACGGAGGTATTTAAACATTTCAATCATATCACCTCTATCCCGCCTTTCCTCTAAGGTGTACATATTAAGATCCTTAAGTCTGTCCTCATATGCTTTATAACGAAGCCCATTAATCATTTTAGTAGCAACCCTCTGCACCGACTCCATCCTGTTCACATCCTTTTGAAGGTGCGGTCTCCAGAATTGCACACCATACTCCAAATGAGGTCGCACCAAAGACTTATACAGAGGCATTATCACCTCCTTTTTTCTGCTAGCCATTCCTCTCCGTATGCACCCAAGCATCCTTCTAGCTTTTGCTGTCGCCTTTTCTACCTGTTTAGCTACTTTAAGATCATCAGACACAACCACGCCTAGGTCCCGCTCTTCTTTAGTGGACAAAAGTACTTCACCTCCTATACTGTATTGCTCCCTTGGATTGCTGCAGCCCAAATGCATGACCTTACATTTTTTAACATTAAATCCCAGCTGCCAAATTCTAGACCATTCTTCAAGCTTAGCTAGATCCCTCCTCATGTTATCTACCCCTTCCTGGGTGTCTACTCTATTGCAGATTTTGGTATCATCCGCAAAGAGGCAAACCTTACCCGACAGCCCTTCCACTATATCACTAACAAAGATGTTAAAAAGAATTGGACCAAGGACAGATCCCTGGGGCACACCACTGGTAACTTCCTTCTCCTCAGAGTGAGCTCCATTTACTTGTACTCTTTGTCGCCTCCCACCCAACCAATTTCTAACCCAAGGGTGCTCAGTTTGTTTATAAGTCGCCTGTGAGGAACAGTGTCAAAGGCTTTACGGAAATCTAAATACACCACATCTAGAGCTCTCCCTCGGTCCAACTCCCTGGTCACCCAGTCAAAGAAATCAATCAGATTTGTCTGACAAGACCTGCCTCTGGTGAATCCATGCTGCCTCGGATCCTCTAATCCGCTGGACTCCAGAAACCTCACTATTTTCTCTTTCAGCAGCGTTTCCAATAATTTACTCACCACCGAAGTTAAACTAACTGGCCTGTAGTTTTCAACCACATCCTTACTTCCGCTTTTGTGTAAAGGCACCACATGAGCCTCTCTCCAGTCCTTTGGCACCACTCCAGACTCCAATGAGGCATTGAAAAGGTTAGTCAGTGGAGTTGCTAGAACGTCCCCAAGTTCCCTCAGTATTCTAGGGTGTATCCCATCCGGTCCCATCGCTTTGTCTACTTTAAGTTGAGCTAGTTTCTCACGAACACAGTCTTCTGAAAATAGTTCAAGATGTCCCTCGCTTCTGTTCTTATTTGTGGGTGTTTTCTGAGGTCCTGCTCCTGGTTCTTCATCTGTGAACACAGAACAAAAATATTTGTTAAGCAATTCCGCTTTATCCTTATCAGCTTCTATATATTCCCCCCCTGCACCCTTGAGTCTGACAATACCACTTTTGCCCTTCCTCTTCTCACTAATATATCTGAAAACTGTCTTATCCCCCCATTTTATTGCATTGGCTATTTCCTCCTCCTTTTGGATCTTTGCCTTCTTGACTACTTTGCTAGCTTCTCTAAGTTTTTCCAAATACAGATGCCTGTCTTCCTCTCTCTGTGATCTCTTGTATTTCATGAAGGCCTCCCTCTTTTTCTTCACTTGTTCAGCTACTTCCTTCGAAAACCATAGCGGTCTCCTGTTCCTTTTGCCTTTATTTACCATTTTAACAAAAAGGTTGGTTGCCTTTAAAATACCCCCTTTCAGTTTTGCCCACTGTTTTTCTACATCTCCCAGCTGTTCCCATCCCACTAACGACTCCCTGAGGTATTGGCCCATCTTCGCAAAGTTAGTCTCTCTAAAGTCTAAGATCCTCACCTTGGAATGGATTCTAACAGCCCTAGTCCTAATACTGAACCACACCATCTGATGATCACTGGATGCAAAATGATCTCCCACTACAACATCAGAAACACTTTCACCATTGGTAAGCACCAAGTCCAGTATGGCCCCTTCACGTGTGGGGTCTGTTACCAATTGCCTGAATAGTTCTCCCTGTAGAGAATCCAGGATCTCCTTACTTCTAGATGATACTGCAGCAGGAATGTGCCAATCAACATCTGGCATATTGAAATTGAAATCTCCTATCAGTAGCACTTCCCCTTTCCTAGCAATGCTGCGTATGTCTTCAATTAACTCTGTCCACCTCTTCCTCTTGTGAGGGAGGTCTGTATATCACTCCAATGCAAATAGATTTCTCTTTCCCTCTTTCTAGTTTAACCCACAACGCCTCCTCTCTCCCTTTTAAGCTCTGTAATTCCAAAGTTTTAATAGTAGTTTTTACATATAGTGCCACTCCTCCTCCCCTTCTTCCTACCCTGTCCTTTCTGAATAAAGTATAGCCAGGTATAGTTACATCCCAGTCATGGTTTTCTGTGAACCACGTTTCAGTAACTGCCACTAAATCCAAGTCAGCCACTCCCACCAAAGCTTCAACTTCAGGGATCTTATTTCCCATGCTACGGGCATTAATACACACTGCTTTCCATATGTTACCCCTGTTACCCATTTCCATAAAGGTATTTAATGTATCACCTACCTGGGGGCTTTCTTCACCCATCCCCAACGAATCTAGTTTAAAGCCCTCTTCAGTAGATTAGGCAGTCAACCCTGACCTATCCATCACTCCAGTCCCATGGTCCGAACACAGCTTAATCAAATTTCAGATGCCCACGAATCAAGGCTTCAACACTACACAGAAGGCAGCCGACACTTCCTCAGCACCCACAGGACGATTTTGCGCATTCAACAAAGAGGAAATCATTGAAAAAGTCCTACCAAACCTCAGCTTGGCAGCTCCTAACCTGGACTCACTGATATCCACCTGTAACAGCCTTAGCTCCATCGCACGTCTACCTGCCTCAAATAAGCCACCAGGAAGAAAATCAGCACGATGGTACTCCTCAGAAATACGGACATCACTACTCCTTCTCAGGAAGCTTGAGACACGATGGCGATGTTCACAATCCTCAGACGACCAGGTGGCCTATACATCCCACCTAAAAGTACACCGCAAAGCAGTTTCCAAGAAAATGAAAGAATATCACTCTGAACTCCTGCTACGCTCCCTAAACAAACCTCATGACCTCTTCAACATTGTCAAGACCCTGACCAAAGAACCTTCTCCCACCCAAACAAACCTGCTACACCCTCAGGAATTCGCTGACTACCTACAAGCCAAGACCAGCCTAACCAACACCGCCATTAATTCCTCATCAGGCCACAAACCACACCACCTAACGCCGCTGACCTCCTTCACACCCCCTTCCGAGAGATGCATCGAGGACATCACCATGTCTATCAACACTACCACAGCTCTCAATGACCCCTGGCCCATCATTCTGGATAAGATCGCTGCGGGTGGAATTCAGCCCATTCCTAGCCAAGATCATGGAACTCTCCTTCTCAATAGGGACATTCCCACTGATTCTAAAAAACAAACATCCATTCGGCCCCTAAAGAACAACAAGCTGAACCCCCAGAAGGCAGAATCCTATCGACAGAACTCCAGCATTCCAATGCTGGCTAAGATAATCGAGAAGGTCATGCAACACCAAATCCAGCACCACATCGAGACCAATGCCCCTCTCGATCAATGCCAACATGGCTTCAGAGAATTACATGGTGTCGAGACACTACTCACCACCCTACTCAGCACCCTAATCACAGGGATGATCATCATCAGACAAGGCTTTGCTCTAATCTTCATGGACATTGCCACAGCATTCGACTCAGTCAACCAGGAGACGCTCCTCACACGACTCCAAGAGAAGGGAATCCATGGTTCCGCTTTGAGTTGGTGCAAGTCATACCTATCAGACAGATGGCAACAGGTACAAACTGACTCCATGTCCTCGGAGCCTTTTCAACAAAAGCAAGGCGTCCCCCAAGGCTCCTCACGCTCAGCTCTCCTTTTCAACATATACATGCAGCCGATCTGTGCAATCATCCGCTCTTTCAATATCTCCTGCCTGGTGTATGCCAATGATGTTTTGCTTTTCACACCATTCTCCACTGATCAACCTGACTTATCACCATTAACAAATTGTTTCAATGCTGTCACTGACTGGCTCCACACGCAAAGCCTCACAATTAATTTCAATACGACGGATGTCCTATTCATCACCAGAAATCAATTCTTTTTTTTATATACTTTATTTAATATCCATCAACACATTCAACATACAATGTGCAATAATCCTCAGAGGGGTGTACTCTGATCCCCTCACAGAGGATAAACAAAGCAGAGATAACAGATGGAATGATTTTTCCCCCATAAATCCCCCGTTCCTCCCCCGCCCACTACCCACCCCCCCTCTGTCCCCCCCCCAAAGCACACCACCCAACACCCTCCATGCACCTCCCACCGT
Organism: Ichthyophis bannanicus; assembly: GCA_033557465.1. NCBI lineage: Eukaryota > Metazoa > Chordata > Amphibia > Gymnophiona > Ichthyophiidae > Ichthyophis > Ichthyophis bannanicus. The sequence goes on along the minus strand of CM066032.1, from coordinate 1,499,207,528 downwards.
GCTTCATACAGTTCACATCGCTCCCCAAACACATGTCTCCTCAGTTACCAACATGTAAAATCTCATTGCGACACCTGGTAGTTAGCTGCTGTATATAAGGCTCCCAGACACGCATAAAAGCTGTCCAGCGTTTGACACTGCCCCGTGCCCTCCATCTCTCTGTGAGCAGAAGTTGGTGGAAACAGTTATGCCATTCACCAAATAGAGGTGGACTACTTTCCCTCCAGAGACGCAGAATGGGTCCCTTCCCAACCAAGCAGGCCTTACGCACCAACACCCGTTCCCCCTCCGCCACTGGGCAGGGGGGGGGTCGAGCCGGTCTAGCACAACAAGGGCCCCGGTCCATCGCACACGCCGCTGTAGTAAGCGATTTAGAAAGGTACTTATCCTAGCCCAATAAGAGCGCACTAATCTACACCCCCACCACATATGGAAAAGAGTTGCCATAGGCTCTGAGCATTTCGGGCAAGACCCATCCAAAGTTAGTCGACTGCGGAACACCCTCCGCGGAGAAAAATACGCCCTGGTTACGCATTTAAATTGTGTCTCCCTCCATCGGGCCTCCAGGGACAACCTCCCTATACCTTTTAAGGCCTGAAGGACAGTCCCGGGGGGCACCTCTTCTCCCAATTCCCTTTCCCAAGCTGCCTCAACCCCCCGATAATCGGGGGCAAAACAAAACCTAGCCCAACACTTCTTATAATCCGAAATCGTTAGGGGGTTCTCCTCCCCCAAACCGAAAAACTCCAAGATCCGCGCAGAGCGGGCCACCTGTATCTCCTCGCGAGGAAGGACGACACGTAATGCGCAAGCTGCAGATAAGCGAAACAATGCCTAGGGGATAGGTCATACTCTCTACTCAAGGTCGAAAAGGTTTTGCAGTGCCCGGAGGGCTCGACCACATGCCCGATATTCTGAATACCTCGGGCTGCCCATTCCCGAAACACCTTCGTCTCCGAGCCTGGGACAAAGGTTGCATTGCCCTGTAATGGGAGCCAACTGGAGACCCTCCACGAGCTGTGCCAGCAAAGATTAAGGTACTTCCAAGTACGCCGAGCAGAACCAATCAGCTCACTACGCACTACATGATGAGGGAGGGCATGGTGAGTCCCATGTAAAACTCCCAGTAATGTCCAAGGTGCCACAAAGCACTCCTCCAGGGCTCGAGGTGTATAAACTTCTGTCCCTCCCAATCAGTCCCCAAGGTGACGCGCCTGACAGGCCATAGCATAACCCTTAAGATCCAGGAGGCCCATCCCCCCCTCACGCCAAGACCCTACCAGTCATGCCCATGAGATGCGTGCCTTCCCTCCTTTCCAGAGGAACTGTCTTATGGCGATCTCGAAACGACGGGTGTCCCGTCTTAACAGCCAGACTGGCAATGTTTGAAACCAGTACAACAGCCTTGGTAAAATCACCATTTGAATCGCTGCAATCCTCCCAGAAAGGGATAGCGGGAGTAATTCCCATGCTTTTAGCTGTTGCTGAAGCCGCTTTAGGGACTTTGCCAGATTACGCGAATACAGCATTTGGGGGTTGCGAGTCAACACTATACCTAAGTAGGTAAATTCATCGCCCGCCCACCTAAGGGGAAATGTCCCCGCCCAGTTCCCAGCCAGCTGCATAGATACGTCCAACGCCTCTGACTTATCTCTGTTAATGCGCAGCCCAGCTAAGGTACCAAACCGCGCAAACTCCTCCAATAATTGCGGCAGCGATTGTTCCGGGGAGAGCAAATGGACCAAAATATCATCAGCAAAGGCCGATAGCTTGAATTCCTGTGAGCCCATTCGAATTCCCTGTATCTCTTTGGAAGCCTCTATAGCCCGGATCAACGGGTCCAGTGACAACACAAATAATAGGGGGGAAAGAGGACACCCCTGTCTTGTGCCCCGTTCCAGGGGAAATTCCTCAGACAGGATACCATTGCAGAGTACCCCTGCCGTAGGCCGCACATATAAACTCCCTATCATCCCACAGAATTTGTCTCCTAGCCCATAGCGCGGAAGGAGTTAATGAAGAAATTGCCAATCCACCCTGTCAATGGCCTTCTCTGCGTCAAAACTTATAAGCAGGGAAGGCAACTGTTGGGCATGCACCCATTCTAAAGACGCCAGGATCTTACGTAGGTTACGAACCGCGTGTCTCCCCTCAATAAACCCCACTTGGGAGTCATGCACCAACTGGCCTATAACCGTTGCCAGACGCGTCGCCAAAACCTTTGCATTCAATTTAATATCGAAGTTAAGCAGGGAAATAGGGCGATATGACCCCACCAGTAAGGGGTCTTTACCCGGCTTGGGGATCAGCGTAAGATGGGCATGGTTGTTCCCCCAGCGGTAGGCCCCTCTTTCCGCCCTCCCATTAAAGACCTCCGCTAGCAAGGGGCTCACTAGTTCAGCCCGGAGTTTATAGAACTCGGCTCCTAGGCCGTCCGGCCCTGGTGATTTATGGCAATTAGCTGTAGAAATCGCGGAGGATATCTCCTGTGCAATGATAGGTAGTTCTAGGGCCTCCCTCTGTTCTTCAGTAAGCCGTGGTAGGCGCAACGAATTCAAGTACTCATCGAGCTCTACCATAGACGGGGGCTGCGCCTTATATAAATTGTGAAAAAAATTCCGGAAGGCCTGGGTTATCTCAACAGAGTCTTTCAATAAGCGTCCCTGTTCGTCTCGAAGGGCCGTCACTAAGGAGGACCCCCGTTGCCCCCTCAAACAACGCGCCAACAACTTCCCTGGTTTATTCCCAAAACAATGTAGACGGTATTTATAATAGAGGACGGATTTCTTGGCTCTTTGGTGTAGCAATTCATTAAGGTCTACCTGGGCTTCCCAAAGCTTTTTCTTGTTCGCAGTGGTCGGGTGATGAGCACACACCCTTCGCAGACGGGTAACCAGACGCTCCAGGCCAATCACTCGCTCCGCTATCAGCCGATGCTTCCGGGCAGCAAACCCAATAATATCAACCCGTAGCACCACTTTTGCGGTTTCCCACACCAATTCCGGGTATTCACTATGGCACTGGTGGTCATCCACAAACTCCCGCCACCGCCGCTTCAAGAAATGCTGAAATTCAACATCCTGGCACAACCCCAAAGGAAGTCTCCAGAGTCTCGTCCAGTTCTGTACTATCCCCCAATGCACTCCATCCCGACCAACGCATGGTCGGAGATTTCCAGGGGGCCGATCTGCACCTCCCCTACATGAGGGAACAGGGCCCCGGACACTAGGAAGTAATCAATTCGGGCACTAGAACCATGGGCCCGAGACTGGTGGGTAAAATCTCTTTCAGCAGGGTGAAGCAAACGCCATGGATCAACTAATCCTAGTCTATCGCGAAAGCGCTGTAGCACCCGAGCCAACAGAGTCCGCTCTCTCTCGCCTCCCCCCCCCCCCCACCCCCCCCCCACCCCCCCCGCCGAGAGGTGTCAAGGTCGACGTCCAGAACCCCGTTGAAATCTCCCCCCAAGAGTAGCGGGAATTCCGGAAGTTGTACAATTTTAGAGGCAAGAGCATTATAGAAGCCAGGTTCTATCCCATTAGGGCCATATATATTACCAATAATCACTGACCGCCAATGTTCCCTCTAATTTTCTGTAGGCTGTGTACGCATAAAATATCAGCTTTGCAGCTTTTGAAGGAAGGTTAAATTTTTGTGCGCCACATAACGACACTCGGAGTTTTATACTTTAAAATTTGACTACACGTCAGAATACAGTATGTATACCACATTGATTACACTAGAAAATATTGTAGAACTTGTGAAAACCATAAATACACAACTACTTTTCAATTTTAAGAACGTCTGTGCTGTTTTCTATCAGAATCAGAACCGTAATTTTTGTGCGCTCTGTTGTAAAGTATGTGCGCTCACTCGGCGAGGTGTGTGCGCGCGCGCACACGCGCACAGCTTAGAGGGAACAGTGCTGACCGCCCTTTCAGGCTTCCCGCCAATAGAAGAAACCGCCCATCTTCCGACGCCACTATCTTTTCCATAGCGAAGCGCACCCTCTTATGTATCAGAATGGCTACACCCCCCTTTTTCCCTCGTGCCGGGGACCCCCAAACCTGCCCCACCCAACCCCGACAGAGTTTTGCATGTTCTGCCTCGGATTGATGTGTTTCCTGGAGCAGGGCCACATCACAGTGCTGTCTGGTTAAGGCCTGCAAGATTTTATAACGCTTAATTGGGGTCCTTAAGCCACAAACATTCCAGGTGATTACCTTCAGAGGCATGGGGCAGTGTCAAAAGTCGTCCAGAACACAAAACCTAATCTCAACAAGGGAGCTCCCCCAGCCTGGAGCTCCCCCCCAGCAATTATCAGAACCATACAAAGCTGCATATCCTGAAACAATAAGGTGTGTGCTTTCCCCTCCCTACGCCTCCCCCCCCCTCCCAACTATCCCCCCCCTGCCCTCCCACTATTCGATTAACCAGTCCACCCATGGTTGGACAACTTCCCTATGGCAGTCGGGATTGCCCCAAACATCCCCGAGCCGTATGGTGAGCCTAACGCATTCATAACAGAGATCTTCAGCGCTGGTCCGACTGGGAAGGTCCAGGCGACTCCCTGGGCACCCCTCCCGTGCCCCCCACCAGACCAACTCTACACGAGCCCTTAAAATTGGCAGAAAAAAATCAAACCCAACAAACTAGGCACCACCCCTAGCTACCCAGTATGCCCATTTAGGCTTCCCTCCCAATATCCATTAGCTATCCTCCCCTCCCCCCCATAATAGGATCCCCGCACACCGCACCTCTCCGGAAACCCCATATTATCTGCAATTCAGCTTGTGTATCTCTAGGGACCCCTGCTTCGCGTCCCGACCCAAGTATCCCTTGGGGGGATCCACCCAACGTCCTCCGTAGATTACAAGGAGACTGATTCCTGGGCGGAGCCTGCAACGTTCGAGCATTAAACCGGCTCAGCTGGGCCGCCTGCACGAGGACGTGCCCCTCGCTAATCTATAAGCAGAATGATGTTCCTCTCTGCGTACTCGAGTTAACAAAATACAAGCTTGTCCCTTAGCGCCTCACCATCTGGCTCCCAGTTACAGTTTAAATTAAACTTACATGCAGGGCCGGGCCAGCACCTAACGCGCTTAGCCCGTCGCTATTCCCGCTCATCAGGGGAGGACAAGGGGGGGGAACAACGATCTATCAATGGAGAACATAAAATAAATAAATAGAACCAGCTAACGAGTTTACCCCTCTTCACAATTCTACCACCACCCCACCCCCCTACACAGTCCCCTATCCCAGGCATCGCCCTCAGAGCACTGATCTACTCCTACCTTACCTCCCACAGGGTATCTCGGAGATAGCAACAATGAAACAGTAAGAACATTAACTTTCACAGCAAAATGAGCAGTGCAACATTGTAACTAAGTGTAGCAGGTTACGACTGAATTAGAGCAGAAAATGCAACAATATAACCTCTAATACCAAGAGTAGAACCAGCACTACAGTCCAGGCCCCAGGCTGGGCCCGAGCCTCGCTCTTTCAAGGAACCAGTAATTCTCCAGTCATGTGCGTGGTGCAGGCTTCATGGAGGAGACGCGGCTTGGGAAGATACAGTTCCCAGCAGGGAGGCAGCCGCCGCCGGCGTTGTCAGGTAACGTGTCTGCCCGTTAGTCTCCACTCTCAAACGAGCCGGATAAAGTAGCGAGAAGCGCACACCTTGATTCCGGAGCCGTGTGCAGACCTCAGAAAAGGCCCGCTGCTGCTGGCTCACTAACGCAGAATAGTCCTGGAAGACAAGGATTTGTGGCGAGTCCTGTTGCTGCAGATTTCGGCCGCGGGCGGCCCGGAGCACCATTTCTTTTTGTCTGTAGTCCAAAAATCGGGCTATTACTGCTCTCGGACGCCGCAGTTGTTCCCGCCGTTGGCCCAGCCGATGGACAAGTTCCAGCTTTATGGTATCCTCGTTTTTGTCTTGCAGTAGTTTTTCTATCCAGGACTGTAAGTATGCAAACAGCGCGCCATCAGCCACACTCTCCGGAATGCCAATGAACCGTAAGTTCTTTCTTTGTCCCCGGTTCTCGAGTTCGTCCAGCATGTCGCCTTGTTGTTTGACTATATTCTCCAGAGCCGCAACTTTGGTTTCCAGGGAGTGCCAGGCGTCTTCGACGTCTGAGACCCTGGCCTCCACCTGGTCCATTCGCCCTGTGAAATCAGTCAAATTTTGGCTAACAGTCTGGATCCGATCCACCAACTCCTGGAAGCGAGCATCCAGAGCCTGGACCACTGTCGCGCTCATCTCCTTTATCAAATCTGGGGGACTGCTAGTTTTCGGGCTGGCTTGGGGTGCCCTCCGCCATTTTGCCCTCAGTGGCTCTCAGCTTCTCCTTCCGTGGCGGTTTTGTTGCCATCTGGTTCTCTGTGCCGTCAGAAGTCTGCTCTCAGCGCCAAATATCCCCCGTGTCTTAGGTGGTAGGGATATAGGGTTTGTGCCCACTTTTATAGAAGTTAATAGCCGATTTGCGGGGCAAGTTTCCCGGAGCTGATCGTAGGCGACCCGATCAGCTCATTGCCCAACCAGAAGTCCCAGAAATCAATTCTTTAACCCTCCCACTTCAATTAAGGTGAGACGCCGAACTCCCGAGCAGGCCCACCATCCGCTACTTGGGTATCACCCTAGACCAACAGCTCGACATGAAAGCACATATAAGCAACACCATCGAGGCAATCTATCATAAAATACGAACTATTCGTCACCTATGACCCCTACTGGAGCCTGACAACTTCCGGACGATCTTTCAAGCACTGGTAAAGCACAGTTACTTACCTGTAAACAGGTGATCTCTGGGAACAGCAGGAATTAGTCTTCACATATGCGTACGTCGGTACCGACGGAGCCTGCACGGGAATGCTCCCCAGCATCCAATCAGAAAGCTTTTGGGAGCATCCCTCGTGCCTGCGTGCTGACTTCCTGCCTTTCCCAATGCCTCTCCTCAGTTGAGTTTCATAGCTGAGACAGAAGGAGAGAAAAAGGAAAGGAGATAGATAGATACAACTCCTAGGGGAGGTGGGTGGGTTGTGAAGACTAATTCCTGCTGTTCCCAGAGATCACCTGTTACAGGTAAGTAACTGTGCTATCTCCAGGAACAAGCAGGAATGAGTCCTCACATATGGGGACTCCCTAGCTGTGGGTGCCAGGCACGGTTCCCTCTAAGCTGTGCGCGTGCACACACCTCGCCGAGCGAGCGCACATACTTTACAACAGAGCGCACAAAAATTACTGTTCTGATAGAAAACACCACAGATGTCTTAAAATTGAAAAGTTGTTGTGAATTTCCAGTTTTCACAAGTTCTACAATATTTTCTAGAGCAATCAATATGGTGTACATACTGTATTCTGACATGTAGTCAAATTTTAAAGTATATAACTCCGAGAGTCGTTATGTGGCGCACAAAAATTTAACCTTCCTTCAAAAGCTGCACAGCTGATATTTTATGCACACACAGCCGACAGAAAATTAGAGGGAACATTGGTGCCAGGGGAGATCCCATAAAATGCGTATCCCTGGAACAGGATGGCATTTCCCAAAACTGGATCCCCGACATCCCCTGAGGGATGGGGGGTAGGAGTTGAATAGAGAAGAGCTGTAGAGGAACAGCGAATCTAAAGACTACAGAAAAAATGAGTCTTTAGAATGTATGTCAAGTATCATTAAAACATTTAATGAACTAGTACAATATAGAGCTTACCTACTGGATTGTATGAAGTAGAACTGTGATGGAGTGTACTGTAGATGCAGTAGTGGAATCTTCAAGGTAACTTCACAGCAGTGAGGATGAAGTTCCAAGCCTGGAATGGGCAGGTGACCCAGGTGTCAACTGGGGTAGGAGAAGAACGGCAGGTCTTCAATGGAAAGCTTTATGGAAAAAAGCTGAAAACTCCTTTAGGTACAGAGTTAACAACATTGAGGACTAAAAGAAGAAGACTGACCGATCTGAAGAATTAGCCCAGTCCGGAAAGGAAGAGGGGGTATGGAAAAAAGCCCCAATTCCCAAAGAGAACAGAAGTGTACTCAGAAATACTGAAGATGTACACTGTCTTTCCTAGCTGGTAAGAGATAGGAAGACATAGAAGTTTGAAACTTCATAGACAGGGAGATGTATAACAAAAATAGAAGCTGTTGACATCACAGCAGTAATTGTATGTATAACCGCTCCCACTTACTGAGCCGTATGAAAATAGGCAAGTTGACTGTCTGGACCCCTTAAGAAGGTAAAAGCCTTATAGCACAGACAGTTAGGGAGATAGTAGGTAATACTTAGCGTCCTATGGACATCTCACAATGGGTGTGTGTATATATATAGATGGGCATGACTTATGCCCACACAGACTACAGAAATATGTATGTATAGGACATATACATACATGAATATAAGTGAGGATACATGCCTGCAACTGAGCCCCACAAAAACATTCACGTGGGGAATGTGATGGGAAAAGATTCATCTAATAATGAGGGGGTAAAAACCACCTGAAGATATATAGAGAATCTATTTCAGCGGTGCAGGAATGTAGTTCAGTGGAATAACCAGTATGGTTGCGTGAAAAAACAGAGGATAAGAGCAGTCTGGAAAGAGCACGTCAGGAGTACTTTAGGACTCTGACATGTCCAAAGGCCAAAAAAAAGACACCAGGATGACCCAGCCAAGGGACACAGGGGTATCATGTACACTAAGAGAGTATGCGTTGTCCAAGTGGAGCAGAAAAGCATAATGCCAAGCTGTAAGGAAAAAAGGGGTAGATTCCTGCAAGATTGGGAACTCCTTGGACATTCACGCCATGGAATGATTATAGAAGCTTTTTCTACTATATAGAAAAAAACCCCAGAGACAAAGTTCAATGCTCTGTAGCAAGGGCCCATAGTAGAAAGCTTCTCTGAAGATTGCAGAGAGCATTGTGCAGGAGAATTATAAGATAAAGCTGACAGAAGTCAAGTGTACTGCCACATCCCAGGAAAGGATATGGCTAGAAGAAGATAACCTGCAGTGAGTAGTATGCAAGATAGTTGAAGTAACTTGCATTGAGTACTAATCACTGGAACTCCTGCATATACAACAACTGAACAAAACAGCAGAGGGGATTCTCCTGTATAAAAACAGAGAGAAAACAGACCAAGGGAGCGGAAATATTCCCATCTCTGTCTGATGAGTTGTTCAGAGCATGCATTGAAGGATAAGAAAAAGTCTACACTGGAAAGAAAGAGAAGTGTTTCAGTATGGTACCAACTCAAGCAGGGGAACCCCCGTAAGAGAGGGGGTTGGAGAGTGACTTACCATATGGTAAGTCAGCTGAAGGAAAAGATGTCCATGTGGGGACAGAACTATCATGGGATAGTTGTAACCTCCCTTCGTAGGAGTAAGAAGGGGAGAATTCTGTAACCCATGGACAAAAGTATCCTAACAGCTTAGCATACTGAAAAAGAAAAAAACAGTGTAGAGTTTGAAGAAGAAACTTCTGCTAAGAAGGGAACTGTAGATTGCAACATACAGGAACCTATGGTTGCTGGTTATGATTAGACTAGTTAGAGACTTCAGACTAAGATGAGATGTCCCTTGCTTGGGTACATCCGGAGGATGGGCAGGAGAAGGGTGAAACCTTCTTTTCTTAAGGAAAGAAGGTTTGGCAGGACATTTCCTATGTCCTGGAGAAAAAGAAGGCTTAGGATGGTTTCCAGAACCAGGGAAGTCAGTGGAGCAATGAGCAACCTGACGTAAAGCCTCCTTATTGAAGAGATTTTCTCCAGTACAAGGAGAATTACCCAGTTGATGTTGTGCCCATCTGCTCAAGTCTGAAGCTTGCAGCCAGGCTGTACGACGTGCTCCAATGGCAATAGCAGAGGATCTGCTAACAGACTCAAAAGAGTCTAGGGAAGCACGAGAAAGAAACCAAGAGATATTCCTGCTATGATTAAGAAGCAAGGAATAGTCAGTGGCCCTAGGCTCTGACAAAAAAAGGGGACAGAAGAGAATTTCTCTGTGACCTCCTGAAGTGTCAGACTCATATAAAAAATATATGAAATAATTCTTGAAGCCAGCATAGAAGTTTGGAAGGTTTGACGTCCAAAGGCATCAAGTGCTTTAGATGCATGACCTGGCGGATAAGAAGAATGCTTCTTCTTGCTTCTTACCTTCCTCATTGCTGATTCCACTACAATGGAATGATGTGGAAGTTGTTTTTTTTGAAACCCTGGAGAGGGAGGCACCTGATACAGAACATTCATGGCTGTAGAAGGCGAAGGAACCTTTAAGGGTGATTCCCACATCCTCAGAAGAAGATCCTGCAAAGAATGATGTAAAGGAAGCATTATATTTTCCTTATCTGCAGGATCTTGGTCAAGAGTAAAGCCTGGAATAGGAATGGCAAGAAAGGTTGCCATGTCAAGGAGAAATTTCTGAAAAGAAGGATCTCCAATAGGAACTATTCCTGGGGAAGCTGAGGTTGAAGGAGCAGCTTGAGCACCAGAAGACATACTGGACTGGTGCAGAAAAAGAATCCTGCTAGATGGACAGTGATACTGACAGTTCTGAGTTGAGGCAGTTAGTATGCATTGTCAGTGTCTGGTATCGATTCCAAACTAGGCATAGAAAGGATCGATGGCACCGATGGAACTGCAGGAATCGACATCGATACCGGTATCAGAGACGATAATGTCATCGAAGCAGTAATCGGGGGCTGCTGAAGCGGTGCCGAGGTAACCAGAGAGACTTGGTAAGTATCCTCGGTACTGCGTAGTCGGAAACGAAAGGGATCGTTTCCGAAACGCGTCGGTACAAAGTCATCGAGACTGGATATCAGATTCTAGACTCGGCATCGAAGTGAACGAGCCCATCGATGCATGTCTAGAAGGTACCGACATTGGTGGTGGTATCGGCGATGCCAATACAGGAAAGTCAATCAGAGTCGTATCGATCGGTTCCAAAGGTACCGAGGATGTCCGAAGACGATGCCCGGTGAAGAGCGGAACACTCGACACCGGCGCCGATGTCGGGGTATCGGTACCGCTCGAAGCAGTTACCAACCCCGAACATGGCGAAGATACAGGAAAGTCAATCTGGTTCGCATCGATCGGCCCCGAAGGTACCAAGGATACCAGCTGACGATCCCAGGTGAAGATTGGAACACTCGACACCGGTGCCGATGCTGGGTTATCGGTACCACTCGAAGCGGATACCACCCCCAAGCATGGCTCAGGTATGTTCTGTGAGGGGTGAGCCCCAGGAACAACCTGAAACCCTGTAAAATGCTTTGGAGCCCGAAGACTCCCGCCGGGGCTTTATTGCCAATGAGGTCTTGAGGGCAAGGCCGGAGCCGTCATCATGCTGGGCATGAGACTTACCCTTCAAGAACTGGCTAGTCTTAACAGACTGTTTGTGGGTTACCTGATCCTGGAGAGAAGAATAAACCGGTGTCCTCACCTCAGGAGGAAAAACGGCATCGAGGGAAACTCGAAAAAGGGAAGGTCTTCTCCCAATAATATAGCCTGAGGTATCAGGGGAAAAAGGGTCAGGACCCAAACAGGTTAGACACCAAGCATTGGAGTCTAAAAAGAAAACTAAGTTTCCACAGTGAAGGCACTTCTTAGGGGAAGAAGGCTCCATGTTGGAAAAGGCCTAGTAGGCCCCAAAAAGTTAAAACAAAAAACTGAGGAGAAAAAATTTCTCTAAGTTTGAAAAAGAAAAGAATAAAGCACCGGTGGTACCGGTATCGGCAGGAAAGACAGCCGCGACCACAAGAAAATAAGGATTTTAAAGAAAAAAGTTTCTGCGGTGACAGGAGGACGTCCTGTTGGCTCCGCGGAAAAACGAAAACTGAGGAGAGACAGTGGGAAAGGCGGGAAGTCAGCGCGCAGGCGCGAGGGAGGCTCCCAAAAGCTTTCTGATTGGATGCTGGGGAGCATTCCCGTGCAGGCTCCGTCAGTACCGACGTACCCATATGTGAAGACTCATTCCTGCTTGTTCCTGGAGATCCCCCCACTTCAAGTACACCAACGCCATTCTGCATGGACTCCCTAAGAGCACACTGAACCCACTACAAGTAGCAATGAACACCGCTGCCCGCATCCTGCATGGAGCCTCCAGAAGAGATCACAACTCCAATCCTGAAACACCTCCACTGGCTACCGATCCACTGCAGGCTCACCTTCACAAAGTACTACTGCTGATTTTCAAAGCCATTAACAATCTGTCCTCCACCTCCCTCACGGACCTTGTCCACCCCACTCCTCTGAACAGATCCAGAAGGTCTTCTGCTACCAACACACTCACAATCCCCAATGCAATAACAAATTGCTCCCTTGAACAGAACCTTTGTATACTACGCACCTACACTCTGGAATGCCCTCCCAACCACTATCAGAGCTATTATTGACCTTGCGCAATTCAGGAAGGCACTAAAGCACCACCTATTCCTTCAACATTACGCCCACACCAGTGACCTAACACAACCCACCATACCCTCCCACCCATCATGACGACACCATAAGCACACATACGTCATGTTGACGCTCACCCATGTAAATAGTTATTCAGAGCATGTCAGGATGACAGTAATATACCCGTGGCACAATTGCTCAATTTGTATACAGCTACCCCTGTTTGAACCCAAAGTTGAAATACCTGTTTTTTGTAAAGTTCAATGTATGTTTTCAGCCTGCATTGTACAATTTGATGTTACTTGTAAACCGCACTGATTCTAAAGAGCGCGGTATAAAAAGATCTAAATAAATAAAATAAACTTTATACAGATCTGGCAGCCAAAAGAAGGCAGAGGCAGGAAAAGCTTTTAAAATACAGAGACTCTGGCACAGGAAGGAAATTAAGGTGGCAGTCACTGTTCCCTCTAAGCTGTGCGCGTGTGGGCGCGCACACATCTCACCGAGTGAGCGCATATACTTTACAACAGAGCGCACAAAAATTACGGTTCTTATTCTGATAGAAAACAGACATCTTAAAATGTAATAGTTGTTGTGTATTTATGGTTTTCACAAGTTCTACAATATTTTCTAGTGCAATCAATGTGGTGTACATACTGTAATCTGATGTGTAGTCAAATTTTAAAGTATTTAACTCCGAGTGTCGTAATGTGGCGCAGAAAAATTTAACCTTCCTTCAAAAGCTGCACAGCTGATATTTTATGCGCACACAGCCTACAGAAAATTAGAGAGAACTTTGGTGGCAGTCTAGTACCCTGCATGACTTACCCGGGTTGAAAATGGGGTGTGTAAATTCTTTCAGACCCCAGCCACGCTGGACAAATATTTGGGTGCATCAAGGCCAACAAATACAGGGGGAGCCAGTGCCGAAAGCACAGAATAAAAGGAGCCCAATCAAGGAGCCTGTGAAGAGCTTAGAGATAACTGAGGAATCTGGACAGCTGGAAGAAACATTGGAGAAAATGAATAACCATGCACTGGAGGCTTTGGTAGCTAGATGAGGGAACAACTGCCATTCGGAGCACTAGGAGGTGAATGAGCTACCAGTAACAGCAGAGGATGTTGGAGACAGAGTTTAAAGTCGCAATAAGCAGTGTAAATGTTTCTAATTTGTCTGCTTGGGAAAATCCCTATGAGAGGAGTTTGGACAAGTGCTGATTTTTGTTTTCATTACTACTAATGATTTGTATAGCACAAGACATATGCAGCTGAAACAGAAATGGCCACTGCTGGACTCTCCCAGTGGATTATAAGATGGTTTTTGGGGGGGGGGGGGAGGATTTTTCTTCCCAGTTTTCTGTTTTTATTCTTTTCTTTGCCTTCTCTTCTCAGAGATGTTAGGGGGAGGAGCTAGTCTAGAGGTGGCTCATGGGTGCGGTGTGGGGCCAACTGGAGGGATAAGAGGATCTTTGGAAGTCTGAGGGAAAGTAGTTATTTGGAGTATTTAATATAGCTAGGACGTCTGTGCTATATGGCTGTGGAGAGTGAAAGGGGGTGAGGGTCAAAATAGGTTGCTGTGTGGGATGTAATTGGCTCTGGGGATGGCAGGGTGTAGGTGTTGCTTCCTTGAAAATGTTAGTGGGTTAAATAATCCTATTAAAAAGAAGAGTGTTTTTCATAATTAAAAGTACTTGAAAATTGATGTAGCTTTACTCCAGAAAACACATCTGCATGTGTGTTGAGCAGTATATTAAAAGCCTGAATAAAGATAAAGATCTTAACATAAGACTAGAGATGAATACCAAAAACTGAAAAGTGGGAGTATGATCAGGTTTACTGTTCACCCTTCAATTATTAAAAGGGAGGGGGGGAGGAGGTGGGCTGCAATTCTGATATTTAAAAATGTACCTTTCGTACTATATGATTTGGTGTGGGGAGGGGGAGGGAAATACTGCAAGTAGGGTAGTTTGGGTTATGGGTGGACCAGCAGGATCTGTCTATTTTGAATATATACACGCCCAATGGGCAAAAAGAGTTTTTTTCAAAAATTAACTTGAGGCCTTTAAAAAAGGTGGCTAAGGGAGACTGGGCAATAGCAGGGGATATCTATTGTACTTTGGGGAGAGAGGACAGAAGGATCATTTAGTTTTGTGGACATGTACCCTATTGTCCTAGCAAATCAAAATACTAACAAAACTGTAGGCTCCACAGAATACATGGGTGGGGCAGTTAGCTCCCAGCTGGTGTGCCAATATGAACCTCCTACAACAGGTGGAAGTGGTGACATTTTATTTTATTTGTTTTATTACATTCTCTTATATACCGCGCTATTCTGCATCAGTGCGGTTTACATTGAACAAACTGAAATTACATTGAACAGGGCATTATAACTTGGAGATAACTATTTTACAGGGCAACATGGGCTATGGAGGGTTAAGTGGCTTGCCCAAGACCACAAGGAGCACCTGTGGGACTAGAAACCCCAGTCCTTCCGGCCCAAGGTTGCTGTCCTCTAGTGGGATTTGAACCCCCGACCTTACGGCCTGAAGTACCTTGCCCCAACCACTAGGCCACTCCTCCCTCACATCACTTCCTGAAGTTAAATCACTACAACTACTAATCATTTGTATAGCACTACAAAGCGTATGCGGTGCTGTACATATATGACAATGGAGAAGTGGCAAATGGCAATCTATGAGATATAGGGAAAGCATAGATGAGGGGTATTCTTATTCAGGAAGGGGTAAAAAGGAAGGAAGGGGAAGCAGAAATGAAAAAGATCAACAGCATTCATAACAAAGCTCTAAACAACTCCACAAGAGAACAGGGTTAGGTCATATTTATAAAGAGTTGTTCATGGCCTAGGCCCAGTTTAACTTTTATGGAACTTAAGCGGATGGCCTACCTGCTCCAATTAACAAAACGGAGCTATATGGAGCATGGGAACAGAGCAGAAAAACTGTTAGCTTGGCAACTCCAAAAGCAGTAGAATACACGCGTGGTAGAGTTAGGGTTAATGGCTGGGTCAGGAATGAGTTTCTGTTCAAATGAAGGCATTTGGGTGACTAGGGAGTTGGACCAAGGGAGAGCCCTAGATGTGGTGTATTTAGATTTCAGTAAAGCCTTTGCACCGCTTCTCACAGGCGACTTATAAACAAACTGAACACCCTAGGGATGGACCATAAAGTTACTGCTTGGGTTAGAAATTGGTTGAGTGGGAGGCAACAAAGAGTACAGGTAAATGGAGCTCACTCTTGAGAAGGAAGTTACCAGTGGTGTGTCCCAGGGATCTGTCCTTGGTCCGATTCTTTTTAACAACTTTGTTAGTGATATAGCGGAAGGGCCGTCGGGTAAGGTTTGCCTCTTTGCGGATGAAACCAAAATCTGCAATAGAGTAGACATCCAGGAAGATGTAGATAACATGAGGAGAGACCTAGCTAAGCTTAAAGAATGGTCTAGAATTTGGCAGCTGGGATTTAATTTTAAAAAATGTAAGGTCATGCATTTGGGCTGCAGCAATCCAAGGGAGCAATATAGTATAGGGGGGTGAAGTAAAATTGTTCACTAAAGAAGAGTGGGACCTAGGCACGGTTGTGTCTGATGATCTTAAAGTAGCCAAACAGGTAGAAAAGGCGACAGCAAAAGCTAGAAGGATGCTTGGGTGCACATGGAGAGGAATGGCTAGCAGAAAAAAGGAGACAATAGTGCCTCTGTATAAGTCTTTGGTCTGACCTCATTTGGAGTATAGTGTGCAATTCTGGAGAACACACTTTCAAAAAGATAAACAAGATGGAGTTAGTACAGAGGGTGGCTACTAAAATGGTTAGTGGTCTTCATTATAAAGCATATGAGGACAGACTTAAGGATCTTAATATGTACACCTCAGAGCAGCAGTTCTCAACCTGTGGGTTGCGCCACATGATTTAGTGGGGGTCGCCTCACTTCGCCGTTAAAAAAAAACAAAAAAACAAAACAACAGCACACAAGTTGCTGCCGCTGCAGAGTCCGCTTCTCGGCAGCGGCAAACTCACCGCTTCCCTCCTATTGCAACCGCGGCTCCCTGCCTCTTAGGGAACCGCGGCTATGCCTGTAAAACTGCTGCAGAGCCTTCCTACCTCTCGACGGCTCCATGCAGCATTGTCCCGCCTCCAAAGGAAGTTGATTAATCGATAAACCTTTGGTCCAAACACTGGATAGACAAGGAACATAAGATATCTGATTTAAAATTTTGTGTCATCAAGAAGGTGAAGCTCAATTGGAGAGGAGGGGATATTGATAAGACTATCTTACGGTTAGAACAACGTTACATTTTTTCGCTTAATACATTGACACCATAAGGTTTAAATTTAGAAAGATTTTTCCGTTTTTCTTTAAATTTTTGTATTTCATGTCCATGATTTTATTATTTATTGCTATTTATTATTTTTTATCAATCGGTGCTCATTAATTTTTATTTCATTCCTTTTATATCTCTGGCAATCTTCTTTCAGGAAGATTTATTCACATATTTATGGTTTTAACTTTTTAAGCATGTTTAATTATTTATATTACTTATTTGACATCCTTTGGTCTCCTCAGATCCATTGGTTTCACATGTTCTAATTCATAACTTTTTATCCAGTAAATAGTAATTACGCTTACCTGGTAATTGTAGTTCCTTGAGAGACGACAGCTTAGTCCTCGACGTATGGGTAGTGCACCTCCTCCTGCAGCATGAAGACTGGACCAATCAGATTTCAGCTCCACTGGAACCATCATACTCAGCAACTCAGGAACTCCAGTGAACTACTGACAAAGCAAACTCAAAACACGTAGCTAACCTTTAACAATAGCACTCTCACAGCAAATGTATCTCTTAAGAATAACAGGGTTTTTTTGGTTTTTTTTTAGTAGCCAAATCCTTTACGAAGAGTAACGGAAAGTCCCGCTCCTGCCACAGCAGAAACGGATAGGTAGAAAAGAAGGAGAAACAAAAAATATTAGAACGCACTCACCTGGGAAAACTGACCTCTGAACCCAAAGCGTGCCGTGCTAAAGGAAAGAACACAGGGAGAGGCAGGAGGACTAAGCTGTCGTCTCTCAAGGAACTACAATTACCAGGTAAGCGTAATTACTATTTCCTTATCGTTCCTCCAGCTTAGTCCTCAACGTATGGGATGTATCAAAGCAGCCTAACGGGTGGGATTTTGCCAGCCGGCACGCAGAACCGCGGAACCAAAACCGGCATCGCTCGCCGCCAAGACATCAAGGCGATAATGTTTACTGAAAGTGTGCAACGACGACCATGTGGCCGCCTTACAAATATCCACCGGCGAAACCAAACTGAATTCCGCCCAGGACGCTGCCTGCGCTCTCGTGGAATGCGCACGCAACCCAGCCGGCGGAGCCCGACCGTGCAAAAGATAAGCCGAACCAATCGCTTCTTTAATCCATCGAGCAATAGAAGCCTTCGCCGCCGCTTCCCCTTTGCGAGCACCGCCAAACAGCACGAACAACCGGTCTGATTTACGAAAATCACTGGTAACTTTTAAATAGCGTCGCAAAACCCTCTTGAGGTCCAACCTACTGAGTCCGCGATCAGAAGCATGCCCTTCGGAGTCCGAGAAAACCGGAAGGGAAACAACCTGGTTCACGTGAAAGGGAGAAGTCACCTTAGGTAAGAAGGAAGGCACAGGACGTAGTTCCACTTTGTGAGCCGAGAAAGACAAAAAAGGCTCTCTACAAGAAAGAGCCTGAAGCTCAGAAATACGGCGGGCCGAACAAATCGCGACCAGAAATACCGTCTTAAGAGTCAAATCCTTTACAGAACTCCTAGAAAGAGGCTCAAAAGGCGCTGCACTGAGAGCTCGCAGCACCAAATTAAGATCCCATGGGGGAACCGAGACTCTACGGGCTGGACGTAACCTAGAAACCGCCCGCAAAAAACGAACGACATCAGGATGAGCACCTAAAGACACCCCCTGAACTTTGCCGCGATAACATGACAGGGCCGCCAATTGGACACGCAAAGAACTGGCGGCCAGACCTTTAGTAAAACCGTCCTGCAAAAAATCCAGTATTACCGGAAGAGAGGCCGTAGCCGCTCGGATCTGATTCCTAGAGCACCAGTCCTCAAAAATGCGCCAAACCCGAACATAGGCCAGCGAAGTAGATGGTTTGCGCGCTTGCAACAGTGTTGCCACCACCGACCGGGAGTAACCGCGTTTCCTTAGCCGAGCCCTTTCAATAGCCAGGCCGTAAGAGAGAATCTCTCCACTTGCGGCATGCATAAGGGACCCTGACACAACAGGTCCGGAAACAAGGGAAGTGCCCAAGGAGGACCGTCCACTAACCGCATCAGATCGGCATACCAAGGCCGACGAGGCCAATCCGGCGCTATCAAAAGCACCCAACCCCGGTGAGCTTCGATGCGCTGAATAACACGCCCCAGAAGGGGCCACGGAGGAAACACGTAGAGAAGACCCGTGGAGGGCCAAGTCTGCAAAAGAGCATCCAGACCTTCGGACATCGGCTCTCGCCGTCGACTGTAGAACCGAGCTGCCTTCGCCGAGCGGAAGGTGGCCATGAGGTCCATGACTGGCTCGCCCCAACGCTGAACTAGCTGTGTGAAGACCGTGGGATGGAGTTCCCATTCGCCGGGATCTACCTGAACTCTGCTGAGGAAGTCCGCCGTTACATTGTCTTTCCCGGCGATGTGCGCCGCGGAGATGGCCGGCAGGCGAGGCTCTACCCACTCGAACAACGACCGAGTCTCCGCCTCCAAACCGGCGCTTCCGGTTCCGCCCTGCCGGTTGATGTAGGCCACGGTCGCTGCATTGTCGGAGAGAACCCGAACCGCCCGAGACGATATCCGGGTCTCGAAGTGCTGCAAGGCCAATCGAACAGTCCGAAGCTCCAAGCGGTTGATCGACCATGCACTCTCCTCCGGAGACCAGAGCCCCTGAACGAACTGGCCCTCGCAGTGAGCGCCCCAGCCCGTCAGGCAGGCATCCGTTAAGAGTGGAACCCAGTCCGGCTGCTCCAAGGGCATCCCCACTCGAAGAGTGAATGGACTCAACCACCAACTGAGATCCCTCCGAACCGCCATCGGGCAAGGAAGACGTTTGCTCAGGGGATCGGACTGGTTGGACCAGCGACGGAGCAAGGCTCGCTGGAGTGAGCGCATGTGAAAACGAGCCCAAGGCACCACCTCCAGGGAAGACGCCATCGTCCCCAGCAACTGCAGGTAGAGCCAGGCCGACGGGGCTGGAGAGCTGCGGAACCTCCGCACCAGAGACTGAAGAGTCAAAATCCTGCGTTCGGGAAGAGAAACCAACCCCCGGCACGTTTCGAACTGTACCCCCAAATATTCGAGAAGCTGCGTCGGAACCACATGGCTCTTGCGTGGGTTGACCACCCATCCGAGAGACTGCAAGAGCGCGATGACTTTCGCCGTCGCTGCCAAGCTTTCTGCGCGAGACTTCCCGCGAATCAACCAGTCGTCTAGGTAGGGATGAACCAGTACCCCGTCTTTGCGAAGGGCCGCGGCAACCACCACCATGATTTTGGTGAAGACGCGTGGCGCGGTCGCCAGACCGAAAGGCAATGCTTGAAACTGGAAATGACCCCACGGCAGCGCGAAGCGTAGGTACCTCTGCTGGTCCTCCCGAATAGGGATATGGAGATAGGCCTCCGTGAGGTCGAGAGACGTGAGAAATTCGCCTCGGCGAACGGCCACTATGACAGACCGTAGAGTTTCCATTCGAAAGTGGAGAACCCTCAGACAACGATTCACTCCTTTGAGATCCAAAATGGGACGAAGATCGCCACCCTTCTTTGGCACCACGAAATAGATGGAATACCTTCCAAGGCCATATTCCGCTGGCGGTACGGGAATAACCGCCCCTAGCTGAAGAAGACGATCGAGCGTTTGGCGGACCTGAAGGGTCTTTCGAACTCCCCGGCATGGGGACGCTACAAAGGAATCGAGCACGGGACGGGCCAAATCGAGAACATACCCGTCCCGTATGATGTCT
Organism: Ichthyophis bannanicus; assembly: GCA_033557465.1. Lineage (NCBI taxonomy): Eukaryota > Metazoa > Chordata > Amphibia > Gymnophiona > Ichthyophiidae > Ichthyophis > Ichthyophis bannanicus. The sequence continues at coordinate 1,499,187,121 of CM066032.1, read as the reverse complement.
AGCACCCACTGATCGGAAGTAATTTGGGTCCAAGCGGAGAGAAAACGTCGCAGACGCCCTCCGATCACCGGCCGCTCCACCTGGACCCGCTGCCCTTCATTGGGGCTTGCGAGGGGTCGGAGAAGCAACCGCCGAGAACCCTCGGCTGGCTCCCCGAAAGCCGCGAAAACTCGACGCCCGGGAGCTATATCTACCCCGCTGGAAGCTGCCATAACGGGGCGACCGGAATCTACGAAAGTCCCGAAACTGTCCCCTAGCGACCGGAAGCGACCTACCCCGCTTGGGTCTATCCTCCGGCAGGCGACCGCCTTTGGAGTCTCCCAGATCTTTGACCAACTTATCCAAATCCTCTCCAAAGAGCAGTTTACCTTTAAAAGGCAATTTGCCCAAGCGCGACTTGGAAGAACCATCGGCCGCCCAATTTTTTAACCAAAGGGCTCGACGTGACGCCACCACGGATGCCATGCTGTTGGAGAGAGCTCTGATGAGATCATACTGGACATCCGCCAAATACGCCGTGCCGGATTCCAAGCGGTGAATCTCCGTCAGCATATCGGTATCTAAGGAAGGAATGTGTTGAAACCGCTGAACCCAGCGGAAACAGGCACGGGCCACCCAAGCTCCACATACGGAAGCCTGTAAAGCCAGTGCGTCCGCCTCAAAGGCCTGCTTTAACAGCCCATCCATTTTGCGGTCCTGCGGCTCCCGTAAAGCCGCACTCCCTTCCACCGGAATGGTTGTCTTCTTAGTCACCGCTGACACGGCCGCATCGACCTTGGGAGACCGAAAACGCTCCAGATCCGTTTCCGATAAAGGATAGAGACGACGCATGATCTTGACGCCCTTGAGACCAGACTCAGGAGTGTCCCACTCGTCCTGAATCATCTGGTCAATAACTTGTGAATGGGAAAAACCACATTAGTTTGTCGTACTGCCTGAATAATGGGATCTGCCCCGTCCGCCTCCTCCACCTTAGCAGTAGGGGCCAGTCCTAGCGTCTGAAGCGCCTCCGAAACAAGAGCAGGAAGCTCTTCACGTCGGAACACCCGAATAATCTTCGCTTGATCTTCCGGCTCCAGGAGCTCGCCTTCCTCCAAGCCGTCAGCATCCCCCTCCGGGTCAAACTCGGGATCATCCCCTTCAGGCCAATCCGTCTCCGCAGAACCAGGGTCGTGCCTCCGCGGACGCTTAGGAGCCGTGTGCTCAGTCAACGGAGGTTCTCTCGGAGAGGACTGGGATGACAACTCCTGCGGTGGAAGAGGCGCCGCTCCCATGACCTGGCGCCGACGGCAGAACGCCTGGTGCAGGAGCAAAACAAAATCGGGCGAAAAATCCTCCAAGGGCAATGCTCCTCCGAGGCCAGACTGCGCTACAGGCGCCGAACCACCGTTAGAAGAAAGCCCCGAGGGCCCCTCCAGCGGCGATTCTAAGTCCCCTGATATGGCACCAGACGGCGCCGTCGCAGGCAAAGAACTTTCCAGACACTGTTCCATGCTGCGAGAAAGCGAGGCACAGCGTGGACACACTCCGGTCTCTGCGTCGGCACCCCGCCGAGATCCACAAATGAGACAAAGAGCTCCAGCTGACATGGATACCCTAGCGCCGGGATAAGTAAGCCGGCAGCGGGCAAAAATGGCAGAGAGAAGTCTGCTCACTGACCCAGAAGAACCATGTGGGAACTGGGCAGTAGCACACAATGGAAAGTCTTTGTAGGAAAGGTGAAAACTTTTCCCTTGCGCCTGGTGGCAAAATCAGCTTATGTTTTCTCTCTTTTTTTTTTTTTTTTTTTTTTTTTTTTTTTAAACTCCCCCAAGAACACCCGAGGGGTTATCAACAGAACCAAATCACCAAAGCAAACCAACCAATTAATGTCCCGCAAGAGAAGGGAAAGTACTCGTTGAAGCACCCCCCCCCCTCCGTATCCGCGGGAACGCTGAAGGACAAGGCTAAAATAAGAAAGAAATTAAAAGGACATAAATAAACTCAAGAAACTAAAAGGGATAAATTAAAAGAAATGAAAGAAGTGAAAGAAAACAATAAATCTACCGCGGGACACCCCGGAGAGAGAACCGCGAGGCAGTAAAGATGGCCGCGGGAGACAGGCAAATTTTGGCGCGCTTCTGAATGTTGCTCCGTCAAAGCTAACAGCCCGAGGAAAAGAGCACTGCGGCTGAAAACTTCGCCCCGCTGAAATGGTATACACTGGGAGCCCCCCAAGCCCGATGAGAGACCCCCTAACAGCTGGGGAAATTACAGAACTTGACTCAGCAGCCGTCCCGATTTCCCACAGCCGACAGCACTTACCGGCACTAATTCAGCAGCCCTCTCCAACCTCCGGAGAGGAGCTGCAGTACAGCCGCCGCTGGAGCTCTGCCCCGAAGGTTCCTGGGGCAGAGATCCACTTCCCCCCAAATAGACAGTGTAAAATAAAGTCGCGGCAAAGGCTGAGCAGGAGAGGGACCTCCCTCCGGCACCCCCCCCCCCCTTCTACTGAGTGCCGTGATAACCAAGGAGAAATTTAAAGGGGACAGCCGTCTAATCTAAAATAAATGAAAATAAGCCCTAATAGGACTCAAATGAAAGGAAAAGGTTAGCTAAAGACAAATACAACTATCTGATCAACTAGTGAGCCCAGCTAGGCTCACTAACGTCCTCCTGCTGCATGAAGACTGGACACACTGGAGTTCCTGAGTTGCTGAGTATGATGGTTCCAGTGGAGCTGATATCTGATTGGTCCAGTCTTCATGCTGCAGGAGGAGGTGCACTACCCATACGTCGAGGACTAAGCTGGAGGAACGATAAGGAACAAGTTTTTTTTATATAGGTTTTTGGCTTTAACGTTTTTTACATGTTTTTGGCTTTAATGTTTTTTACATGTACATTATACATGCTCTTGTACCATTCATCGGGATTATATATGTGGTTAATAACTACTATTGAATTTTCCTATTATTTGAAAGATAACTGTTCATATTAAATTTTTATATTATATAATCTTGTGCTGCACGTGCCATGCCCATAATACATTATTTTCACCACAGTACCCTCGGGTGGTGTTAGGTTTAATTGTGGCATTTTTAATATTTGAAGATCCCCATTTTTTATGTACCTAATCTTTCTTTTTTTATGTACCTAATACCTCTAACATTTAGATATGATGGTTTCCCTTCATATTATATTTAGTCGGGATTCACGATTCACATTGATTTGCAATTTCCTGTTCCTTTTCCCGCGGCTACTGGAGCATTTAAAGAAACGCATGCGCTGGCATTTTTCTAAAATCAGCAGAGCTCGGCGATGCGGCTTGGTTCCGATGCCTGATACAATTGCGGTATCCTTTTATCATGGTTTGATTTGATTATAATTGTTTTAAAGTTTCTTCAATTAAATATTTTTGCTTTTGTTTTAGATTTCGTCCTACTAGTGCTTATGGCAGTTTTTATTTAATTACATGTATTGGTTGATTCAGAGAGCAGTAAGTACACCGCACTGGTATATATAAATATATATATAGATATAGATCTATATACAAACTTTATAGTTATGGCATATTTTAGTCTTTCAGCCCTCTGCGCCGCTCCAACATTGTTTCTATAATCGGTGGATACATAACAGCTAAGTTTACAATACATGCAGCATTTTCACATTCTTTGGTATGGGATACGTCGGGACAGTTCATGTTTTTCATTGGGTATATAAGAGAATATATAATGGTTTAACAACTGCTAAATTAGGTTTTGTGAATTAATAGCCCATTGTTTATGTCATCATTCATTACAGACAGTTTGTACTCATCGTTTTTTTAGAAAATGTGCACATCCCGTTGTACCCCTTCATGGCCCTTCTTAATTATATACAATTGGATTTTACAGGGATTTGTTTTTCTTTTAAGGTCCTTGGACCCTAATATCAGTTGGCAGTTATTTCTACGGTCCACAGGTATCTGGTTTCTTATTCATTCTTGCTCTCATCCACTCCTGCTCCTTTATGATAAAAGTAATTATTACAAATTATCTACTTATTTTAAACATCCTTTGGATTTCTCCCCTTTTCTGATTTTTATGGATATATTAATGTATCATACATATGTTTTAGCACAATCGCTATTTTCATGATTGTTCATAGTTTTTATGATTTCATGATGTTTATAAATCTGCATGTCCTTAGATCACACACACAATTGTGTTATAGAATGTTTATGATTTAATATTTTTAATTGATCCTAAAGTATAACCATGTTTTTTTTATTCAGACATTCATATTTATTGTTATTTATTAGTATTCTTTTAATATGTGGTAATATAGGGGTATGTTTACTAAACCGTCTTAATATGAGCTCTGCCACGTTATCACGCGATAAGGTGCCTTATCGCGCGATAATGGCGCTTTACTGGGCGATAAGGTGCGGTAACGCACTCAGCGGCGCAAACGAGCACTGAAGGGAGGAGAAAGGCACCCGGAGGGTGGAGGAAGGCTCCCCAGGGGCGGAGAGAAGGGGTCAATGGGTGGAAAGTGGGAGGGGAGAGGCTCCGTGCACACTAACACTGTGGATTCCTGGGCTGAAAACTAATGCCAGTGAAACCCTCGCGTTAGAAATGATTTAAAGGGAAGAGAAACCATTTCCGTCAGCAATGTACAGCAAAGCCAGGGAAACCTACAAAATGTGATAAGTGTGATACATGTGCACGGAACAAAAGGGCAATTAAACATTGAAAATGACCGTAACGAAATGGGAAAAGAATTAACCAAGCTGGCCAATAGTGATATTAATGGGAAACAGCAAAAAACACTACCGGTAAAGCTCCACAAAAAAGATACCAACCTCGGAAGGGCCATGCTCTGTCCCCATACAAGGTGAATGATCCCACAGTGAAATAGCGCTGATCAGGGCATTCCCTTGGAATTGGACAGGTTATGTATGGTGTGCACATGTTCCGCAACAGCAGGGCGGGCATGTCAGAACGGGCAACTGGACAGATGCCAGAAAAGAGGACACAAAGGGCTGCAGGCGGCACATGCTGTGGTGCAGCTGGGCCACAGTGTGGACTAGGGTGATGCCAAGGTGGCCCATAGGAATGCTGAAACTGTACAGCAGCCAGGCAGCAACTGATGAGGGCCCAACACGGGCACAAGTGTTTTTCCCACAGTGTCACAGGGGATAGTACCCAGCAGGTACCCCCAAAGGCACAGAACATTGGCCGGCAGTGCTGGGGGGACGTGTGGACAGCTATGCAGGCACCCCTACCCCAGAACCCACACCATAGGCAGCCGCCTACCCACACACTGGATGACCTGAGAAGGTGCACCACCAGCAGAAGGGCATGTCAGCATGGTGGCAGAGGGGTACTGGTGGTGGAGGGGGCAGTGGCAGCTGCCCACAACAGACCATGGCCTAGCCCTGTGTAGGTGGGTGCCGTGCACTGCAACAGACAGGCCCTGTCTGACGAACAGTCATGAAATCCCCAGGGAATGCACCATGTCTGTGGCAACACGGTGGTGCAGTGCACACAGCCAGTGTGTTCAGAAGCAGAAGGTCACAGGTTCAAGTCCCAGCTGTGACTACTACCACGGTTTAGTAGTGGGCAAAGTATGGGGACTGGGTTGGCAGGAAAGACAGAACCTTTATTGCAAAGAACATAAACATGCCTCAAATGCCTATATTTTACCCTACAGAGCAGAGACACCATAAACATGCGCATTACCTAGAGCAGAGTCTCCCAAATGCAGTCCTGGAGGACACACCACCATTCAGGTTCCATGCTGTCTCTAATAAAGATGCCTGTGCTGCATTTCCCTGTGCCGCCCCCATGGTATGCAGATGTATCTCATGCATATTCAGAAGGGACAGCATGAAAACCCGAACAGTGTTTGGCCCACCAGGACTGGAGTTGGGAACCTCTGCCCTAGAGCAGAGGCCAACAGGGGCAGAAACACCCGCACCCACAGGCTCCATTATCCAAAGTCACCTGGAGAGGCAGGAGTTTGGGCCCTGTGTGCATCTCCCAATACTAGCACTTGCATACCTTAGCAATGCCACCCTACACCTGAGAATACGGTACACATCTATCAAAAGGTTGCCATGATTACTGGCAGATAGCAATTCCTAAGTTAAGCACAATTTGCTGAGTGAGCTGCATCACAGCAACCTTTCTGATGTCTGTGGAGTGTGCTACAGGTCTTGTGTCTGACAGTGTTTACCACCCTGGGGAGTGACTCCTACAGTATTGCGTACCATAGCCATGCCTGCACTGTGCCCAGGACTGGTGCAGTGGCCAGGGCTGCCAAACACCTCTATAGTTGCACAATGCTGGCATAGGTGTGGGGAGTGTGTGTCTATCTATCCAGTGTGTGGTGGCTGCCAACACCCTCCTCAGCCCACACTGCTAGCACTGTTGCCAGTATTGGCCTGCCAATGTGCATAATGAGGAGCAAGGTACTGTGGGTATAGCCCAGACAGGGCGGCCTGGGCAGGATGCATCTGCACAGGGCACTGGCTGGGACATTGTAGTGCCCGGCCACCACCTGCACAGACAGGGTGGCCACAGCATGTCCTGCTGGGAGGTCACTCTCACCCTGACTGAGCAGTGACCACGGCATGGCTAGGATCCCCCATAGTGCTATATAGTATTTCTGTTTAGTGATATATATGGGTTCTTTTTCTGGGGCCCAATCACGGACATATCTGCTTGGTGGGTGTGCTCACATCCCAGTTTTGGGTGCACACATCTCCTCCGGTAACATGCACTATGGACTAGCTAGCAAACTGTCTGCAGTTAATATGTGTATGGCTGGAACACCTTGCAGGGTGCAGCGGCTGGAGACTCACTGTGCTTGCTGCTGGAAAATGTCAGATAGTGGTGGGGGCAGCTGGGCATTTCAAGCTCTACTGTCTGTCTGCTATTGCCTTATGGATGCGTACTGGACTGCCCTGTAGGTTGTCTGTACCCCAGCCGGACTGAGGTTGATGGTCCTCTCTACTGCCACCATTGCAGGGATGTAGAATGTGGATCTGTTGTTGGGAGATCCTGAGCTCCAGAGGGCGGGTTGGGTGGTACTACATAATCTGCCTATGGGTCCAAACACCACCCCCCCCCCCCCCCCCGATACATATATCATGTGGCCATGGCACCCACACAGGATATGCACTATTCCGGGGGCATCATAGTCCACAAGGCCTAGATGTGATGGACACAGGTGTATCATAGGTGTGTCTGAAGGGACTACCTATCACACACTGGCACAAATGGGGACCTGCAGCATAGCCTATCTCAGCTAAGACAGGTGCTGTGGACATGGTGCTGGGCGCCCCATCTCACCCTCAGGGTGAGCACAGGACCCGCACACTGTGACGGCCTGTAGCTACTCTGTGCCAGTAACACACACGGTCAGTACCCCCTACCAGGCCTAGGTGCTGTGGGGGTGCATACCCCATCTTGTGATCATCTGTAGATGGCTGCTTTGCATCTGCAGTGCATCATGGGTACGAGTGGATTAACTCTATCCTGGTAGCCACAGCAGACAGTCTGTGTGGTGACCTGCAGTCCTCCTGTAGCCAGCCAGGGGTTTGTTTGCAGCTATAGAGCTGTGGCCCACTGGTTACTTCACTGCCTGTGGAGCCAGAGGTTGTGGGTGTGATTCCACAGTGGGGTTATTTATTAGGGCTGTCTGGGGAAGTTTCCTTTTTAATTTAAATCAGGACTGCCAGCAAAAACACCCTCACAGTGCTGTAATCCTCAGGTGCCTTATAAGGCGCCTTATGGGGCACCTGAAGATTACAGCACTGTGAGGGTTTGTTTGCTGTCAGTACTGATTTAAATTAAAAAATGAAACTGCCCCAGACAGCCCTAATAATTATCCCCACTGTGGACAGCCTTACTCATTAACCCCACTGGGGAATCAAACTCATGACCCCTGGTTCAGCAGTCATTGCATTAACCATTGTGCTACATCTCTCTTGCTGTGTTTGCAGGTCAGCGTGCCTACTTAAGGCTAACGCGCGTTGATGTGCCACGGCTCCCTCTATCGCACGAAAAGGTACCTTATCGCATGGTAACCAGAACTGCTACGTTAAGACCGACACGCCCACTCCTTTTATGGCATCCTGCACACTAACGTCGGGCGCACGTTAAGACTGCTTAGTAAACATACCCCATAGTTTCCCATGAGTTCTCTTATTTGTTAGATTTTTATTGTTTTTAAGTTATTATTGTGTGTCCAATTTATAGTTTATATATCTTATGTGTTCTTTATCCACGTTTTTAATATGGTTTTAATTTTTACTCTTTTACATGCAACTTTTAATGTATTTATGATGTTTTTATAGTTTTCTGGTGTGCCTCAACCCATGAAGAAGTACTATACGAAACACGGCCTGTGTTGGGTTTGGCCCCCCCCTTTTAAGGACCAATAAAAATTGTGTGTTCTAAATACTGCCCACGTCTTTGTACTGTTTTCTACACTCATCTGCGTGGCAGAGTGCTGTTTGCTTCCTAATGGACAGGGGGGGCTGACAGGGAGGGAGGGAAGGGGGGCTGACATGGACAAAGGAAAGAGACAGGGGGACATACTGGACAGACGGGGGATAAATGCTGGACAGAGGGGAGAGACAGTGCGGGTTAGGATTATAATGGGCAGATGGGGGGGGCTAGGACTGGTAATGGGTTGATTAGGGAAGGCTAGGAATGGGAATGGATTGATCAAGGGGGGGTTGGGACTGGTAATGTGCTGATAGGGGGGTAGGACTGGTTAATGGACTGATGGGGGGCTAGCACTGGAAATGAGCTGATTGGGGAGGTTAGGACTGGAAATAGGCTGATTAGAGGCGGCAAGGACTGGTAATGGGCTGATGGGGGGGGTAAGGACTGGTAATGGGCTGATTAGGGGAGCCTAGCACTGGTAATGGGGTTGAGGAGGGACTAGCACTGGAAATGAGCTGATTAGGGGAGGCTAGGACTGGTAATGGCCTGATGAGGGGGTAGGACTGGTATTCGGCTGATTAGGGGAGGCTAGCACTGGTAATGGGGATGGGGGGGGACTAGCAATGGAAGCGAGCTGATTGGGGGGCTTCGACTGGGAATGGGCTGATTGTGGGGAGAGAAGGATAGAGCTGCTGGCCCTGGAAGAAAACTGGGGGCTAAGGCTACCAATGGGCTTATACGAGGGGGATGGGAGAATGGAACTGGGAGTGGATCTGAGAGGGGCTGCCATGGTATTTGTACTAGAAGGGACTGGTCAGTGGGGAAGGAGTGGGACTGGAAGGGAATGGACACCAGTGACAGTCATGGGAATGCAAGTTGACAATGGAAGGTACTGAGAGTGAGGACTGCAAAGGGGCTGATACTGGGGAGGGTTACTAGGACTGGAAATAGGCTGATGGAAAGAAGTGAAGAAAACAAAAGAAGAGATAAGAAATGGCAGATGGACCATAGACCACAGAAAGAGAGCTAAGAGAAGACAGGAAAGCAGAAGCCTCAGATCGGGACCAGCATGATCAGAGAATAAATTGGTTAGACAACAAAGGAAGAACAAATAATTTTATTTCATATTAGTGATTTGACTACAAAATCATCATAATTTTGAAATCAAATTTATTTTTATTTAACAGTTTTTCTATACCGCGCTCTTCAATATCAATGCGGTTTACAAATAACAAATTCTGCAAAGACAAAGGGAACAGCCTTGCACATACAGTGAACAGGATCTTATAACTTGGAGCTGTAACTAGTGAACTATTTACATAACCAACCACTCAAGCTGTGGTAGGGTAACTACTTACAGGTTATACATTATGCTCAAGCAGGATAGTAGGGTTGAGTCTCAACATATGGTAAAGTCAACATTGCAGATATTGTTACTTGTTATTGCGAAGGACTAGAAAAAGGGACTGTTACTTCTGGAGAGAGATCTGCAACTGTGAGTATATACCTCTGGTAATTTTCTAAAAGGAATTCTTTGTATTAAAGCTAATTAATCTGTGAACCCACTATTTTTTGTTAAATCAGTCAGGGCCTAGTAGCAGCAGTTTAAGTTTAAATTTAAAACACAGAGGAGAACTTTCTGGTTACATTTCATACCCAGCAGAGAGCTTGTAGTTTAAATTTAATAGTCACTCAGGGCCTAGTAACAGCAAAGTACTTTTAGCTTAAAACACAGAAGAGAGCTTTCTGGTTGCATTTGGAACCCAGCAGAGAGCTTCTGGTTTACATTTAATAGTTACTCAGGGCCTAGCATCAGCAAAGTACTTTTAGCTTAAAACACAGAAGAGAGCTTTCTGGTTAAATTTAGAACCCAGCAGAGAGCTTGTAGTTTAAATTTCATAAGAAGTTAGAGCCTAGCAGTAGCTAAGAGCTATAATTTAAATCAAATCAGAATATAGCTTAACTCAGCAGCACAAGACAGGGTACTGTGTAGCAGCCCTCTTTTAATAAGTGTTATTTCCCTCCCTCCCCACACCCACCCACCCCTGGGATAATTGTAGCTTTCTAGGTACTTACACATCTTAAAAGGCAGGCGGTGCTCTCAAGTGAAGCTCATTACCCAAATCAGTCACACTAAGGACCTGAGATTACTTAAGCTTCAGGTGAACAAGGTATATTACACGTATTAGGTACAGTGTTATTAGTATAAATATCCATAGCAACCCTTAGTAAGTAAAGAACTTAGATCTAAACACAAACTTAAAACTAAGATGCAGACAGCAGTCCAGCAGCGGGATGGGGGCTTTCCAGTCTTTTGCATTGTCACATGTATGATTTTCTCCCAGTTGGTGAGAGGTCTTACGTGTGCACTAGGTGCAAGGAGCTCTCTGCTCTCAGGGAACGAGTCCGTTCTCTAGAGGCTAAAGTAGCAGACTTGGAAAGCATAAGACAGAGAGGTACATACACGAGACCTACAGGGATATAGTCCTGAAGTCCCACCTCCAGTCTGGCAGCATCCCTGCTGCCATGGAGGAGAGAGGTCACGTGACAGGAGAGCATCACCCTGGTGTGACAGGAGAGCATCACCCTGGTGTGGCAGGAAGTGATCCTGTAACTAGGACCTGTCCTCCGGGTGATGTAAAACCCTCTCGCACCGAGGAGGTTTCTCCAGGGCCATGTGCCCATGAGGGAAGGGTTAGGACAGCCGTTATAGTTGGTGATTCGATCATTAGGCATGTAGATAGCTGGGTGGCTGGTGGACGTGAGGATCGCCTGATAACATGCCTGCCTGGTGCGAAGGTAGCGGACCTCACGCGTCACCTAGATAAGGTCTTAGTGCTGGGGAGGAGTCTGCTCTCTTGGTACATGTCGGTACCAATGACATAGGAAAATGTGGTAGGGAGGTTCTGGAGGCTAAATTTAGGCTTTTAGGTAGGAAGTTGAAATCCAGAACTTCCAGGGTAGCATTCTTCGAAATGCTTCCTGTTCCACACGCAGGACCCAAAAGGCAGGCAGAGCTCCGGAGTCTCAATGCGTGGATGAGACAATGGTGCAGAGATGAGGGTTTTGGATTTGTTAGGAACTGGGGAACATTCTGGGGAAAGGAGGGGCTCTTCCGAAGGGATGGGCTTCACCTTAACCGGGATGGAACCAGGCTGCTGGCATTAACCTTTAAAAAGGAGATAGAGCAGCTTTTAAACTAGATATTAGGGGAAAGCCGACAGTCGCCCAAGAGCGGATGGTTCAGAAGAATGTATCTTTGAAGGATACAGTCAAACCTCGGTTTTAATGATTAATCCGTTCTAAGCAGTCTGACTAAAACCGAAACGTACGAAAACCGAAGCAATATTTCCCATAGGAAATAATGTAAATTCAATGTAATCCGTTCCAGACACCCAGCTCCTGTCACTTCTCTCTCACCGGCCCGATCGTCCACAGGACAGCAAACACACAGATATTGTACTGTACGGCACTGTAATCTGATCGCTGCCTCCCACATCCATGCAACATCTCCTGCTTACATTGACAGCTACCCTGCTACCTCCGAGCCTGAGGGGGCGCTCCAGAGAACAGGCAGGCGGTGGAGAGATCGGGGCCTTCCTCTCTGTGCAATCCTTGCATCTCTGGCTCGAGGATGTTGCTCAGCTGACATTGGCTTCTCAACACGCGATCGGGTGAGTCCGGGGGGGGTAGTGCTGCCGGGACTGGGCGGGCAGACCAGCGCGAGGGTGTAGATTTTCAGATCTGGCAGCACTGGTTCCTGACGAAAACCGAGGCGAAAACCGATAACCGAGACAAGATCTCAGTTAGAAAAGACGTCGAAAACCGAAACCAACGAAAACCGAGGTTTGACTGTACTACCAAAAGCAGAGAGGTTCCACAAAAGAGTAAAGTAGCCCAAATGCCCTCAAGTATGGAGCAGACAGAGCTTAAAGATCCCAAATTACCCATGTCTAACAATAGCCAAATTAATACGAATAAAATACATTCTCTAAAATGCTTGTATGCAAATGCTAGAAGTCTAAAAAATAAGATGGGAGAGTTAGAATATATAGCACTAAATGAAAGGTTAGATATGATTGGAATATCAGAGACATAGTGGAAGGAGGACAACCAGTGGGACACTGTGATACCTGGGTACAAACTATATCGTAATGATAGAGCTGATCAAATTGGTGGAGGGGCTGCTCTCTGAGATATTAGAGAGGGCATTGAGTCAGAAAGGATTAAAGTTTTGCAGGAAACAATATCTGCTGTAGAATCTATATGGATTGAAATTCCATGTAAAAGGGGGAAGGCAATGGCAGTGGGGGTGTACTATCGAGCGCCTGGCCAGAATGACCAAATGGATGATGAAATGCTCAAAGAAATCAAGGAAGCTAACAAAAGTTACAGCACAGTAATAATAATGGGTGATTTCAATTAACCCGGTATCGACTGGGTCAGTGTCACTTCAGGACATGCTAGGGAGATAAAGTTCCTAGATGAAATAAATGACTGCTTCTTGGAGCAGCTGGTTCATGAACCGACCAGAGGGGAAGCCATATTAGACGTAGTCCTTAGTGGAACACCAGATCTAGTGCAAGAAATAAGGGTGTTGGGGCCACTTGGCAATAGTGATCATAGCATGATCAGCTTTGATTTAATTAGTGGAGGAGGGATACTAAGGAAATCCTCAGTACTACCTTTTAACTTTCGAAAGGGAGACTATGATAAAATGAGGAAAACAGTTACGAAAAAACTAAAAGGAGCAGTTGCAAAGGTTAAAGACGTACATCAGGCTTGGCTATTGTTGAAAAATACTATCTTGGAAGCCCAGACCAGCTGTATTCCACGCTTTAAGAAAAGTGGAAGGAAGTCCAAAAAACTGCCAGCATGGTTTAAAGGTGAGGTCAGAGGCTGTTGTTGCCAAAAAAGCATCTTTCAAGAAATGGAAAAAAAGAGCCAAACGACGAAACCTGGAAACAGCACAAGCACTGGCAAGTCAAATGCAAGGCATTAAGGCAGGCAAAGGGAGAATTTGAGAAGAAGCTTGCTGCGGAAGCAAAAACGTGAAGTAAAGACCTTTTCAAGTACATTTGTAGCAAAAAAACCTGTGAGAGTGTCAGTTGGTCCATTAGATGATAAAGAGGTTAAAGGAGCACTAAGAGGCGACAAGGCGATAGTGCAGAGACTGAATGAATTCTTTGCATCGGTCTTTACTGAGGAAGATGTAGGGATGTTACCCATGACTGAAGTGGTATTTAAAGGTGCGGAAGAATTGGAGGAAATATCGATACATCGGGAAGATGTATTACAACTATTAGATAAACTGAAGAGTAGCAAATCACCTTGACCGGATGGTATACATCCAAGGGTGTTGAAAGAACTGAAATATGAGATAGCAGACCTGCTATTAGTAATCTATGAACTATCATTAAAATCATCTCTAATACCTGAAGACTGGAGGATCGCCAATGTAACACCAATTTTTAAAAAGGGTTCCATGGGTGATCCGGGAAACTACAGACCGGTGAGCCTGACGTCAGTACCGGGAAAAATGGTAGAAACCATCATAAAGAATAAAATTACTCAGCATGTAGATAGTCATGACCTAATGGGAGACAGCCAACATGGCTTTAGACAAGGAAGATCTTGTCTTACTAATCTGTTATGTTTTTTTGAAGGAGTGAATAATCAGGTGGGCAAAGGTGAGTCGGTAGATATTGTGCATCTGGACTTTCAGAAAGCCTTTGACAGTTCCTCATGAGAGACTTTTGGCAAAACTAAAGAGTCATGGGATAGGAGGTAGTGTACTATTGTGGATCAGGAACTGGTTAAAAGATAGAAAGCAGAGGGTAGGGCTAAATGACCAATTTTCCCAATGGAGAAAGGTGAATAGTGGTGTACCCCAGGGATCTGTGCTGGGTCTGCTGCTTTTTGACATATTCATAAATGACCTGGAAAATGGAATAACGAGTGAGGTTATCAAATTTGCAGATGACACAAAACTATTTAAAGTTGTTAAAACCCAAGAGGATTGTGGAAAATTGCAAGAGGATCTTGATAAATTGGAAGACTGGGCATCAAAATGGCAGATGAAATTTAATGTGGACAAGTGCAAGGTTATGCACCTAGGGAAGAACAACCCAAACTATGGTTACACGATGCAAGGTTCCACATTAGGAACCACCACGCAGGAAAGCACAGTTACTTACCTGTAACAGGTGATCTCTGGGAACAGCAGGAATAAGTCTTCACATATGGGTACGTCGGTACCGACGGAGCCTGCACGGGAATGCTCCCCAGCATCCAATCAGAAAGCTTTTGGGAGCATCCCTCGAGCCTGCGCGGTGACTTCCCGCCTTTCCCACTGCCTCTCCTCAGTTGAGTTTCATAGCTGAGACAGAAGGAGAGAGAGGAAAGGAGATAGATACAACTCCTAGGGGAGGTGGGAGGGTTGTGAAGACTAATTCCTGCTGTTCCCAGAGATCACCTGTTACAGGTAAGTAACTGTGCTATCTCCAGGAACAAGCAGGAATGAGTCTTCACATATGGGGACTCCCTAGCTGTGGATACCAGGGGAGATCCCATAAAATGCGAATTCCTGGAACAGGACAGCATTTCCCAAACCTGGATCCCCGGCATCCCCTGAGGGATGGGGGGGTAGGAGTTGAATAGAGAAGAGCTGCAAGGAACAGCAATCTAAAGACTACAGGAGAGAAGAGTCTTTAGAAAGTATGTTGAGTATCATTAAATATTTAATGAACTAGTACAATGTAGAGCTTATCTACTGGATTGTAGGAAGTAGAACTGTGATGGAGTGTACTGTAGATGCAGTAGCGGAATCTTCAAGGTAACTTCACAGCAGTGAGGATGAAGTTCCAAACAAGGAATGGGCAGGTGACCCAGGTGTCAACTGGGGCACGAGAAGAACGGCAGGTCTTCAATGGAAAGCTTTATGGGAAAAAGCTGAAAACTCTTTTAGGTACAGAGTTATTAACATTGAGGACTAAAAGAAGACGACTGACCGATCTGGAGAATTAGCCCAGTCCGGAAGGGAAGAGGGGGTATGGAAAAAAGCCCCTATTCCCAAGGAGAACAGAAATGTACTCGGAAAAACTGAAAATGTACACTGTCATTCCTAGCTGGTAAGAGATAGGAAGACAATGAAGTTTGATACTTGATGGATAGGGAGATCTATAACAAAAATAGAAGCTGTTGACGTCACAGCGGTAATTGTGTATATAACCGCTCCCAGTTACTGAGCCGTATGGGAATAGGCAAGTTGACTGTCTGGACCCCTTAAGAAGGTAAACACGTTAGATAGACAGATAGACAGATAGACAGAGATGGGCATGGCTTATGCCCATACAGATTACAAAAATATGTATGTATAGGACATATACATACAGGAATAGGACTCTGAGAATACATGCCTGCAACTGAACCACAGAAAAACATTCACATGGGGAATGTGATGGGAAAAGATTCATCTAATAATAGGGGGTGAAAACCACCTGAAGATATATAGAGAATCTATTTCTGCGGTGCAGGAATGTAGTTCAGTGGAATAACCAGTATGGTTGCGTGAAAAACAGAGGATAATAGCAGTCTGGTAAGAGCACGTCAGGAATACTTTAGGACTCTGACATGTCCAAAGGTCAAGAAAACGCATAGACTAAGACACTAGGAGGACCCAGTCAAGGGACTCAGAGGTATCATGTACAGTAAAAGAGTATGCGTTGTCCAAGTGGAGTAGAAAAGATAATGCCAAGCTGTAAGGAAAAAAGGGGTAGATTCTTGCCAGATTGGGAACTCCTTGGACATTCACACAGAAAAAGCTTGTCTTCTGTATCACAATAGGAGACAAGAGGGTATAAAGAACCTATATAGCCATGGATGACTATATAAGCTTTTCCTATTATATGGAAAACCCTCAGAGACAAAATTCAATGCTCTACAGCAAGGGCCCATAGTGGAAAGCTTCTCTGAAGATTGCAGAGAGCATTGTGCAGGAGAATTATGAGATAAATTGACAGCAGTCAGATGTGGTGCCACACCCCAGGTAAGGATATGGCAAGAAGAAGATAACCTGCAGTGAGTAGTATCATGCAAGATAGTTGAAAGTAACTTGCAAGAAACATTAAAGTAAGCACTGGAAGTTCTTCTTGTACAGCAACTGAACAAAAGAGCAGAGGGGATCCCCCTGTATAAAAACAGGGAGAAAAACAGACAGAGGGAGCGGAGATATTCCCGTCCCTGTCTGATGAGTTGTTCAGAGCATGCATTGAAGGATAGCAAAACGTCTACACTGGAAAGAAAGAGAAGTGTTTCAGTATGGTACCAACTCGAGCAGGGGAAACCCTGGAAGAGAGGGGCTTGGAAGGTGACGTACCATATGGTAAGTCAGCTGAAGGAAAAAATGTCCCTGTGGGGACAGAAATCATCATGGGATAATTGTAATCTCCCTTTATAATAAAAAGAAAGGGAGAATTCTGTAACCCATGGACAAAAATATCCGAATAGCTTAGCATACTGAAAAGAAAAACCAGTGTAGGGTTTGAAGAAGAACTTCTGGTAAGAAGAAGTTAACTGTAGATTGCAACATACAGGAACCTATGGTTGCTGGCAATGATTAGTCTGGAGAATTCAGACGAGGATGAGATGTCCCTTGCTTGGGTACATCTGGAGGATGGGCAGAGGAAGGATGAAACTTTATTTTCCTAGGGAAAGAAGGTTTGGTAGGACATTTCCTACGCCCTGGGAAAAAAGAAGGCTTAGGACGGTTTCCAGAACTAGGAAAGTCAGTGGAGCAATGAGCAACCTGACAAAGCCTCTTTATTGAAGAGATTTTCTCCAGTACAAGGAGAACTACCCAGTGTATGTTGTGCCCATCTGCTCAAGTCTGAAGCCTGCAGCCAGGCTGTACGACGTGCTCCAATGGCAATAGCAGAGGATCTGCTAACAGACTCAAAAGAATCTAGAGAAGCATGAGAAAGGAACCAAGAGATATTCCTGCTATGATTGAGAAGCAAGGAATAGTCAGAGGCCTTAGGTTCTGACAAAAAAGGAGACAAAAGAGATAATTTCTCTGTGACCTCCTGAAGTGTCAGACTCATATAAAAAATATATGAAATAATTCTTGAAGCCAGCATAGAAGTTTGGAAGGTTTGACGTCCAAAGGCATCAAGTGCTTTAGATGCACGACCTGGTGGATAAGAAGAAGAATGCTTCTTCTTGCTTCTTACCTTCCTCATTGCTGATTCCACTACAATGGAATGATGTGGAAGTTGGTTTTTCTGGAACCCTGGAGAGGGAGGTACCTGATACAGAACGTCAATGGCTGTAGAAGGCAATGGAACCTTTAAGGGTGATTCCCATATCCTCAGAAGATCCTGTAAAGGATGATGTAAAGGAAGCATTAACTGTGCTATCCTGTCAGTCTCTATGTTCATCCCAAAATCATCACTGTTGAGCCCCCGGTGATGGCCCCCCCCCCACTATTGATCCCCCCCCCCCCTGTTATATGTCCCACTGCTTTGACCCGGTGAAAAGCGGGATATAAATACAGTTAAATAAATAAATTATGTTTTCCTTTTCTGCAGGATCTTGATCAAGAGAAAAACCAAGAATAGGAATGGCAAGGAAGGTTGCCATGTCAAGGAGAAACTTCTGAAAAGAAGGATTTCCAATAGGAACTAATCCTGGGCAAGCTGAGGTTGAAGGAGCAGCTTGAGCACCAGAAGAAATACTGGACTGGTGCAGAAAAAGAATCCTGCTCGATGGACTGTGATACTGACAGTTCTGATTTGAGGCAGTTAGTACTGCATCGTCAGTGCCTGGTATCTTATTTATTTATTTACATTCTCTTATATACCGCGCTATTCTGCATCAGTGCGGTTTACATTGAACAAACTGAAATTACATTGAACAGGGCATTATAACTTGGAGATAATTATTTTACAGGGAACATGGGCTATGGAGGGTTAAGTGGCTTATCCAAGACCACAAGGAGCACCTGTGGGACTAGAAACCCCAGTCCTTCCGGCCCAAGGTTGCTGTCCTCTAGTGGGATTTGAACCCCTGACCTTCCGACCTGAAGTACCTTGCCCCAACCACTAGGCCACTCCTCCACATTAACGATTCCAAACTAGGCATAGAAAGGATCGATGGCACCGATGGAACTGCAGGAATCGATCCCGACACCGGTACCGGAGATAATGTCATCGAAGCAGTAATCGAGGGATGCTGAAGCGGTATCGAGGTAACCAGGGAGCCTTGGTGAATATCCTCGGTACTGCGTAGCTGGAAACTATATGGATCGGTTCCGAAACGCGTCGGTACCAAGTCATCTAGACTGGATATCGATTCTAGACTCGGCATCAAAGCGAGCGAGTCTATCGATGCATGTCTAGAAGGTACCGACGGTGGTGGTGGTATCAGCGATGCCGATACATGAAAGTCAATTGGAATCTCATCGAACGGCACCGAAGGTACCGAGGACGTTCGAAGATGATGCCCGGTGACGAGAGGAACACTCGACACCGGCACCGATGTCAGGGTATCGGTACCGCTCGAAGTCGGTACCAACCCCGAGCACGGTGAAGATATAGGAAAGTCAATCTGGGTCGAATCGAGTGGGCCCGAAGGTACCGAGGATTCCAGATGACGATCCCAGGTAAAGAGTGGAACACTCGATACCGATGCCGATACCAACCCCGAGCATGGCTGGGAAACAGGAAAGCCAATCTGGGTCGTATCGATCGGCCCCGAAGGTACCGAAGACACCAGATGACGATCCCTGGTGAAGAAGAGTGCAGCACTCGACAACGATGCCGGTGCCGGGTTATCGGTACCGCTCGAAGCGGATACCACTCCCTGGCACGGCTCAGGTATGTTCTGTGAGGAGTGAGCCCCAGGAACAACCTGAAACCCCGTGAATGCTTTGGAGCCCGAAGACTCCCGCCGGGGTTTTATTGCCAATGGTATCTTGAGGGCAAGGCCGGAGCCGTCATCATGCTGTGCATGAGACTTACCCTTCAAGAATTGGCTAGTCTTAACAGACTGTTTGTGGGTTACCTGATCCTGGAGAGAAGAATAAACCGGTGTCCTCACCTCAGGAGGAAAAACGGCATCAAGGGAAACTCGAAAAAGGGAAGGTCTTCTCCCAATAATACAGCCTGATGGATCAGGGACAAAAAAGGGTCAGGACCCAAACAGGTTAGACACCAAGCATTGGAGTCTAAAAAGAAAACCATGTTTCCACAGTGAAGGCACTTCTTAGGGGAAGAAGGCTCCATGTTGGAGAGGCCTGGTAGGCCCAAAAGTTAAAACAAAAAACTGAGGAGAAATATTTCTCTAAGTTTAGAAGAGGAAAAGAATAAAGCACCGGCGGTACCGGTATCTGCAGGAAATACAGCCGCGACCACAAGAAAACAAGAAAATAAGGATTTTAAAGTAAAAAATTTCTGCAGTGACAGGACGACGTCCTGTTGGCTCCGCGGAAAAACGAAAACTGAGGAGAGGCAGTGGGAAAGGCGGGAAGTCACCGCGCAGGCGCGAGGGATGCTCCCAAAAGCTTTCTGATTGGATGCTGGGGAGCATTCCCGTGCAGGCTCCGTCGGTACCGACGTACCCATATGTGAAGACTCATTCCTGTTTGTTCCTGGAGATCTGTGCTATCTCCAGGAACAAGCAGGAATGAGTCTTCACATATGGGGACTCCCTAGCTAGAGATGCCAGGGGAAGATCCCATAAAATGCATGTTCCTGGATCAGGAGTTCATTTCCCACACAGGAATCTCCGGCATCCCAGGAGGGAATGGAGGGTAGGAGTTGAGAATAGAAGAGTTGTAAGGAAAACAGCAAACCCAAGGACTACAGGAGAGGAGTCCATGGCATGTATGATAAGTACCATTAAAATTATTTAATGAACAGTTATAATATGGAGCTTACCTACTGGATTGTAGGAAGTAGAAAGCGTGATGGAATCTACTGGATATGCAGTAGCGGAATCCTCAAGGTGACCTCACAGCAGTGAGGGTGAAGGTCCAGACCTGGAATTAGCAGGTGATCCAGGTGTCAACTGGGGTAGGAATAGAACGGCAGGTCTTCAATGGAAAGCTTTATGGGAAAAAGCTGAAAACTCTTTTAGGTACAGAGTTATTAACATTGAGGACTAAAAGAAGACTGACCGATCTGGACAACTAGCCCAGTCTTGGAGGGAAGAAGGGGTATGGAAAAAAGCCCATACTCCCAAGGAGAACAATGTGTTCTCAAAATAATGAAGATGTACACTGTCTTTCCTAGCTGATGAGAGATAGGAAAGATATTGAAGCTTGAATCTTCAAGGATAGGGAGACCTAGAGCAAAGCGGAAGCTGTTATCACCACAGTAGTGGTTGTGTGCATAACAGTCCCCACATACTAAGGAACAGTATGAAAAAGGGAGCTCACTGTCTGTAACCTCTAAGAAGGTACAAATTGCTATAGCATAGACAGTGAGGAGATAGTATGTAATACATATCGATCTATAAAAAGTCTCCCAACAGATATAGATATGCAGAAATATGTATCAACATATATATAGGTGGATATACATATACATATACATATATATATATACATAAATTATGCACACACAGCTTACAGACATATGTATGTAGAGGCATATATAGAGATATTTACATACATGACAATAAGTCTGAAGATACACTAAGCCCCATAAGAACATTCACATGGGGAATGTGAAGGGGAAAGATTCATCCAACAACAAGAGGGTGAAACCCACTTGACAGATATATAGAGAATCTATTTCCGTGGGCTAAGAGGATGCAGGAATGCAATCCAGGAAAATAACCAGGATGGTTGCGTGAAAAACAGAGGCTAAGATCAGTCTGTAAAGAGCAAGTCGGGCGTCCTTTAGAACTCTGACATGGTAGATGGGTAGAAACGCATAGAGAAGATACCAGGAGGATCCACTGGAGGGACATAGGGGTATCATGCGTTAATAGCCCTGGATATTCACGCAGAAAAAGCTTATATTCTGAATTATAACAGGAGACAAGAGGGTGTGGAGAACCCTCAGAGTCATGGGAATGATTTATAAGCTTTTTTCTACTATATAGAATAGCCCTCAGAGACAAAGATCAATGCTCTGTAGCAAGGGCCCATAGTAGAAAGCTTCTCTGAAGATTGCAGAGAGCATTGTGCAGGAGAATTATGAGATAAAACTGACTGAAGTCAGGCGTGTTGCCACATCCTAGGAAAAGGAGATGGCTAGAAAGAAGATAATGTGAGAAGCCTAAAGTGAGTAGGAATGTCCAAGATAGATGAGGATTAGCTTGGAAGCACTACTGAGGCTAGACAAAAATTGTGGAAGATGGACTGGCACTTGTGGAAAAGTACCAGTGGTTCAAACACTGGAACTCCTGCATGCACAGAAGCTGCAGAGACAGCAGAGAGGATCTTCCTGTGCAAAACAGAGAGGAACAGACAAAGGGAGAGGAGATATTCCTGTCCCTGTCTGATGAGTTATCTTGAGAATGTATTCAAGAAAACTAAAAAGATCTACACTGGAATGAAAGGCTAGAGAAGCTTTTCAGTATGGTACCACTCAGTCAGGGAAAATCCTGGATGAGAGGGTAGAGAAAACAGGTAATTGGAGGGTGACTTACCCATATGGCGAGTCAGCTGAGGGAAAAAATGTTCATGTTGGGCCAGAAACTATCATGGGATAGTTGTAACCTCCCTTCTTAATAGTAAGAAGAGGAGAATTCTGTAACCCATGGACAAGAATATCCTGACAGCTTAGCATACTGAAAAAGGAAAAACCAGTGAACAAATTTCTGTTAAGAAGAAGTTAACTGTAGGTGGTAACCTTCAGAACCTATGGTTGCTGGGTATGCTCAGACTGGCTAGAGTTTGGAAACTTCAGACTAGGACGAGGTGTCCCTTGCTTGGGCACCTCTGGATGATGGGCAGAAGAGTGAAACCTTCTTTTCTTAGGGAAAGAAGGCTTGGTAGGACATTTCCTACCTCCTGGGGAAGAAGGTGGCTTAGAATGGTCTCCAGAACCAGGGAAGTCAGTGGAGCAATGAGCAACCTGACGTAAAGCCTCCTTATTGAAGAGATTTTCTCCAGTACAAGGAGAATTACCCAGTGTATGTTGTGCCCATCTGCTCAAGTCTGAAGCTTGGAGCCAGGCTCTATGACGTGCTCCAATGGCAATAGCAGAGGATCTGCTAACAGACTCAAAAGAGTCTAGAGAAGCACGAGAAAGAAACCAAGAGATATTCCGGCTATGACTAAGAAGCAAGGAATAGTCAGCAGCCTTAGGCTCTGACAAAAAAGGAGTCAAGAGAAAATTTCTTTGTGACCTCCTGGAGTGTTAGACTCAAAATATATAAGAAATAATTCTTGATGCCAGCATAGATGTTTGGAAGGTTTGACATCCAAAGGCATCAAGTGTTCTAGAAGCACGACCTGGCGGATAAGAAGAATGCTTCTTCTTGCTTTTTACCTTCCTCATTGCTGATTCCACTACAATGGAATGATGGGGAAGTTGATTCTTTTGAAACCCTGGAGAGGGGGGCACCTGATACAGAACATTAGTTGCTGTAGAAGGTGAGGGAACCCTTAAAGGTCATTCCCATATTCTCAGAAGAAGATCCTGCAAAGAATGATGTAAAGGAAGCATTATATTTCCCTTTTCTGCAGGAAAGCCTTGGTTAAGATTACAGCCAGGGATAGGAATAGCAAGAAAGGTTGCCATGTCAAGGAGAAACTTCTGAAAAGAAGGATCTCCAATGGGAACCATCCCTGGGAAGGCTAAGGTTGAAGATGCAGCCTGAGCACCAGAGGATGTACTGGTCTGGTGCAGAAAAAGAACCTTACTAGATGGATAATGATACTGGCAGTCACGATTTGAGGCAGTTAGTACTGCATCGTCTATGCCAGGTATCGATTCCAAACTAGGCATAGAAAGGATCGATGGCACCGATGTAACTGCAGGAATCGACATCGATACAGATACCGGTAATGGCATTGAGGCCGTCATCGGAGGCTGCTCAAGCGGTACCGAGGTAACCAGAGAGTCTTGGTGAGTATCCTCGGTACTGCGTATCCGGAAACGATAAGGGTCGGTTCCAAGGCGCGTCGGTACCCAGTCATCTAGACTAGATATCGATTCCAGACTCGGCATCGAAGGGAGCGAGTCTATCAATGCATGTCTAGAGTGCACCGACGTCGGTGGTGGTACCGGCGATGCTGATACAGGGAAGTCACTCTGGGTCGTATCGATCGGTCCCGAAGGTACCGAGGACGCCAGATGACGATCCCTGGTGAAGAGTGGAACACGACACTGGTGCCGATGCCGGGGTATCGGTACCGCTCGAAGCGGATACCACCCCCGAGCACGGCTCAGGTATGTTCTGTGAGGGGTGAGCCCCAGGAACAACCTGAAACCCCTGAAATGCTTTGGAGCCCGAAGACTCCCGCCGGGGTTTTAATGCCAATGGGGTCTTGAGGGCAAGGCCGGAGCCGTCATCATGCGTGGCATGAGACCTAGCACTCAAGGATTGGCAAGTCTTAACAGACTGTTTGTGGGTTACCTGATCCTGTAGAGAAGAAAAACCCGGTGCCCTCACTGCAGGTGGGAAAACGGTATCGAGGGAAACTCGAAAGAGGGAAGGTCTTCTCTCAGTATTGCAGCCTGATAGTTCAGGGGAAAAAGGGGCAGGACCCAAACAGGTTAGACACCAGTGATTGGAGTCTAAAAAGAAAACTGTTTCCACAGTGAAGGCACTTCTTAGGAGAAGGCGGCTCCATGATGGAGAGGCCTTGTAGGCCCAAAAAAGTTAAGACAGAAACAGAGGGAAAAATCTCTCTGAGTTTAAGAAAAAAGAAAAGAAAAAACCACCGGCGGTACCGGTGTCGGCGGGAAAAACAGCCACGACCACAAGAAAACAAGAAATGAAGTATATAAAGAAAAAAGTTTCTGCGGTGACAGGACGATGTCCTGCCGGCTCCGCGGAAAAACGAAAACTGAGGAGAGACAGTGGAAAAGGCGGGAAGTCAGTGCACAGGCGCGAGGGATGCTCCCAAAAGCTTTCTGATTGGATGCTGGGGAGCATTCCCATGCAGGCTCCGTCGGTGCCGACATACCATATGTGAAGACTCATTCCTGCTTGTTCCTGGAGATAAAGATTTAGGTGTCATTGTGGATACCATGTTAAAACCCTCGGCCCAGTGTGCAGCGGCGGCCAAGAGAGCAAATAGAATGCTAAGTATGATAAGGAAAGGAATGGAAAATAAAACAAAAGATATTATAATGCCTCTATATCGTTCCATGGTGAGACCGCACCTTGAATATTGTGAGCAATTCTGGTCGCCGTATCTTAAAAAGGATATAGCGATTTTAGAAAAGATTCAGAGAAGAGCCACCAAAATGGTAAAGGGGATGGAAGGATACTCCTATGAAGAAAGGCTAAAAAGGTTAGGGCTCTTTAACCTGGAAAAGAGACGGCTGAGGGGAGATATGATAGAAGTCTATAAATTAATGAACGAAGTGGAACGGGTAAACGTAGATCGATTGTTTACCTTATCAGAATATAGAAAGACTAGGGGACATGCAATGAAGCTACAGGGTAAACTATTTAAGACTAATAAAAGAAAATATTTTTTCACTCAACGTGTAATCAAACTCTGGAATTTGTTACCGGAGGAGGTAGTAAAGGCTGTTAGTGTAGCTGGGTTTAAAAAAGGTTTGGACAAGTTCCTGGAGGAAAGGTCCATAAACCATTATTAAGAAGGGACCCAGGATAGCAATGCTTGAACTAATACAAGCATTGTGGAACCTGTGTCCCTTGGGGAAACTGCTAGGTACATATGACCTAGATTGGCCACTGTTGGAAACAGAATACTGGGCTTGATGGACCTTGGTCTGACCCAGTATGGCATATCTTATCTTATGTTCTTATGATTAAATTATTGTGGTTTAAATAAGTAACTTTTATAAATAAAAACATATTGCAAAGGCCTATAATATATTAATTCAACAAATGATTACAGCGACAATGCGTTAACGGTAAAGGAAGAGAGATGCATTTGATTTTATCATTGGGGGTCACCACAAGTTGACCAATGGTAAAAGGGGTCACGGTACAAAAAATGTTGAGAACCACTGCCTTAGAGGAAATACGAGGTGATACGATTGAGACGTTTAAATACTCCCTTGGCATAATAAATGCACAGGGGGAGAGCCTTTTCAAATGAAAGCAAGTTCTGCTACGAGGGGACATGGGATGAAGGTGAAAGGGGATAGATTCAGGAGTGATATGCGGAAATTTCTTTACAGAAAGAATGGTGGATCCGTGGAATCGTCTCCCAGTGGAGGACAGTATCTGAATTCAAAAAAGCATGGGACAAACACAGAGGATCTCTAAAGGAAAAAAAGGGGACTGTTGTAGTTGTTGATATGGAAGGACAGACTAGATAGAAAAATGACGACAGAAAAAGACCACATGGCCTATGTTTTTATTTGAAAGGAGCTCAGGACCTTCTGTGAACAACTTTATAGTATGGCGAGACTGTGTAATCCAGATGCTTTTCAAAAGTATATTGTGGTTGCTAAGCTGCCTAGATTGGAGGAGGAGAAGCTTTGACCCTCAGTTGTCTAATGGGATGTGGTGAACTCTATCAAAGTATTCCCCCAAAGACAAAGCAGCAAGATGCGCTTCAGTCGGAGTATTACCATCATCTAAAAGAGGAACCTGTTCCTGTATTGATGAGGGTATTTAATAAGGCATTATAGGGTGCTCCTCTCCCAAAATGTATAAGGTCAATATGATAGTGCCACATAAGGAAAGCAAACCTAAAAGACAGCTGTGGTAGTTATAGGCTGACAACACTTAATGTGATGCTCAATTGTTTGCCAAGGTGTTGGCTTGGTGCCACAAACACACACTCTCATTTGATTCATCCTCAAACAGGTTTTATAGCAGAATGGCTTATTTCAGGCAAAGCCCATAGAGCAGTATACCAGTTGTAGGTGGTTAAAGAGCATATGAATTTGGTCTTCTGCGTGCATTAAATACAGAGAAGGCATTTGAATGAGTGGAGTGGGCATTCCTGTTGGAAATGCTTTAACCCTGGACAAGGATTTATCCATGGTGTCAGAGTCTTATACACTAGCTCATTCACACAGATCTTGGGTAAAATGTCCAAAAAGCTTACACTGTATAGGGGAACGTGGCTGGGTGCCGAATGTCGCCCATGCTATTTGCAATCATAATTGAAGCTTTAGTAGTGAGAGAGTACATCAAAATAAAATTGATATACCTGATTTGGGTAGGCAATGGGGGGGGGGGGGAGAGTAAGATCTTGTTATAGGTAAATGATACTCCGATCTTTCTTACTCACCCCAGGGATTCAGGAGATTGACCTTAAATCCCAAGAGCCTTGAGAAAGTCAAAATGAGCAAAAATGGAGGCTCTGGGAGGAGTGAGACGGGAGCTGTTTGATGAGTTTGCTTTTACATGTGTGGACCTGAAAATCCATTACTTGGGGGTACATATTTCTTGGGACCCGGCAGAGTTAGTTGAATTGCAATAAAAGCTCCTAATGCAGCAGTTAAAACACTCGAGTTTGAGAGACGGGCCTCATTAACCTTAAGCTGGATGGGGAAGGTGGCAGCCTTTAAGATGAACATAATTCCATGGTTTATGTTTCTGTTTAATCAGTTACCCATATGTATCTCACATCAAGTTTTTCAGAGATGGGGATGTAAATTAAAGGCTTCTGTATGGGGGAGGGGGAAAAGGTTGCAATATGTCTGAAAAGGCTGAGCCAGGCCAAAGATTAGGGTGAAATTCACTACCTGGATTTCAAATTATACTATCGTGCTGCGGTTAGTAAGGCCCTGAGGGCTCATTATCTGCAATTAGTGGAAGTTCAATGGGTTGATATTTACCTCAGTCAGTGTTTGAATGGGCAGTTTATAAAAGAGACAATGGGGGAGGAAGAGAAATTACAGGATCACCCCATTTGAAGTCCCCTGCAGCAGGTGTTGCATAGATGGAACAGATTCCTTCTTCTGAATCACCCAAGTCTAAATTGGGAGATTATAAATCTCTCTCCTTTTTGGATCCTTTCTGCATAATCTGCACAGAGCAGGGATAGTTAAGTTTCCAGATATGCTTCAGGGGAAATTATGATTGTCCATGCAAGAACTGCATCTCAAAATGGGGGGCACCATTTCCTTTTTCAAAACTTTCAGAAAGATATGGTATTTCTTTGATGAACCAGGTTAATCTCCACCATAGAGGACGCATGACAACACTGCAAAATACACTCTATAGGGGATTAAAATGAAAACAGTGGTACCACAGCTTTATAAATGTCAGCTGCTGGCAGGAGTATCATCAGCCCCAGTACAGGTTTTAGGATGGGGATGCCTCGATAAGAGAATGGGGGAAGATTCATTTATTACCAAGTACTCTGGTTACAAACAAGATACAAACTCAGTATAAGATTGTGCACAGGATCTACCCCAAGTCAGTGGGGCTGTACAAGGCAAGATTGTGGGAGATAGGGTTATGTTGGCACAGGTGTGACCAGTTAGGCACCTATGGTGGGAATGTACCCGGATAGCGTAGTTACTCACCTGTAACAGGTGATCTCTGGGAACAGCAGAAATGTAGTCCTCACATATGGGTATCGTCGGTATCAACGGAGCCTGCGCGGCAACACTCCCCAGCGTCCAATAGGAACGCTTTTGGGAGCATCCCTCAGCACATGCACGCTGCCTTCCAGCCTTTCCCTCTCCAGTTAAGTTTGTAGCTGAGTGAAAGGACAGGGAGAGGAAAGAGACAAAGAGAGAGAGAGAGAACTCCTAGGGGAGATGGGTGGGTTGTGAGGACTAAACTCCTGCTGTTCCCGATCACCTGTTACAGGTGAGTAACTACGCTATCTCCAGGAACAAGCAGGAATGCAGTCCTCACATATGGGTATCGTCTGTATGATCAGGAAGAAGAAATTAGACTTACCTGCTAATTGTAGTTCCTGGAGGAACTCCAGTCTAGTCCCATGTCCCGTCCAGGAGTTCAAAGGTTGACTGAAAAAGCAGTTACTTACCTGTAACAGGTGATCTCTGGGAACAGCAGGAATAAGTCTTCACATATGGGCACGTCGGTACCGACGGCGCCTGCACGGGAACGCTCCCCAGCTTCCCAAAAAGGAAAGCTTTTGGGAGCATCCCACAGTGCCTGCGCGCTGACTTCCCGCCTTTCCAACCGCCTCTCTCCAGTTCAAGTTTCAGAGCTGAGACAAAGAGAGAGAGAGAGGAAAGGAAAGAGATAGAAGATACAACTCCTTGGGGAGGTGGGTGGGTTGTGAAGACTTATTCCTGCTGTTCCCAGAGATCACCTGTTACAGGTAAGTAACTGTACTATCTCCAGGAACAAGCAGGAATGAGTCTTCACATATGGGGACTCCCCAGCTAGAGATGCCGGGGAGATCCCCAGGGTTGTAGACCCTGAGAAGGGCCCTACCTCCCCCTTGGATCTCAGGCATCTAAACAGGGATGGAGGGTAGGAGTTGCTCAAGTATGGAACAGGTGTTTTAGGACAGCCTGACCAAACAAGGCATCCTGGCGGGAGTCCTTGCCCAAACAATAATGGGCCGTGAAGGTATGAACCGAAGCCCATGTGGCTGCTCGACAGATCTGGCCGATGGACACAGAATTTAGATGAGCCATTGAAGTTGCCATGGTCCTCACATTGTGAGCTGTGACATGGCCCTCCAGAGAAAGGTTCTTACTCTGGTAGGCAAAAGAAATACACTGAGCAATCCAAGTGGACAGTGTCCTCTTAGAGACTGGAAGTCCTAAATGAGAAGGATCAAAAGCAACAAAGAGTTGGGAAGACCTTCTATGTTGCTGAGTCCTTTGAAAGTAAAAGGCAAGAGCCCTTTTACAATCCAGGGTATGAAGATTCCTTTCTGCACTTGATGCATGAGGACCTGGAAAGAAGACAGGTAAATATACCTCTTGGTTCAGATGAAAAGGGGAGACCACTTTAGGCATAAAGTGTGGATTGGTCCTGCGGACTACCTTATCATGATGAAACCTTGTATAAGGTGGATTAGCCTGTAGCTCACTGATGCGGCGAGCTGATGTGACTGCAATGAGGAAAATAACCTTCCAGGAAAGAAATTTCAAGGAGGTGGTGGCTAAGGGTTCAAAAGGTGGCTTCATAAGCTGACCAAGAACCAGATTTAAGTCCCATGCCACCGGAGGAGGCCTAATGGGAGGTTTAGTTAAAGTTAGGCCTCTCATGAATCTTGCAATAATAGGATGAGAGGAAATAGGCTGTCTATTGAGAGGCTTAAGGGATGCTGCAATAGCACTCAAATGGACTCTTACTGAATTCGTCTTAAGGCCTGCTTTGGAGAGATGCAGGAGATATTCCAATAGAGAATTCAAAGGTAGTGCTAGAGGGTCAAGACCCCTTCTCAGCACACCAAATGGAAAATCTTTTCCATTTAAAAGCATAGGAACGTCTAGTAGAAGGTTTTTTGGAAGCATGGAGGATATCCTTCACCTGCTGAGAAAGATTCCAACCTTGAAGGTCTAAGCCTTCAGCAACCAAGCCCTGAGGTGAAGGGACTTGGGGTTTGGGTGCCACAAAGTTCCCTCCTCCTGGGACAGGAGGTCTGGAGCAGCTCCCAAGTCTAGGGAGGGGAGCTTGAGAGAGATGCAGAAGTAGAGGGTACCACACTTGGCGTGGCCAGCGTGGAACTATGAGGATCATAGATCCTTGATCCCTCTGGAGCTTGAACAGAGTCTTGGGAATTAAGGGAATGGGTGGAAAGGCATACAGGAAGTCTTGACCCCAGTGAAGGAGGAAGGCATCCTTGGCCTGAACTCCCTGACACGGAATTCTGGAACAGAACCGGGGAAGTTTGGCATTCCACGGACTTGCAAAGACGTCTATGTCCGGGGTTCCCCACTCTTGAAAGATTCTGAGTACCTGGTCCATGTGCAGGGACCATTCGTGTGGAAGCAGAACTCGACTGAGTCTGTCTGCCCAAGAGTTTTGGATTCCTGGAAGGTATACGGCCAGGAGATGGATTTGATGCTCTCTGGCGAAGGCCCACAATCTTAAAGCTTCGTTGCAAAGCGACAGAGAGCCAGTTCCTCCTTGTTTGTTTATGTAAAACATGGCTAATTGATTGTCCGTATGAATGAGGACTGTCTTGTAGCTGAGCAGGGTATGGAAGACCTTGAGAGCTAGAAAAACTGCTCGGAGCTCCAAGTGGTTGATATGTAGAGAGGTCTCCTGTGGAGACCAAGTGCCCTGAGTGGAGAGGTCTTGTAGATGAGCTCCCCAACCTGTTGGGGAGGCATCTGTTGTGAGGGTTGCTTGGGGCAACAACTGTTGGAAGGGGGACTCCAGCAACAGATTTTGGGTGGACTTCCACCGCTGGAGAGACCAAAAGAGGCGCCTGGAGGTTGCTATTTTGTCTGACAGACCCCCTGATGCTTGAGTCCACTGGGTGGACAAAGTCCATTGAGCTGCTCTCATGTGAAGGCGAGCATAGGGAACCACATGCACTGTGGATGCCATGTGGCCTAGCAGTTGTAGCATCTCCCGGGCAGTTAAATGGCTCTTTGACTGAATCTGGGAGGCTAACTGCACTAGGCGTAGGCAACGGGCCTGAGGAAGATAGGCCCTTGCAGTGGTAGTATCTAGCCAGGCCCCTATGAACTCTAGGGACTGAGTAGGGGTGAGCTGGGACTTTGGGAGGTTTACCACAAGTCCCAGATACTGCAGAATGCACCTTGTGCAGTCCAGGGAAGTCTGGGCCTCTAACTGAGATGGAGCTCGGATGAGCCAGTCGTCCAGGTATGGGAATACAAATATTCCCAGAGTGCGTAGAAATGCAGCTACTACTGCCATGCATTTGGTGAACACTCTTGGAGCAGAGGCCAGACCGAAAGGAAGCACCCTGTATTGGTAATGCTTTCCTTGGAAAAGGAAATGGAGGAACCTTCTGTGAGATGGATGGATGGAGGACATGGGTGTACGCATCCTTGAGATCTAGAGAACAAAGCCAATCCTGACTCTGAAGGTATGGAAGGAGAGTGCCCAGAGAAAGCATCTTGAATTTCTCCTTGCATAGAAATTTGTTCAATTCTCTGAGATCTAATATGGGTCTGTAGCCCCCTGTTTTCTTTGGGATCAGAAAGTAGGGGGAGTAAAACCCTGACACTTGTTGAAGAAGAGGTACTTCTTCTATTGCCCCTTGGGCAAGAAGGGCAGCCACCTCCTGACCTAGAAGGTCGAGGAGAGATATTGGAGAATTGAAATGTCTCACCATGGTGTGAGGAGGAAGGTTTGAGAAATGAAGTTTGTACCCCTCCCTTATGATGGAGAGGGTCCACTGCTCTGTTGTAATTTGCTCCCATCTGGGAGCAAAGTGAGCTAGCCTTCCTGGAATGGCGAGAGGCTCTGGCTGTTTCAGAGCCAGAAAGGCTAAGTTCTCTAGCATCAAGTCAAAAGCCCTGAGGAGGCTGGGTCTGCTGAGTTGCAGCAGCCCCTGTAGGTTTAGGCCTGGCTTACTTAGGTTGCTGACGCTTAGCAGCAAAACGACCTGTAGATGATTGCTGGCCAGAAGCAGGATGGAATCTGCCTTTGAGGAAAAAAAAGACTTCTTGAAAGGTTTTTTCTTGGCAGGAATGGAGGTTGACTTTGAAAGTCTATCCAAAGCAGAATTTTCTGCATCCATTTGAGTGGCTTTTATTTGCCAATCTTTGCCAAACAGGTTTTCTCCTGTACAAGGAAGATTTCCCAAGCCATCGTGGACCCAAGATTCTAGATCAGAAGCTTGGAGCCAAGCAATTCTGCGTGCAGCTATGGCAATGGCCGAAGCTCTGCTGGTACCCTCAAAGGAGTCAAAAGCTGCACGGTTGGAAAACTTTGAAATATCTTGAGTATGCTTAAGCCAAATAAGAAATTCTTCCCTTTTATCCTCTGGAAGGGAGGAAAGTGAGCAGCTTATCTGCAACTTCTTTCAGAAACATCCCCATATAAAGACTATAGGAGTTGATTCTGGCAATGAGCATACTGGCTTGGAAGATTTTCCTACCAAAAGCATCCAAGGTCCTGCATTCTCTTCCTGGAGGAGCAGAGGAGTGTCTTTTTGCACTCTATCTTTTTCATAGCTGACTCCACCACAATAGAATGGTGAGGAAGCTGTGTTTTATGAAAACCAGGACAAGGAGGGACACGGTACATGGTGTCCAACCTACGAGAATGAGGAGAGATAGTGAGAGGAGTCTCCCATAAGTCAATCATGTGATCATAAAGAATCTCATGAATTGGTTATCCCAAGGCTCCTTAGGAGCCTTGGGATAACCTAAAATATCTAATTTTTTAGCTCTAGGCTCTGATTCAGAGGTTACTGAGATAGAAAGCCCTTTAGCCACTTCTCTTATGAAGTCTCGAAAGGACAAGTCTTCTGGAGGAGACATTCTTCTTTTTGGAGAAGAAGGCTCTTCAGGAAGGGCTATGGATACTTCAGCAGACGCCTCCGATGCATCAGAATCTTCGGAGGAATCAAAGTATCGACTGTCAGGGTGCTCTTTCAAAGCTCGATACGCGTACCGAGCCGTATCGACATCGGGCGTTATCGGTACCGGTTCGGTACCGATGGGCATCCCTAGGCAGGGAACCGCTGCAGTTGACACCATGGCCGATGTCGATGCTGTCAGTACCGGTACCGGCATTGGTGCCGGTACCTGGGCCGATACCGACAACGGAGTTTGTTGTGGTATCAGCAGCGTCGCAGCTTGAATGAAGGTCGTGATAACCTGCTGCATGGATAGAACATTCTAATCCATCGACGCCATGAATGCCTGGAAATCGGTACCGGAAGGTTGTGCCGGTACCCCAGAGCATTCTAACAGGTAATCTGTCGAGGCCATGCCATCGATGTCATCCTGTAACCCCACAGGTGGAGCATTGGAAGCTGGAGCTTCCCGCCGGGGTAGTTTTGCTGGTGCAGGATCCTCGAGGGCAAGCCCGGAGGCATCTCGATGCTTGGAAGGAGATCTACCCTTCGAGGACCGGCTGGTTTTATGTTTGGTTACCTGAGATCCATGGGAGGAAGAAGCAGCCCTGGAAGACGTCGATGCCACTGAAGCTGCATCAGAGGGAAACAGAACATGGAGCTTGGCTGCTCGGTTCTCTAAACCTCGTTTGGACATCAAGGAGCAGGACGAACAATCCAAAATGGAGTGGTCAGGACCCAAACATTTGAGACACCATTCATGGGTGTCGGTAACAGAAATAGTACCGCTGCACTTAGTGCATTTTTTAAACCCGGAGGCTGGTTTTTCCATGAGGAAAATTTTTCATGAGGCCTAAGGCCCAAAAGAGGAAAAACACACTAAGTGAGGGAAAATTTTTTTTTGCTGTGTTTTGTTTTTGTTTTTTTAAGAAAAGAAAGACAGACCGGCGGTACCGGTCCGACGTCAGAGAAGGCAGACGCGCGACCAAAGAAATAAAATAAAACAAAGAACTTCTTCTTTTCCGCGGAGCCAGCAGGTCGTGTTCCTGTCACCGCAGAAGAACTGGAGAGAGGCGGTTGGAAAGGCGGGAAGGCAGCACACAGGCGCTGTGGGATGCTCCCAAAAGCTTTCCTTTTTGGGAAGCTGATGAGCGTTCCCGCGCAGCCTCCGTCGGTACCGACGTACCCATATGTGAAGACTCATTCCTGCTTGTTCATGGAGATCTGCTTGCTTCAGGCTCCAAAGGTAAGCAAATGTAAGTTTATTGGGCAGCTGGTCACAAGCAGGGGTTTTGATTCAAAACACGGGTAAGGTGGTCACCTGGCTCCAGGAGGGTAGGGAGCAGGCCTCACGGAGTTTTTTTTATTTACCCATAGTTTGATGGGGGTAAGGGGGACCAGGGTGTCGGTAGGTTTCCCTTCCTAGTTTAATTAGTTTGTGGGTGTTGATTATGGATGGTTACTTAATTGTTGCTCCGGTGAGTTTGCTTTGTCAATAGGTTACTGGTCTGAGGAGGCGGTCCCTCTGTATATATACCAGCATCATCAAAAGTGATGACGTTTCTCAGCCTCCAAAGCTGCTGGGAGCTATGGAGTTGGTTCTGGTTGGTTTGCTGTGGGGTGTCTGAGGAGGAAGAGCGGGAAGGATAAGGATGTAATATCCCCTCTACAAGCAAAACTACTTCTAGCAGCCCCGCTGGCAATAACCTGGCAAACAGTTGGTTCCTTGATACCTGACTGGTTATTTAAAGCTGGTGAAGTGATGTACCTTGATAGGCCACCATTTACAAGGGAAGGTATGGCACTTTACAAAGTTTGGATGCCAGTTGAACACAGGTTCATGTTGACCTGAAGGGTTCCAGAATGCTACCAGTAATCCCACCTCTAGTGAAACACTTATTCAACACAGCTCTGTACAGCTCAGAAGCAAGTGTATTGGCCACAGATATTCATATGAGCTCTTTTGTTGCATACATTTGCTATATTTCTGTTTTTGTTTGTTCAGCTATTTCTAACAATAGGGAAAAGCTCCTAATACCCCATCCCTCAGCTAAATAGTATGTAGTACCCTTAGCCTTACTAAATTACTGTAGACCTTGATTATATGGACTGAAAGACGGGACCATTTTGTTCCATGTCCTTTCCTTTGCTTTCATTTTCTGTTCTTCGGTAATAGTTGATATTCTGGAAAAGGTGATCAGTGAGGACCGATTCCGAACAATTTGTATGTAGTCTCTTTTGAGATCATTTGCATCATTATAGTTATTTTTTCTGTCAGGAATACTGTACATTGTTTCCTTCACTGAATAAAAATAAAGTAAAAAGAGGCAGCTAAGCATTCCTAGCTTGAATTAAAAATTAGGGCATGACTGGGCTTACTTGCACTGCATGAAAACGAGGGTTGAAAATTAAGGCAACCAAATATTGTGCGTAACCGAGTTCTATAATATATCTCAGCCTGGGTCAGAAACTTCAAAGGATCCCTCCATCCCATTTCTACACTGTCTCCCAGTCCAAAAGAACTCTAAGTGCTTTACAACCTAAAAGGATTTACCTTCCATTAAAATGGCTGCCTCAGCTTCACCTTACAGGCTTCAATGGCAGCATACAGTTGTGATCAACATTATTGGCACCTTTGCTTTTTAGGTAAGTTGCATACAATATCTTGAAAAATAATTGGAAATGTTCCAAATGTGTGCTGTCATAATATTTTAATAGTAAATTCAAAAGGTGTACAACAAAAAAAATTAGATGTCTGTGCAACTAAGACAGTAATTTCTGAGAAAAACACAAAATATGACCTGAACAGGATTAATAGCACCCTTCACTTTGATTGCGCAACCCTTGACAGTGATAACAGCCTCCAAACGTTTCTTTTAGCCATCTATAAAGTTTCATACACCTGTCTCCTGGTAGTTTCTCAATCTGCAACTGCAATTTGCTCCAGCTCATGAATGTTTCCAGGATTCCTTTTACCAATGGCACATTTCAGCTCTTTCCAAAAAATCTCGATTGGATCGAGATCAGGACTCATTGCTGGCCAGTAAAAACAAAAAAAACAAAAAAACACACAACACAGTCCACTTGTTCCTTTTTAACCATTTTTTGTACTTTTGGATGTATGTTTTGGGTCACTGTCCTGCTGGAGGACCCATGACCTTCAACCCAGACCTAGCTTTCAGGTACTAGGTAACACACATTTCGCTCCAAAATACCTTCAAGTCCTCTGACTTCACGATTCCTTTAATACATTCCAGGCCTCCAGCTCCTGAGGCAGCATAACAGCCCCCATAACATTATGGAACCTCCACCATATTTAACTGTAGGAAGGGTGGTTTTCCCCCCCCCCCCCTTTATAACCTTCATTTCTTTGCCTGTATGTATCGTTAGTCTGCATTGCCAAAAAGCTCAAATTCAGTTTCATCTGTCCACAGAACATTTTCCCAGAAGAACTGTGGTTTCTCAAGGTGGGTTTGGGCAAATATCAGGCATGCCTTTTTATGTCTGTCTTTGACCAGTGGGGTCCTCTCCTTGGCCTTCGCCCATAAATTCCTTTGTTTAATATGCGGCATATGGTGCAGGTTGAAACCACCATTCCAGATTGCTCCAGGTCAGCCTTAAGATCTTTGGCTATTGTATGTGGTGTTTTTCCAACAGCTCGCACTAACCTTTGAAAATTTATTGGATTAAAAATTTTCCTCTTCCCACCATGTCCTGGGAGGCTCTTAGTTCCATGAGCAGAAGACTTCTTAACATTGCCAACTGTAGATAAAAGAATCCCAAAGTCTTTGGAGATGGCCTTGCACCTCTTTGAAGTTTGGTGATAATGGTTTTTCTGAGTCTCAGGCAGCTCTCGTCTTCACCATTCTAAAAATGGAACAGGGCGTGAACGTGGCCATTTTAAACATTAAAGCCATCATTGGTTGATTCAAGTCATGTGAGTACTGACAATTGATCACAAGTGCATCTAATTTTACTGCAATGGAAATGTGGTTCTTCTGTTCAAACTGATTTGAATTATAAGGGTGACAATCATCATGTCCTGGCAAAGTTTTTATACTCTTTCCTATCATTTCCTTTGTTAATTGGTCTTGTTTTGATTCTTTTGTGTGTCAAATGTGTGCATATATAGTCCAACGCACTTTCACTGACCACTTTAAAAAAAAGAAAGGAAATATTGTACATTTGAGGGGTTGACCACAAATATAAATTGAAACCTTCCTGCAAAAGCCTTTGACTGAAGGCAGCCTCTGGTGGAGTGGAATGCAGGTAGAGTTGGTCTACTTTGAGTAAGGCAGCAGAAAAGGAAGCTAAACTAAATGCTAGGCTATTAATGTTAAAGTATTAAACCTTTAAGAGGTTAGCTGTATGAAATACCTAACCCTGAAGGCTGGATTCTTAAAATACTGAAGTAAACAGTTAAAGGTTGTGGGGAATACTTAATAAAGAAACACACAGATGCAGATAACCAGGGTAGAAATGGCTTTAAAAAGAAAAGCATCAAAGTTCTTAAGACACTGTGGGATAGGGGAAAGGGCTGAATTTTTTTTGTCTTTTACTATTTTTATAGCTCAAGCCACATTGCTGTTGCTCCATCTGTGCCACCATTGCTTCTACCCAGCCCTTGATATTCAGTCTGGCAGAAGACATCTGGCACCTAAGGGAGAAGAATGACAGTCTGCAAGGAGACAGAGCTACTGAAAGGACCAAAAACATGTTCCCCGCAAGCCAAGATCTGCAGTTCAAACACCCATCTGAAAAAAAACACCGCAAAGCTCAAATCCTTGAGGGAGACCTTAAGAATAGAAGAAAGCCAGTCTCAGTTCCATCAACACCAGGGAGAAACTCCCAAGGTAAGACAAGGCACACAGGTGGATGAAAGTGCTTAGTCCCAGAGGGAGTGGGAGACAGAGGTGTGCAGCTAGATATCCTGGATGTGACCCACATAGTACATCAGAATTGCCACCTGAACCTCAGGAGTTCAAGGGCAAGCCCTGGTCCAAGTCCGATTGTAAAGAAGAAATTAGACCTTACCTGCTAATTGATGTTCCTTGAGTTACTCCAGTCCAGTCCCGGTACCTTTGGGTAGTCATGCCTTGCCAGCAGCTTGGAGACTGAGCATGATTTAGATAGAGAGCTAGCTCCTCCCCCAGCAGACTCACAGAAACAACCATTAGAAACCAATTAGAAAAGTAATTAATTTGCTGAACCAACACCCCTCCCCACCAGAGAAGGAAAGTCAACAATGCTCACCTGTCACAGGCACTAGCACTTCTTAGAAGACGAGTTACCCCAGTTCCCAACCTCCTTTCACTGCCCTAGTGAACACCTAACTGTCCACCTTATTCCATTGTTTACTTTTTTCTCTCTTTTTAGCACTTTGAATGCTTATTCCCCGAAGCTAACTACTCTGAACTAGATAGATTTCTTGCAGCCGGGGAGCCATGTGCTAACAGTTAGCCTCCATTATCTGACATCTGTCAACAGGGGGGTGGGGATTTGGGACTGGACTAGAATAACTTGACCACCCATTCAAGGCTCTGGACGAAAGCAATGACTTGTTAAGAACATAAGAAATGCCATACTGGGTCAGACCGAGGTCCATCAAGCCCAGTATCCTGTTTCCAACAGTGGCCAATCTAGGTCATACGTACCTAGTAGTTTCCCCAAAAGACACAGGTTCTGCAGTGCTTGTACTAGGTCAAGCATTGATATCCTGGGTCCCTTTTTAATAGTGGTTTATGGACCTTTCCTCCAGGAACTTGTCCAAATCTTTTTTAAACCCAGCTATACTAACAGCCCTTACTACATCCTCCGGTAACAGATTCCAGAGTTTGATTACACATTAAGTGAAGAAATATTTTCTCTTATTTGTCTTAAATAGTTTACCCTGTAGCTTCATTACATGTCCCCTAGTCCTTCTATATTCTGATAGCGTAAACAATTGATCCACGTTTATCCGTTCCACTCCATTCATTAATTTATAGACCTCTATCATATCTCCCCTCAGCCGTCTCTTTTCCAGGTTAAAGAGCCCTAACCTTTTTAGCCTCTCTTCATAGGAGTAGCCTTCCATCCCCTTCACCAATTTGGTGGCTCTTCTCTGTACTTTTTCTAATAACTCTCTGTCCTTTTTAAGATACGGTGACCAGAATTGCACACAATATTCAAGGTGCGGTCGTACCATGGAGCGATACAGAGGCATTATAATATCCTTTGTTTATTCTCCATCCCTTTCCTTATGATACCTAGCATTCTATTTGCTTTCTTGGCCGCCGCTGCACACTGGGCGGAGGGTTTTAACATGTTATCCACGATGACTCCTAAATCTTTTTCCTGGGTGGTGGTTTCTAATGTGGAGCCTTGCATCGTGTAACTATAGTGTGGGTTGTTCTTTCCTAGGTGCATAACTTTGCACTTGTCCACATTAAATTTCATCTGCCATTTGGATGCCCAGTCTTCCAATTTATCCAGATCCTCCTGCAGTTTTCCACAATCCTCTTGGGTTTTAACAACTTTAAACAGTTTTGTGTCATCTGCAAATTTGATAACCTCACTAGTTATTCCTTTTTCCAGGTCATTTATGAATATGTCAAAAAGTAGGGGACCCAGTACAGATCCCTGGGGTACTCCACTATTCACCTTTTTCCATTGGGAATATTGGCCATTTAGCCCTACCCTCTGCTTTCTATCCTTTAACCAGTTCCCGATCCACAATAGTACACTGCCTCCTATCCCATGACTTTTTAGCTTTGCCAAAAGTCTCTGATGGGGGACCTTGTCAAAAGCTTTCTGAAAGTCCAGATACACTATATCAACTGACTCACCTTTGTCTACCTGTTTATGCACACCTTCAAAAAAACAGATCAGATTAGTAAGACAAGATCTTCCTTGTCTAAAGCCATGTTGGCTGTCTCCCATTAGGCCATGGCTATCTACATGCTGTGTAATTTTGTTCTTTATGATGGTTTCTACCATTTTCCATGGTACTGACGTCAGGCTCACCGGTCTGTAATTTCCCGGGTCACCCCTGGAACCCTTTTTAAAAATTGGTGTTACGTTGGCGACCCTCCAATCTTCAGGTATTACAGATGATTTTAATGAAAGTTCACAGATTACCAATAGCAGGTCTGCAATCTCATATTTCAGTTCTTTCAACACTCTGGGATGTATACCATCCGGTCCAGGTGATTTGTTACTATTCAGTTTATCAAATAGTTGAAATATATCTTCCCGGTGTAGCGATATTTCTCTCAATTCCTCTGCAGTATCACCTTTAAATACCACTTCAGTCTTGGGTAACATCCCTACATCTTCCTCAGTAAAGACCGAAGCAAAGAATTCATTCAGTCTCTCTGCTATAGCCTTGTCCCCTCTTACTGCCCCTTTTACCCCTCTATCATCTAATGGTCCAATTGACTCTCTCACAGGCCTTTTGCTACGAATGTACTTGAAAAAGTCTTTATTTCGTGTTTTTGCTTCCGTAGCAAGTTTTTTCTCAAATTCCCGCTTTGCCTGCCTTATCAATGCTTTGCATTTAACTTGCCAGTGCTTGTGTTGTTTCCAGTTTTCATCATTTGGCTCTTTTTTCCATGTCCTGAAGGTTGCTCTTTTGGCAGCAACAGCCTCTCTGACCTCACCTTTAAACCATGCTGGCAATTTTTTGGACTTTCTTCCACTTTTCTTAATGCGTGGAATACAGCTGGTCTGGGCTTCGA
Organism: Ichthyophis bannanicus; assembly: GCA_033557465.1. NCBI lineage: Eukaryota > Metazoa > Chordata > Amphibia > Gymnophiona > Ichthyophiidae > Ichthyophis > Ichthyophis bannanicus. Next base: position 1,499,146,436 of record CM066032.1, on the reverse strand, counting down.
GGATAGTATTTTTAAATAACACCCAAGCTTGCTGTAAGTCTTTAACCTTTGGAACCGCTCCTTTTAGTTTTTTCCGAACTATATTCCTCAGTCTATCATAGTCTCCCTTTTGAAAGTTAAAAGGTAGTACTGTGGATTCCTTTACTATCTGTCCTCCACTGATTAAATCAAACATGATCATACTATGATCACTATTGCCAAGTGGTCCCAACACCCTTATTTCTTGCACCAGATCTGGCGTTCCACTAAGGACTAGGTCCAGTATGGCTTCCCCTCTGGTCGGTTCATGAATCAGCTGCTCCAAGAAGCAGTCATTTATTTCATCTAGTGTTCCATCACCTTCTTGCTCTCCTCTAGGGACTTTGCTCTTATGAGCCTATCGCTGAAGTATGGGTGGACCAGAATGCCTTTTTGCATCAGCACTGCTGCCACTACCACCATGACTTTGGTGAAAGTCCGAGGGGCAGTCTCCAATCCGAAAGGTAATGCCCGAAACGGAAAATGCACCTCCACCCCCCGGCACCACGAATCAAAGAAACTGTTGGTGTTCTACACGCACCAGAATGTGGAGGTAAGCCTCGGTGAGATCGACACACATCAGGAATTCCCCTTCCCGCACCACCATCATCATAGACGTCAACGTTTCCATGTGAAAGCGCGGAACCCAAAGGGTTCGATTTATGTACTTGGAGGTCTAGAATGGGACAAAAGGTACCCTCTTTATTTGGGACCATGGAGTATCGACCAAAACCGCTTTGGCTTTGGGGTACTTCTACCAACGTCTGTAGTCATAGCAATCACTGCAGGGTTTCCTCCACTTTGCCTTGCAGGGAGAGTTGACAAAGGTGTCCCAGGTGGGCTGAGCGAATTTCAAGACATAGCCTTCCCAGATGACTTCCAGCACCCACCGGTCGGTCATGATTTGGGTCCAGGTTTCGTAAAACTCCCATAGCTGACCCCCTATGGGAACTAAGTCCACCTGGCCCATCCTCGGTTCCTTGTGCTTTCTTGGGAGCCATTGAGGTGGAAGAGTAGAACCCTCTTCCCACGCCTCTGAAGCCCTGAAAGGATGACCCTTTCACTGGAAAATGACCCCACTGACAGGGGGTGAATCTCAGTGACCGAAACCTCCTAAATTCTCTTGGCTGACCTCTTTCGGGGGGGGGGGGGGGGGTTAAGGTCAATGTCCTCCCCAATTTCTGCTTGTCCTCCAGCAACAGTCCTCCCTTAGTCTCTCCCAGATCCTTAACCAGCTTCTCTAGATCCTCTCCAAATAGGAGATACCCCAGAACGGGATCTTGCTCTGCCTAGACTTGGAGGACACATCTGCCGACCAATTCTGGAGCCACAAATACCACCTCGCCGCCACCACCACCAAGGCCATGCCCTTGGACAAACACCTAATAAGGTCACAGAAAGCATCCTCCAGATAAGCCACTCCTGACCAACTTTGACGACTCTGGTCACGTCTGCTCAGCTTCTGAATCTCCTAAGATCCCTTGAACCCATCGGAGACAGACCCTGGCCACAAAGGCGCCACAAACCGAGGCTGCAATGACAGGGCACAGGTGTCAAATGCCTGCTTTAGTAGCGTTTCCAACTTGAGGTCCTACTCAACCTTGAGGGCTAAACTACTCTCCACTGGGAGTGGATAGTCTTCTTAGTTACGACAGACACTGCCACATCAACCTTAGGAGCGCGGAAGAGCTCTCTATCCCAATCTGGGATGGGGTAAAGTTGAGACATCATTCCAGTACCCTTAAGCGCCCCTTTGGGAACATCCCATTAATCCTGAATCATACGGCACAAGAGTCTATGCACCAGGAACACCTTCTGCGTTGACCTCACAGCCTGAAACAATGAATCCTCTAGATCAGTGGTTCTCAACCTTTTTTGTACCATGACCCCTTTTACCATTGGTCAACTTGTGGTGACCCCCCAATGATAAAATCAAATGTGACTCTCTTCCTTTACCTTTAACACACTGTCGCTTGTTGAATTATTAATATATTATAGGCATTTTCAATATGTTTTTATTTATAAAATGTACTTATTTAAACCAATTAATCACAACAAGTAACAATATTTGATTTCAAAATTATGATGATTTTGTAGTCAAATCACTAATCTGAAATAAAATTATTTTTTCTACCTTTGTCTGACCAATTTATTCTCTGATCATGCTGGTCCCGATCTGAGGCTTCTGCTTTCCTGTCTTCTCTTAGCTCTCTTTCTGTGGTCTATGGTCCATCTGCCATTTCTTATCTCTTCTTTCGTTTTCTTCACTTCTTTCCATCAACCTATTTCCAGTCCCAGTAACCCTCCCCAGTATCGGCCCCTTTCCAGTCCTCACGCTCAGTACCTTCCAATGTCAACTTGCATTCCCTTGACTGCCACTGGTGTCCATTCCCTTCCAGTCCCCCTCCTTCCCCACTGACCAGACCCTTCTAGTACAAATACCATGGCAGCCCTTCTCAGATCCACTCCCTTCCAGTTCCATTCTCCCATCCCCTCGTATCAGCCCATTTGTAGCCTTAGCCCCCAGTTTTCTTTCAGGGCCAGCAGCTCTATCCTCCCCTCCCTACAATCAGCCCATTCCCAGTCAAAGCCCCCCAATCAGCTTGCTTCCAGTGCTAGTCCCCCCTCAACCCCATTACCAGTGCTAGCCTCCCCCTAATCAGCCAAATACCAGTCCTACCCCCCCCCATCAGCTCAATACCCGTCCTAGCCCCCCCTAATCAGCTCATTTCCAGTGCTAGTCCCCCCTCAACCCCATTACCAGTGCTAGGCTCCCCTAATCAGCCCATTACCAGTCCTACCCCCCCCCCATCAGTACATTTCCAGTCCTAACCTTCCGAATCAGCTCATTTCCAATGCTAGCCCCCCATCAGTCCATTACCAGTCCTACCTCCCTATCACCACATTACCAGTCCCAACCCTCCCTTGATCAGTCCATTCCCAGTCCTAGCCGCCCCCCCCCCCCATCTGCCCATTATAATCCTAACCCGTACTGTCTCTCCCCTCTGTCCAACATTTATCCTCCGTCTAGTATGTCCCCGTCTCTTCCCTTTGTCCATGTCAGACCCCCCCCCTCCATGTCAGCCCCCCTCTGTCCATCCATCAATGTCAGCCCCACCTCTCTCCATGTCAGCCCCCCCTTCCTCCATCCATATCAGTCCCCCCTCTGTCCATGTCAGCCCCATTGCAGGTTCCCTGCTCCCCTCTCCCCATGTCTGCCGCCTCCTTCTGCAGCTGCGGCTCCCTGTCTCTTAGGGAACCGCGGCTATGCCTGTAAAACCGTTGCGGAGCCTTTCTGTCTCTAAACAGGCTCCGTGCAGCATTGTCCTGCCTCCAAAGGAAGTGGTAAACAAATTCCTTTGGAGGCGGGACAATGCTGCACGGAGCCCGTCAAGAGGCAGAAAGGCTCCGCAACGGTTTTACAGACATAGCTGAGGTTCCCTAAGAGTTTGCCGCTGCCGAGAAGCAGACTCGGCAGCAGCAGCAACTTGTGCTTTTTTTTTTTTCTTTTTTTTTTTTTAAACGGCGGAGTGAGGCGACCCCTGTGGGGGTCGCAACCCAAAGGTTGAGAACCGCTGCTCTAGATGTTCCTCTTCCTCCAGGGTCTCCCTGTGAACATTCAATACCTTAGCAGACTGCGCACTGCGCTATCAATGCTGCCAACTCCTCTATGCAGAACACCTGGATGATTCAAGAATCCTCTGCCTGCGGGATCTCACCCTCATCCAACGCAGAGTCCAACAACTCCTCCTCATCAGGATCCTCCAACCCCCCCCCCCCCATTGGGGTCTCTCTCCATCTGCCTTGTTCCATACATCGCTTGCTGGGATCCAGCTCATCCTCAGCCCCTTCTAGTGACAAATCTGTGTCAGAGGGCTGCTTTGTTGCACTTCGAGGGGTGTCCAGTTCCATCCCCATTCTTTGCTTCAAACAAAAGGCCTTATGCAGTAACAGCACAAATTCCAGCAAGAAGCCCCCTTGAGAGCTAACCACTTGCTCCTTCCTGGAGACACCCACCTTAGCCATCTTCTTTTATTTATTTATTTTTATTTAGCAACTTTTATACACCGCTTTATCATTTCAATCAAAGCGGTTTACATTGAAACTTAAACTTGGTAATGTACATTAAACAGGGTCATTGATAACTTGGATTTTTCTGAGGCAATGGAGGGTTAAGTGACTTGCCCAAGGCCACAAGGAGTGCTAGTGGGAATTGAACCCTGGTCTCTGGATTCCCAAGGCAGTGCTCTAACCATTAGGCTACTCCTCCACTCCTTAGCTCTTGTCAGTGGTAGGTTCCCTTCCTTCCCCACACCACTGTCTCTGCTGCTATGACTACTGTAGAGGTCCCTGCGCCGCTCTGGTCAGTCTCATTCCCTGGGGACCCATCTGGCCTGTCCTCTCGCAGGCCCACTTCCACTGACAAACTGACTCACATCCCCTGCAGAACCCGGCCACAGACACTGCACCCCTGGGTGACCCACAGGCCACGTAGGTCAGCTTTGCCAGCATTGTCCTGTTTTTGTTTTTCTTAAACCTTCCCTTTCACTCTGATCTGTTGCGCCCCCCAAAACAAAGGGCACAAACCCCGAGAGAGGAGACTCAAGAGCCTCCAAGACCCCCCTTCTACTTACTACTTCTCCTGCTCTGCTCTTCAGCTTCCCACACTTAGCTAAAATGACTGTTGCCACACAGCTCCCTCAGGCTGCCGGCCCTGTACCACTGCTCTGCCTTTGAAATGCTCCCCCTTCACAGACGTTGGAGCAAGCTCCCCGACACTCGGCCAGCCTTGGGGCTTCGGCAACGAGCGAAAAAAGGAGCGGAATGAGCTTTTGATCTCCTGCGGCATGACAACCCCTCACCTGTTCAAAACCGTGGCTCTGGAGTCGTCACTCATGCACTTCTGGCTCCAGTATGCAGAAATTGCTTTCCCCCTGGCTTACTGACAGCTCTCTCTCTTACACTGTCCCGCCACAAAGCCTCCCCCACAGGGGAGTTGTGCAGCTCCGGAGGAACACCGTGTGCTTGTCCACTCCCTTACATGCAATACGGGCACAGCTCAGCTCCTGACGGCTGTCTCAGTCAGTGCTATCCTGGTGATCCTGCAGTGCTTTTAAAAGTTTAGTTGCAATTTAAAGGTTATTGTTCCTTCAGCGAATCCTAGTAATGAGATTCACGTCTCTCCAGCTGCTTGGAGACAGATACTGAAGGCTGGGGGAGGAGCCAGCTCTCTAAGGGGAGATCATGAAAATCATGACATGCTCAGTCTCCAAGCTGCTGGCAAGGCGTGAATACCCAAAAGGTACCGGGACTGGATTGGAGGAACGAAATGGAAGGACAAATTGGCAAAACACACCCACCCTCCTGTTCTGCATGGATTAAGAGAAAACACACCAGCTCTCAAACTCTCAAAGACTCTCTCACAAGCTAGACATAGCGGCCCTCTAAACCTCAAACAGGGTATCTACTACCACTCCACAGTAGCTCTTGGAAAGCCTGTGTCCCCCAAGAACCAGGCGGTGAGCGAAAAGGGATCAGGATACTCCATTATCAGGAGCCCTTGAAGGCCTTCTCAGGAGATATCAAATAAAGAGAGTGGGTGCCATACAGAGCATGGCCTGCAAGGCCAGTCTGGGACCTGTAGGATCAGGATGGATCCAAATACCATGCAGATAGAGCTGCTCCCCCCCCCCCACCCTCTTTCTTGAGGCTATTCTTGAAGAAAGATCCGTGGCTGGCAGGTTTATGCCTTTCTTACAGCTAAGAACATCCCACTGTGGCCTTCTCCAGAGTCGTCACCAAGTCTAGCGTTGGAAAGCCTCTTTGCACTAAGATGCAGCACACGAGGGCTAAATGCCCACTCGCCCAGACTCAGGAAGCTAGCCAACATATTAAAAACACTTACAAATATGCACTGTGGAGAGAAATCAGATGCTCTTCCACCGCCCAACAATGTGACAAAACGGTAGCCAAAGCCAAGAGGACACTGGGCTGCATCCAGAGAACAACCACCAGCAGAAAGGAGGAGGTATTAATGCCCCTGTACAAGTCGTTGGAGACCATCTCTCACAAAGGGCACAAAAAGACTTCAGAGGAAGGCGACCAAAATTATTTAGAGCTGTGCCAGAAGATACATGAGAAGAGACTTGAAGACCTAAATATGTATATCCTAGAGGAGAGGAGAGGAGGGAAAGGGAAGATATGATACAGACCTTTAAATACGTCAAAGAGTATTAATGAACAAAAAAACTTTTCAAAGAAGAGAGAGCACAGTTACTTACCTGTAACAGGTGATCTCTGGGAACAGCAGGAATTAGTCCTCACATATGGGTACGTCGGTACCGACGGAGCCTGCGCGGGAAAGCTCCCCAGCTTCCCAGAAGGAAGCTTTTGGGGCCTCCCACTGCACATGCACGCAACCTTCCCGCCTTCCTGACCAGCTCTCCTCAGTTCGAGTTTATAGCTGAGACAATAGAGAGAGGAAAGGAAGATAGATAGAACTCCTAGGGGAGGTGGGTGGGTTGTGAGGACTAATTCCTGCTGTTCCCAGAGATCACCTGTTACAGGTAAGTAACTGTGCTATCTCCAGGAACAAGCAGGAATAAGTCCTCACATATGGGGACTCCCTAGCTAAGATGCCTGGGGGATCCCCTTCCAAGGGTTCGCCATCTTCGTATGGATCTCAGGCATCCATCCTGGGAAGGTGGGCAGGAGTTGTTCAAGTATGGAACAGGTGTTTGAGGACAGCCTGACCAAACAAGGCATCCCGGCGGGAGTCCTTGTCCAAACAGTAATGGGCTGTGAAGTTATGAACCGAGGCCCATGTGGCGGCTCGAAAGATCTGATCTATGGAGACAGAGTGAAGATGAGCCATAGAAGTGGCCATGGCTCTCACATTGTGAGCTGTGACATGGCCTTCCAGAGAAATATTTTTACTCTGGTAAGCAAAGGAAATACACTGAGCAATCCAATTGGAAAGTGTACGTTTGGAGACTGGAAGTCCCAAATGAGAAGGATAAAAAGCCACGAAAAGTTGGGAAGACTTTCGATGTGGCTGAGTCCTGTTGAGGTAAAAGGCAAGAGCTCTTTTACAATCTAAAGTATGAAGGTTCCTCTCTGCACTGGATGCATGAGGAGCTGGAAAAAAGACAGGTAGATATACCTCTTGATTAAGATGAAAAGGCGAGACCACTTTGGGCATAAAGTGGGGATTCGTCCTTAGGACCACCTTACCATGATGAAACCTGGTATAAGGTGGATGAGCCACTAAGGCCTGTAGTTCACTGATGTGGCGAGCCGAAGTGACTGCAATAAGGAAAAGGACCTTCCAGGAAAGAAATTTCAAGGAGGTCGAAACCAACGGTTCAAAAGGTGGCTTCATAAGCTGACCTAGAACTAGGTTCAAGTCCCATGCTACCGGAGGAGGTCGGATGGGAGGCTTAGTTAGAGTCAGGCCTCTCATGAACCTTGCAACAAGCGAATGAGAGGAGACAGGTTGTCCATTTATAGGTTTTAAGGATGCTGCAATAGCACTCAAATGGACTCTTACTGAATTTGTCTTAAGGCCTGCATTAGAAAGATGCAGGAGATAGTCTAGTAGAGAATTCAAAGGAAGTGCTAGAGGGTCAAGACCCTGTTGAGCACACCAAATGGAAAAGCGTTTCCATTTGAAAGCATAGGAACGCCTCGTGGAGGGTTTCCTAGAGGCATGAAGGATATCTTTCACTGGTTGAGAAAGATTGAAGTCATGAAGGCTTAGGCCTTCAGTAACCAAGCTCTGAGGTGTAGGGACTTGGGGTTTGGGTGCCACAAAGTCCCTTTCTCCTGAGAGAGAAGGTCTGGCGCAGCTCCCAGGTCCAGGGAGGGTCCCTGGGAGAGATGCAGAAGTAAAGGGAACCACACTTGGCGTGGCCAGCGTGGAGCTATGAGGATCATCGATCCGTGATCCCTCTGGAGTTTGAACAGAGTCTTGGGAATCAAAGGAATGGGTGGAAAGGCATATAGGAATTCCTGACCCCAATGCAGGAGAAAGGCATCGTTGGCCTGAGCTCCCTGACACGGAGTCCTGGAACAGAACCGGGGAAGTTTGGCATTCCACGGACTTGCAAAGAGGTCTATGTCCGGGGTTCCCCATTCCTGAAAGATTCTGCCTATCTGGTCCATATGTAGGGACCATTCGTGTGGAAGCAGAACTCGACTGAGTCTGTCTGCCCGAGAGTTTTGAACCCCTGGAAGATATACTGCCAGAAGATGAATTTGATGCTCTCTGGCGAAGGCCCATAATCTGAGAGCTTCGTTGCAAAGCGACAGAGAGCCTGTCCCTCCTTGTTTGTTTACGTAGAACATGGCCACCTGATCGTCCTAGTTCAGACAGACAGTCAGGTTGACAAGGAGGGTATGGAAGACTGAGGGCAAAGAAGATTGCTCGCAGTTCCAGGAGGTTAATGTGAAGGGTGGTCTCCTGTGGAGACCAAGTACCCTGAGTGGAGAGGGATTGTAGATGGGCTCCCCACCCTGTTTGGGAGGCATCTGTTGTGAGGGTTGCTTGGGGCAACAAAAGTTGGAAGGGGGCCCCCAACAACAGATTCTTGGTGGACATCCACCATTGGAGGGACCAAAACAGACGCTTTGAGGTGAGTATTTGGTCGGAGAGCGCTCCTGATGCCTGAGTCCACTGGGTGGCCAAGGTCCATTGAGCTGCTCTCATATGAAGACGAGCGTAGGGCACCACGTGTACCGTGGAGGCCATGTGGCCCAGAAGTCGCAGCATTTCTCTGGCTGTCAAGTGACTGCTGGACTGAGCTTGGGAGGCCAAGCACACCAGACGTTGGCCCCGGACTTGAGGTAGGTAGGCCCTTGCAGTGGTGGTGTCCAACTGGGCCCCTATGAATTCCAGAGACTGAGTAGGGATAAGTTGAGACTTGGGAAGGTTTATCACCAGTCCCAGATACTGCAGAATGTGCCTTGTACGGTCCAGGGAAATCTGGGCCTCTGACTGAGATGGAGCTCGGATGAGCCAGTCGTCCAGATATGGGAATACAAAAATTCCCAGACCTCTTAGAAATGCGGCAACAACTGCCATGCATTTGGTGAACACTCTTGGAGCAGAGGCTAGACCGAAGGGAAGCACTCTGTACTGGAAATGTTTTCCCTGAAACAGAAATCTTAGATATTTTCTGTGGGATGGGTGGATGAGTATATGTGTGTACGCATCCTTGAGATCTAGAGGACAAAGCCAATCCTGCCACTGAAGGTATGGAAGGAGAATGCCTAGAGAAAGCATTTTGAATTTCTCCTTGTACAGAAATTTGTTCAATTCTCTCAGATCTAGGATAGGTCTGAATTCCCCTGTCTTCTTTGTTATGAGAAAATAAGGGGAGTAGAATCCTGTCCCTTGTTGAAGAAGAGGAACCTCTTCTATTGCCCCTTGGGCAAGGAGAGAAGAGACTTCCTGATCCAACAGGTCCAGGAGAGATGGGGGAGAATTGAAGTGCCTCACCATGGTATATGGAGGAAGGTTGGAAAAATGAAGTTTGTAGCCCTCTCTGATGATAGAGAGGGCCCATTGCTCTGATGTAATTTGCTCCCATCTGGGAGCAAAGTGAGCTAACCTTCCGGGAATGGTGAGGGGCTCTGGTTGTTCTAGAGCCAGAAATGTTAAGTTCTCTAGGGGCAAGTCAAAACCTCTGAGGGGGTTGAGCCTGCTGAGGAGTGGCAGACGCTGCAGGCTTTGACCTTGCCTGTTTAGGTTGCTGACGTTTAGCAGCAAAGCGAGGCTGAGAAGATTGTTGGCCAGTATTTGTGGAAAATCTGGCCTTCTTGTAGTAAGGCCTCTTGAAAGACTTTTTCTTGGCAGGACTAGAGGTAGACTTAGAAAGTCTATCCAATGTAGCATTTTCTGCGTCCATTTGAGTGGCTTTAATTTGCCAGTCCTTACCAAATAAGTTCTCACCTGTACAGGGCAGATTCCGTAAGCCATCCAGGACCCAGGGTTTTAGGTCAGAGGCCTGGAGCCAAGCAAGTCGTCGGGCTGCAATAGCAATGCCCGAAGCTCTACCGGCACCCTCAAAGGAATCAAAAGCTGCTCTGTTGGAGAACTTAGAAACATCTAGAAGCTGTTTCACCAGAGAAATGAACTCCTCCTTTCTATCCTCAGGGATAAAGGAGGCAAAATGCCGTATCTTTAGGGCAAGTTCCCTGAGAAACATGCCCATATACAGACTGTAAGAATTAATCCTGGCTATAAGCATACTAGCCTGGAAAAGTTTCCTGCCAAAAGAGTCTAGGGTCTTACATTCTCGTCCTGGAGGGGTGGAAGAGTGCCTTTTGGTGCTCTTAATCTTTTTCAGCGCAGACTTCACCACAATAGAATGGTGAGGCAGCTGAGTCTTTTGAAACCCAGGACGAGGAGGGACCCGGTACATGGTGTCCAACCTACGAGAGTAAGGAGACAACATTAGAGGAGCCTCCCATAAGTCCATCAAGTGTTCTTGAAGGATTTCATGGATAGGCAGGGTGACTGCCTCTTTAGGAACCTTAGGGTATCCTAAAATATCCAATTTCTTTGACCTAGGTTCTTTTTCAGAGGATGTGGTAATAGAAAGTCCTTTAGCTAGTTCAATAATGAAGTCTTGAAAGGACAAATCCTCTGGTGGAGACATTCTCCTCTTTGGGGAAGAGGGGTCTTCATGAAGAACTAGAGACAGCTCATCAGAGTCCTCAGAGGAGTCAAAATCCTCAGAAGAATCAGAGTATTCTCTATTTGCTTCCAACGCACGATACGCATACTGATCGGTATCGACATCGGGCGTACCGGGTATGGGATCAGTATCGGGTGAAAACCCGGATCCAGCATGCGGAACCGATCTGCGTTTGGAAGTCGATGGTCTCGGCTCCGGTATGGGAGACGATACCGGAACCGGACCCGGTACCGCTGAACGCGGTACCGAGGGCGTCGCAGCATTAATAAAAGCCAGCATGGCCTGCTGCATGGTCTGAACAGTATTGCTCATAGACGCCACTGCTGCCTGGATGTCGGTACCGGTATGGGCCGGTACCCCAGAGCAGTCTAACAGGTGATCAGTCGAGGCCGTGCCATCGATGTCAACCTGTAACCCCATAGATGGTGCTTTGGAAGCCAGAGCTTCCCGCCGGGGTTGTTTGGCTGGGGCAGGATCCTCAGATTCAAAAGTGAGCGCCTCTCGATGCTTTGAAGGAGATTTGCTCTTTGAGGACCTGCCCGAAGGAGGTTTGGTTACCTGAGATCCATCCGGAGAGGAAGACCTGGATGACTGTGATGCTGGATTATCTGAAGCAAACAGCACATGGAATTTGTTGGCTCGGTTCTGCAAACCACGTTTAGACATCTGGGAGCAGGATGGGCAGTCCGGAATGGAGTGGTCAGGTCCCAAACATTTAAGACACCATTCATGAGTGTCTGTGACAGAAATAACAGCACTACACTTGGTACACTTCTTAAAACCAGGGGCTGGTTTCTCCATGAGGAGAATTTGTGTAGGCCTGAGGCCTAACCGAAGTCACCAAGTTGTGCAAGATAAAGATTTTTTTTTTTTTAAAGAAAAGAAAAGAGAGCCCGGCGTTACCTGTTTCGGTATGGGGAAGGCAGGTACGCGGTCTAAAGAAACAAACTAAAACAATAATTTCTTCAGCGGTGACAGGAACACGACCTGCTGGCTCCGCGGAAAAAGAGAAACTGGGGAGAGCTGGTCAGGAAGGCGGGAAGGCAGCGCACATGTGCAGTGGGAGGCCCCAAAAGCTTCCTTCTGGGAAGCTGGGGAGCTTTCCCGCGCAGGCTCCGTCGGTACCGACGTACCCATATGTGAGGACTTATTCCTGCTTGTTCCTGGAGATCATACAATAAAGCTGCAGGGCAGTAAACTTAAAAGCAACATCAAGAAATACTTTTTCACTGAAAGGGTGGTGGATGCTTGGAATGCCCTCCCGATGGAGGTTGTGGAGACAAATACAGTGACAGAATTCAAAATGGCATGGGACAGACACACTGGTTCCCTTTACAGCAAGAGGATGAAATCAAAAGCAAACAAATATCTTTTATACTTCAATAGAGAGGGGTGACCCGCACGGGGTGGCGGGTACAACTCTAAACAAAGGCATAGAGGGGGTGATTTGCACAGAACAGGTACAACCACTCTAGCCATACCTTACTGGGCAGACTAGATGGACCATATAGGTCTTTATCTGCTGTCATATACTATTTTGAATTATGACCGGGCTTATAAGGGTCTCGTCGGTACAGTCTCCCCGTGGCTCTGCGGTCATGCAAAAATGGAAATTACACTAACCTGGTAATTGTGGTTCCTTGAGTGACTCCAGTTTAAGTCCTCTACCTCTGGACTGTGTACCTCCTCCTGCAGCTTGGAGACTGGGCATGTCAAAATCGTGACATCACTGGATGTAGCCTGCTGGTATCTCCCATCAGCCCCAGTGAACTATTGACAAAGCAAACTCAAAGGAATACAAATACATAGCCATCCTTAATTTCAACTGTATCCATAACCCTAACTAACCCTAGCTAACAAATCATCAACAAGAAGGAAACAGTGTTTTTCTTTTTTTTTTCTTCTGATTCTTTAAACTTCCCTGTTCCACCCCTTGAAGCGAGCAAGAGAGAAGGAAAGTAAAACAGGTCCGACAAATACTCACTACGATCCACAAACCAAAAAGATTTTATTTTATTTTACGGGGGGTTTTTTTTGGGGGGGGGGGGGGTTCAAAAAGAGATGCTCCTCCCCCATCTGATCATAAACTCTGAATAGATCACCCACTGGGCGGGAATGAGGACTAAACTGCAGTCACTCAAGGAACCACAATTACCAAAGAAAGCAAAATACAAAGACAATTAAATCCAACAACACAGGTACACTACCAAAAAACTGCCTCCAGTTTTGCAACTGATTCCTATAGATTTTGGGGTGCTGAATCCAGGAAAAATAGCCAAAATGTTCCATCACGTCACGTTTTCTTGCAAAATTAGATTTCTTACCCATATAAGGAATGTTCACATAATTTCTTTTTAGCCGACTGCAGTTTATTTTCTTGGCCCAAAATAGAGGTTGCAATGGTTAACTAACTAGAAACACTCCCTCATGATATTTTAGAGTGTTTTGTATTCATTTTATACATTAACAGGACAATTGGGAGGCGGGGGGCTAAATCCAGTACTCGCGCTGGCGCATGTTCTTTCCTGTTCGCCTCGCCTCGTTCGCTCGCTCAAACACGGTGGTTGCGACATGAACGTTCCTGTCAAATTTCAGTTTCTTGCAAGTTCATTATTACCTTTTGTTTGCTCAGTCGTAATCCAGCTTTATTCCGAAGTGGTTCACTACAGTTGTAGTTTGCAGTGCTGTGTATTTGTGATGGCTCACAGAGCCAGAGGTTGCGTCAACTCTCCGGACAGTTTTTGTTTTATTTGTGGGGAATATACCGTGAAAAAGCGGCAGAGGAACATTTCTGCATTTATTAAAAAAGTATATTTCGCCTATTTCGGTTTGAAGTTAGGCGATCAAGACAAACCGTGGGCTCCTCACATAGTGTGCAAGACATGTGAGGAAGATCTACGCTTATGGATGAAAGGTAAAAAAACAAGCATTTCGTTTCGGAATACCTATGATGTGGCGTGAACAAAGAGACCACAGCAGTGACTGCTATTTTTGCTCTTGCATTGTGAAGGGATACAACTTAAAAAATAAGAACATAATAAGTTACCCCAACCTTCCCTCAGCAATTAGGCCTATGCCTCATAGCAACGAAGTACCTGTGCCTGAACCACCAAAATCTTTGGATCATATTTGTGTGGACGGTTCTGATCATGATGAGACTCATCAGATGGCTTTTCCCGATGAGTCCAGTACTTCCGAGTCTGAAACTGAACCAGATCCGAAACCTGAACTTTTCTCTCAAGCTGAATTGAATGATTTAGTCCGGGATTTAGGACTCCCAAAAGATGCTGCCCAACTGCTAGGTTCTCGGCTTAAACAGAAAAATCTATTGTCACCAGGAACAACTTTTTATTGGTACCGCAACTGCGAGACACAATTTTTGAAGTATTTCAGCAAAGAGGAAGATTTGGTATTTTGCAACGATATATACGGAGTGATGGAAAAGTTTAAACTCAAGTATGATCCTGCTGAATGGCGGCTGTTCATTGATTCGTCAAAAGACAGCATAAAAGGTGTTCTTCTTCATAATGGCAACACATTCGCTTCAGTTCCTATTGCTCACTCTGTTATTCTCCAAGAAAAATACGAGAATTTGGCCCGGATTCTTCAGAAGATTCGTTATGATGAGCATAAGTGGATGATTTGTGGAGACTTTAAAATTCTATCCATGCTATTAGGGCAGTAATCCGGTTTCACCAAATATCCCTGCTTCCTTTGCTTGTGGGATAGCCAGGCCTGCGACCTACACTGGGGGAAAAAAGACTGGCCAATTCGGGAGTATTTGAGACCCGGTGAGAAAAATGTTCTTCATGAGAGCTTGGTACCTCGTGATAAAATTCTATTACCACCTTCTCCACATTAAGCTGGGTCTCATTAAGCAATTCATCAAGTCCCTTCCAAAAGATGGTGAGTGCTTTCGGTACCTTTGCTCAAAGTTCCCCCGACTTTCTGAAGCAAAGCTAAAGGAAGGAGTGTTTGTTGGCCCTGATATAAGGAAACTCATTTCAGATGGAGCATTCGCTGAAACGATGTCTGAGAAGGAAAAAGAAGCCTGGGATTCCTTCAAGGATGTTGTTCTCAAATTCTTGGGGAACAGGCGGGATGAGAACTATAAGGATATTGTTGCCAGGATGCTCAATGCCTTCAAAGAACAAGGCTGTAACATGAGCCTGAAAGTCCATTTCTTGCACTCCCATGTGAACTACTTTCCCGAAAACTTGGGGGCGTACAGTGAAGAACAAGGTGAAAGGTTTCACCAGGACATCAAGGACGCAGAGAGAAGGTACCAAGGAAGATGGAACACCACTATGATAGCTGATTTCTGCTGGTTGCTGCTGCGGGAAACCCCAGATGAAAAATATGCCAAGCAGCGCACCAAGAGAAGCATTCGGGGGAAGAAGAAACGGGCCCACCAGGAGATTGATTGACCCAAGAATGACTTTAAAATCTAAACTGTGTGTTGACAAATATTGTGTTTTTACTAAACTTTGAAATAAAAATTTGCTAGTTCTTACCACAGTGTCAGATCTCATTTATTAGAATTTTATTTTCACACCATCGGGTGTTTGTCTTCATGTATTGCAATGGTGCGGTTTGCGTTTTCTATTCTTACATACATACCTGTACAACATTTTTTGCACATTTCTTTGCTTTGCTTTGTGTCTAACCTCGCTCTTATATGCTCAATGTTTGTGCACATGTATGTGGCTGTTTTAAGTGCAGACAATTTTGCTATCATCACAGTGTGTTTTGTTGACATTACTCTATTCTTATGTGCTGCCTTGTTACAATTTTCTTTATTCTTATTTGAATAACTACTAAACAATTAGTATAAAGAATTCATCCAAGAAACTTTTATCTCGATCGCACTCAATCTGAAACGTTCACCTCAAACTGCTAACCCAATGTAGCAAAAAATCTGTACGTGATGGAGCAAATTGGTTACCAGATTTGGATTCAGTGCACCAAAAAACATAAAAATCAATCGAAACATTAGAGGCAGTTTAAAAAAAATTTTTTTAGTGTACCTGTGTAATTAATATTTGCCAAGTTAAATTGGACCCAACTTAAAACCAAAATTAAAGTAAAATCCAATTAACCCTAGATCCTGTCTAACGGTTCCTCATCTGATTCCCAAGTGAGCCCAGAACCTAGGCTCACTACGTCCTTGCTGCATAGAAACTGGACACACTGGGGCTGATGGGAGATACCAGCAGGCTACATCCAGTGATGTCACAATTTTGACATGCCCAGTCTCCAAGCTGCAGGAGGAGGTACACAACCCAGAGGTAGAGTACTAAACTGGAGAAACAATAAGGAAAATGTTTCTCGAAGCTCTTAAGTGCCTCCTGCAATGGCAGGTTATTTTTCCCCATGCGCTCTGCTGCAGGGCCAGGAATGCTGGCATGCCCTGAATCTAAAGCCTGTTTTCGGACTCAGAGTTCTTTGTGTCTGTTATTGCAGCAGTCAGGTAAAGAGTGCTTCTCACCTCAGCATGTCACTTTTCCGTTGGGCACAGCATTAGCTGTTTTGCTGCTTCTGTGCTATAGGCCACTTCTTTAGTACTGGGCCTTGCCTTTGACCTAGACATGATTCTCTGTATCTTTCCAAGATAACAGTGACGATAGCGGTGGCATTCAGCATGAAGAGAATCAAAGCAGCCCGCACCTGGATGCCGGGCAGGCCCATTCCATCTCTCTGGTTAAGGCCAGATATGAGAAAGGCCTGAAAAAAGGCAAAGAGAAAAATCAGTCTGGCAAGAACACACAGGGAAGAAAAACATGGCTAGAGATGTAGAGAGGTAGAGAGAGAGGGAGAGGGAGATGACAAGACTTTCCAGGTATATGGGGAAAGAGCAAAGGCCAAAGATGGGAATTGCAAGACTCAAAAGATGCCGAGGACCGATTTGTGGAAAATAAGGAAAAAGCAGAATTGCTAAACAGACACTTCTGTTCTGTGTTCACAAAAAATAAAAATACCCAGAGAAGGGCCTCACATGACTGACAAGGGAACAGAGTAGATTTAACACCATTAACAGAAGATGTTTATGAACAGCTTGCAAAACTGAAAGTGGACAAGGCCATGGGACCGGATCAGATACATTCCAGGATACTGAAGGAGCTCAGGGAGGTTCCGACAGGTCCTTTAAAGGCAAAATTAGGGCTTTATCTGTTAATTTGCTTTCCTGTAGTCCCTCCATTCCAATCCAGCAAGACAATTGGTATGTGCCCACCAGTAAGCAGGTGGAGACTGAGGAACACTTTTCTCAGCTCAGTATAAGTAGCCTGTGCCCACTGAGCGAGCCAGTAATGGAACTCACCAAGCAGATTACCAGGCCAATGCCCCATCAGCAACTACCACAGCCCCTACAACTAAACGGGGCACCCCAGCCTGTAGAAGCCTTGCACCACTCACCCCAGCACACAGACTGCAGCAATTACTGCCAAAAAGGGATACGTTGTCCCAAGAACAAACATGGGCTATTTTATTTTTTAATGTAATGATTACGATACAGACAACACCACACCTACACATGTCTCAGAGACAGTGACACTGCCACCCGGAAGAGCACACCAAAATCACAAGACAAATCGCACAGGAGGGTCCTGGACTTTACTACAGGAAAGCAAATTCACAGATAAGGCCTAATTTCACCTTCCAGGGCATCCCCTCCAGTCCAATCCAGATAATTGGGATGTAGAACAGTATTAACAGTGGGAGGGAGCCAAAACCCTCACCCACAGCAACACCAGCCCAGCAGATCCAGATAGTAATGGTACACAAAAGAATACAGAGAGGACCAAGTGGCTGCCCAAAAGATGTTAAGGGGAGGCACTCTCCTCAGCTCCTCCCAGGAAGGAACACAAGTTTTAATCTAATGTGTCTGCAGATCGAAGGACATGCAATAAGTAGGCCGAATCAATGGCCCCATGGATCCAATGGGTTAGAGAGGCCTTAAAGAGGCCGCCTCACCTTTGTGTGGGCCCCCAAAAAAAGACAAACAGCCGATCTGAGTGGCGGTACCCCTGGGTCACCGCTAAGTAACACTTCAGCACACGGCGAACATAGAGCTTATGCAAGAGGCCATCTCTGGGGAACTCAAATGCCCTAAGGAGGATAGAGTGACCAATTTGAGGCGGAACTCCAAAACCACCCTAGGCAAGAAAGAAGGAACCGTCCGAAGGACCACCTTCCCCTTAGAGAAAACCAGAAAGGGCTCATTGCAGGACAAGATCTGCAGCTCCGAGATACGCCGGGCTGAACAAATGGCCACCAGAAAGACTGCCTTCAAAGTCAAATCCTTGAGAGGGGCTCTTGCAATGGTTCAAAGAAGGGGGAACCCCCCTCCCCCGAGAGCATTCAGGACCAAACTGAGGTCCCACGACAGAACCAAGGGTCTGCTCGGAAGACTGAAGTGTTTAACCCCCTCACAAAAACCAAACCACATCCGGATGGGCCACCAGAGACACCCCTTGCACGCATCCCTGGTAACAGGCAAGCACTGCAACCTGCATCCTCAATGAGCCCACCGCAAGGTCCTTATCCAGCCAGTCTGCAAATACCCCAAGAGGGTGGACGTTCCGCTCGGCACACCAGGCCTCAAAGAGCTACCAGACCCATATGTATGCCACCAAAGTAGAGCATCTCCGGGCCTGCAGCAGGGTCACTATCACTGGTTCCGAGTACCCATGGTGCCACAGCCATGCCTTTCAAGAGCCAAGCCATAAGTGAGAACCGATCCACCACCAGCATGCACAATGGCCCTTGTGACAGAAGATCTAGTGTCTGCAGCAGGCGCACGAGATCTGCGTACCACGGTGCTGTGGCCAACCCGGTGCAATCAAGAGAACTTGACGCCTATGGGCCACTATGTGCTAATCACCCTGCTGTGAGGGCCTAGGGTGGGAAAACATGCAGTAGCCCCCTCCGGGGTCACAGCTGAACGAGAGCATCGAGACCCTTAGCCATGGGAGGCTGCCAGTGACTGAAGAACCGGGACGCTTTGGCATTTTCCTGGCATGCCATCAGGTCCATCACCGACGTCACTCATTGCTCCACAAGGGAGTGGAACACTGACTCAGATAGGTACCACTCCCCCCAGATCCAGAATGTGGTGACTCAAGTAATCTGCCTGCATGTTCGCCATCCCCGCCACATATGCCGCCGACAGGGCCACAAGATGTTGCTGAACCCAGTAAAGGAGCGCGAGTGCCTCAGCCTCTTAGGAGCTCAGAGTGCCCTCTGCTGATTGATGTACGCCATGGTGGTGGCAGTGTCAGACAAAATCGGCACCGGTTGGCGATGCACTATCGCGAAGGCGGCTTCCAGTGCCAGATGCACTGCCCGCATATCCAGCCAGTTGATGGGCCAAAGCTGCTCATCAGCCAACCACCAGCCCCGAGCCACCTGGCAGACAGAAAGTGCCGTCCCCCCCAACTGAGAGGCTCACATCAGTCGTGACCATCCAGTTTGAGATCTCCAGGGACATACCTGCCCCCAGATCTGCCAGCTCTAGCCACCAGCACAAGCTGTCCTGGATAGTCCGGTGCATAAACAGGCATACCTCCATTGACTACACTGACAGGGACCAATGAGCCAGAAGATGAGTCTGCAACACCCATATGTGCAGGCATACCATGGAACCAGCTCCAGAGATGCCACCATGGAGCCGAGCACCTGGGGATAATCCCAGACCCAAGGCTGCAACTCTTGATAAAACCCCTGAGCCTGGGCCTGGGCCTACAGTTTCATCATAGACCTTCAGGGAGAAAGGCCATTCCCCCTTCCGTGTCGATCCAAGCTCCCAGATACCCCAAGGGCTGGGACGGGCGCAGCTGACTTTTGTGTAGGTTCACTACTCACCCCAGCTACTGTAGGCAATGAACTACCTTCACTGTCGACCGCTCACACTCCAAGAGACTTCCTGCGGATCAACCAGTCATCCAGGTAAGGATGGAGCAGAATGCCCTGCTTGCAGAGATGGGCTGCCACAACCACCAGGACCTAGGTAAAGACCCGGGGTGCCGTGGCCAGCCCAAAAGGCAACACATGAAATTGGAAGTGCCCCCTGGGCACTGCAAAGCACAAACATTGCTGATATTCTGGGCATATTGGGGCATGCCGATAAACCTTAGTGAGGTCCAAGGAGGTAAGAAACTCACCTTGGTGCACAACCACAATTACAGACCACAAGGTTTCCATGCGAAACCACGAAACCTTGAGGTCCAGAATAGACCACCAGGGCCCTCCTCCTTTGGCACCCCAAAGTAAATAGAGTACCGGTCCTGTCTGACCTCGGACTGCAGGACCAGCACCACCACCTCGAGGTGCAACAAGCACTCAAATGTCTCCTCCACAGCCACAAACTTATGGGCTGACCCACAAGGGGAGAAACAAAGCAGTCTGGTATCAGCCAAAGGAACTTGTGCGCATAGCCCTCGTGAATCACCTCCAGGACCCAAGCGTTGATGGTGATCAGGGAGAAGGCGCGCAGGTGGCCGCCCACCAGCTGCAACCTCATCAGGGCACCCACACCTTTGTTGAGGCTTTGGGGACAGCTTGATGGGGGGGGCGGTGTGAACCCCCCAGCACCCTCGGGCTCCCCCTCAAAAGGACGAGCCTACCTGCAGAAAACAAGTCCACTGTGAGTTTCCCCTCACATGAGGGCCGGTAGCCCCAAGAACTGCCTCTGTAGCCCTGTTTGGGGACGCCTCTGCCCGCTTTCAGCCTATCAGGCAAACAGGGCACCATGGACTCGCCCAGTCTTAACCAGCTTCTCCAAATCCTCCCCAAAGAGCAACTTGCCCACAATGGGGAACTTGGTCAGTCTGGTCATAGACGCCACATCCATTATGGAGCCACAGAAGGTGGGCGAGCATGGCCACATTCTGGCAGATATCCACAGCAAGTCTGTCAGGTAAGCTGTCACAGACTCCAACCAGACAGCCATTGCCTGTCTGGCAGTCCCACCCCCCTCCTGAGGACCCTGGGTCCACCAAAAACAAGAATGGGCCACATAGGCCCATAAATTGTGCCCTGTTTAAGCAGGCCTCAAAGGCCTGTTTAAGCAGTGCTTTCAAGCCACACCCCCTTCTACAGTTTGGCGGTATTCTGAGTGACTGCTGCCACCACAGCATCCACCTTGGGGAGACAAACTTCTCCTTCTCCTCCGGGGGGGAATAGGAGAGAGCAGCGTCATACTCCTTCCCACCTGGAGCCCTGCAGATGTAATCCATTCCTGCTCTATCATGGCTCGAAGGGCCCTATGCACTGGAAAGAACTGCGTCGGCTGACTGTTTCCTTCTATAATGGGGTCCTCATTAGGCACATAAGCCCCCTTAGCCAGCTCCGCAATTTGCAGAGCAGTTAAGGACTCAGATCAATGCGGAGAGAGCGTGTCCCAGTGGAAATCCTGAAGGACGAAGGGATCCTCCGCTCCAGGGAGCTCTCCTTCCACCCAATCCATGAGATCGGACGGACCCTCTAAGAGATCCCAAGAGTCCAGTGACACCAGAGAAGCCGAATCACACTCCCCGCTCCAACCTTCCCTCCTGGGATGCTTTTGGCAAGACAGGCTCCCTGTCCTGACCCAAAGGAGCCACTGCTGACGCCCGCTACGCACCCTGCTTCAATTTAAAAAAAAAAAAAGCATAGTGCATCAAGAGAAACTCAAGGGAGAATGGGGACTCCCCCACCCCCAACCCGTGTGCTGATACTCAGGACAGGGGGCCTTTCCCCTGCAAAATTCACAAGTCTTCTGAAGAACCAGAGGCTCCAACTCATCCTCTGCCATCTCAAGTGAAAGCAGCAAAATAGCAGCAGTTCCCACCAAAACTGCAGGCCCGCCAACATCAGCTGTGCTCTCCCTGCGGCACAACACATCTCTGGCTTCCTCCTTGGCCATCACGAGGTCCTCTACTGCCAGTGCACAGTTCAATTTCAGAACGCTGTGACCAATGGCTGCCGCACAGAACACACCAGGCCCGATCCATGTGGTTGTGGTGTGCAGACAAAATATCCAGACAAAAACCTGCAACCACTTCCCCGCATGACTTACCCAGAGTGCGCCCTCCTACAGATCACCGGATCCACTCGTACAGAGTCACGTGCCTATCAATGTTTTAAAAAAAAAAAAAAAAAGAGTTATTTTTAACTTTACCGCTACGGGAGTAGTGGAAGGCAGGCAGGCTGACCACTTCAACCTCCAGCCCCTCCCAAAAGTTGGAGAAAAGAAAAAGGAGAGAGCTAGGAAGAGGGAGCTCTAGGGGAATTGGGGAACTGACCCAGAGCCTGTGGATTCTGCATCCCTAGCCCAAGCTTTCTCCAACCAAGGCTTCAGGCTCAAGCAAGTCTCCCTAGTCTAGTCCAGGCAATGCCCACTACCTGCTGAGACTGAGGAATATTGGCTCAGTCAGTGGATTCAGGTTACTTATACTGAACTGAGAAAGTGTTCCTCAGTCTCCATTTGCTGGTTGGTGTGCACAACCCAATTTCTGGACTGGAATGAACTGGAGGGTCACCTTGGAAAAATGTGCTTAATAGATTCCTGGAGACTGGGAAGGTACCATGGAATCGCAGAAGGACCGATGTGGTCCCTCATCACAAATGCGGCAACAGAAAAAAAAGGTGGAAAACTACAGGCCAATAAGCTTTACTTCAGTAGTGGGAAAAGTAATGGAGATGCTGCTGAAAAAAGGCTAATGTTTTCTTCTAGAAGCCAATGGGTTGAAAGATCCAAGGCAACATGGCTTTACCAAGGGAAGACTGTGCCAAACAACTCTGACTGATTTGACTGGGTGACTAAGGAACTAGATCAAGGACATGCGATGGATGTGGTCTTCTTATATTTCAGCAAAGCCTCATAGGAGGGCTTGTGAACAAACTGAGCAGCCTGGGGATGGATCCCAAGGTGGTGAACTTTATCAAGAACTGATTGACCAACAGACTACAGAGGACAGTGGTAAACAGAACTCATTCTGAAGAAATGAGAGTGAGTAGTGGGGAGGCTCAGGGGTTGGTCCTGAACAGCTACCATTCAATGTCTTTGCAGATGATATTGCCAAAGGGTTAAAAGGAAAAATGTGCCTTTTGCAGATGATATGAACATTTACAACAGAATAGACACACTGGAGAAAAGATCTACACAAATTAGAAGAAAAATCTCCATTGCCAAGCATATGGCCTAATGCAAAGTAGTGCAAAGTGATGCAGCTGGAATGCAGAAACTCAAAGGAGCTGTATACAATAGGTGACAAGAGACTGGTGTGTACCGGCCAAGAAAGAAATCTCCATGTGATAGTGTCTGAGGATCTCAAGGGAGTGAAACGGTGTGACAAGGCATTGGCCAAACCAGAAGGATGTAAGGCTGCATACAGAGAGGAATAACCAACAGGAAAGGGCTCACTCTGAGGAGAAGGATGTTACCAGTGGTGTGCCCCAGGGATCTATCCTTGGTCCGATTCTTTTTAACATCTTTGTTTGTGATATAGCAGAAGGGCTGTTGGGTAAGGTTTGCCTCTTTGCGGATGATACCAAAATCTGCAATAGAGTAGACACCAAGGTGTAGAAAACATGAGGAGGGATCTAGCTAAGCTTGAAGAATGGTCTAGAACAGGGGTGGGCAAACATTTTGACTCGAGGGCCGCAATGGGTTCATATATTGGACCCAGGGGCCCGACCAAGAGTAGATGGACGGTGTGTATGTGTGAATTAATATAAATTAAATTTAAATTTGTAACATTAAATGTTTAGATTAATTTAAGGTAGAAAAGCATAAAAAGAGTTATTTTACAAAACTTTTATGCAATGTATTTCTTTCATAAAAACATATAGACAGCCCAGACCCTAGGGTCTGGGCTGTCTATATATTTTTACATATCAACGTAAAGTATGGCTATATGATACCTCCCTACCCGCCCCGCTAAGTTTGTACTTCAACGTGCATTGTCCTTTCTGTAAATTCTACATAGAAAAGATTGTCTCTGTACAGGGCGGTGTACACCTTATAAGGTTATATATATATTTTGGTTAGAGCACTTTCATTCATGTCATGATATAAACAAAGCAACTTCATTTAGAGCCAATGACTCCTGTAACCCCAGAAGTCATTCTCCAAAGGATCATTTGATATTCATACTTCTGTCTAATGTACACTGATTAAATGAAAGAAGACATAATATCTCAAGTTAAGTCACTAATGATTTCCATATCTTCCATCCCACTGAGTAATTAAAAAAGGTCCCAGATTTCACTGATGAATTAGAAAGCATACGGTCTTCACATCCCTTCAAAGTCCCTCTTCCCGAATAATCACGGTCAGGGAAATAAATGAGGGCCACGAAAAGAAATAGGCACGTGCTAGGGTCTGGAAAGGGGGCAACGAGCACAGGATTCTGACCTCACAGACTGGGGGATGACCCGGATACGACACGCGATTCGCCCGGGATGCAGAGACTCAAGTGGCTGAATCATGTCCCCACCGTGCCGGGAGGGCAGACAGGTGCGATGTGGCGCTCACCCGAGACTGCAACAAGGAAGACGGGCAGAGAAGCGCCCGGCGCATCCAGTGGAGTAGGACAGAACAAGACAACTGTTGTCAGCAAGCCGTTGCTCCGCGACTCTTTCTCCCAGGCAGCAGCTCCATCCGTCTCGAGTGCTGCTGTGATGCAAAGGTTACCTCAGTTCGTTAACCTCTGACCCCACCCCGACACCGGCAAACAACAGTTCTCATTGGTTGGCGCCCCCGGCAGTGGCTTTCACTGAAGTACGCATGCTGGTGGGCGCGACCAATCAGGAAGCGGCTGACGTCAGAGCCTGCCCAGGGACCAGGAAGTGAGCCTGCAGGGAGAGAGCCAGGGAGCTGCAGCAGGTACCTGCACTGGGAAAGTGAGGTGAATAAATGAATAAATTAGCTAGCGCTCCGCGGGCCGGATTAAAAGGTCCGCGGGCCGTAGTTTGCCCATTCCTGGTCTAGAATCTAGCAGCTGGGATTTAATGTTAAAAAATGTAAGCTCATGCATTTGGGCTGCAGCAATCCAAGGGAGCAATATAGTATAGTGGGTGACGTACCTTTGTCCACTAAAGAAGAGCGGGACCTAGGAGTGGTTGTGTCCGATGATCTTAAAGTAGCTAAACAGGTAGAAAAGGCAACGGCAAAAGCTATAAGGATGCTTGGGTGCATACGGAGAGGAATGGCTAGCAAAAAAAAAAAAAAGGTGATAGTGCCTCTGTATAAGTCTTTGGTGGGATCTCATTTGGAGTATAGTGTGCAATTCTGGAGACCGCACCTTCAAAAGGATGTGAACAGGAGGGAGTCGGTGCAGAGGGTGGCTACTAAAATGGTTAGTGGTCTTCATTATAAAAGCATATGAGGACAGACTTAAGGATCTTAATATGTACACCTTAGAGGAAAGGCGGGATAGAGGTGATATGATTGAGCTGTTTAAATACCTCTGTGGCATAAATGTTCAGGGGGAGAGCCTCTTTCAATTGAAAGCAAGTTCTGCTACGAGGGGACATGGGATGAGGGTGAATAGATTCAGGAGCAATTTGCGGAAATATTTCTTTACGGAAAGAGTGGTGGATCTGTGGAATAGTCTCCCAGTGGAGGTGGTAGAGATGAGGACAGTAACCAAATTCAAAAAAGCATGGGACAAACACAGAGGATCTCTAACGAAAAAAAGGGCACTGGTGTAGTTGTTGATATGGAAAGACAGACTAGATAGGCCACGTGGTCTTTTTCTGTAGTCATGTTTCTATGTTTCTATGAAAGAGGAGGTATTAATACCCCTGTACAGGTTGTTTACCAAGCCAGTGCTCTAACCATTAGGCTACTCCTCCACTCCACAGGTTGTTAGTAATGTGTGTTCAGTTTTGGAGACCATACATTACAAAGGACAAAAAAAGAGACTTGAAATGACTCTGAGGAAGATGATCAAGATGATATGGGGCCTGCACCAGAAAACATATGAGAAAAAAAAAAAAAAAAAAAAAAGACTTGAAGACCTAAATATGTATACCCTAGAGGAGATCAAGGGGAGGGGAGTGGAGTGGAAAGATACGATACCGATGTTTATGGCTTATTAAAAAAAAAAAAAAAAACAAACACACAAAACTTACTATACTGCCCTTCACAATAGCAGGAGCAGTGTACAATAAAACAATAAAACCAAGTTAAAAGGAAAAGAATGCCAATAAACTGAAAGTAAAAGGTGAGAAAATAATATACATAGAGGCAGCAGAGGGAGAGAGGGGGAATGCATCAGTAGGGAAGGGGAGGCAGAATTCTAGAAGGCCTGTGCAGAAGTTGAAAGCTAATTAAAAGAGAGGGGTTTTGAAGAGAGATTTGAATCTGGGGAAAAAGCTCTAACCGAAGATCAACAGGGAGTGAATTTGAAAAACTGGGGCCCAGAAAATAGAAAGCTGAGTGCCTAGTAGATTTGTACTGGGCATTAGAAAGATGAAGGAAGGAGTTGTTAAAATACTTAAAGGGTATTAATGATCAAACAAACCTTTTTCATAGACGGGGAAGCTGTAGAACTAGAGGACATGAAGGTGACATTTTAATTACCAGATAATGTCCTTTCCCTGCATCCTGCTAGACCAGTCCAGGCAAGTGGAGAAAAAGAAGCAATGAAAAACCCAGGTTTCAATGACATCACTCCCATGTCTCTATCTGCCCTCAACCACCAGAGATTTCTTCAGTATTCGTCCCATATGGGAGAAACATGGCAAGTCTCACACAACCTCAATGTGGGAAACAATGAGTAATCAGACAGGAGCAAACTATGTACTGAAAAGCATAACCAGAAGGTTGTCCATAGAAGATGAACCTGCGAAGCCAAGTATATAAATCACAACGGACCCAAAAAGATCACCAGAGAGGAACACAGTGCAAACAGTTCCACAGGACGGGCCCTGGTCTGGTCTAGCAGTACTCAATGAAAGGATATTATCGTTCTGATAGACCAGTCCAAACAAGTGGAATGTACCAAAGTTACAATTACACTGGGTGGGAAAAACAGCAGCTCGCAAACCACAGCCAAAGGCAGTGTCCTCCCGTGTGTGGACATCTAAGCAGAAATGCTTGACCAAAAGGGAAAGTGATGCCCACCACTGCTACCAGATAAATGTCTACAGGGGCTACCAAGCTCGCTCCACTCATGGGGACGCTAGTGCTCTGGTAGAATCGGCATGCAGACCCTCCAGAACAGGCCAATTCTGCAACAAATCTGCTGAAGCAACAATCTCCTTAACCCAGCGCCCCAATGCAGACCCAGATGCCACATCACCTTGCGCAGATCAGGAAACAGCACAAAAAGGATGCTCTGACTTATGAAAAGAATTCATAACCTCCAAGAACCAGAGAGGCACCCTCTGGATATCCACAAGGCAAAGATCTTTACCATTCCCCTAACACTGCTCCTTAGAGAAGGAAAAAGGAGAAATCACTTCAGGGATGAAGGAAGGTACAGGCCAAATGGAAATGGCCTCCTCAGAAAAAGATAGATAAGGATCTTGGCAAGACAGAGTCGGCGCTCAGAATTGTCCTTGTGGAACAACCAACAGCCAAGATGACCATCTTGCGCATCAAATCCTTCAGAATAGCGTTCAACAACTCAAAAGGGTTCCGACGTCAGTGCCCCAAGCAACAGACAGTTATCAGGAAGGAATCATCGACTGGAAGGGAGGATATACAGATGCCAAAACCCCTTGACGAAGGCGCAAAACATCTGGGTGTAAGGCTAGAGACTTAACCAGCCAGCCAACAGACCTCTGAAACAGGCCAAAGCTGCCTCCTGAACCTTCAGGGAGCTAAGAGAAAACGCCCTTCTCCAAACCATCCTGCAGGAAAGGCCAACAGATGGCACCTTGGACACCTCAGGAGCCAGCTGCTGTGCGCCGCACCAGCACTCAAGGCACTAGATCGGTACTTAAGCCAAACTGGTAGACCTCCTCAGAGCTCTGAGCAGAGTGGAAAACCACTGCCGGAGAGTAGCCCATATGTGTTAACAGTCTTCTTACAGGAGCCAAGCTCTAAGCAAGAAGACAAATGGCTCCTGACACAACAGGCCCAGAGACAGAGGCAAATGAAGAGTGAAGCTTGCAGGAGCCACATCAGATCTCCAAATCTGGATCTCAATCGGCCATCTAGCGCCACCAGAATAATCCTGCTCAATGCCTCTGATGAGCGAGTAGTCCAGATAGGAGTGCACACAAATCCTTTGGTGTAATAGTGCCACAGCTGCCGCCACCACCATGACCTTTGAGAACATTCTTGAGGCAGTGGAGAGTCCAAATGGGAGGGCAGCAAACTGAAGGTGAGAGTCAAGCTTGGCAAAACACAGATACTTTGCTGATCCCACGGATCAGGATATGAAAATATGCCTCAGCCAAATCCAGAGATGCCAGAACTCCACCTGGTACACAGTATGAATCATAGATCACAAAATTTCCAACCAGAAGCGCATAACATGCAAGCACTCGTTGATACACTTCAGATCCAGAATGGGCCAGCATGTTCCTTCCGTGATGGTAGCACAAAACAGATGGAACCATCTCACTTGCTCCGATCATCCAGGGGAAAGTGGACCACTGTCTTCAGGAGAGAATTTGTCAAAGGAGATCCGCATAGCAGTCCTGCTGCTCACAGACCCACAAGAGAAGATGACAAATGCATCTGGGATCGGCTCTTGCATTCCAGGACAAACGTACTGAACGGGGACTAGCACCAGCGATCCTTCGTGACCCAGGCCCATTCCTGAAGGAAGAGGTGAAGCCTGCCTCCAACCAGAGGAACCAGGGAATGGGCCACCAAACTGCGCAGCCCAGTAGAGTTCTCCTCTGGATGGGACTGGGTTGCTGGGCCTAAGCATTCCACGAAAGGACCGAGAACGAGCCCAAAGTTCATAAGCAGGGGGGGGGGGGGAAGAAAGGTTTTCCAGGCTAGCAGCGCCAGGAGTCCTGAGACCCCTGGGAGTCCAACCAGCATGCCCGCGTGCAGTGGATGGAGGCTGACGGAAAAAAGGAACTCCTGACCACTTCACAGGCCCCTTAGACATGTCCTTCGGAAGGCGGCAAGGTCTCGCCCAGATCCTTCACCAGCTTCTCCATTTGGACCCAAGAGATACGCTCCTCTAAGGCCAGATGAGCAACCAGGCTTTGAAAGACAAGTCCGCTGTCCTGTGTCTGTCAAGCAAACGCTGTGTCACCGTCGATAGGGCACAATCCATGGCTGCTAGACATACCAGGCCATACATGGCAACAGAAAGGAAGGCCATAGAAGACTCCAAAAGAGGGGGAGAATCATTCGGTGGAAACAATCTACTGGAGCAGGGCTTGAGATGCCAAGCCCACACAAACCACAACTAAAGACGAATAGCAGCCACTGCAGCAAACTATAATATGATGGACACAGTGCAAGCAAACATCTCATGTATATTCATTATAGAAAACATGGAAATTCCAGGGATTCCAAGTAGGAGGCAATACTGATCTCTGCTTTCTGAAGCTAAATTTCCTGTTTTGTTCGAAATGAGCAAGAGAAAAGGTAACTTGTGGGTATACCGCTCAGAACCCCAGCTTCCAATAATCTGATAGATACCTTTGTTATGCCTGCAGGAATCTAGGAGGAAGATTCAGGGAGGACCCCAACAGCATCAATGCTAGAAGCAGATGGCTCAGTGTTCTCATATAAACATCGCTTTCCCTTTAAACAGCAGGTCACTAAACAGCAGGTCACTATACAGCAAGAGGATGAAATCAAAGCAGAAGTAACTGGAGTGGCAGGTACAACCTTAAGCAAAGGCATAAAGGGGAGTAACCTGCCCAGAGTGTGAGATGCAACTCTACAACTGTAGCCACCTTACTGGACAGATTAGATGGACCATGCTAGTCTTTATCTGCCATAATTCACTATGCTACTTTAATTCAACTGTTCATTCCAATTAGTCTCCAAGGGCTACCACACAATTTAATTTTCAGGATTTCCAGAATAAAATATTTTAAATACGAGTATGATCTCAGTCTCTCAAATATATTGCTAATGCTCAGCACAGTACTTGCATCATGCCAAAGAGAGCTTCCTTCTGGAGTTCATAAGATGTAACATGTATGGGTAGTTTGTCAAGATACATATTTAACCAGTTTTTTTATATCGCCTTATCCCGAAATCAAAGCGGTTTACATTAAACTCACAACATGAACAGAATACATTATGATTAAAGGAGAAATTTCACTTACCATTAATTTCCTTTCCTGGGATACTGCTAGACCAGTCCAGACAAGCGGGTTATGTTCCCCTGCCAGCAGATGTTGGAGACAGAGAAAAAATTCCAGAGCTGTGATTGGTCATCAGGCTCTGGGTATTCTCTTGACAAGCAACAACTTAGGGAGAAGCCCTGACTAACCAACTCAACTATGTACATGAAACCACTAATTTAATTAAACCCATCAACTTGAACCATCAACTCGAACCATGAACTGAGGAGGAGGATCAACCATCATTTGTGGAGGAGTATCTCAAGGATATTGCAACTGGTTGCATCTGAAGCAAGAAAGAATGTCAGCTCCTCTGCACCAGCAGTAGTGTTACTGACAATCGGGTGGGTTCTAGACTGGTCTAGCAGTATTCCAGGAAAGGAAATTAATGGTAAGTGAAATTTCTCCTTCCAGATCATACTGCTAGACCAGTCCAGACAAGCGGGAAGTACCCAAGTTAACAAACCTCAGGGTGGGCAGAGAGAGCCGCTAACAGCACACCAACTCCAAAACGACTGTCCTCACATGCTTGAACGTCCTGGCAATAATGCCGGACAAAAGTAGACAAGGACCACCAAGTTGCTGCTCGACAAAAATCAAGAGGAACCACGTGAGAACATTTGGCCCAAGACGTGGCTTGAGCCTGGGTGGAATGCGCTCGAAGACCCGCAGGTATCGGCTTGCCTTGAACGATATAGGCCGATTCTATGGCACAATGTAGCCATCTGGCGATAGTAGACTTGGAGGCCATACCTCGGCGCGGTCCCATGAACGAAGAGATGGTCGGTCTTGCGAAAAGAATTGGTCACTTTTAGATAGCGAAGGAGAATCCTTTTGAGATCAACCATTCAGAAATTTTTGTGTTGCCCCGAGCATTGCTCCTTTGAGAAGGCAGGCAACAATAGAGGCTGATTGACATGAAAAGGAGTAACCACCTTAGGCAAGAATGAGGGAACAGTGTGAAGAGACACTCCCTCTACGGAGAATGATAGGAATCCCTGTACGACAGGGCCTGAGTTCTGAAATCCTACGAGCTGAGGTTATCGCCACTAAGAACACTGTCTTAAGTGTCAAATCTCGCAACGAAACTTCTTTTAGAGGTTCAAAAAACGCCCTTAGGACCAACACGAGATCCCAAGGAGAGACGACAGGGCTTGACTCCCTTGAGAAAACACATCAGAGTGGGATGCAAGGGATCGACGCCGAACGGGTCCCCTGTAACACATCAAGGCGGAAATCTGTACCCACATGGTTCCAAGCACCAACCCTTTGTCGAGGCCATCCTGAAGAAAGACGAGAATGTCCGGGATTTCTGTTTTCCATGGAGAAAGATGATGTTGCGCACACCATGATTCAAACACTCGCCACACCCTAGCATATGCTACCGATGTGGAAGATCGCGGGGCGCTGAGGAGTGTCGCCACAACCTTGGAAGAGTAACCCTTACGGTCTAACCTACGGCGTTCAAGAGCCAAGCCGTAAGCAAGTAGGGAGTCGGATCGTCCATAGAGATAGGACCTTGCTTGAGGAGTCCAAAGGGAGCTTCTAGTCGCAGAGAAGTCCGTCGAGATAACCTTATGAGAGCGACATACCAGGGTCTTCAGGGCCAATCCGGGGCCACTAGAATCACCAGGCCCTGGTGTTCTCTGATCTGTTGAAGTACTCTTCCGATCACTGCCCAAGGTGGAAACACAGAGCAACTTGTGTTTCGGCCATGGCTGTGCCAAGGCATCTATGCCGTGAGACCACGTTCTCTCCAGCGACTGAAGAATAATCGGTACTTTGGCATTTGTCACCGACACCATGAGATCTATTTCCAGCCGACCCCATCTCTAAACTATCTTCTGGAAGGCCTCCAGGGCAAGTTCCCATTTGCCAGATCGAGAGTATACCGGCTCAGAAAGTCTGCTTTCATGTTGCTGGTCCCCGCAATATGCTGTGCTGAGAGAGTTTGGAGGTTCCTTTCCGCCCAACGGAAGAGAAGGGACATCTCCTTTGACACCCTTGTGCACTTGGTGCCGCCTTGGCGGTTGAGGTAAGACACTGTAGTGGTGTTCTCGCACAAGATCCGAACTGCTTGACCCTGTAGGAGAAACTGAAATCTCAGTAAGGCGAAGCGGGCTGCCCTTGCTTCGAGTCGACTGATCGTCCATCGCGACTTGCGCATCGTCCAAGTCCCTTGTGCTGAGTGGGTTCGACAGTGCGCTCCCCATCCGGACAGGCTGGCGTCTGTAGTCAGCAAGATCCAGTGTGGATTCTCCAACGGTACTCCCTTGAGGAGACTGCGTGACGAAAGCCACCATTGTAGACTGTGCCGGACATCCAGCTGCAATGGACGCCGGATCTGGTAGTCTTCTGCCACTGGCGACCATCTTGAAAGAAGAGCGTTCTGTAGACAGCGCATGTGTGCTCTGGCCCAAGGTACAAGCTCAATGGTGGCGGCCATGGATCCCAGGACTTGGAGGTAATCCCATGCACGGGGAGCTTTGCGAGCCAAAAACCTTTGGACCTGAGAAGTCAACTTGTGGAACCAGGCCCGAGTCAGGAATACACGCCCCTGACAGGTATCGAACTGTGCTCCCAGAAAGTCGATCTCCTGTGTAGGGTGAAGACAACTCTTGGCACGATTGATCATCCAACCGAGTTCCTGTAGGAACACAACTACTGTTGACACCGTGTTGCAGGCTTCTGGAAGGGAGTCTGCATGAATTTTATTTATTTATTTAAAAGATTTTCTATACCGCCTTCTCCTTTAATCCTCTGAGCATCCTGGTGAGACCAGAAAGGCATTGTGAATGGGCCACCAACATTCGAGAGAGTAGCCGTAAGAAACTATGTCGAGGACCCATTGATCTGAAGTTATGAGCGCCCACTGACGAGAAAGCATAGTTACTCACCTGTAACAGATGATCTCCAGGAACAGCAGGAATTTAGTCTTCACATATGGGTATCGTCGGAGCCTGCACGGGAACGCTCTCCAGTGTCCAATAGGAAAGCTTTTGGGAGCATCCCGCAGAGCCTGTGTGCTGCCTTCCCAACTGTCCCTCTCCAGTTGAGTTTATAGCCGAGACGAGAGAGAGATACAACTCCTAGGGGAGGTGGGCGGGTTGTGAGGATTAAATTCTTGCTGTTCCCGGAGATTACCTGTTACAGGTGAGCAACTACACTATCTCCAGAACAAGCAGGAATGTAGTCTTCACATATGGGGACTCCCTAGCTGCAGATGCCAGGGAGATGGCACCAGGAAGTTAGCCCTTGTGAAAGGGCTATGCTTCCCCCCCATGGATCTCTGGCATCCTACCAGGGATGGTGGGTAGGAGTTGACAGTCTGAAAAAGGTGTTGAAGAACAGCCTGACCAAACAAGGCATCCCGGCGGGAGTCCTTGTCTAAGCAGTAGTGGGCTGTGAAGGTATGTACCGAAGCCCAAGTAGCTGCTCAACAGATGTCGTTGATAGACACAGAGTGAAGATGAGTCATTGAGGCTGCCATGGCTCTCACATTGTAAGCTGTGACATGGCCTTCAAGAGGAAGATTCTTACTCTCATAGGCAAAGGATATGCATTGTACAATCCAGTTAGATAGAGTTCTTTTGGACACTGGAAATCCCAAATGACTAGGATCAAAAGCAACAAAGAGTTGAGAAGATTTTTGATGTTGCCGTGTCCTCTGCAAGTAAAAGGCTAAAGCTCTTTTACAGTCCAAAGTATGAAGGTTCCTTTCTGCACTGGAGGCATGAGGCCTCAGAAAGAATACAGGAAAGTAAACCGCTTGGTTTAAATGGAAAGGCAAAACCACCTTTGGCATAAAGGGTGGATGAGTCCTAAGAACTACCTTATCAGGGTGGAACCTTGCGTAAGGAGGATCAGCCACTAATGCTTGCAATTCACTGATGCGACGTGCTGATGTGACTGCAATGAGGAAGACGACTTTCCAGGAAAGGAATTTCAGAGATGTAGTGGCTAATGGTTCAAAGGGTGGTTTCATGAGCTGGTGGCTTAATGGGAGGCTTCGTTAAAAGACCTCTCATAAATCTCGCTATGAGAGGATGAGAGGAAATAGGTTGTCCACTTAGAGGCTTGTAAGAAGCTGCAATAGCACTAAGATGGACTCTTACTGAATTTGTCTTAAGACCCGCATTTGACAAATGAAGGACATACTCCAGTATCGATTCCAGAGGTATCGCAAGAGGGTTAAGACCCTTCTGCGAGCACCATATGGTAAACCTATTCCACTTAAAGGCGTATGAGCGTCTTGTGGAGGGTTTCCTAGAAGCATAAAGAATTCCTTTACCTGTTGAGAAAGGTTGAGATCCTGAAGCTCTAGGCCTTTAGCAACCAGGCCCTGAGATGCAGAGACTGGGGATTGGGATGCCTGCAGCGTCCCGTTCTCTTGGGAGAGAAGATCTGGAGCAGATCCCAACTCCAGAGGTGGAGCTTGAGAGAGATGTAGAAGCAGAGGGTACCACATTTGCTGTGGCCAGCGTGGAGCTATGAGAATCATATGACCTCTGTCTCTCTGAAGCTTGAATAGGGTTTTGGGGATGAGGGGAATGGGTGGGAAGGCATATAGGAAGTCCTGACCCCAGTGAAGGAGGAAGGCATCCCTTGCCTGACAATGTCGAGCTGGGGATTCTGGAACAGAACTGGGGAAGTTTGGCATTCAGCAGACTTGCAGAGAGGTTGATGTCCGGGGTTCCCCAAATCTGAAATATTTGGGCAACCTGGTCTGCATGGAGAGATCATTCATGTGGTAGCAGAACTCAACTGAATTTGTCTGCCCAAGAGTTCTGAATGCCTGGAAGATACACCCCAAGGAGTTGAATCTGATGCTCTCTGGCGAGGACACATAGTCGCAAAGCTTTGTTGCATAGCAACAGAGCCTGTTCCGCCCTGCTTGTTCACATTGAACATGGCTACCTGATTGTCCGTTTGAATTAGGACTGTCTTGTATCTGAGCTGGGCATGGAATACTCAGAGCAAGGAAGATTGCTCTCCTGGAGGTTGATGTGAAGACAGGCCTCCTGTGGAGTCCAGGTACCCTGGGTAGAGAGATCATGCAGGTGGGCTCCCCATCCCACCTGAGATGCATCTGTTAGGGTGGCTTGGAATAGGGGTTGCTGGAAAGGAGACCCCACGAGAATAATTTTGAGCAATTGCCACCATTGGAGGGACGAAATAAGACGGTCTGAGTTTGTTATTTTGTCCGACAGGCAACCTGAGGCCTGTGTTCACTGAGTGGATAAAGTCCACTGGGCTGCTCGCATGTGGAGGCGAGCATAAGGAACCACATGCACGGTGGATGTCATGTGGCCCAGCAGTTGTAGCATTTCTCGAGCAGTGAGATAAGGTTGAGCACTGCTTGGGAAGCTAGCTGTATTATGCGAAGACAATGGGGCTGTGGAAGGAAAGCGCTCGTCTGTCTGGTATCCAGATGAGCTCCAGGGATTGAGTGGGAGCAAGACTGGATTTTGGGAGTTTTATGACTAGTCCCAAATACTGAAGGAGTTGCATTGTGCGAAACAGAGCAGAGCTGGCTTCTGGCACTGTAGGGGCTCGAATGAGCCAGTCATCTAAGTAGGGGAAGACGAATATTCTCAGAGTGCGGAGAAATGCGGCTACCACAGCCATGCATTTTGTGAATACTCTTGCTGCAGAAGCCAGGCCAAAAGGAAAGAACCCTGTACTGGAAGAGCTTTCCTTGAAACAGGAATTGGAGGAATCTTCTGTGATTTGGATGGATGAGAATACGAGTATACGCATCCTTGAGATCAAGAGAACAAAGCCAATCCTGACTTTGAAGATATGGCAGCAGAGTTCCTAGAGAGACCATTTTGAACTTCTCTCGGAACAGATATTTGTTCAATTCTCTGAGGTCTAAAATGGGCCTGTATCCTCCTGTTTTCTTTGGAATAAGAAAATAGGTGGAGTAGAACCCTGTACCCTGTTGCGGAATGGGTACTTCCTCTATTGCTCGTTGCACAAGGAGCATTGTGAATTCTTGACCTATGTCAAGAGAGGTCTGAGAATTGAACTCTTACCACTGTAGGAGGGGGCATGCTGTGAAAATGAAGCTTGTACCCCTCATATACAATGTGCCATCTGTGGGCAAAATGACAACCTGCCTGGGACGTCCAAGGGATCTGGACCCTTCAAGGGCAGGAAGGCAAAGTTCTCTAGAGAGGAGTCAAAGCCACTGAGGAGGCTGAGCCTGCTGAGATTTAACAGCTTTTGACTTCTTTTGTTGTCGCTGTTGTCCCTTCTGGACAGACTGACCTGGACGGTGTCCCTGTTGGGTATAGGAAGGATAAAACTTTTTTCTTATGACAAGTGTTTTTTTTAGAGGATCTTTACCTTGCAGGATCAGCTGTAGATTTGGACAATCTATCCAAAGTGATATTGTCTGCATCTATTTCATTAGCCTCTCCTGCCAATTCTTGCCAAAGAGATTTTCTCCTTGCAAGGAACGTTCCCTAATTTATCCTGTACCCAAATTTCCAAGTCGGATGCCTGAAGCCAGGCAGACATGCACCAATGGCAATAGCAGAGATTCTGCTTATGCACGCAAAACAGTCAAAGGCTGCACGATTTACAAACTTGGAAACATCCTGGGCATGTTTGACAAGTGTTAAGATAGTCCTGTCTTTTGTCATCAGGAAGAAGGGGGCTCATAAGCTCCAAGTCTCCTGTGACCGCTAAGGAACATTCCCATATACAAGATATAGGAGCTGATCCTAGCTGAGAGCTTGGAAGCAGACACGCCCAAAGGCATCGAGAGTCCTGCATTCACGACCTGGAGGATTGGATGAATGTCTCCTTGCACTTTTCATCCTACACATGGCTGATTCCACTACCATTGAATGGTGTGGTAATTGAGTTTTTTGAAAGCCAGGACAAGGTGGAACTTGATACATAGTATCGAGTCTCCGAGAATGAGGAGATGTGGTTAGAGACATTTCCCACATTCTCAGCATAAGATCATGTAAGATCTCATGGATAGGCAGAGTAGCTACCTCTTTGGGAGCCTTAGGGTATTGGAGAATCTCCAACTCCTTTGCTCTAGGCCAGCGATGGCGAACCTGTGGCACGCGAAGGCCTTGCAGCTGGCACGCGTGAAGGTCCGCAAAAAAAGAAAAAGCGGGCTCTGGCTGCTGCCGCGGACGCGGCAGCATGCAGTGTCCCGCGGGGCCCCCTCCGCCCGCTAAGCCCCTCTGCAAGGGCTTTCAGATTCGCGAGGGAGACAGCGTCGCCCTCGCGTCTCTGTTAAGCCCGCAGGGGCTAATGGGAAATTTCCCATCAGCCCCTTTAGACGCGAGGGACTGATGGGAAATTTCCCATTAGCCCCTGCGGGCTTAACAGAGACGCGAGGGAGACGCGGTCTCCCTCGCGAATCTGAAAGCCCTTGCAGAGGGGCTTAGCGGGCGGAGGGGGCCCCGCGGGACACTGCATGCTGCCGCGTCCGCGGCAGCAGCCAGAGCCCGCTTTTTCTGTGTTTAAATTTGCCGGGGGGGGGGTGGGTTAGGACTGCTAATGGGCTGTGGGCTGATGGGGGCTGTCTGGAAATGGGGTGATGGGGGGTTAGGACTGCTAATGGGCTGGGGGGGGGTTTGGACTGCTAATGGGCTGGGGGGGGTTAGGACTGCTAATGGGCTAGGAGGGGGGGGTTAGGACTGCTAATGGGCTAGGAGGGGGGGGGGGTTAGGACTGCTAATGGGCTAGGGTGGGTTAGGACTGATAAAGGGATGTGGGCTGATGGGGGCTGTCTGGAAATGGGGTGATGGGGGGTTAGGACTGCTAATGGGCAGGGGGGGGGTTAGGACTGCTAATGGGCTAGGGGGGGTTAGGACTGTTAATGGGCTAGGAGGGGGGGGGTTAGGACGGCGAATGGGCTAGGGGGGGTTAGGACTGCTAATGGGCTGTGGGCTGATGGGGGCTGTCTGGAAATGGGGTGATGGGGGGTTAGGACTGCTAATGGGCAGGGGGGGGGTTAGGACTGCTAATGGGCTGGGGGGGTTAGGACTGCTAATGGGCTAGGTGGGGGGGTTAGGACTGCTAATGGGCTAGGGGGGGTTAGGACTGCTAATGGGCTGTGGGCTGATGGGGGCTGTCTGGAAATGGGGTGTTGGGGGGTTAGGACTGGTAATGGGCTAGGGGGGGGGTTAGGACTGCTAATGGGCAAGGGGGGGGTTAGGACTGCTAATGGGCTAGGGGGGTTAGGACTGCTAATGGGCTGGGGGGGGGTTAGGACTGCTAATGGGCTAGGAGGGGGGGGTTAGGACTGCTAATGGGCTAGGAGGGGGGGGTTAGGACTGCTAATGGGCTAGGAGGGGGGGTTAGGACTGCAAATGGGCTATGGGGGGTTAGGACTGCTAATGGGCTAGGGGGGGTTAGGACTGCTAATGGGCTGTGGGCTGATGGGGGCTGTCTGGAAATGGGGTGATGGGGGTTAGGACTGGTAATGGGCTATGGGGGGGGTTAGGACTGCTAATGGGCTAGAGAGGGGGGGTTAGGACTGCTAATGGGCTAGGAGGGGGGGTTAGGACTGCTAATGTGCTAGGGGGGGGGGTTAGGACTGCTAATGGGCGGATGGGGAGGGGTTAGGACTTGAGGTGGGCTGTTGGGTGGGGTTAGGACTGGAAATGGGCTGATGGGGGGTTAACACTGGAGGTGGTCTGATGGGGTTAGGACTGGTAATGGGCTATGGGAGGGTTTAGGACTGATAATGGGCTATGGGGGGGCTGGGACAAGAAATGGGCTGATGGGGAGGGGTTAGGACTTGAGGTGGGCTGATGGGGTTAGGACTGGTAATGGACTGTGGGCTGATGGGGGGGTTAGGACTGGCAATGGGCTATGGGGGGCTGACTGGAAGTGGGGGGTTAGGACTGGTAATGGGCTATGGGGGGGCTTAAACTGAAAATGGGGTGATGGGGGGTTAGGACTGGAAGTGGGTTGATGAGGGGGGGATAGGACTGGTATTGGGTTGGGGGGCTGCTAGGACTGGAAATGGGCTGATGCAGGGACTAGAAGGGAATGGATGCTGGGTGAGGCTGGAACTAGAAGGGAGCTGGTGTTGGGGGAGGATTAGAATGGGATGGGGCTGGGAGAGTAAAATGGAGAGGGGAAAAATATTTTGTGTGGGAGGGATAAAAAATCTACAATTGGCCGGGTATTGGGAGAGTAAGTGGGGATTGAGGATGGAGGGGTAAATTTTGAGTAGATGAAATAGGAATGAGGAAAGAGCCAAAGGAGAAAGATTAGTATGTTAAAGCAGATGTAGAGAGAGAATGGAAAAAAAAAACAAGAAGACAGAAGAAAGGACAAATGGACAGCAGATGGAGAGTTAGCAGAAGACACGAAGAAACCAGAAGAAAGTGGCTGGAACAATTGCAACTGAAAAAAAATGCACAAAAGGTAGAAAAATATCTCTTTATTTTGAATTTATTAACTGGAATATGTCAGCTCTGGGAAATGTGCATCATTAATTTTTGCGCTTTGTTTAGTACAAGAGGAAATTAATATATAGTTTTATTTCTACAGTGTTGTTGTATATTCCAAGTTTGGCTTTTGGGGTTCCCAGTTTAATTATTGTCTTCCTGTTTCTAAATTGTGATTCCTTGTTTGGTGATGGTCTGTTCTGCATGTGTAACTGAGCTGAGGTATTCTGTTTATATAATTCCTATTTGACATTGCCACTTGTTCTTTCCCCAGTAGGTCATGTATTGTTGTTCTCTGAGATGTATTGGTTTAATATTTGCAGTGTTGCCTTTTGATAGGTAGAGTATGGTGCTTTGTGAGTCCTGGTAGTGCTGTTAGGATACGGCGGGTTTGCTATGGGTTCTAAATGGGCAGCGTTTGTAGTAGTTCCTAATGTGCCTGGCGGTTGGTACTGGATTATAGTAATGTAGAAACCTTTTAGTCTTTCTTTATCCATATACTCATTAAGAGGCATGTTTACTAAAAGTTAGTGTATGGTAACATTATGCAAATATTTATGCAAATGAAGCACCTTATGCAAATGGGGCTTTAATTGACGTGCTGGCACTTTGAGGAAATTCTTTGGTTTTGTGCGGCAGTTTGGGCACTCGGGCTCAAAAAGGTTAGCCATCACTGCTCTAGGCTCTTTTTCAGGAGCTACTGTGATGGAAAGGCCTCGGGCTACATCACAGATAAAATCCTGAAAGGACATATCCTCTGGCAGAGACATCCAGCGCTGAAAAGAGGAATCCTCTGAAAGAAGTACTCTTGTATCGGCAGAGTCTTCAGAGTCAGTCTCAGAGGATTCAAAATACCTCCGATCCAGGTGATCGTGCAGGGCACGGTACCGATTGAAGTCTGTCAGACGGCTGCCTGGGTGAGAATGTTCACAGTCTTGGCAAAGGCATATATCAATATGATTTGCAAGGGATTGTGGGAAATGCAGTCCATTCACACCAGACACAGCTGCTCACAATAATTAGTTGTGCTTGAGTGTAAAGCCAATAAGATATTTATTTATGGGGTATTTCTCCCAACACAGATATGCTTGGTAGCACATAAAACAAGATACTTGCTTGCAGTGTTAAACTTGGAAAAACAAAATCAGGAAAACAGCTGAACTTGTCAGGCAATCAAATGAAAAGAATAAAGACCTGGTTGGTAACAAACTGGTCTTTTCTGTGGGCTTTAGCTAATATTTTCTTAGCAGTGTTTCAAACAACAAGCAAAACCCACAAAGAAGGGAAAAACTGTTCTTTTCAGGTTAACTTCTTATATCTTCACACATAGATTCAGAAGTGATTCTCTCAGAGCTCACAAGCAATTAGGTAAGGCTCAATTGCTAGCAGTTATCCAGCTGAAACCCCTTAGCTGGCTTGCTTTCTACTGCGTGGCCCAAAATCCTACTCAGGAGCTTTTCTGAGTAGATTAAAGAACAAGTTTGTATTTCTTTGTGATGGTTGCTGTACTTTGTAACAGTAAATTACCAAAGGAGTTTAGACAGAGAGCAATCCATATATTCACAGCCTGTATCTAAGACCGCTCCCCCTTCTTCAACAATCATGGGTTCAATATCATGGATTGGCACAGAGGAATTTCTCAATGTAGCACTCTCAGGAGAATACTTGTTTCCCTGCTGTCTTTCAAGGTTATAGCTAGGGCATAGATCAGTGTTCATACCTGAGCTTCCATTGCTGTTAGAGTTCCTCTCTAAATAGCCTGGCCAGTATGTAGTCCAGTTCTTATGTCCAGCCTTCCAATCCAGATCCCTGGACACTGGATCTCTCTTCACATACCTTCTGGCACGGGTCCTAGGGTCCCTTCCACGTGCAGCCGTCTCCCTCACAGATACCGTCTGGAGATTCCTAGCTCTGCAGCACCATTCCTCTGGCTCTCCCCAGTCCAATGGTGTATGCTGGCCTTTTGAATGTCTCCCAGTATACATACTGCTCTGGACTCCTTTAGGCCTCCCAAATGCTTTCCTCTTCTTTCTTCCAAAGGGTTTCTTGCCCTCTCTGTCCGTCCGCACTGGCTTCTGCTTCTGATGATCCTCCAGATGATGAAGATATCCAAGCTGAGGATCTCCAAGCTGAATCTGAGGATGAGGATAATTCTCTGTAGAATAAACTCTACCTTTATTCTGCTTTGATGAGTGCTCCACCTTAGCACAGCGCAGCTGTGCTGAATCAGGCCCTGCCCTTTGAGATGAGTGCTTAGGGATTACCTCATAGCCCTCCTGATTGAACACACGTTTCCCAACTTCAGCTCCTCTAATGGCTGTTGGAAACCTGGTGCATTCTGGGACTGGTAGTCTTTTATGGGAAAATTCTGTTTTCTTATTTCTACCAGAACTGACAGGTTGCTTGTTCAGAGTCACTTCACCTTTTCTATAGCTCCTTCCTGAGCTATAATAAGCTTCCTTATCACAAGTCATAAGAACATAAGATATGCCATACTGGGTCAGACCAAGGTCCATCAAGCCCAGTATTCTGTTTCCAACAGTGGCCAATCTAGGTCATATGTACCTAGCAGTTTCCCCAAGAGACACAGGTTCCACAATGCTTGTATTGGTTCAAGCATTGATATCCTGGGTCCCTTCACCTTTCCTCCAGGAACTTGTCCAAACCTTTTTTAAACCCAGCTACACTAACAGCCCTTACTACATCCTCCGGTAACAAATTCCAGAGTTTGATTACACGTTGATTACACGAAACTCCCCCCTCCCTCTAGGGAATTTCCCACCCAAAAGAACGATCAAACTATAAGAAAAATAAAAAACAAACGAAAGGGCAAACTAAAAAGGGAAAAAGTCGCCTCCTCCAACCGAAAGAAGCCACCGGGCTGGGGAAAATAAAAACCGCTAAGGCACGGCTGCCCTCGTTCCTCTCCTGTGAGGCAGCCATGCGATCCCGCTTAAAATGGCCGCCGCCCGCTGCAGAGAGGAAAGGAAGAAAAGGGCGCCAAAATAGCTTACCCTCTGTTATCGCTCCCCAGCCCAGCTGAAAGAATGAGGCTCCGCAGCTCCGACGGCCTGAACCCAGTGCACTGCCTACCGGTCAGTACCGCCTCACTTGACGATTGTCCCCCAGCGATCCGGCATTCACAAAGAGGCAGGGCCACCGGCGTCCCTAGTGTGAATGGTATGCAAACCTTTTTTAAACCCAGCTACACTAACAGCCTTTACTACATCCTCCGGTAACAAATTCCAAAGTTTGATTACACGTTGAGTGAAAAAATATTTTCTTTTATTAGTCTTAGTTTACCCTGTAGCTTCATTGCATGTCCCCTAGTCTTTCTATATTCTGATAAGGTAAACAATCGTTCTACGTTTACCCGTTCCACTCCGTTCATTAATTTATAGACTTCTATAATATCTCCCCTCAGCCGTCTCTTTTCCAGGTTAAAGAGCCCTAACCTTTTTAGCCTTTCTTCATAGGAGTATCCTTCCATCCCCTTTACCATTTTGGTGGCTCTTCTCTGTACCTTTTCTAAAATCGCTATATCCTTTTTAAGATACGGCGACCAGAATTGCACACAATATTCAAGGTGCGGTCTCACCATGGAACGATATAGAAGCATTATAATATCTTTTGTTTTATTTTCCATTCCTTTCCTTATCATACCTAGCATTCTATTTGCTCTCTTGGCCGCCGCTGCACACTGGGCCGAGGGTTTCAACATGGTATCCACAATGACGCCTAAATCTTTTTCCTGGGTGGTGGTTCCTAATGTGGAACCTTGCATCGTGTAACCATAGTTTGGGTTGTTCTTCCCTAGGTGCATAACCTTGCACTTGTCCACATTAAATTTCATCTGCCATTTTGATGCCCAGTCTTCCAATTTATCAAGATCCTCTTGCAATTTTTCACAATCCTCTTGGGTTTTAACAACTTTAAATAGTTTTGTGTCATCTGCAAATTTGATAACCTCACTCGTTATTCCACTTTCCAGGTCATTTATGAATAAGTCAAAAAGCAGCGGACCCAGCACAGATCCCTGGGGTACACCACTATTCACCTTTCTCCATTGGGAAAATTGGCCATTTAGCCCTACCCTCTGCTTTCTATCTTTTAACCAGTTCCTGATCCACAATAGTACACTGCCTCCTATCCCATGACTCTTTAGTTTTGCCAAAAGTCTCTGATGAGGGACCTTGTCAAAGGCTTTCTGAAAGTCCAGATACACAATATCAACCGATTCACCTTTGTCCACCTGTTTATTCACTCCTTCAAAAAAACATAACAGATTAGTAAGACAAGATCTTCATTGTCTAAAGCCATGTTGGCTGTCTCCCATTAGGT
Source organism: Ichthyophis bannanicus (assembly GCA_033557465.1). Lineage (NCBI taxonomy): Eukaryota > Metazoa > Chordata > Amphibia > Gymnophiona > Ichthyophiidae > Ichthyophis > Ichthyophis bannanicus. The sequence goes on along the minus strand of CM066032.1, from coordinate 1,499,102,689 downwards.
TGTGACTATCTACATGCTGAGTAATTTTATTCTTTATGATGGTTTCTACCATTTTTCCCGGTACTGACGTCAGGCTCACCGGTCTGTAGTTTCCCGGATCACCCCTGGAACCCTTTTTAAAAATTGGTGTTACATTGGCGATCCTCCAATCTTCAGGTATTAGAGATGATTTTAATGATAGTTCACAGATTACTGATAGCAGTTCTGCAATCTCATATTTAATAATGGGTTATAGATCTTTCCTCAAGGAACTTGTCCAAACCTTTTTAAAACCCAGCTACACTAACAGCTTTTACTACATCCTCCAGTAACAAATTTCAGAGTTTGATAAAACGTTGAGTGAAAAAATAATTTTCTCTTATTAGTCTTAAATAGGTTACCCTGTAGCTTCATTGCATGTCCCCTAGTCTTTCTATATTCTGATGATGTAAACAATCTATATAAAAGTTTACCCGTTCCACTCCATTCATTCATTTATAGACTTCTATCATATAGCCCCACAGTCATCTCTTCTCCAGGTTGAAGAGCCCTCCTAAACCTTTTTGCCTCTCTTCATAGGGGTATCCTTCTATCCTCTTTACCATTTTGATGGCTCTTCTCTGTACCTTTAAGAACGCTATATCCTTTTTAAGATACGGTGACCAGAATTGCACACAATATTCAAGGTGCGGTCGCACCATGGGACGATACAGAGGCATTATAATATCCTTTGTTTTATTTTCCATATGATAAATAGCATTCTCTTTGCTCTTTTGGCTGCCGCTACACGCGGAGCAGAGGGTTTTAACATGTTATCCACAATGATGCTTAAATCTCTTTCCTGGGTGGTGGTTCCTAATGTGGAACCTTGCATTGTGTAACCATAGTTTAGGTTATTCTTTCCTAGGTGCATAACTTTGCACTTGTCCATATTCAATTTCATCTGCCATTTTGATGCCCAGTCTTCCAAATTATCAAGATCCTCTTGCAATTTTCCACAATCCTCAGGGGTTTTAACAACTTTAAATAGTTTTGTGTCATCTACAAATTTGATAACCCCACTCGTTATTCCCATTTCCAGGTCATTTATGAACTGTTAAAAAGCAGCGGACCCAGCACAGATCCCTGGGGTACTCCACTATTCACCTTTCTCCATAGGGAAAAATGGCCAGTTAGCCCTACCCTCTGCTTTCTAACTTTTAACCAGCTCCTGATCCACAATAGTTCACTGCATCCTATCCCATGACTTTAGTCTTGTCAAACGTCTGAGGGACCTTATCAAAAGCTTTCTGAAAGTCCAGATACACTATAAAAACCAACTCACCTTTGTCTACCCGTTTATTCACATCTTCAAAAAAACATAACAATAGACCAATCCCCATAATACAAAGTATATCAAAACTTGATAATCTAACAAACCCATTCAAAATAGGAACCAACCTTAGACCCAGACAATCTAGACTTATATATATAACAACAACAAAAATATGCAACACACCACACCCACCTCATATACAAAACTACACAAATCTTACCTGCCAACTCATTAATGCAAGATCTATGAAAAACAAACTACCAATTTTTATAGACATTATCAAAGATGATAAACCAGATATCCTTTGTATAACAGAGACCTGGCTCAAAGATACTGATTCAGTATTCTTAAACCAACTAAAGACACCTGAATATGAGATCTTCCATACTCACAGAATACAAAAAAAAGGAGGAGTAGTACTTATAATATTAAAGAAAAACCTCAATGCAAAATTAATATCATCTAATAATATAGACAATGTTGACATACTCACCATAAAAATTAAAAACATAAATATATCACTAATATATCGACCACCAGAATACTACATAGATAAAATTTACAACTTAATTGAATTACTAGCATCATCCACAGACACAAATCCTGTAATACTTATGGGAGACTTTAACCTTCCATCAACACCCAATAATCATTCTAATCACTTCTTAGAAATGATAAATAATCTGGATTTTCACCAAATAATAACTGAACAAACACACAATAAAGGAAAAACACTTGATATGGTCTTCCTACCAAACTCTATATACAACCTATATAACTCTGAATCCCTCTCAAACATTCCAGTCCCCTGGTCTGACCACTATCTTTTAAAATTCAATATAACCTTCACATACAACAATCATACTAAAAAACCACAACCTCCTCAAACTAAAAGATTCAGAAAATTCAATGAAGAGGAATTTTTAGATCAAATAATACCACACCTTACACAAACACCCACAAATCTCGAAGAATCTATCAAAAACTGGAATATAATCTCCAAAGCAGCAGAAAATAACCCAAATCAAACCAAAATATAAACAATAAAATTGAAAAAAGACATACTCCATGGTTTAATACATCTATCAAAACATTAAAAAGACAACTAAGAAAAGAGGAAAGGAAATGGAGACAATCAAAATCATTAATAAATCATGAGAATTACACTAAAACACTACAAATTTATAAACAATAAACTCCAAGCAAAATTATTATTCTAATATAATATCAAGAGCCACTAATCGACCAAGAGAACTATTCTGTATAGTACAGAAATTAACAAAACACTAAATAATGATGAAATATCAATAGATATCTCCCCACAAGAATTAGCTCAATACTATAGCAACAAAACAAACCTACAAATAACACCATCAAATATTACTCAACCACAAATTAAAACACAATTAAAGCAAACTACAGTTGATAACTGGACCAACTTCAACTTAATATCAAAAACTACTCTCAAAACTACAATAACTAACATTAATACAACAACTTCATACCTTGATCCATGCCCAGTTGATTGGATAAAGAAGACTTTCCCAATACTCTCTTCTTTCATTCTACCCTTAGTGAATCTATCCTTGCAAAAAGGCTATTTACCACCATCTCTCAAACATGTTCAAATACGTCCTATACTTAAAAATAACACATTAGATAAACTATCCCCAAAATCTTACAGACCTATATCAAGTATTCCTTTTATGGCTAAACTTATTGAAAAAATTGTACAAATTCAACTACAAGATTTTATTGACACATTAAACATTCTTGATGAACATCAATATGGCTTTAGACCCTTCCATGGAGTAGAAACATTACTAACGATCCTTTATGACACAATATTAAGAGGTATTGATAATACTAAACAAGCCTTTATTCTTGTTTTCCTTGACATATCAGCTGCCTTTGACAGTGTTGATCACTTAACAATGTTAAACAGACTTCAAAAAATTGGTATAACATCTACTGTTTATAATTGGTTCAAATCCTATCTATCAAACAGAACCCAAAATGTAAGAATCCTCACCCAAATATCTAACACCTTCAAACAAACTCAAGGTCTTCCGCAGGGATCTGCTTTATCTGCACTATTATTTAACATTTACTTACAACCAGTTTGTAACATCTTTAAACGCCACAATGTCTTTTATCATATTTACGCCGATGATATAATGTTCTACCTCCCATTTGAAATCCCACACCCACCTCTCCAAAAAATAACAGAATGTTTTAATGAACTGAGTGGCTCAAAGAACAAAATCTACTTATCAACTTTACTAAAACAGATATTTTATTTATCACTAAAAATCAAACATATACCCCCAAACACGATTACACTAGATACTCATGAAATTAATATAAAAAAAGAAGTAAAATATTTAGGTGTGATACTTGACAATAATCTAAATATGGATTCACATATAAAATATTTAACTAAAAATATACATTACAAACTCAAAACACTAAAACAACTAAGACCTTTGATCCTTCTACAAGATTTTATTAACATAATTCATGCTATTACCCCACATTTCGATTTTGCAAATACAATACTTAATGGTATTTCGAAACAAAATATTAAAAAGATACAAACAACTCAGAACTTAGCTGCTAGAACGATTATGAATATAAGCCCACTTGAACATATTACACCAATTTTAGCTGAACTTCATTGGCTACCAATTTACTCCCGAATCAAATATAAAATTTTTGTCACTACATTTAAACTTATAAATAAAATTGCACCATCTGCACTAAATACACTGATTAACATTGACATTGATAAACGATCTCAAAGGAGCAGAAACATAAATACTTTAACAATACCAAAAGATTTTACAAAAGCCAGAAAACAAACCAATAAGAGAGCTTTCTCACACTCTGCCCCAATACTCTGGAACAATTTACCTGACAACATTCGCCTACTGTCTGACATAAGTGAGTTTTTAATTTTTTTTTAAATTCTTTTATTTACATTACACTATAATACACTCCCAAAACAGAATTCTCAAAGGGATACAGGCTAACATTTATTTTTAATATTATATACCCTATTTTCAAAAATAAATGACACTAATACACTAATTTAACCATACTACACACTCATTTACATGATGATTAATAATTTAACTAGCAATGTATATATGTTCTAATATGTTATACTTGTAATGTTACAATTTTCCTTGTAAATTATAATTATCTGTTCTATGTAAAATGTCCTGGTATATTTCATACCAATTAACCTACTGTTACATGTAAACCGCACTTGAAACATGGGAAAGAGCGGTATATAAATAACTGTTAAATAAATAAATAAATAAATAAGATCTTCCTTGTCTAAAGCCATGTTGGCTGTTTCCCATTAAGCCATGACTACATGTTAAGCAATTTTGTTCTTTATGGTAGTTTCTACTATTTTTCCCAGTACTGACTTCAGGCTCACCGGTCTGTAGTTTCCTGTATCACCCCTGGAACACTTTTTAAATATTGGCGTTACATTGGCCATCCTCCAGTCTTCAGGTATTACAGATGATTTTAATGATAGTAATCTGTGAACTAATAGCAGATCTGCATTCAGTTCTTTCAACACCCTTGGATGTATACCATCCGGTCCAGGTGATTTGCTACTCTTTACTTTATCAAATAACTAATATTGCAGAAGAATTGAAAGAAATATCGATACACCGGGAAAACGTATCTTTAAATACCACTTCAGTCATGCGTAACATCCCTACATCTTCCTCAGTAAAGACCAAAGCAAAGAATTTATTCAATCTCTCCGCTATGGCCTTGTCCCCTCTTAGTGCCCCTTTTACCCCTCTATCATCTAATGGTCCAACTGACTTTCTCACAGGTTTGTTTTTTTGCTACGAAAGTACTTGAAAAAGTCTTTATTACTCGTTTTTGCTTCCACAGCAAGCTTCTTCTCAAATTCTCTTTCCCTGCCTTATCAATGCCTTGCATCTAACTTGCCAGTGCTTGTGCTGTTTCCATTTTTTGTCATTTGGCTCTTTTTTCCATTTCCTAAAAGATGCTTTTTTGGCAACAGCAGCCTCTCTGACCTCACCTTTAAACCATGCTGGCAGTTTTTTGGACTTCCTTCCACTTTTCTTAAAGCATGGAATACAGCTGGTCCCGGCTTTCAAGATCGTATTTTTAAACACCCAAGCTTGATATAAGTCTTTAACCTTTGCAACTGCCCCCTTTTAGTTTTTTTCTTAACTATTTTCCTCATTTTATCATAGTCTCCCTTTCAAAAGTTAAAAGGTAGTACTGTGGATTTCCTTACTATCCCTCCTCCACTAATTAAATCAAAGGCGATCATGCTATGATCACTATTGCCAAGTGGCCCCAACATCCTTATCTCTTGCACCAGATCTGGTGTTCCACCAAGGACTAGGTCCAAAATGGCTTCCCCTCTGGTCAGTTTATGAACCATCTGCTCCAAGAAGCAGTCATTTATTTCATCTAGAAACTTTATCTCCCTAGCATGTCCTGCCATGACACGGACCCATTCGATACCGGGGTAATTGAAAATCACCCATTATTATTACTGTTCTGTAACTTTTGTTATTTTCCCTGATTTCTTTGAGCATTTCATCATCCATTTGTTCATTCTGGCCAGGCGGTTTACAGTATACCCCCCACTGCCATAGCCTTCCCCCTTTCTACATGGAATTTCAATCCATAGAGATTCTACAGCAAATTTTGTTTCCTGCAAAACTTTAATCCTTTCCGACTCAATGCCCTCTCTAACAGAGGTCAACCCCTCCACCAATTTGAGCTGCTCTATCATTACAATATAATTTGTACCCAGGTATCAGTGTCCCACTGGTTGTCCTCCTTCCATCATGTCTCTGAGATACCAATATCATCTAACCTCTCATTTAGTGCTATATATTCTAACTCTCATCTTATTTTTTAGACTTCTAGCATTTGCAAGGCTATATTTTATTCATATTAATCTGGCTAGGCATGGGTAATTTGGAATTGTTAAACTCTGTCTGCTCCGTACTCAAGGACATTTGGGCTACTTTTGTCTTTATTGGAACCTCTCTGCTGATATGCCCTAAACTTCAGCCTTTTGCTAGTATCCTTCAAGGATACACTGTTCCGAACCATGCACTCTTGAGCGACCGTCAGCTCTCCCCTATTATCTAGTTTAAAAGCTGCTCTCTCTCCTTTTTAAAGGTTAATGCCAGCAGCTTGGATCCATCCCGGTTAAGGTGAAGCCCACCCCTTCAGAAGAGCCCCTCCTTTTCCCAGAATGTTCCGCAGTTCCTAACAAATCTAAAACCCTCATACTTGCACCATCGTCTCATCCACGCATTGAGACTCTGGAGCTCTGCCTTCCTTTTGGTTCCTGTGTGTGGAACAGGAAGCATTTCAGAGAATGCTACCTTGGAAGCTCTAGATTTCAGCTTCCTATCTAAAAGACTAAATTTAGCCTCCAGAACCTACTTACCACATTTTTCTGTGTCACTAGTACCTACATGTACTAAGACAGCAGATTCCTCCCCAGCACTATCCAAGACCTTGTCTAGGTGGCGCATGACGTCTGCTACCTTCGCACCAGGCAGGCATGTTACCAGGCGATCCTCACGTCCACCAGCCACCCAGCTATCTACATGCCTAATGATCGAATCACCAACTATAATGGCTGTCCTAACCCTTCCCTCATGGGCACATAGCCCTGGAGAAACCTCTCTCGATGCGAGAGAGTTTTACATCACCTGGAGGACAGGTCCTAGCTACAGGATCACTTCCTGCCACACCATGGTGATGCTCTCCTTTCACGTGATCTTTCTCCTCCATGGCAACAGGGATGCTGCCAGACTGGAGGTGGGACTTCAGGACTATATCCCTGTAGGTCTCATCTATGTATCTCTCTGTCTTCCTTATGTCCTCCAAGTACGCTACTCTAGCCTCCAGAGATCGGACTCGTTACCTGAGAGCAAAGAGCTCCTTGCACCTAGTGCACACGTAAGACCCCCCACCAACTGGGAGAAAAATCATACATGTGACACTCAATGCAAAAGACTGGAAAACCCCCATCTTGCTGCTTGACTGTTGTCTCCATCTTAGTTTTAAGGTTGTGTTTAGGTATTTAAGTTCTTTAACTACTAAGGGTTGGTGGGGATACTTAAACTATTAAAAGCTTCAGGTGAACAAAGTACATTAAGTGTAATTAATCTCAGGTCCTTAAAGTATGCCTAATGAGGACAAACAGTTGCACCTGAGAGTGAATATGGCACCTCCTTTCCTTTGAGAGGTTTATGCACATATAAAGCTACAATTATCCCAGGGGTGGGTGGGCTTTGAGGGTGGAAGGGAGGGAGGGAAAGAGACTTATTAAATGTTGGCTACTACATAGTACCCTGTCCTCTGCTTCTAAGATAATCTGTGACCAATTTCCAGGGGGAGTCCCATAGCCCTTGCTTGGGGGGGTCTAAATTTAACCAGAAAGCTCCTTGCTATGTTTTAGATTCAAAATTTCAGTTGCAGAATAAACTGGCAAACCAGTGGGACAGAGTGAAAGGAGGGGTGCTGCTGGCATGGTTAAATTCTCCTAAAGACCAATCTGCACAAGCCTCGAGTGTACTTAACTTCACATCTTCAGCAGCACATAGGGGTATATCTACTAAAGGGCGTTAGCTGCTACCGCGAGGTTAACACAGATATCACAGGCACTTTTCTGCGTTATCTCCATTTTATGAATTGTAGTCAGGAAACGGCATCAGGGTGGGGAATAGGAATGCAGATATTTGGCAGCCATCATGCAAAAACTTTCTGCACGATGGCTGTCAAAAAACAGCCTGATTGTGGCTGCAGTTAGCTCCACCTCAGGAGGTAACATTAGCTGCAGCCTGGCCCCACTATGGCTGCTGCCAGTTGGCAGCAGCTGCAATGACAGGAGCCAATCTCCCCCCCCCCCCAACCTGTCAACATCAGTGCCACAGATGTATAGATCCATGACACCAACAACATAGTGCCCTCCCTGCCCTTCAGCACTGAGCCCTATTGGGAACTGTCCAGGGGGGACATCTATGCTTCCCTGACAAAGTATTACACCCTGGCTAATCACCCCCCCCCCCCAATCCTTAAAATTAAAAAAAAAGTCAATCAGGCCCTCGACCCCCCCCCCCTCCCCTTTCAAGATTCAAAATCCCAGCTAGACAGTCAGCTGAAGGGGGACCAACCAAGCATTCCCCAAGTGACCCCTTACAAGCCCTAACCATATTCCTTGATGATCTAGTGGGCACTGGAGGCAGGAGCAGTCCTCCCCACTCCTGCTCCCAGCATCATAACTAACCATAAAAAGGCTACAATCTCACAATGCTGCCTCCTAGTGTCCTCACGCTAGGGGGCAGCGCCACAAAAATCAGTACCTCCTCATTGGTATTCACAAATCGGGCATCAATCTTGTGGTGCTACCCCAAAGCATCAGGACGCTAGGGGGCAACACTGTGATCACAGCCATTTTGGTTAGCTGTGATGCCGAAAAGGCAGGAGTGGGGAGGACCACTCCTACCTCAGTGCCCACTAGATCACCAAGGAGTAAGGTAAGGGCTGGTGGGGGGGGGGGGGGAGGGTCCAGGAGGCTGCCTTAGGCAAGCTGGCTAACTGAAATTTTGAGTCTTGAAGGAGAGGGACAGAGGGGGAGAGGGGGTCATAGCCAGGGTTTAATTTTTTTTTTAGGACTAGGAGGCACAACTGGGGGACAGAGCTAGTAAGAATTCTGTCTACCATTTTGCTACCTGTCCTCCCCTTCCACTTACTGTGCAGACCCGCAATCCCTGCACTGGCAAGTATAGCAGGACTTTCCATGCTACCTGCGGATGCAGGGATCATGGATCTCCACAGTAAACCCAAAACCTCCACAGTATCTTCAAGGGAAAGCTGGGAACTTCCCCTGTAGATGCCACAGAAGTTTTGGACTTACCTCAATAGCTGCAACAGGCAACCGCAGTTTAGTAGATATATATTCATTCCTGCTATTCTACAAATGACAGAACATACAAAACTTCTTCCAAATGACAGTCATGCTACCCTCAGCCAGTCTCTCATATTACCTACCTACCCTCACCACGTTTCTCTCTTTACTCCCCCCAAGTCATAACTGCTTACCCCCTTAGAAGCAGGTCACCACTACTCCCTCCCACCACCTAAGCATCCATCAATTGACCAGTCACCCCTAACATCAAACCTATGGAATGGCCGGTAGTAACAAAGAAAGAGCTGGAAAGTAGGTTAAAACAAGCCCCAAACTGGAAGAGCCCTGGCCCAGATGGAGTAACCAACTTCTGGCTCAAAACAGTTAACATCACTCCACCAAGACCTGGCAAACTGTAAAAATCAATTGTTCCAGCAGCCAGACACTGCATCGCAATGGCTTACTACAGGAAGAACGATTCTCTTCCAAAGGGAGACCAGAGTTAACATTCCTAAAAATTATAGATTAATAACCTGTTTACCTACAATCTATAAGCTGTCCACTGCAATAGATGAGCTCGATGTGACTGTAGATTCTGTTTGTAACATAATAGCAATACAGCAAAAGGGCAATAACAGAGGAGCATATCAAACCAAAGACCAGTTAATGTCGAATAAGGCCATCATGGTCAGTGCTAAAAAAGGGCAGAAATCTCAGTATAGCATGGATTGATTATAAGAAAGCTTTTGACAGTGTCCCACACACTTGAATAATATATTGCCTTGAAATGTATAAAATAAATCTTGGCTTGACAGAGTACATTAAGTTCACTAAAACAATGTGGCAATCCACACTCAGATATTAAGATGGTCAGTACATCATTCCTAATATTAAGATCCAGCAAGGAGTATTTCAGGGAGACTGTCGCCACTTCTGGGTTTTTTGGCGCTCTAATCAACTCTTTGGGATACAGACTTAGCCTGAATCCTAAAAAAAGGTAACAACCCAGAAGCAACTTCCCATAAAGTAATTAGTCCTTACCTGCTAATTAGTGTTCCTGAAGGAACTCCAGTCCAGTCCCTTTACTCTCGGGTTGCGCAACCCTTCCAGCAGCTTGGAGGCTGAGCCCACCATCGTTTTGATGATGGTGTGGTATAAATACCACTGGCACCACCCATAGGCACCAGTAATCTGATGAAAAAGCAGTCCTGACAGGCACCCGTAACTATAATGCGTAAAACAAACCAAAACTTTTTTTAAGGCTGAAAGTACAGTGGAAAAGGAGGGGAGGGAAGGAGAAGGCTTACCCGAGGCCGACCCAGCCTTTACTCACTCCTCCCTGTACCTCCCTAGACCGTAGCCCCGCCGCTGGGGCTCATCCGACCGGAGTTTTCCACTTCTGCCCCGCTCCGTTCACCGACTTCGGTCCTTTATTCCATTCTGAACATTAGAAACCGAACCTGGGCGGGATCAGGGACTGGACTGGAGTTCCTTCAGGAACACTAATTAGCAGGTAAGGACTAATTACTTTTTCCTTAGCAGAACTCCAGTCCAGTCCCTTTACTCTCGGGATGTAACAGAGCAGTTCAACCCTGGGTGGGGTTTGCCAACCCGGACTGAAGTACCGCACCTGCAAATCTGGTGTCTGCTCTACTCTGGACATCCAGTCTGTAGTGCTTGGAAAAGGTATGCAGAGAGGACCAGGTGGCCGCTTTACAGATGTCTAACGGTGGAACCAAGCTATGCTCTGCCCAGGAGGTCGACTGCGCTCAAGTTGAATGCACGCAAAGACCTATTGGGACCTGCCTCCCCTTGAGAATGTAGGCAGAGGCAATGGTCTCCCTGATCCATCTAGAAATGGAAGCTTTGGCCGCTGCTTCCCCCTTGTGCGGCCCTCCAAATTGAACAAAAAGCCGTTCGGACTTGCGGAAAGACGCTGTGCGTGAGAGATACCATCTCAGCACTCTATGCAAATCTAGGAGCCGCAGTTTGGTACTCTCCCCTTCCTGAGCTTCTCCCGCGAAGGACGGGAGCGAAACTGTTTGGTTCATATGAAAAGGAGAGGAAACCTTGGGTAGGAAGGAAGGAACCGTCCGTAAGACCACCTTATCCTTGAAAAAGGAAAGGAAGGGAGGTCGAGAAGAGAGAGCTTGTAGCTCCAAGACCCTCCTAGCCGAACAAATAGCTACCAAAAATACAGTCTTGAGGGTCAAATCCTTTAGAGAGGCACTCCTTGCTGGCTCAAAGGGCTCCCTGGTTAGGGAATCCAAAACCAGGTTTAAGTCCCAATGGGGAATCACTGATCTTTGTTGAGGCCGTAAGCGCTTGACCGCCCTCAGGAATCTACCCACATCAGCGTGGTCTCCTAGAGACTTGCCCCGAACCTTTCCCCTATAACAAGAAATTGCCGCTAGCTGAACTCGTAACGAGCTGTGAGCCAAACCTCTCTCGAAGCCTGCTTGTAGGAACTCTAACACCTCCGGAACTGAGGCTTCTAGGGGTTTCTTATGGAGATCCGTGCACCACGCCTCGAATATGTGCCAAACCCTGATATAGGAAAGGCAGGTCGAGCGTTTCTGGGCGTTCAGCAGGGTCGAAATTACCGAAGCCGAGTAACCCCGCTTCCCGAGCCGTGCCCTCTCAAGGGCCAAGCCGTAAGCAAGAATCGATGCACGTGGAGCATGAGTACTGGACCCTGCCGTAGCAAATCCTCTGTCGGTGAGCCTCCAAGGGCGATGCGCCGTTAGTCTCACCAGGTCTGCATACCATGGGCGGCGAGGCCAATCCGGAGCTATGAGGATTACCAGACCTGGGTAGGCCTCTATTCGTCTTAGAACCCTCCCTATGAGGGCCCAGGGCGGGAACACATACAGGAGACCTTCCGAAGGCCACTTCTGGACCAGGGCATCCAAGCCTTCTGACATCCTTTCCTTTCTTCAACTGAAGAACCGGCTTGCTTTGGATGTTTCGTAGCGCGCCATGAAGTCCATGATCGGCGCTCCCCAAAGGGCTACCACTTGGTCGAACATTTCCTGCGCTAGCTCCCATTCCCCGTGGTCTATCTTGTGTCTGCTGAGGTAATCGGCCGTCACATTTTCTGTTCCCGCCACGTGCTGAGCTGACAGGTCCAATAGGTGTGCTTCGGCCCACTGTAAGAGGCTGTCTGCCTCCTTCTCCAGCAGGGGGCTGCTCGTTCCCCCTTGGCGGTTGATGTAGGCCACCGTGGTGACATTGTCTGAGAGGACGCGGACTGCCCTTTTCCGAACTAAGGGCTCGAGAGCTCTGAGTGCCAGCGCCACTGCCCTCAGCTCTAGCCTGTTGACGGACCACCGGGCTTCCCTCGGGGTCCAGCTCCCTTGTGCGAACTGACCCTCGCAATGAGCACCCCAGCCTGCAAGGCTTGCATCCGTCGTCAGCTGTATCCATTGGGGTGGATCGAGAGGCATCCCGCAGCCTAGGTTCCTTGAGCACTCCCACCAGAGCAGAGTCCTCCTGATCTGAAGAGGACAGGGCAGCTGCATGGATAAGGTATGATGCTAAGGGGACCAACGTCGCAACAACACGCGTTGAAGAGGTCGCATATGTGCCTTGGCCCACGGCACTACTTCTATCGCTGCTGCCATGGTGCCCAACAGCTGAAGGTAATGCCAGGCGGTAGGGATCCGTCTTGAAATGAAGCGAGAGACCAGGCTCCTCAGATCTCGTAACCTCTGTTCCGACAGGAAGACCCTTCCCCTCCTTGTGTCGAACCTTGCTCCGAGGTAATCGATCTCCTGCGAGGGAATTAATTTGCTCTGACCGGTTGATGACCCAACCCAACTCCTCCAGGAATTCCACCACTCTGGCTGTAGCTGTACGACTCTGTGTCTCGGATTTTGCCCGAATCAGCCAATCGTCCAGGTATGGATGTACTAGAATCCCCTCCTTGCGAAGGGCCGCGGCTACCACTACCATTACCTTGGTGAATGTCCTGAGGGCTGTTGCTAGGCCAAAGGGAAGAGCCTGGAACTGAAAATGACCCCTCGGCACTGCAAATCTCAGGAACTGCTGATGAGATTTTCATACCGGAATATGTAAGTATGCTTCCGTCAAGTCTAGTGATGTCAGAAACTCCCCCTGTCTTACCGCTGCAATGACCGACCTCAGGGTTTCCATCTGAAAATGAGGAACCGAGAGGCAGCGATTGACTTGTTTTAAGTCCAGGATTGGACGGAAGGACCCTTCTTTCTTTGGAACCACAAAATAGATCGAGTATCAACCGGAACCGTATTGGTCTCTCGGGACGGGAGTCACCGCTCCCAATTCGATCAGCCTTGAAAGAGTGTCTTCTATTTCTGCTCTCTTTTCTGGAGAGCCGCAAGGAGACTGCATAAAGGCTGGGGGAACTTGCTTTGTGAATTCGAGAGCATAACCCTCTCTGATTACTTCCAGTACCCAACAATCCGATGTGACTCGGGCCCAGGCGGGAAGGAACTGCCTTAACCGACCCCCCACCAGAAGGCCTTTCTCCTGGGCCCCCGCAGTTTCATTGTGGCTTCCTAGGACCTGAGGATGAGGAGGAAGCTCCAAAACCTCTTCCAGCTCCTCGAAACCCTCAGAAGCCTTGTCCTCTAGGCGAGGGGCGACCCCTAGGAAAAAAATTCTGTCTGGTCGACCGGAACCTACAAAAGTCCCTCGGCTGGTTGCGAGCTGTAACTGAACGGTTTTGCTTAGGTCTATCCTCCGGGAGTCTACCTCCCTTAGACTCACCAAGGTCTTTCAGCAACTTTTCCAGGTCTTCATCAAACAGCAGCTTCCCCTTGAAGGGAAGGCGACTCAGACGAGCCTTGGAGGAGGGGTCCGCCGCCCAATTGCACAGCCACAGATATCTCCTGGCTGCTACCACCGAGGCCATATTTTTTGCTAGACTCCTAATAAGGTCGTACTGGCTATCTGCTAGAAAGGCGGAACCCGACTCTAACCGCGCAGCACTAGCCTGCGCGTTGGTAGAGGCGCCATCCGTTAGTTGAAGCTGTTGAGCCCACCTCAGGCAGGCTCTTGCTACCCACGCTCCTGACACTGAGGCCTGCAAGGCGAGGGCACTAACATCAACGGCTTGCTTCAGCAGAGAATCCAGCTTTCTATCCTGACTATCTTTAAGCGCTGCGCTGCCCTCGACTGGAATGGTCGTCTTCTTTGTCACCGCTGAAACCGCCGCGTCTACCCTTGGGGACTTCAGCAGATCCTTGTCAGTTTCCGGTAAAGGGTACAAGCGAGACATGGCCCTCACCCCTCTTAAGACTGGACTCCGGTTGATTCTACTCTTCCTGGATCATCTGGCGTACCACCCTGTGGACTGGAAAGACTTTGAGTCTTTCCAACGGCTTGAATCAAAGGATCCTCTAATGCTTCTTCCTCTGCAGGGATGTCTGATGCCATATTGAGCACCTTCAGGGATTCATTAATTAAGGCTGGGAGCTCCTCCCGACGAAATACTCTAACTATTCGGGAATGCTCTTCTTCTAGGATCTCCCCCTCCTCAAGCTCTTCCTCTTCCTCCCCCACTTCTCTGTCCGATCCCTCCTCATCCGGAGTGGCCGGAGATGTAGAAGTGAGAGGTTCTTCGCTCATTAGTCTAGAGCGCTTAGGAGGGGCTCCGGGGTCATGGGAGCTTGTCTTCCCTGGGCCGGGCCGGCTACTTTCTTTCAGCAGCGTCGGCTCCATGAGTCCCTGCTGACGCATACAATAAGCTTTGTGCAAAAGAAGGACAAATTCTGGAGAAAAATGCTCCCAGCCTCCCTCCGCTCCACTGGAAACAGGGGCAAGGGACTGGGAGGGTCCTGGTAAGGCAGAGGTAGAGGGCGGGGGAGTGGAGAAAGAATCCCTCCCCCTTCCCGGAGACCTTGAGACCCTTGGGAAGTCTGATCCATGGACAACTGAATTTCATGCTCCACAGAGGCTGCTTCCGCAGCACAACCCCGGCAGATCCCGGCTTCAGAATCCGCAATTCAGCCTGTTCCGCAGGACGGGCACCGTAATTTTCCCGTCATTCTTCCTCCTCTATTAATATTTATATAGGTTTTTTTTGTTTTGTTTTTTGAGTCCCCCTAGGGTAAGAAGGATCCAATGAAAAAACAAACCTGGCAATCAATGAAAAAGAAATGAAATTGAATGAAAATTAATGAAAAATAATTTCCCAACCACAGGGAGGAAGGAGGGGGGGGGGAATTGGGGGGCCCTGACCCCAAGGCTGGACCAGGACCCTGATCAAACTAAAAATAAATTAAAATCAATTAAAATAGATGGAACCAATTAGAATAAATACAGGTCTCTGCAATACTTGCGATTTCGCTGGTCGGATGCTCTGCGTGCCGCGCTCCTCACGCTGGGCCAGCTGAGTGCCGATAGGCTCCACGTGGTAGGCCTCAGCCACGTGGAGTCAGGTCATGCGGCCGGCGAACTTGTCCTCGCCGCCGTAGCTCGGATCCCCCCCGATTTTAGGGCAATTGCTTCGTCGTTCCGACGCCGCCTCTAGCGCTCAGCCTGGACAGCCGCTGTAAGCGCAAGGTGGCAGAGAAGCAGTTAGAGGAGCGTTTTTAGATCCCGTGCTCAGCCCCCAACCGGGGCTTCAGTGCGGTGTTGCCTCTAGCGCTCAGCTCGCCTCGGGGGCTTTGGCGCGAGGCAAATGGGAGCGGAGAGGAGGCCGGAGATCCGGATGCCGCGACCGCGGGGGAGGAGTGCCCCGAAGCACCCCGCTGCCAAGTAAGCCCTCTCCTTCCAAAGGACCCCGGAGAACCGAGAAGGAGGGGGGGGGGAAGAGGAGGGAGAGCAAGAAAAGGAAAGAAGCAACAGCGATTTACACAAAAAACACACGGGAGTAAGAAAAACTCCCTCAACTAAAGTAAAGGGAAATCAAAGAAATTAAAGAAAAGTAATAAAAAGGGTATCAAAAAAGAACTAAAGACCAGTAAGCTCCTGGCTTACGGTAACCCTCCAGCTGCTTGGAGGCTGAGAATACTGGTGCCTAAGGGTGGTGCCAGTGGTATTTATACCACACCATCGTCAAAACGATGATGGGCTCAGCCTCCAAGCTGCTGGAAGGGTTGCGCAACCCGAGAGTAAAGGGACTGGACTGGAGTTCTGCTAAGGAACTACTATTTAATGATAATCTGAAGCTCTACAGAGTTCTAGTGACCAACAATTAACAAAGCAACTTTGTGTGGTGAAAAGCTTTTCTGATAACATCGGGATGACTTTTGGCCTTGACAAGTGTGCTAAGACAATATTTTTCAGAGGAAAATTGAGAAAAAACAAACATCTCCCTTGCTGAGGGCTGTGACATCAAGGACCTTGAAGACAAAAGGTGTATAACATATCTCTGAATAGAGGAAGGAATGACACTCTAGCAGAAACTATTGAGAGAGAAGATCAGTAAAGATTACTACAGGAGATTAAAACTGTTATTGAAAATTGCATTAACATCACGGAATAAGATACAAGCCATCAATCAGCTGGCAATTCCTGTACTCTTATACAGCTTTGGGATTGTGAACTGGCCTTATAAAGATCTTGAAAAATTGGATGTGTGAACAAGAAAAATCCTTCATGCCCATGACGTAATTTACAAAAATCATTGTATGCCAAGATGCTAAGACTGTACATTCCTAGAGCTGAAGGAGGACTAGGACTTCTAGATATTTGATTACACTTACAGAGCTACTATCATAGGCTGCCAAGCCTGCCTGACAGCCTCATTGGATCCAAATAGGCAAAAAGTGTTGAAATATGAAAGTAAATGTCCAGAATGTCTGCATCATCAAGCTTGGACAAGAGTTCCAACGATTAGAAGGAATGAGTAAGAATCCACAGGCATGCACAGTAAAGGAAGTAACAATTCGCAACATAAGGGGGAAAAAAAACCACCTTCTTCAAAAAAATTAGATCAGCAGGCAAGGAAAAACAAGTGGCAAATGCACAAATACAGTGGAATTTACAGAGTATTACTCTAAGAACCTTTTGTCGATCAAGAATGGACACATGAATGGTTAAGGAGAGGTGAACTGAAACTGAAAGATAGTTGCAGTCCAGGACAGGGGATTATGGACGAGATGGTTTACAGTAAGCACTGGAAAAACTGGCAAAACAGACATATGCAGATTCTGTAAGAAAGAGCTGGAAACAGTGCTTCACCTTATGTGACGTTCTGATGGCGGAAAATTTCTATACAGAAAGGCACAACAAAACATGCCTCCTCCACTGAAAACTCTGTAAACACTACAACATCACAGTGCCTGAAAAGCACTAGGATCATGACTAAGAGAATAACAGAGAATGAAGATGTTATGATCACCTGGGACATTCCCATTCCGACAGAATGCCAGGAAACCTGACATTGTGGATAAAGAAGAAGAATACCAGAACAGCATTGTTAATAAACTGTTGGCACAGTGATTATTCTGTGAATCACGTGGAGAGGCAGAAGATCCTGAAGTACCAAGAAATGCAGTCAGAGACGAATAAAATGTGACAGAAAGATATAGAAATCTTTCCAGTTGTATTGGGAGCGATAGGCTTGATAAAGAAGAATTTCCAGGCACATCTTGATAAACTACCCATACCTGTTATAATTCACAAACTCCAGAAGGAAGCTCTCTTTGGCACGATGCAAGTATTCTGCAGAGCATTAGCAGTAGATTTGAGAGACTAAGGGGCTTGTTTACAAAGCCGCGGTCATGGTTTCCAATCGTTATCGGAGCCATGGCCCCACTGATTTGTAAACAAGCCCCTAAGATCATACTCCACATACTAAAGTGCAAGTCCCTGAGACATGAGATCGTGAGACTAGTAATGAAGTTCCTTCCTATACCATGCAGCTTAAACCTAAAGAGAGCCATATGTGAAGATGCAGAGCAGCACTCATTTCAGCAGCAGCAGCCAATTCAGTAGCACAAAATCCCAAGCGCTACATTTCAATTTTTAGGTGTTGTGGCAACCTGGCACCAAGGATTTGTCAAGCACCGATTTACATGACCATCATATGTTGGTCCAATAAAAGCAAAATTATCCTCCAGAAATTTGATTTTTTTTTTTTTTGCAGACTGTAATTGTGTGTCAGATTTAGCTTTCTGGTTTTCCCCATGATATATTTTGGCATAAATGACGTCCCACTGCTTTGTAGTAACACAGTAAAATGATGGCAGACAAAGACCAGTATGGTCCAACATCAAACATCAAGAACGGAACAAATGCGTGTGTGTGTCTGGGTTAAATATATAAACACAGAAAAGTTAAGTATATTTTTGAAACATGTTTCAAAAATAATTAGCTATGTTGTTTAACAATTACCAGTGAGTAGGCCCCTAAACCTTTGGAGGTTTTAAAGAAACATGGCGCCATATAATACAAAATGCAAAATAAACCTACACAAATCTGATAACCAATAAACCTAAAATTAAAAGCACCCAATTTTAAGTTAACAGATATATGTGTATATTTAAGAATTACAGTAATACCCCTTCTCTCCTTTTCATGAGAATTTTTCCCAAGTCATTCAGAGTAACAAAAAAAAAAGAGGCATAAACAATTGGTCAGTGCTCTATATTTTAAAAACAGGGAGAAGCGATCTTCTGGCAATTGATATACTTACAAAGTTCCTATACCTCTGTTAGCATGTGCCCGGTTGTATTTTGCTTAATGAACATATATGTATCTGGCAAAAAAAGACCAAGAACCAAAAAGCATACATTGCACAAACCTAAAGGGTAAGTGAGAATGGCTCTAACTATCCTACAAAACTATTACTAGATAATTCAGCTATTAAACAAAGGAACTGAGCGAGTAGAAACTTGAAGGATTCATGGTGCAGTTGGAAGATTATCAGGTTGCGTGGAAGCGAACCTGGGTCCACTGCACATGAGGGATCCTAAGAATTCAAGGATAAGTTAGGTCAGTAAATGCCCCGTCATTGCACATATAATTACAATACTGAAAATACTATCACTACTACTACTATTCTTAATTATTTGTACAGCACTACAAGGTGTACACAGCACTGTACATATAGACGTAAGACACAGTCCCTGTTCATCAGAGCTTACAATCTAATCAAGATGAAAAAACATCACAAAACTGTGGACTAGAGTATGACAAGATACAAATATGCAGTGGACAAGAGAATGAGGAGTATCAGGATCTAAAAGCAGCCTCAAAGAGATGGGTCTTCAGCCTGGACGAATATGGCCAGAGAGAGCCCAACGCACTGACTCAGGTAGTTTGTTCCAGGCATATGGAGCAGCAAGGTGGAATGAATAAAGTCTGAAGTTGGCAGTGGCAGAGAAGGGCACAGATAAAAGGGATCTGCAACAGGTGCATAGCTCCAGAGAGGAGTGTAGACTGAGATAAGAGAGGAAAGGTAGCAAGAAGCCACAGATTGAATGCACTTGTAGGTAAGTAGGAGAAGTTTGAATTGAAAATGGAAATAGATAGGGAGCCAGTGAAGTGATTTGAGAAGAGGGGTTACAGGAGCATAGCGACACTAACGTAAGAAAGCCGTGCAGCTGAGTTTTGAACAGATTGAAGGGGAGAAAGATAATTCAGAGTGAGACCAGTGACGAGCAGGTTACAATAGTCAAGATGGGAGGTGACTAGTGAGCGGATGAGAGTATTAGTAGTGTGTACAGAAAGGAAGGGACAAATTTTGCTAACATTATAGAGAAAGAAGTGACAGGTCTGTATATATGTTGGATGTGTGCAGAGAAAGTAGAGTCAAAGATGACCCCAAGGTTACAAGCTGAGGAAAAAGGGAGGAGTGTAGTGTTATCCACAGAAACAGAAAAGGGAAGGGGAGTGTTTAGGGAAAAAGATAAGGAGCTCAGTTTTGGCCATGTTCAGTTTCAGACGGCGGTGAAACATCCAAGCAGCAATGTTGGATAAGCAGGCAGAGATTGGGCCTGGATTCCTGGAGACTTCAGGCACAGAAAAGATAGATCTGAGAGTTGTCAGCATAAAGATAATACTGAAAACCATGAAACAAAACAAGTGCACCAAGGGACTAAGTAGAGTAAGAGAAAAGGAGAGGTCCCAAGACAGAAACCTGAAGTACACCAACAAAGTGGGATGACAGAAGAGGATCCACCAGAACATACACTAAAATTGTGACGTGAGAGATAAGAAAACCAGGATAGAACAGAGCCCCTAAATCCAAGCCAAGGCAAGGTTACGAGAAGGTGGTGATCAGTGTCAAAGGCAGCAAAAAGGTCAAGAAGGCAGAGAATCAAGTAGAGGACTTTGGATTTAGCGAGGAACAAGTCACTGGAGACTTTGGCAAGAGCCATTTCTGTGGAATGCAGAGAATATAAACCAGATTGCAGTGGATCCAGAAGAGCTTGAGAGTTAAGAAAGTCAAGACAGCGACAGTGAACCACTATTCAAGTAGTTTTGAAGCAAAGGGGAGGAGAAAGATAGATTGATAACTGGAAGGATTGGTAGGATCTGGTGAAGGCTTTTTGCAGAGAGATGTAACCACAGCATGCTTGAAAGCCACAGAACAGTTGCAGTAGAAAGCAATAGGTTAAGGATATGACAGATGGAAGGGATGATGGCAGAAGATATAGAGCTTAGTACATGGGTAGAGATGAGATCAGAGGAGCAGGTAGTCAGTTTGGAGGAGAGAAGATTTGCAGTTTCCTTCTCAGTGATTTCAGAAAAAGAAAAAAGGGTGACAGAAGGTGAGGGAAGGATTTTGGGACTAAAGAGGGGAAGATGAGGTGGAGGTGACCTTGCAGAGAATTCAACGCTAATCCTCAGGACTGTGTCATGGAAATAGTCAGCCAAGATCTGGGCAGACACTGAAGGAGGGATTGGGGGGAGGAGATACCTTGAAGAGAGCTGAGCGTAGCAAAGAGACAGCGAAGGTCAGAAGCAAGCCAGTTAAGTCAAAATAAAATAAAAATAAATAATGTGCACCCAGATGCTGGAACACCCTACCACCCAGCATCCGGGCAATCCCTGACCTAACCCAGTTTAGGAAGGCATTGAAGCACCACCTCTTCCTCAAATACTACCCAGAAGACAGCGCTCCAATAGCCCCCTCCCCCATCTAGCACAGCCACAGCTACATACCCCGCAAGCCATCCATGACTACGATTACTTTTGACACGACATAACGTGTCACCTAGATGTAAATAGTTACCCCAGTTTTATCCAAGTTGTAGTACCTGTTCTTTGTAAACACAGATCAGCTTGTTGCACTGTGCTAGTTATTGTTTCATGTAAACCGCACTGATGTTGAATAGCGCAGTATAAAAGGACATAGTACTCTTGCTTGGCAAGTGCTATGGCTGACTGGAAAGAGGTTAGCATGAATCTGAAATGCAGGTAGGCAGCAAGAGTATGTGATTTAAGCCAAAAGGTGCTCAGCTGAGCTAGCACAGGAACATAGGTAGCAGGTTGTCCATGATAGTCAGGGTTGAAGTACGGTACACCTCATTGGGTGTGGAATGGGAGAAGCAAGGGCATCCAGAGCAGAGGAGAGTATAGTGTTGAAGGAGGGTGCTGCCCCATCAATGGACTTAGACATAATGGAGGAAATACATGATAAGACAGCAGTAGAGAGAGCTGAAGGGTCAACAGTGTGAAGATTCCTTAACATGTTTATGAAGATCAGGAGAGACCAAGATGGGGGGGGGAGGAGAGGATGGTTAAGGATGAAGGTTAGCAGGTGATGCTCACAAGGGCAGAACTGGGGTGGAGGAGTTTAAGGGTCAGCAGTTGGAGGAGACGACAAGGTCAAGGCAGTGGCCATGCTTGTTAGTAGAAGTGGTAGAATACAGCTGGAGGTTGAATGAGGCGTTTAGCGAAAGGAGCTTTAAGGCATAAGGATAGGAAGGGTCGTCTACGTGAATGTTAAAATCCCCAAGGGAGGGGGAAGACTGAAAACACCATTAGATAGAAGAGCATCCCTAGCAGTTCTGCAGTAGAAGCCCCATGCCTCTCCAACTGCTTTCATAGAGAAGAAGTCTGAAGGAACTAAGATTTATGAGAACAGATACAGTGCAAAGAGCTTGTCAGCAGGTTTGAACAACCCAATCACATAACTTATTTATACTTGCAAGGCAACCCTGGAAAGCTCTACAAATCAGAGTAACCTATTAAAGAAAACATGCCTAGAAGTTAGATCATTTAGTGACAGTGCACACTATCTGCCACAGGACCCATAAGAATAAAATGAACCTAGCAGCAGATATCACGTGTTAACTGTTAGTAAATTCTCCTCCTCCCCCAATAGATAGTCAAAAGAAAAACAGTAAAAAGATGGCAACTTTATACGGCATGCTGCCAGCGAACTGAGTTGTTCGGTAGCAGCTAAGATGGCTGGGACTATGGATATGGGAACTAATGTGCCCAAGGATGACTAGCAAACAGAAGAATTGACATAAAATATCTGTGTTGCAAATGGGCAACAATCCTTATTAGACCGATTATTTAGATGTTCTCTGTAATCTACTCTGGGACCAGATACAGAAATATGTTCTTGCCCAAACCCCCTCCATATGTGGTAATTTAAAACATACACAGCATCTAAAAAAAAAAGGGGGCAGTAGCCCAGTAGTAAAACATGATAGTTCTCTCTTACCTCTGGTATGCGCGTTTGGCAAAAAACGTTCCTATTGGAAGATCAACTACAAACCTATTTCAAAACTGATATATGCAGCATGATATACAACAATGCTGCTTTCAAAAATAAAACCTAGCAAAGAGGTAAAAAATACAAGCCTTGGGATACAGCTGCAATTAAAAAAAAAACTGACATGTTTTGAGAAATAACTTTGACCTATCGGCCGCACCGGCTGACATGTGTCTAACGAAGTCTTTTTCTACCAAGGTCCCTGACTGAGGAGCAGGGGGCCTTAGTTAATCAATGTTAATTCTGGATGATGACTTGGATTATTAAGAAAAAAATATTTTATAAAAAGATGTATTTACTAGTTTTCTGAAAAGAAAAAGCAAAACATGTTTCTTTTAGAACAAGTACTAAGTGGGGGAGGGGACCCTGATAAAAAAAATCTTAGAATCGTCGGAAAGCCATTCACTGAAAGCAGCTGATTTTAGCAATCTTAACCTCTTTTGGGGGGGGCATGTAAATAAGGTGAAATCTCAACCCATGGTATGTGTCTTATTACGTTTCCGGAAGCGGCTTTTATGGCGTAAGGTCAGCCCACGATACCACCACACATACACACGCTCCCCGCCCTCTAAGCCAGGTAAACGAACACAAACGACCGGACTATCGGCAAACAGCAACCGACACAGGGCTACGACAAAGCCTCCTACTGGCACACACCGGGCCCTGAGCCGGCAGACTTTCCTCGTAAGGCGGAGAGCTGCAGACAGGGCGGCCAGCCGACCGGCAACTACCGTTAGGTTTCAAACAGCCGCGTGAACGGCGGGGAAGGGAAGGAAAGGGGGAGGGGCGGCGGGGTCTCTCACCTCCTCACTTTTCAGTACTTCCTTGAATTCGCGCTTGATCCGCTGCACTGCGATGTTTGCCATCTCTGACTGCCAGCCTCTGCGGCTCCTGCTCTCCGCCGGCGGCGCACTGCCACCCCGCTCTCGCTTGTCAGTCCCTCTACCGCCTGCCCTGCCCGTGCAGCTACCGCTCCACCTTGAGTTTCGCTCTTTCTACCTGGACCACAAACTCTACCACCCACCTTCACCTCTCTAAGGCCCTAACTCACTCACTCGTTCCCTCCGAATAATGGTTGGTCACCAACAGGAAACCCGACCAAAATGGCGACTGGGACGCGCCTGCGCACTCCGCGAAGAGACTTTGCCACAGGAAAGACTTGCCCACTTTGCATGCGCGCGTGAGTGAGCTGTCCCCTCAAAAGTCTGCAGAGAAGCTAAAGCACGTTACAAGTATACCTACGCCGCTCTTCTGTTTCGATCGCGCGTGCTGGTAGTTTTTTTAACTGGCTGAATTCTGGGTTCACTATTCTCTGTAGCCGCAATGCATATACTGTACATCTATTACTTTTTCCCTTTACCCACGCTCATTGCGGCTAAGTTATAGGTACTAAAACCAGGCAGTTTTCACTCCCCGCCCTCCCCCGTTTGTTGTGCACATAGCGTGACAGGACTGAAGCTCAGTCATAAGCTAGAGTTATGTTCAGTACAGACCCAATCTCTTTACTGGATTTTTTTAATACAAGCGTTTTGCCAAAGATAGCTTCCTTCTAGAGCTAATAAATAAAGGAAACCTTTCAAGGTCTGCTTGGTCACTCTTTTTGAGTGGTGTGCTAGACATTTTAGTTATTTACATCATTTGCAAATTTAGAGCCCCCTAATCCAAAAAGAAATGTGTTTGTTCAAAGCGACTCCTAGTAAAATAACATAGGTAAGAAAAGGCTAAACAAAATAACGATGTCACCCTGTTGAAAACAATATAATTCTCTTTTATCCACAGTAACAAAGATAAAGAATTCTACAGGTGTGGATTTGCAATAGATAATATAGTTGACTCTTTTATAGGTTCACTTAATTGTTAGATTAACAGTATCAATATCAGGATTGAACCCTCAGGAATATCCTAACAAAATTATCTCATAGAAAACATATTTTGTTTACACACATCTTTTTGTTTGACTCTATTTTGCCATAACAGACTAACTTCCCTTGGTCTCAATATATCCCTTTTGCTTTTTGTATAAAAGGTTTTGTGTCCATACACTCTAAAATGATCTCAGGGAATTTAAAAATTCAATCATTTCCCAAATCATTCCAACCAAGATTATTTTTTCTTTAAGAGCTGATAACTCCAGTCTGGCAGCCTCTCTGTTGCCATGGAGAAGAAAGGTCTTGTGAAAGGAGAGCATCACCTTGATGTTTATTTATTTAACATCTTTTATATACCGTTATTCTACAAGTCAAAACACTTTACAATGAAGTCAGTGTGTGCACAACATAATGTACAAGTATTTATTTAATAGGGTTCTTTATACCGCTTTATCACTTAAGTCAAATCAGTTTACATTGTAATTTAAACTTGGTAATGTACATTAAACAGGGACATTGATAACTTGGATTAACATAAGTAATAGGGTGCCATAATGGTTGAGGCAGTTTGAACAGGTTGGCTAGATTAACATATATACAATATGCCAGATAAGTAGGAATGAGTAGTTGAGTTATACAGTAGGTGTGGCAGGAAGTGATCTTGTAGTAGGACCTGTTCTCCAGGTGATGTTAAACCCTCTCATACGGAAGAGGTTTCTCCAGGGACAAGTGCCCATGAGGGAAGGGTTAGGGTGGCCATTATAGTTGGTAATTTGATCATTAGGCATGTAGATAGCTGGGTGGCTGATGGACGTGAGGATTGCCAGGTAACATGACTGCCTGGTGTGAAGGTAGCGGACCTCACACGCCACCTAGACAAAGTTTTAGATAGTGCTGGGGACCTGCTGTCTTGGTACATGTTGGTACCAATAACATAAGAAAGTGTGAGAGGGAGGTTCTGGAGGTAAATTTAGGCTTTTAGGTGGGAAGTTGAAATCCAGAACTTCCAGGGTAGCATTCTCTGAAATGCTTTCCGTTCCACACGCAGGACCTAAAAGCAGGACGAGCTCCAGCGTCTCAATGTGTGGATAAGATGATGGTGCAAAGAAGAGGATTTTAGATTTGCTAGGAACTGGGCAACATTTTGGGGAAGGGGGAGCTTTTCAGAAAGGATAGTCTCTACCTTTATCAGGATAGAACCAGGCTGCTGGCATTAACCTTTAAAAAGGAGAAAGAGCCGCTTTTAAACCAGATAATAGTGGAAAGCCCACAGTCGCTCAAGATACTAGCAAAAGAGGGAAGTTAGGACATCCCAATAGAGAGGTTCCAATAAAGATAAAAGTAGCCCAGATGCCTTTAAATACAGAACAGACAGAACTGAAAGATTCCAAATTACCCCTGTCAACTGATAACTAGATTAATATTAATAAAATACAACCTCTAAAATGCCTGTATGCGATGCTAGAATTCTACAAAATAAGGTGAAAGAGTTAGAATATATAGCACTAAATGAAAGGTTAGATATAATTGGCATCTCAGAGACCTGGTGGAAGGAGGACAACCAATGGGGCACTGTGATATCCGGATGCAAACTATATCACAATGATAGGGTAGATCAAATTGGTGGAGGGTTGTGCTCTATGCTATAGAAGGCATTGAGTCACACAGGATTAAAGTTTTGCAGGAAACAAAATACACTGTAGAATCTCTTTGGATAGACATTCCATGTAAAAAAGACAAGGCAATGGCAGTGGGAGTGTATTACCAACTGCCTGGCCAGAATGAACAAATGGATGATTAAATGCTAAAAGAAATCAAGGATGCTAACAAAAGTTACAGACCAGTAATATTCGGTGATTTAAATTACCCTGGTATTGACTGAGTCAATGTCACAGCAGGACATGCTAGGGAGATAAAGTTTCTAGATGAAATAAATGACTGCTTCTTGGAGCAGCTGGTTAGACCTAGTCTTTAGTGGAACACAGGATCTGGTGCAAGAGATAATGGCGTTGGGGCCACTTGGCAATAATGATCATAGCATGATCACATTTGATTTATTAAATGGATGGAAGACAGGAAGGAAATCCAGAGTACTACCTTTTAACTTTCAAAAGGGAAATTATAATACAGTCAGGAAAATAGTTAAAAAACAACTAAAAGGAGCAGCTGCAAAGGTTAAAGGTTTATATCAAGCATGGGCATTATTTAAAAATGCTATCTTGGAAGCGCAGACCAGATATATTCCACGCTTTAAGAAAAGTGGAGAGAAGGTCAAAAAACTGCCAGCATGGTTTAAAGGTGAGGTCAGAGAGGCTGTTGTAGCAAAAAAGCATCTTTCGAAAAATAGAAAAAGGAGCAAAATGACGAAAACTGGAAACAACATAAGCATTGGCAAGTTGGATGCATTGATAAGACAGCCAAAGACAGAATTTGAAAAAAGCTTTCCATGGAAGGAAAAACGCATAATAAATACTTTTTCAAGTACATTCATAGCAAAAAACCTGTGAGAGTCAGTTGGACCACTAGATGATAGAGGGGTAGAAGGGTCACTAAGGCCATAGCGGGGAGACTGAATGAATTCTCTACTTCGGTCTTTACTGAATAAGATGTAGGGAAGTTGCCCATGCCTGAAATTATATTTAAAGGTGATGTATCAGAACAATTTAAAAAAATATTGATAAACCAGGAAGATGTATTACAACTATTTAGTAAACTAAAGAGTAGCAAATCACCTGGACCAGATGGTATACATCCGAGGGTGTTGAATGAACTAAAATATGAGATTGCAGACTTACTATTAGTAATCTGTGAACTATCATTAAAATCCTCTGTAGTTCCTAAAGATTGGAGAATAGCCAATCTAACACTAATTTTTAAAAAAGGTTCCAAGAGTGATTTGAGTTCCAGGAGTGATCCAGTGAGCCTGACAACAGTTCCAATTAAAACCTTCATCCTACAAAAAAGCACATTAGGTGCTAAATCCCTACATTCATAGGGAGAAAAAGGATCTCAGAACCAATGAGCAAATCAGATCCATGTTTAAAATAGTAGCCTCAGACCTAGCTCCAATACATCAATGATCAAAAAGCTCCCTCTTTATCAGGCTTCTTCAATAGCAACAGTATAATTCGATACTTCAACCAAGCAAAACTTGTCAATAGTCTGCAATAATGGTAGTTAAACCGAAATGACCTTGTTCACACATCCTGCAGCATGCATATATTCATTATCAAGGATGCAGCTCAGTGACAACAATACTTATCTTTCATTCTCCCCTACGCCACTGTAGATGCCTATACAACATTTTGCTCAAGCTTCATCAGGGGGGCTAAATGTCTCCATAAAGCTTCTTCACCAGCAGATATAACACCCACTTGCTGCAGTTCCTACATGTGTCCCATGTTATCTACTCCTTCCTGGGTGTCTACTCTATTGCAGATTTTGGTATCAACCGCAAAGATGAAAACCTTACCTGTCAGCCCTTCAGCAATATCACAACAAAAATGTTAAAATGAATCAGACCAGGGACAGATCCTTGTGGCACACCACTGGTAACATCCTTCTCCTCAGAGTAAGCTCCATGTACCTGTACCCTTTGTCGCCTCACACTCAACCAATTTCTAACCCAGTCAGTCACTTTAGGAGCCATCCCTACAGTTCTCAATTTATTTATAAGTCGCTTGGGCAGAACAATGTCAAAGGCTTTAATGAAATCTAAGTACACCACATCTAGGGTTCTCCCTTGGTCCAGCTCTCTGGTCACCCAGTCAAAGAAATAAAACAGATCTGTCTGACAAGACCTACCTCTAGTAATCCCATTCTGCCTCAGATCCTGCAATCCATTGGACTCCAGAAACCTCACTATCCTTTGTTTAACTCACCACCGAGGTCAGATCAACTGGCCTATAGTTCTCAACCTTAATTCCACTTTTGTGTAAAGGGACCACATGTGCCTTTCTCCAGTCCTCTGAGACTAATCCCATCTCTAAAGAAGAATTGAAAAGGACAGACAATGGAGTCGCTAGAATTTCCTCAAGTTCCTTCAGTACTCTTGGATGTATACCCTCTGGCCCCATCGCTTTGTCTACTTTTAGTTTAGCTAGTTCCTCACGAATACAGTCTTCTGAAAATTGTTCAAGATCCCTGTTTCTTCTGTTCCTATTTATGGGTGTTTTCTGAGGTCCTGCTCCTGGCCCTTCATCTGTGAACACAGAACAAAAATATTTGTTAAGCATTCTGCTTTATCCTCATCAGCTCCTACATATTCCTCCCCTTCAGTCTGCCAATACCACTTTTGCATTTCCTCCTCTGGCTAACATATCTAAAGAATGTCTTGTCGTCGTCCCCCCCCCCCCTCCATTTTATTGCATTGGCTACATCTTCTTTTTGTATCTTTGTTTCCTGATAACTTTCCTAGCCTCTCCAAGTTCTTCCAAATATTAATGCTTGTCTTCCTCTTTCTGTGATCTTTGTATTTTATGAAGGACACCCTCTTTTTCTTCACCTTTTCAGCTACTTTTGAGAACCTTAGTGACCTAGTGGTTGGGACAAGTTACCGAGGCCAGGGGTTCAAATCCTGCTAAAGGACAGCAACCTTGGGCTGGAAGGACTGGGGTTTCTAATCCCACCAGTGCTCCTTGTGGCCTTGCGCAAGCCACTTAAACCTCCATTGCTTCAGGTACAAAAAGATTGTGAGCCCTTAGGGGACAATGGAAATATATGCTGTACCTGAATGTAATTGCCTTGAATGTGACAGCACTTGGGCAGTATATAAATGTCTAAAAATAAATCAATATTATTTATCTTTCTAACAAAAGGGTTTGTTGCCCTTAAAACATCCCCTTTCAGTTTTGACCATTGCTTTTCTACAGCCCCCAGCTGTTCCCATCCTGCTAACAACTCCTTGAAGTATTGTCTCATTTTAGCGGTTAGTTTTCCTAATGTCTAATACGCTCACTTTTAAATGGACTTTATCAGCCCTAGTCCTAATACTGAACCACAACATCTGGTGATCCCTGAATGCAAGATAATCTCCCACTATAAAATCAGAAGCATGTTCCCCATTAGTAAACACCAGGTCCAATATGGCCCCTTCACATGTGGGTTCTATTACCAGTTTGCCAGAATAGTTCTCCCTGTAGAACATCTAGGATCTCCTAGATGACACCACAGCAGGGATGTGCCAATCAATATCCAGCATATTAAAATCACCTATCAGTAACACTTCTTCCATGGCAATATTGCGTATGTCTTCTATTAAATCTCTTTCCACTTCTTCTCCCTGTGAAGAATATCTGTATATCGCATCAATGCAAATTGATTTCCCATTCCCTCTTTCTAGTTTAACAAACAGTGCCTCCTTTTAAGCCCTATAATTGTATAGCTTTAATATTATTTTTTTACATATAGTGCCACTCCTCCTCCCTTTCTTCCTACCCTGTCCTTCCTGAATAAAGTATAGCCTGGTATAATTATATCCCAGTCATGTCTTTGTAATTGCCACTAAATCCAAGTCAGCATCTTCCATTATAGCCTCAATATCTGGGATGTTATTTCCCATTTTACAGGCATTTATGAACATCACTTTCCAGATATTGTCCCTTTTATCCGTTTCTGTCAGAGGTATTTAATGTTTTACTTACCTGAGGGCTTTTACTTACCTAGAGACTTTCTTCACCCATCCCCAATGAATCTAGTTTAAAGCCCTATTCAGTAGGTTAGCCAGTCTGCTGAGGAAGACGCTTTGACCCTTGTTGGATAGGTGTATGCCATCTCTGCTCTGCAGCCCTTGGAAATTCATCCAATAGTCAAGAAAACCAAAATGCTCTCGATGACATCATCCATGGATGAGAGATTCTCTGCATGGCCTTTACCCTCAACAAGGAGGACTGAAGAGAACACCACCTGCATACCTATGTGCTTCATCATCTGTCCCAGAGCCATGAGGTCCGTCTCTGGTACATGTAGATGCAAGGCATCAGGACATATATAAAAGCACTTCCATATGTACATATGGTCAAATTTGCAATGCGAGCATCGTCCTGACTCCAAAGAGTATAAAGCATGGCACTAAAGGTGAAACTATCCAGTAGGAAAGAGTTTTTGTCTCTAGCTGAGGTGGAGCTGATGCTGCGAGAAGTCCTCAACAAGCACCACATCCTTTTTGGAAATGCAGGTGCCAACTATAGCACCCAGCAAAAAGAGCGTCTGTGGCATGCCATCTGCACAAAGCTGAATGCAATCTACCACAGCAACCGTGATGCTGAGGACTGCGAGCGGAAATGGAGGGCAATGAAATGCAGGGTGAAGACCAAGGCAGCTTTGCACAGTCCTGATGTGAGGCCACTACTGTAGTCTGAGCCAGAGGAATGGATACGGGGGCATGGTGGACTAAGAGACATTGACCAGCGTTGGGGATATGCATATCTCACAATCCTTGCAGCAAACAGGTGGGTAGCTCTCTCCTATAATGTAAAATATATGGTTCAGTCACCCAGGGACCTGTGGTGCAGGCACTGGTGGTGATAGACCTGCGGCACAAGCCACTGGCCAGCCATGACATTGGTCATCTTTGCACATGCATTACAGCCCACCCTTGGGGGCCATGACAACCAGTTCCCTGCTGTATGGCATCAACTGCATGTATCACAGCCACTGCATACAAATGTGTGTCGGCAGCCATCAAGGCTGCCTGCATCCCTCTACATGCATGTCATGAATATGTGCTGGCATTGTGGTGACAACTGGGAACCCCCCCCCCCCCCCAACATGATACATTTATGTTTGGTGAAGGGGCATGAGCAGGGGCATTTAAATACAGCAGGGTATGCAAGCAGAACAGTGGACTACTGCAGCAAGGGGAGCGAAGTGGAATGGTTTTATATATATATGTATATATATACGGCTGCCACCACCTTGCACATACGCATGCCCCATCCAACTGTGATTGGTGTTCTCGGGTCTGCTGTCAGCACACATGCATGTAATGAGGGCAGGATGGAGAGAAGATCTTGTGCTACATCGGGATGCTGGTGTTACAGTGTAGCTGGGAAAGGGATGTGGCAGCATTACACTTCTTCCCTTTCCCTAACACCATGTGGTGTCCTTACTGACCAATTCAGCCTCATTCCCTGGTACTCGTTTCTCAACAGTCAGACACTGTGACAGTAGTGTCATCTAGCACATCCATGCCCACCTCACAAAGGTCATGCACAGAGGTCTGTGATCGCTGTACCTGCACAGCCCCAGTGGCAGCGACATATGAGCAGGCAGCCTGATGTTTCCCACTCACAGGTGATGGTGCTGTTGGCAGCAAAATGCAATCCTCAAATGAAAGATAATGAAGGGGCTGCAGAGAAGGACAGCCAGGAGCTTCATCCTGACACATCTGAGACAGACATGAAGCAGAGCCAGAGGCAGGAGGAGTAGATAGGCCAGTAGAAACACAAATGCAGCCAGACCTGGAAGAAGAAGCTGAGGATGAGCACACAGAGAAGACAGTGCCGCATGAAGAGGTGCAGATCCCCATTGTCACCAATGACCCACCTGGAGAGCAGTCACCACTGGGTATACCTGAGGAAGGCTAGCAGCACAGCCA
Source organism: Ichthyophis bannanicus (assembly GCA_033557465.1). Taxonomy (NCBI): domain Eukaryota; kingdom Metazoa; phylum Chordata; class Amphibia; order Gymnophiona; family Ichthyophiidae; genus Ichthyophis; species Ichthyophis bannanicus. The sequence continues at coordinate 1,499,070,328 of CM066032.1, read as the reverse complement.
TTGCAGACACCCACTGAACCGCTGTGAGGCACACCTCCTACAGCAGAACGAAGACCACCTGGCAATGGAAAGGGAGCGAATCATCGTCTTTCACAACATTCTACAGGCGCTGTAGGAGAGGACAGATTGTAAGAGGACCTTGATAAATTGGGAGACTGGGCATCCAAATGGCAGATGAAATTTAATGTGGACAAGTGTAAAGTTATAGCTATTCGCAGGGCAGAATGACCCTCTTAGGGAAGAAGAACCCAAACTACAGTTACACAATGCAAGGTTCCATATTAGGAATCACTACCCAGGAAAAGGATCTGGGCATCATCGTGGATAATGCATTGAAACCCTCTGCCAGTGTGCAGAGACAGCCAAGAAAGCAAATAGAATGCTAGGAATCATAAGGAAACGATTGGAGAAAAAAAACCAAGGATAATATAATGTCTCTGTATCACTCCATGGTGTATCCATACCTTGAATATTGTGTGCAGTTCTGGTCGCCATATCTAAAACAGGATATAGCGGAATTAGAAAAGGTACAGGGAAGAGTGACTGAAATGCTAAAGGAGAAGGAAGTATATCCCTATGAGGAAAGGCCTAAAAGGTTAGGGCTCTTCAACAGGTCTATAAAAGAATGAATGGAGTGGAACAGGTAAGCATAAATCAATTTTTTTTTTTAGTCCTTCAAAAGGTAGAATGACTAGGGGACACACAATGAAGCTACAATGTAACATATCTAAGACTAATTGGAGGAAATACTTTTTCACTCAACGAGTAATCAAACTCTGGAATTCGTTATCAGAGGATGTAGTAAAAGTTGTTAGTGTAACTGGGTTTAAAAGAGGTTTGGTCAAGTTCCTGGAGGAAAAGCCCATAAATCATTATTAAAGAAGACCAGGGAAATTCACTACATACCCCTGGGACAAGCAGCATGGAATCTGTATATCTTTTGAGAACCTAACAGGTATTTGTGACCTGGATTGGCCACTGTTGGAAACAGGATAATGGGCTTAAGAACATAAGAAATGCCATACTGTGTCAGACCAAGGTCCATCAAGTCCAGTATCCTGTTTCCAACAGTGGCCAATCCAGGTCACAAGTATCTGTCAGGTACCCAAAGTCCACAACTTCCACAATGCTCATCCTGGGGTAAGCAATGGATTTCCCAGGTCCTCTTTAATAATGGTTTATGGACCTTTCCTCCAGGAACTTGTCCAAACCTTTTTTAAACCCAGCTACACTAACAGCTTTTACTACATCCTTTGGTAATGAATTCCAGAGTTTGATTATGCATTGAGTGAAAAAAATGTTTTCTCTTCTTAGTCTTAAATGGGTTACTTTGTAGCTTCATTGCATGTCCTCTAGTCTTTGATGGTGTAAACAACCGATCTATGTTAACCCATTCCACTCCATTCATTAATTTATAGACTTCCATCATATCTCCCCCTCAGCATTCTCTTTTCCAGGTTGAAGAGCCCTAACCTTTTACAACTTTCCTCAAAGGGATATACTTCCATCCCCTTTACCATTTTGGTGGCTCTTCTCTGTACCTTTTCTAATTCCACTATATCCTTTTTAAGATATGGCGACTATAATTGCACATAATATTCAAAGTGCAGTCGCCACTATAGAACGATACAGAGGCATTATAATATCCTTGGTTTTATTCTCCATTCCTTTCCTTATGATTCCTAGCATTCTATTTGATTTCTTGGCCACCGCTGCACATTGGGCGGAGGGGTTCAATATATTATCCACGATGATGCCTAAATCCTTTTCATGGGTGGTGGTTTCTAAGGTGATACCTTGCATTGTGTAATATGATGCTTGTCTTAGGGCACCCTTTACAACTGATCCTGCTGGGGGGCCTTTCCTGCCCTCTGCATGCAGTGCAGTGTTGGTACTGCTGCCTGTGATCACAGCATGTGTGCCTCTGTCACTTGTGGCACTGTGACCCATTCAGTGGTGGTGGCTATCTCACACACATTTGCTTGTCTTTGGCTGTGCTGTGTGGATGTCTTCATGGGCCTGGTCTGACACACATGGTGTGGGGGCAGCATGTGGTGCTCTCCTATTGCAGGACATGTGCACCTCAGATGCTGTGTGACATGATGCTGTGGATGTTACATTGCCACAGTGGTTTGTGGTGGGTTGTGAATACATGACCTTTGGATTCCCAAGTGCTATTTCCAGTGCGCTTGATGGACCCTTGGTCTGACCTAGTATGGCATATCTTATGGGGGGGGGGGGATATTCAGTGGTGGCAGCTAGCACTTGTAAAGTGGCTAGCTGTTGCTGCTGAAGTTTAACCCCAAATATTCAATGCCAAGACCATATCCGGCCACTGGCATTGAATATCCAGGTTGGCCGCAGAACCCAGAGTCTAACTGGGCAGCGGTGATATTGAGCCATTGCCCGGTTTCATTGCTAAAATAAGGCCAGCATTTGCTGTGCCTTACTTTAGCCACATGTTACTAACTGGGCAGTAATGATATTGAGCAGCTGCTCGGTTAGCGATAGGTGGTGCCCCTGAATGCCCCAGACACACCCCAATGCTAAGCGGTTAGCATCAAGGCATATAGCGATGGCACCTGCGGATATTCAGCGGCATTATCCAACTGGACTATATCCAGCTCAGCAGCTGGTCTGCAAACCCATTAAATGCCCCCCCCCCCCCATGCTCCTATGTTCTTAGGAATGAGAAAGAAGATTGTACCCTGCAAAGGCTTGATCACATCAGCCAGTCCTGGGATACCCTTGTCTCACATGTCGGTGTTCTGGTATTGCACCTCACCCAATTGGCAGAGATCCCTGTCAATGTGCCACCTGCCCCTGCTCCTTTTTAAAAAAAAGTTATTTATGCAATTTTAAATCTCTACACAAGAAAACTTGTTACAGAAAAGGAAGACTTATAATCAAAACCAGGAAGGAAAACTCCAACCCGCAATACCAAGAAAATTAAATTAAATACAAAAAAGTCTCATTCCACTAGTCCACCATTAATTAGGGGAAGCCAGACTTAATCAAATATAAACTTTCCAAGGAAATAGAATACGTACTGGTGCAATGCCTCCTACTATATAAGATCAAAGTTACCTCGGGATCCCATCAAGGATTCTCAGACGCCGAGAGAGAGCTAACATTTTTACTAACAACAAACTGAGTTAAATGAGAGGGAGCAAATAAGATATAATTCACACCCTGATATTTTATCAAACATTTCCATGGGTAGCGTAAAATTAATAGACCCCCCCCAGTTGCAGAACCTTAGGATGAAGCAGCAAAAATTGTTGCCTAAGCTTCTGGGTGGCCTTAGAAACATCTGGGAAAATACGAATAGGAGCTCCCATAAATAACTCATTCCTAGCTTTAAATTACATCTTCATCAGCCAATCTCGATCAGGTTCCAAAGCCAGCGTTAGCAAAAGTGTTGATCGCTGAAAAGCCTCGGGATTTGAGGTCTCTAGAAAGCTAGTCAGGTCTAAAGAGTCATAAGTAGATTTCTGAAGTGGTGAAGAAGAAGCAGGATCTTTCCGCTTTGCAGCAGGCAAATAGAAATCCCTAGCTAGGGGAGGAATCGACTGTTGGTATTTCAACACAGAAGTGAGATATGAATGAAAAGGTTCCTTAGGAAAAATAGTAGGCACCCTTGGAAAGTTTAATAAATGCAGATTCCTCTTCCCACTGAGTTTTCCAATGATTCCATCTTCAAATGTATATTAGATAAATCTTTAGTCACAGTACCTGACACAGTAACAGTTTCTTCCACTTTCATCTCTAATTGAGACACTCTCAGTGTCACTGCAGTTACCATTTGCTTCTATTGCTCCAAGACCTGTGCATAACCCGCAAACAAAGATTGAAAAGAAGCAAACTGGGAGAGAAAAGATGACTCCAAAGTCTGCAGGCCACCCCACAACGTTTCCAATGTGATGGTAGGCAACTTCTGCAACATGGGTTTCAACTCCAGAGCTTCCAAAGACAAACGCTGAGTAGTACTGCCTTGATCCCCAGCAGCAAGCTGTAGTGCACTCTCTGCTCCAGAAGCCATGGCCCCAAGCTCAACAGTGGGATCCGCGGCAGATGTAGAAGGCACCACGGCACACTCTCTATCTGTCAGCATCCCTGACCGATTCCCTAAACTGCAGGCAGAATCGACCAATGATGACTCAGTATTGGGGATAGGGGGCCACACTGGAGCTGATCTCACCTCCGGGCTTAAGGTGATATCAGGCTCAGAGAGATGAGAGGAACATCCTTCTGCTCCTGCCGCCTCCAGCAAGCCTTCCTGCACCGGAGTAACCCTCTCACCCACAGGATGGACAAACTCATTGAGCGACCCCTTAACCATAAGTGTGCTCCTCGAGAGTTCCAAAACCTTGGCTTTCTGTTTCTGAGGCATATTAATTCGCGGGTAATCAACCGTTCAAAACCAGAATGAGAGCCATCGGGAATGCAGTTAGTATGTGTCCGCCATCTTGGCCCCCCCTAGGTAACTTTTGCTCCTGCTCCTTTATCTGATGCCACCATACTAACACATACAGATAGCTAAGGCACAAGGCCCCAGACTTGTGGGACCCTTGAGCTATTACACAGCAGTATTCTGGGTACTCCTCCATGGGGCACAGGCTCCCCCCCACCGAGACTCCCCGACTTGCATTCTGCTAGTGCACAGGACACTGAGGGGTTGGGGGATGAGGAGGACAGCACGTCTGAGTCCACTGACAGCTCCTTGGATGCATCAACCATATCCACACAGTCTGTAGCTCTTCCTGAGGGTCAGGGCAGGAGGGGGCGTGAGGCAAGAGGGTGTGTCAATGGAAGAGGGAGGCAGGCAGTGTAGGTGTGTGGAGTTTAGTGATGTGTGTTGGCAGCAGATGACTGTAGTGGAGGGAGGCAGCACAGTGTGTGATGGCTGGTGATGTGTTGGGGATGGGAGCAGCTTTCGAACTAAGGCTAATGGATGGTGGGGCAGTTGTGCACAGGGCCATGGATGCTATATTATGGCATGTTGGGGGGGCCTAGATGGTGGGGGGGGGGGGATGTGGTGAGTTATTGGTGAGCGGTTGCGTGCTGTGTAGGGGTCAAGCAGACTGCTTTGGGGATAGGGGAGCGGGCTAGAGAGCAGACAAGGACACAGGCAGGAGAATGTCTGTACCTTTACTTGATTGCTCATCAATAAGCATATACCTTATGTGAAATGATTCTGGATCAGTCTGTTCCTTGCTCCCTCTCCCTGTCTGTATGGCTGGGCAGTGACATCTGTGCTGCTGTCTGTGCCTTCCTCTATATTGTCCTCCTCCAGTGCGTTCTTGGGACAGGGACAGGTGCCTCCTCATTCCAGCTTATGTAGCATGCAGCAGGCCATGAAGATCTTTTGCAGGTTACACAGCAGCTTGCCCCCTGACCTGTTCAGGTACTGAAAGTGGATTTTCAGCTGACTGAATATTCGTTCAATGATGGGAACAGTGGTCCTGTGGGCCTAGTTGTAATGCTCATCTGCCTCATTATGGGGGAAAATGATGGGGGTCATCAGCCAGCTTCTTAATGGGTAACCACAGTCACCTGCAGAAGGGAACATAGAGGGGAGGAGGGACAGGGGGAGGGTGTTGCTTAACACAGGTCACAGAGGGCACTGTCACTCTCTCTGCTGTAGCACATCTACATTGGCTTAACATCCACCCCATGGCCCTTGCTCCTCAGGCAGTACTCTGATGCATGCCTTTCACACCATTGTGACCCCATACTTTGGGCTCCCCTGTCAGGGCCCACACCTGTGCCATGTTATGGCATCCACCCCATGGCCTGTGCCCTCTGACTCTCTGCTTCCATCATTATCTGACCCTCTGTGGTGGGTGGCATACATATATCCCTCCTATCTATTGTTTATAACAGTGCACTGTGCAGTGAATCCAGCGTTCTTCCTCCCTACCCCAAAAAAACACCTGGTTTCCTTCTGTAAGGTACTGTCTGCAGAGTGTCCCTACTTAAACAGGCCTGCGCAGACACAATGCCATTCATGGCCAGCTCCTCTGCCAACACGATCCTTGATCCTGCAGGGCTCCTCCTTTGCTTGCGGCCAGAGTTTGAATTGTAGTCCAGGCCCTCACAGTTTGGCCCACCTTTGCTCAGGCCCCCCCACCCTGTCATTTCCAGCTCCACTGCCAACTTTCTAGCTCATATATGTCTCTCTGTGATGACTCCCCTCCTCCCCCCATGACAGTTCTGTCCTAAATAATGGCAGCACATATTAATATGGGCAGGAAGGGTTGTACTTACCGAGGAGCCAGCCACCAGTGAAAGAAAAGAGTCAGAAATGACCAAGGTTGAGAGACAAGGAGACGAGGATAACTGTCTCTTTTGGGGAAACTGCTAAGTACCTATGACCTAGATTGGCCACTGTTGGAAACAGGATACTGGGCTTGATGGACCTTGGTCTGACCCAATATGGCATTTCTTATGTTCTTATCTCCCCACTGCTGAAGTGCTCATGATGCCTTATTGCATCAGGATGTAGGCATCATGGCATGATCCTGGAAAATAGGGAAATAAATCAGTTATTTCACCCTCACCACTGCAGAACACCTGCATGTTCATGGAATGATATCACTTGCAATTCCTGTAGGTGGCTTCCCGTGCCTGTGGGGAGCACAGGGCCACATGTGTTAAATCTATGACTCCCAACATCATGGGAAAGCCTGTTACCCAGTGAAAGTCCAGTAGAGTCTGTTGGCGCTGCTGGGCCGTGCTCAGAAAGTTGATGTACTGGGGAAGAACTCTGTGAGGAACTGTGAGACACAGCAATATGGTCAACTGGCTGATGCCTGCCGTGGCAACCAGCATAGTCTGGAAGCTGCCAGTTGCCAGGTACAGCACTGCATAAGCTTTGTAGCACTATACAAATGATAAGTAATAGATGTAGTAGTGGTGACCTTTAGGTGCACAGGGATGGGATGGCCTCCCTGTGTACTGGCCTCCCTGTGTACTGTGCACAGGGAGATCTTGCTCTAGCTCCTGGCAAGGCATTGATAAGGCAGGCAAAGGGAGAATTTGAGAAGAAGCTTGCTGCGGAAGCACAAATGCATAATAAAGACTTTTTCAAGTACATTCGTAGCAAAAAACCTGTGAGAGAGTCAGTTGGTCCATTAGATGATAGAGGGGTTAAAGGGGCATTAAGATGCGACAAGGTGATAGTGGAGAGACTGAATGAATTCTTTGCTTCGGTTTTTACTGAGGAAGATGTAGAGATGTTACCCATGACTGAAGTGGTATTTAAAGGTACGGTAGAAATGAAGGAAATATCGATACATCGGGAAGATGTATTACAACAATTTGATAAACTGAAGAGTAGCAAATCACCTGGACCGGATGGTATACATCCAAGGTTGTTGAAAGAACTGAAATATGAGATTGCAGACCTGCTATTAGTAATCTGTGAACTATCATTAAAATAATCTGTATTACCTGAAGATTGGAGGATGGCCAACATAACGCCAATTTTTAAAAAGGGTTCCAGGGGTGATCCGGGAAACTACAGACCAGTGAGCCTGACGTCAGTACTGGGAAAAATGGTAGAAACCATCATAAAAAACAAAATTGCTGAACATGTAGATAGTGTCACACAGTGGCATAAAAATTATTATTATTAGATAGGAGAGTCCTTTTTAAGAACCAAGGAAACTTGGTCTAGTGGTTTTAAACTCCAATCCTTTAAAGCAAACAATTAAAGCAGAGTGGTAGGGATGAAAAAAGGCTTTTATTCCCTTTACGCATGGGGTCATAAATTGGTCACAACTGAAAATAATGTCCTTAACTTCAGGCACAAAAGGAAACACAAGGTTTAAGGAAAACTGTTAACTTCACAGTAGTAGTAGGGCACAAACATAGCTTCCAGTTTAAAGCAAATTTGTACAATTCTTCTGCTCAGCACATAATAGACATTCTGCAGCTACCACAAGCAGTTCATACGTCCTCCAAAGACTCTGTGCTATGGGAAATGCAGAGAGAGCAATCCATCTCCTCTGGGTCTGGCAACTGTTCCACCAGTTCCACTTGCATCGGCTCAGGAATTGGTATGTCTAATTCTGTGTTAACAGTCTCTGGAATATTGTATTCTGGAGCTTTGTATATTTCCCTTAATACTTTCCAGTGCCTCGGGCCTAGCCTGGAGTGCTGGCCACGTATCCCCTTAGTATTAACTGGGCTTTCTCTTCTTAGAGATTCCACACTTCCTTCACAAGAACTTTTACTTGGCAAAGGTTTCTTTGTAGGAATATAATTCTCATACCTTTTATTGCAGCAGCACGATGAGGAAAGGTTTTCTCCTTGGGCTGGCTTCCTCCCTTCAGAAGCTTTGTGCCAAGCTTTTCTCTGAAAGTTTGGTTCCTCTCTGACTCGTGGGAACAGCTCTTCGGGTAAATGCCTGCTCTTGCAACAGCCCAAATCCTGGCTTCCTTGCTCAGCCTGGCTTTTCCTTCCCAGCTGATTTCTACTTGCTTCTCACTTGCAATCAGTATAAGTCTTTCTCCTCTGCCCCGGTCCTCACTCTTTCTGTGTCTGTTTAGCTTGAGGCAGTGCTTCCTTATAAAGGACTCCTCTCCTTGAGGCTTGTGAAATGTTTTTCATGTGCTCCTGACCAGCTAGGCGTGGCCCTTCAGTCTCCCTGACTGCACTCTTGCCCCCTCTAGCTGGTCCCTGTGAATATTGCACTCTGTGCAAATCTTTTCCTTGCTGACAAACAGGTTCATTTCTCTCATCAGGGCTCTCAACAGCCCCCGCTGCATCACAATAGTCATGGCTTAATGGGAGACAGCCAACATGGCTTTAGACAAGGAAGATCTTGTTTTACTAATGTGTTATGTTTTTTGAAGATGTGAATAAACAGGTAGACATAAGAACATAAGACATGCCATACTGGGTCAGACCGAGGTCCATCAAGCCCAGTATCCTGTTTCCAACAGTGGCCACTCTAGGTCATACGTACCTAGCAATATCCCCAAAAGACACAGGTTCCACAATGCTTGTACTGGGTCAAGCATTGATATCCTGGGTCCCTTTTTAATAGTGGTTTATGGACCTTTCCTCCAGGAACTTGTCCAAACCTTTTTTAAACCCAGCTATACTAACAGCCCTTACTACATCCTCCGGTAACAGATTCCAGAGTTGGATTACACGTTGAGTGAAAAAATATTTTCTCTTATTTGTCTTAAATAGTTTACCCTGTAGCTTCATTACATGTCCCCTAGTCTTTCTATACTCTGATAGCGTAAACAATTGATCCACGTTTATCCATTCCACTCCATTCATTAATTTATAGACCTCTATCATATCTCCCCTCAGCCGTCTCTTCTCCAGGCTAAAGAGCCCTAACCTTCTTAGCCTCTCTTCATAGGAGTAGCCTTCCATCCCCTTCACCAATTTGGTGGCTCTTCTCTGTACTTTTTCTAATAACGCTATGTCCTTTTTAAGATACGGTGACCAGAATTGCACACAATATTCAAGGTGCGGTCGTACCATGGAGCGATACAGAGGCATTATAATATCCTCTGTTTTGTTCTCCATCCCTTTCCTTATCATACCTAGCATTCTATTTGCTTTCTTGGCCGCCGCTGCACACTGGGCGGAGTGTTTTAACATGTTATCCACGATGACTCCTAAATCTTTTTCCTGGGTGGTGGTTTCTAATGTGCAGCCTTGCATCGTGTAACTATAGTGTGGGTTGTTCTTTCCTAGGTGCATAACTTTGCACTTGTCCACATTAAATTTCATCTGCCATTTGGATGCCCAGTCTTCCAATTTATCCAGATCCTCCTGCAGTTTTCCACAATCCTCTTGGGTTTTAACAACTTTAAACAGTTTTGTGTCATCTGCAAATTTGATAACCTCACTAGTTATTCCCTTTTCCAGGTCATTTATGAATATGTCAAAAAGCAGCGGACCCAGTACAGATCCCTGGGGTACTCCACTATTCACCTTTTTCCATTGGGAATATTGGCCATTTAGCCGTACCCTCTGCTTTCTATCTTTTAACCAGTTCCCGATCCACAATAGTACACTCCCTCCTATCCCATGACTTTTTAGCTTCGCCAAAAGTCTCTGATGGGGGACTTTGTCAAAAGCTTTCTGAAAGTCCAGATACACTATATCAACCGACTCACCTTTGTCTACCTGTTTATGCACACCTTCAAAAAAACATATCAGATTAGTAAGACAAGATCTTCCTTGTCTAAAGCCATGTTGGCTGTCTCCCATTAGGCCATGACTATCTACATGCTGTGTAATTTTGTTCTTTATGATGGTTTCTACCATTTTCCCTGGTACTGACGTCAGGCTCACCGGTCTGTAATTTCCCGGGTCACCCCTGGAACCCTTTTTAAAGACAAAGGTGAGAGATGTAGCCCACTGGTTACTTCACTGACTGTGGAGGCAGAAGTCATGGGTTTGATCCCAACAGTGGTGTTATTTGATAGGGCTGTCTGAGGCATTTCCTTTGGGAGAGTTAGAATATATAGCACTAAATGAGAGGTTAGATATGATTGCAATCTCAGAGACATGGTAGAAGGAGGATAACCAGTGGGACACTATGATACCTGGATACAAACTATATCGTAATGATAGAACTGATCAAATTGGTGGAGGGGTTGTGCTCTATGTTAGAGAGGGCATTGAGTCAGAAAGGATTAAAGTTTTGCAGGAAACAAAATTTGCTGTAGAATCTCTATGGATTGAAATTCCATGTATGAAGGGGAAAGTGATGGCAGTGGGGGTGTACTATCAACTGCCTGGCCAGTATGGATGATGAAATGCTCAAAGAAATCAAGGAAGCTAACAAAAGTCAAAGCAGAGTAGTAATAATGGGTGATTTAAATTACCCCGGTAGCGTGTCACGGCAGGACATGCTAGGGAGATAAAGATTCTAGATGAAATAAATGACTGCTTCTTGGAGCAACTGGTTCATGAACTGACCAGAGGGGAAGCCATACTGGACCTAGTCCTTAGTGGAACACCAGATCTGGTGCAAGAAATAAGGGTGTTGGGACCACTTGGCAATAGCGATCATAGCATGATCGTGTTTGATTTAATTAGTGGAGGAGGGATAGTAAAGAAATCCACAGTACTACCTTTTAACTTTCGAAAGGGACACTATGATAAAATGAGGAATATAGCTAAGAAAAAACTAAAAGGAGCGGTTGCAAAGGTTAAAGACTTACATCAAGCTTGGGTGTTGTTTAAAAATACTATCCTGGAAGCCCAGACCAGCTGTATTCCACGCATTAAGAAAAGTGGAAGAAAGTCCAAAAAACTGCCAGCATGATTTAAAGGTGAGGTCAGAGAGGCTGTTGCTGCCAAAAAAGCATCTTTCAGGAAATGGAAAAAAGAGCCAAATGACGAAAACTGGAAACAGCACAAGCACTGGCAAGTTAAATGCAAAGCATTGATAAGGCAGGCAAAGCGAGAATTTGAGAAGGAACTTGCTACGGAAGCAAAAACACAAATTAAAGACTTTTTCAAGTACATTTGTAGCAAAAGGCCTGTGAGAGAGTCAATTGGACCATTAGATGATAGAGGGGTAAAAGAGGCAGTAAGAGGAGACAAGGCTATAGTAGAGAGACTGAATGAATTCTTTGCGTCAGTCTTTACTGAGGAAGATGTAGGGATGTTACCCAAGACTGAAGTGGTATTTAAAGGTGATACTGCAGAGGAATTGAGAGAAATATCGCTATACCGGGAAGATGTATTACAACTATTTGATAAACTGAATAGTAGCAAATCACCTGGACCGGATGGTATACATCCAAGTGTGTTGAAAGAACTGAAATATGAGATTGCAGACCTGCTATTAGTAATCTGTGAACTTTCATTAAAATCATCTGTAATATCTGAAGACTGGAGGATCGCCAATGTAACGCCAATTTTTAAAAAGGGTTCCAGGGGTGATCCGGGAAATTACAGACCGGTGAGCCTGACGTCAGTTCCGGGGAAAATGGTAGAAACCATCATAAAGAACAAAATTACACAGCATGTAGATAGTCATGGCCTAATGGGAGACAGCCAACATGCCTTTAGACAAGGAAGATCTTGTCTTACTAATCTGATATTTTTTTTGAAGGTGTGAATAAACAGGCAGACAAAGGTGAGTCGGTTGATATAGTGTATCTGGACTTTCAGAAAGCCTTTGACAGGGTCCCTCATCAGAGACATTTGGCAAAACTAAAAAGTCATGGGATAGGAGGCAGTGTACTATTGTGGATCGGGAACTGGTTAAAAGATAGAAAGCAGAGGGTAGGGCTAAATGGCCAATTTTCCCAATGGAAAAAGGTGAATAGTGGAGCACCCCAGGGATCTGTACTGGGTCCGCTACTTTTTGACATATTCATAAATGACCTGGAAAAGGGAATAACTAGTAAGTTTATCAAATTTGCAGACGACACAAAACTGTTTAAAGTTGTTAAAACTCAAGAGGACTGTGAAAAACTGCAGGAGGATCTGGATAAATTGGAAGACTGGGCATCCAAATGGCAGATGAAATTTAATGTGGACAAGTGCAATGTGTGATGAAGAAGCCCATACTGAACATATGGAAGTAGAAGAAAAGGGTGATTTTACCTTTAAACAAACTGACAGGCAGGCTGCACACACGTTTCAGCATTTGCAAAAGAGAGGCAAGCATAGGGAAACAGGAGCTAGGCTGACACACCCAAGCTCTGACGTAACTGCAAGCCTGGAACCTAATTACACACACCTGTTCAGGAAGGCAGACCCAAGGCTCAGGGAACAGGAATATAAACCCTGGCTAGGAGAAAGCAAGAGGGAAGGAGTTGGTGATTGGAGTCTCGCTGAGAGAGCCAGTAAAAGTGTTGATGAGAGTATTGACTGGAGAGGTGGTTGGAGAGACAGTTGGAGAAGAGCTGGGAGGAGACCTTTGAGGAAACCCAGCTGCCGTTCTGGAATTGAAGCAGACAGAGCAGAAGGAGAGAAGGGACAGACTGCTGTCAGAAACCTGCCTAGAGGGAGAGAGCAGAGAGACCTTCAGACCTCATTGCCAGATAAAAAGCTTCAAGAAGCTCACAGGTGGGAACCTAACACTAAACCCAGGAGTTTGCAAAGCTCAGTTTCGGACTGAGAACCAGAGCAGTGCTCCAGACAAGAACTCCAAACAGGGAATCAGAGAGCGTTTCCCTACAGCTGGAAAAAGATAGCTGAACAAAGCCAGAGAGGAATCTCCACAACCTCAGGTATTTCCAATCCTTACCATATAGAACTGTGCCCAAAGGAAGCACCAGAGGTCTTAGGGGGAAATTATCCTAAGCCGTATAATAACAGCTTAATGCCAAACTCCATAGTTCCAGAGTTTGAAGAGATGCAACAGGACTATAATGAGAGTGACTTAGCAGAAGTGCCTATGGACTGTACACTGTGTTTGGCAGATGATATAGAATCCCTTTACTAAAGGTGTATGAGGGAGCTGAGTGTGAGCAAAGGGAAAGAAGGTATTTTTCCTTGTGAGAAGAAGCTGTTATGTTTTCTATCTGTTACATGTGATATGCATTGCACGTTTTGTGAGCAAAGAGTGTGAAGCTCAATCAGTTTAAGTTCTGTAAATATCCTCGAGCAAACACCTGAAGAGTATCCTGATTTAATCTGCACTGAATCTTTTTGTTGGGGAATAAATTCTTGTCATTTTGCCTTACCACTGGTCTCACAACTATTTCCTTATCAGAGGGCAAAAGAACTACCACTCCCAGCAGGCATAGCGGGAGCAAAAAGGTTTTATCTCACCTTCTGCAAGGAGCATATAATGGCAACTCCAACCCTCTGAGCCCTAGGCAGAGGGCTGGGGCTTGACAAAAGTTATGCACCTAGGAATGAACAACCCACACTATGGTTATACAATGCAAGGTTCCACATTGGGAACCACCACCCAGGAAAAAGATGTAGGAGTCATCGTGGATAACATGTTAAAACCCTCCGCCCAATTGCTGCAGCCCAAATGCATGACCTTACATTTTTAACATTAAATCCCAGCTGCCAAATTCTAGACCATTCTTCAAGCTTAGCTAGATCCCTCCTCATGTTATCTACACCTTCCTGGGTGTCTACTCTATTGCAGATTTTGGTATCATCGCAAAAGAGGCAAACCTTACCCGACAGCCCTTCCGCTATATCACTAACAAAGATGTTAAAAAGAATCGGACAAAGGACAGATCCCTGGGGCACACCACTGGTTAACATCCTTCTCCTCAGAGTGAGCTCCATTTACTTGTACTCTTTGTCGCCTCCCACTCAACCAATTTCTAACCCAAGCAGTAACTTTAGGGTCCATCCATAGGGTGCTCAGTTTGTTTATAAGTCACCTGTGAGGAACAGTGTCAAAGGCTTTACTGAAATCTAAATACACCACATCTAGAGCTCTCCCTTGGTCCAACTCCCTGGTCACCCAGTCAAAGAAATCAATCAGATTTGTCTGACAAGACTGCCTCTGGTGAATCCATGCTGCCTCGGATCCTGTAATCTGCTGGACTCCAGAAACCTCACTATTTTCTCTTTCAGCAGCGTTTCCAATAATTTACTCACCACCGAAGTTAAACTAACCGGTCTGTAGTTTTCAACCACATCCTTACTTCCGCTTTTGTGTAAAGGAACCACATGAGCCTCTCTCCAGTCCTTTGGCACCACTCCCGACTTCAACGAGGCATTGAAAAGGTCAGTCAGTGGAGTTGCTAGAACGTCCCCAAGTTCCCTCAGTATTCTAGGGTGTATCCCATTCGGTCCCATCACTTTGTCTACTTTAAGTTGAGCTAGTTTCTCACGAACATAGTCTTCTGAAAATTGTTCAAGATGTCCCTCGCTTCTGTTCCTATTTGTGGGTGTTTTCTGAGGTCCTGCTCCTGGTTCTTCACATGTGAACACAGAACAAAAATATTTGTTAAGCAATTCCGCTTTATCCTTATCAGCTTCTACATATTCCTCCCCTGCACCCTTGAGTCTGACAATACCACTTTTGCCCTTCCTCTTCTCACTAATATATCTGAAAATTGTCTTATCCCCCCATTTTATTGCATTGACTATTTCCTCCTCCTTTTGAATCTTTGCCTTCTTGACTACTTTGCTAGCTTCTCTAAGTTTTTCCAAATACAGATGCCTGTCTTCCTCTCTCTGTGATCTCTTGTATTTCATGAAGGCCTCCCTCTTTTTCTTCACTTTTTCAGCTACTTCTTTCGAAAACCATAGCGGTCTCCTTTTCCTTTTACCTTTATTTACCATTTTAACAAGAAGGTTGGTTGCCCTTAAAATATCCCCTTTCAGTTTTGCCCACTGTTTTTCTATATCCCCAGCTGTTCCCATCCCACTAATGACTCCCTGAGGTATTGGCCCATCTTCGCAAAGTTAGTCTTCCTAAAGTCTAAGATCCTCACCTCTGAATGGATTCTAACAGCCCTAGTCCTAATACTGAACCACACCATCTGGTGATCACTGGATGCAAAATGATCTCCCACTACAACATCAGAAACACTTTCACTATTGGTAAGTACCAAGTTCAGTATGGCCCCTTCACGTGTGGGGTCTGTTACCAATTGCCTGACTAGTTCTCCCTGTAGAGAATCCAGGATCTCCTTACTTCTAGATGATACTGCAGCAGGAATGTGCCAATCAACATCTGGCATATTGAAATCTCCTATCAGTAGCACTTCCCCTTTCCTAGCAATGCTGCGTATGTCTTCAATTAACTCTCTGTCCACCTCTTCCTCTTGTGAGGGAGGTCTGTATATTACACCAATGCAAATAGATTTCTCTTTCCCTCTTTCTAGTTTAACCCACAATGCCTCCTCTCTTCCTTTTAAGCTCTGTAATTCCAAAGCTTTAATAGTAGTTTTTACATATAGTGCCACTCCTCCTCCCCTTCTTCCTACCCTGTCCTTTCAGAATAAAGTATAGCCAGGTATAGTTACATCCCAATCATGGTTTTCTGTGAACCATGTTTCTGTAACTGCCACTAAATCCAAGTCAGCCACTCCCACCAAAGCTTCAACATCAGGGATCTTATTTCCCATGCTACGGGCATTTATACACACTGCTTTCCATATGTTACCCCTGTTACCCATTTCCATAAAGGTATTTAATGTATCACCTACCTGGGGGCTTTCACTTACCTGGGGGCTTTCTTCACCCATCTCCAATGAATCTAGTTTAAAGCCCTCTTCAGTAGATTAGCCAGTCTACTACTGAAGACGCGTTGACCTTTCTTGGACAGATGGATGCCATCTCTGCTCTGCAACCCTTGGAACAGCATCCCATGGTCTAGGAAACCAAAACGCTCTCGATGACACCATCCACGCAGCCATGCATTCATCTCCAGGATGCGAGCCTCTCTGCCTTGGCCTTTACCCTCAACAGGAAGGATTTAACAGAACACCACCTGTGCACCTTACTGCTTCACCCTCTGTCCCAGAGCCATGAAGTCACTTTTGATACGTTCCAAGGTATACCTGGCAGTATCATTTATTCCAACATGGATTAGCAACATTGGGTAATAGTCAGTGGGCTTGATGAGTCTCGGCAAACTCTCCGTAACATCTTGGATTTTGGCACCAGGCAGACAGCATACCTCTCTGGACATCAAGTCTGGTCGGCAGATGGACGCCTCAGTACCCCTCAGAAGAGAGTCTCCAACCACCACTACCCTTTGTTTCCTTCTGGTCACTGATTCTGCAACTTTGGGGTACTTGAGCTCTGGTTCTTCCCTTTCCAGGGATGCTTTCACCTCCTCCACTTCCAGGGCTGCATAATGGTTCTTCAATTCAAGGGCTGGAGAAGTTGGATTGGTGATTTTGCAGGCCCTGGTGACTTATGTCCAACCATCGACATTCTGTTGGCACCCATCTTCTCCTGTGCTGGAGAGCTTGGTTGCTGCAAGAAGCATCTCATCAATGTACTTCTCACTGTCTTGAATGCTCCTCAGCCTCGCCACCTCCTCTCTGAGTTCCTCCACTTGTTTCCTCAGAGCATCAGCATGCAGGCACCCTGCAAATGGAACCGGTCCTTCAACTGGCATTAGGACCTCTATCTGGACCGAGGCAGAAGCTGTAATGGGGGCAACAGCTTTAGAAATACAATTTTTCCCAGCCATTGTTCTGTTCGTGGAGCTTAGGTATCTGTTAAAGCAAAATAGAGAGATCTACCAAGTACCAGCCGGTTTCCCAGCTGCCCTTTCAGAGAAAAAGCAGTTAAATCTCTTTAATTATATTCAAAATGTGCTGGTCTAATTCTCTGTGATTTGTTAAATGGGGAGGTGCTCTATAAAGCAGGACTGCTCACTAGGGGTGGGTGGGAGTCGGGGTGGGTAGGGAGGGAACTAACACCTGATTAGGTGTTAGCAGTTTCCAAAACTGAGGAGGTTACTAGAGTTCAACAACCTACTGTGCTCAAGGAAAGTTCCACTAGAGCACCAAAAAGAAAGTAACCTTGCTTTAAAAATATACAAAAAACCCTTTTACTACATCCTCCGGTAACAAATTCCAGAGTTTGATTAAACATTGAGTGAAAAAATATTTTCTCTTATTTGTCTTGAATAGTTTACCCTGTAGCTTCATTGCATGTCCCAAAGTCTTTCTATATTCTGATGATGTAAATAATCTATCTACATTTACCCGTTCCACTCCGTTCATTAATTTATAGACTTCTATCATATCTCCCCTCAGCCGTCTCTTTTCCAGGTTAAAGAGCCCTAACCTTTTTAGCCTTTCTTCATAGTGGTATCCTTCCATCCCCTTTACCATTTTGGTGGCTCTTCTCTGAACCTTTTATAATAATGCTATATCCTTTTTAAGATACGGCGACTAGAATTGCACACCATATTCAAGGTACGGTCGCACCATGGAACGATACAGAGGCATTATAATATCCTTTGTTTTATTTTCCATTCCTTTCCTTATGATATCTAGCATTCTATTTGCTCTCTTGGCTGCCGCTGCACACTGGGCGGAGGGTTTTAACATGTTACCCACAATGACGCCTAAATCTTTTTCCTGGGTGGTGATTCCTAATGTGGAACCTTGCATCGTGTAACCATAGTTTTGAGTTATTCTTCCCTAGGTGCATAACTTTGCACTTGTCCACATTAAATTTCATCTGCCATTTTGATGCCCAATCTTCCAATTTATCAAGATCCTCTTGCAATTTTCCACAATCCTCATTGGGAAAATTGGCCATTTAGCCCTATCCTCTGCTTTCTATCTTGTAACCAGTTCCTGATCCACAATAGTACACTGCCTCCTATCCCATGACTCTTTAGTTTTGCCAAAAATCGCTGATGAGGGACCTTGTCAAAGGCTTTATGAAAGTCCAGATACACTATATCAACCGACTCACCTTTGTCTACCTGTTTATTCACACCTTCAAAAAAAACAGATTAGTAAGACAAGATCTTCCTTGTCTAAAGCCATGTTGGCTGTCTCCCATTAAGCCATGACTATCTACATGTTCAGCAATCTTGTTCTTTATGATGGTTTCTACCATTTTCCCCGGTACTGACGTCAGGCTCACCGGTCTGTAATTTCCCGGATCACCCCTGGAACCCTTTTTAAAAACTGGCGTTACGTTGGCGATCCTCCAATCTTCAGGTATTACAGATGATTTTAATGATAGTTCACAGATTACTAATAGCAGGTCTGCAATCTCATATTTCAGTTCTTTCAACACCCTTGGATGTATACCATCCGGTTCAGGTGATTTGCTACTCTTCAGTTTATCAAATAGTTGTAATACATCTTCCCGATGTATCGATATTTCCTTCAATTCTTCTGCACACTAAAATACCACGTCAGTCATAGGTAACATTCCTACATCTTCCTCAGTAAAGACCGAAGCAAAGAATTCATTCAGTCTCTCCGCTATCGCCTTGTCGCCTCTTAGTGCCCCTTTAACCCCTCTATCATCTAATAGAGCAGCTGACTCTCTCACTTTTTTTTTGCTACGAATGTACTTGAAAAAGTCTTTATTACGCGTTTTTGCTTCCGCAGCAAGCTTCTTCTCAAATTCTCCCTTTGCCTGCCTTATCAATGCCCTGCATTTAACTTGCCAGTGCTTGTGCTGTTTCCAGTTTTCGTCATTTGGCTCTTTTTTCCATTTCCTGAAAGATGCTTTTTTGGCAAGAACAGCCTCTCTGACCTCACCTTTAAATCATGCTGGCAGTTTTTTGGACTTCCTTCCACTTTTCTTAAAGCATGGAATACAGCTGGTCTGGGCTTCCAAGATAGTATTTTTAAAGAACGCCCAAGCTTGATGTAAGTCTTTAACCTTTGCAACTGCATACTTTCCCCCTACCTCTTTAATTTACAGTATATGCAGAACAAATCATCAGAGAAGCAGGACTGTATGAAGACAACAGAGGTATGAAGATTGGTGGAAGACTCATCAACAACCTTCGCTATGCTGATGATACCACATTACTGGCTGAAAGTGAAGACGATTTGAAACATTTGCTTCTGAAGATCAAGGAATATAGTCTTAAAATGGGTCTGTACCTTAATGTTAAGAAGGCAAAGATCCCGACAACTGGCAAAATGAATAAGTTCATCGTTGATGGAGAAGAAATTGAAATAGTTGACAACTTTAACCTACTTGAATCAACTATCAATAAAGAAGCAACAAGCAATCAAGAAATCCAATGACACATTGCTCTTGGCAGAATGGCTAAGAAGGACCTAGACAAGATTCTCAAGACTAGAGATGTCTCTCTCCATACAAAGATTCGACTTGTTCAAGCCATGGCATTTTCAATAACATCATATGGATGTGAAATTTGGGCAGTGAAAAAGATAGACAGGAAAAAAATTGATGCCTTTGAATTATGGTGCTGGCGACGAATACTGTGTATACCATGGACTGCCCGAAGAACAAACCAGTCAGTACTAGAGGAGATCAAACCTAAGTTTTCTTTAGAAGCTCAGATGACAAGACTTCAACTTTCATACTTTGGACACATCATGTGAAGAGAGAGATCATTAGAGAAAGACATCATGCTTGGCAAGGTAGAAGGTCAACGCAAAAAAGGAAGGGCAGCCATGAGATGGATCGATACAATAACAGCAGCTATGGGTGCCAGTCTGTCAACAATGAGCCGCCTGACTGAAGGCCGAACACAGTTTAGGACAACTATTGTGACATAGTGGGTCCTTCTAGCCCGTGTAATGAAGCAAAAAAGCCAGGAACAAAAGTAGAGCTGAGCTGTAAACAGAAGCACATGGCTCCTGGTTACCGTGGGAACCAAGCAGAAAGGCAAGAGAAACGCCGGTGCTATCATTCAAGGGGTGAATCACAAGGTAATGCAGGACACCTGCTAGGGGGTGGAGTTGAGCACGGCCCCAGAATTCACCCTATTAAAGAAGGTTCAGGTGAGTTAAGTAAGTGGAGTAAGGTAGGCAGAGAAGGAGGTAATGAAGAGTTGGCTGAAGAAGCAGGAAGTGAGGCATATGAGCTGGAGAGAGAAGCTATTGAGAGCTACACTGAAGACAGCTATGCCCAGAGTAAGCCAGAGTCTCTATGGAAAGGAGAGACAGATTCCTTCTTGAGGAGAAAGAAAGAAACCCCGAGGACAGGATATAACAAGGGCAAAGGAGATTGTCTGCAAAATCCTGGGGAGCACGGGAGAGACAGAAAGCCTAGGAGGCAAGTGAAATGCTATGAGCAGGGCTTAGGTTGGGAACCTACAGCTATTCAAAAGCACCAGAGAAAACCTCCACCAGTAAGGCTGAAAGGTGAGCCAAAAGGTTTGAATATACTTAATTACAGTGACTGTTTGTACCCAGAAGGGTGGTGCTGGGAAAAGAATACTGAGCCTAATAATCTGTGTGAAAGCTAGTATTTGACCCAAACATATCGTGTAAAGCCTGGAGCAGTAAGAAAGGGCGTGGCACCAGCAGTGCCGGTTCAAACATTTCCTTATGAGCAGGAGGAATTGATGGAATGTGAACCAGAGTGTATTGATACTGGAGAAGATATAGATATAATGGACTGTACATTATCTCTGGCCAATGGAATAGTTTCATGACGGTGAAAGCCTGCTTGAAAAGAGAGTACAGCACAGATAGCACGTGGAAATAGAGAGCTGTGAGGAAACAGCGTGGTTTTGTTTGAATGTTTGTTTTCACCTTGGTTAATGCTGAAGAAAGCCTTTTTCTGTTAAGGAACTTTTGTTTGTTCAAATACCAGTAAATACCTGGGTTGTGTCTTCTGTTCATGGTAAAATCCACCCCGGGAGGGGAAATAAAATCCTTTGGTTGCTTAACCACTTTTTCCACAACTGCTCCTTATTGATTGAGTGAAAAGACTACATTTCCCAAGGGGCATTGCTCCAGGATCTGTGAAATAGCTTTTTCAATAGGGAAAAACCCACTCCCTTAACCTCTATTCGGGGGTTTAAGGAGAGCTGGTGACACTATCCAGAGGGTCGTCATGAGTGAACACCAACTTGACGGCACTTAACAACAACAACAGATTACAGTTCATCCAAAACTCTGCAGTTAGACTTCTCCAGATTTGATCACATCATCCCATTATTGCTCATACACCATTGGCTGCCTGTACAATTCAGGACACAGTATAAAATTTTATTATTGGTTCACAAGGCACTATATACTGGTGTTCCCTCCTACCTTTTTTCTCTGACTATCCTCCACACTCCCCATAGGGCCTTTTGTTGTATCCATTCCAACCATCTCTTCCTTCCATTTGTTACTCAAGCCAGGTTCGAGTCCACAAGACACTGTGTTTTATTTTCTAGCTCCCCACCTATGGAACAATCTCATTCCAGCTATCCGCTTAGAATCCTCTTACACTAAATTCAAAACAGCTTTTAAAACACACTTATTCCAACAGGTTTTTTCTCTTCCCCCATAGAATTGGCAGATGCCCTGGGCTATATGAATGTTTACAGTTTTTTTTGTTTTGTTTTGATTTTTTTTGTGCATCTGTGTATCTTTGTCAATGATTGTTCTTTCCTTTTAGACCATGGAGTTCTTTTCCTGACTTTTTATGTCTATTTTATATTGTAAACAGCTTTGATGTCCCGAAAGGCGGTATATCAACTTTTAATTAAACTTTAATTTAAACTTTCTCTAAGATGCACATCATTGTGGAGTGGAGGAGTGACCTAGTGGTTGGGGCAAGGTACTTCAGGCCAGAAGGTCAGGGGTTCAAATCCCACTAGAGGACAGCAACCTTGGGCCGGAAGGACTGGGGTTTCTAGTCCCACAGGTGCTCCTTGTGGTCTTGGGCAAGCCACTTAACCCTCCATAGCCCATGTTCCCTGTAAAATAGTTATCTCCAAGTTATAATGCCCTGTTCAATGTAATTTCAGTTTGTTCAATGTAAACTGCACTGATGCAGAATAGCATAGTATATAAGAGAATGTAAATAAATAAATTCTTAGTTGAAATTGTGGCTACAGCCAGAATTGTTTAGATGTTTAGTACAGACAGTAATACTTCCATATTTGGATTATTGGAACTTAAGTTATTTAGGTTTACCAGTGAAATATATTAAAGCATTGCAAATTGTGCAAAATGCAGTTGTTCGCCTTATATACGACTTGCATAAATTTGACCATATTTCTGCATGTCTTCGATATCTGCATTGTTTTTTGGTTAAATAGTGGAGTCAGTTTAAGTGTGTCTATTAGTAAATCAGTTCTATTAGTAAATCAGTTTGTATGGCAAAACTTAGAGAGTGAGTTAGTTGATCCGTTGAGTAAATATTCCTCCATAAGAAATCTGCAGTCAAATGTGTATGAATTACATATGCCTTCATTGAATAAAGGCCACCTGGCTGTAACATATAATAGAGCGTTCTCAATAATTCCCACAAATTTATTAACTGCTTACTACTATCCCTGCAGTTAGAACAGAATGTGTTACATTTTCACAAACAGTTACAGGCATATTTATTTACAAAAAGGAATTAGACAAAGTTTGTCTGGGAATATTAGAGGACCAGTGAGGAGGGGATAGGACATGTTGTATAGAACCCAGAATAATATGTTGCAGATATAGGCTTCAAGAGAACACATGTATGTAAGCTTATAATGTAGATGTTTTATTATATTTTAATGTTGTATGGATGTTTTTAATGTAAACTGCATTGATGTTTTTCTGTTTTGTGGTATAAGAACATAAAATGAAAAAAAAAAGAGTTATCCAAATTCCATGAGTGATGATGTCTAGCAGCAAGCCCAAGAAAACCACTTCATGTGGGACTTCCATGGCTGGTCAAATCATGAGGCATGACTAAGCGGTAGCCTAGGCAGCAGCTTCTGAGGTGCAGCAAAGAGCTGTAACATTCAAAGCAAAACAGATCCTGAGAACCACACAAACTCAAAAAGCCATCAGCACATTTTTTTACCTACAGGGAGAACAGACAGACACATACATACAAAGCAAAGCTTAGTATTTAAAAGGATAATGTCAAATTGAGCATTCTTACAGGATTATTATGGGAGGGGTAGTGCTGGGATGATCATGATTTTTTAGTTTAATTATAAAAATCTCAGGGGGATGAGCCTAAGGTTGAAGGTTCACCCTTGCACCAGCCTTGGTGACTTTGAAGAACTAAGGCATGGGTACTTGCTGGAGTTGTAGTACTTGTGCCTAAAATAACACTTTAAAGCAAAAAAATAAAAAAAGATGTAAAAAATCTCTCAGACAGCAGAGCATCTCTGTTGCAAGCAGAGAAAAGTGCTGCTGTCCGTCTTTTGAAGTTAAGAACATAAGATATGCCATACTGGGTCAGACCAAGGGTCCATCAAGCTCAGTGTCCTGTTTCTATCAGTAGCCCATCTAGGTCACAAGTATCTATCAGGTTCCCAAAAAGGTACACAGATTATATGCTGCTTATCCCAGTGGTAAGCAGTAGATTTCCCTGGTCCTCCTATGGACTTCTCCAGGAACTTGTCCAAACCTCTTCTAAACCCAGCTACACTAACAGCTTTTACTACGTCCTCTGTTAGCAAATTCCAAAGTTTGATTATGCATTGAGTGAAATAGTATTTTCTCTGATTAGTCTTAAATGTGCCACGTTGTAGCTTCATTGTGTGTCCCCTAGTCTTTCTACTTTTTGAAGGAGTAAATATCAGATCTATGTTTACCCATTCCACTCCATTATTTTATGGACCTCTATCATATCTCCTGTCAGCTTCACTCATTATTCCCATCTCCAGATCATTTATGAATATGTTAAAAAGCATATCTCCCCTCATTCATCTTTTTTCCAAGTCGAAGAGCCCTATCCTTTTAAGCCTTTCCTCATAGGAGTATCCTTCCATCCCTTTACCATTTTGATGGCTCTTCTTTGTACCTTTTCTAATTCCGCTATATTCTTCATAAGATATAGTGATCAGAATTGCACACAATATTCAAGATGTGGTCACACCATGGAACAAGGCATTATAATATTTTATTCTCCATTCCTTTCCTTATGATTCCTAGCATTCTATTTGCTTTCTTGGCTGCCACTGCACACCAGGCAGAGGGTTTCAATATTATTATCCACAAAGATGCCTAGATCCTTTTCCTGGATGGTGATTCCTAATGTGGAACCTTGTATCGTGTAACTGTAGTTTGGGTTGTTCTTCCCTTAATGCATAACTTTGCATTTGTCCACATTAAATTTCATCCCATTTGCATGCCCAGTCTCCTAATTTCTCAAGGTCCTCTTGGAATTTTTCACAATCCTCTTGTGTTTTAACAACGTTGTGATCAAATGTGAAAATGACACAAAATTATTCATCACTTGTTGTTCCCATTTCCAGGTCATTTATGAATATGTTAAAAAGTAGCAGGTCCAGCACAGATCCCTGTGGTACTCCACTTTCTCCATTGTCTGCAATCAAGAAGTTGGCATTGGGTCATCAGAGGGGGCAGAAGCAAACAGCCCCATGGTACCCAAGTTGTAAGGTAAGCGCTGCGGGGCTATTTGTGGCCATTACCATTTTATTTAATTTAGCTGTATTTATATCCTGCTTTTCACCGGGTCAAAGCGGTCAATTGGGAGATACATTTAACACGAGGGGATATGACACACATACACTAATACTTACAGGGAACATGGGCAATGGAGGGTTAAGTGGCTTGCCCAAGACCACAAGAAGTGCCTATAGGACTAGAAATCCCAGTCCCTCCGGCCTGAGATTGCTGTCCCCAGGTGGGACTTGAACCCCCAGCCCTCTGGCCTGAAGTACCTTGTCCTAACCACTAGGCCACTCCTCCCGCTGCAGGTACTAGAGAAAGGCAGTAACGACATTGGAAATGTGCACTGCAGAGGGGGTGGGGTGCAAGGGATGAGGGTTTCCTAGGGCCCCTCATCTCCTTGCACCAGCCCTGTTTTCAGTGGGTATCTTTTAGTCCCCCATGCCAAATCCTAAAAAAAAAAAAAAAAAAGTACAAAAAACAATCCTTGCTGCTGGTGTCTATCTCACTGTGTTTACACAGAACCCAAAAATGTCAATTCCAGAATGGTAATCATGCAAAAAAAAAAAAGCCACACTATTACCTGTCAAAAATACATCAGGCAAGCATAAAATGGGAAGGAGAATAGAGCCTCAGAAACAAGCGAGGTAGAGGCAACACAGGAACATAAGAACCATGCCCAATCCTCATAAACATCAATGGCTCTAAAAAACTCTACCCATATTTTATAACCAATTTATACAATGTAATTGTTCAAATATTCAAATAATCCAATTGCTCAGAATATTCAATAAATCTTCCAAATCTTCAAATTGTTCAATGTCTCAAAATGAAATGAGTGTATATAATACCCTGCTGTCGCTCAGAGCACTGTCGCTCAAAACGTCAAAGAATGGTGTATACACAGAAAAGCACTTATCTTAAACAATTGCCACTAAACAATTCATTTTCAGTGGATTGAATTTGCGTTTGTTTAGGGATGTACCCACTGCTGCGTGTAGGTCACCCCTATTTGTTGAGATATAAGAGAGTTATGTTTATTTTCATTTTATCCTGTTGCTTTAAAGGGATCCACTGTGTCTGTCCCTTGCCATTTTGAATTCTGTCACTGTGTTTGCCCCCACCACTTCCATCAGGAGGGCATTCCAAGCATCCACCACCCTTTCAGTGAAAAAGTATTTCCTGACATTGCCTTTTAGTTTACCCCCTTGCAGCTTCATGTTATGGCCTCTAGTTTTACAGCTTCCCCATCTTTGGAAGAAATTTGTTTGTTCATTAATACTCAAGTATTTAAAGGTCTGAATCACATCTTTCCTGTCTCTCCTCTCCTCCAGAGTGTTCATATTTAGGTCCTTCAAGTCTCTTCTCATAAGTCTTCTGAGGCAGGCACCAAATCATTTTGGTCGCCTTCCTCTGAAGTGTTTCTAGTCTTTTTATATCCTTTGTGAGATATGGTCTCCAAAACTGAACACAATATTCCAAGTGAGGTCTCACCAGCGACTTAAACAGTAGCATTAGTGCCTCTAATTTCTGCTGGTAATTCCTCTTTGTATGCAACCCAGCATCCTTCTGGCTTTGGCCACTGCCTTGTCACACTGTTTCACTACCTTGAGACCCTCAGAAACAATCACTCCGAGGTCCTTCTCCTGGTCCATGCACACCAACCTCTTGCCACCTATTGCATACAATTCCCTTTGGTTTCTGCTTCCTAAGTGCATGACACTGCACTTCTTCACATTAAATCTTAACTGCCAAGAATTAAACCATTCTTCCAGCTTTTGTAGATCTTTTCTCACGTTATCCTCTCCCTCCGGGGAGTCCACTCTGTTGCAAATTTTCATGTCATCTGCAAAAAGACAGATTTTTCCATTCAGTCCTTCAGCAATATCACTCACAAATACATTGAACAATACCAGTCCCAGGACCAAACCCTGGGGCACACTGCTAATCACCTTCCTTTCATCCGAGTAAGTTCTGTTTACCATCACCTTCTGTCATCTGTCAGTCAACCAATTTCTCATCCAGTTCACCACCTTGGGACCCATCCCCAAGCTGTTGAGTTTATTGATAAGCCTCCTATGAGGAACAGTATCAAAGGCTTCGCTGAAATCTAGGTAGATCACATCCATCTCATGCCCTTGATCTAGTTCTCTGATCACTGAGTCAAAGAACTCAGTCAGATTTATTTGACAAGATTGTCCTTTGGTAAACCATGTTGCTTCGGATCATGTAACCTGTCGGTTTCGAGAAAGTCCACTATCCGCTCTTTCAGGAGCGCCTCCATTACTTTTCCCCCCACCCAGATAAGGCTTACCAGCCTGTGGTTTGTCACTTCTTCCCTATTACCACTTTTGTAAAGAGGTAACACATCAGCCCTTTTCCAGTCCTGTGGAACTTCTCCTGTCTCCAATGATTTATTAAAAACATCCTATAACGGCCCTGCAAGAACTTCTCGGAGCTTTTTCAGTATCCCGGGATGTATCCCATCCAGTCCCATGGCCTTGTCCACGTTCAGTTTTGCAAGCTGTTCTAACACATCATCTGCTGTGAATGGTGTGGTATCTACTCCATTCCCATTTGTATACTTGTCAATCACAGGTGGACCTTCTGCAGGATTTTCTTTAGTAAAAACAGTTCAGAAGTATTAGCATTGTCGTTTTTTCAATGTCACTTTCCACGAATCCATTCCCAGCACTTTTGAGTCCTGCAATTCCACCTCTGATTTTGCTCCTCTCCCGAATATACCTGAAAAAAGGTTTTGTTGCCATCTTTTCTTCTGCCTTGGATTTTGCTATCCTTATTTCTCTTTTTGTCTCTTTTAGTTTTAAGGAACATCATTTTTATTATTTCCTCATTGCAAATTCCAAGCAACACAGTGTACAGTACAAGGTCATACATCAGAAATAATCTCCTTTACAGCACTATAACATTTCGTTATTCTTATAACCATTATTGCTATAACAGCAGCACAAACAAACAGACAGGGGTATAACTAGAAACAACAGTGCCTCCCTCCTACCTTCCTTTCCCTTCAACCCCCCCCCTGCCGTCTTAACACAAAATGCTAGAATAATTCAAATGAGGACAATACAGTTCTAAATTCTCTATTATATTGTCAACTACCATTCTCCTCTGCATATCGATAATAATTATCATTAATCATAAATCTGCATATAACCACCTCTGTAACTACCTAGGAAATTCTTTATCTACCCCCCTTAATCTCCCCCTGCTATGATCTCCCCTCCCCCACCCATCCCCTGTATCTCCCACCCCCCCTGCCTCCTTCCCCCTCTCCTCCCACTCCCTTCATCGCTCACACTCACACATTCACCCATTCAGTCCTTCACATTGTCCTCTGAGCTTCCTCTACTGGTTGCACCTACGGGCAGCACCGCTTGCCATATTCTGCCACACTCTTCCATTTTGTTTCCCGCCCAGCATCTGGCCAGTCTTGCGCTCCATATCCCTTAAGTCTAACATCCCTCGTTGCCACTCTCCAATCCCAGGCGGTTTGTCAGACAACCAATGCCTAAGGATACATTGCTTCGCTATTAGAAAGCCCTTGTCACATAATTCATATCGTGGCTTGCCAGCAAACTCCCCTCCTCCCCTAGGGCACCGAACAGACACCACTCCATCGAGAATGTCCTTCCTTGCGGCCCCCAGCGCCCTAGCTGATCCTGCACTGCGTTCCAAAAAGTTTGGATCTGTTGACATAACCAGAAACGGTGGAGCAGGGTCCCCTTTTCTTCCCCACAGAGCTGACACACATCTGTCGAGAGCAATCCCATTTTGCCCACCCAGACATTAGATACGTAAGCTCTCCACAAAAATTTGTATTGGATTTCTCGCAATCTAACCGATTCGGAAACAACTTTGTAAACAACTTTGTTATCCATGTTCTCATTTCCTGTTACTTGTAAACTTAACATACGTTTTTTTGATTAAGTACAAAATTGTTAAAATGTAAATCGCGCTGATGATAAAAGTGCGGTATATAAAAGCTGTTAAATAAATAAATAAATAAACTTTTATGCGTTGGAAAGCCTCTTTTAGCATATCCACCGTTACACCGGGGGCTCCATCCCGAACCCACCTCTGGGTTAATGTCTCCAAAGCTCCCAACTCCCCCCTGGGTACAATTCCTCATGCAGAGATCTTACGGACATTTTCCCCTCCCATTCGGTCAAGATGTCCCACATACCCCTGGGGATCAATACTGCCCCGTGCCTCTTTTGTAGACCCCCCAGGTAATGTCGGGCTTGTAAGTAAAAATAGAATGTGTTTTGCTCTATATTAAACTTCCTAACCAGGGATTGGAAAGAGTCCATTCCCCCAGATGTTTGCATTCTCAGCTGCCCAACATACTCTATTCCCTTTTGCAGCCATCTCTTAGGAGCCCCAGCTTGCTGCCCCGGCTCAAAATCTCCGTTGCCCCTTAAAGGGAGGCAATCTGTAGCATGCCAATTTAGTCCTTTTTGTTGGCATAGCATTTTCCATACCTGGCATAGAGCTCTAGTATACCCCGCTAGCTTCCAGGCTGGTACACTCTGTGATATGGCTCTGACATCTGATCAATTAACCCCACTGGCAATATATCTGCCGTGCCTTCAACTAAATCTTTCAGAGGTCTAAGCATACAAGTGAGATTATAATTCTGCAGTGACAGTAAGCCTACTCCCCCTTCCTCTCTAGGTCTCATCAACACTGCCAGAGCTATACGAGATTTTTTTCCCCTCCAAATAAACTTGGCAATGTGCTTTTGCAGTACTAAGAGATCATGCCGCAATAGCCACAGAGGCAAATGTCACATTAAATATATCCACCGCGGCATCTCTATCATCTGAAGCAACGCTACGCGACCCATAGTTGAGATAGGAAGGTCCCTCCATTGTTGCAGACGGGATATTGTCTTGGCTAACATTGGATTGATATTAACCTCATAAAGTTTTGCAGTGTGATCCGGTATTTGGATGCCAAGGTAAAAGCAGTGCAAGAGACTTCCAAGCCAGAGGGGTCCTCGTACCGGGGAAGGCAACCAAGCAGGTAGAGAGCAAACGTCACACTCAAGAAAGCTCACTGAAGCCAGGAGGTGATTACAGCTCAGCTAAGCCTAATGCTTGGAACTCCCGGAGAAAAGCAGCTTACACTCCAGAGAAGAAACCCTGATTAACAGAGGAAGGGCTGGAAACTCTTTACACCAGAAAGAAAGATAAGTACCCTGTTTTCTCCAGAGGGAAGGAAGTGGGTCCTTTTATAAAGAGCCAAGCTTACAGTGGGTCAGAAAACCCTTATTGGAGTGGGTATTGGAAAGAAGCCCCAAGCACAGCTCCTCATGTCCATGTCTGCACAGAACAGTCTCCTCCCATAGAAGCTGAGGTCTCTCAGGGGCCAGGTGGTGAAACCAGCAATGCTGAAGCATGGTGCCCGTTTACAGGACCAGTTCCTGATTTAATGCAGTGGGAAAGTTCAAACCCAGAGATTGGTCCAGAACCCATGGATTGTGCTCTTTGTTTTTCTGATGAGATAGACTCTTTATGTTAAAAAGCAAGAAGAAGCCTTGTTATAGTTTGAAAAGCTTTTATTTTTCCTGTGAAGCAACAGTTTATTTTTGTTATCGTTATCTACTGTATCTGGAAGGCAATCCTCAAGGGAAGGGGAATAAAGCCCAGCTTTAATTATACTTGGACACATGACTACAGATTATTCTTTTAAGAAATACAGCTATACCACCTACCTAGGCAGGTGCCTAAGGAGGGTATAGTCTCACAATATATATAATTTGAACTGCATTGAAAGATTTTGTTGAACACTATTGTAGTTCTACACTTTTAATCTTGGTTATTTTTAATAGGAGGAAATGCTTCAATGAATGGTATTCAGTGATGGATGGAGAACAACTTCAGGACATCACTCCTAGCTAGGGCTGCCAACTGGCTCCAGATGCGCCAGACAGGTTCGATCCAGACCTGGGTTTACCTCATTGTATGCAGGGATATATAGTTCTGATTTCTCCATTGCACTCAATAAGAAAAGGAAAACTGCAAGTAACTGTATGCAATGGGGTAAAACCAGGACTGGAGCAAGCCTGTCGGGCGAATTTGGAGTTGGTTGGCAACCCTACTCCTAGCAAAAACATAATAGCATTGGAAACAACCACACTATTAACCCACACATCACTGGCAAGTGGGAAGGAGCATTTAGAACAAAATCCATGCAAAATATAGGCAAGCTAGTCAACAAATGCTGGAAAGCAATGAGCACAAATGCTCGAAGCCTAGCCAACAAAGTTCCCGACCTGAAAGCTCTAATGCTGGACTGGAGAAGGACTGATGTGGTACCTATTGTGATGAGGTGAGTGCAGCCCAGCTAGGGAAGACTGGAAAAAAGAAGGATTTTTCTTCATTGCGGGGGATGGGAGCACAAAATCCTAGGCTCCATACTAGAAGCACTGAAAGAAACCTAGAGGGCAGAGCCAAAGGTAAGCCAATCACAGACCACAGGACAACCCTGCAGAGGAGTAGGAGGTCCAAGTGGGAGGAGCTAGGAAGGGAGTTGCCCAGCTCAACAGTTAACAGAGGAAGAACAAACAAAAGGGAGAGACACAGTTTGAGTTGGAAGCAGGAGGAGGAAGGAGCTGTGAGCAGAAGGTCCAGGAGGAGTGCAGGAGCAAGCACCAGTGGCAGCTGCAGTTCAAGCCCTAGCCCAGGTTCAAGTCCAATTCCCAGGAGGCACAGACAGGAGAGGTCTGGGGCCAAGCTGTGGAAAACCCTTGCAGCCAAGGAGAGCAGCAAATGGAGGAACCATTACAAAGGCAGCCAAGGAAGGTACGCAGAGAATGAGCAGTGCCACCAGAATAGTTCTTGCTGTGACTCAGAGGAGACTTTCAGACACCTGAAGCCTCAGCACAGCAAGAAGTATCTCAGGAGGGAGGTTAAGCAGGAGAGACACACAGGAGACTGGCTTGGAGGAGCCAAGGCCAGGTAGTGTGAGAGACTGTTTAACATTGCAAAAACTCTTAAGGAAAAGTTACCAGAGCACTTTCAAAGAGCACCTAGCTGTAGCTCACTGGAGAGCATGGAAGTAGGCCCTGAAGGAAGTGTTGTTGAGTCAGAAACCTCTGAGATGGAATGTGAGCTGTGC
Organism: Ichthyophis bannanicus; assembly: GCA_033557465.1. Lineage (NCBI taxonomy): Eukaryota > Metazoa > Chordata > Amphibia > Gymnophiona > Ichthyophiidae > Ichthyophis > Ichthyophis bannanicus. Next base: position 1,499,038,232 of record CM066032.1, on the reverse strand, counting down.
ACTAAAATACAATAGTAATGTGTGTTAGAAAACAGTGAAATACAAAAGGAAGCTGTTGTAAGTTAAAGCAGTTTTCAAGAGTTGAAAGAGAAGAGTAACCCTGAAGACAAGAGGTTAGGAATCTCTCTCTTAGGAAGCAAAAACTGCAAAACTTCAGTGAAGGCCCAAACAGCTAGAACTGTTTGTATGGGGTGTGGCAACAGCGAGGTTGGAAGCTGTGAAGAGTTTTACAAATGCTTTTGTGTTTTGAAATGTCAAGCAATTGCAGTGAAGCATAGAAACTGCTGTGAGTTTTGTTTGGACATTTTGATTTGGAGAAATTATCCTGTATTTCTTTTGTCTGGAAAAAGTGCTTAAAGAATTTTTATGTTCATCACTTGCCAACTTTGGAAACCGAATAAAAATTTCCTGTGCGCTTTAAATAACCACTTGGCTTTCCTTATTGACACAACTACAACCCTCGAAGGGATACAGATGGCCAGCCGTCCCTACTAGGCAACCGCCTGGTAGGGGCGTGAGCGTCACACAATTCACAAAAGTGGTAATAGGGAAGAAGTGGCAAACTACAGGCCAGTAAGCCTTACCTTGGTGGCAGGAAAAGTAATGGAAACACTCCTGAAAGAGAGAATAGTGAGCTTTCTTGAAACCAATTGGTTGCATGATCCGAGGCAACATAGTTTTACCAAAGGACGATCATGCCAAACAAATCTGATTGAGTTCTTTGACTGGATGATCAAAGAACTAAATCAAGGGCATGAGATGGATGTGATCTACCTAGATTTCAGCAAAGCCTTTGATACTCTTCCTCATAGGAGGCTTATCAATAAACTGAACAGCCTGAGGATGGGTCCCAAGGCAGTGATCTGGATCAGAAATTGGTTGACTGACAGATGACAATAGGTGATGGTAAACAGATCTCACTCGGACGAAAGGAAGGTGATTAATCTATCTATTTCTATCTATTTAGCATTTATATAGCGCTGCAAATGTAAGAAGAGCTGTACAGACATGTAGGAGAGACAATCCCTGCTCAAAAGAGCTCACAATCTAATCGAGACAAATTACAAAATACAAAAAGTATATAAATATTTAGGGATAAATCAAGATTAGGCAAAAAGCAAACACAAACAGCCATTAAAACTAGTCAAATCAGAACACAGGAGTCAAGAACAGAAAGCAGAAGTGAAAAGGTGGGTTTTCAACCTGGACTTGAAGAGGGCCAAGGAGGAAGCCCGACGCACAGACAGAGGTAGATTGTTCCAGGCGAAGGGTGCAGCCAGGTGAAAGGAGCGAAGTCTGGAATTAGCAGTACAAGTGAAGGGCATAGATAGACGAAGAGTGTTAGAAGAGCGAAGATCACGAGAGGAGGTGTAAGGAGAGATAAGAGATGACAGGTAAAGGGGGGCTGGTGCCAAGGATCAGTCCTGGGACTGGTACTGTTCAATATATTTGTGAGTGATATTGCTGAAGGACTGAATGGAAAGTCTGTCTTTTTGCAGATGACATGAAAATTTGCAACAGAGTGGACTCCCCTGAGAGAGTGGATAACACGAGGAAAGATCTACAAAAGCGGGAAGAATGGTTTAATGCTTGGCAGTTAAGATTTAATGTGAAGAAGTGCAGTGTCATGTACTTGGGATGCAGAAATCCAAGGAAATTGTATGCCATAGGGGCGAGAGATTGGTGTGCACGGACCAGAAGGACCTTGGAGTAATTGTTTCTGAGGTTCCTGAGGTGGTGAAATATGTTTTTGGACCAGTGAAAGGTCTGATGAGGAAATAAGTTGTGACTAGGCAGAGGGACCCTGCACCAAGAACTACTATCATTATATTTCCCAATAAATCTGAAGGAACTCTTACATTTACAGTTCCTTAATTTGGGAATATTTAGTTTGTTTGGTGAAACCTCTAAGGGGTATGTTTACTAAATGGTGCTAACGTCGTAGCTGTGATGTTATTGCACGATACGTGATGTTATCGCTCGATAATGGCGCATTACCGTGCGAGAATGTCACGTATCACGCAATAACGTCTCCGGCGGTGTTAAGGTGCGCAGAGGGCGGAGTAAGGCTCCCCAGGGGCGGAGATAAGGGGTCAATCAGTGGAGAGTGGGTGGGGAGAGGCCCCATGCACACTAATGCTGTGAAATGAAGGTCTGAAAAATAGCACCAGTGAAAACCTCGCGCTAGAGGCACATTTGCAGGGGAGAGAGACCATTCCAGTCAGCAATGTGCAGCAAAGGCAGGGAAACCAAGAAAAGTGATAGTAGTGATACATGTGCAGCAACATCATAGTGCCCAAGTACGAGAGGGCACTATGGTGAGGCTGCAGGGGGCTGCAGGCGGGACATGCAGTGTGGCAGCTGGGGCACAGGGTAGGCTAGGCAGATGCCTAGGTGACACATAGGAATGTAGAAGCAGAAAACCAGCAAGACAGCAACTGACCAAGGGTAAACATGGCTACGAGTGTGTGTCCCACAGTGTCCCAGGGGACAGTACCCAGCAAGTACCCCAAAGGGCACATAACATCGGCAGGTGGTGCCGGGGGGAAGCATGGATGTCTATGCAGGCACCCCTACCCCACATCACGCACCATAGGCAGCCGCCTACCGGCACACTGGATGGCCTGGGACTGCACACCACCAGCACCACCGGCAGAAGGGCATGTCAGCATGGTGGTGGAGGGGTGCTGGTGGCGGAGGGGGCAGTGGCATCTGCCCACAGCAGACTACGGCCAAACCCCATTTAGGTGGGTGTCGTGCACTGCAACAGACAAGGTCTGTCTGACGAACAGTCATGGTATCCCCAGGGAATGATCTGCCCCTGTGGCAACAGTTTGGTGCAGTACACACAGCCAGTGTGTTCAGGGGCAGAAGGTCATAGGTTCAAGTCCCAGCTGTGGCTCCTGCAAACCATGTCCCTATATTTTACCCAGTACTAAACCGTGGTAATAAAGGCGGAACCTTTATTGTAGTTAAAATAAACATGCCATAAACACCTATATTTTACCCTACAGAGCACAGACACCATAAACATGTGCAATCCCTAGAGCAGAGTTTCCCAACTGCAGTCCTGGAGGGCCAAACACCATTTCATGCTGTCCCTAATAAATATGCCTGTGCTACATTTCTATACACTACCCCCATTGTATGCAAATGTATCTCATGCATATTCATTAGGGATAGCATGAAAACCTGAACCGTGTTTGGCCCACCAGGACTGGAGTTGGGAACCTCTGCCCTAGAGCAGCGGCCAACAGGGGCACAAACACCCACACCCACAGGCTCCACTATCCAAAGCCTCATGGAGAGTCAGGTTGTTGGGCCCTGCGCGAAGCAGCATCTCCCAATACTAGTACCTGCATACCTTAGCAATGCCGTCCTAAACTTGGGAACATGTTGCACATATATCAAAAGGTTTCTATGATTAATGTCAGATAACAAACCCTAAGTTAAACACAATTTGTTGACAGAGATTCATCATAGCAACCTTTCTGATATCTGTGGAGTGTGTTTCAGTTTTTGCTTCTGACAGTGTTTACCACCCCGGGGAGTGACCCCAACAGTATTGCGTAGCATAGCAGTGCCCGCACTGTGCCCAGGACTGGTGTGGCAGCCAGGGCTGCCAAAAACCTCTCTATTTGCACAATGCTGGCATAGGTGTGGGAGTGTGTGTATGTCTATCCAGTGTTTTGTGGCTGCCTACACCTTACTGAGCCCACACTGCTTGCACTGTTTCCAGTGTTAGCCTGCCAATGTGCATAATGAGGAGCAAGGTACTGTGGATATGGCCTGGACAGGGTGCATCTGCACAGGGCATAGGGCAATGGCTGGGACATTGTAGTGCCTGACTACCACCTGCACAGACAGGGTGGCCACAGCATGTCATGCTGGGGGGTCACTCTCACCCTGACTGAGCAGTGACCATGACATGGCTAGGCTTCCCCATAGTGCTATACATTATTTCTCTTAAGTGATATCTATGGGTTCCCTTTTCTGGGGCCCAATCACTGACATACCTGCTTGATGTGTGTGCTCACATCCCATTTATGGGTGCACACAGTTCTGCACTATGTACTAGCTAGCAAACTGTCTGCAGTTAGCATGTGTATGGCTGGAACACCTTGCAGGGTGCAGCGGGTGGAGACTGACTGTGCCCTCTGCTGGTGAATATCAGATAGAGATGGGGGGCAGCTGAGCTTTTCTAGGCTTACTGCCTGTCTGCCAGTGCCCTATGTGATGCGTATAGATCTGCATTGACTGCCCTGTAGGGTGCCTATTCCTCAGCAGGACTGGGGTTGATGGTCCCCTCTACTGCCACTATTGCAGAGATGTAGAATGTGGATCTGTTGGTGGGAGATCCGGTCCCCCACCCTGACCCACAGAGGGGGGGTTGGGTGGTACTACATAATCCGCTTTTGGGGCCAACCACCGCCCTTCTCTTATAACATGTGACCATGGTAACCACACAGGATATGCACTACTCTGGGTGCATCATAGTCCACAAGGGCTAGACGTGACTGGGAAATACAGATGGACACAGGTATATCCTAGGTGTGTCTGCAAGGACTACCTATCACACACTGGCATTGATGGGGACCTGCAGCACAGCCTATCTTAGCCAAGCCAGGTGCTGCAGACTTGGTGCTGGGCACCCCACCTCATCCTCAGGGTGAGCACAGGAACCGCACAATGTCACGGTCTGTAGCTACTCTGTGCCTGTAACACACACGGTCATTTCCCCCTACCAGGCCAGGGTGCTATAGAGGCGCATACCCCATCTTTTGAGCAGCTGTAGGCTGCTGATCTGCATGTGCAGTGCATCATGGGTATGGGTGGGTTTACCCTATCCTGGTAACCACAGCAGACAGTTTGTGTGGTGACTGCAGTCTTTCTGTAGCCAGCCAGCGGTGTGTTAGATGTTATAGAGATGTAGCCCACTGGTTATTCAATGATTGCGGAGGCAGAGGTCATGGGTTTGATCCCACAGTGGTGTTATTTAATAAGTCTGTCTGAAGCATTTCCTTTTAATTTAAATCAGTGCTGCCAGCAAAAACACCCTCACAGTGCCGTAGCCTAAGGTGCCTCATAAGGCGCCCTATAAAGCACCCTATAAGGTGCCCTATAGGGCACATTATAAGGTGCCTTGGCAGACAGTGCACTTTATAATGTGCCCTATGGAGTGCCTTATAGGGCACCTTATGCGGCACCTTAGGTTACGGCACTGTGAGGGTGTTTTTGCTGACAGCAATGATTTAAATTAAAAGGAAGTGCCTCAGACAGCCTTCTTACATAACACCACTGCGGAATCAAACCCATGACCTCTGCCTCCGCAGTCATTGCAGTAACCAGTGGGCTACATCTTTATTGCTTCTAACACTGTGCTGGCATGAACTTAGGGTTAACGCGCGTTAACATGCCATGGCGCCCACTACCGCGCAATACAGATTCTTGCTACCTTGCCGCCGGAACGCTCACTCCTTATATAGCATTCTTCACATTATCGCTGCAACTAGCGCCGGTAACATTAAGATGGTTTAGTAAACATACCCCTAAGTGTGTGAACCAAGGAGATATTGAGTGAGTGTGTGCCAGGTCCCAGACGAGAGAAAGGAAAAGTAGTAGTAGTAGTAGTAGTAGTAGTAGTAGCTGTATGAATGTGTAGCTAGGGACTTACAAATATTCTTTTACTTTTATGTTATATAGGGAAAGTATTTGAGAAACCAAAAGGAGAAAACCAGAGAACCTATGGTTCCCAAGTTACAGATTTGCTTTATTGCTTTAAGTACAGTTAAAGAGTAGATATTGAGGTTCCTATGCAGCAAGGACCAATTCTAGAGGGAGAAGAGGATTCGGCTCCTGATCCTGATCCAGAACCAAAACCAGTACCAATGGGCCCCGATGCAAGAAAGGCTAGAACCGGGAAGAAAAGAAGAAAACAGACTGATAAGTAACCCTTGAACACACACTGGCCAGAGCTAAGAAAAGCAGAAATCTCAGTATAGCATGGAGTGATTATAAGAGAGCTTTTGATAGCGTCCCACACTCTTGGATAATAAATTGCCCTGAAATGTATAAAATAAATCATGGTTTGATAGAGTACTTTAAGTTCACTGTGACAGTGTGGCAAACCACACTCTTTTTGAAATATGAAGATGATCAATACATTCAAGGTGAATAGTGGAATACCCCAGGGATATGTGCTGGGCCCACTGCTTTTTAACATATTCATAAATGACCTGGAAATAGGAATAACAAGTGAGGTGATTCAATTTGCAGTTGACACAAAATTATTCAGAGTTGTTAAAATGCAAGAGGATTACGAAAATCTGCAAGAGGACATTGAAAAATTGGGAGACTGGATGTCCAAATGGCAGATGAAATTTCATGTGGACAAATGCAGAGTTATGCACCTAGGAAAGACAACCCAAACTATGGTTACATGATGCAAGATACCACCTTAGAAACCACCACCCAGGAAAAAGGTTTAGGAGTCACCATGGATAATATGTTGAAACCCTCTGCCCAGTGTGCAGCAATGTCCAAAAAAGCAAATGGAATGCTAGGAACCATAAGGAAAGGAATGGACAATAAGCCACACCTTGAATATTGTGTGCAATTCTGGTCACCATATCTTAAAAAAGATATAGCTGAATTAGAAAAGGTACAAAGAAGAGCGATAAAAATGATAAAGGGAATGGAAGGCTACCCCTATGAGGAGAGGCTTAAAAGGTTGGAGCTCTTCAACTTGGAAAAGAGACGGCTGAGGAGGGATATGATAGAGGTCTATAGATTAATGAAAGGAGTGGAACTGGTAAACGTAGATCGATTGTTTATGCCATCAAAAAGTAGAAAGACTAGAGGATACACAATGAAGCTACAATGCAACCCATTTAGGACTTATATTTTTTTCACTCAACCCGTAATCAAACTCTGGAATTTGTTACCAGAGGATGTAGTAAAAGCTGTTAGTGTAGCTGGGTTTAAAAAAGGTTTGGACAAGTTCCTGGAGGAAAGGTCCATAAACCATTATTAAAGAGGACCCGGGAAATCCACTGCTTTCCCCAGGACAAGCATTGTGGTACCTGTGTGCCTCTTTGGTAACCTGCCAGGTACTTGTGGCCTGGATTAGCCACTGTTGGAAACAGAATACTGGGCTTGATGGATCTTGGTCTGACCCAGTAAGGCATTTCTTACGTTTTATCATTCCTAACGTTAAGATCCAGGAAGGAGGAAAATAAACTAAATGGAAAAAGAACTGGATTTGGTTGGATGGTATATCACTGCACTCTTACAGATGTTCAATAAGAGATATACTAAAGTTCCTTTCTGGCAAACTCATCAGCAATGAATTCCCCCACAGAAAATGGATTGCAGCACAAAAGTTGTTGTTCAAACACTTGATGATAAGTATGAAATAACTTATTCAAAAATAGCAAATAATATCCAGGAAGGACAAATATTTCAAGAAGATTCCCTGTTGCCCCCTTCTGTTTTGTGTGGCGCTTAATCCAATGAGTACTCTCATCAGCTCTTTAGGATACGGATTTAGCCTGAGTCCTAAAGAAGGTAACAACCCAGGAACGTCTCATTTACTATTTGTAGATGATCTGAAGCTCTACAGTTCCATCGACCAACAATTAGCAGAGCAACTCCATGTGGTGAAAAGTTTTTCTAATGATATCAGAATGACTTTTGGCTTTGACAAATGTGCTAAGGCAACTTTTTTAGAGGAAAATTGAGCAAAACGGAAAACATCTCTCTGGCTGAGGGCTGTGTCATCAAGGATCTTGAACAGGAAGGCGTACTGTATATAAGTACCTCTGAGTAGATGAAGGAACAACACTCAAGCAGAAATTACTGAAAGAAAAGATCAGAAAAAATACTACAAGAGATTAAAATCATTATTGTAAATTGCTTTAACATCACGGAATAAGATACAGGCCATTAATCAGCTGGCAATTACTGTACTCTCATACAGCTTTGGGATTGTGGACTGGCCTCTCAAAGATCTTGAAAAACTAGATGTGCGAATGCCTCCATGGCCATGAATTAATTTACAAGAATCAGTGTATACCAAGACTGTACATCCCTAGAGCTGAAGGAGGGCAGGCCTCTTAGAGATTGATTACACACACAGAGCTATTATCATAGGCCTCCAGCCTACCTAACTGCATCATCAGATCGAAATGTGCAAAAAGTGCTGAAATATGAAAGTAAACATCCAGAATATGTCTCCATCATCAAACCTAGACAAGCGTTCCAATGACTAGAAGGAATGAGTGAGAATCCACAGGCATACACAGAGAAGAAAGTAGCAGAATTTGCAAAACAAGAAAAAAGAACTCTACAAAGAAATGGATCAACAAGCGAGGAAAAACAAGTGGCAAATGCATAAATACAGTGGGAAATACAGAATGTTACGCCAGGAACCCTTTGTCAATCAAGAACGGACACAGGAATGGTTAAGGAGAGGTGAACTGAAACCGAAGAATGAGAGATTGATAGTTGCAGCCCAGGACAGCGGCTTATGGATGAGATGGTTTATAGCAAGCATTGAAAAAACTAGCAAAACGGACATATGGTGCTTCTGTGGGAAAGAGCTGGAAACAGTGACTCACCTCATAGCTGGCTGTGAAGTTCTAATGGCTGAAAATTTCTATATGGAAAGGCACAATAAAGTAGTGCTCCTCATCCATTGGAAACTTTATAAACATTACAACATCACTGTGCCTGAAAAGCACTGGGATTATGACCCTAAAAGGATTACAGAGAATGATCACCTGGTATACTCCCATTCCAACTGATAAAAAGCTGGACACAAGGAAGCCAGATATAGTGGTAAAGGAGAAAAAGGTCTGAATGGCATTGATTATAGAGGTGTCAGTCTCAAGCGACTACTCTAAATTGCATTGAGATGGAGAAAATCCTCAAATACCATAAAGTGCAGTCTGAGACCAAGAAAACGTGGCAGAAAGATACTGAGTTATTTTCCATCGTGTTGGGTGCCACAGGCTTAATTAAAAGGAATTTCCAAGCACACCTCAATAAATTACCCATACTGTACACATAACATCTTACGAACTCCAGAGGGAGACTCTCTTTGGCACAATGCAAGTACTAGGTCGAGCATTAGCAGTAAATTTGAGAGACTGAGATCATACTCCACATACCCTGAATTAGAAGTGAGTTCATGACTGTCGTGGTATGCGCAAAACTCACCCATTTGGAGAAACTGTCCCTGGAGCTATTATTTTTTTTTAGTGCCTTCCTAGCATAAACCCAGCCTGATCCTCATATATCAAACCAAGAATAACAGTTCAGCCATCCTGCTAGAATTTTTGCTATCATTTTAACGTCCAAGTTCAGCAGTAAAATGGGTCTATAGGACCTGCAAAGCACTGGATTCCTGCCTTTCTTATACAAAACAGTGATCCTGCCCATCCTATGGTCACCAGTAGCTCCTCTCCAGAAAGGACCCCATCAAACCTATTAGCTATAGGGTTAGACACAGTAGCATAAGTTCCAATGTGGGACCCCCGAGCAAAATGTTTCTGAGGGCCCCCATTGTCATGATGGGACGCCATCTCTGTGTGGGCTCCCCCTTGTGTGGGCCTTGCCCGTGCTGCGGCACTGGCAGTGGCAGCAAACTTACTTTATCATTTTTGCTGTGCTGCCTCTGCTCTTGTAAGTTTGCTGCTTCTCTGGCGACTGTTCACCACTGGGCTGAAGCCTTGCAGTAGGCAAAACTTCGGCCTGTGGGGAGCAGTCACTGAGCCTGTGGAAAACCTACAAGGGCAGAGGCAGTGCGGCAAAGATGATAAAGTAAGTTTTCCACGCTTCCTTACTGCCGTTGTGTGTGTCCCCTTTCTGCCTGCCCCCTCCCCCCCCCCCACACACACATTGCGGGAGCTGTTTGGGTGGAATTTATGCCATTGATTAGACAAAATCCCCAAACATTATATAAAATTTGTTGGATGGTCCATCTAGCCCAGGGCTTTGTTCTCTATCAATGTTTTTATAGCCTCCTGGATTTCTTTACTCCTAATATCCTCTTCTAGCCTCACTACCACCTTCTCTAATAAACACTCCAACTGAACCAAATTCAAGTAACTCTTTGTCTCCCATCCTTGTTGATTCTTTTAGCCCTATACAGGTTCTCATAAAACCTTAAAAGGCCTTTCTTATCTTTCCTGGCTCTGTATGAACCTGACCCACAGAATCCTTAATAGAAGAGACTAAGTTTTGCTTACCTTGCTTTTTCAGCTTGGCAGCCAGGAGCCACCCAGCTTTGTCCCCCTGTTCATAATACACCTGTTTAGCTTTTGTAATTTGGAAGCTAAATTTCTTCAGCTTCTAACCCTTTTAATATACCTTGCTCCCCTACTAATTGAACCTGCATGTGACTGGACGGAGCCCTCTGTCACAGCCAGAGGGCACTGTGAGTCATATCCAGGCTCCTTATTTATTTATTTATTTACATTCTCTTATATACCGCGCTATTCTGCATCAGTGCGGTTTACATTGAACAAACTGAAATTACATTGAACTGGGCATTATAACGTGGAGATAACTATTTTACAGGGAACATGGGCTATGGAGGGTTAAGTGGCTTGCCTAGAATATCTTTCAAGGCTAGTTTGTCTTTTATTCTAGCAGTGTGTTGCAACTCCCAGCATAGAAAAAGGGTTCACTCAGCATTGACAATGCATAGAGCTGCTTTATTACTCATACTATAACCAACACAGAAGATAGCCAAATAAAAATAAGTATTGCTTGCTCATCAAAGTCCAACAATCAAAGGCACAACATATGAACAAACAACCTATTACTAGTCAGTACATGGTCCCTTTAAGAGTTCTACTGGACTTATCAGAGTTCATAACAGCCCATCAAGATTTTCAGGCTTAGACTTTTCTTTAAGTATTCACTCTTTTCTCTCCCAAACAAAATATATGCTCAGTCTCCCAGTCCAACAGATTAATAAAGCACCAGTTTTAGCTCTGGTTTTACAGTTATGAAGTTCTGATTTCAATAGCTCTCAGAAAAGTTCACACTCTGAAGCCCCAATATGACCCTCTTAAACTTGGGCTGGTTCCTTCCAAGAGCATTCTGCAATTCTGTTGCAGCCCAGCTTTTACTTGGTATTGACTTTTTACTCTTTCAATAAACTTAGGATATTGTGCTTTCAACACCTCCCAAAAGGTATGGGGCATTGAATCAGCAAACATTGCATTCTTAATGTAACCAGGGGAAGAAAAAAAAATTGAAATAGTGAGGAGCCTTATATAGAAATAAATGTTACCTTGCTGCAATTAGGAGAGCTCTGTGCAGCTGATGGTCTGATACTGTTTTTTTCTCTTATTGGGATGAGATTTAGAAAAAAAGCGTAATACATTTTTTTTCTCTTTCTACCAGGGCAAATGTAACCCATGATAAAGTAATAAAGTTGTTTAAATACTGATCCTCTGAGGTTTCAGGGTTGCAAGCAGTCAGTAAGCATGTATAGAAGCTGTCTGTGAGTGGAAGGATTAAGTAACTCCAGGCACAGTGACCTATGGAAGGAGACACAGAGGGCCCGATGTTCAACAAGGTGCTGAGGTCTGCCATACCCGCAGAAGGTTACCCGGTCAGGAAAAGTGCTTGAATCGTGAGTCAGGCACTGACAAAATGGGCAAGCAACGAAAATGTAGCACAAACCAAGCACAGCAGCAGGCGCCCACCGCGGCAATGATGGATAAACGCAAGGCGCATAACCTGGGCACAGTGCCAAAGGCAGAGGCGATACCCGTGTATGTGGCCACAACAATAGTGGCTAGAGATGCACAATGGACCATGATCAGCAACCATGTATCGCCTAACTGGCATACCCAGGTATTGGCCGTCCGACGTACCCAAGCATAGATGACGATATCACGCAGGCCCTGCGGGCTGCCTGTGCAGTGGCCCCTGAGGCGGGGGGGGGGGGAACAGACACCAGTGGCGGCAGGAGAAGCGTGAAGTTTTCCCCGGATGAGAGTGAATGCCTCGTCTGCTCTGTGCTGCAGCTTGAGAGGGTCCTCTACCTCAAGGGGGGGGGCTGTTGCCCAAACCTGAGCTGGCAACAGCCCTATGGAGGGGGATCCAACTCTGGCCGCACAGGTAAGGAGGCTACAACAGGCAGGGGGAGGGGGCTGAGTACCATGCTAAGCAGTGTCACAGAGCAGACTCATTAGTGACCCCTATGGAGACAGAGGATAGTGCAATTCAGGGAAATAATAACGTTTGGGGAAAGCACATGGTGGAAAGTTGCCATGGGCAACGTAAGCAAGTGAGGTCACGAGCTAGGGAGACACACCCAGCCAGTAGGGAAGCCAGGAGGTTCTCACCTGACTCTAATCAGCTGGGGAGTGGTGCAGCTAGGAAATACCTAGATAAACTCAGCTCACAAACAGTTAGGGAGAACCAGACCCAGGACAAGTTCAAGAGCACGGTACAGCCTAAGAGCCAGGCCAAGAGCCAGGATAGGAGCTGGAGAGAAACCCAGAGAAGGAACTGGATGCATGAGGAGGACGAGAGAAGCTGTGAAGAGAGCGTGTCTAATTACCACATTGGAAGCTTGAACGGAGGTCTGAGTGAGTCCGAAGAATGCTCGAATGAAAGGTACAGACAGCTTGACACAGAGAGTGAGAGTGGATGTAACAGCCCAGATTGGAGCAGAGACAGAAGACAAAAGGTACAAGCCAGGAAGTTTTATTCCAGTCCAAAAAGGGGGAGTTCAGAGCTTGGAGATAAGGGACAGTTTGTGAAAGTCCAGAAGCCCTCCAAAGCCAGCCTAAGGGGAGCAGAGAAACTCCAGTACTCTTATAATAAACTAAGGAAAGGCTTGTTACCTGCAGATGTAGAACACTCTGAAAGGTACGTGAGACACAGAGTTTCAGAAGGGCTGCCGTCAGAAGTTCCAGCTGGCTCCAGGTTCCTGAACAGAGCAGAGCTCAGAGCCGGAGTAATTCCTCCTAATAGATGGGCAGGGGAATTCTATAGCCTGCCAAACAGAGGTCAGCAGAGGGGAGGCTCCTACTACCAAAACAGCAGTAATTGTGGTAAGAACAAACAGTTTTCCTTTAGTGAAAAAGAACTACGTCACAGCCAGGACGGACTGTTTGTCAAGCCCACTCAGGGAGAAAGTAAAGAGGTATTAATTCCTATTGAGGAGCCGATGCAATGTGAAGCCTCTGTGATTGAAGAGCATATTGAAGAAATGGATTGTAGCCTTTCTCTGGCAGATAATATAATCTCCCTAAGATAGAGAAGAATAAGCAGCCTAACAAGGTGAAGAGAAAGCCTTATTCTTTGTGGCTACAGGTCTGTGTTTAAAATATATTTCTGTTGTTTAGAAGCTGAAAGAAAGCCATTTTTGTGTTGCAGTTTTCTTTCTGTTTTACCCAAGAAGGGTTATGTTTTGTTTTTGTACATATTGAAATATCCTAATTGGGAAAGGGAAATAAAGCCCTGTTTACCTTATATCGGTTGTCCACAACTATTTTTGGTAACTGGCAGCAGCTACAACTACCAGGAGGCCAGTTACACTGAGGCCCAGTGCGATACCTGATCTCACCGGTAGGTGCACCAAGAGGGCCCACGACAGCAGACACACCCTGAAGGGCACAGCTGTGTGTCTGCACAGGGAGATTGGGCATGATGCAAGATATATGCTGCTGGCTGTCCCACTGTGTGCGTGAACCTGGCTGAGGCATGGCACATAAGAGCAGTACAGGGGCACACACCCCCAGCCGAGGCTGCAGGGGCACATAGTGCACCTGCCCATGCTGCCACCCATGTGCACCCAGTGACTGGGGGGCCAGCAGGGCACAGCCCAGCATGTGAGGGGGGGAACAGAGCAGGCTGGAGGTGAGCAAAGGGGGGGCACAGTGTGCAGTGTGGTGGGGCAGGCCCCTGTGGGGCCAAAGGTGAGTGAGTGATGCATGTGTTGGCTTCTCCAGGGGTGTGCCAGCCTCACCCCAGGGCCATGTCAGTGTGTATTGTGATGCAGTGGGTAATATAGAGCCTATGGAAGTTACTGAAAATGAGGAACTTACCTCAGATTTGGCTGTAGAGAGAAACTCAGTGCATGGAGAAACAGCTGAGCAGCAAGGGCTGTCAGCGCAAGAAAAGCTAAAAGACATTAAAGGTAGTTTTCCCTGTAACAGTTATGACGCAGGAAGAAACAGAAAAGCTCATCAGGAGCACCTGTGTCCTAACTCTCACGTAACATGCAGGGCAGGGAGGCATATAGGTTCCTGGTTAGAACCAGGAAGAGGAAGTGAGGGGAGAAGGGGGAGTAGTGCTGGTAAGAAGGAAGAACCAGGAAGTGAATGCAGAAGCAGAGCTCGAGAGAAAAGGGTTGGAGCAAGCAGTGCTGGGAAAGGCAATGCTCAAGGAAGCAGACCTGGTGAGAAACCAGGAGGGGCCAGCAGCTCAGGAGGACGGTATGAGCAACCAATGAGCACAGGTCAGCCCAGAGGAAGTTTACCGGCTGAAGGAAACTTCAAGCGTGGCTGTAAAGCAAGAAACAGCTGGGAAGGTGACCAGGAGTTTGTTAGCTCTGAACCTGACTGGAAAGCCAGGGAGAGAGTCCTCTACAACCCAGGAGCTAAAGCTAACACCAAGGTAAAAAGGTGGGAGCCTTGTTCTTTTAAAGAAAGGTTTAAAAGCTCTGCATGTTTTAAAGTACAACGTTATAGCTGAAAGATATCCAAAGCTTTCATTTGGTGAGGAAAACCAGCAAGGAGCCTTTCTCATACCAGGCAGATATAACCCTGGGCTTAAAGAACCCTTGGGAGGAAGGGATATTGGTGTATCACCAGAGGCTGTGCCAGAATTCAGCTCATGTAAAGAATGTGACTCAGATAGTTTGGGGAGTGAAGCTGAAGGGATGATATGGGAAAATAATAACCATACTTCAGACCCCATTCCAATGGACTGTACCATATGTTTTTCGGATGACCTCACTTCTTTGTGTTAACTTTTAAGGAGAATAACTTTGTGACAATAACAAAAGAAAAGAAGATATTTTCTGTTGCCATTTTTGTTCAATGCTGTGTTTTGTGTTGCATTCCTGAGGATGTCTGTTCGGGAAGGGGAATAAAACCCTAATTATTTACTTTACCACTTGACCAAAAGACTCTGTTTTAATATAAAGAGCAGAGCAAAACTTCAATAACCCTAGGCAGCCGCCTAAATAGGGTTAAAAAGGGCTCTATCATACGAACCCCATCACAAAATGGCGTAGTTGTTGCGGATCCATTCCAAAGGATACAAACCACGACGCAGCAAACGACAACGCGAAAGGAGCGGATGTTGGCACAGCCGGAGAGGATCCAGTTCCTGCAGGCAAAAACAAGCACCTTCTCAAAGTGCGAACCTCCACCTGGCTCAGGTAAAGGGTATATGGGCACAGGCTGGGAGGATTCCAGTGAGAAGGAAGGGCTTGTAAGAGAAGAGAAGAGAAGAGAAAAAAAAAAGGGAATTTTTTTTTTTTTCTGTTTGTATAGTACCGCACTTGGTGGTTGTTTGTTTGATTTGTTTTCCAGGATAAAAAGAGCCTAAAGATGGAGGTCCAGGAAGTCTTACGGTGGATGAGTCTGCAGTTTGACAAACAAAGGGAGCTAGCTCAGCTGAGCCAGGAGCAGGCCACCGCAGCCCCGAAGGCCCAGCAAAAGCCCCTGACGGACCTACTACAAGCTCTACTCGAAGAGCCAAAGAAAGGGACAGCACCACAAGCATCCTTCTGTGGGGTAGGCCCACAGAGTTGTGGGAGGTGGACATTTGGACAAATGGATAAAAAGGATAATTTTGATGATTTTGTGGAATCCTTTGAGAGGGTAGCTCTCAATGCGCACTGGCCTAAGGAGCAGCGGGTGGTCAGACTGGCTTCAGCTTTAACTGGAGAAGCTCAGTCGGCTTATAGAGCCATGCCTGCCGCTCTGGCAGTAGAATATGATGAGGTAAAAAGAGGAGTACGTGACAGGCTAGGCCTAACACCAGCAGTGTACAGACGTATGCTCAGGTCCACTAAGCTTCAAGCGGAAGAAACACCAAAAGCACTGTGCCATAGAGTGCGCAGTTTGGTTTTAAAATGGCTTGAACCAGAAGGCAAAATTGTAGATAGCATAATAGATGAAATTGTGCTGGAACAATTCTATGAGGCAGTTCCTGTAGAGGTGAAAACCTTTTTAACATTGCAGAATTGCAGAACCTCCACTGAAGCAGCGCAGTTAACTGAGCGGTTCCTTGAAGCCGAATTGGCTAAAAAGGCAGGCGCTGGAAGTAAGCTGGGGTTGATCAATTCTGTAAAGGCAACTAGAGAGCCTCGAATGACTACTTAGTATACAAATGAATGTGTGTACAAAAGAGAGGATAGAAATGCTGTGTCAAAATGTTTTAAGTGTGGTAAGCCAGGGCACCTAAAGAAAGACTGCATCCATCGCACTGCACTAATAATAAATGATGACAAGCATGTACAAGCGGGATTCCGCATTGATGTAGAGGTGCAGGGAGTCCCTGCAAGAGCCTTGCTTGACTCGGGGGCCGATCAAAGTATGGTCTCCCGAAGATTCTGGCAAACCATACAGGCCCGAAATGATTTTCCCCCGAGTCAGCAAGAGGGAATGACTAGGATAAAATGTGTGCATGGGGCGTCAACCCATTATCCCCTTTATAAATTAAAGGTTAAGGGTCTAGGCACCCAGAAAGAAATCCTAGTAGCAATAATCCCCAAGTTACCGTACGATATAGTACTGGGGAGAGATTGGCCTCCTTTCTACAGGGGTATAGAGGGAGGTACATGCATAAAGGGAGGCATGGTTTCCACCAGGTCCCAGGCAAAAGGCTCGGAGACGCCAAGTGAGATTCCAGAGGATAATCCTGACCCCATAGAAGAGGAAGAAGAGCCTTTAGGGGGGGGGAAGATAGGGTTGTAGATGAGAGCCTAAGTGAGCTTCCCCAGCATGAGGAGTTGATCAGTGCTCCTTCAAAAGATAAAAAGAAAAGTAAAGGCGAAAAGCGCCAAGAAAGACATCACCGGGCTCAAGTGAGAGCCGGGGTAGCAGATAGGCAAGGTCTACCCTGGGTACCTGCCGATCTGGTAAAAAAGTTCCCATCCTTTCCTAAGGAACAGAAGGCAGACCCAGTATTGAAACATGCCTTTGAGTTTGCACAGGCAGGTAGGGATGTGCTCCCCAGGTTCCTGATAGAGGAAGACATTCTATATAGGGAGAGCAGCAATCCCCATAATGGTGCAATTAGAAAGCAGTTAGTGGTTCCCACTACCTTTAAGGCGGTCGTTATGAGACTAGCCCATGACCACCCAGTTGGGGGACATAAAGGAGTGCAGGGTACACTCGACCAGATCCTAGATCGTTTCTACTGGCCAGGAGTGTTTAGGGAAACGAAGAGGTTCTGCGAGGCCTGTCCTTCTTGTCAGCGGGTGAGCGCCGCTAAGCCCATAGGAGTTCCAATGATCCAGACTCCTACCATAACGGAACCGATTCGCCGAATGGCGATGGAAATTGTGGGTCCCCTAATGAAAACCCCCAGAGGATTCCAGTACATCCTCGTAATAATGGACTTTGCTACCAGGTTCCCTTGGGCGATTCCTTTGAGGAATATCTCAGCTAAGTTCATAGCCGCAGAATAGTCAAGCTATTCTGTGAGGTGGGATTCCTGAGAGAAATGATAACTGATAGGGGGAATAATTTTGTCTCAAAATACTTGGCCCAGGTATGGGATGCTTTTGGCATCCACCACATAAAAACATCTGCGTATCATCCACAGACAAATGGTCTGGTGGAGCGCTTTAATCAAACCCTTAAGCAGTTGTTAAGGAGAGGGTTGGATGGACAGATGGCTGACTGGGATATTATGCTCCCGTTTGCCCTATATGCTAGTAGGGAACGGACTCAAGCCTCATTAGGAGCGACCCCTTATGAACTAATGTTCGGACCGGCACCACGGGGAGTCCTAGATATTTTAAGGGACCAGTGGGTCGAGCCAGAAGGGAAGGTAATGGGGGTTCCCCAGTTTCTTTGCGGGCTCCGGAGTCGCCTACAGAGGGTGTCGCGAGTCGCGGACGGGCATTTGCAAAACAGTCAGAAAAATCAGAAGAAATATTATGACAGGGGCAAGAAGCCACGGCAACTGGCCGTTGGCGACAGAGTAGTTGTAATGGTCGCTGACCCCGGGCCAAAGTTCGAGGCCCAGTGGAAAGGTCCTTACACGGTAGTAGACCGTAAGGGTCCAGTGTCATATGTCGTGAAGAACGACAAGGGACGTCTTCAGACATACCACATAAACGTGTTAAAACCGTGTCACGAGAGAACGGCAGCAGCTAGCCGCTCCAGTATAACAGTCACGGGTAGAGCAGTAATCACGTGCTTTCAAGAACCCTGGGAGGGTAGTAAAGCAGCAGACAGTACATACAGTAGGAAGGTCACGTATTCAGTGCAGATTCCGGGCTGTGAGAATGGGAGTTCCCCATCCCAGAATATCTTAAGGGGGGGGGGGGATATGTGATGCAGTGGGTAATATAGAGCCTATGAAAGTTACTGAAAATGAGGAACTTACCTCAGATTTGGCTGTAGAGAGAAACTCAGTGCATGGAGAAACAGCTGAGCAGCAAGGGCTGTCAGAGCAAGAAAAGCTAAAAGCCATTAAAGATAGTTTTCCCTGTAACAGTTCTGACGCAGGAAGAAACAGAAAAGCTCATCAGGAGCACCTGTGTCCTAACTCTCATGTAACATGCAGGGCAGGGAGGCATATAAGTTCCTGGTTAGAACCAGGAAGAGGAAGTGAGGGGAGAAGGAGGAGTAGTGCTGGTAAGAAGGAAGAACCAGGAAGTGAATGCAGAAGCAGAGCTCGAGAGAAAAGGGTTGGAGTAAGCAGTGCTGGGAAAGGCAATGCTCAAGGAAGCAGACCTGGTGAGAAACCAGGAGGGGCCAGCAGCTCAGGAGGACGGTATGAGCAACCAATGAGCACAGGTCAGCCCAGAGGAAGTTTACCGGCTGAAGGAAACTTCAAGCGTGGCTGTAAAGCAAGAAACAGCTGGGAAGGTGACCAGGAGTTTGTTAGCTCTGAGCCTGACTGGAAAGCCAGGGAGAGAGTCCTCTACAACCCAGGAGCTAAAGCTAACACCAAGGTAAAAAGGTGGGAGCCTTGTTCTTTTAAAGAAAGGTTTAAAAGCTCTGCATGTTTTAAAGGGCGTGGCCCTGAGTACAACGTTATAGCTGAAAGATATCCAAAGCTTTCATTTGGTGAGGAAAACCAGCAAGGAGCCTTTCTCATACCAGGCAGATATAACCCTGGGCTTAAAGAACCCTTGGCAGGAAGGGATATTGGTGTATCACAAGAGGCTGTGCCAGAATTCAGCACATGTGAAGAATGTGACTCAGATAGTTTGGGGAGTGAAGCTGAAGGGATGATATGGGAAAATAATAACCATACTTCAGACCCCATTCCAATGGACTGTACCATATGTTTTAAGGAGAATAACTTTGTGACAATAACAAAAGAAAAGAAGATATTTTCTGTTGCAATTTTTGTTCAATGCTGTGTTTTGTGTTGCATTCCTGAGGATGTCTGTTCGGGAAGGGGAATAAAACCCTAATTATTTACTTTACCACTTGACCAAAAGACTCTGTTTTAATATAAAGAGCAGAGCAAAACTTCAATAACCCTAGGCAGCCGCCTAAATAGGGTTAAAAAGGGCTCTATCATACGAGCCCCATCACAGTATCAGTAACCCTCCCTCCCCTCTCTCCACAGCTGGCTCCAGATCTGCCCAGAGGACTGTCGGGACACCACACTGGCCAACCAGGAGTGGTGGGGCTACAAAAGGTGAGCGGAGCAGCAGCAGCAGTACCACCAGTGGCAGTGATGAGGAGGAAGAGACGTCACCGTCATCAGCGACAAATGGCACTGCATCTGAGCACACCAGAACCGAGGAGGGGGCAGCAAGGAGTCCATGGCACAGTGGGAGAAGGGGGTGTCAGAAAAGGAGGAGGGATCATAGGACCAGGGGCAGGGTGGGGAGGAGGGGATGTCAGAGGAGAAAGTGGAGGAGGGATCAGAGGACCAGGGGCAGGGTGGGAAGGAGGGGTGTCAGAGGAGGAGGAGGAGGACTGTGTGGACCAGGGTCAGGGTGGAGAGAAGCGGGTGTTGGAGGAGGAAGAGGAATCAGAGGACCAGGGATAGAGTGAGGAGAAGAGGGTGTCGGAGGAGGATGGATCAGAGGACCAGGGGCAGGGTGGGGAGTTGGGGGTGGGAGCAGAGAGGGTAGCAGGGGGGACACAGGAACCACCCACCAAGTGCCCCAAGTATGATGACATGGCACAGGGCACCACCGGCAGGCAACCGGCAGAGAGGCCAGAGGTGGAGCTGCACCTCCAGCAGAACCCCACAGCCCACAGAAGCGCCCATCAACTGACCAACCAAGGAGCCATGTGCCCATCGCATGGCGCAGCACAAGTCAGGGGAGACCTAGAGCGGTGCCACGGTCTACCCCCCCCCCCACAGCTGGGGTCCTTCACAGCCACTCCAGCACCCAGGGGCACACCCTGGCCATGTCACAGCTGGACCCACCGCACCACCACCCTCTCATCAACGGAGTGACTGGGTCCTGGCTGCCCTGATGGCAGAGGTGCACTTCCTCAGGGAGGAGGTACATACCGCAGCGCAGACCATCAGCCGGCACCTAGAGGCCCTCACAGCAGCTGTGTCAGGGCACAGGCAGGGACCCCCTGCACCATAGTCCCCATATGCTCTGGGCATGGGCAGGTCTCAAGGAGTCCAAAGTGCACCAATGTCTGCCGCTTTTGGCAGGATTGTAAATATGTTGCTACAGTTGTCAAATAAATGTTTCCATGTTTGTAATCAATGTGTCATCCAGTTTGTGGGGGCAGGGCAGCGTGTGTGTGTGGGTGTTGTGGGGGTCCAGGGGAGGGGGACCAGGGGAGGGGGTCTAGAGGAGGGGGACCAGGGGTCCATGGGCATGGTGAAAAAGGGACTACAGTAGTTGGAGTGGAAAGTCAGACCAGAATGGCCATCCTGCGCGGGTATGGCAGACGGCCCCTACCCAGACAGATGCCACAACACAGTGGTGCAGCATGTATAGGATGTCCCCTGGCCTGCAAAGGCACACCGTCAAGGCAGTGCGTGCCACGGTCGCCATGCTCACCTATAGTGCTATGTGTCTTACCTGGATATTGTGATCTGGGCATCCCTGCATGCCTATCATGCCATCGCTCAGACCTGTGAGGTTATGGCATCCTGTGGCAGCGAGTACACAGAGAGGAGCACTAGCTCTTGCAGTAGAGTCCGAAGCAAACACAAGGAGCAAGAGTCGTGAATTGGTGAGATAAATTTATTGATGCCCCTACGCGTTTCGGCTTTCGCCTTCTTCAGGGGACACACAACTAAACAATACAATAATTAATAATAAACAATTAAAAATACAATTAAAAGATTAAAAACATTAATAATAATAAACAATAGTAAAAGCACCTACATGTACACAACATAATGCTCATGATAAAATAATATAGATAACATAAAAATTCTATAAATGATAAGTCAAATGAATAAATAAAGAAAGTCCAAATGCAAGGTGGAAAAACCACATAAAAGAAAAAAGATAAAAAAGATATACTAGGAAATACATACAAACGCAGCATCAAATACAAAATTTGCACTTATTGGAATTTATAACAGACATATTATAAATAATGTAACATTAATATAACCCAACAAGTTGTTATAGAATAGTGAGGGGGAAGGAGAAAGGGGAGGAATGGGGGGAGTGAAGGAAGGAGGGGGGAGGGGGAGTAGGGAAGGGGGGGGAGGGAGGAGAGGGGGAGAAGGTGGAGGGGAAAGGGGGAAAGGGGAAACAGGGAGGAGGGAAAGGAGCAGAAGGGAAAGGGGAAAGAGAAAGGAGGGGGAGGGGGGAGGGGGGAGGGTAAAAGGGGGGAGGGGGAGGGGAAGGAGGAGGGGAGGGGGAAGGGGAAAGGAATAGAGGGGAGGGAAAAGAGGAGGGGGAGGGGGAAAGGGGAGAGAGAGAGAGAGGGGGGGGGGAGGAAGAAGGGGAAGGAAGAAGGGGAAGGAAGAAGGGGGGCGGGAGGGGGGAGGGGGAGAGGGAGGAGGAGGGGAGGGGGAAGGGGAGGGGGAGGGGGAGAGAGAAGGGGGAAAGGGGGGAAGGGGGAAAGAGGGGGAGGGGAGGGGAGGGGGAGGGGGGAAGGGGGGAAAGAGGGGAGGGGGGAGGGGGAAGGGGGAAAGAGGGGGGTGGGGGGAAAGGGGAGGAAGGGAGAGGAGAAGAAGGGAGGGGGAGAGAGAGAGAGAGAGAGAGAGAGAGAGAGAAAGGGGAGGGAAGAGAAGGACAAACAAAGAAGACCGAAGAAATATGCTTACTTACATGTGTGACACTACAACCCCCCACCCCCCCTTTCCTATCCTGTAGTGTCACACATGTAAGTAAGCATATTTCTTCGGTCTTCTTTGTTTGTCCTTCTCTTCTCTCCCCTTTCTCTCTCTCTCTCTCTCTCTCCTTTCTTTCCCCCTCCCTTCTTCTCCTCTCCCTTCCTCCCCTTTCTCCCCCTTCCCCCCTCTTTCCCCCCTTTCCCCCTCCCCTCCCCCCTTTCCCCCCTCCCCCTTTCCCCCCTCCCCCTTTCCCCCTTCCCCCCTTCCCCCTTTCCCCCTTCTCTCTCCCCCTCCCCACCCCCTCCCCTTCCCCCCTCCCTCCTCCTCCCTCCTCTCCCCCCCCCCCCCACCCCCCCCCCCTTTCTTCTTCCTTCCCCTTCTTCCTTCCCCTTCTTCCTCCCCCTCTCTCTCTCTCCCCTTTCCCCCTCCCCCTCCTCTTTCCCTCCCCTCTATTCCTTTCCCCATCCCCCTCCCTCCTCCTTCCCCTCCCCCCTTTCCCCCCCCCCCCCTTTTCCCCTCCCCCTCCTTTCTCTTTCCCCTTCCCTTCTGCTCCTTTCCCTCCTCCCTTGTTTCCCCTTTCCCCTCCCCCTTCTCCCCCCTCTCCTCCCTCCCCCCCTTCCCTACTCCCCCTCCCCCCTCCTACCTTCCCTCCCCCCCTTCCTCCCCTTTCTCCTTCCCCCTCACTATTCTATAACAACTTGTTGGGTTATATTAATGTTACATTATTTATAATATGTCTGTTATAAATTCCAATAAGTGCAAATTTTGTATTTGATGCTGCGTTTGTATGTATTTCCTAGTATATCTTTTTTATCTTTTTTCTTTTATGTGGTTTTTCCACCTTGCGTTTGGACTTTCTTTATTTATTCATTTGACTTATCATTTATGGAATTTTTATGTTATCTATATTATTTTATCATGAGCATTATGTTGTGTACATGTAGGTGCTTTTACTATTGTTTATTATTATTAATGTTTTTAATCTTTTAATTGTATTTTTAATTGTTGATTATTAATTATTGTATTGTTTAGTTGTGTGCCTTCTGAAGAAGGCGAAATCCGAAACGCGTAGGGGTATCAATAAATTTATCTCACCAATTCACGACTCTTGCTCCTTGTGTTTGCATCCTGTGGCAGCGAGCCATAATGCAGATATTCGTAGCATCTGCGCCCAGGGGCCTATGTGTGTACCAGATATGCCTTTGAACAGGGTGTGGCCTTGCTGCGCGCTCTACCCGCATACGCATAACAGGACCTATGCAGATAAGTGAATGTTGCCTTATCGCATTGCTGCTTCATGATTTGCTGACAAGGCACCAGCAGTGGCAAAGCGTATGTGGAAGGCTAACTTCACTCCTTCTGAGACAGCCATGGCCCTGGGGCTCATTCTGCAGCAGCACACTGCCCTGTTCACAGCTGAGGATGCCAGTACCCAGCAGGTAATGTGGCGGGACATCACAAACAGGGTCAATGTGCGACGTGGAGGACCTCAAGAAAAAGTGGTGTGTGGTCTGTCAGGCGGTGAAGGAGAAGAGGGCTAGCAACAGCAGGCTGCCGCCTGCACAGCAGCGCAGCCTCACCCCACTGGAGGAGTAGGTGCTGCAGTATGTGGAGGAGGTTGCCGTCACAGGTGTTCCAGGCTTCAATAACTCCACCACAGGCCCATAGGAGGGTGAGTAGGGGTGCCCCATAGCACAGGTGTGGCTGTGACAGCCATGTCTGTGTCCTCACCATACCTCCATCTGCCCAACCCATGCCTGTCTGTCAGACCACAGGTGCTATGTGGGATGAGTACAGTGTGGGCCGTGCACCTGCTGCCGATACTGGGGTGGACTGGGTGCCACCCCTCAGGCCATGACAGCATGCCATGTCAGGATGCCACCATGGAGGATGCCAGTGACTAGCCAGAGTACAGCATAGTCCTTGATGCCAGTCCACCAGCCAGCCATGCAGAGCAGCCCACTGTGATGGCCAGTGCAGAGGGGCTGTTGTGTTCACCAGTCAGGGTGGAGGGGTGGGCCAGTGTGACCGCTAGTGTTGTGGGGCCAGCTGCGGATGGTGCACCACTTGCTGAGCTACAGTTTGCCATCCTGGAGGAGCCTGTGTGTGCAGGGAGCGATGACCTGGACCTACGACAGGAGGCTGCGTGCCTGGTGGCAGGCACTGAGGGCATACTGTCCAAGCTGCAGGGTATCTGGCAGGACCTGCAGACTAAACCAGGAAGGCCGAGCATGAGGAGTGGTGGGATCACAGACAGCGCGTGGAGCACCACATGGTGTGGCACCTGTGGCTGATGCGGGAGATGGCAGCGTACCAGTCATCCATAGCTGGCTCCCTGCACAGTTTGGTGTGCCTCATGCAGGCACAGGGGGTGGGTGCTCAGGCTGCTTAGCCCATCGCCATGTCCATCCAACCATCCTACTGGGGAGGATGGTGACATCGCTAGCATATCCTCTGACCATGCTCTACTGCATTGCAGTGTGTGTGTGGGCAAGTGCCCATGGCCAACAGGGGGTCCTGAGGAAGGGGGTTCACAAGGGGGGAAATAAAGATATTCTGACATAATGGATGGTAATGGGCACTTTATTGGGTCCTTCAGTGCACATTACATGGTACTGGGCACATAATTAGTGTTTGTGTATGTACAACCTTGGTGCTGGTGCATGGTAGTTACCTCATAAGCTTTCCCATATCACCCACGAACGGTGGGCCAGTGCCCTGGCCTGCTACTGGCTCCCGGACCCGGCCCCATCACCATCTGCTGCCTCTGCGGCCTCCCACTCCTCCACATCTGCTGGCGCTGGGTCCAGCACTCCACTATTCCATGCCAGGTTGTGGAGTACACAGCATACAGCAAATATCTGGTATACCCATTCTGGACTGTAGAGGAGTTGGCCACCGCTCCTGACGAGGTACCGGAAGTGGCTCTTCAGCATCCTGATTGCATGCTCCACAACCGCTCATGTCTGCTGGTAGGTGCTGTTGTACCACTGCTACTACTGACCTCTGGGGTTGCACACTGGGGTCAGCAGCCAGGTTCTCAGGGGGTACCCACGGTCACCTGCGGGGGCAATGTGAGCTGTGAGCATGTGCATCGGGACATGCATTGGGTATGGTCTATGGGCTGCTGTGGACGGCATGCAGTGGTGCTCATGTGGTGTGTGACATACAGTATACATCTATCATCACCTGTTTGCAATACCCATAGCATCAGACTGCAGCAGGCATCCATTCTGCTCACATACCCCTCGCTCTACTGTGGCCTGTTCCGCTGCTACATGAGTTTGCAGCTCACTATCAGTGGTTTTATGCACCAGGTTCCGTCGCTTAAGGCTACGCGGTTAATGACGTCCAATGTGGGCACACACGGGTTTCGTAAATCCACTTTATGTGGGTTTCACTGCGACATGCCCCCTTTCCGCCCCCAGGCTTCTGTTCCTGGCACTGTGCTGGTAGCTGGGCCTCAACGATTCAAGCTGCCTTGTTGAATATGTGGTTAACACGGTTATGGTGGTTTTCCACGGGTAAGGCCGGCACTTACCCATGTAGCACGCCCCTAGGCCTTTGAATATTGGGCCCAGAGAGACTGGTAAAGTGCCTAAAGTAGAAAATGGTGCTGGGGAGGTGGGGTAGGGTGGAATTAGGTATGGCTTAGAGAATGTTAAATAAGTTTAAAACAATTTTATTTAAATGTTAAATGGCTTAAAAATTCTGCAACTGTCTGCATGAGTTTATTATGTTGGCAGTTAGTGTGACAGCACAGCCTACGTTTTGTGACACTTCTAGTTTGGAATTTTGTTTCTTTTGGTACCTGCGGTAGAAGCACTAATCTTCTAACAATTTTGGGTGTTGTCAGTTGCTGTAGAGGTTGGCTAGGAGATGGATGAATGTGAGGCTGGTTGGTGAGTAGGTAACATGACGGTCTTTTCTAAGTTAAAATATGGGACACTCATTCAAGCTGGGGGCTTCAAAGTTAAGGAAAATTAAAACTGTAATTATAAACATATTTTTAACCCAAAATTTTAATCAGTAGGCTAGGTTTATAACTTTACTTACAAATGTGCCAATCAGTCCTATTTGTTGTACTTCTCTACAGAGTAGATTTTCTTCAAAATAGCAACATTTCCACTAAGGTAATTAAAAGATTCTGGGCAACTTATCTCAATATTATACTTTACAATCATTAGACAGTTAAGAGTCTCTACATGCAGTCAGGTTTTTTTTCTGTAGACCACACTTTGTTCATGATTTAAAAGCACCTTTCAATTGGAGCATTGGAACCTGGCAAACATACAAATATTTAACCAATTTGCATACATTTTTATATGCTACCTCATTACCTTTGAGTGTCCAAACACCTCCTTCCATTTCTCATCAACCTTTAGTGTAACGTTCTGTAAATAGTTACCCCAGTTTTGTCCAAGTTTTTATCTCCTGTTCGATGTAAGTACAATGTAGCTAGACTGCATAGTATACTTTTTTGTTGTATGTACACCGCACTGATGTGAATAGCCTGGTATATAAGAGACGTTAAATAAATAAATAACCATGGTGTCTGTTTTTTTCCATTCTTGAACTTTTTCTTCAGAAAAAATTACTTAAGACAAAAGAACTCATCAAACAGTTCAGTATCACTTATTACTGACTCTAGGCCGGATCTTGTAGACAAAACGTATTTTAAAGACGACTCTAGCTCATACCACTTTGGGGGGGATACATCTATGGGGAATGGTAAGGAAAAGCAAGGAGATCAGGTGAGTCAAGATCCGAAAGTGGCAGCGAAGAGGTGAGTTTTCAGCCTGGATTTGCAAAGGATCAGAGAAGGGCCTGACGTACAGACTCAGGTGGCTTTGTTCCAGGCGTAAGGTGCAGCAAGGTGAAAGGAGCAGTCTGGAATTAGCAATAGAAGAGAAGGGCACAGAATAGAAGCGATTTGCCACAACAGCGGGGTTCCCGAGAAGGGGTGTAGGGAGAGATGAAAGGTAATGAGGAGCTGCAGAGTGAATGCACTTATAGGTCAGCAGGAGACATTTGAACTGGATGTGGAAATGGATAGGGAACCAATGAAGTGACTTGAGAAGAGGGGTAATATGAGCATGACGAGGCTGGCAGAAGATTAGCCACGCAGCAGAGTGTTGAACAGATTGAAGGGGATAGAGATGATTCAGTGGGAGACTAGCAAGGAGTAGGTTGCAATAGTCAAGACGGGAGGTGATTAAGGAGTGGATCTGTGTCTTAGTGTATTCAGAAAGGAATGGGCAGATTTTGTTGATGTTATAGAGAAAGAAATGGCAGGTTTTAGCTATCAGATGGATGTGTGTGGAGAAGGAGAGAGAGGAGTCAAAAATGACTCCAAGGTTGTGAGCATAGGAAACAGGGAGGAGTAGAGAGTTATCCACAGAGACTGAGAAAGGAGGAAGAGGAGAGGAAGTTTTAGGGGGGAAAAATAAGAAGCTCAGTTTTGGCCATGTTCAATTTCAAGCGGTGGTGAGACATCCAAGCAATAATGTCAGAAAGGCAGGCAGAGATCTGGATCTGGATTGCCCTAAAGATTTCAGGTGTAGAGAAGTAGATCTGGGAGTCATCAGCATAAAGATGATACTGAAAGCCATGGGAAGAGATGAACACACCAAGGGATTGGGTACAGAGAGAGAAAAGGAGTGGACCCAAGACAGATCCTTGGGGTATGCCAACTGAGAGCAGGACAGAAGCAGAGGAGGATCTACCAGAACAAAAACTGAAAGAGCCATGGGAGAAATAAGAGGAAAACCAGGATAGTACAGAGCCCTTAAAACCAAGCGAGGGCAGGGTATCAAGGAGAAGGTTGTGGTCAACAGTGTCAAAAGCAGCAGAGAGGTCAAGAAGGATGAGGACTGCATAAAGGTCCTTGGATTTTGCCAGGAACAAGTCACTGGAGACTTTGGCAAGAGTCATTTCAATAGAATGTAAAGGACAAAAGCCAAATTGTAAAGGATCCAGGAGGGCTTGAGAGGAGAGAAAGTCAAGGCAACTGCGATGAACCGCATGTTTAAGTAGTTTAGAATCAAAGGGGAGGAGGGAGATGGGTCTGCAGTTAGGACAGGTAGGATCAAGTGAGGGTTTCTTGAGGAGAGATGTAACTACAGCATGCTTGAAGGCTGCAGGGACAGTTGCAGTGGAACACGATAGGTTGAGAATATGAGAGATGGGAGGGACAACAGTGGAGGAGATGGGGCTTAGGAGATGGGTGGGAATAGGATCAGAGGAGCAGGTAGTGAATTTGGAGGAGGAAAGAAGGTGTGCAGTTTCCTCCTCAGAGATCATAGAAAAGGAAGAAAGGGTAGCAGAGGTAGAGGGGGAAAGTTGGGAGTGAAGAGGGGGAGGAGGGGAAGTAGCTGACTTTGTGGGGAATTGGAGGGTGATCTTGTGGATTTTGTCATGGAAATAGTCAGCTAGGGTTTGGGCAAAAAGAGAGGGAGAGGTCGGAAATGGAGACACCTTGAGGAGAGAGTTGAAAGTAGTAAAGAGATGGCGAGAGTCAGAAGCAAGAGAGTTAATTTGGACGTAATTGTCTTGTTTGGCGAGTGCTATGGGCTGACTGGAAAGAGACAAGCATGAATTTGAAGTGTAGAAAGTCTGCATGGGAGCAGGATTTTAGCCAAGCATGCTCAGCTGAACAGGCACAGTAACATAGATAGTGGTAGTGGATGAAAGCCAGGGCTGGGGTATAGTACGCCTCACAGGACGTGGCATGGGCGGAGCGAGAGCATCAAGAACAGAGGAGAGTGCAGAGTTATAGGAAGCTACTGCCTCATCAACAGACTCAGATGACATAGTGGAGGAAAGAAATGATGAAACAGTGGAGGAGAGGAGATCCAAGTAATCAATGCAAGTGATGTAGAAAGTTGACACAGATTGCTTGAAATCTGCTTCATCAATGCTGCCTTCTTTTTCAAGATCTATTATCTTCTTTCTGATTGTTAGAGGCAAATATACTTCATTCTTCCCAGTTACCAACTTGTTTCTAAGGTCACTGATTACTCCAGCCACCTCTATCATTGAGATTTTTTGAGACTCAATTTTCAAAGTTGCATTTTGGAAAATCACTGCCTGACTGTGCAGAAAATACAGCCAAACGTCTGCTGATTCATTCTTAGAAATGTTTTTTTTATGATAACTGGGCATTTTTCCTGGCTCAGAAAATATGATTTCACTGGTTGGAACATTTTAATTAACCTCTCTATGGCTGGTAGTAAAGCGAGCCACCTAGTGTTACTGTATCCGAGGAGCTTTTGATACTCACGCTCAACAAAGTCACACATCTCTTAAGTTCTTCAATTTTCACTGTATAAATGTGAAAATGTCTGAATATCTTGTCAACAATAACTTCAATGTCAAATGACAGGCATTCGGCAGCAGTGCTGATACAGTTGTGAGCAATGTGAGCTGCACAGTTTGCACAAATTAAATTATTTCCTAAATCTTTTTGCAGCTTGTAAAAAATATTGTTACTATCTCTCCTAGCAGCCCCACCAAAATTGCAATTGGTGTTGTCAGCACACAGTGCTAAAACTTTGGATCTTAGTCCATTGGACTCAATTGTATCAAGAATGCACTTGAAAAGAATGTCTGAGGTTTTGCCTTTAACATCATGGATATCAAGAACTTTTACCAGGAAGAAAGTACCTTACTAAAATAGGGCACACTTTAATGCTTCCATGGTTGGAGCAATCACAAAAAAATGTAAAAAAACTTGTCTGAGAAAGGTCTCTCTTGAGGGAATCAATAGAGTCAGGTTTGAAAACATTACAGACGATTGCTTCCATTTTGGTTCATGCACAAGGGTATTTTTCATCAAAACATTTTTTTCAACAGCTTTGAATTACAGTCTGATGACCGAAAAGAATGGTTGTGGACAACACAATGATAAGCACATGTACCCTCAGTTGTAGCCAGTGACTGAGTTTTCTCATCAAATGTTTGACTTTTAAAAAAAGAAGTCACAGTTCTACTTGAAGAAGCACTTACATCTGCTGTCTTGTGTTTATCCATCCTTATGTGCTATGATGTCACCCTTTCCTGCATATGCAATTGAAAAGGGAGACTGGCATTTGTTACAAAACACTATACTATCACCTGAATTTTTCTTAATGAACGGGGTATTCCTTTTGTAGTTGGTCATTAAAAACACACTTTCTTTTTGGCATTTTAAAATGAAAATAAAGTCTAAAGATGCAATAGAAACATGCAACCTAGGCTTAGAGCCTACAGAGATGACAGAATCAATAAAATCAGCTGATCACTGACTGTGATACTGATGTTGGTCCCAGGATCATAGGCACCAGCTTTTTGGGGGCTGTGGGTGCTTGAGCATCCCCAATATTTTCTTCTGTAGGTCTGTATATCTGTAGCAAAAAAACCACCATATACCAGAGCTGCAGGACAAGGGAGAAAGGAAGGTTTCTGTATCCTAGTTATTGCTCCAACCTCCCCCTGCTCCCTATTATCTGCTGCAGCCTATTGGCTGGCTTTGTCTGACTGATGGTTGCCTGGGCCCAGATTTGTCAGATGTACTGAGGACTCAGGAGTTTAGGATTGCCAACCATCTAAATAATTTTATGATTCTACGGCTTTGTTAAGTATCTGGCTTAGTCAGAATGATGTCTAAATTGTCTGGGTATTTTTTAGAGTTTAGCTCTACAGCTCGCCAGTGCTCCCCCCTCACTGGGCAGAGTAAATGGTAGGTTCCATGGAAAGTAAATGGAAAGGCTGCACTAGTCACAGGGTGGGCTGATTTTCTGCACAGGGTCTGGGAGAAAGTCAGCGGAATAAGTGGGTTTCTTGGTAAAGGTGAGTGGGGTTGCTGAGACAGTGTAGAAATGTAAGAGGAATGGGGCAAAGTGTGAGGAGGTTATTGCAGGCTGAGAAAAAGAGCTGGTAGCAAAAGCAAGGACTGGGGGCATAGAAGTAGAGGAGTACAGAAGCAGCATAGCACTAGTAGACAGTCAGAGACAGAATATGTCTGTCTAAAAAGTGCTAGTATACATGCGTGTACCTGATTGGGGGGGGGGGGGGATGAATGCATGTGTGTGTGACTGAAGTACAACAGAGTGCATGCATGTGTATGTGTTTCTGATGGAAATAGTCTCATATAAATAGAGATTCCCTTTGAAAATTTCAGCTGGAGTGGAGAAGTCCACTGGAACAAATATGGAGGAATGTAGAAGTGGGACACATGTTTTAAAATAGGGGACATTTAGGCGTCCCAACCAAAGTAATGTGATTCCAGGAACAGATCCTTAAAATACGAGACGGTTAGTCACTTTACAAGAAGAGAAGGCTAAAGTTGGAAAAAAAGGTTAAAATTGTGGATGTTTGTGAAAGGTTAATGAGGCTGAACAGAAGAGTGATTGCTGGAAGCTAATTTTGAATACATTTGTGGATTTTTGCAGAGTTGAATGAAGTAACCCTGACTTAAGTGAGAGTTTGTGAGATGGAGCTTTGATTTAGTAGTAAGAAATATTGGGCCTGATATTCAGCAGCGAGGGCTAGCGCTGCTAACGCAGCTAGTTGTCGTCACTGAAGACTAACCCTGGATATTCAAAGCTGGAGGCCACATCGGGCCACCAGCATTGAATATCTAGGTTAGCCACAGAGCCCAGAAGCTAACTGGGCAGTGGTGATATTGAGTTGCTGCCCGTCAGCTTCCGCGGGTAAAGTTAAGCCAGCCTCTGTTGTGCCTGACTTTACTCGCAGGTTGCTAACCAGGCAGCATCTCAAAAAATGGGTCCACTTCTGCTCTGTCCCAGAATGCCCATGACACGCTCCAGTGCTAGCACCAGGACATGTAGTGGCAACACCCATGGATATTGTGATGGCGCAGCGGGGTTAAACGCTAGTGAAAGGTGCAGAAATCACTCTTTTTCCCCTGTAGCTAAGAGCAGTGCAGGCAGAGAAAGGGTTAAACCTTCAACTAATGGAAAAAACCCTGTGCTCAGAAAGCAAGAGAGGGAGCCACACCTCAGCTCCATGACAACCAGGGGAGCTGACGTGAGAGGCAGGGGGGCGGAGTCAAAGCTCATAGGACAGCCCCAAACATTTAGCCACGAGGAAACAGTTAGAGAGAGTGCAGGAACAGGAAGAACAGGAAGGTCAGAAAGAACTTCGGCAGCAAGGAGCTGTAAGAGTTCTGGAAGAGACACTGGAAGGTGTTCTGAGGGGACCTGTGAGAGGAACCGAGATGAGAGTTTAAGCAGGAGCAAAGTTCCAAGGGAAAGGCTGCACAGATACTCTACATAAGAACATAAGATATGCCATACTGGGTCAGACCAAGGTCCATCAAGCCCAGCATTCTGTTTCCAACAGTGGCCAATCTAGGTCATACGTACCTAGCAGTTTCCCCAAGGGACACAGGTTCCACAATGCTTGTACTGGTTCAAGCATTGATATCCTGGGTCCCTTCTTAATAATGGTTTATGGACTTTTCCTCCAGGAACTTGTCCAAACCTTTTTAAACCCAGCTACACTAACAGCCTTTACTACATCCTCCGGTAACAAATTCCAGAGTTTGATTACACGTTGAGTGAAAAAATATTTTCTTTTATTAGTCTTAAATAGTTTACCCTGTAGCTTCATTGCACGTCCCCTAGTCTTTCCATATTCTGATAAGGTAAACAATCGATCTACGTTTACCCGTTCCACTCCGTTCATTAATTTATAGACTTCTATCATATCTCCCCTCAGCCGTCTCTTCTCCAGGCTAAAGAGCCCCAACCTTTTTAGTCTTTCTTCATAGGAGTAGCCTTCCATCCCTTTTACCATTTTGGTGGCTCTTCTCTGAACCTTTCTAAAATCGCTATATCCTTTTTAAGATACGGCGACCAGAATTGCACACAATATTCAAGGTGCGGTCTCACCATGGAACGATATAGAGGCATTATAATATCTTTTGTTTTATTTTCCATTCCTTTCCTTATCATACCTAGCATTCTATTTGCTCTCTTGGCCGCCGCTCTGATTGCAGGCAACGTGTGAGTAGCTCTAGTTCAGAGAGAAGCACAGCTGCATATGAGCAAGTGGCTGATTGGAAGCTCTGGAGACAGGAGTCAGAGTCAGACCCTGTTGAGCAGGAGAACAGCCGGGAGCAGAGGAAGCAGTCTGGGGACAAGAGGTTGCCTGTAAGTTTGCCAGAAAGGGTACGGAAGGCCAGGAAAAAGGTGAGCCCTTATGATTCTATTAAGGCAGTACTCAAAGAGACTGGTGTTTTTAAGTTCCTCCCCCACAGCTCAGACTAAAGAAAAGTCCCGTTTGAAACAGTTAAAGGCTTTATTAGAGCAGTGGAAGCCTGTTCAAGAGAAGCCTGTATTGGAAGAAAGCATATCAGACTCAGAGGGAGAGCCCATGCAGTTTGAAGAAGCTGGTGTTGCTAGTGAGGGTTCTGATATGGAAACTGATTGTGCATTTTGCCAGAAAGGGTAAAATCTATGAACTGGGATACTAATAGTAAGTGCTGGAAGAAGCATGACATTGTGCCAGGAAGATTTTACACGGGAAGAGGCAGAGAGCTGCTGGAGTATAAAAGCCAGGCCAATTAGGCAAATCCTGGAAGAAAAGAGCATTACTGCTTTTGGTGTTTTAAGGAAGCATTTTTGGTTGCTGAAGGAGAAAGCAGTAAATGTTTTATATCAGGAAGAAGCTTGAAGACAGGGCTGTGAAAGGAACATGCCTGTATGTTTAGAAGCTGAATAATCCTGTTTCAGTTAAAGAGACTTTGCTTTGGAGAAGTATCCTTTATTTCTGTTATTGGGATAGTAGGTGAACACTTGTGCAACAATAACAATAAAACTTATTGTTAACCCTATTCCTTGCTGACTCAGTCTGTGCCACAACTACAAGGGAACAGAGACCGCAGCACTTAAAGGGATACAAATAAATATGTGGTCCGCCCACTCCCACTAGGCAGCCGCCTATATAAGGGGTGGATGCGACAATATCCAGCGGCGCTAACCGTGTTAGTGCTGCTGCATATCCCACTAACCAGCCTTCATATAGTTTGCAGGTCTGCAAACTGTGTAAATGCCTTTGAATATACACCCATTGACTTTAAAAGGCTTTTGAAGAATTTTGAAGCACATCTCAGTGTTTAAATACTAACAGGTGGTTCTTAGAGATATTTTCCCTGTGAAGTTCCAGTGGCTGATATGTCTGTGGTGAGAGATGGATTGATGTAAAAAGAGAAGAACCAAGCAAAGGCAAAGCAGAAACTAACATTTTTCTCTGCTATATTTTTGTTGAATTTGTGAAAATTCACCCATCTCAATTGATTTCTAAGTGAGCAGATGTGAGCTGTGAGAGAGTGTTTAAGAAGGCTGGTTGTGTATTGAAACAGACAGGGATACAGAATTATCTTTTATTTTCTCTAAAACAAGCAGAATTAGGAAAATAAAAATGTAATTTAAAAAAAGAAAAGTTCTCAGCACTGCTGTTAAACTTCAGTTGCTGACTGAGAGAGCTGCTAGGTACAGTGTTGGGGTTTTCCTTTTTTTATTTTGTTAAAGTTAGGGAGTAGGAACATCCAGTCCTGCAGTTCTTGAGAGGCATGCCTGATCCTGATCCTGATCCTGTTCCAGAACCAGAGCTGGTACCAACAGGCCCTGATGCAAGAAAGGCTGGAACCTGGAAGGAAAGAAGAACACAGACTACAGTAAGTAACCTTAGAACACATACTGTGGGGTTCTTAACATTTTTTGAGTGCACTTATAACTATTCTTTATTTTTTTTCAATATTTTGGGACTTAAAGGCTTCCAAAGGGAAATCTTATTTTAAACTTTTGGCTTCACAGTTCTGAAAAAGGAAATTAAGAGGAAACTTAGCTGTTTGAGTTTAAGTTGTTTACCTGAAAGAAAAAGAAAACATTTCTTCTAAAGGATTGTGTTGGTTTATGTGACTGAAAGTATATGTGTACAGTTACTCCTTATTTGAAATAACCTCAAGAGAACTTTAGTAATTCTAACACCATCTTACTTCTCCTGCCTAGAGAAAATTTACCATTAGCTATTGCATATTTAAATAACTATTGTAACATCTTTAGAAAGAGTTTGAAGCTGTTTGTTAATTTATGGTTTTGGCTACCCTTATGATTTTGTGACTCCTGGATGGATCACCGACTAGTCAAGGAATACCATGGAAAGGACAACTGGCTCTTGTATACCACCCTGATGGGATACCCCTAGGGCACAAGAATGGGTTCACCTTGCTTCAATCCCCCTGCCCTGCGGACAGCGACGGACACATTGGCCAACCTGAGTGGCTGGACACGAGTATCCTGGAAACGCCTCTGGTGGATCGAGCCATGCCACAACACAGCATCACACACCCAAGTAGTCTTGTCATCATCCATCTAGAAGAGCATCCAGCATGACCCAATCCACTTCCCCGCCATGGGTACCTGCATGCCAGCACCCTCCAGTATGAGCAATAGGAAGAGAAAGTGTTGAGGACCCATAGAGATAAAGATGGAGAGGAGCATAGAAGTCAGAAGAAATAAAAGGATAAGTGGTAGAAATTGCAGGGGATAAGGTGCACCTGTGAATGATTGGGGTAATCAGCACAGGGCAGCTATAAGAGACTATAAGCCAGGGGGTGGGTGGGCTGTGGGGAGAGAGAGGCACAGCTAAAACCAGAGAGGGAGTGCTGAAGAAGTCCACAGAAAAAAAATACTGAAAAGTAAGGCACTCTAAAACCATTATGAGAGAATAAATATATACAGGCAGACAGACCTTACAAGCAAGCGGTAAACAGTCAGACCCTAGCCAGAAGCAGATATTGACGAGGCAGGATAGCAATGTCCACTAACATAACATGCCCAACTCAGCCATGGCTGCACTCGCATACGACATATGTCAGCATTTCAACAGAGGCTTGCTCCTTTTGCAACTACATCCAGTCTTCCGGACCTCATACCGTGACACAGTACAACAAGAAGCCACCAATTAGATCCCCCACACAAGGCTAGCAGCCCCAGACTAACTAAAAGAGTGCCTAATCCCATCAACTTCGAGGCGATGGCACCTTAGCTAACAAAGTATCACCGTTGAGCTGATATGGACCTCTTAATCAACAGATTTCATTGTGGATTCACCATACCATTCATCGGCCCATGGCAAGAGCATCTCAGATCCCAAAATACCTCCTGGACATAGTACATGACAGAAATCCATTCATGAACCTGTCCTTCCAGACTTTCTGCTTATCTCCATTGGCAGTAGCACCAAGAAGGAGCCCGGTAAGTACAGGTTAACACAGAACCTGTCACCCCCCCCCCAAAGGAAACTCAATGACTTTATTCCTGCAGAGGCATGCACCATACAGAACGCCTCCTTTGACCGAGCTCTGCCAGTCATTAGAACCACTGGTAGGAATGCATATCTGGTAAAGGCAGACATCGAGTGCCTTCTATCATTCCGATCCATCCTTCATGGTTTCCATTCCTTGAGTTCACATTTTGTGGATTGTATTATTACAACAAATGCATGCCAGTGGGCTGTTCAGTGTTATGCGTGATCTTCAAAACATTCAGCCGATTACTCCACTGGGTGGTCCAAAGGAGGTCAGGTCGATGCTCAGTAATCCATTATTTGAATGACTTTCTTTTCGTGGGCCTGGAGCATTCAAACAACTGTGATGCATTCCTGGATGCATTCCAAGTCACCACCACTGAGTTCAGAGTTCCCCTGGCCAGCAATAAAACAGTTGGCCTGACCCACATTCTATCCTTCTTGGGCATAAAGATTGACACAATGACTGGCATTACCAATCTCTCAATAAGCAAGATCGCTGAACTAGAAGAGAAGATTAAAGGGACAATCAGATTGTGTAAGATTACCTTGAAAATAGTGCAATCCCTCATTGGGTCACTGAACTTTGCATGTCGAGTTATACACATGGGTCGCCCTTCCTTCGACGACTCAGAGCAGCTATCAGCAGAATACAGAAGCCTCACCATCTCATGAGGGTCTTGCAGAGCGTCAAGTAGGACCTTGCAGTGTGGCTGAGGTTCCTGCACACTTTTAATGGTGTCACCAGCAGTGATTTTAACCTTTTCACGGATGCAGCCAGTGCTTCCGATTTTTGGGCGTTCTTCTAGGGCATGTGGTGTGCTGCCTCCTGGCTATTGTCATGGTTGGAGAAGGGCTGGACCAGGAAGATCACCCTGCTCGAGCTAGTCCCACTCGTGGTGGCTATTACCATATAGGACAATAAGTCCTGGGATAGCCGGGTGTTTTAGTGCGATAACAAGACCGTGGTTGCCGTTGTCAATAAGCAATCTGTGAAATGCACCCTTGTTGCTGACTATTGAGGAAATTTGTTTTAAGGTGTTTTCAGCTCAGCATAACAGCACAAGCATGGCATGTGCCAGCAATGATAATAACATTGCTGATTCTTTGTTGCTTTTCAGGAAGGCCACTATCTTGCCGGAAACCATATGAAACAGATTCAACATTCCTTAGCCTCCCATACTTGGGTGGCATACCACTGAGGATTCAAGAAGATAGTGGCCTTCCTGAAGTCAAAGGGCTGGACACAGGGAGTAGCACACTCCATGCTAATAGCAGAATACTTCATGCATGCCAAGCTACAGGGTGCATCGCAATTTGTGGTGCATGCCCACCTAGCGGGATTCACATTTATTCTCCAAGTTGGCAGGGTGGGGCAATCCCATGGATAGTTTTATAATCAGAACCCTGCTGAAGAGCTAGGCGTGGGGTGTCCCGAGGCACCCTGACAAGAGATAGCCAGTGTCCCATGGGCTGCTGGTCCACTTGTGGAACACTCTCGGTAACGTATGCTCATCTGAATTTGAGACCACTCTGTTCTGTGCTGTGTTCACCCTGACCTTCTTTGGTGTCTTCTGGATTGGAGAGTTGGTGGCCCAGGCAAAGAATTGTGTGCTGCCTTCTGGCCTTCAATACTGAAACACAGTGGTCTTTCCAGGATCACGGCAGGCAGACATACAAAAGGCAAAGAATGATCCCATGGCAAAAAGTCAGGTGATCACTCTAGTAGAAGTACTTCAGCTTGCACCTGCCCAGTGGCAAACATGCATTGGTACTTGGCAGTTTGCCCCAGCGTGTAGGACCAGCAACTTATTTACCAGGACACCACTCGCCTCACATGTTTTCAGTTCCAGGCTGTCTTCAAAAGAGTTCTGATGGCCTTGGAGCATCAGTCCACCCTATATGGTATGCATTTCTTCTGCATAGGTGCAGCCACATCAGCAGCAGAGGCTGGACTGTCAGCAGGAGTAATAAAGCAGCTGGGACACCAGAGGTCTGGTGTCTATTCCCTGTATGTCCGCCCACAAGAGAAAGCACAGATTGATCAGAACAAGCTGAGCAAACCGGCGACAGTCAAGATCCCAATGGCCAAATGGCCTGCAGGTGGATAATACTAACTGCAACTCATTGTTCTTTTCCAGGTCCCGGACCAAAATGGACTGTATGGATCATTGACTATTCCTTAATTTGCTGGGCAAAGAGAGGGCATTCACACAACCCTTGGGCACACACCTTGGAATGGCATCTCATGTGGATGGGGCATTCTGTCATGTGATGGCCACAATTCATCCCCTTCCTTCAAGACTGGCTACAAGTCAGCACTACTTCAGATATGCTACTAATACTCCTTGGGGGCAATGACCTTGGGCATGTATCTGGTAAACAACTAATCAACCTAGTTTGAGGTGACGTGTCAGATTGCCAGACAAATGACACAAATACTAATCATCTGGTCAGATCTGATCTCATGGATGAAGTGGGACAGCACAAGACTCTGGAATTGAGAACTAAAGAAGATAAATAGATCAGCCAGTAGATAATCAGCGTTGGCAGATGGCAAATTAGGCATGACTGGACCCATCCCCCAAACCTGGGATACTTCTGGAAAGACAAAATCTATTTATGTGACATAGGCACAGACCTCTTTCTCAACAACATCCAAGAAACCCTGGAGGCCATCTAGGCCATTAGCACATAAGCAACACAGACCAAGGACCATCTTTGCCTGTGGCGCAGGGATCCTTTAATGGAAGACACAGGCAAGTGGAGCTTTCCTACATCCATGGTGGTAGCCAAGCTGGAAATTAGCTAGCGAATGCCAGATGAAGGGCAGTGCATCCTACCTGGTGGCAAGACAGGATGCCCCTGGCGAGTCCATGCAACGACAGCAGCTAGCCTGGCCTAGATGGCCTGCGAGACTGTCTGGCGAGACAGCAGGCATGAGGGTGGCCTAGCTTGTGTGGCACAGAAGGTAGTCCCATCCCATGGCAGCTAGCATTCAAAACGTCAGATCGATGTAGCCAAACCACTTCGTACTGGCTCAGGTGACCCAGCAAGGTCCCCACCCCCCTTTTTTCTTGTGTTATCATTTGTGATTGATACAAATAAAGTTGCGGACAATTTAAATCCATCTCTCATGTCTGGGCTGAGTTATTGCAATGTGTTGAGCAGCACAAGGCCAGCTGAGGGATAGTCTGCCTGCCTATGTTATCACGAGTGGGCAAGCAACTGTGAAGCCCACTGCCATGTGACCAAGGTGGCCCAACTGCCATGCTTCCATCCCGGCCAGCACAAATGATGGGAATTCTCCCACCAGTGGGTTGCACCATCACAATCTTCTTGCAGTTCCATGACATGGCTGGGGCGAAAGCACAGCAGGATTTAAGCCTCGATTGGAGAGTGCATTAACCTCTTCCCATCTGATCTCAACCCATCCCACCCACTCCATATGCATAGTTCTGTCATTAACCACGTTGTAGTGTCTGATAGCACCACTGAGTTGTCTTACTCATATGTGCAGATGATCAAGTATATAGGTGCAATCAATTACAACATGTATCATATGTGAGGCTTGCCCCTTAATGTCGCAGCTGGTTGGTGATACCTGAACTGGAAATTAGCTAGCAAACGCTAGATGAAGGGCAGGGTACCCTAGCTGGAGGCAAGACAGGGCACCCCCGGCAAGTGCCTGCAATGCTGGTTGCCTGCGAGACAGTGGGAACAGAGGCAGCCTAGCTTCTGCAGCATAGTAAGTTGCCCCATCCCATGGCGCCTAGCATCCAAAGCGTCAGATCGGGGGATCTGGCAAGGTCCCCGCCCCCCATTTTCCCTTGCATTATCATTAGTGATGGATTTAAATTGGCTGCAGCTTTATTTGTATCAATCTCTCATATCTGGGCTGAGATTGCAATGTATTGAGCGCTAAAGGGCTAGGCCAAGGGATAGTCCTGCCTGCCTATGCTAATGTGACTGAAAGTAAATTTGTAAGGTTACTACTTATCTAAAATAACCTCAGGAGGACTTTAGTAATTCTAACACCATTTTACATATTTAAATAACTATTGTAACATCTTAAGAAGGAGTTTAAAATTCTTTGTTAATTTATGGTGTCGATGCTTTATGCATTATCAAAAATACTTACATACAATATTTCATACTTACCATTCAATATCTGAATAAATTACTTTTGTGCTGCAATTCATTGATGATGAGTTTGCCAGGGAGAAATTTTGGTACACCTCTTACTGAACATTTGTAAGAGTGCAGTGGTCTACCATTCAACTATTGAATCAAATCCTTCATCCATTTAGTTTATTTTCCTCCTTCCTTGTAATAAGGAAGGGTAAGGTTAGTTTAATCTGTTTAATTAAATCTGAGTTTTGTGTCACTATTCTGGTTAAGGCCACGATTACAATTGTGAAGAAAACCCCGTGATCCGGACACAATACCACAGCTCTTTCAGTCTCTGGTCCATCAAGCAGTGAGAAATAAGCAGAGTAACACAGAACACAATCACACTCAAAGTGCTACTTTCTTTGAGCTCAGAAGGAAAACAGACGGTCTATGGACGCAGCACCGTTCTACGTCTGTTGGATTCAAATTCTTCCTCCTGAAAAGCTCTTTTTATTAAAGGAAAAAGGGAAGTAACAGTCATTAATCATAACACAAGGTGTCGCTAGAGTTCTTTCTACAGAGTAAGAGCTGATTACATTGTATTAGATGATATTTACTTGATTATGACAGAATTATTTATAATTGCAAAGTTGCAAAAATTACACTGTGTCAGCAGGGACCTATAGTTGACTGTACAGTGAACTATGGTTGCACAGTTCATAGCCTATGTTTACTCTTTATGCTTGCGTTAACAATGTTCCCAAACTATTTTAAAAGACAGTTACACAGAACTCATGATCATGATATCCTATTCTATTTAAGAGGAAGTAGGTAAAAGGACACAATTCTGAGCACATTTTAGAGATCTGCATCAAGAAATTCATTTATCTTTAATTACATATTGGGGATTCTGGTATCACTTTTACCTGTTCATTTCTACAGTCCTCCCTGTGATTCTATAAAGAATCATTACAAAAGAGAGGTAGCTGAAACATGTCCAAATACAGAATAAATCTTCTACAGTAGGCTTCATTTTGCAGATGTTCCTTCAGAGTCCTAGGCACATCTGGTCCATCGGTGAGCTCCATCTTGTTCATTGGAGGAAGTTGTTATACAAAATCATGTGACATTGTTTGCCTTTGCTTAGCCTCAATAAGAATGTGTACAGAGAGCAAGACTTTACCAATTATTCTTGTAAGCACTACCTCTTCTAGCAGTGGCCAACTGCTTCTCATAGATCTATCAATAATCCAGAGATTAGTCCCTCATATCATGACACCAGTTATCACTCCAGATTCTTCAGCAGCATCTTTTCGCACCATGGGCTGTGCCATGCACATCTTAGATAAAGCTTTTTCAGTCAGTCATCACCCCAGATTTTTCGAGAAGTTTTCATCCCAGTGGTGTTTTGCTCTTGAAACAACGCTCTCCAGAATGGCTGCACTTGGAACCAACAGGGCAGCAGTGATTGTCTTTATAACAAACACCCTGATCATAAAGACAGCAGGCCAAACTCCCAGGAGTGGTGGTCTTGCAGCAGGTCTGACCGCTTTTACAGTAGTGCGCATCAACCATACACGACCCATTCGTGACTGGTATGAGGTCACCCCAAATCATTAAGGGCCATCTCATACTGTAACCAACATAGTTTGTCCTCCTGAAAAGTTCCACCCCAAGGGGAACTGCAAACTGAGGTTACTGGCAGTCATCGAATGTTAACGGCCAACATAAGGGCGCTATCACCAAACTTGCGCCTCATTTCATAATTTGGGCTTCCTTTCCTTTTTCAGCCCTATACTACGAGCTTTCTCTTCCCTATATTATGAGCTTTTACTGCCCTATTCATCTAACAGAGTACTCTGTTTAATTTTACCAGCATTATTGCCCATTTCAAAACACACGACAGAAACCTGCCTCTTAATATTCACGAAAATGAAAGTATTAGTAGAAACAGTAACAATCTAGAGATGGAAGAAAGCTGTTTTTTTTTATTCCAAGTGTAGATTGTTACTGTTTCTACTAATACTTTCATTTTTCAGGAGGAAGAATTTGAATCCAACAGACATAGAACTGTGCTGTGTCCATAGACCGTCTGTTGTTTTCCCTCTGAGCTCAAAGAAAGTAGCACTTTGTGTGTGATTGTGTTCTGTGTTACACTCTGCTTATTTCTCACTGCTTGAGGGACCAGAGACCGAAAGAGCCATGGTATTGTGGCCAGATCACGGGGTTTTCTTCAAATTGTTCCATCATACTATACCAAAGTAGTTGGTACCTGCACCTGGGTTACAGATTTGCTGTCTTGTTCCAGGACAACTATAACAAACAGGTTCTAGCCCTGCTTCTATTTGTATCTACAGCCAGGCCAAGATCCTCTAACCTTGCCTGCATGAGAAAAGGAAACAATTTATCTTCCCCACTCACTTTAATCAAACCAATTTCAGGAGCTTCCATGTCTGTATCCCCAGCTCATCTACATTAGCTGGTTTCCTTAATACTCTGGGCCCAATATTCAGCGAAGGCAGCTAGCATGATTAGAGCAGCTAGCCATCCCCACTGAGCATCAAATCCGGATAGTCAATGCAGGCCATATTAGGCCACTGGTATTGAATATCTGGATCAGCCGCACAGTCTGGAAGCTAACCGGCCAGTGACAATATTGAGCCGCTACTCGGTTAGCTCCCATGGGTAAAGATAGGCCAGCTTTTGCTGCATCTATCTTTACCCATGGGTTGCTAATTGGGTAGTGGCTCAATATTGCTGCTGACTGGTTAGCAATGGGTACCGCCTCCGGAATCCCCCAGAACAGTTAGCATTGGGGCATATAGCAGTGGTACCACTGAACATCCCACTTAGAGGTATTTACATGTTTACAGGTCTGTAAACTA
Organism: Ichthyophis bannanicus; assembly: GCA_033557465.1. Taxonomy (NCBI): domain Eukaryota; kingdom Metazoa; phylum Chordata; class Amphibia; order Gymnophiona; family Ichthyophiidae; genus Ichthyophis; species Ichthyophis bannanicus. Next base: position 1,498,994,475 of record CM066032.1, on the reverse strand, counting down.
TGTAAATGCCTTTGAATATCAGGCTCTCTCTATTTATTTTATTTATTTCCAAGTTTTTATATACCACCCCTTCCAGAGATCAAGGACTGTTTACAAATAACAATTACATTAAATTAATAACAGTGCTGTTACAAAGAAATAATTCTTGGAGTGAGTTAAGGTAGGATCATGCAAAATTTGCAGAAAACATATAATACAATAACATATTTGCAGTAGATTTATATATACAAAGTCTTTGCATAGAACCGTTAGTAATGGGAGTTGGATAATAGTTAAAGATGTGGAGTATATGGCTTCAGAGGAGTTTTTTTAAGTTGGATATATTTTGTCTCCATCAGATGACTTACCATAATATTCTATGAACAAATGTGTTTTAACCTCCTTACAAAAATCTTTAAGGTCCTTGATTGCTCTAAGTTTTTCTGGTAGGGAATTCCAGAGTATAAGTGAAAAATAAGTGCCCTGTTGCTTGTCACATATTTTGTATTACGGTAGTTTGAAGGGACTGCTAATGTATTTTTATTGAATTCTCTTCTAGATCTCTCATTAGAAGAGATGTTAATCAGTGAGGATAGAAATGATGGGGCTGTTTCCCTTATAAGTTTACCTTCAGGGTTTCTCTTCCTGCAGTATTAAACCTTTACACAGTGTCTGGCTTTTCCCATCAAACGTCCTTAGCCCAGAGCTTTCACTCCTGTATCCCCAGTTCACCTTAGCTGGTATTTTCTCCCCTGGTATCAGTGCAGAGTCAGCTTCCAGCCACATGCTGCCAAAATAAAACACAATACTGACTCACCTTCAACGTTTTCCATTTCTCCAATTATTTGCAAGGGTTTTTCCTCTCACTCAGATGTTCCTGCCGTACTCTAGGCTCTCGCCATTTTCCTACTAGACTAAGCATTAGGATTTCCTCCAACACTGGGCAGCGTTTGAAGGCTTCTACAGCACATCTCTCCTAGGCTAAGCAGTAGGACCTCTTGCCATGCCGAGTAGGGTCTGGAGGCTTCTGCAGCATTTCCCTCCTAGCAGGGCCAATGCTACTATTAGGTAAAGTACACAGCTACCTAGAGCACCTGCCCTCTGGAGCTCCTGCTGCTGCCCATTACCGCCACTACCACTTCTCTCCAGGGATAGCAATGGTGGCAATGGCCCCAAAACCACAACGCATCACTTACCTACCATCTCTGGGGCTGTATTGCAGTTTCTCTCTTTTACAATCTGCTACTTCCTCACCCCTCTGACACAGACTTCCTGTTTGAAATCAGTTTTGTGGAATATAAGTATGTTATGAATAAAATACAATGGTAACATATGCTTCTACAAGACTGTATAAAATAGGCTCCTCTGACTCCCAGTAGTGCACAAATTTACACCTGATCCAAAAGGTTCATATGTGTACATGTACTCGATGCGTGTATACATGTACCTTATAAAATATGCATTCCCATTGCAACTATGCCCCAGCTCTGCCCAAACAATGGCCCTGGGAATGCCTGTGTGCAGACTGTGTAAAAGTATACATGGTCCTGTTGACATCAGGGACAGTTCTATCATTAGGCAGAGTGAGATGGCTTCCTCAAGTGGTAAAGTTTTAGGAGTGCAAAATGCCCCCTAAACAACCCAGCGGTGGCTGCCTCACTCTGCCTCTTATTTAAAAACGAAACAAAACATTTTCTTCAAAGGATTCGCTGCCGCTTCTTCTGGGTTTGCAGCAGCAGCGGCACTACCTTCTCTCCCATCGCTGCTGATTTAGACCTGACAAAGCAGCGACAGCTCAAAAAGTAAAATCTAACAACAAAAGCATGGGATCTTCACACCTCCAGCATGCTTGAAAGGGCTGCTGGTCCCACCCCGTCTGACGCATGCTTCACGTCAGAAGGGGCAGGGCCTTTCTAGCGTACAGCAGACCTGAAGATCCCACACTTTTGTTTGTTTTTGTTTTAAGCTGTCATTGCCGCAGAAATCAAAAGAGGCAGCAGCAGGCAAGGAGAGAGGCAGTGCTGAACATCGGTGGAGGCAGGATCTGAAAGGTACATGACAGGTTCTGGACATGGGGAAGGAGACATAGAGGGGGAGGCAGTGCAAAAGGTCATGGGATGGGGTAAGGGACAGATGTTAGACAAGGGGTGAGTGGTGGTAAGAGGGTAGATGGTGGCCACAGGGAAGTGGAGGGTAGATAATGGCCATGGGGTGAGGGAGCAGAGGGCAGATGGTAGACACAGAGGGCATAAAGAGCAGATGCTGGGCATGGAGGGCAGATATTGGACATGGGGAAAGCTGGGAATAAAAGGGCAAATGCTGGGTATGGAGGACAGATAAGGAAGAAAGGGCAGATATTGGGCATGGACAGATGGGGAGAAAGGGCGCATGGAGGGCAGATGCTGGGCATGGGGGGAACAGGGGAGATACTGTGCATGGGAGAAGATGAGGAGAAAGGGCAGATGCTGAGCATGAGGGGAAAATAGGGGAGAAAGGATAGATGCTGGGCATGGGAGAGATAGGGCAGATGCTGGACATGGGGAAGGTAAGAGAGAAAGAGCAGGTGCTGGACATTGGGGGGAGTGGGAGAGAATGAGAGAGATGCTGGAAACAGTGGGAGTGAGTGAGAGAGAAGAGGGATGCTGTGTAAGGAGGAGGGAAAGAGAGAGAAGAGAGATGGTGGACAAGTGGAGGGAGAAAGGAGATGATAGGAATGGTGGAGAGCTAGGAGGAAATGCTAGATGGAAAGGAAGGAAGAAGGAGAGAAAGATATGAAATGCTGGACATGGAGAAGCCGAGGGGAGTTGCTGGACACAAAAAAAGATTGAAAAAGGGATGCACAGGAAGGGAGGAATAGGGGGCGAGGGGGAATAGTGTACATGGTGGAAAGGGGTGAGAAAAATGGGGTGAGGTGCTAGATGGAGGAGAGAGAGGAAAGAGGCAATGGACAGGGGAGGAGATAAGGGGAGGCATGATGGATACACGGGATGAGAGAGAGAAATGGGAGTTAAAGACTGGGGAATAAGAGGCTGGGGAAGGATAGAGGGATGAGGAATGAGAGGACTCTGTTAAAGATTGAAAAGTGGTAGATGCAGTAATGAGGGGGGATTGAGGCCTGGACAAGGCCGGCCCGTCCATTGAGCAAGAATGTTTTTTGCACAGGGCCCCGCGTTTCAGGGGGCCCCGCGCAAAGAACATTCTGCTTTTTTTCAAAATTAAGTTAAAAAAAAAAAAGCTGGCTGATACCGCTGCCGCTGCGGCAGTGGCAGAATGGAGTGTCCCGCGGGGCCCCCTCTGCCCGGCTGAGCTCTCCCTCTGCGACGGCTGAGCCCCTCTGTGCCGGCTTTCAGATACGCGAAGGGAGTGTGTCTCCCTCGCGTCTCTGTTAAGCCTGCAGGGGCAGATGGGAAATTCCCATCTGCCCCTGCAGGCTTAACAGAGACGCGAGGGAGACACACTCCCTTCGCGTATCTGAAAGCCGGCACAGAGGGCCTCAGCCGACGCAGAGGGAGAGCTCAGCCGGGCAGAGGGGGCCCCGCGGGACACTCCATTCTGCTGCTGCCGCGGCGGCAGCAGCCAGCTTTTTTTTTTTTAAAATGTTCCTTGAACCGATGAGGGGGGGGGGGTTAGGACTGGTAATGGGCTATGGAGGGGGTTAGGACTTGACTTGAGGTGGGCTGTGGGTTGATGGGGGGTTAGGACTGGTAATGGGCTATGGGGGGGAAAGGACAGGAAATGGGCTGATGGGGAGGCGTTAGGACTTGAAGTGGGCTGATGGGGTTAGGACTGGTAATAGGCTGTGGGCTGTTGGGGGGGTTAGAACTGGTAATGGGCTATGGGGGGGTTAAGACTGGTAATGGGCTTTGGGCTGATGGGGGCTGTCTGGTAATGGGCTATGGGGGGGTTAGGACTGATAATGGGCTATGGGGGGCTAGGACAGGAAATGGGCTGATGGGGGGTTAGGACTGGTAATGGGTTATAGGGGGGGCTTAAACTGAAAATGGGGTGATGGGAGATTAGGACTGGAAGTGGGATGATGGGGGGGCTAGGACTGGTATTGGGTTGGGGGGTTGCTAGGACTGGAAATGGGCTGATGCAGGGACTAGAAGGGAATGGATGCTGGGTGAGGCTGGAACTAGAAGGGAGCTGATGTTGGGGGAGGATTAGAATGGGATGGGGCTGGGAGAGTAAAATGGAGAGGGGAAAAATATTTTGTGTGGGAGGGATGAAAAATCTACAATTGGCCGGGTATTGGGAGAGTAAGTGGGGATAGAGGATGGAGGGGTAAAATTTGAGTGGATGAAATAGGAATGAGGAAAGAGCAAAAGGAGAAAGATTAGTATGTTAAAGCAGATGTAGAGAGAGAATGGAAAAAAAACTAGGAGAGAAGAAAGGACAAATGGACAGCAGACGATGGAGAGTTAGCAGAAGACACGAAGAAACCAGAAGAAAGTGGCTGGAGCAATTGCAGCTGAAAAAAAATGCACAAAAGGTAGAAATATATCTCTTTATTTTGAATTTATTAATTGGAATATGTCAGCTCTGGTAAATGTGCATCATTAACGTCTGCACTTTGTTTAGTACAAGAGCAAATTAATGTATAGTTTTATTTCTACAGTGTTGTACATTCCAAGTTTGGCTTTTGGGATTCCCAGTTTAATTATTGTCGTCCTGTTTCTAAATTGTGATTCCTTGTTTGGTGTTGGTTTATGTTCTTTTCATGTGTAACTGAGCTGAGGTATTCTGTTTATATAATTCCTATTTGACATTGCCACTTGTTCTCTTTCCCCAGTAGGTCATGTATTGGTATTCTCTGAAATGTATTGGTTTAATATTTGCATGTTTCCTTTTGATAGGTAGGGTATGGTGCTTTGTGAGTCCTGGTAGTGCTGTTAGGATACGGCTGGTTTGCTATGGGTTCTAAATGGGCAGTGTTTGTAGTAGTTCCTAATGTGTCTGGCGGTTGGCACTGGATTATAGTAATGTAGAAATCTTTTAGTCTTTCTTTATTCATACACTCATTAAGAGGCATGTTTACTAAAAGTTAGTATATGGTAACATTATGCAAATATTTATGCAAATGAGGCCCCTTATGCAAATGAGGCCCCGCACCGAGTCTCCGCACATGGCCCCACACCCCCCTTGGGCTGCCCCTGGGCCTGGATGATATAGAGGAGGTGTAAAATCTGAGTTGATAGAGAGAAAAAGAAATGGAAGAAAGCTGAAAGGAAAAGATAAATGGCAGCGATATAAGAAAAGTGACGACGACAGGAGAGGAGAGAAATGGCAGAGGGGCCATTGAACTGAGTTAAGAGAAGACAGCAGAAAACATAAACCAGAAACTGTTTCACCTGCTTTGGTGGAATAGGTAGCTGGTTTCTTTGCAGTAGGATAGGAGGATGATTTGTTGGTTTTTCGGAAAGCCCTGAAAACATTTCTGTTTCCTCAGTCAGTCCGTATAGAGTAGGTGGGTAGGTGCATGGCAGGCAGGCAGATGAGTAGGATGACAGGAGGAGGTAAAGGTTTTGGTATTGTTATGTTACATTTGTTCTACTGTTTTATATTGTACGCTGCCTTGAATGCTTTGGGGCATATGGCAGGTTAGAAATATTTTTAAATAAATAAACAAGAATAGAGAATAAAATGGCCAGTCATCAAAGCTAGAAAAATTAATTTTATTTTCAATCTAGTGACTGGAATATATGTCAGTCTTTGGAATTTACATATTCTATCTTTATATTTTGCACAGTACAGTGGCAGATGCATCTCTGTCTTTCCCTGGTGTTGTACTCTATACAGGAGTGTAGCCAGGATTGGCCTGGGTGGGCGATGGCCTCTCCACTTTGGCATCTGACCCACCCAGTCAGTGGCAGAAAAACAGTCAAATGAGAGGATAACTGGAGGCAGTGTCAACATGTGCACTGTTTTATGCCCATGCATGTTAATCCCACGCCTCACTAAAAAATCAGTCGTCACTTTTCTTATATCGCTGGCATTTATTTTTTCCTGTCAGTTTTCTTCCATTTATTTTTCTCCTACCCTGTCCATTGCCTCTTTCCTCTCTCTCCTCCATCTAGCACCAAAAAATCAGTCCTGGCTTTGCCACTGATACAGGGTCTGACGACTTTGGGTTTCAGTTTAATTTTTGTCTATATAAGTCGGTTTATTTATTCTGTACCTGGAGAGGCTCTGTCTATAGTCTGAGTATGTGACCAAGGCCAGGTATTCTATTAGCATTGGGTTTCTATGTAGGCATTGGTAGTAATCCCATTTGTTCAGTTTTCTGAACAGGTATTCTAGGACGTACCTCAATATTTATGGTGTTGCTTTTTTCTGGGTAGGCCTCCTGTGTAAATTTTGGAAGTTGATGCTGTTATAGATTTTTGGCTCTACATCCTGAATAATTTTTGTAAGGTTTTGTATTACTTCACAATGTGCCCAGGGTTTATTTATTTATTTTTATTCTTTATTTCTCATTTAACCACAAATAGATCAAGTAATAATTACATATACTCGAAAGAAAGGAGAAGAACAAATGAACAACTCCAAAAAGGAGATAAAAAAAAACAAAATCAAAATTAGAAATACTGGGCCCGATATTCGAAGGCCTTTACATGGGTAACTTCCTTAGTTACCCATGTAAAGGCCTTATTCGGGGTTTTTGAAGGACCACCTACACGGGTAGTGCCCTTTGAAAATCCCGGCTAAGTTCCTAATGCGCCCAGATGCTATCCGCATAGCATCGGGTGTTTTAGGGGGTGTTCTGGGGGAGAGCAGGGGCAGAAGAAGAGGCTACATGGGTAGCAGCGATTTTCTATGTTACCCGCGTAGCCCTCTGTGCCTTAAAGATAGACAAGGTTATTCCTCGCCTATTAAGACGCAGAGGCTATATGAGTAGCATAAAAAATTGCTGCTACCCATGTAGCCTCTGCGGCTGCTGGGGCATCCAGGCTAACCCAGATTTTCACTTCTGCTGGCGTGGAAGTGAAAATCTGGGTTAAGGGGGGGTCGGCGGGCAGGCTATGCGCCGCTGCGGCGCATAGCCTGCCTAACTCAGAATCAGACCCACTATTCCCAACGTGCTAAACATTAGTATCCCTCAATACAGGAAGGGGAGAACCTAGAAAAAAGGCTTGATAGTCTAAACACATCATCATAAATTATAAATACAGATAATAAATGTCATAAGGCAAACAGCAGTCGCATGGCCCTACATACAACTTATGCATCCTACAGAGAATCGATCTTCAAGATACCTCAATTAAGGCTGGAAACATCCTGGGAGGCTTTCGAGCATCCAGAAATACACGCAGTTGCTTAGGGTCATAGAAAATATATCTACAAGACACAGATTGAATCAGGCATTTACATGGAAATCTAAGCAAATAGGAAAAACCCAAAGAGGCCACTTCAGTTCGCATAGACATTGTGATAAGGAAGCTTATCAAAGCTCAGGGAATAATGACAAAAGAGGAGAATTTACTCTGATCAAGGGACCTGTGCTGGCAGGTTATAGAAATAAGACAGCTTGTTTTCCTAAAAGACTACATGGAGTGGAGGAGTGGCCTAGTGGTTGGGGCAAGGTACTTCAGGCCGGAAGGTCAGGGGTTCAAATCCCACTAGAGGACAGCAACCTTGGGCCGGAAGGACTGGGGTTTCTATTCCCACAGGTGCTTCTTGTGGTCTTGGGCAAGCCACTTAACCCTCCATAGCCCATGTTCCCTGTAAAATAGTTATCTCCAAGTTATAATGCCCTGTTCAAGGTAATTTCAGTTTGTTCAATGTAAACCGCACTGATGCAGAATAGCACGGTATATAAGAGAATATAAATAAATACATGTTCCAGAATGCACTAGTATGCAGAAAGTCCCTAGGGGAGCTAGAGTGGAAAAGCATGAGTCTAATCAGAGAAAGCATTATGTCATCCCTAATCAAACAGCCTCTAGAAGAATGCTTAATCCACAACACCTGAAGAATGCAAGGGAGGAGTTGCAATTTAAGCCCTTTAAAACTAGAGGGGAATCTTCAGGAAGGAGAAGGAGACAGAGAAGGGGAATCAGAGGAACAGAAGGAAGAACAACCGGAACCTGAAGGAACAAGGACAAGGAAGCAGATGGTCCAAGAGAGGAGCTCAGAGCAATACCTATGCCTGGAGAGATACCTGGGGGAAAGGATCAGAGGACTGGAGAAAGCCAGAGGTCGGTAGATCCACAGCCAGGGACCCTCAAGCAACACCTAGGAAGAGGTCTGCTGCAGCTAAGGAGGAAAGGAGCCCAAATACCTCTTAGAGGACGTCTGGAGAAAAGATCCTGAGGTCCAGAGATACCAACTGGAGGACAGGACACAGAAGCTCTATTGCATACTGGCCAGAATACCAGAAGAAGCAGCCTGATGCTTGCCTGGATTCAGGAAGGAGCTGTGAACGTTTCTCTAGCTTTGAGCAGTGCAAACAGCAGGGAAACAGTTTCTCTCCATATAGAGGTCAGTTCCTAAAGCCCTCTGAGTCAGACGGAGAAACCGAATCTATGCAATTTCAAGAGCAAGGTTTAATATCTGATACAGAGGATGATTATATGGACTGTTCTTTGAGTAGGTTGTTATTTTAGGAAAATCCTAAATATAAGAGAAAACATCAAAAGGAAACATTCTAAGTATTGGCTTCCCATAAAGTTTTGTTGAACAGAAAAAGCTTTTGGGAAAGTTTTGCATGTGTGCTGGAATCAAGCTACTGATTGCAGTTAATTGTCACCTGTTGGTGGAGGAGAGCCCAGCACAAGCCGTGCACAAGTGGGATTTAAAAGTTCTTTTCTGTATGGAGAAAGTGAGCATTGTTTTTGTATAAAGAAGTTTTCCTCTTTGATTTGTTTTACCCTCAGCACTGCTAAGAAGTTTATTAGCAGTGGCTGTAAGAAAGCCTTTCTGTTCCATAAAGGACTTTGATACTTAATTTGCATAAGTATTTCAGTTGCCTTATTTTGTGTTGAATAAACCCTGGAGAAGTTATCTGGATGGTGTTACCAAGCATATCTGTGTGGAATAATCACCCCATAAATAAATTCTAATTTTGCCTTACACTCGACCAACTACAAGAGTCTTCATTATTTTAAAAAGGCAAGCTTTGTGTGAATGGACTTCAATAACCACAATCCTTTGCAAGACAGTTAATTTACATACTTGCCAAGATGGTGGTACCTTCATAACAAGCACCCCCTTTTACAACATAAATTGATGTCTTTTAAACTAAGTACTCAAAGAAACATCTGGGAAAACCCAGACTTTCTGTCCAAAAAAAAGCTTCTGAGAGTTCCGAAAATACAGCCTCAGAGTCCAAGCATACTCTCCCCAGTTGAATCCTCCAGAACTTGCGTTAAGGGTATCCAGAGATGCAGCCCTCTGCCCCTCAGTCAAAGCCAAACTACTTGACCGCTTCTTGACAGGAATATAATAACGCACTCCCACCCACATCTAAAATTTATTTGGTATCCCCAATATATCCAAAAGATATTTCTTAAAGAGATCAACAGGAGTCACAGTAGCAGACATGGGAAAGTTCACAAAACCGTAAATTCAACCTGTTGGAGAAATTTTCTAACTTCTCCAATTTTACCTGTGTTGCCAAGCTGTCCCATACAAATGAGGCGTTCTGAGCATGAAGCGATTGCACCAGTCTATTTACATTTTCCACCTTTGCTCCGGTATTTGAAACAGCTTGCTCCTGTAATACAATTCATGTCTGCAGATCCTGGATAGTCTTTTCAACAACATTCAAATGACTGGATTCTGTCTTCTCCAACAGCACAATTGCAGACCATATGGTATCTAATGTAACTACAGAGGGTTTCATTAAAATGCTTCTTTCCTCTGGGAGGTGGAGATTCCTCTCTGGCCGCAGCGTCGATGAAACACCCAGGTCAGACGGTATCGCTGATGCCATAACACCCAGGACTGCACAAGACACAGCTAGAGGAGACCGTGGAAAGGATTCCCCCACATCTCCACAGGGTTTTACAAGGGCTTCAACACCAGTCCACACCCCTGAACCTGGCTCCAACTCCTCCGCTTCTTCAGCAGAGGGAAGGAGCCCAAGTGACACAGGAGCCCCCGGTGATAGAATTTCTCTCGTCGGTATGCACTGCTCCAGGTTCAGACTGATGTCTGAGGCTGAACAGACTGCCTTCCCATCAGCTCCAGCACTAACCCGGCAGATTCCTCCGAGGCTCCAACAGTCACAAACTTGGTAATAGGCAATTGTCCAGGAGACTGTCCAAATTTGGGGTAAGTTCTGACTTTCCCCCTTTCTCTTCCCCATTTGAAAAAGAAAAAACAGCAAAAAAGTAAATATTGAGAGAACGGCAAAGCCTAGTCCAGCAGGACCGAAGCAGAGCGGGCTAACATGCGTCCGCAATCTTAGATCTCTTTCCTGGTAAAGGTTTATATCACTGTTACTGAAATGACAGCAGAATCAGAAATTATATAGGCTGGGAATATGTTGCTTGGGACAAACGCTTAACCAGTGTTCTGAGTGAGGGGACTCCCTGTTCCCTGACCCCTGACTACAGCTCTGAGGATGCCCCTCCATTTTGGCTGCAGGGGGTGGAGAGCCTTTATGCATTTATATCTTACACAATTTTAAAATTGTAATTTTTTGCATGTAAAACATGCTTTACATGTAGAAAATGCTTTATAAAATTATCCCAGTGAGGACAATTTCCAAAAATGATTTATCTTTTTAAGTGGGTTATTTGAACATGGGTAAAAGTATGTGCTCATGGTTGTTTGGGTTTGTCAGAACCAGTTTCATTATGGCTGCAGAGAAGCTGCCTAGTTTGCCTAATGGGTAAACTGGTTCTGTCTATATGAAGATACTGAAGCTAAGGATGGGCATATTTTTTTTCCTGGACTCTAGTCTGCATTTTTCTTTTTGCTTCCTTTCATACTTCATTAGTAATAGTTGCTTTGCTGAAGAGAGAGGATGGAATTCTGGATTTAGTGCACATTAATTTTTCATAGGTATTTTCCTTTCCAAGAAAGGGTCAGTATCTGATGCAGAAAACTAGCACGGCCTTTAAGCACAGATAATGCCACTTTTAGGCACAATTACCACCACAGCCAAATGCAGAAAAGAGATGGACGTATAAACAGCAAAGGAAAAGCTAGCGCACAATTAACTCCGAGTATTAAATTATAGGCAAATGAACTGCACTATTTAAAATGGCATGCTAATATTGTCTGCGCCTGATGCAGAGAAACACGTAGAAGATTTTGTAACCAGCCTTAGCACCAATATCTCTATGCCTGGTCTTGAGGTGGCTTAAACATCTAGCGCATGACCCCCAACAGTCTTTTGATGGCATTGGGGGCTTTCTCCAATGCCTGGATCATCAGAGGTGAAGTGTCAGACATCCCCTCAAAATGATCTAGGCATCGGGGAAAGCCCCCAATGCTATCAACATACTGTTGGGGAGCTGTTGCCCCTGACATAAAGCAAATCCCGGCCCAGCAGCCCTGATTCCTCCCACCTGCCCAACTAAAAAAACACTGGTGGCCCTGCAACCCTAAAACCCTCACCTCCCTCCCGGTACCTTCACAAAGGAGCAAGAGTTCTGCCTACATGTTCTTGCACTGTCATTTTGAAAAATGACAGCACCTGGCCCCGCTTAGTGCATCCTGGGATGCACCGGGCGGGATCAGCCTGCCATATAAGGCATTTTCTACCTTATATGGCAGTCTGGCTCTAACCTGTGCATCCCAGGATGCACTGCATGGGGCCAGTCACTGCCATTTTTTTTTAAATGGCGGCAAAGGAGCAGGAGCACGTGGGCAGTACTTCCGCTCCTTTGTGAAGGTACCAGGAGTGGGGTAGAGGTTTTGGGTCCCCTGGGCCACAGGCTTACTTTTAGCTGGACAGGCATGGGGGATTGGGGCCACTGGGCCACCAGGCTTATTTTTATTTGGGCAGGTGGGGGGGGGGGATCAGGGAGGCTGGGTCACCAGGAATTTGCTTTTTGTCAGAGGCTCTGGCCTCCGATAGTATTTTGATGGCATCTGAGGGGCAGTTTGACACTTCCCCTTCAGATGATCCAGGCATCGGGAAAAGCCCCCAATGCAATCAAAATATTTTCGGAGTGCATATGCAAATTAGTCACGTGGTGCCCCTGTTTCTCTGGGAGAACATGCTAAACTTGTACCGATTTCTGTTTGCATGTGTTTGGCTTGCTGTCCCAGTTTAATGCTGCCATTTGTGCCAAGTTTAATGTGGCTAATTTGCATATGTGCCCCTTTCTGTATGCCGGCGCTGAAGTCATGTGCTATCGGTGCACTGCAAAGAGTGTACAGAGCTGATAGCACACAATTTCATCACCGGTTTTCTGTATCAGCCCGTAAGTTTGCACCTGAGTCAATGGAGGATTAAGTGACTCGCCCAAGATGACAAACAGCAGCAGTGCGATTGCGAACCCTGACTTCCCTGGTTCTCAGCCCATTCCTTCTAACCATTAGGCTACTCTTCCACCAAGTTTTAGTCAAGATGTAATATGAGGTCACCATTTAAAAGTACTCAATGAGACCTGGTAAGAAGTATTTATTCAATTATTCTCTTCCTCTGACTTTTCTTGGTAAGGTTAGGGAATTATATATCTCCTACATCTTTTTATTTTCAACAATACAGGAGGAGATCCATTTTCATGTCTTTTTCCAGTCATACTCTGCATGCAACATCTGGCTTTGTGGGGTTTCCATTTTGATTTTCTTTTTTTCACCCATCAGAGAAGTTTTTATGTGAGGGTCTATAGGTGTCTAGCCTATTTTGTTTTCTGAGCTACACTTCATGTATAGTTTTGGTGCCTGTGGTTGTAATGTTGCTTTTTGATATGTAAGGTTGTTGCTGTTTTAGCATGATAAATATGCTGCATAGGTGCTGAGTGTGATTTGTCAAACTTTCCAGATGTCTGGACCGCTGAAACCTATTAATACTTGCAAATTATCATTTTGCATAGGACACAACTTACATTTTTCCTCTGATGCAGGCCATTGCTGCTGTTTCCACAGGCCAAAAGCAGAAGAGGCAAACTTCCACAGATAGATAAATCCAAAAAAAAACAGCTGTAAGAACCCAGCAAGCTTTGCACAAAGGAGCTGATTAATATACAATTAATGCCAGACAATAAATAAAATTGTGTAATGGAGGTTAAAAGGACTTATAATTTATTAGGCAAAGAACAAATAAAAAATCACCCAAAACATGAAAAGATAAACATCACCTAATATGGCCATGTTGTTTCAGCATAGTGTCGCATCAGACAATACAGACCAGGTTCAGCACTGGTATGTAACATTCAGCTCATTGTTATACAGGCATATACATATAGGGAGGTATTTTTAAAAGTGTTTTATAGGGTTTGCAGACCTGAAAACCGCATAAACTCCACTGACCAAGATTAGTGCCTCTGAATATCCCCCACTAAATCGGTCAACCACCTCTGCTTTTCTGGATAGCACCAGGGCATTCCGGGGGCAATGTGTTGGGGGGGGGGGGGGTGAAGGCTGCCCCAACAGCTATGTGGTTAGCAGTGATATTCAGCCACTAACCGCATAGCTGAACCACATAAAAATTAGGACAGGCAAAAGGCCATTCTAACTTTATGTGGTTTTGCAATCTGGTTAGTGGCTGAATATTGCCATTGACTGGATTGCACAACTACAATCCCGGCAAATTGGATATTCAGCACCGGTTGCTGTATATACTGACTATCTGATTTTAATTTAAAGCAGTGATGGCCAGCCACTTTAGTAGCTCTGGTTGCTGCTGCTGAATATGCCTCCCATATATTTTTGAGGTAAAACTCCTTGGCTCCAAAAAAGTGTTTTGAATGCCCATGGAAGGCTGAAAAGATCCAAAAAAGAAGGGTGCAGGGGAAAATAAAATGGGGGGGGGGGGGGGGGGCAATAAATAAAAATTTGAAAACCGCTAAATGTCAAAAGTTGACTTTTGGAACTTAATTTATATATGAATTTACCTACTTAATAACATTGTGGAGCCCCATCAAAAAATGTAAAGTCCTTGGGTTCAAGATACCTAAGAACCTAGAATGAAAAATACTGTGATACTGTGTATATATGAGTAGAAATATAGATGTGTGTGTGTGTGATTAGGGCTTTTCATACAAGTACTATTTACTTATTTAACATTTCTTATACACTGCCTTTCAAGGGTATCAAGGCGGTTTACATTGAACACAACAGAACTTAAGTTACATAGAACAATTAGAGGAACAAGTGTAACAGATACATAATAACAGGAGGTTACTTTAGCCCTTTCCAGGCTGAGCCCAAAACTCTCGGGATCCAAAATTCTGACTAAATCTTCCTATCAAATGGTATATAATACATGACCATAGCAGAAGGAAAATCACTATTAGAACATATTGAATAAGACGGGTACAATTTTCCTGAAATATGCAAAAATTAACCCGGCTGCAGAATGTGGATTAAAAATTTAAAGTAGGCCTTCAAAGGGTTAACTATCCATATAAGTGTGGAGTGGAGGAGTGGCCTAGTGGTTGGGGCAAGGTACGTCAGGCCGGAAGGTCGGGGGTTCAAATCCCACTAGAGGACAGCAACCTTGGGCCGGAAGGACTGGGGTTTCTAGTCCCACAGGTGCTCCTTGTGGTCTTGGGCAAGCCACTTAACCCTCCATAGCCCATGTTCCCTGTAAAATAGTTATCTCCAAGTTATAATGCCCTGTTCTATGTAATTTCAGTTTGTTCAATGTAAACCGCACTGATGCTGAATAGCGCGGTATATAAGAGAATGTAAATAAATAAATAATAGGAAGGACAGGGGATAGATTAAACTGAATACAGTTAACTTATTTAGAGTGGGCCCGATTCCGTTCCGGACGTCGATTCCCTCTGTATGTCCAGTCTGAACCGGACGTACAGAGGGGATCGCGATTCTGATCCCGCGGGGCACGTCTAATCCCGCGGGATCAGGATTGCAAACGGTCCTGCACGTGTAGGCCGGGACTGCAATTCAGTCCAGCCTGTATGTGCAGGACTGTCCTCAACTAACTCAGTCAAGGCTAATCAATGGAGCTGCGACGCCATGGCGTAATGTTGCCATGGCATCGCAGCTCCATTGAAGAGCTGCGATGCAGGCCGCTGGAAATTAAAGCCAATTCCCTGCAGCCCGACCCCCGATCTGGCCTCCTATGGCAGGGTCGGGCTGCGGGGAATGTACTCTGGCCCCCCCTGCCCCGACATTTAAAAAATGGCACGTCCAGGGAAGTTATTCCACCTTGGAGGTGGAATAACTTCCCCGCACAGGTCCCCGGCCCTGGATGTTCAGGGCTGACATTAGAATTGGCCCTGTATGTCCAGAGCCGGCGACTGCCCAGACTCTACCCAGACTCTGCCCTCGAGTCGCCCTTTCCCTGCTCCTGTCTAACTTCCCCACACAACTGGTGGGGAAGTTAGTCGTAGTCAGGTGAAGGCACAAATAGTGGGGATGGACATCCCATTGGGCCATCCATCCCCGCTATTTGTGGCACAGAATAACCCCCAGTGTGAATCAGTAGTGGGTCTAGTTCTGAGTGTAATTGGGGCTATGTGGGATTACTAGTGCCTCCATATTTTGCATGCTTAAAATGCAGAAATACAACATGGTGTGAAAAAAATGTGCTTCAACTTTTGTTTGGAAATCTATCAGAAAGATATATCATTGATTATAAAGGTACAGGTGGAGTCTACTGGAGGAACAGAGGTTTCTTAGTTTCTCTAGCAGTTGAAACCTGCTTGCTTCCCCTTTTCTTTTGAGCACAACCTTATATAGGTTTTAGACAAGCAGAAATGTACAGGCAGTTTTCTATCCTGAACATTGCATTGGTGAGATAAGCTACGACTCCCTCTACTTATGCAGAAGTTACAGGCATTGTGGTCTTATCCGTCAAGGATAACCTGCTTAGTTCTGTGAGCAAGTATGATTCTTGCTTAATATGTCACAAGCAACAGCAGCTAGTCCCTCTTTTATACAGACCTTTTGGAGGACCATTCTTTTAGGGATAGGGATCTAGCTCCCATCCTCCCTCCTTTTCAATCCACTGTTGGTACAAACCATCTTAAATTTGATGTCTTTTTACATGTGTAAACTAACAGTTTAATGGCTGCTTAGCAATGTAGGATTTAATAAGTAGTGAGGAGAAGCAAACATACATAAACCCACCTCCTCCATTCCTCTTTTCTCTCTTTCTGTGGGTAACTACCATTCTCCCAGGTTCTTCAACTTCAAGCATGGGATCTTTCTCTTTCTCTCTACACATCCAACAGATAGCAAAAACCTGTTATTTCTCTATAAAATCAGCTGAATTCATCCATTCCTTTCTGAAAACACTATCAAGGCCCTTATCCACTCTCTAGTCACCTCCTGGTTAGACTATTGTGACCTGCTCTTCACCGGTCTTCCCCGTCTCACTCCCCTGAAAATCCATTCAAAATTGAGCTGCACAGTTAATCTTTCTCCGGTGTTGCTATGCTCGTGTAATTCCTCTTCTCAAGTCACTTCACTGACTCCCTATCCATTTCCACATCCAGTTCAAACTTCTATTAAACTACAAGTGCACTCATTCTATGGCTCCTCATTACCTTTCCTCTCTTACTCCTCCTCGGGAACTCTGCTGATCAAGCAGATCTCTCTTACTGTATCTGTGCCCTTCTCTTCCACTGTGAACTCCAGACTTCGTTCATTCCACCTTGCTGCACCCTATACCTGGAACAAACTATCTGAGTCAGTATGTCAGGCTCCATATCTGGTTATATTCAAATCTAGGTTAAAAACCACCTCTTTGAGGCTGTTTTTGGATCCTGACCCCCCTATTCTCCTGTTTGCCACCCATGTGTGCTATAACAATTCCCCCTTAGTGCTACCCTTCTCCCTTGTTTGTTATTTTTGTCTGTCTTGGATAGATTGTGAGCTCTTTTGAGCAGGGGCTGTCTCGTACATCTATGTGTACAGTGCTATGTATGCCATGTGGTGCAGTACAAATGATAAGTAGTAGTAATAGCAATGATGAATATGCAAATTTGACCTTTATAGTTATCAGCTGATTGATCTCTTGTTTTATCCCTGCTGTTTCGATAGCAATATCTGCCCACATAGCATACATCCTTTTCCGTTGTTTTGAGTTGAAACCTTTAGACAATTCATTTGCAGTGTAGCTGGCAGTACAATTTAAACAACATTTTATGAGTAGCAGAATACCATAGCCATGGATTAATACTACAATCACAGTTATAAAGCCATAAAACATTTTAGTCCCAAGTGCTCCAAACCGATTTCAGAGACTCCATTGCTCGGTTTCATGGAGTTTGGCAGCAATCTAATACTTTCAGCAAGGCCAACTTTTTGTTTGATGTTTTCAGGAATAAAAACAGAATGCTCCTTCCTTTAGGGCAAGACTCCTCCTTTACTGACCAAAACTAAGACCAAAGCCATGCAGTTCTGTCAGATCACAGTTCAATTGCAATCTTTTCGGTGTACTGTAAATATTTTTCAAGGCATCACAGGTCTCATTATTAACTTGTTCTCACAGCTTGGTGGACAACAGTCTGACCTCACTGGAGGTATGATCAATTCCATAAGTAGAGAGCAAAGCAAAAAACAAAACACATTCTATGGTTGTGATCGCAAACATTTCTAATTTTCCCTTGTGGGAGGAGGGTGAGGTGTTGAATTGCTCAGACCGGATGTACAGAGGGGCTTTACGCCAGAACAGAATAAACCTGATTGTCAATGTAATGCTGTCAAAGTTTGACATTCTCTTTAAAGGAACGTTGTGCCAAAATTTGACCTCAAAAGCCATAACATAAAGGTTTGCCACATCAAGCGCCATGGAGGACCCCATGGCGACCCCTTTCACCTGTTTGTAAAACAGCCCATCAAACTAAAAAAGGTTTTCCCTCAGCGCCAACTGGGCCATTTGCATTAGAAAAAAGGTTGGAATGCATCTTTGCTGGGTTGTACGTTTAAGTAAAGTTTCCTCAACAATGTCAATTGCCTGTGTCAGCATACACCAGCAGGACATCATGCCTAGTATAGGTGTCAGGGCTGTTCCCAGACCTTGGATTATGGGAAGGCCAATGCAACGGTGGGAAAATATGCTGAGTCCTTTTCTTCCAGAGGACCAGACAGTAATTCTCACCAATGAGTGGATGAAATCCCTGCAAGAACATCTAAAAGAAATTCAGACCACTGTGCTAGCTAACACAGAAAAAGCTAGAGATTATTTGCAGGAGGTACATGCAAAAGGTTCTGATTTAAGGCCCCTCAAGGTTGGGAGTAAAGTGATGATTCTGAGACCTAGATCAAACCTCCCCTTTGGAACTGCAAAGTGGGAAGGACCGTACTTAGTTACTGATACCTTAGGCCCAAGCCTATACCAAATCCTAATGCCCGACAACCAGCAGTATTGGAAACACATCACCCAGTTGAAACCATATGGGTAATACGTGTTTTATCAATTTTTGCTTTCAGATACCACCTGAAGACAGCACGGACAGCTGCTTTCTGAAGACAGCACGGATAACTGCTTTCTAAACAAAAGTCGCTTGAGGATGGTAACTATTTACTTCTGCTGTATAGTTGATGTGTCCTATATAATGGACATGTGTCTAATAGTTATGTAAATAAGTAGTAAACATTATTTCTGTTGTTACATAGTATAAGTGGGGAGCACTAGTTTACTCCCTAGTAGAGTGAAACAAGTTAGCTTTTATTATGTCTCGGTTTCCTGTTGTTTATGTATCTGCTCTCTTCTACCCAAGTCTCATTACAGGAACTATCATCCGAATATGCACAATTGGCTGGGCTAACTCCATAGGTGGGGTATATCACTATCAAGAAATACCCCCACCTTTCCCGGAAGGAAAGGATCTGGTCATCCTGAGTTTCTGTTCCGTACAGGACAAGCCAGTGTTCTATTCATTAAACATCACTCAAGTACAGTGGGAGCCACCAGTTTCCACTTCTCTAGAAAGGACCTCCAGAACATTACTTTCTAGGTCCTCCTGCCTAGATTTTGTACAATATTTCCTGTCAGGACAAAGAATGTTTCTTTGTCAGTTGCTCCCAGAATGCATGACACCCGCCTTCCTAAGAACACTTTGTTGTACAGTTCAAACAATACCTGGTGCAATCATACACTACTGATCTCCATCACCATTAACGGGACAACTTATTCCACACCGCTGGTTACCAATGACTCTATGGACATTCCAGACTTTATCTCATATGCTGTGCATCCATTACCACTTGGCATGGGAGAAAAGACACTACATAAACTGCTCAACTTTACAGAACTTCATGCCTATATTGATCACCTTAAAACATCCACTGAAGTGAATCACACCATCGCTTATGAGAATGAACACATTCAACAAATTGTTGGACACTGTCGCAGAGGGGTAGTAGACCCGGGAGGGGCCCGGACACAAGAAAGGTTAGGGTTGAGGTTGGCCTATGCTGCAAGGGTCAAGGGTGGTTATTCCTTGTGGCTTCCTTGTAACCAACGCTCAAAGAACGAATGCACAGAGTGGAGGGAAAGTTAAAGGCTTTATTTCCCTTTCTTGCACAAAACGGTTCAAAAGGATTGGCTATGGTAACAACTGAAATGTCCTTACTTCAGGATAGGGAAAAATAAAAGCAAGCAATAAGACTTCCGGTGATGCGGTGAGCCCGGGCGGACGCACACCGCTCGAGCTCTGGGCCCCCTTGCTCCCCCGGCGCCGAATAATGCCCGATCGGGGCTAGAATCGGGGTTCCCCTGCACCCCCCGAGCTGCCTTACCCAGGTTGGAGCCCGGAAGGAGAATCCGGCGATCCCCTCTCCCCTGCGCCTGAGGATCGGCGGCGGCGGCCTGGAACCACGCGGCTCGCGCTGCGGGCACCGCGCTGGGGTGAGTGCCACGTGGAGCGGAGACTGGGCCGGTCGGTGAGCCTGAATCGGGACGGCAGGGGGCCCCGTGCGGCGGCTGCGGCTCCATAGTCGGGCTTCGTTCCCCCTCTCTGCTCCTGCCTCCAACTTGTCTGGCTGAGTTCGCTCTTCCCAAGCTTGGGTGTTTGACTGGTGAGGGACCGGGGGAGGCTGTGCTCCCAATCTGGGCCCGGCTGTGGGCTGTCCTCGGCTCTGCCTGCTTCCACCCACCCTCCAGGGTACCCACGCAGGGCTGAATGGTTCTGTCTCCAGCCCTCCTTCTACTTTCATGGGAAACAGAGACTAATGCCTTCTTCTGCCCGACGGGGGCCTTCCGGCGTTGGGGCATGCAGGATTAGCCCTTGATCTCCCTGTCTTCTGCATCTTGGAACCTCTGACCGGTGCCCTGCCCGCAGTGAAAACGAGCCTGTGACCTGGGACTGATGTTCTTTCTTCACTGAGCCGCCCCACCCTTGGCATCTCGGGACCCCAAGTCCGTGCGTGACCCCAGTGCACCAGAGCTTGTGACTCCGGCCCTCCCTCTAGCGCTCGGCTGACCGGGACCCTTGCCTTTCATCTAGCTCCTCTGAGGCCCGAGTCCGCATTTTCTTTCCTGTGTACAGAGGCCTGCGCTGCCCAGGCGACGCCTGAGGCTCGGATCTGGGGACTGTGCTGTGATCCAGGGAAGTCGACGCCTGAGACCCTCGTCGCCCGGCGTGTGGAGCAGGGACGGGAGAGCGACCTCCCCTCTCTTCGAGGGGACTACAGCAGCGGCCCTGGCGATGGCGGCGAAGGGAGGCCGCCGGGTGGAGAAGGAGAAGACCCCCCTCCCGCCTAAGGGTGGGGAACCATCCTCACCGCTGAAGGGGGAGGCCAAGACCTCAGCAGGGATGGTGGATGAAATCTCCAAAGCCGTAGCGGGGGCGCTGTCGGCTCAGTTTGAGGACCTGCGGGGCCGTATGGACCTGGTCCAGACCTCCGTGGAGACCTTGGGCGGCCGCCTACAGGAGGTGGAACACCGGATCGAGAAGTCAGAGGAGCACGTGCTGGAGCTACAGCGGGAGATGGTCCGGGTAAAAAAACTACTCCAGGGGCAGGAAGCCAAACTAGAGGACCTCGAAAACAGATCCCGCCGCAATAACTTGAGGTTCCTTGGGATTCCAGACACCGTTGAGGATCGGGCCTTACAATCCTACTTGGAGGATCTGGTGAAACTACTCCTGGCAAACGACCCGGAGGGGGCCTCGGTGCAGCTGGAGAGGGCACACCGGGTTGGACCTAGGAGGACCAATGATACCCGACCCAGGGTGACAATTGCACGATTCCTGAGATTCCCACAGAAAGAAGCGGTTTTGCGTGCAGCGCGAAAACAAGGGACCATCCAGAAGGACAACGCTCGGATACGTATCGTTTCAGGACTACTCAGCAGCCCTAGGGCAGCGGCGGCGAGATTATGGACCATTGTGCCAGACCTTGATAGACAATCACATTAAATTTATGGTGCACTATCCCGCCCGTCTGGTCTTCACCCATGACGGGATTCGTCGGACTTTTGACTCCGCGGCAGCAGCAACGCCATACGTGGAGGAGATACGCCGGAGTGCCGCAGTGGCAGCCGAGACCTGAGGCTCGGAGGAGAGGACCGCAGCCTTGGTGAACAAGTTTGGAGCATTTTGTGTTGGACTGTAACATGAGGGTGATGGTGATTGGGGGGGGGGTGGAGGGCTGTCGGGCTTGTTTTGATTGTCTTTGAGCAGAGATGTTGTGGGCTTCTCTGGGTGTGGGGGATGGGTGGGGGGAGGCCCGGGAGGTGACTGTGTTTTGGGGGGGGCCGGGGGGTGAGCCGCCCTATCGTGGAGACGGGGAGCTGGGGGAGTGGGGGGGTGCCACACGCATCTAGGAATTCACGGAAGAGGAGAGGAGGATGGTAGTAGAAATTAAGGATCGGAGGGGGACGGGGGGAGGGAGGGGGAGGGGAAGAGAGGGAGAGGGAGTATTTCAGGGGGGGAGAGGGGAAGAGGGGGGATAGGGGTTGGGGGGGGAGATAAAATGCTGTCTTCTCAGGGACCAGTTGAAGAAGGGACGGATCCAGGACCGTCTTTGAAGGGTGGTGGGGGAGGGCCCCAGGCTGGGGGGTGTCTTCCCTATATTTTGTATGGTATATAACAGACATCTCTGTGCCTAATTCACTGTTGCATGCCACTTAAGATAATTTCCTGGAATGTTTGTGGTCTCGGTAGTCCAATTAAGCGGGCAAAAATTTTGCAGGCCCTGGCTAGGCAGGGAGCAGACATCGCTATGCTTCAGGAAACCCACCAGACTGCGGACGAACACCGTAAACTCTGCCGGGAGTGGGTGGGGCAGGTCTGGGGGGCCCCAGCTCTTGGTAAGAAGGGCGGGGTGGTGCTTTTGATACACAAACGTGTAAGGATGGAGGTGGTGAAGGACCTCGTTGATCCGACGGGCAGATATGTACTGGTGCGGGGAGTCCTTGAAGGGAGGCCGGTAGTTCTTGGCAGCGTGTACTGTCCCAACGCACTGGACCTGTCCCTGTATGCGCGCATTGCCTCCACACTGGAGACGTGGCCGGAACATCCCGTTATTCTGGGGGGGGACTTTAACGGGGTCATGGATGTTGACCTCGATACCTCTAACGCGGGGGAACACAGAGACAGACTGGCGACGGTTCGGGCAATGCGACGTTTCTGTTCTAGGCTGGGGCTAGTGGATCCCTGGCGACTATTGCATCCGGTTGAGCGGGACTATACACACCAATCTCGGGCCCATGGCACAAGTGCACGTATAGACTACTTGTTGTTATCCGCTGGGCTGTTTGCCAAGGTGGGGGACGCCCAGATAGGCCCTCTGGAGATATCTGACCATGCATTTGTGTGGATGGAGGTCTTCTGGACTGGGAGTACTTCACGGACCTTTCAGTGGCGTTTCCCCTTGGAATTATACAGAGACGCTCAATTTCGCTCGTTCCTTCAGCGGCGGTGGCAGGAATTTGAAGCTGATCATAGGGGTCACCAGGATGACCCAGAATTGCTTTGGGAAACCGCGAAGGTTGTACTGAGGGGGGATATAATTGGCTTCCTTGCCAGAAAACGACGCGTACGGGCCGAACGTATTATGGTTTTGGAGAGGTTGGTGACGAAGTTGCGACGCCGTTGGGCTCACACTCCCACCGCAGGCTTGAAAAAGCAGCTGTGGGATTCTCAAGTGGAATTAAACGAACTCTTGCATCAGAGAGCAAAGAAGTCGGTCTTGTATTATCGCTATCAACTGTACCGATATGGGGACAAGCCGGGGAAGTTATTGGCCCGGTGCCTTCGTGGACCCCGGGGCTCTAAGTTGGTGCCTGCCTTGCGAGATGATCTTGGGACCCTGCACAGGGACAGCCCGGCGATAGCGCGTGTTTTTCGCACCTTCTTTCAGACCCTCTACGCCGCGGAGGCGACTTCCCCCACGCGGATGGCGGACTATGTGAAGGGACTGGACTTGCCCCGTCTCTCCATAGAGCAAAGGGCCCAGTTAGATCGGCCAATTACGGTGGCCGAGTTGCAAGGGGCTATTTCTAAGGCCAGTTGCTACAAATCCCCAGGCTCCGATGGTTTAGGTGCCGAATTTTATAAGATACTGAATGAACAGATTTCCCCGACACTGGCTGCTGTACATAATCGGAGAGCGCAGCAGGGCTCATTTCGGTGGGGGGCTAACCATGCTCATATTGTTCTTATCCCCAAACCAGCAAAGGACCCGCTTGCAGCGGCCTCGTATCGTCCGATTTCCTTGCTTAATTTCGACCTTAAATTAATGGCCAAGATCTTGGCGGACCGTTTGGCGGAATTTTTGGGACAGCTGGTCCATGAGTCTCAGGTCGGTTTTGTTAAGGGGCGTTACGCGGTCCGTAACTTACGCAAGATTATTGCGTCCTTAGAGTGGGTTCAGCATAGACATCTGCCCTCCCTCTTGATTAGCTTTGATGCGGAAAAGGCCTTTGATAGAGTGGACTGGCAATACCTGAGATTCATCCTCCCTCAGTATGGTTTGGGGCCGTCGTTCTGTAGTATGGTTGACAGCCTGTATGCCAACCCCACCGCAGCGATACTCTGTAATGGGGTCCTCTCGGAGCCTTTTTCATTGCAGAGGGGGACCCGCCAGGGTTGCCCCCTCTCCCCTCTCCTCTTTGTCCTTTCTCTGGACCCTCTTCTACGCCGTGTGGCGGACTTGCGGGCAATCAGGGGGGTAAGTGTTGGGTCCCAGGTATTTAAGGTCTCGGCCTTTGCAGATGACTTGTTAGTGCACTTGCTTTCTCCCGAGGATTCCCTGCCCCTTCTATTGAGAGAGTTCCGCGCCTTTGGGCAGTTTGCGGGGTTCAGTATTAATAGGGATAAGTCTGAAGCCCTTGATGTTTCTGGACGACTTAGGGGCAGTTGGTTGGGTGACTTTCCTCTTCGATGGGCGGAGCACCAATTCCTCTACCTGGGGATTGTACTGGCCTGTCATTCCGGTCAGTTATATAGGGCCAATTTGCAACGGATGTTGACCAAGGTGAGAAATCAGCTGCAGGCGTGACTACCCCTCCCTCTGTCCCTTATGGGGAGAATTGCGGCGATCAAACTGGTCCTCCTGCCGCGGATCCTATATTGGTTACAGACCCTCCCGGTTTGGCTTCTTCGTCGGGATGTCGGGCGCTTTGAGGCGGAATTTCGGGGCTTTCTCTGGCGGGGGTCGAGAGCTCGTATCTCCTATCGTAGACTAATGGGGAGGATTCGTGGGGGGGGATGGGGGCTCCCAGATCTTGGTGCTTATGCTTTGGCCTGTCAGGCCCGCCATCTGGGGGACTGGCTTGGAGATACCGATCTTTATACCCCCCGAGCACTTGAGGAGGCCTACGTGGCGCCCCACTCTTTACGAGCCCTCCTACACCTGGAGGCAAGCAGGTGGCCTACGCATCTAGTGGACAGCGTGTTGCTGGCCCCGGTTTATAAAACCTGGCGGAAATTGAATGCCTACTGGGGCCGCCGGTGGCAGGTGTCTAGCTGGTTGCCTATTCGGGGCAATGCCAGTTTTACCCCGGGCACTGAAACCGCGGCGCTTCGGCTGTGGGGGGAGAGAGGAGTGTTGACTCTGGGCCATGTGGTGGACCTGGAGGGCAAACCTAAGCCCTTTCAAATGCTGGCCCGCGAATATGAATTGGGGCCCCTACATTTCTTTGCCTATATGCAAGTGGCCCATTATGTGGCTTCCCTTCCTAGGTCGGAACTCTGTGGCGACCGCTCGGCCCAGATAATAGCGTTCTTCGGGTTTGGCGAACTTGAACGGCCGTCTATTCGGACCTTTCATTCTCGGTTGGAACAATTTCGACCACAACCAGACTATAGTGGTGTGGAACAAGCCTGGGGGGTGGAACTGGGTCGGGAGATTCCTCGGGGCACTGTCTTGGCGGCCCTCCGGAGAGTGGCAAGCTTGGCAGATGGTGTTCGCTGGCGAGAAATTCAAATTAAGTGTTTAACTAGGGTTCACTTCTCCCCGCGGCGAGCCCTTCGTTGTCATTTGACAGCGGATGGCAGCTGTCCACGCTGTGCGGAGCCCCTGGCGACTTTGTATCATATGTGGTGGGGCTGCCGACGCATCCGCCCCTACTGGCATAGAATTGCCCTATTTATGGCCGACATTCTTGGACAACCTGTTTACTGGGATGCGGCCTTGATCGGTTTGGATCTCCTGGGTCCCACCTCTCCAAAGGGGAAATGGAGTCGCTGGTTGGTGCGGAAGGCATGTCTGGTGGGTAAGGGCCCGATCCTCCGGGGGTGGAGGGACAGCCACCCTCCCTCTTTTTGGGAGTGGCGGAACTCCTTCCATCAATTTATGCTCCTGGAGTGTCGGGCCGCGCGAGGTCATGTGAAGCGATGGTCTGCTTTCTGGTTACTATGGGAGCCCTATATTCAAAAGTTGAGCCCTCGGGCACGTAATGTAACCCTGCAATTGGGCTGTTGATAGCCCTCTTTGTATGTGGAGACCTATGGAGGCTCGGGAATGTTATATCCTGGTCCAGGTGGGTATAGCCTTTAGGTGGGAAGGGGGGGGGGTAGGGTTTCTTGGGGGGGAGGTGGGGTGGGGGGGGATCTGGGGGTACTATACTTAAAAAATTATGTAACCATCTATGTATCGCGCACCTCGGGGATAAGAGTCTACCCCAGGGAGCGATTGTCTTATGTTCTGTATTTGCTGTTTTGTTTGATGGTTCAAAATAAAATATTGAAAAAAAAAAGAGTAAAAAAAAAAAAAAAAAAGCAAGCAATAAAGTAAAGGCTGTTATCTTCACAGAACATTTGTACAAAAACAATAAACTTCCTTCACTTAGTTATCTGATACATTGGGGATATATTCAACACTCCCCGAGGCACAATATGTACAATCCATTGCATTATCTGATTCTTCCCCCTCTGATCCTACTTGCATGGACTCAACCTCAGAAGCCTCTGAATCTGTAGCATCAGGGTAAACGTAATCGGGTTTCTTATATACTTGTTGCACTATGTCCCAATGCCTAGCATTTAGCTTTGGGCGTCGGTCTCCAGGAGTTTTGCAGTACAACGGTCCCTCTCTGATTAGAGGTTCAAAAGCAGATTCAAAAAAAGATTTCCCACTCAAAGTTCTCTTCTTAGACAAACTTCTTTCATAATCTTGCTTACAAGAATGTTTAGGGTAACAGTAATCCTCTTCCCACTGTCTTCCCCATACTTTAGGCTTCTGAAGGTAATTATCAGTAATAAGAGTTTTACCTTTGAGGCTTCTCTTCCTTCTTTCTAGTAAGGCTTGAGGCCTACCTTGGTTTGGCTTCAGCGCAGCAGTGCTCAGGCTCTCCTGTGGTCTTTCCTTAGACTTCAGACCATAGTAGTAAGGATGTTTTCTTTCCTCCAAACAAACATTTCCCACCTCTGAAAATAGACGAACCTCTTTATTCCACGGCTGCTGTGAGGACCTTCTGCCAGGTACTCCCTTGCGGTCCCAGTACTTCTCTTGGCTTTTTCTCTGTTCCTTATTCCACTCCAACTCTCTGGTTGAAGCTCTTGCTTGGCTTTCTGCTCAGGACTCTGCTTCTTTCTGCTCTTGCCAGTGTATTTGCCTTCCTCTTGGCCTCCTCTACTCTGGCTCTGGCTGCTGCTTTGGTCCTTCTCCTCCTCTCTCTCTCCAAGTCAGACTTGCCTCTGTTCAAAAAGAAGCTGTCTGGGCTTGCGTCCCGCCCAGAGGGGCGTGGTTTCTCGGTCTCTCTCTCGACTCTTCTGCTCCCCCTAGATGGATCCTCCCAATATTGCAGGTTGTGCTTGCCTTTTTCTGGTTTTAAAACTTTTTCTCTCTCTTCAAGAGGGTCCGCTGCATCACAACACTTGCTACAAGATGCTCATGTGTCTGTGTGGGAATTGTTATTTGGTTACTCACCTACTGCTGATCATGTCTTTAATGTTTTTATTCACCCTATTATTATTTTAACTGCTGTACAAATATTGCTATGCATTATCATAATTTTCCTGTGTTGTAAAATGAAACAAATGTACATGTTTATGTTTATGTTTATTAAAACTTTATATACCGCCCAATACAATTAGCATCTGGGCGGTTCACAATACATAAAATCAATTAAAAAAATTTTTTTTTAAAAAGAGAGCTGCGAAAAAGAGCCAGAAAAGGAACGCCATAAAATTAGAAAAAAGGGATAGATACAGAGAACAGATTGGGGGAGATAGAAATGGGAAACAAAAGGGAGAGAGAAGGGGAGGACAACAAAAGAAAAGATGTAAGACAGGGGTAGGGGGTATGCTGTCAGAGGCCCAAAGGGGGAGGAGGGGGAGAAGACGGGACTGGGAGAGGAAGGTTGAAGGCAGAACAGAAAAGGTGGGTTTTTAGGTTAGTTTTAAAGGACAAATAGGAGGTTTCCAGACGTAAGGAGGGGGGAAGGGAGTTCCAGAGCCTTGGACCAAGAAAAAAGAAAGCAGAAGACCGAGTAGATTCGAGGTGCGCTTGGGAGGGAGGGGGTAGAAACATACGGTTAGCGTGAATAGAGCGGAGCGAACGATGAGGGGTATGAAGGTGAACCAGGTTAGAAAGATATAGGGGAACACCTGAATGAATCACCCTGTGAACGAAAATAAGAATTTTGAATTGGACACGAAAGACAACAGGGAGCCAGTGAAAGTGTATTAACAGAGGGGTGACGTGATCGAACCGAGAAGCATGAGAAAGAACACGAACAGCAGCATTTTGAACACGTTGAAGACGACAAAGTTGGGATTGGGGAAGACCAGCAAGACAAACATTACAGTAGTCAAGACGAGACATTACAAGGGATATAATGAGAGTAGTCATAGAGGAGATAGTAAGAAAAGGTCGTACAGCGCGAAGTTGTTTAAGGGAAAAGAAGGAACGTTGAACAACTGAGGAAATATGGTCTTTAAAGGAGAGGGAGGAATCAAGGATCACACCCAAATACCGCAAGGAGGAGACAGTGGGGATGGGTGAAGAAGAAAATAGGGGAGTGAGGGTAGGAGTGGGATTACCAAAAGTGAACCATATAGCCGAGGTTTTCGAGAGGTTAATATGAAGAAAGTTAGTGGAGAGCCAGGAAGCTACAGAAGAAAGGCAGGTATTGAAGGCAGTGATATCAGGTGCAGCAGGATCAGTGTGATAAAGAAGAAAGATATCATCCGCGTAGTAATAGGCAGAGACCCCGTGCTGTTGGACAAGGAGGGCAAGAGGAGCTAGGAATACATTAAAGAGAAGAGGGGCGAGAACAGAACCTTGGGGAACACCGCAGGGAAGGGGAAGCGCATGTCCTATAGAACAACAACATTTTAAGGTAGTTACACTGAATTTCTCCAGCATCTACCCCTACATCCAGGCTCATTTGGCCTGCTAATTTGGAATTTCCTATTACATTGAATACCAGAGTCAGCTGCAGTCTAGTATTGCTTCCTATCCTCACTCATAGCATCCTGGTACCTTTCGGCTTTAACCTCCTCAAAAATTCCTGCAGCCCTTATGCACTGTTCACTCTCTCTAAGACGGGCACGGAGGTAGCATATTGGGTTCCCCCCCACTAGTGGCTGCCCTACCTAAGACATGAGGTTTGGACTCATAAGGGGACTTGTTTATCTCTAAAACACTAGAGACAGTACTGTGCAGGACAGGGGACCTGCTAGACATAGCAAGGTATTTAATACAGGAGGCATTAGACAAGCTGCCTACTATCATGTAATGGCAGCTGGGACAGGTACCACAGGTTTGCTTCCACCATTTCCAGGCACAAATAATAAATAAAAATAAAAAAGGTGTGGGAGATGTCAGCATACACCAGCAGGACATCATGCCTAGCATAGGTGTCAGGGCTGTTCCCAGACCTTGGATTTCAAGCAGCTTTGTTACTCTGGTGATGTCAGTCTCCGGGCCTGATGAGATTGGTCTGCAGCCCCTCCTTGCTAAATCAAGAATAGCAGACCTCAAAGGGAGGTGACTAGAAACAATAGCAGACCTCAAAGGGAGGTGCTAGAGAAAATTCACTATAAAGGACAGAAATACTTCCTCTTTCTCTCTCTCTTCCTATTTTCATCACACCTTACCATGAGGCTCTGACACCCACTTCTCTCCCCTCCCCCTTGTTCTCTCTTTCTCTCCCTATTCTTCTTACTATGAGGCGCTGACCCACATTTTCTTACCTCTCTCTCTCACACACACATAGAGTCTTTCATATACTCTATTCTCTCTCACACTTCACACATGCACACACACACACAGATTCATTGATGCACACTGAAGCAGCTCTTTAACAACCACTATATAACTCTGTTCTGAACCTATGTAATAAGCCTATTTCTGTATAAAACTCTTTTTCCAAGCCACACCTGTTTGGTTATCTTATTTGTGCTGCTTACCCTACTGTCTCTGTGAAATGAACCCAGGACCAAACGGAGAGTAGACCAGAAGATTACATATTCAGAAGATTACAGCCTGTTTCTGTGAAATGTTAGTATATAGTGAGGCAATATCTAATGTGACTAAAAATAAATCTTGATGATAACCTTCAAATGCTTCCAGAATTGGAATCACATGTGCAGAGTCCCTAGTGTAGGATGGAGCTGATGTGACAAAGGGGCGTAGCAAAAATGTCTAAAAACTGAGAAATGGGTTTGAAGAGGGATCCAGTTGCTGATATAATCAGATGTCCCAATGATTTGTGTTTAGAGTTGTGGATTTTGGTAGAATGTAGATTGTAGGAACTACTGGATGCGAGACTGTTAAGAAATCACTCTCCTTGGTCAGAAAACCAGCCTCAAGACCTGTCTGAATAAGCGTATCTTAATGTTGTTTGAGAACAGGAGTGGGTTTGTGTCTAACCGTATGTAGAAATTCTTGTAATTAAGTTGCCTTTTAATCTCCATAATGTAGTCCTGGTGGTTCATAACCACAATCACGCCGCTCTTATCCACAGGTTTGATAACTATCCTATAGTCAGAGTGAAGCTTGTTGAGAGCCTGTCTCTGCTCATGTGTAATATTGTGATAAGTATGATGGTGCTGCCTCTCTAAATCTTTTATACTCTTAAGGACTGCTCTTTCAAAAACATCAATTGCTGGGTCTATACTATTGGGAGGAATTCATGCGGATTTTCTGTGAACAATAGAAGTGGTCTCTGCACTGCAGTTGTGCGAAAAAAAGTCCTTGATCTTCAGCTTCCTAACAAATTTAAAAGCCTCGTATTAAAGGGATCATAGCGAGTAGTGGGCACAAATGATAACCCTTTATTGAGTACCTCTAACTGGACAGGTGTAAGGGCTATATCAGAAAGATCGAGGACACATCCATTTAATCCCGTTTCGAAACCCTCCAAGTCCCTTGCTGCCATCTCCTCCCCCTCCCCCTGCTACGGGTCGGGTATCTGGGCTGGAAATCTGGTTTGTACTGTTCTGGATTCTTGGACTGATACAAATCCCTGGGTCTGGGTTTGGGACAATCTCTTTCCCCTTCCTTCCAAAGTCAGTCCATTGAAAAATCCTGTATAAACTGCTATTTTCCAGAGCTAAAAAGAGAGGCAAAGAGATCTTCTGATTGACTCCTGCTGTGTTTCTTAGCAGGGGCAGCCTCTAAGTTCATGGGGTCCTCTCTATCTACTAGTACTTTTCTCCCAGTGGTGCTCCTGTTTCTATGAAAGTTCTCGTCAGGATAGCCTTTTTTTCTTATTCCATGGATAGACATAACCAAATTTGTAGTCATCTTTGTCCCTCCTAAATTTGGAAATTTCTTATCTTTAATCTCTTTCTTGTAATTGTCCAAAATTCTTATTAAATTCCAAGAGCAATTTCTCGTATCTAGTGTCTTTTCCTTCTATCTCATTAATATTTTAGAAACATAGAAACATAGAAATATGACGACAGAAAAAGACCACATGGCCTATCTAGTCTGTCCTTCCATATCAACAACTACAACAGCCCCCTTTTTTCCTTTAGAGATCCTCTGTGTTTGTCCCATGCTTTTTTGAATTCAGTTACTGTCCTCATCTCTACCACCTCCACTGGGAGACTATTCCATGGATCCACCTCTCTTTCCGTAAAGAAATATTTCCGCATATCACTCCTGAATCTATCCCCCTTCACCCTCATCCCATGTCCCCTCGTAGCAGAACTTGCTTTCAATTTTGTTCTGATCTTTTTTTAGATTTGTGAATTAACAAAATCATGAGATCTAATGAGTACTTGTTTAAGATCTCATTCCAATTATGTATAAACTCATCATCATCAAGATACATTTCCAGGGCTTTAAGAATGCATAGGCCCCTAGGTATATCCTTTGCCTGACAATAGTCCAGAAGAGAAGCAGCATGCATCTCTTCTCTAACATTCCTTCGGGTAAGGCGGACCAACTTTTTCTCTTTCATTAATGTCATCATCTTTAGTAAAGAATGGTTCCTTGGGAAGCATTTGTTGCAATTCATCATCACTGTAATCAGGATTTCCATCCAAGGCATGAACATTGTGTAGAAGCCAAACAAACAAGGGGAAAACCCCACCTGCAGCAAAACCAGGTGCAAGGAAAGCAGGACAACCACTTGCCACTGGATGAATGTGAGCTTTAATGATGTCTACTGGTCAGCCAAACACGTGTTTCAGTGTTTCAGTGATGAGGGGAGGAGTAGCCTAGTGGTTGGGACAAGGTACTTCAGGCCAGAAGGTCGGCGGTTCAAATCCCACTAGAGGACAGCAACCTTGGGCCGGAAGGACTGGGGTTTCTAGTCCCACAGATGCTCCTTGTGGTCTTGGGCAAGCCACTTAACCCTCCATTGCCCATGTTCCCTGTAAGTATTAGTGTATGTGTCTCAAAATCCCCACGTGTTAAATGTATCCCCCACTTGTGTTGTGACCGCTTTGATTGAAGGATAAGGCGGTATATAAAATACCATTAAATAACCTTCCTCAGGGGACAGCGACCTCAAAGATATACAGTACATATATAAAAATAAAATAATATAATATAAAGATTATAATTCATTTTTATTGTTTTTATTCTTTAATATTGTAATATGAGTGGTTCTTTTACACACACACACACACACACACACACACACACACACACACACATAGAATGGACATTATTTTTTTATATATATATCTTATCATTTAAGCCATAAGGAACTAATGCATTTAATTTATAAATCCATTGCTGTTCTTTCTGCAATAGCAAGCGCCCTCTATCCCCACCATGAACACATAATGGAACGTGTTCTAATACAGAGCAGCGCAACTCCCCAAAAGCATGCGAAATTGATGAACAGTGCGTGATCAGTGCTGTTTCTGTCTTCATTTTCGTCAGGACTGTACCTAGCCCTGTGCAAGCGGTGCGGCCGCACAGGGTGCAAAGGCTTAAGGGGCACATTTTAACTGTCTTCCGTTGCCTGCTGCCACTTTTTCTTCTCTCAGCGGCGGCAGGCAATGGCAGGACAGCTAAAATGCGCCCCTTAAGCCTTCTCGCCGGCATGCTAAGTAGATTATTTCCCGGACAGATCTGCTTAGCATGCCGGCGACTTGCATATCGGGCGCGCCTCTTCTCTCCTGCTGCGGGGGGGGGGGGGGGGTCGCGCACCCGATGTGCAAGTCGCACAGGGCGTGCTCTTCACTCGGTATGGCCCTGATTTTCGTGTACTGTACTTATGTTCTGCTAACCGCACCTTAAGCAGGCGGGTAGTTTTTCCTACATAAATCTTCAAACACGGACAGCATAAAACATATACCACAAATGAGGTTGTACAATTGGTATTACTTTTCAAATAATATTTAATATTTTATTGCTGAAAACATTTCTCTTCTTCCATCAATGGACAGTACAGGCAATGTCCACACTTTACATGCCCTGTAACTTCCTGTAAACATGGTAGTCGGGAAACTGCTGAGCAAAGCCAATCCCTAAAGTTCCTTCCCCTATTATAAGCCACACGCAAAGGGCTATTAGATAACTTAAGGTGCGTTTGTACAAGTTTCCATCTTCTACGAATTGATGCTGCTATGCGATTTAGATAAACTAGAATACTGTAATATATATGTAACTGGCGATGCCAGAGATTGAGATGACAAATCTGAATTTTCAGATTTAGGCATTAGCAGCCACTCTCAATGGTTATAATGTGCTCTCTTATAGGCTTTCTGCAGAACCGTGTCATGATATCCCCGTAACACAAATTGTACAACCTCATTTGTGGTATATGTTTTAGGCTGTCCGTGTTTGAAGAGTTATGTAGGAAAAACTACCTGCCCGCTTAAGGTGCGGTTAGCAGAAAATAAGTACAGTATCACGAAAATGAAGACAGAAACAGCACTGATCAAGCACTGTTCATCAATGTTGCATGCTTTTGTGGAGTTGCGCTGCTCTGTATGAATATTCATGAGATCTATTTGCATCCACTGCCTTCAATTGTATGGAAATAGGTCCATGAATATTCATTAGGGACATCATGAAAACCTGACTGGTCTGCAGCCCTTCAGGACCGGAATTGCCCACCCCTGTTCTAAGGGATTGTTTGGGTATTGTGCATTTAATTTTGTGCATACCATGACAGTCATGAACCTCACTCCTAAGCGGTTAGCAGTACCTTGCCCCAACCACTAGGGCCACTCCTTGAGTGGAGGAGTGGCCTAGTGGTTGGGGCAAGGTACTTCAGGCCAGAAGGTCGGGGGTTCAAATCCCACTAGAGGGCAGCAACCTTGGGTTGGGAGGACTGGGGTTTCTAGTCCCACAGGTGTTCCTTGTGGTCTTGGGCAAGCCACTTAACCCTCCATAGTCCATGTTCCCTGTAAAATAGTTATCTCCAAGTTATAATGCCATGTTCAATGTAATTTCAGTTTGTTCAATGTAAACCGCACTGATGCAGAATAGCACAGTATATAAGAGAATATAAATAAATAAGCCAGCCTCTCTCCTCTGTAGACTCCAAAATGTTTCAACACAGGACAGACAAGCTCCTTGTCCTCTTAGTTTCTGTGACACCTTGGGCTAGCGGTCAGCTTCAAACTATCAGCCTCACACTCCTCTTCTTGATTCACTGAGCCTTTTCCACACACCTTTCTTCTGGCTCCTCGATCCCTCCTTTGGGATCACATCCCCTCTCTCATCTTATCTCAAAGCTGAAGAGCAGAGTTTTTCCATCTCTTTAGCAATTTTGTCACCCTTCTCTTTACCTTTTCCAGTTCCTGTATAATTTTTGAGCTGCTGAACTAGATGGATGTTTGATTTGAATCAGTCTGGATACTATTCTATTCTATGGGTGTGCATGTCCAAAATATTTTCAGTTTGTGTTTGTTTTAAAATAATTTTCCCATTTTTAAGTAATTTTGCATATTGATTTCATCCATTCTTTGTGTGTGAATTGTATGTAGGCATGCAAATCAATTGTATGCACATTAATTCCTAGGTACAGTGGAACCTCAGTTTTCGTGATTAATCCATTAGAAAAAGTCTGACTAAAACCGAGTGTATGAAAACTGAAGCAATATTTCCCATAAGAAATAATGTAAATCCAACTAATCTGTTCCAGACACCCAAAAATATTAACAAAAAATACATTTTATAGATAATAACTATATTTTTACATACAGAAAACAATGAGAAATAAATATAAATGACTAATGAAATGGATAAATGAACATTTAACATCACTTTTACCTTTACTGAAGACTTGTTGGCATATGGAAGACAATTGGCAAGAAAATCAAAATAAAGAAAATCCCACTTCTGGCCACAAGATGGTGCTCCATTTTCAACTGTATGAAAACCGAGACAATACGAAATCTGGGACAAAATCTCGACGAAAAAAGTCAACGAAAACCGAATCGTACGAAAACTAGGGCATACGAAAACCGAGGTTTGACTGTATATGCAAACAAAGCAATTCATACACACTTTAAAGCACCCAAAAATCAGCTCTTCATGGTGCAAAGTTGGGATCTGTTTGCCTTTATGGAGGCCTCCACCAATGAAATTCCAACTAGGGCCACTCTCTTGGTTGTATTGTCCTCTTTGCTAGATAAAAATAAAATTTTGAAAATATATTTTCAGAAGAAAAATGTTCCTTTTTATAGGGAAAATATCAATGTTTTCCCTGATATCTCTAGACCAACTCAGATGAGAAGGACAGCTATTCTGGACCTGAAATCGAGGGTGGTGGTACTTGGAGTTACCCTTTTCCTAAGTTTCCTTGTAAATGTTTGGTGTTACATCAGGGCTCACATTATACCTTCTTTGATCACCTGGAGAGTTTCCTGGAGGGGAATAATTGATAATATCTTTCTGGGTTATTTCTTTTGCTGTGCACCTTAGACTATTTGGGTCTAATCATTTGTTTTGATAGTTCCAGTACATATTTTTATTATCATCTAAGGTTTTTCTTTTCAATTATAGTTCTTTGTGATATGGGCTTGGAATTTAGCTTTTCCTACTTCAAGTTTCCTGATTATAAGAATTTAATTGGAATGTATTTTATTTGTTCTTGCTATTATTTGTTTTTTTTTATAAATTTAAAAACATTTTCAATTAAAACAATTTAAAAAATAAAGTGCTCAAAGGAACTGAATACATTCTCATGAATGCATGCCCTTATGTTTTTCTACAGATGATACCTCTCCTTATGCACCTAAGCATACTATTCTGTCTGCAGTGCACATCAAGCTCCGTCTATAGTACAGATAGCTAAACTCCCATACTTTTTGTGGAATCCCAGTGCTAGGGGTAACAGGCAGCTTCATGCATAGCTGAAAGATTCTGACTGATGATTCAAGGTATTTAGGCAGTGAAATCAGAACTCCCAAAATGTACAGCTTCCTGCACTAGACTAGGTCAATCAGAACAAAGGTTGCCTTGTGCCTTAAAATAAACAGAAATCAAATGCTCATTCAGTTTTTCACTACAACCCCTGGATGGCAGCATAGCACACAAGTACAAGATGTTCTGTGAACACAGCACACATACTATTCATTTTTATTTAACTGTTTTATCACACTGATATACTTTTGCCTTAATATATCCCCTGCCTCAGGGCTGGCCTTAGCAATGGCAGGACCCAATCTAGCCAAACCACAATACACTTAGGGCTTAATTCCAGTGCGAACGTAGAAGCCCTCTGTGCGCCCGGCCGGAACTGGATGCACAGAGGGCATTGCGATTCTGATCCCGCGGAGCATATCTAGCCCTGCAGGATCAGAATTTGCGAACAGTCCTGTACGTGCAGGCCGGGACTGCGATTCAGCCCGGCTTGCACATATAGGACATGCCCGACTAACTCAGTCAGGGCTTTTAAGTGGAGCCACGGCACCATGATGTCTGGTTGCCATGGCACTGCAGCTCCATTTAAAAGCTGCGATCCCGGCCGCCGACTCCTGCACTGCATTTCCTGCAGCCTGACCCCCGATCTGGCCACCTATGCCAGGGTCGGGCTGCGGGGAATGTCCTTGGCCCCCGCCTTGTCCCATCTGCGCCCCAGGCCCACCGATCTATGTTGTCCAGGGAAATTATTCCATCTCGGAGGTGGAATAACTTCCCCGTACAAGTCGCCGGCCCTGGACGTGCAGGGCCAACATTAGAATTGACCCTGTATGTCCAGGGCCGGCGACCACCCACCGCCCGCCCTAACTCCTCCCCCGATCTGCCCTCTCCCCACCCCCCGTCTAACTTCCCTGTATAACTGGCAGGGAAATTAGACACTGTTGGGATGTCCATCCCCACTATTTGGGGGACAGTATAACCCCCTTGGTAGACTACAGTGGCTTAAAAATAGAGAATATATATATATTTCCACTGTTCAATCCTTATCACATTGAGGTCTTATCTAAGGTGAAAAGACCTCCGATACTGTCCAATTATCTTTCTTGGCAAGAAACGCTCCTCTTGGAGTCTTTAATTTGGTGTTGGAATTAGTTATTATGGGTCAGAAAAACCCATCTGCTACAAAGAATTGTCTTTTTTCTTTAAAATATCTTTTTTTAAAGGATTCTTTATTTCTCTCATATAATTTCTAAAAAATACACATATGCATTAATAACTTATCTGCCAGTTCTGTCAAATTTTACTGAGAACACCCCTAGAGTATGATCTAAAACACAAACAATTGCAGTGATGATACAATGGATATCTTCAACAACATATGGCTAAGCATACAATACTAACCTATCAGAAAATTCTCAAATGATGAATGCAGTATCACACTCATACATGAAAAATCTTTTTATATAAATTTGCCTCCATACCATATATACTGTTTCTTATGGACAGCCGTGATCTCTAGCACTCCTGTTCTGGTGGGGGATTGGGTCCCTGCTGGCAGAAATGGGCAGTCTTAGATGCAGCTGTGGCCTCCGGCACACGTCTTCTGGAGGGAGATGGAGTCCCCACCAGCAGGCAATGCCATTCTTCACTGTAACCTGTCACACTTTCCTCTATAGTAAGGCCTCCACAATAGTTCATGTTAACAGATGGTAGAGCATTGAATTTCTGTTTTTGATTATATAATTATACTTTTTGCTCTCTGTCCCCTCCCTCACCCCAACTTCTTTCAGACATTCTTTATCTTTCAAAACTGGGGGTGGCAACTCTAGTGCAGAACCCCATTGAATCAAATAGATTGAGCTGATTTAAGGCCGGACCTGCACTTCCTGTTACGCAGACGTGTACTATCTATATTCTTTGCTTCCACTTTTCTGTGCACTCTCCTCCAGTTCTCTGAAACCTATCCTTTTTTTTCTATTTTTCTTTCTACTCCGCACCAGAGGACACCTACTTGTATGCCACAGGTTACACCTCAAAACAGTATACTGAAATTGTTTCCTGTATATTGATGTTTAACTGTCCTAACCTAAAGACAACCTCTTTAGACAATGAGCAGAAACTGTTGTAAAGTTAATTGAATTCATCCTAACCCATAACTACTTCAGCTTTAATAATGATCTCTATCTACAGATTATGGGAACTGCCATGGGCACAGTAAGCCAACCTTTTTATGTCAGAATTGGAGACATTTCTGAATGGTTACACAACAAATCTTTCAGAATTACTGGTACATAGATGATACACTCATAATTTGGACTGAAGGAGAAAAGAACTTTTAGCATTTCTACAACTCCTTTAATACATGTCATCCCACAATCGGACTCAAAATGGACTACTCTATAGATATCATTCACTTTATAGACACTACAGTCTCTGTTTGCAATGGTCACTTACAAACATCAACCAGCTGACAGCTGCAACTACCTTCACAGCTTCAACTTCCATCCCCCACATATAAAAAACCCATTATACACAGTTAGGCTACATGATACTACCGCACTTGCTCTGATCCCCAAGACAGGAATAAATATCTTAAAGCCCTAACAGAATTCTTCAAACAAAATCCAAAATCCTCTCCAAGAAAACTGCATTCTCACTCAAAACATCCAGAGAAAACCTATTGCAATGCAAGGAAAGAAGAACTATGGAATGTGTTCCACTTATGATAACTTAGAACCCAGATCTAGAAAACCTAAAGAAGATTATTAAAGATCTCCAACCCCTATTTCTGGAGGATGAATTACTAAAGGAAAAATTTCCCATCTCTCCAATTCTAACCTTTTACTAATCACTCAACCTGAAATAAAAACTTGCAAGGAGTAAATGCCAAACAGAATCCCAAATGAAAGAAATTGGCACAAAACCTTGCAATTGTCCACAGGGCAAGTTATGCCAGAACATATCACAGGACACTATAAATACCCATGTGGGAATGACATTCAGAATAAAAGGCTCACATTCATGCTCCTCTATGAATGTAGTATATATGATCCAATGCAAAAAATGTGAAGAAAGGTGTTACATTAGAGAAACAAGTAAAAAATTGAGAACATTTATCAACCTTCACAAATACACCATAAACTGTTAAAGAGAAAAATAGAATATTAGCCCAGTAGGTGAACACTTCCCAAAAGAAAACCACTCCTTTTTTTTTTTTTTAACTTTATTTATAAACCACCAACAACTTAAACAATCATCACAATCATCACACAACAGTACATTACAATACGATCCTGCTTCCATGCGGGGTGTGCTCTGATCCCTACATGGAGCATGGATCGAAAACAGGTGGGATATACAAATTTCCCCCCCCCCTCTCCTTTTGTACCATCCCTCCGCCCCCCCTCCCCCCTTCCCCCCTCCCCTTCCCCTTCAGCCATACTCCAATTCCCTAACTAGCAGAGATACTCCTTCCCCCACCCAGCCAGCCATTCCCAGTCTGGGCAGTCTCAATGACCTACACTTAAAACTTCGTTACGACTGCGAACTCCAAGATTATGAATATACGGTTCCCACACAAGTAAAAAAGTCGTCCAGCGCCTGGCACTTCCCCGGGCTCCCCATTTCTCCATCAGCATCATCTGGTGAAAATTATTGCGCCACTCCCCAAAAGTAGGTGCTATTTGGTCCCTCCAGTTCCGGAGGATAGGGGCCTTCCCCGCCAGACAGGCCTTGCGTATCAATAAACGTTCCCCTTTTGTCAAAGGGTGGGGGAGATCCAGCTGATCCAATACCACAAAGAGAGCAGTCCACCGCAGTCGCCTTTGCAGTAACCGACTCATAAAGGAACATATACTAGCCCAGTATGCTGTAAGGTGGCTGCATCCCCACCACATGTGCAGCAAATTTGCCAAGGGTTCAGAGCAGCGAGGACAGCTTCCGTCGTTCGTTATGTGGCTACGCAAGGCTCTCCGGGGAGAAAAGTGGGCTCGGGTCACGCATTTAAACTGCATCTCTCTCCACCTCGCTCCCTGTGCAATTACCACGATACGCTTAAGGGCTGTATGAATCATCCCCGGAGACACCGCCCTACCCAACTCAGCCTCCCACGCCACTTCTACTGTCCGGTAGTCAGGGAGAGCGCGATAGCCATCCAGGCAGAGTTTTAGCTTCGAAATAGATAGGGGCTCCTCACCTCCCAGGTCAAAAAATTCGAGTATCTGGGCCGATCGTTCTACTCTCAGCGCCTCCCTAGGTAGGGAAGATAAGTAGTGGGAGACCTGAATGTAAGCAAAGCAATGTCGCGAAGGTAGGTCACACTCCCTACTTAGGGACAGAAAGGATTTGCCCTCCCCAGAGGGCTCTACCAAATGACCCAGAGTCGTTATGCCTCGAACTCGCCAGTCCCGGAACGTCAGCGACTCAGTTCCCGGGGTAAAATGCACATTCCCTGATAAGGGTAGCCAACAGGAGGTCCTCCAAGGAGTCCCCCACAGGGTATTGATGTGTTGCCATGTACGTTTGACCGAGCTTATTAAAACACTATTCACTACGTTACGCGGCAAATCGCGGTTCAGACTGTGCAAGACCCCTAATAATGTCAACGGTGCCACCAGGCTCTCCTCCAATGATCAAGGTGTATATGTGTCTGTTCCTCCCAGCCAGTCACCCAGGTGACGGGCTTGACAAGCCAGGGCGTAGGTCCCAAGATCCAGAAGGCCCATCCCCCCATCCCGCCATTTTCCCGTCAACCGGGTCAGTGGGATACGCGCCCGGGCTCCCCTCCATAGAAAGGCTCGAATCGCCGCTTCCATTCGCCGTAGATTGCGACGCAGCAGCCAGACTGGCAACGTTTGCAGCCAATACAAGATTCTCGGCAGTACGACCATCTTAACCGCCGCCACCCTGCCAGATAAAGAAAGCGGGAGAGACTGCCAGGCCTGCAGTTGCGTCTGTGTGCGGTGTAGAATCCGCTCCAAGTTGCGCTTATAGAGTGCTTGTGGTTGTCGGGGCAAGATTGTACCTAGATACATAAAATCATTTTCCGCCCATTTCAGAGGAAAAGGACCCACCCAACCCCCTCGTGTCTGTCCCAGCACATCCAGGGCCTCGGATTTATCGGCGTTGATGCGCAACCCCGAAAAGCTCCCAAAGTGCATTATTTCTGCCAACAGCGACGGCAATGATCGATTAGGGGCTGACAAATGGACTAGAAGGTCATCAGCAAACGCCGACAGCTTAAACGAACAGGAGCCTATCGGAACTCCATGAATCGCTCGGGAAGATTCTATTGTCCTTATGAGAGGGTCCAGGGATAGGACAAACAACAGGGGCGAAAGAGGGCACCCCTGTCTGGTGCCTCGCTGGAGAGAGAACGGCGCAGAGAGAACCCCATTACATAGTACTCCAGCAGTGGGAGTGGCATACAAACTCTCCACCATCCTGCAAAAGGGGGTCCCCAGGCCGTACTGCGGTAGCACATGGCGCAAATAGTCCCAATTGACTCTATCAAACGCTTTTTCCGTGTCAAAGCTGATGAGAAGGGTCTGCAGTTGCCGATCATGCACCCGCTCCAAGGAAGCCAATATTTTCCGCATATTCCGAACGGCACCCCGCCCTTTAACAAATCCCACTTGGGATTCGTGGATCAGGTTGTCCAGCAAGCCTGCTAAGCGCGTCGCCAGAATCTTTGCAAACAGTTTTATATCGAAGTTGAGGAGCGAGATGGGTCGATACGAGGATGCCTGTACCGGGTCCTTGCCCGGCTTAGGGATCAGAATGATGTGAGCATGGTTGTCCCCCCACCGAAAAGCTCCCTGTTCCGCCCGTTTACCAAAAACCTCCACCAGGTTTGGAGTTATATAATCATTAAGTAGCTTATAAAATTCGGCTCCAAAGCCGTCAGGACCCGGTGATTTATTGCATTTGGCCCTAGAGATTTCGGTTTGTATCTCTTGTGGGGCTATAGGTTGGCCCAATA
The DNA here is from genome assembly GCA_033557465.1 of Ichthyophis bannanicus. Classification (NCBI taxonomy): domain Eukaryota; kingdom Metazoa; phylum Chordata; class Amphibia; order Gymnophiona; family Ichthyophiidae; genus Ichthyophis; species Ichthyophis bannanicus. The sequence continues at coordinate 1,498,952,249 of CM066032.1, read as the reverse complement.
GCGTCCTTTGGTCCTCGTTTAGGTGGGGTAAGTCCAACTTCCGCAAATAATCTTGTGCTGCCACAGGGTCAATGGGTTCCGCCGTATATAGCGATTGAAAAAAGGTACGAAAGATTTGGGCAATTGCCATGTTATCTCTATGGATAGTGCCCTTCGCGTCTTGCAGTGCTGCCACCAAGGTCGATCCTCGAGAGCCTTTCACGCAGCGGGCCAATAATTTTCCCGGTTTGTTCCCGTGACAGTACAACTGATAGCGGTAGTACAAAATAGATTTTTTTGCTCTTTGGTGTAACAACTCGTTTAAGTCCACCTGTGCCTCCCATAACTGTTTCTTAGTGGCTCGCGTCGGCTGTCGTGCCACCTGACGACGCAATGTGGTGACCCGGTGTTCTAGACGGATAATACGATCGGCCATGATGCGTCGCTTCCACGCGGAAAACCCAATGATGTCCCCCCGTAACACCACCTTAGCCGTCTCCCACACTAGTTCCAGGTCATCGCTGTGGCACTGGTGGTCAGCCTCGAATTCTCTCCAGCGCTGCCGAATGAATTGAGTGAACTGCGGATCCCGATAAAGCTCAAGGGGGAATCGCCAAAGTCGCGTCCGAGTTGTATCTCTGCCCCAATGCAGATCCGTCCATACGAACGCATGGTCAGAAAGCTCCAACGGACCTATCTGGGCCTCCTCCACCCGAGCGAACAAGCCACTGGAGAGCAAGAAAAAGTCAATACGGGCCAAGGTGCCATGCGCCCGAGACTGATGGGTGAAATCTCTCTCAGTGGGGTGTAAGAGCCGCCAGGGATCAATCAAGCCTAAGCGCGTCCTAAATCTTTGTAGCACTCGGGCCTTCGGGCCCCGCTCCCGTGCTTCACCTCCTCGGGAGGTGTCTAAATCAATATCTAATATCCCGTTAAAATCACCTCCCAGGATTAGGGGGCAGTCGGGTAGCTGCTCCACTTGGGACGCCAACCCATCATAGAAATGGGGGTCCAGTGTATTAGGGCCATATAAGCTTCCAATGATCACTGGTTGTCCTTCGAGAGAGCCTTGTAACAAGACAAATTTCCCATTAGTGTCGGTTATAACCTTGTCCGGTGCGAAGCGCACACGTTTGTGGATCAGCACGACCACCCCCCCCTTCTTACCCAAGGCAGGTGAACCCCAAATTTGACCCACCCAGCCCCTACACAATTTAGTATGTTCCTCTGCTGTCTGGTGGGTTTCTTGAAGGAGGGCAATGTCACATTTATGTCTTGCTAAGGCCTGTAAAATTTTATAGCGCTTAACTGGACTACCCAGTCCACAGACATTCCATGTAATTACCTTCAGAGGATCGGGGAAGTGCCAGGGCCTGTCCAAAAAGCTATCACAAATTCTGTAGAGGGGGCTCTCCCAGCCTGGAACCCCTCTCCATCCTTAAAAGAAAAATCTGGAACCTGCCAATAAGTATAATATGGAGTATAGGCTGAACCCTCCCCCCTCCCCCTCTCCCTCCCCCCTCCCCCTCCCCTCCCCAGTTCCCTTCTTCTCCCCCTCCCCCTTCCCCCGCAGCTCTCAATCCTCCCAGATGGGTAGAACATACTTCCTATGGCAGTAACACCCACCCCACCCCATGATGTGCCTCATTGTTGGCCACCTAGCTGGTGCTCTATTTCCCATCTCAGGCCTCCCGACTCCATCCCCCCCCAGCTGAGAGGGCAGATCTGCCCCTACTTTACCGCAGTGATCTCCAGGGGGGGGGGGGGGACCCGGGTGGAATCAACAAGGAGTGCGACAATGTATTGTCCGCTAGGTATAAAATACAATGGAAGGCGTGTAGGGGGGGGGGACCACCCAGAATCCGTCCCGGCTGGGTGGCGCCCCCACCCCTGCCCCAACCGAAGGAGCCCTCCCCAGTCCAGTGCTATGCGCCGAGCCCCATATCGAGCCCCCGCTCTCCGGGGGGGGGGGGGTCCACAATCATGAGCTCCAGTCATGCAGACTCAAGGCTCCCCTAATCTCCACTGCGGGGGGGTAGGAGATCACTAAACCCAGGCATGCCCAGCTGTGTCCCAAGAACCCTAGTAGGAGTAAGGCGGGAACCCCGGGATCAGCACCCCGCTAAACTATACCCTCCCCACCCCCCATCTAGGGCCGTGGGTCCCGCACGGTAAGCATATCGTGGGCTCACCCGCCCCAGGAACCGACAGAGGAGCTAGTCCACAAAGCCCCAATGCCGAAAGCCACAATGAGGTCCGCTACCGTGTCTCGGGGCCCCCACGAGGTCGGGTCCTGAGCCACGGATGGGAGCAGGCCTCCCCCTCCCGCCTTGCCTCCCCCCCTCCCCCCTTCGAGACCATAAATTTATTATGAGCTACCTGAGACTGATACCGGGAAGGGAAGGGAACATATTCACCCTCCCCCCCCCCCTCACTGTCGCAGCACAGTCTTAGACTGGAAGCAAATTGTTAATTTAGTTGCTAGTTTCCCTTCCATTATCAAAGCAACATTGTAGCCCTCCACAGCAGAGACATTAGATACTTTATATACCTCAGACAGCCCAACATACCACCTCGCTCACTCATAGTATGTCTGCCAGAGTCCAGGTTTCTATAACAAAGTCTGTTGGCTCACAGCGCCAAACACCGCGGAAATTCTCCCCGGCCTCAGACCCACCACACTCCCCTCAAGAGGGAGAAGAAGCAGGCTCGTTCGTCAGTTCGGCGATGAAGGATTGGGCCTCCCCCGGGGTCTGCAAGAAACGTGGTCGTCCATGATGCTCCACCCGGAGTCTGGCCGGATATAGCAGAGCAAATCGCACCCCTCTGTTGAATAGTTGCGTGCAAATAGAAGAGTAAGCTTTTCTCTGCTGGCTTACTAGGGCGGAGTAGTCCTGGAAGACCAGGATCTGTTCAATATCCGCGGGGTGGCTCTGGCGGTTTCTTGCCAGCTTTAAGACCGCTTCCTTTTGGCGAAAGTCCAAAAATCGGGCAATCACGGCACGCGGTCGTCGGGGATTCTCCCTTTTAGGGCCCAGCCTGTGCACCCGCTCCAGGTGCATGGGGCCTTCCAGTCCGCCGTTTGACATTTTGTCTATCCAGGTCAGCAAGAACTTGGAGAGAGCACCGTCTGCCACGGACTCCGCGATGCCTATAAACCGGAGGTTTTTGTGTCTTCCGCGGTTTTCTATGTCCTCCAGCCACTCTCCCTGTTGCTTTACGAGGAGTTCCAGGGCCTCCACTTTGGTCTGCAGGGTATCTTCAACATCCGAGACGCAGGACTCCACGTGCTCTATGCGGCCGGTGAAATCCGTGATAGACTGGCTGACGCTTTGCATCTGGTCCGTCAGTTCGCAAAAGCGGTGATCTAATGCCCGCACCACTGCCGCGCTAACCTCTGCCACCAGCCCCTGGTTTTCGTCCGCTTTTGGGCTCCTGGGCATGCTTTCCGCCATCTTGCCCTCGGGGGGTCTGGGCTTCTCTCTCCGAAGCTGTTTCGTTGCCATCAGACCACCTCCGAGATCGCTGGACGTTGGCTAGATTTTCCTGCACTTCGTCTGTCACTGGAGCAGGGGTTTAGAGTTGGTCAGGTGAGATTTAGATGGAAATGTTGCCGGTTTGTCGGGGTAGGTGTCAGGAGCCGATCACCACACGTCCGATCAGCTCATTGCCTTACCGGAAGTCTTGAAAACCACTCCTTTAACAATTTCACAAACAAAGTCCTGAAAGGAAACTTCAAGAACACACATGCAAGGAAAACATTTGACAATAAAATGATCAATCCTTTTTTGTCAATGGCAAAATATTTGAATAGAGACATTGGCTTCCTAACCCATTATCAGACATAAAATCTTGAAATGCAAAGGGGTTACTGTCTCATCATCAATGGCTTTCACTGGAATTTAATGACAGATGTAGGCTACCTAAGTTCAAGACAGACCTATGTGATGTAAATTGTCACTGAATGCCAAACCTTACTTTGATATGTAATGATATATCCAGACAGCCCAGAGCATAGACGAGTTTAAACTATTTAAACTCAGTGTAACAGCATTATGTCTTCATAGAGCTGATGAAGTGAGTGTTAACTCTCAAAAGCTTGTAAAAAATATAAGTTAGTCCAATAAAAAGGTATCGCCTACAACTTGTTCGTTGACCTTTATCTGCAACATAACAAAAGTAAATTTTTGTTGAAAAGCACACGTCAGCATGGACATTAATTTCTGAGTGTAGTGGGGTTTTTAATATTTCTTTAAACTTAATCAGTGAAGGCCTCATGGCACTTTGCCTCTCCGGTCTCTCAAGACCAAATTGCTGAATTATGTACATTATTTTGTGTACTCCTTGGGGTTGCAGCCCAAAACACCACCTGAGTGGACTTGGGCTCTTCAGCCTGAAAAGGACAGTGCAAAGGAGACAAAACAGAGGTCTATAAAATCATGAGTAGGATGGAACAGGTAACATAATAACATAGTATATGACGGCAGATAAAGACCAGAATGGTCCATCTAGTCTGCCCAGCAAGGCGGCAAGAATAGGTGCACTTGCCGCTCCGTGCAGGTCACGTCTTCCCACCCATGCCTTTGTTTAGGGGTGTACCCACTGCTCCATGCAGGTCACCCCTATTTGTTGAGATAGCATAGACAGTTTATTTTGATTTTATCCTGTTGCTATAAAGGGATCCACTGTGTCCTATGCCATTTTGAATTCTGTCACTGTATTTGCCCCAACCACTTCTATCAGGAGGGCATTCCAAGCATCCACCACCCTTTCAGTGAAAAAGTATTTCCTGATGTTGCCTTTCATTTTACCCCCTTGCAGCTTCATGTTATGTCCTCTAGTTTTGCAGTTTCCCTGTCTTTGAAAAAGGTTTGTTTGTTCATTAATACTCTTTAAGTACTTAAAGGTCTGTATCATATCTCCCCTGTCCCGCCTCTCCTCTAGAGTATATATATTTAGGTCTTCAAGTCTGTTCTCATATGTCTTCTGGTGCAGACTCCAAATCATTTTGGTCGCCTTCCTCTGAATCATTTCCAGTCTTTTAATATTCTTTGCGAGATATGGCCTCTAAAACTGAACACAATATTCCAAGTGAGGCCTCATCAGTGACTTGTATAGTGGCATTAGTACCTCTTCCTTTCTGCTAGTAATTCCTCTTTGTATGCAACCCAGCATTCTTCTGGCTTTTGCCACCACCTTGTCACACTGTTTCACCACCTTGAGATCCTCAGAAACAATCACTCCGAGGTCCTTCTCCTGGTCCGTGCACACCAACCTCTTGCCCCCTATCACATACAATTCCCTTGGATTTCTGCATCCCAAGTATATGACACTGCACTTCTTCACATTAAATCTTAGCTGCCAAGCATTACACCATTCTTACAGCTTTTGTAGATTTTTCCTCATGTTATCCACTCCCTCAGGGGAGTCCACTCTACTGCAGATTTTCATGTCATCTGTAAAAAGACAGACTTTTCCATTCATTCCTTCAGCAATATCACTCACAAATACATTGAACAGTACTGGTCCCAGGACCAAACCCTGGAGCACACCACTAATCACCTTCCTTTCATCCGAGTGAGTTCTGTTTACCATCATCTTCTGTCATATGTCAGTCAACCAGTTTCTGATCCAGTTCACCACCTTGGGATCCATCCCCAAGCTGCTGAGTTTATTGATAAGCCTCCTAAAAGGAACAGTATCAAAGGCTTTCTGAAATCTAAGGTTAAGCCCATCCCTTTGGAAAAGCCCCTCCTTTCCCCAGAGTGTTCCCCAGTTCCTAACAAATCCAAAACCACCTTCTTTGCACAATTGTTTCATCCATGCATTGAGACTTCGGAGCACCACCTGCCTTTTGGGTCCTGCGCATGGAATGGGAAGCATTTCTGAGAATGCTACCCTGGAAGTTCTGAATTTCAACTTCCTACCTAAAAGTCTAAATTTGGCCTCCAGAACTTCCCTACCACACTTTCCTATGTCATTGGTACAAACATGTACCAAGACAGTAGACTCCTCCCCAGCGCTATCTAAAACTTTGTCTGGGTGGCGCGTAAGGTCTGCTACCTCTGCACCAGACAGGCATGTTACCAAGTGATCCTCACGTCCACCAGCCACCCAGTTATCTACATGGCTAATGATCGAATCACCAACTATAATGACTGTCCTAACCCTCCCCTCATGGGCATATGGCCCTAGAGAAACCTCCTTGGTGCGAGAAGGTTTTACATCACCTGGAGGACAGGTCCTGGCTACAGGAACACTTCCTGCCACACCAAAGTGATTCTCTCCGGTCATATGACCTCTCTCCTCCATGGCAACAGAAATGTTGCCAGACTGGAGGTGGGACTTTAGAACTACGTCCCTGTAGGTCTCATCTATATACTTCTTTGTCGTCTTTATGTCCTCCACTATTCTAACCTCCAGAGATCAGACTCATTTCCTGAGAGTAAAGAGCTCTTTGCAACCTAGTGCACACATAAGACCACTCATAAACTGGGAGAAAATCATACATGTGACACTCAATGCAAAAGACAGGAAAACCCCCATCTCGCTGCTGGACTGCTGTCTGCATCTTAGTTTTAAGGTTTCGTTCAGATATTAAAGTTGTTAACTTAGGTTTTTAGGGGATACTAATACAACCATACCTTATATGTTAAATGGACTTTGTGCACCTCAAGAATAATTAATCTCAGGTCCTTAATAAATTAAAAAAAACCCAAATACTACTTTTTTAAAAGAGCTAATACTCTATATACTATTATTATTGCTTTATTTTAGCATTCTTTCATATTTAGGTATACCGACTTCCAACATCCCTTTAACAAAGTCTGCAAAAACCAGAAAATTCCAATGACCATCAGTCATTTAGATGCACAGCTTTAAGCACCAATAAATAAATAGATTATTTAAAATCAAAAAAAGTACTTTTTTTGAAGTGAGTTTATAAATGCATCAGTTGTTTAGTAAGGGGAGTTTTCTGAGACTAGAGAAATATGTATTCCCGTATGGTGATTAAGTTCACCACATAGTGGGATTTTGTGAGTTATCCTGAGGTCTCTTTCTCCCATATAATTGAGTGTGGAGTACAGTAAGTGAATAAGTTTTAGTGGAGTGTGTGAAGATATAGATCTAGAGTATAATTTTGTTTGTTGATATAAGGGTGAGGTTGTGCGTGTATTGTTATTTCCCTTAGTGCAGTGTCATAGGATAATTAGTTTTGCACAAACCATGACAATCATGAACCTCACTCCTAAGCCAGGCTATGTGGAGTATGATCTCAGTCTCTCAAATTTAAAGCTAATGCTTGCAGTAGAATTTGCACTGTGCCAAAGACAGCTTGCTTCTGAGTTCATAAGATGTAACATGTATGGGTAGCTTGTCAAGATGTGACTGGAGGTAACTGAGGTATCCGGATGCCCAACCCGGCAAGGGCCCGCCCCCCCCCACACCCCCCCGCCAGAAACCCAGCAGAACCCTCCCCCAGCCACCCCCCCCTTCCCCTCACTGACAAAGCACACGGACATCAGGTATTGGTGCAAAATCGCTTGGTCGCAGCTTTTATTAACGGTAAGAACACCGGCCCAACATGGGCCAACTCAGCAATCAGAACAATAACTGAATAACCCCACCCATCATCCGGATGGTGCCCCCCACCAGCCATTTGTAGCAAAGTGGAGCACCATCCAACCCCCCCCCCATTACCCCCTCGCGCCCACCCAGCCGTTATAGCAAAGGCCGGCTGAAGGGGTTGCCTATTCTCTGGGTAGAGACCCCAGCCGGGACGTCTCCCCCAACCTAAAGAGCCGTGCTGCTCACATGGAAAGCGGCATCAAGCTGAACTGAGCCGCCGGGTCAACGAGCACCAGCTCGCCACCCCGCCACCGGCGCTAGGTAGCTCGCTATCCTAGCGCCGCCCCCACCACCGAAAGCTGCGACCAGCACCAAGACTCCAATGCCTCCTGCCAGTCATTCAAGAGTAAATCCTGCCCCACCGGGGCAAGATGAACCCCATCCAGCCGGTACAGACCGGCACAAGTGACGTCCGCCCAAGGGTGTTGAACTTGGAGCCCCCCTGTCTGCTGCACCCAGCGCCCAATCTGACGGTTGAGCTTGCACAAACCCCTCGACCAGCGCCGCTGGGTCCAGAAAGCAGGGCGAGGAATAATGTCCGACCAGATAATGGCCACCCCAGGGAGGACCTCCCGCAACCGGGCAATGTCGCTCTGAACAGTCAGGCCCGGCCGGCAACATCATTGCCACCCAGATGAAGCAGCAGCCCGACTGGCCACTGCCGCCGTCCAAGTTCCGCCTGAACATGGTCCAGAAGCTGTCCCCAATGCATGCCGCGGTGGCCCATCCAGCACAGCCGCACTCCCGCCATGGCGAGACCAAGGTGAGCACCCAACGGCCAAACCGCCGCTCGACGCTCTGCCCAGTAGACGAAGGAGTGCCCGATGATCCACCAGTCCCCGGCGGACACACCACCTGAAAGCAGAAAAGAGCGGACTGCCACCAGCAAGCAAGTCTGCAACAGGAAGGAAAGTCATTAGTACCCCCCCCCTACCGCACCGTAGGCAGACCGCCGCCCAGGCACCGTACGGCACTATGCCGCACCACCAGAAGCTGATGGGCGAACATACCCAGCATAAGCCCTCGAACGCCATCTGCCAATGCACTGAATAACACGCGTGTCAAGGCCTGCAGCCGCCGCACTAGTAGCCGCCCCAATCCGGAACGAGTGCGATGCATAACTCCGCTCGGCGCAACCCAAGGCATGCAGAACCAGGCGTAGCACAGCCGTAAACGGAAACTGAATCACCGGCTTGCCATCCGTGTGAAGGAAAAATTGACCACGTGCCTCCGGCCGCTGCTGCACGTACGCACACAGAGCCCGCACAGGACAAGTCAACAAGGGGGAAATGGCACATAGCAGGACCCAACCCCCCTTTCCGGACTGGTCCGTCTTGGACCGCGGTAAGAAGATCTGGACACGCGTGGGATCTACCCGGACGTGCCCAACATCAAGCCCACCAAAAGCCCCTCGTCTCGCAGACCGAGGGACGAGCTCGGATACCCGAAAGGCGCCGAAAAAAGCCGTAGTAAACAGCGCATGAAACAACACCGCCTCGAAACCGGAGGCTGCCACCCGCGGTAAAACCTCACAAATCTGCAACAAAAGCTCGTGAGATACCGGGAGCCGCCAGTCCCGCGCCCCCGGCTGCATGCGAGCCCAGCCAGCGAGCATGCGCCCAACTAAAAAGGAAACGCGTGGGTTCCCCCAGCCCGCAGCCTTGCAAAAGAAAGAGAAACCCGCCAATGCTCCAGTGACCGCCGACCGGGCCCAGCCCTCCTTCCTCGCCCACAACACAAAACGGCCGACCAGGCCATCCGGCACCGCCCCCCCAGACCAACCCTGCGCGCTCAAAAATGCACTCACCTGAGAATAGCCCCGCCGATACGTCGCCCAGGTACTGCGAGCAACCGATGCCGCCAGGAGAATCATTAAATCGGGGTCCCAATCTTCCAGAGATGCTCCGGAACCCATGAGGGCAGCTCGTCTGCCCCCGGAGCCAGCCGCCGGAATTGCGCCCACTGAAAACGGGATAAAGCGTCAGCAACAGAATTCTGGGAGCCCGGCACATGCTGTGCACGAGCGGTGACGTTCAGGCGCAAGCAGGCCAACACAAACACCCTCATCAAGCAAGCTACCCTGGGGCACCGGGGTGCATGACGGTTAATGACCTCAACAACCGCAGCATTATCGCACCAGAAGACAACCCGCCGATCCCGCAAACGGTCCGGCCATACCCAGAAAGCAACCACAATTGGGAAAAGTTCCAAGAAGGTGATATTCCGTGTCAAGCCGGTGCGCACCCAATCCGCAGGCCAAGGCTCGGCACACCAGGCACCGTGGCAAAAGGCCCCAAACCCAGAACCGCCCGCCGCGTCGGTAAACAACTGCAGGTCAAGATTCGAGAGCTCAGGCAACTGAAGGACGGAGCACCCATCGAAGCCAGCCAGGAATGCGTCCCATACCCGCAGATCTGCCCGCATCCCCGCGGACACCCTGATCCGATGATGGGGCAACCGCAGCCCCGCCATCGCCAAGGATAAACGCCGCGTAAAGGGGCGCCCCATAGGAAGGACACGGCAAGCAAAGTTGAGATGCCCGACCAACGACTGAAGGACACGGAGGGAAGTCTTAGAGGCGGAGCCGACGGAGGACACCAGCTCCCGGAGGCGACAGATCTTTTGCGCCGGCAAGCGCACGACCATAGCCACCGTGTCAATCTCAATGCCGAGAAAGGTGAGACAAGTAACTGGCCCAACCGTTCTATCAGCCACAACGGGAATGCCGAAGGCGGCAGCCACGCGCAGAAAAGTGCTCAAGAGAGTGGAACAGGTGGGGCTCCGCTCAGGCCCGACAAACAAAAAAAATCATCGAGATAGTGCACAAGGGATGCGACCCCCGACTGCCGTTCCACAACCCAATGCAAGAATGTACTGAAGGCCTCGAAATAAGCACAAGAGATTGCACAGCCCATGGGCATGCACATATCAAAATAATACCGCGCTTCGAAGCGAAAACCAAGCAACGGGAAGGCAGAGGGATGTACCGGCAAAATACGGAAAGCCGATTCAACGTCTACTTTGGCAAGAAGGGCACCAGGCCCGCATTGATGAACCAGGGAGACGGCGGCATCGAAAGAGGAATAATGGACCGTGCAGAGCTCGCGAGGTATGCGGTCATTGACCGAATCGCCCGGAGGGCAAGAGAGGTTGTGGATAAACCGGAACTTGCCCGGCTCCTTCTTGGGAACCACCCCCAACGATGAGACCGTAAACGGGGAAAAGGGGGGTACCAGGAAGGGGCCAGCGACGCGGCCCAGAGCACACTCCTCCGACAGCTTCCGCCGAACGAAATCCCCATGGAGCCGCACGGAGGCCGCATTACGGGACCCACCTCGCGCGGACGCCCCCCGGACGGGAATGCGAAAACCCCGTGAAAACCCCCCTAAAAGCAAACCGGCCGCCCTTCCACGACGGGAACGCCCGTACGCTAGCAGCCAAGGGCGCATCACCTCGACGCGGACAGGGGTACGGGCCACAACCCCCGCTGTATCACTTCCCCCCCGACGGTGCCCCCCCTTGGCTGAGACAAAGCAGGGCCGGAGGCGCGAAAGGAGCGCCCACCCGACGGCAGCGGAGATGGCCCCGCCTTGACAACCGCCCCACCGGATTCCCCAACACGACCCCGCACGGACATCTGGGTCAGCCACAGGTTGATGTCCTTCGTCCCCCACAGCAAGTGACTGTTCTCCTCCATCTGGTCCCGAAACTCCTCATCATAATTCAACCAAGCCCATCCCTCGTGGGCCTGGGACGCCGCCAGGATGTTATCGGCATAGGCCAGCAAAGCCCCGTATTGATCCGGGAAGTAATGCCCCCAGACACTCGCTAAGCGCAAGAAGGCGCGGGTCCAGTTAAGGGTACCTTACGCACCCTGCCCGCCTTTTCGTCCTCCTTGCGCTTTTTCCTGCTCTCCCCGGAGCGCTTCCGACCATCAAGGAGACGGAAGATGTCGATATATTTTCGACGCTTAATCCGCCGACGCAACTTCCACGGAACGGACTCCCACAGCTCGGAGCAAGGTATAACGGACGTCGCACCACTCACCCCGCCGGCCGCCGACACCGGAACAGAGCCGTGCGAGGAGGCCGAGGACGACGACGAGGAAGAAGAGGAAGAGGACGCTCGCCTGCAGCGACGAGCCCGCTTGCGTTTACCTGTAGCTTTCCCCGCCCCCACGGAGCCAGGAAAGGATTCAAGGGCCCCCCCGCAGCGCCACCAGCATACTCACCACTCCCCCCGGAGGAGGCGCCTGGAGCCCCACCGGTGGACAAGCAAGGTGCCGGAGCCACTAGCCCAGTCGTGGAACCCAAAGGGGCCGCTCCAGCCAGCCGATCGGAAGAAGCCATGGAGGTTGAAGGCGTCAAAGTCCTCGGGACCTGCAAAGGAGAGGAAGAAAAACAAGCAGCCGGAGCCCCAGGGGTGCTGGGCGCAGCAGGCGGCCGGGCCCCCCAAACTCAAGCCGAAGGCCCCAACCCCCCAGCCTCCCACGCCACAGCACCCCCGGCCGCCCCACGCCCATCACTGAACCAACCCCCCCAGCCGCCCCCCCAAGGCCCTAAACCCCCCCCACGGGACGGCCCCGTACGCCCAAGGGCCCGATGGACTGAGAAAAATGGGAGGAGGGGGGGAACCAGGGGGGAGGGGCAGTGCCCCCAGCGCCCAGGGGAGGAGGAGAGACCGGGGGCCAGACCTCCCCTGTCTCAGGAAGCGGGCTGGGCACCGGGGCGCGCAAGGAACCGGGCCCATCGGCAACCACGCAGAACGGCACATCTCCGCCCCCCACCGCCGGCAGCGCGGAGATCCCCCCTGAGACCCCCGCAGGAGGGGCCTGCTCACCCAGGGAGGCGCATACAGCCGCACGCACGGGCACAGGAAGCCCTCCAGTGGTCCCACGCCCACGAGCCCCCCTTGCCCCGCTGCGCCCACGGCTCAGCCGGGCCCCGGGCAGGCCACTGGGAGCCGGGGGCGCAGCGCGGCCTGCCCTGCCTCGGCCCCCGGGTATAGCCCCACGCTGGACAGCTCCCCGCCCTCGAGCAGCGCCCCTCGGCCCCTTGGCCGCACCCCGAAGAGCACAGGCCAGCCAGAGGCAGCTCCCAAAGATGTTAAGTGCTGCTCCGATCCTGATGTGGCCTCCCTTCGAGATATAATGCTTTGAACGTGTAAGAGAGGGGACGCCGAAAAGCCTCAGCCTCCCAGCCTGCCAGAATGGCCTGCCGCAGCAGAGCCCAGCCCAGCAAACCACCACATGCCCGGCGGCAAACGCGCACGCGGGGCACTGCCGGAATAATTAATTAATTAATTGTCTTTTGTTTTCCCCTTTCAGGTATGCGGAGGGCCGAGGAGCGCGCTCACAGACCGCCCGGAGACGGAACGACAAGGCCGCAGCCACCAACACGCGGCCCAACCCCGAGGAGCAGCTCCCCCACCAACCTTTCCACAGCGCAAGCAAGGAGGAAGAGAGAGATCGCCAGCCAGCGATCCCTCCTTGCCTGCGCTGTCAGCCCCCGTGACCGCCTGAGAACCAATCACCGGGCTCCACGGGGGCAGCGTGGAGCCCGGCGCGCGCGCACGCTCTCCATCCCCCCCACCCCCCCCTGTGGTAAGAGGCCTGCCTCGAGGTCGGGCCCCGGGAACCCAGTTACCAGGCCGGCCGCGGGACCGGGGCCCGGCGGCACAGCCGGTAATTCTTCTTTATCAAGCCTGTGGCTCCCAATACAATGGGAAATGTTTCTGAATCTTTCTGACACATTTTCTTGGTCTCTGACTGCATATCTTGGTACTTCAGGATCTTCTCCCTCTCCATGTGATTCACAGAATAATCACTAAGAGCCATCACCTCTATTAGCAGTGCCTTTCTGGTGTTTTACTCCTTTATCACTATGTCGGGTTTCCTCAGACTCAGTTTCCTATCCTTCAGAAAGAGAATGTCCTAGGTGATTATGGTTTTCTAAAATTCTCTTAGGGTCATGATCCAAATGCTTTTCAGGGACAGTGATGTTGTAGTATTTACAGTTTCCAGTGTATGAGGCATCCTATTTTATTGTGCCTTTCTCTATAAACATTTTCTGCCATCGGAAATGTACAGCCAGCTATGAAGTGAATCACTGTTTCTAGGTCTTGAAGGACTACGAAGAGGGCTGCTACTACTGGAAAGAACTCTGTACTTTATTTATTTATTTAGACGGATTTGTATACTACCTTATCCTACAATCAAAGTGGTCACATCACAATTAGAGGGTTACATTTAACATGAGGGTACTCGACGACATTATACATTGTACATCATACATTATACACTGTACACTATACATTCTGCATTATACATTATACACTATACACTTTACATGAGGGTACTTAACCACATTATTCATTGAACTTTTATGTTTGGTTGGGGTGGGAATTGAGATGGTGGAGGTAGTTGCATTACTGTTCGGGTAGAGTTTGTTGGTTGTCTGTTCGTAGGTTTCGGTGAAGAGCAGGATTTTGAGGGCCTTGCAGAAGTCTTTGGAATCATTCATGGCCCTCAGACCCATTGGGAGGGAGTTCCAGAGCGTGGAGGTTGCTTGTTTAGTCTTGTGATATCCTGCAGCTGTGCCAATTCTGTTATTATTGGTTCTTCTTGGTCTATTGCTGATGTCCTTTGTTATGATATTTTGGAGTGCATCTGCCGATTGATGGTGAAAGATGTTAAAGATGATCATGATTGTTTTGTATTTTGCCCTGGCCATCATTGGGAGCCAGTGCAGCTGCTGTAAGACGGGGGTGATGTGCTCAGTTCTTGCAGTGTCCGTAATGATGCGGGCTGTAGTGTTTTGTACCATTTGGAGTGGGTGTAGGTCTGCTGGGGAAGGCCTTGATACAACGAGTTTCCATAATCAAGCAGAGGTGTGATGAGTGCTTGGCACACTGTGCAGAAGTGGTCTTGTTGGAGTATTGGTTTGAGCTTTCTGATGGTCCTTAAACGTAGATAGGCCTTGTTTGCGGTTTTGGCTATGTGAGATTTCATGTTCAGGGCTCTGTCCATTGTGATACTCAGGTACTTAACTTCATCCTTGATCGCTATTGGTTTGTCTAGAATGTTGATGGTTTGTGGCGGAACAAAGTGGGGTTCTTGGTGATGAACATTGCCTCTGTTTTATCATAGTTGACTGTCAGGTTATTAGCTGCGAGCCAGGCACTCATGTCTTCAATGCATCTGGTTATTGTTGTGGTGTCAGGTACTTGTAAGTTGATTGGAGCATACACCATGATGTCGTCAGCACAGAGGTGATAGTGACGTTTGTGGCATTTGATGATGTTGCATAATGGCTGTATGTATATATTAAAGAGTATAGGAGGTCACGTGATACGGACAGGGAGGTCACATGATGCGGACAGGGTAGTGGTCGCATCCTGTGTGCGCTCCGGTACCCCTAGCCCAAACCGGCGAAATAGAACCGTGTGAAGCCGCAGAAGTCAGGCGAAAGCTTGCCCAAGGTGTGTTGGAGTGCCTGTAGAGCTCTGCAGCGCGGGTTTGGACGGCGAGTGGCATGGCGACAGCGGTTAAAACGGCCCGAAGAGACAGAGAGCGCGTGGCCGGTAATAGTAAGATGGCGGAGTCGGCCGCGGCGCCGAGCTCGCCTAGATCCCCTGCATTCTTGGATGAGATGTCGGCAGCAGTAGCAGCAGCCTTGTCTTCTCAATTTGAAGCTTTGCATGAGAAGATGGATGGGCTGCAAACTTCAGTGGACACCTTGGGGAACAGGCTCCAGGAGGCCGAGGATCGCCTGGGTCAAGCAGAAGAAAAGGCGGAAGCACTGGCTGACGAGGTGGCCGGCCTAAAAGCCCAAGTGTGCCTGCAAGAGGCAAAAATTGATGACCTGGAGAACCGGTCAAGACGGAATAATTTACAGTTCATGGGGATCCCTGAGTCCGTCTCAGACAAGGAGTTGAGGAGTTATTTGGAAGCGCTGATCATGCATGTGTTGGAAGGCACTGAACTTGGAGACAAGCTGAGAATCGAGAGAGTCCACCTTGTGGGCACCAAACAGGCACGAGACAGCCGCCCAAGAATCGTGCTTGCAAAGTTCTTGTACTTCCCTCAAAAGGAAATGATCCTGCAGGCGGCCCGGCAGAGGGGAGAAGTTATATATAATAACATCAAAATACGAACCTTGTGTGAAAAGCTCATCGGCGCCAGGATTCGGTTCTCCGTTCAATACCCTGCCAAGCTACATGTGATGCATGAAGGAGCGCATCGAGCCTTTGCAACAGCTGCAGAGGCTGAGACTTATGTAAATCAGCTTGCTGCTCGAGTGATGGCGGCTTCGGCGTCCCCCCACTGAGAAATTTAACTGTGCTGACTGTTGTTTTGTGGTAGATGGGCTCCCCCCTAGGAGGGTGAACCTTGGCTGCGCGTCGTAGTGGCTGTTAAAAGATCTAAACCGCTTTGTGCTCTATGGGCCCTACCACCAATAGCAAGCTTGCCATGCTTTGTTTTTTTTTTTTTCAGTGCAGTTTTGAACATTACAACTCCATCCAGTATCACTCATCACCGGTTCTGCCTTCGGAACTCAGTCCTTCACTGTGACAGCTAAATGGTGCTGTTTTTGTTTTGTGTGTTTTGTTTTGTTGTTTGTTTTTGTTGTGTTTTTTGTTTACAGTACTATACTGCTTGGGCACCGGATGGCTCCAGAGTTACAGAGCCCTCTAAGTTATTTCTCCTGATTTAGTTTACGGTCAGTAGGGACCGAAGTTATTACCATTTTAGCCATTTAGTAGCCTGCTTCAGCGGTCTCATTCCTGTTCTCAGTAAACAGGTGAAACCAAAGATTTTATAGATAATGCGATTAAAGGGCCTTAGCAGATTGTGTAGGTTCGGGTGTATGCTAAAGGCATGCTGGGACTCACATTGATAGTTGGTGCAGGGCCTTGACGGCATGGGCACATTTCAATATTATGATGCTTAAAGCTGCGGGTGGGTGAGATGAGCTCCTTGCAGTCAGCATATTCGCATTAATTGTAAGATGAGCAATTAGTGCGATGCCCTCACCACTATTTCCATAGCTGAAGGTGCTGTACATACCTGCTGTTTTCCTGCGACATTAGGTCTGCATGCACCGCGTTGGTTGCCTGCGACTTCCTCTTCGCACCATGGTGTTGCTCCTAATGCAATATGCTTTGAGCGTTATCGTGGGGTCTGGGTGCAACACCAGGGTGCCCTTTAGTAATAGGGACCCCTAAGGTACCCTCTTGCTCCAGGGGCGGTGCATGCAGAGCAGCATTAAAACAGATTAACAGGGGTGCATGGAGAAATTTGTGTTGTCACTGCCCTATGTATGACTTATAGTGACTCATATGGAAGACTTTGGTGTCCGGTTTTAGCAATTCACCATTTTTCAGAAGCAATAGATTGCTCGGGAAAAGAGAATGTAGAACTATAGATTACACACTGTGAATTTAAAAGGCAGGAACATAAATACTTTCTGTACAGGATTGAATTCTTGGGGCAGCCAGCTGCAATGGAAATTGAATGTGTTTACTTATTAATGTGCCTGTCCTGGATGTTACCAGGGAATTTGATTGTCAGTTATTGCTTCGCCTGCTTTGACTGTATTCTTTCTATAACATGGCACACATAATATTCTGAAAGAGTGTAAATAGCATTAATCGGTACTGGCTCTGTATTCTGGCTGCACAGGCTTGGCTTATGGTCATAGAGAGAACTGTGAGTGGGGGAAGGGGGTGGGGGGGGAATTCTACAGTGCAATTGCTAGTGAAGGGGCCTAGCTTGGCTGAGCCGTTCTCCTGCTGGCTCAGTAGCGTGGGGCACCCGACATGTCAGATGAGGCATGACACGGCGCTCCTTGTGTTTCCATCCCCCGTAGAATTCCAACGGGGCGTGGTGTTGGTGCTCCGCTGATGGACGGGGTAACACTTGGGGTTGCTTTGGTGTTTCTTTTGGTGCCTCTCTCTCCTTTGGTGGGACCCATAGCGTAGGTTAGGGAGGACCTCGGGCCCTTTGGGGGGCTGTGGATGAACCGGGCGTTTTAGTGCTAGGCTGCGGGGCTATACCTGCCTGGTAGGGAATTTGGGCTTGGTTTTCGGGGTAAGGGGGAGAAGGTTTAGAGTTTGATTGCGGGATTAAAAGTTCCTTTTGGGTAGTAGGGGGGTTCCGGCCGTGCTCAGAGGAGCCTCAGTTGGGCTTTCTCTGGAGGGGTTAGGTGGAGAGAGCCTTAAGGTTAGAGGAGTAGACTTGGGGAGGGGATGGGGTCGGGTAGAGTAGATAGGGGAGGGGGGATTCTAGGGTTGGGAGGGGGAGGGACTGGGGGATTGGAAATAGGGTGAGGTTTCTTCAGGACCTGCGGAGCCTGTTCAGGACGAGCCACCTGACTGTTCATAGGGGGGTGCCCCAGGCTGGGAGGGTGCCCTCTTGGTACTTGTTTACTGTGAAATACTGGACTATTATTGTGTTTCATGCCGCTTAAGATAATTTTTTGGAATGTATGTGGCCTGGGTAGCCCGATCAAGCGTGCCAAAATTCTGCAGGCTTTGGCTAGGCAGAAGGCAGACATAGCTATGCTCCAGGAAACCCACCAGACAGCCGAAGAACACCGTAAACTTTGCAGGGATTGGGTGGGGCAGGTATGGGGAGCCCCGGCCCTCGGGAAGAAGGGGGGGGTAGCGCTCCTGATTCATAAGCGGATAAGGTTGGAGGTTGTAAGAGAACTGGTGGACCCCTCGGGTAGATTTGTACTCTTGCAGGGTGTCCTGGAGGGGCGGTCAGTTATTCTGGGCAATTTATATTGTCCTAATGTGTTAGATTTGACCCTCTATTCTCGTCTTGCCTCTAAAATAGAGACGTTGCCGGAGCTCCCTGTGATTCTGGGGGGGACCTTAACGGTGTTCTGGATGTAGCCCTAGATACGTCTAAAGGGGGGGAGCCCAGGGATAGACTACAGACGGCCCGGGCGTTGCATCGCCTATTCTCCCGGCTGGGGCTGGTGGACCCCTGGCGGTTGTTACACCCAGCCGAACGGGATTATATGCTTCAATCCCGGGCACATGGCACTAGCGCGCGTATAGATTACCTGTTGATTTCTGCTGGTCTGTTTTCTAAGGTTGAGGATGCGCAAATAGGGCCTGTAGAGATTTCTGATCACGCGTTTGTCAGGCTGGACATTTATTGGAGTGGGACTACGTCCAGGTCATCTCTCTGGCGATTTCCGCTTGAATTTTATAGGGATGCTCAGTTCCGTTCCTTTCTTCAGAAGAGATGGCGGGAGTTTGAAGCTGATCATGGGGGTCATCAGGATGACCCGGAGTTGATCTGGGAAACTGCGAAGGTTGTATTACGGGGAGACATCATAGGATTCCTTGCTAGGAAGCAGAGACTGAGGGCGGAACGTATTATTTGCTTAGAAAAATTGGTTACAAAGCTGAGACGCCAATGGGCTCAAAGCCCAGCGGCAGGGCTTAAAAGGAAGCTGTGGGAAAGTCAAACGGAACTAAACAAACTTTTGCATCAGCGGGCTAAGAAGTCAGTGTTGTACTACCGTTACCAATTGTATTGTCATGGGGACAAGCCTGGGAAATTACTGGCTAGGTGCCTACGTGGTCCCAGGGGCTCAAAACTGGTGCCAGCGTTGCGGGATGACCAGGGGACACTCCATCGGGAAAGCCTGGCGATAGCTCGAGTCTTTAGATTTTTTTTCCAGCAACTTTATACAGCGGAGTCGCCCTCCTTCACGCAGATGGCCGAATATGTGGGGGATTTAGCCCTACCCCAATTATCTGAGGCGCAAAGGGTGCAGTTGGATCGGCCGATTACTGTAGCGGAGCTGCATGGTGCTATTTCTAAAGCCAGCTGTTACAAATCCCCAGGGTCCGATGGTCTGGGCGCAGAATTTTATAAAATTCTGAACGAGCTGATTTCTCCAACCCTAGCTGCAGTGCATAACCGGAGGGCGCAGCAGGGGTATTTTCGATGGGGAGACAACCATGCCCATATTGTTCTCATTCCAAAGCCGGCCAAAGACCCTCTATTAGCAGCTTCATATCGACCGATATCTCTGCTTAACTTTGACCTTAAATTAATGGCAAAAATCCTAGCTGACCGCCTGGCGGAATTTTTGGGGCAATTGGTCCATGAATCCCAAGTGGGTTTTGTTAAGGAACGTTATGCAGTACGCAATTTGCGCAAAATACTAACGTCTCTAGAATGGGTCCGGCATCGACGTCTGTCCTCCTTATTAATTAGTTTTGACGCAGAAAAAGCTTTTGACAGGGTGGATTGGCAGTATTTGATGTATCTCCTCCCGCGCTATGGTATAGGGCCCTCGTTTTGCAACATGGTAGCTAGCCTGTACGCGGATCCGACTGCAGCGATTCTATGTAATGGGGTGGTGTCTGAGGCCTTTCCTTTATGAAGGAGGACCCGGCAGGGCTGTCCCCTCTCCCCTCTCCTCTTTGTCCTGTCCCTTGACCCCCTCCTGCGTAAGGTGGAGGGGTCGAGAGCGATAAGGGGGGTTAGTATTGGGGAACAAGAGTTCAAGATATCTGCCTTTGCCGACGACCTGTTAGTACATTTGCTTTCACCTAGAGAATCTCTGTCCAGCCTTCTTCGGGAGTTCCGAACCTTTGGGAAGTTTGCGGGGTTTAGCATTAATAGCGACAAATCTGAGGCCCTGGATGTATCGGGTCAGCTACGGAGTGGCTGGCCCGGTGAGTTCCCGCTTAAATGGGCAGAAAATCAATTTATATACTCAACTCTATGGGAGTAATTTGCAGCGGATGCTGACCAAGGTGCGTACTCAATTGCAGGCCTGGCGGCCCCTTCCCCTATCTTTAGCGGGGAGAATAGCGGCGATTAAAATGGTGATATTGCTGCAATTATTGTATTGGCTGCAGACCCTCCCGGTTTGGTTATTCCGATGGGATGTTCGGCGTTTTGAAGTGGAATTCCGGGGATTTTTATGGGGGGGGGGGCGAGAGCACGTATCTCATATGGTCGCCTAGTGGGGAAGGGGAGATATGGGGGCTGGGGGTTCCCGGATCTCGGCGCCTACGCACTGGCCTGCCAAGCGCGACATCTGGGGGACTGGCTGGGCGATACGGATCTATATACTCCTAGGGCGCTGGAGGAGGCGTATGTGGCCCCCCATTCTTTACAGGCTTTGTTACATTTGGAAGCATGCCAGTGGCCCACTCATCTGGTTGACAGTGTGTTACTGGCACCGGTATGTCGGACCTGGCGGCAGCTTAATGCATATTGGGGCCGCAATTGGAGGGTGTCGAGCTGGCTGCCCGTTCGGGGTAATGTCTGTTTTGCTCCAGGCACGGACGCGGCCTTATTCTGTCTTTGGGGGGAAAGAGGCATACGGAACATGGGTCATGTGGTCGATTCCACCAGGAAATCTAAACCTTTTCCTGCATTATCTCGGGAATTTGACCTGGGGTCCCACCATTCTTTTGCGTATATGTAGATCGCCCACTATGTGGCTTCCCTCCCGGGTGAAGAGCTGCATAGTGACCGGTCAGCACAAATTTTAGAGTTTTTTAGCCTGGGCGGGGCGGAGAGACCGTCAATACGTATTTTCAACTCCAGGCTGGAACAATTTCGGAATCGGCCGAACTATCGTAGTGTGGAGCAGGCTTGGGGTGCTGAGATGGGGCGAGAAATTCCCCAAGATACGGTCCTGGCAGCCCTCCGGAGAATAGTGAACCTGGCGGATGGAGTCCACTGGCGGGAAATACAATTTAAATGTTTAACTAGGGTCCACTTTTCTCCGAGACGGGCTCTTCGTTGCCATCTGACCACGGACGGAAGTTGTCCGCGGTGTGCAGAACCTATGGCGACTTTATTACATATGTGGTGGGGATGCCGGAAGATTCGCTCATACTGGAGGAGAATTTGTCTTTTTATGTCCAGCCTTCTAGGACAAACACAGTCCAAGACGTGAGATATGTGGAAGACAATTTTATTAACTCACAGACCTAGGCAACCCGACACAGGCCGTGTTTCGTAACCTTCGTCAGGGGTTGTAAGGCAAAATTACTATAAACATAGAAACATAAATAACATATTAAAAGTAAAGGAACAAGCAAATTCATCAAACAGACACATAAAAGACATAATGAAAATTAATTAAAACAAATTATATAATAATATATAATAAATAATATATAATATATAAATATAGTGTTGGAACGCTAGTTGTCTAATACTATCATGAATAAATAATAAAAATAATATTAAATTAAAAACTGGGTACATATGACCAACATCATATAAGCGTGACAAGCAAAAAACCATGCACATAGAATTTAATCTATGGACTTCTATCTATAATAATTATAGTATGATATTACCAATTCTAACATATATATATAAAAAATAATAAATAATAAATAAATAAATTAAAAAATTAAATAATAAATTAATAGTAATAATAATAATAATAATAATAATAATAGTATTATTACCAAATATAACATATGAATATAATACCAAGGAGTATCTAAATATTTAATTGTAAGAAGATAACTACAAAAAGATAACTACAAGAAAGCAGCAGGAGCGAACAAATTGACTATTAAGTAGATATTGATAATCCAATTGTATTGAGGAGATGAGTATCACTAAAATCAATACCTAAAATAGTTATAAATCATCAACATCATCAAAAGTTGGGACATAAACTAATGAGACATAAAAACAATAGAGAGGTAATAAAAATAAATATAAAAATAAAAAGTAAAAAGTAAAAATAGATACAAAATATAATAAATAAATAATAAATAAAAAATATAATAAGATCATAACATATAATATAAATAAAAAGGGGGGAAAAAAAAGGGGGGTGGGGGTGTTTAAAAGGGGGAATAATGTCTGAACTTTGTGGATTTATAATAAACAAATCGTATTACTAAATCATCAAAAAATCATCCAAAAATGATCATAAAACCATTCAAAAAGATGTAAAAATAATATGCATAAAACCAATCATTAATATAATAAATATGAATATTGGACAGTCGGCCTTCTAGGACAGACAGTTCACTGGGATGCTGCCCTGGTCACTCTAGATCTCCTGAGCCTTAACTCTCCGCAAGGGAAATGGGGTCGCTGGTTAGTGCGGAAGGCTTGTCTGGTGGGTAAGGGGCCACTTTTGCGTCGCTGGAGGGAAAGCAACCCTCCCTCTTTTTGGGAGTGGCGGAATTCCTTCCATCAACTAATGCTCCTGGAGTGTAGGGGCGCTAGGGGCCATGTCAAATGCTGGTCGGCCTTTCTGTTACTCTGGGACCCATACATCCATATTCTGAATTCCCGGGCTCGCAATGCAGTTCTGCAATTAGGATGTTAATATGTACCTTTAAGCATGCGTAGCTCACAGTGGGTGATATACATAATTCTTCTGAACTGGTCCTGATGTGGAATAGCAGCGGGTCTGTTAGATGGGGAGGGCGGGAGGGGACGGGGGGGATGGGATTTGGGGGAGGGAGATGGGGTAAAACTTGAAAATATTTGTGACCACCACTGCATTCAGCCCAGGGGATCAGAGTCAACCCCAGGGAGAAGTTGGTGACTGTTGTATATTATCTGTTTCTATGGTGGTTCTAAATAAACAAACTTGAAAAAAAAAAAAGAGTATAGATGACAGAGCTGATCCTTGTGGTATTCCTTGCGTAACGGGGAACTGCAGAGATTTCTTTTGGGTGCATTTGACTTGCTGCGTTCAGTCTTTCAAGTAGGAGGTAAACCAGTTTAGGATATTCTTGCGTACTCCTATCTGTTGAAGGCGTTGCAGTAACCTGGTGTGGGACACAGTGTCAAAGGCTGCCGTGATGTCCATGAACACTAGCAGGAATTCATTCTTTATGTTATCTGTGCCTCTTAGTAGATTGTCAAAGAGTGAGGTGAGTAATGTTTCCACATTGTGCTGGGGTTTAAAGCCATGCTGGTGGATGTCCAGTGGGGCATTCATGTCGATGTGGTCCTGAAGTTGTCTTTGCACTGTTTTTTCAATGATCTTGGCAAGGAATGGTAGGCTGGAGATGGGACAGTATGATTTTGGTTCTGAGGGGCTTAGCGCACTATTTTTAAGTATCGGTCGTATCATGGCTTACTTCAAGGATTGCGGCATATATCCTTGTTGGAGGGATTCATTTACGATTTTGTGAATGTGATGGGAGAGCTGGCTTCTGGTGGCTTTGAGCCAAGACACTGGGCATGAGTCTGACAGTGAAGTTGTTGTGTTGAGTCTATTCACTATGTCCTCTACTTGATGTATTGATGGTATACTGAAGTCCTCCCATGTTTGGTGTGGCTCTTCCATTTCATGGCTATCTGTCTGCGGTTGGGGGGAGCATGTAGTATGGCTGGCGTTTTTCGATTTTATGTACTCCGCAAATTCCTGTGTGTCAAGATGGTGTGTACAGTGCTGGGTGGTGTCTTTAGTGAGCTTCTGGACAATGTTAAAGAGTTCCCTCGGTTTGTTGACAGATTTCATGATTAGGTTGGTATGGTGCTGCTGTTTGCGCTCATTTATCAGGTTGTTATATTCCAGTTGCTTGGTTATGTATTGATACAAGAAAAATAGTGGTCCTCTCGGAGTGGTGTAGACAATGTAAAAATAAATGAAGAACACTCCACTTCAACTGTTGACTCGCCAGTACCTCTTACGAGTCAACAGTTGAAGTGGAGTGTTCTTCATTTATTTTTACATTGGTTATGTATTGAGACAGAGAGTTATGTGACTTTTCCCGCCTCCATTTTCTCTCAAGCCTTCGGAGAGTGTGCTTTGCATCCCTGATGTCACTTGAGTACCAGGGGGGCATTGGACCTTCTGCGTGCTTGTGGTTCTGGTCTGTTGGGAGCTGATGCTGCCTTAGATATTATGCAGTTCCATTTCTCTATATTTACGTCAAGGGTGTTGTATTTCTGCTGTAGTTGTGGAATGATTTCGTTTATGAATGAGTCTTTGTCGAAGGCACTAAAACATCTGGCTATGTTGTCATCTTTCACTTGTTAAGTGGGTTTATTCAGGGTCAAATTGAATGCGATCACATGATGATCGGATCAAGGGACCGGCGTGATTGTTGGTGCTGTGGTCTTGCCCTGTTCCACCAAGTGCATTGGAATAAAGACAAAATTCAGAGTGGTACCATGCTGGTGCGTTGGGGCATTGATTGTCTGGCAATATTTTAGCGATGCCATGGCTTTTAGGAATGCTGCAGCTTCCTTGTTGGGTATTGAGGTTAAATTGTAGTCTCCTAGTGCAATGAGGGGTTTGTGCTTTTTGCTGTGCGCACATATTGCTTTAAGTAATGTGCTGTTTGCTGTGCGCACATATTGCTTTAAGTAATGTGAATGTGAGATGTTCTTGTAAGTACTTGCCTTTTGAGAAATTCTCTAAATCTTGGGGAAAAGGGAATTCTTGAGGTTAAAACTGATAAAATCAGTGTATTTTAAAATTCAATGTTTTATTATGGCAGTTAAAGCATAATACTATAAGTCAGCTTTCAATTAAATTGAAGACAGTTAGGAATTAGTATAACAAGCCAGCTTTCAGTTAAATTAAAGTCAACTGGGGCTTAGTATAACTAGGCAGCCTTCAGTTAAATTAAAGTCAGTTAGGGTATATTTTAACAGAGAGAGTAGAATAGAGTAAATATTCTTTTGAGTATATAGAGAGAAATTGTTTTTTAGAGACCTTTTACAAAGAAGCCTTCTAATTAATTAGGAGGCAAGAGAACTGTGAAATTGTTTTAAATAGGTGCTAAAGCCAAGTGACAGATCAATGGGTCAACTTGAAAGGCTCCCTCTATTAAACCAAGGGCAGTGTGAATCACCCAGAAAATTAAGAGATTGCTTTAGAAGCATAGATATAAATAGTTCATCCATCCCACCCACATCAGGCATAATCCTTGATTTATAGCCTCCTAAACCAGTTAAGTGGAGGGGGTGATCTTACCCACTTTCAGGTTTAACTGACTATCTTCATCATCAAGTTATTAGACCTTAAAAGTTGGTTAATTAGCTTTATCTTTATTTAGACTCTTGATATACCGCTCTACGAAAAAACATCAGAGTGGTTTACAATGTTTTAAAGCAGACTGCCAGAAAAGGAAAGGAATGCCATAATCATGACAGGAAAGAGGAAAACCAGAGAAAGGAAAAGGAGAAGATGGCAAAAGGAGAGGGGGCGCCAGAAAGAAATGGGGAAGGGATGCCTCAGCTGGGGACAGGGGGTGTAGGAAGGTTAAAAGCGGAGCAGAAGAGGTGGGCCTTAAGCAGGGACTTAAACTTATTAAAACAGAGTTCCAACCGAAGGTCTGGGGGGAGGGAGTTCCAGAGTTACATTCTTGCAGTTCACCTTGAAGTGAACACTAAAAGCCCTTTATACTTATTAGATATAATTGTATTGGTTCAGTATCCTTATTCCATTAGCAATTTTAAATAACTTAACAACTTTAAATAGCTAAAATAAATCTTTAAATCTAAGATGCAGACAGTGTCCAGCAGTGAGATAGGGGCTGTTCAGTGTTTTGCACTGAGTGTTACATGTATGATTTTCTCTCAGTTGGTGAGAGGTCTTATGTGTGCACTAAGTGCAAAGAGCTCTTTGCTCTCAGGGAATGAATCAGATCTTTGGAGGCTAGAGTAGCAGACTTGGACGTGCTGAGGCAGACAGAGAGGTATGTAGATGAGACCTACAGGGATATAGTAGAGAAGTCCCCCCCTCCAGTCTGGCAGCTTCTCTACTGCCATGGAAGAGAGAAAGGAGAGCATAACCTTGGTGTGGCAGAAAGTGATCCTGTAGCTAGGAGCTGTCCTCTAGGTGATGTAATACTCTTTTGCACTGAAGATGTGTCTCCAGGGCCATGTGCCCATGAGGGAAGAGTTAGGATGGCAATTATAGTTGGTGATTCGATCATTAGCCATGTACATAGCTGGGTGACTGGTGGACATGAGGATCACCTGGTAACATGACTACCTGGTGTGAAGGTAGCAGACTTCACACACCACCTAGATAGTTTTAGACAGTGCTGGGTAGGGGCCTGCTGTCTTGGTACATGTTTGTACCAATGATATAGGAAAATGTGGAAGGGAGGTTCTGGAACCAAATTTAGGCTTTTAGGTCGAAAGTTGAAATCCAGAACTTCCAGGATAGTATTCTCAGAAATGCTTCCCATTCCATGCACAGGACCTAAGAGGCAGGCAGAGCTCCGGAGTCTCAATGTGTGGATGATTTGATAGTAAAAGGAAAAGGTTTTCGGATTTGTTAGGAACTGGACAACATTCTGTGGAAGAAAGGTAGGGGCTTTTCTTTAAGGATGGGCTCCACCTTAACCAGGGTGGGACCAGGCTGCTGGCATTAACCTTTAAAAATGAGAGAGTGCAGCTTTTAAACTAGATAATGGGGGTAAGCCGGCAGTCATCCAAGAATGCATGGTTCAGAATGATGTATCCTTGAAGGATACTAGCAAAACAGGGAAGTCAGGACATCCTGATGGAGAGGTTCCCATAAAGGTTAAAGTAACCTAGGTGCTTTTAAGTAAAAATAAGACAGAGTTGAAAGATTCCAAATGAACCCTGTCATCAAATAGCCAGACTGTTAATATTAGTAAAAAACAAACGTTGAAATGCCTGTATGCAGATTCTAGAAGTCTAATTTACAAGATGGAAGCGTTAAAATACATAGCAATGAATGAAAGATATAACTGGCATTTTAGAGACCTGGTAGAAGGAGGATAACCAATGGGACACTGTGATACCAGGCTACAAACTATATTGCAACATTGGGGTAGATCAAATTGGTGGAGGGATGGTTCTACATATTAAAGAGGGCATCAGTCAAACAGGATAAAGGTTTTGCAGGAAACAAAAGACACTGTAGAA
Organism: Ichthyophis bannanicus; assembly: GCA_033557465.1. Classification (NCBI taxonomy): domain Eukaryota; kingdom Metazoa; phylum Chordata; class Amphibia; order Gymnophiona; family Ichthyophiidae; genus Ichthyophis; species Ichthyophis bannanicus. The sequence continues at coordinate 1,498,924,756 of CM066032.1, read as the reverse complement.
TCTCTATGGATAGACATTCCATGTTAAAAGAGGAAGGAAATGGCAGTGGGGTTGTACCACCATCCACCTGGACAGAATGAACAGGCAGATGATGAAGGCTAACAGAAATTAGGGAAGCTAGAAAAGTTTACAACACAGTAATAATGGGAGATTTCAATTACCCTGGTATTGACTGGGTCAATGTCCCATCAGGACATGCTTGGGAGATAAAGTTTCTAGATGAAATAAATGACTGCTTTATGGAGCAGCTGATTCAAGAACCGACATGAGGGGATGTTATTTTAGACCTAGTCCTCAGTGAAATACAGGATCAAGTGAGAGAAGTAACTTTTTTGAGGCCGCTTGGCAATAGCAGTCAAGACATGATCACATTTGATTTAATAAATAGAGGAGGATAGCAAGGAAATTGACTGTGCTAGCATTTAAGTTTCAAAAAGGAGACTATAATAAAATGAGAAAAAATGAAAAGGAGCAACTGCAAAGGTTAAGAGCCCGATTCCATCCTGCACATTTGATCCCCTCTGTGCATCTGGTCTGAACCAGACATATAGAGGGGATTGCAATTCTGATCCTGCAGGGCATGTCTAGCCCCGAGGGATCAGAATCGCGAACAGTCCTGCACGTGCAGGCTGAGACTGCGATTCAGTCCGGCCAGCACGTGCAGGACTGCGCCCGGCTAACTCAGTCAAGGCTCCTCAATGGAGCAGTGGCGCCATGGTGTCATGTTGCCATGATACCGCGGCTCCATTGAGAAGCCGTGATGCCGGCCACCTGAAAAAGAGGTTTATTCCCCTCAGCCCGACCACTGATCTGGCCGCCGGAGGCCAGGGTCGGGCTGCGGGGAATAAATCCTGGTTCCCCCTGCTCCATCCGCGCCCCGGGCTGTACAAAAACTTATCCAGGGAAGTTATTCCACCTCAGAGGTGGAATATCTTCCACAGAGATTTCGCCGGCCCTGGACATACAGGGCCGGCATTAGAATCAGCCCAGCATGTCCATGGCTGGCAACCGTCCACTGCCCACCCAGACTCCACCCCCAGATCGCCCCTTCCCCGCCCCGTCGAATTTCCCCACACAACTGGCAGGGAAGTTAGTCGGGGGAAGGAGCCGGAACGAATAGTGGGGATGGATGTCCTGTTGGGTCGTCCATCCCCTCTATTCGTGGCACAGAATAACCCCCTAAGAGTTTATATCAGGCCTGGGCGTTATTTAAAAATGTTGTCTTGGAAGCCCAGACCAGATGTATTTCATGCTTTAAAAATGGTGGAAGGAAGGCCAAATGACAGCCATCATGGCTTAAAGGTGAGGTCAGAGAGGCTGTTACAGCTGAGAGAATTTTTCAGAGAATGGGAAAAAAAGAGCCAAATGATGAAAACAGGAAACAGAACAAGTACTAGCAAATTAAATGCAAGCATTGATAAGACAAAGAGAAAATTTGAAAAGAGGCTTGTGATGGAAGCAAAAGCACATAATAAAATTTTTCTCAAGTATATTTGTTTCAAAATACCTGTGAGGGAGTCAGTTGGACCACTAGATGATGGAGGGGTAAAAAGTGCACTGATAGAGGACAAGGACATAGTAGAGAGACTGACTAAATTTTTTGCTTCAGTCTTTACTGAGGAAAATGTAGAAAGTTACCCCTGCTAGAAATTATATTTAAAAGTGATGAATCATAGGAATTAAAACAAATCTCAATAAATAAGAGAAGATGTAATACAGCTAACTAAAAAGCAGCATATCACTTGGACTGGATGGCATACATTCCATGGTACTGAAAGAACTAAAATATGAGATTATAAAATGACTATAAATAATCTATGTTCAATCATTAAAATCATCTGTTGTACCCGAAGATTGGAGAGTGGCCAATGTAACGTCAATTTTTAAAAAGGGTTCCAGGGGTGATCCAGGAAACTACAGACCAGTCAGCCTAAAGTCAGTAATGGGCAAAATGATAGAAACTGTTATAAAAAACAAAATTACTGAATATGTAAATAGTCATGGTTTAATGGAAGAAAGCCAACATCTATTTAGCCAAGGAAATTCTTGTCTTACCAATTTCTTATATTGTTTTTGAAGGTGTGAATAAACAGATAGATAAAGGTGAGCTGGTTGATATAGTATATCTTGATTTTCAGAAAGCCTTTGACAAAGTCCTCATGAGAGACCCTTGGAGAAATTAAAAAGTCATGGGATAGGAGGCAATGTACTATTGTGGATCAGGAACTTGAAGGACTACAAAAGGGGACTGCTACTTCTGGAGAGAGAACTGCAATTGTAAGTATTTACTTCTGGGAATTTTTCTAAATTTTTGGGAAAAAGGAATTCTTTAGATTAAAGCTGATTAATGTGTGAACCCAGGGTATTTGTTAAATCAGTCAGGGCCTAATAGCAGCAAAGAGCTTTCCGTTTAAAACACAGAAGAGAGCTTTCTGCTTAAATTTAGAACCCAAGACTCCCTCTATCCAAGCAAAGGTTGTGGGACTCCCCCTGGAAATTGGTCACAGATTACCTTAGAAGCACAGGACAGGGTACTGTGTAGCAGCCAGCTTTTCATAGGTCTTCTTTATTTTATTTCTTTATTTATTTTATTTATTGCTTTTATATACCACGCTCTTTAAAATCAGCGCGGTTTACATGTAACATTTATGCATCTGGGATATCCAGAATGCATTTACAGAGAACAGGGGGTACAACTTGGATATCAACTGGGGAGACTATTTACAATATCTACAGTTCTGTACATTATAGTTATGAATTGATTGTGGCTTTCCCTCCCTCCCTCCCAAACACCCACCCACCCCTGAGATAATCGTAGCTTTAGAGGTGCTTAAACCTCTTAAAGGAAAGTCAGTGCCATATTCACCCTCAGATGCAGCTCTTTATCTTCATCAGGCATACATTAAGGACCTGAGATTAATTAAGCTTCAGGTAAACAAAGTACATTAAATGTATTAGGTATAGTTTTAATAGTATAAGTATCCCCAGCAACCCTTAGTAAGTAAAGAACTTAAATATCTAAACACAACCTAAACTAAAATGCAGACAGGAGTCCAGCAGCAAGATGGGGGCTTTCCAGTCTTTTGCATTGAGTGTCACATGTATGATTTTCTCCCAGTTGGTGAGGGGTCTTACACGTGCACTAGGTGCAAGGAGCTCATTGCTCTCAGGGAACGAGTCCGATCTCTGGATGTTAGAGTAGCAGACTTGGAGGACATAAGGAAGACAGAGGTACATAGACGAGACCTACAGGGATATAGTCCTGAAGTCCCAACTCCAGTCTGGCAACATCCCTGTTGCCATAGAGGGGAGAGGTCACGTGACAGGAGAGCATCACCCTGGTGTGGCAGGAAGTGATTCTGTAGCTAGGACCTGCAATGAAGCTACAGGGTAAACTATTTAAGACTAATAAGAGAAAATATTTTTTCACTCAAAATGTAATCAAACTCTGGAATTTGTTACTGGAGGATGTAGTAAAAGCTGTTAGTGTAGCTTGATTTAAAAAAGTTTGGATAAATTCCTGTAGGAAAGGTCCATAAACCATTATTAAAAGGGACCCAGGATATCACTGCTTGACCCAATACAAGCATTGTGGAACCTGTGTCATTTGGGGAAACTGCTAGGTACTGTGACGCTCGCGCCCCTACCAGGCGGTTGCCTAGTAGGGACGGCTGGCCATCTGTATCCCTTCGAGGGTTGTAGTTGTGTCAATAAGGAAGACCAAGTGGTATTTTAAAGCGCACAGGAAATTTTTATTCGGTTTCCAAAGTTGGCAAGTGATGAACATAAAAATTCTTTAAGCACTTTTTCCAGACAAAAGAAATACAGGATAATTTCTCCAAATCAAAAAATGTCCAAACAAAACTCACAGCAGTTTCTATTCTTCACCGCACTTGCTTGACATTTCAAAACACAAAAGCATTTGTAAAAACTCTTCACAGCTTCCAACCTGCTGTTGCCACGCCCATACAAACAGTTCTAGCTGTTTGGGCCTTTACTGAAGTTTTGCAGTTTTACTTCCTAAGAGATTCCTAACCTCTTGCCTTCAGGGTTACTCTTCTCTTTCAACTCTTGAAAACTGCTTTCAACTTGCAAGAGCTTCCTTTTGTATTTCAGTGTTTTCTAACACACATTACTATTATATTTTAGTGCACAGCTCACATTCCATCTCAGAGGTTTCTGACTCAATAACACTTTCTTCAGGGCCTACTTCCATGCTCTCCAGTGAGCTACAGCTAGGTGCTCTTTGAAAGTGCTCTGGTAACTTTTCCTTAAGAGTCTTTGCAATGTTAAACAGTCTCTCACACTGCCTGGCCTTGGCTCCTCCAAGCCGGTCTCTTGTGTGTCTCTCCTGCTTAACCTCCCTCCCGAGATACTTCTTGCTGTGCTGAGGCTTCAGGTGTCTGAAAGTCTCCTCTGAGTCAGAGCAAGAACTATTCTGGTGGCACTGCTCATTCCCTGCGTACCTTCCTTGGCTGCCTTTGTAATGGTTCCTCCATTTGCTGCTCTCCTTGGCTGCAAGGGTTTTCCACAGCTTGGCCCCAGACCTCTCCTGTTTGTGCCTCCTGGGAATTGGACTTGAACCTGGGCTAGGGCTTGAACTGCAGCTGCCACTGGTGCTTGCTCCTGCACTCCTCCTGGACCTTCTGCTCACAGCTCCTTCCTCCTCCTGCCTCAAACTCAAACTGTGCCTCTCTCTTTTGTTTGTTCTTCCTCTGTTAACTGTTGAGCTGGGCAACTCCCTTCCTAGCTCCTCCCACTTGGACCTCCTACTCCTCTGCAGGGTTGTCCTGTGGTCTGTGATTGGCTTACCTTTGGCTCTGCCCTCTAGGTTTCTTTCAGTGCTTCTAGTATGGAGCCTAGGTTTTTGTGCTCCCCTCCCCCGCAATGAAAAAAAATCCTTCTTTTTTTTAGTTTTCTCTAGCTGGGCTGCACTCACCTCATTACAGTACTTATGACCTAGATTGGCCATTGTTGGAAAGAGGATACTGGGCTTGATGGACCTTGGTCTGATCCAGTATGGCATATCTTATTTCTTATGTTCTTATGAACTAGTTGAAAGATAGAAAATAGAAAGTAGGACTTAATGGCCAATTTTCTCAATGGAGAGAGGTGAATAGTGGGATATGTGCTGGGCGTGCTGCTTTTTAACATATTTATAAATGACTTGGAAATGTGAATAACGAGTGAGGTGATCAAAATAATTCAAAGCTGTTAAAACACAAGAAAATTTAAAAAAATTGCAAAAGGGCCCTGATAAATTTATTTTATTTATTTAGACAGATTTGTATGCCACCTTTTCCTTCAATCAAGATTGACAAGTCACTTAACAATTGGAGGGTTACATTTAACATTAGGGTACGTGTAAACATTTAGACAGTACAGTTACTTAACAGCATTTAGACAGTACAATTGAGCTAACATTTAACATGAAGGTATTTAATAATGTGGTATGATAGACTTGTGTGTGTGGATAGGATGGGTGTGTGTTTAGTTGGCGGAGGTAGTAGTATTTCTGTTTGGGTAGGGGATGTTACCTGAATGCTCATAGGTTTCTATAAATAACAATGTTTTGAGGTCTTTACGGAAATCTGTGAGGTCATCTAACGCCCTCAGGCTCGTTGGGAGGGAGTTCCATAGTGTGGATGCCAGTAGTGATGGTGCTCTTTTTGATGTTGTTTGTTTGGTTTTGTGATAGTCTGAAGGTGTGCCGATCATGTTGTCGTTATTGGTTCTTCTTGGTCTATTGCTGATGTCCCTTGTTATAATGTTTTGGAGTACGTCTGCTGAGAGATGGTGAATGAGTTTGAAGGCGATCATGATTGTTTTGTATTTAGCTCTTGCTACCATAGGGAGCCAGTGTAGTTGTTGTAGGACGGGAGTGATGTTCTTGGTCCTTGGAGTGTCTGTAATGATGCGTGCTGTGGTGTTTTGTACCATCTGTAGTGGGTGGAGTATCTGCTGAGGAAGGCCTTGATATAGTGAGTTTCCATAATCAAGCAGTGGTGTAATGAGTGCTTGGCACACACTACGGAAGTGGTCTTGAAGGAGCATTGGTTTGATTTGTCTGATTGTTTTTAATCGATGATATGCCTTGTTTGCGGTTTTGGTGATGTGGGATTTTAGATTCAGAGCTCTGTCTAGTGTTATGCCCAGATATTTAACTTGTTCTTTGACTACTATGTGTTTGTCTAGAATGCTGATAGTTTGTGGAGGTATGACGGTGGGGTTCCTGGTGACGAACATTGCCTCAGTTTTGTCGTAGTTGACTGTTAAGTTGTTGGCTATGAGCCAGTCATTCATGTCTTCGAGGCATTTTGTTATTGTTGTAGTGTTTAGTGCTAGTAGGTTGATTGGAGCATAGACCATGATGTCGTCAGCATATATGTGATAGTGTAGCTTGTGGTGCTTGATGATGTTGTATATGGGCTGTATGTAGATGTTGAAGAGCATTGATGATAGGGCTGAGCCTTGAGGTATTCCCTGCGTGACGGGGAATTGTAGTGATTTCTTTTGGTCGCATTTGACTTGTTGCGTTCGCCCTTCCAAGTATGATATAAACCACTTCAGGGTATTCTTGCATAGTCCTATCTGTTGTAAGCGTTGCAATAGCTTAGTGTGTGACACAGTGTCAAAGGCCGCCGAGATGTCTATGAACACTAGCAAGTAGCCGTTTTTTATGTTGTCCATGCCTCTTAGGAGATTTCAAAGAGGGAGGTGAGTAGTGTTTCCACGCCGTGTTGGGGCTTAAATCCATGCTGATGTATGTCCAGTGGGGCATTGATATCTATATGGTCCTGAAGTTGCCTTTGCACTGCCTTTTCCACGATTTTAGCAAGGAATGGCAGGCTGAATATGGGACGGTATGATTTTGGTTTGGATGGGCTCAGATTGCTACTTTTAAGTATTGGTCGTATCATTGCGTGCTTTAGGGGTTGCGGCATGTATCCTTGTTGGAGTGAATCTTTGACAGTTTTTTGGGAGACTGAGCATCCAAAATAGCAGATAAAATTTAATGTGGACAAATTTAAAGTTATGCACTTAGGGAAGAACACCCCAGACTATGGTTAAATGATGCAAGGTTCCACATTAGGAACCACCACCCATGAAAAAGATTTAGGCATCATCATGGATATGTTGAAACCCTCTGCCCAGTGTGCAGTGGCAGCCAAGAAAGCAAATAGAATGCTAAGAATCATAAAGAAAGGAATGGAGACTAAAACAAAGGATATTATAATGCCTCTGTATCGCTCCATGGTGCGTCCACACCTTCAATATTGTGTGCAATTCTGGTCAACATATCTTAAAAAGGATATAGCAGAATTAGAAAAGATACAGAGAACAGCAAAAAAATGGTAATGGGGATTGAAGGATATCCCTACGAGGAAAGGCTTAAAAGGTTAGGGCTCTTCAAATTAGAAAACAGATGGCCGAAGGAGATATGATAGAGGTCTATAAAATAATGAATGGAGTGGAACAAGTAAATGTAGATAGGTTGTTTACTTCTTCAAAACATAGAAAGACTAGGGGGCATGCAATAAAGCTACAATGTAGCACATTTAAGACTAATAAGAGAAAATATATTTTCACTCAATGCCTAATCAAACTCTGGAATTTGTTACCAGAGGATCTAGTTAAAAGCTGTTAGTATAACTGGATTTAAAAGAGGTTTGGATAAGTTCCTGGAGGAAAAGTCCATAAACCACGATTAAAAAGGACTGGGGAAAAACACTGCTTACTCATTGGACATGCAGCATGGAATCTGTATATGTTTTGAGTACCTGACAGGTACTTGTAACCTGGATTGGCCACTGTTGGGAACAGGATTCTGGGCTTGATGGACTTTGGTCTGACCCAGTATGGCATATCTTACTTTCTTATGTCTTTCTTACAGAATCAATATATGTCTGTTTAGCTAGTTTTTTCAAAATTCGCTGTAAACCATCTCATCCATAATCCGATGTCATAAGAACATAAGAAGTGCCATACAAGTTCAGATCAAGGTCCATCAAGCCCAGTATCCTGTTTCCAACAGTGGCCAATCCAGGCCACAAGTACCTGGCAGGTTCCCAAAAAGGTACAAGATTCCTCAATTCTTGTCCCGGGGTAAACAGTGGATATACTGGGTCCTCTTTAATAATGGTTTATGAACCTTTCATCCAGGAACTTGTCCAAATCTTTTTTAAATCCAGTTTTAGTTCACCTAAACACTCTTCATCGACAAAGGGCTCCTGGAGAAACACTTTGTATTTTAGAAACACAGAAACATGACGGCAGATAAAGATGATATGGCCTCACTAGTCTGCCCTAGTGACAGGATTTTCCATGTATTTGTGCATTTGCCACTTGCTTTTCATCATTTTCTGATCTAATTCTTTGAAGAGCTTTTTCTCTTGTTTTGCAAATTGTTGTTACCTTTCCTGTGTGTGCCTGTGGATTCTCACTCATTCCTTGTAATCATTGGAATGCTTGTCCAAGTTTGAAGATGGCATTCCAAACAGGGGCTCTACAGGTCAAACAACGGTAAGGATTTGAGGTTTTATTTTTATTAAATTGCTAGCTCTCTGACTGGGAGCTCTTAAAAGGGTTCAGGTATATTTTTAAAGCAAAGTTACATTATTTTTGGTGGTTTAGTGGCAATATTTTCTTTAGCAGAGTAGATTTTTAAACTCTAGTAACCTTCTCAGCTTTTGGGAACTGCTGACACCTAATCAGGTGTTAGTTCCCTCCCTACCCACCCCAACTCCCACCCACCCCTAGTGAGCAGTCTTGCTTTATAGGGCATCTCCCCATTTAACAAAGCACAGGGACTTGGAACAGCACATTTTGAATATAATTAAAGTGATTTAACTGCTTTTTCTCTGAAAGGACAGCTGGGAAACTGGCTGGTACTTTGATAGATCTCTCTCTTTTGCTTTAACAGATACCTAAGCTCCACGAACAGAACAATGGCTGGGAAAAATCGTATCGCTAAAGCTGTTGCCCCCCGTTACAGCTTCTGCCTCTGTCCAGACAGAGGTCCCAATGCCCGTTGAAGGACCGGTTCCACGTGCAGGGTGCCTGCATGCTGAAGCTCTGAGAAAACAAGTGGAGGAACTCAAAGAGGAGGTGGCGAGGCTGAGGAGCATTCAAGACAGTGAGAAGTACATTGATGAGATGCTTCTTGAAACATCCAAGCTCTCTAGCAGAGGAGAAGATGGGTGCCAACAGAATGACGAAGGTTGAACACAAGTCACCAGGGCCTGCAGAATCACACATCCGACTTCTCCAGCCCTTGAATTGGAGAACCATTATGCAGCCCTGGAAGTGGAGGAGGTGAAAGTATCCCTTGAAAGGGAAGAACCAGAGCTCAAGTACCCCAATGTTGCAGAATCAGTGACCACAAGGAAGCAAAGGGTAGTGGTGGTTGGTGACTCTTTTCTGAGGGGTACTGAGGTGTCCATCTGCAGACCAGACTTGATATCCAGAGAGGTATGCTGTCTGCCTGGTGCCAAAATCCAAGATGTTACGGAGAGTTTGCCGAGACTCATCAAGCCCATTGACCATTACCCAATGTTGCTAATGCATGTCGGAACAAATGATACTGCCAGGTATCCCTCTGAGCATATCAAAAGTGACTTCATGGCTCTGGGACAGAGGGTGAAGCAGTTAGGTGCACAGGTGGTGTTCTCTTCAATCCTCCCTGTTGAGGGTAAAGGCCAAGGCAGAGAGGCTCGCATCCTGGAGATGAATGCATGGTTGCGTGGATGGTGTCATCGAGAGCGTTTTGGTTTCCTAGACCATGGGATGCTGTTTCAAGGGTTGCAGAGCAGAGATGGCATCCATCTGTCCAAGAAAGGTCAACGCGTCTTCAGTAGTAGACTGGCTAATCTACTGAAGAGGGCTTTAAACTAGATTTGTTGGGGATGGGTGAAAAAAGCCCCCAGGTAAGTGATGCATTAAATACCTTTATGGAAATGGGTAACAGGGGTAACATATGGAATGCAGTATGTATAAATGCCTGTAGCATGGGGAATAAGATCCCTGATATTGAAGCTTTGGTGGGAGTGGCCGACTTGGATTTAGTGGCAATTACAGAAACATGGTTCACAGAAAACCATGACTGGGATGTAACTATACCTGGCTATACTTTATTCAGAAAGGACAGGGTAGGAAGAAGGGGAGGAGGAGTGGCACTATATGTAAAACATACTATTAAAGCTTTGGAATTACAGAGCTTAAAAGGGAGAGAGGAGGCATTGTGGGTTAAACTAGAAAGAGGGAAAGAGAAATCTATTTGCATTGGCGTGATATACAGACCTCCCTCACAAGAGGAAGAGGTGGACAGAGAGTTAATTGAAGACATAACGCAGCATTGCTAGGAAAGGGGAAGTGCTACTGATAGGGGATTTCAGTATGCCAGATGTTGATTGGCACATTCCTGCTGCAGTATCATCTAGAAGTAAAGAGATCCTGGATTCTCTACAGGAAGAACTATTCAAGCAATTGGTAACAGACCCCACATGTGAAGGAGCCATACTGGACTTGGTGCTTACCAATGGTGAAAGTGTTTCTGATGTTATAGTAAAAGATCATTTTGCATCCAGTGATCACCAGATGGTGTGGTTCAGTATTAGGACTAGGGCTGTTAGAATCCATTCAAAGGTGAGGGTCTTAGACTTTAGGAAGACTAACTTTGCCAAGATGGGCCAATACCTCAGGGAGTCGTTAGCGGGATGGGAACAGCTGGGGGATGTAGAAAAACAGTGGGCAAAACTGAAAGGAGATATTTTAAGGGCAACCAACCTTTTTGTTAAAATGGTAAATAAAGGTAAAAGGAAAAGCAGACCGCTATGGCTTTCGAAAAAGGTAGCTGAAAAAGTGAAGAAAAAGAGGGAGGCCTTCATGAAATACAAGAGATCACAGAGAGAGGAAGACGGGCATCTATATTTGGAAAAACTTAGAGAAGCTAGCAAAGTAGCCAGGAAAGCAAAGATTCAAAAAGAGGAGGAAATAGCCAATGCAATAACATGGGGGGATAAGACATTTTTCAGATATGTTAGTAAGAAGAGGAAGGGCAAAAGTGGTATTGTCAGACTCAAAGGTGAAGGGGAGGAATATGTAGAAGCTGATGAGGATAAAGCGGCATTGCTTAACAAATATTTCTGTTCTGTGTTCCCAGATGAAGAACCAGGAGCAGGACCTCAGAAAATACCCACAAACAGGAACAGAAGCGAGGGACATCTTGAACAATTTTCAGAAGACTGTGTTCGTGAGAAACTAGCTCAACTTAATGTAGACATAGAGATGGGACTGGATGGGATACACCCTAGAATACTGAGGGAACTTGGGGACGTTCTAGCAGCTCCACTGACTGACCTTTTCAATGCCTCGTTGGAGTCGGGAGTGGTGCCAAAGGACTGGAGAGAGGCTCATGTGGTTCCTTTACACAAAAGCGGAAGTAAGGATGTGGTTGAAAACTACAGGCCGGTTAGTTTAACTTCGGTGGTGAGTAAATTATTGGAAACACTGCTGAAAGAGAAAATAGTGATGTTTCTGGAGTCCAGCGGATTACAGTATCCGAGGCAGCATGGATTCACCAGAGGCAGGTCTTGTCAGACAAATCTGATTGATTTCTTTGACTGGGTAACCAGGAGTTGGACCGAGGGAGAGCCCTAGATGTGGTGTATTTAGATTTCAGTAAAGCCTTTGATACTGTTCCTCACAGGCGACTTTAAACAAACTGAGCACCCTAGGGATGGACCCTAAAGTTACTGCTTGGGTTAGAAATTGGTTGAGTGGCAGGCAACAAAGAGTACAGGTAAAGAGCTCACTCTGAGGAAAAGGATGTTACCAGTGGTGTGCCCCAGGGATCTGTCCTTAGTATGATTCTTTTTAACATCTTTGTTAGTGATATAGCGGAAGAGCTGTCGGGTAAGGTTGGCCTCTTTGCAGATGATACCAAAATCTGCATTGGAGTAGACACCCAGGAAGGTGTAGATAACATGAGAAGGGATCTAGCTAAGCTTGAAGAATGGTCTAGAATCTGGCAGCTGGGATTTAATGTTAAAAAATGTAAGCTCATGCATTTGGGCTGCAGCAATCCAAGGGAGCATTAGTAGTATAGGGGGTGAAGTACTTTTGTCCACTAAAGAAGAGCGGGACCTGGGCATGGTTGTGTCTGATGATCTTAAAGTAGCTAAACAGGTAGAAAAGGCAACGGCAAAAGCTAGAAGGATGCTTGGGTGCATACGGAGAGGAATGGCTAGCAGAAAAAAGGAGGTGATAGTGCCTCTGTTTAAGTCTTTGGCGCGACCTCATTTGGAGTATAGTGTGCAATTCTGGAGACCGTACCTTCAAAAGGATGTGAACAGGATGGAGTCGGTGCAGAGGGTGGCTACTAAAATTGTTAGTGATCTTTATTATAAAGCATATGAGGACAGACTTAAGGATCTTAATATGTACATCTTAGAGGAAAGGTGGGATAGAGGTGATATGATTGAGATGTTTAAATACCTATGTGGCATAAATGATCAGGGGGAAAGCCTCTTTCAATTGAAAGCAAGTTCTGCTACGAGGGGACATGGGATGAGGGTGAAGGGGGATAGATTCAGGAGTGATTTGCGGAAAGATTTCTTTACGGAAAGAGTGGTGGTTCCATGGAATAGTCTCCCAGTGGAGGTGGTAGAGATGAGGACAGTAAGTGAATTCAAAAAAGCATGGGATAAACACAGAGGACCTCTAAAGGAAAAAATGGGACTGTTGTAGTTGTTGATATGGAAGGACAGACTAGATAGGCCATGTGGTCTTTTCCTGTCGTCATATTTCTATGTTTCTATGATGGAGACAGATTCTAGATATTTATTTTCATATTTCCTTCTCCTATCAGGTCTCTGAGATGCCTATTAGGTCTTCACCTTCAATTAGTGTCGTATATTCTACAATTCTTATTTGTGAGACTTTTGATATTCGCACACTGACAATTTAAATTATTTTTTTTTACAGTTATGGTCAACATTATTGGCAACCTCACATTTTAAATATGATGTGTACAGTATCTTGAAAATAATTGAACATGTTCCTGTAATCATAAAATGTTAATAGTATGTTTAAAGGTACACAACAAAAAAAAGATGCCTGTGCAACTTAGCCGTAGTAATTTCTGAGAAAAGAAAAACAAAATATGATCTGGACAAGATTGATGGCACTCTTCACTAATATTTGGTTGCACAATTCTTGGCAGTGATGACAGCCTCCAAACGTTTCTTGTAGCCATCAGTTTTGTACATCCGTTTGCTGGTAGTTTCTCCCACTGTTCAACTGGAATTTGTTCCAGCTCATGAATGTTTCCAGCATTCCTTTTACCAATGGCAGATTTCATCTCTTTCCAAAGGTTCTCGATTGGACTGAGATCAGGACAAATTGCTGGCCTGTTTAAAAGAGTCCATTTTTTTTCTTTTTAACCATTCTTTTGTACTTTTGGATGTATGTTTTTGGTTATTGTCCTGTTGGAGGACCCATGACCTTCAACTCTGACCTAGCTTTCTGACACTAGGTAGCACATTTCACTTCAAAATACCTTGGCAGTCCTCTGACTTCATGATTCCTTTAATACTTTCCAGGCCTCCAGTTCTTGAGGCAACAAAACAGCCCCACAACATATAGAACCTCCACCATATTTAACTGTAGGAAGGATGATTTTTTTATAAGCTTCATTTCTTCACTTGTGAATGTATCACTGGTCTGCATTGCCAAAGAGCTCAAGTTTGGTTTCATCTGTTCATAGAACATTTTCCCAGAAGGATTGTGGTTTTTCAAGGTGGATATGGGCAAAGATCAGGCATACCTTTTTATTTCTTTCTTTTAGCAATGAGGTTCTCCTTGGCCTTCACCCATGAAGTCCATCTTTGTTTAGTGTGAGGGGTATGCTGCAGGTTGAAACCACCACTCCAGATTGCTCCAGGTCAGCCTTAAGCTCTTTGGATGTTGTACATGGTGTTTTTCCAACAGTTTGCACTAACCTCCAAAGACTTCTTGGATTAATTTTCCTCTTTCCATCACGTCCTGGGAAGTTCTTGACAGTTCCATGAGCATAAATCTTCTTAATAACATTGTGAACTGTAGATATAGGAATCCCAAGGTCTTTGGAGATGGCCTTGTACTCCCCCCTTTGAAGTTGGTGTTTGTGATAATGGCTTTTCTAACTGTCTCAGGTAGCTCTCTTGTCTTCACCATTGTGAAAATGGAACAGGGAGTGAATATGGCTGTTTAAAACACTAGAGTCATCATTCATTGGTTGATTCAAGTCATGTGAGCACTGACAATTGATCACAGGTGTGTCTAATTTTACTGCAATGGGAATGTGGTTCTTCTGTTTAAACTGATTTAAATTGTTTATAAGGGTGCCAATAGTCATGTCCTGGCAGTTTTTATACTATTTTCTACCATTTCCTTTTTTTAATTGGTCTAGTTTTATTTGATTCTTTTATGTGTCGAATATGTGTGCATATATATTCCAAAGCCATTTCACTGGCCACTTTTTTTAGGAGATTTTGGTTATTAAGGGGTTTATTTATTTTATTTTATTTAACAGTATTTCTAAACCGCCTTATCTTGATAATCAAGGCGGTATCACAGCAAACAATCAGGTAAAGTGTGTGTGTTATACATGCAGTGAGGGTGAAATTTAGTTGAGTGTGTGTTGTATTGTGTGCTAGATTGGTTTGAGCTATATACAAGGTGGTCTATATACAGTGGTGCTAAAAACTTTTCTTACATCCATTGTTTGGGTGGTATCATGTACTGTTGTACATTCTCTGAGGTTATGTGATGTGTCCATAGTGTTCTATGAATAGCATGGTTTTAAGCTGTTTTCTAAAGTCTTTGAGGTCAGTAGTTGCCCTCAGGTCGTCCGGTAGTTTGTTCCATATTGTTGGAGCAGCCATGGAGATTGCTCTGTCTGTTGTGTCCTTGCGTGTATGTTTGTATTCACTTGGGGTGCTGACTCGGTTGTGTGTTTGTTTTCTTCTGGGACGTGTGCTGGTGTCTGGTTGTATGAGGGCGTGTAGGCTGTTGGCCGATGTGTGCTGCTTTATCTTGAATAGGTTTATGATAGTTTTGTATCTGATGCGTGCACCGATTGGGAGCCAGTGTAAGTCCTTTAAGATAGGTGTGATGTGCTCTTGTCTTGTAGTTCCGGATATGATTCGTGCTGCAGTGTTTTGTGCCAGTTGGAGTGGTTTGAGGGCTTGTTTCGGTAGTCCAAGGTATATCGGATTGCAGAAGTCCAGTAGTGGTGTTATCAGTGCCTGACAGACGGTACGGAAGTGATCTGGGGCGAGGAGTGGTTTCAGTCTTCTGATTATTCGCATCCTATAGTAGGCTTTTTGGATTGTTTTGTCTATGTGTGGCTTGAGGTTTAGTTTATTGTCCAGAGTAACTCCGAGGTATCTTACTTCTGATCTTATTGGTATAGTGGTGCTTTGTATCCTTATATTTGTTGGGTGTATGAAGCTTTGGTTCCGAGTGATGATTAAGGCTTCAGTCTTGTTGTAGTTTATTGCGAGGTTGTTGTTTTGACACCAACTCGTCATTTGGGTAAGGCAGTCTGTTATTTTAGAGGTCCGGGTTGTCGATCGCTATCGGGGTGTATATCATGATGTCATCCGCATAGATTGTGTATTGAATGTTGCTCTCTTTCATGATGTTGCATATTGGTTGGATGTAGATGTTAAAAAGGAGTGCTGAGAGTGCGGATCCTTGAGGTACTCCTTGTCGGACATTTATGGGTCGGGAGGTGTTGTGTCCCACCTTGACCTGTAGCTGTCTTTCGGTTAGGTATGATTGGAACCATTTCAGCGTGATACCGTGTACACCAGTGTTCTTTAGTCTTTCCAAGAGTGTGTTGTGGTCCACTGTGTCGAAGGCAGAGGAGATGTCGATGAAGATCATTATGATTCCATTCCTGGTGTTGTCAGTTATTCTTAGGATGCTGTCGAAGAGGTATATCAGAAGTGTTTCGACTCCATGGTTGGGACGAAATCCGTGTTGGTTGTCGTCAAGTGTTTCGTGTTTGTCGATGTGTTCCTGAAGCTGTAGTTGAACCGTTTTTTCGATGATTTTTGCGAGGAAGGGTATGCTGGAAATTGGTCGGTATGCTGCTGGATCTTTTTTGTCGAGAGTTGTTTTCTTTGGGATTGGTCTTACTGTGGCAAGTTTTAGTTGCTTTGGCATGAGTCCTTGAGTGAGTGAGTTGTGTACCATTTTGTGTATGGTGGGGATGAAGCTTGATTTGGTGGCTTTGACCCATGACACTGGGCACGGGTCTGTAGGAGCAGTGCTTGTGTTGATTGTAGAGATGATGTGAGATATCTGTTCTGTTGAGGGTGTGTAGAATGTGCCCCAGGTTTTGGATTGAACGTCCGTCCTGTTGTTCCCACTATGTGTTGTTCGATCCGTGGAGTGAAATTTGTTTTTGATGTGGTTGGCAAATTCCTGTGGATCAACTGGCCACTTTTTTTAGGAGATTTTGGTTATTAAGGGGTTGACTTGCAAGAGTGCCAATAATGTTGACCACAACTGTATCTGTATTCACAACCTGTATAATATTTGATAGTGGTAATTTAGAATCATTTATCTTTGTCTGATCATAATTTAAATACAAAAACCTCTAGCACAACTTCTCTATCGATATATTCAAGTTCAGCATTTTGCCAGTATCTTTTGAAAGTACAGTGTTTTACTCCAAACCATGTGCTCTTTAGTGACTGTTGGCTTTTCCCTGAAATCTAGTATAAAATGCTCTGTCTACTTTTTAAATATTACTGCCAGTAGCCTGATTCTACCTTGATTAAGATGGAGCCCATCCTTTCAGAATAGGGTCTCTTCCCCCAGAATGTTGATCAGTTCATAACAAATCTAAACCCCTCTTCCTTGCCCCTTCTTTGAGTTAAGACTTCAGAGCTCTGCCTGTCTCTGCACATGGAACAGGGAGCATTTCTGAGATTGATGCCTTTTTGGTTTTAGATTTAAAAATCCCAACTTTGGCTTTCAGAACCTCCTGCCTACACCTTCCGATGTCACTACTACCCACATGTTCCAAGACAGTTGGTTCTTCCCCACCACCTTTGCATCAGGCAGGAAAGTTACTAAGTGATCCTCATGGCCACCAGTCACTCAGCTATCTACATTCCTAATGACTGAATTGCCAACATTGGCCAACTAACCTTTCACTCCTGGGCTTGTGCCCCTCGAGACACATCCTCAGTGCAAGAGGATACTGCATCATGGAGAGGGTAGGTCCCAGCGAAAGGATCATTTCCTGGAACACTAAGTTAATTCTGTCCTTTCAGATGACCTTTTTCCCCAAGGCAGCACAGAGCTGCTGGACTGGAGGCGGAAATGCTTTACTCTGTCCCTGAAGGTCTCATCTATATATCTTTCTGTACACACACAACCTCCAACTGGGAGATAATGATACGTGTGGCATTCAGTGCAAAAGACTGGATAACCCCATCTGTGACAGTTCTTGTCAGTAGGAAAGACCCGAGAGCAGTGAGCAGATGATGTCCATGAACAAATTCACCATAGGATGGGGCACCCTGGGTTCAGAGGCTGTTCGGATGAGGTTCCTGCCTTCCCTTTGGGTTGAGTCCTCTGGTATTGGTGGCTGCCAAGTCTTTGCTGCCCAAACCCAGGACTCAACATGAGAACCAGGAAACAGAAGAACTTTGAAGGCGACAGAAAACAGGAGTAAAACCAAGGCCCAGCAGGACCTGATGAAGGATTTAGAAACATCTAATAAAGTGAAAAAGGATGCAGAGTGTAGCAGGAGCCAAAGCATAAGGCAACACTGAAATGCAGACCAAGCTCTGGCAAAGAGAACTATGCAGGGCTGGGTTTATATACAGATCCCAGAGAGGAACAAGATAGCCTCTAAAAGTATCAGGCATAGAGTAGGCTAAGATGGTAACTAGCTGAGTTGAACCCACTGACACCTGCTGGCTGGAGTGCAAAAATTCTTTCAGGCAAAGTTCTTCTGAATTTAAGAAATTATGGGACAAACACATAAGATCTCTAAAGGAAATAAGGGACTATAGTAGTTGGTATGGAAGAGCAGACTGGTTAGGTCATATGGTCTTTTTCTGCCATCATGTTTCTATGTTTCTGGGAACTGCACCACATGCAGAGTGGTGAAGGAGTCTCACACCATCTTGCTACTAGACTGTTGTCTGCATTTTAATATTGCTGAATTGTGAGTTACTGTATTTAAAGTTGTTAAGAAAATTGGGATGCTTAACCTAATATAAAATTAGTTAAGTTTATGTGGTATATTTTATATAATATGTATGTCTGTTTCTTAATGACTTGCAAATAAACTACAACTAACATATTGCTAGGACCTAGTTATGGATATCCCTAATCAACTCTTGTGAAATATTTCTCTCCTATGCTCTTAATTGGAGTAACAACCTCTAAAATGAAGATTGTGCCTTTGGTGGGTAGGAGCTGGGGTGGGAGGGAACAAAACACACAGGGATTTAAAAAACTTCTAAACGCTATTATGTCTACTAAAACACAGGTGGGCCGATATTCCAAGCAAGCTACACATTCGTAGGTGGCCGGTGAATATATTTATTTATTTAAAAGTCTTCTATACCACAATATAATATATAACAATATATAACTTGCCTATCTATTTATTTTCAGAAAACCTACTGATAATCTCAGGCCATTTCAAACATTATATGCCTCAATACTATCTGTATATTTGTGAGCTGGATTTGGGGTGGAATGCTGTATTTTTGCCAACATGGTGACCTCATTGTACAGGTAACTACACTGAATATTTGAATTAAGTTAAATGTCATAGCCAGCTTTAACTTGAGTTGGTTACCATACTGGCTCAATATTGACCCCTGTGATTTTAAAATCCTCTGAATTTTATTAAGTCTTCTAAAGCATAGAGATTCTAAAAGTCTCAAAAGCCAAGAAAAGATCAGATTAATTACAGATCTTCATTTATTTTAAAGACACCTGTGTTAACTGATTTGTCTCTAAATATCTGTAAGTCTCAGGTTCGTAGACTCAGATTACCTTCCTTCAATGGCTTTCTACATAAATAGCATGACGTTTTTCCCTGGACACCAAGAACCTAGGCAATCATAAGCTAACCGGTACAGCTCAGCAGGTGCATTCCCAGCCCCCTGTCACCTGGGGCAGAAGCCCCTCCTCTCCGCGGTGCCAGTGCCCCCCAGCCAGGTCCACATAGGCAACATCGCAAACTTATGATTAAGTTTGTTTGCTGCAGTGCTTCGCAATCCAGGGGCCGGGCGCTCTTTCCTTCTGCCCAAGGTCTTGCAATTCACGAGACTTCAGCCAGGAGAGAAGAGGGCCTGGCCCCTGGAGCAGAGGCACCATGGCAAACCAACTTAATCGTAAGTTTGCTGCGCTGCCTCCATGGGCCCAGGGGCACCACTGCAGCTCAGCTTACTATGTGCATCCTAAAGTGTATTACAGCAAGATTGTACCACCAATCAATCAGGAGTGAGAACTCTTCTAAGTACTTAAATTCTATTTGTGAAATTTGGCTCTCAGCTAGGGAGGAAGTGCCTGTGTTTGTTAGCAGCTACATTTTTTCTTTTGCAAGGGGTTTTCCCTGACCAGTTATTTTTCTCTCTACTATCTGGGCAGGACCAGTGCTACCTGTTTTGCTGACCTGAACAAATTGACTTTGTTGCTTTTCCCCCTTAACCATGGAGCCCTTCACAGGCTTCTTTATATTCCCACCAACAAAAACTTTGAGTAAATTATCCTGCTGTTTACAAGTGTGGTTGTTTAGAGGAAGGCTTCCAGATTTTTGATAGGAGAATCTAGGACACTTGTTTCCCCCAGTGTCAGTTATGGGCAAGCAGTTCATTTGAGGGTAGAGATTGTCCAGTGGGCTAAATAATGACATGTTTTAGTAATCTACTCTGAAAATCAACAAAATTTAAAGAAAATTCTTGTAGGTAATCACTAAATATTTCATATTCCATAAAAGGCCTCTGGGTTGCCAGGTATGCCCTTAGACGTCCCCACTCAATTTCAGAAACGTCGGGGATATCAGTGACCCTGTGCAAGTTTAGACTTGTTCCAGGCACGAATAGGCATTGGGAAAGTGCTTAGAAACATAGAAACATGACAGCAGAAAAAGACCATACAGCCTATCCAGTCTGCCCTTCCATACCCCTTCCTTTAGAGATCTTCTGTGTTTGTCCCATGCTTTCTTGAATTAAGATACTGTTTTTGTCTTTACTATGTCCACTGGGAGACTATTCAATGCATCTACTACACTTTCCATAAAGAAATATTTGCACATAGTACTCATGAGTCAATCCCTTTTCACCTTCATCCTATGCCCCCTTGTTGCAGAGCTTTCTTTCAATTGAAAGAGGCTCTCCTCCTGTGTATGTATGGCACAAAAGTATTTAAACGTCTCTATCATATCTCCTCTCTCCTGCCTTTCCTTCAGAGTATTACATATTATTAAGTCTGTCCCCATATGCTTTATGGCGAAGCCTATTTTGGTAGCCACCCTCTGCACCAACTCCAACTTGTTCATATCCTTTTGAAGGTGTGGTCTCCAGAATTGCACATACTCCAAATGAGGTTGCACCAGAGACTTATACAGAAGCACTATCACCTCCTTCTTCCTGCTGCTATTCTTCTCCCTATGCACTCAAGCATTCTTCGGGCTTTCGCTGTTGCCTTTTCTATCTGTTTATCCACCTTAAGATAATCAGAAACAATCACACCCAGGTCCCGCTCTTATTTTGTGGACAGAAGTACTTCACCCATAGACTGTACTGCTCCCTTGGATTTTTGCAGCCCAGATGCATGATCCTGCATTTTTTAATGTTAAATCTCAGCTGTCAAATCCTCGACCATTCTTCAAGTTTAGCTAGATCACTCTTCATGTTATCAACTCCTTCCTGCATGTCTACTCTATTGCAGATTTTGGTGTCATCTGTAAAGAGGCAAGACAGATGTCAGCATAATACACAATCAGAACAAAAAAGATAAAAGTAGAGATAGTAAATTAAATCCTAGTTACAGCAAGTATATGAAACAGTGTCAGTAATAAACACATAACTCGTAAAATAGCACAGTAGATCATTAATATAACATAAATTTAAGACAATGTCAGAAGAATACAAATAGACAGCATAACTAATATAGATATGATACTCAGGATGTCAACACAATACAAATGAAATACCTCAAAAGGCAGAGTAGAATATTCCCATAACATATAATGCTGAGGATATAAAACACTTGAAATGGTACAGAGGAAAGTGACTAAAATGGTATGGGGTTTGTGCAAAAAGCCATATGAGAAGAGACTTTTAAGACATGAATATACATATATATCCTAGAGGAAAGGAGGGACAGGGTAGATATGAGAAAGACCTTTAAATACGTGAAAGGTGTTAATGAACATATAAACTATTTTCAAAGACACAGAAGCTTTAAAACTACAGGCCATGAAATGAAGCTACAAGGATGTAAACCTAAAAGCAACAGGATCCCCATGACCATGCCTGAAGGAGCAGAGGTTGTGACTGGGATAATTTATCGTTTATTGAGGCTTGATATACTGCCCTTGGCTAGGCAAACAGAGGGGTTTACAATCATAAAATAAAGTCATATCCATGTCAGAGGCAAGAAAAGGAAAGGGAACTCCATTTTGTGACAGGAAAGAAGGAGGAGAACAGGGTAGAGTGATAGAACGAAAGGTCAGAGATATATGATAGATGAAAGACAGGATGCGGCCACTTATTCTGCAGTGCTCTAGGTAACATCTATGCCAATGCCTGTATGAATAGATGGGTTTTAAGGAGGGTTTTAAATTTGGGGAAAGAAGGTTCCAGACATAGCTGAGAGGGCAGGCAGTTCCAAAGATTAGGTCGACATAGAAAAAGGCGGAGCAATGTGTGGAATCATATTTTGCGCGAGCAGGGGAGGGGAGGACCAGGCGGTTGTTGTGGAGGGATCGAAGACAGTGCTGTGCTACACAGAGGATGAACAAGGAAGAGAGCTATTGAGGAGCTCAGTTATGTAGGGCCTTGTGCGCGAGGGTGAGAATTTTAAAGGGGATCTTTTGGGGAACAAAAAAGCCAGTGGTGCTGAATGAATAGAGGTGTGATGTGGTCAAATTTTCTGGCGTGGGTGAGAGCATGGATAGCAGCGTTTTGTATGATTTGAAGTCATTTCAGTTGGTGTTCAGGGAGACTGATAAATACTGTATGATATTGCAATAGTCGAATCGTGAAATGACAGTACTAAGGAGAAGAGTAGTCTGAGCTGCCTGGTTGAAGAGGGGGCAAAGAACCTGAAACCTATGAAGTGTGGAGAATGCTGAATGGGTGAAATGAGAAATATGGGAGGAGAAGGAGAGTTCCAAATTGATGAATACTCCGATGAATGTTGTCACCAGCTCTCCTTAAACCCCCGTGTATAAGTGAGTAGAGGTTAAGTGCTTTTGTTTACAAGTGCTTTTGTTTACAAGTCAGCCCTACTCCTGTTCCTGGCTTTTTAGCCTCATCTACCGGGCTGGAAGGACCCACTATGTCACAGATCCCCCCCTTAAAATATTACGGGCTGCCAAAGCCTGCGACGGACAGCACGTAATCCCTTGTGTAGGGTTCCTGTGGTGTTCCTTCATAGCTAATTGTACTGTGGCTACCCTTTCTTGACAGGGTTTTAAAACATTAATGTGATAGACCTGGCGCCGGCCCTTACTATTCTCTACCCGGTATGAGACGGGACCTACCCTCTCCACTACCGTACAGGGCCCCTTCCATCTGGACTCGAATTTTGGTCCTACCTCGGCCACCATAATCACCACTTTATCGCCTACAGCTAATTGACGGGGTTTTGTTCCCCGGTTGTAGTACTTTTTCTGCCTCTTTTGGCTAGCCTGTAAGTTTTCTAAAGAGGCTTGAGCCGTTCTCTTCAAACGACTCCTTAAGTCTTTGAGGAACTGGGGTACTTCTGTCTCCCCCCTATCTGGTTCCACCCATTGTTCTCTGAGTATATCAAGAACTCTTCTGGGGGCTCTACCAAATAACAGCTCGTACGGGGATGCCCCTAGGGACGCCTGTACACGCTCCCTACACGCATACAATACAAAGGGTAACAATGTATCCCACTCGGACATCTGCCCCCTCCTAAGCATTTGCTTTATGGTCTGGTTTGTTCTTTCAACCATCCCATTGGACTGGGGGTGGTATGCTGCAGTCCGCACATGGTGTATGCAAAGGCATCCCACACAGTGGCTAAATATTTTGACAAAAAGTTGCTTCCTTGGTCAGTGAGCATCTCCTGAGGGAAGCCAACCTCACAGAACAATTTTATCAGTTCCAAGGCTATTGTTCTGGCGGAGGTATTTCTCATGGGTATGGCCCATAGGAAACGTGTAGCTTGGTCCACGATCACTAACACGTACTGAAAACCCCGGGGAGTCCTAACGAGTGGCCCTATGATGTCCATTGCCATTCGCCTAATGGGTGTGGATATGGCAGGTGTGGGTATCATAGGCACTGCTCTCGGTTTCGAGGCAGTAAACCGTTGGCAGGTGGGACACGCTTCACAATAGCGGGAAGTTTCCTTGTAGACCCCTGGCCAGTAAAAACGGGCCAAGACCTGGTCCAATGTCCCCTGAATCCCCTTGTGGGCTCCTATTGGGTGGTCATGGGCTAGACGCATTACTATGGCCTTAAATGTAGTCGGTACTACCAACTGCTTTCTTACCTCACCGGTAAGTGGGTTATTACTCTCCCTGTACAGGATATCCCTTTCTAAAAGGAATCGGGGCAGAGTATCCCTTCCTTCTTGCGCAAACATAAAGGCTCTTTTCAAAGCAGGATCCGCTTTCTGTTCCCCTGGGAAGGACGGGAATTTCTTTACTAACTCCGAGGGTACCCATGGTAAGCCCTCCCCAGCTCCCAAATCAGCCCTTCCTTGGGTCCTGTGTTGCCTTTCTTGTTTTTTCTTGGCCTTTCCTTTCCTCACCTCCTTGGGTATGGTATCAAAAAGGTCAGTCTGTGTGGGCAATGGGTCTATTGCTTCCTCATCATATTCCCTTTCTAAGTCAAGGGAATCTTCCCTAACTCAGGATGGACCTGCCACTTCTTCAGCGGGGTCCTCCTCCCTATGAGGCGTTCTTGCCTGGGAGCGGGTAGAGACATAGCCTGTCCTCTCTTCTATACCCTTTTCAATTCCCCGGCATAATGGGGGCCAATCACTTCCCAAAATTACATCGTGTAACAGCTGTGGGATTATTGCCACCTTTACTTTCTTGGCTGATCCTAACCCTTCTATCATGAGGTCATATACAGGGTAATAGGAGGCTGACCCGTGCAAACACTGTACTTTCACCTGCCCCACTGCTGGACTCGGCGCTACTTGAGCTTGTATGGCTTCCCAGAGCCGTTGGGACACCATACTCTGGTTAGCACCCGAGTCTAGTAGCGCTTGGGCCTTTATGCCCTCCACCTGGACTGGGAGTAAAAAGCCTGCTTTGAAGTTTTCCCTATTACCAGATACTAAGGCAGTGCGTATAAATACAGTCTTTTTGCAAGTGCCCAACATTTCCACACTTGAAACATTTTCCTTTAGTAGAGGAAAAACTCCTATTTTCACAAGGTGCTTTACATTCAAAATTCTTACTTACTTTATCAGCCTGAACGCCGGATTTTGAGGTCCTTGAGAATTCAGCCTCAAAATACCGTTCTGTCATGGCAGCTGCTTCACTTGTTGTCTTACAGTTCTGTAACATAAGAAACTTTTTAACCTCAGCAGGTACAGCTTCCATGTACTGTTCCAACATTATCTCATCTAACATAGACTCTACATTTTGCTGCTCAGGTTTGAGCCATTTACAGGCTAATCCCTTTATTCTAAAATACAGGGCTTTAGGGGTTTCTCCAGGCTTTAACTTTGCCTCCCTAAACCTGCGTCTGTAGAACAGAGGGGTGAGCCCTAACCTGTCTCGCACAGCATTCTTTACTGCGTCATAATTCATTGCTAAGGTAGCTGGCATTGACTTGTATGCCGACAAAGCTTCACCAGATAAAGACATGGCAAATCTTATAGCCCACTGCTCCTTAGGCAGTTTGACGGCTTCTGCAATCCATTCAAATGCATCCACATAATCATCTAAATTGTCAGTAGGAGATAACTGTCCCAGCAAAAGTGAACCGGTACCATTTAGTCCTACCCCTTGGGTAAATCCTGGAAAAACTTCCGCTGGCTCCTGCTGTTGCTTTGCTAAATGTTCTATGAGAGCATTAACTGGTCTCAGCTGTTCTTACAAGGCAGTCATCACTTGGTCATGCACCCTTCGCGACATCTCCAGCTGCTTATCCCATTGCAGGGACATAACTTAGTATTTCTTGTGGGTCCATTCTGGATCTCCTGGTATCTGCAACACAACAACAAAGAAAACCCAAGTGTGGCCCAAAAAAAAAGAGAGAGAGAAAAAAAAATTCCCCTTCTTTTTTTTTTTTCAACGCCGTGCACTATTCCGGTGCACCACCCTTTCTCCTTTGTATCCTTCTCCACCCGTGCCCAGCTACAATTACCTGGCACCAGTGCAGAGTCAGGCACTGAGAAAAGGGAATTCCCCAGTCTGACCGATCGTCAGCCGAGCTCCGGATCTTTTCCTCCTGGCTGTCAGCTCTTGCTGCAGGAACCTCGTCCTTGTGGTGTCCTCAAATCCAGGTAAAAATCCAAACTACTACGCCATTTGTCACCAGCTCTCCTTAAACCCCCGTGTATAAGTGAGTAGAGGTTAAGTGAGTGGATTTTCCCCACTGAAGCAGCTACTTTACAAATCCTGAAGCTGGGCTTTTTGGGAAATGTAGTCCCTTCACCGAATCAATGAGGAGCAGTTGTGGAAAAGTGGTTTAAGCAACCAAAGGATTTTATTTCCCCTCCCGGGGTGGATTTCACCATGAACAAAGTAACACAAACCAGGTATTTACTGGCATAAGGACAAATCAAAGGTTCTTTAACAGAAAAGGCTTACTTCAGCAATAAACAGGTTGATATCTAGCATTCCAACGTAACAATGCTGTTTCTTCACAGCTCTCTGCTTCCCAATGCTAGTAGTGCTGTACTTTCTCTTTCAAAACATGCCTTCAGCGTAATGAGATTATTTCATTAGCAAGCGATATCGTACAGTCCATGATATCTTCATCAATATTCACACACTCAGGTTCAAAGTCCATTAACTCTTCCTGGCTAGAAGGAAATGTTTGTAACGGCAATCCTGATGCCACGCCCTTTCTAACTGCTTCAGGTTTCACCTGATATTCCTGAGTTAAATACTGGCTTTCACAAACGTTATCAGCACAGGTATTCTCTTCCCAGCTCCAACCCTCTGGGTAAATACAGTCACTGTAACTATTTTTATACCAGCCTTTTGGCTTACCTTTTAGCCTAGCTGGTGGAGGTTTTCTTTGTGGCTTTGGACTGGCTGTAAGTTCTCAACCTAAGCCTTGCACAGAAGATTTCACTTGCCTTCCTGGCTTTCTTTCACTTCTGTGTTCCCCTGGATACTGCAGGTAATCCACTCTGCCCTTATTATATCCTTCCCTTGGGGTTTCTTTTCTTTTCCTGAAGAAAGACACTGTCTCACCCTTCCACAGAGACTCTGGCTTTTTCCTGGCACTGCTGTCTTCACCGTAGCTCTCATTAGCTTCCTTATCCAGCACACATGCCTCATCCACTTCTCCTTCTTCCCCTTCCTCTTCCATAAGCTCAACTGAACTCTCTTTATCAGGGTGAATTCTAGGGCAGTGCTCAACTCCACCCTCTAGCAGGTGTCCTGCATTAGCTCGTGACTCATTCCCTGAATGGTAGCACGGGCGTTTCTCTTGCCTCTGTGCTTGGTTTCTAAGGTAACCAGGAGCCATGTGCTTTTGTTTACAAGTCAGCCCTACTCCTGTTCCTGGCTTTTTAGCCTCATCTACCGGGCTGGAAGGACCCACTATGTCACAATGTCCATTGCTGAAGCTGCAGCCATTGCGATTGTGGTGGAGAATGAGCACATGAAAAGAGAGAGAGGAAATGAAAGTGCATTTTTATGTGACGTAGGATTCTGTAATGGAAAGAGGTTTGCAAGATTATCACTTCCATCTGAGTAGAACCCAGCTTAGTCAGTCATGGTGTCCTATGTTAATGTTCTTCTACTCACTGTTGATGAGGCAACAGTAAAAATGTTACGGTAACAACAGGGAGCCATACTAAGGTTGGGCTGTAGGGTCATGATTGCATTATCAGTTGCACAGACCGTAAAAACCTTTTTTACAGTGAAGTATAGTTTAGATCTGGAAGTGTGTGCAGACCTAGGCTGGAGGGGTTGGCCCTGCACAAGGGTTGGGATCTTGGATTGGGCTTCCTTGTGGACTTGTCAGGGTGTACCCTAGAGGTAAGAAGGGGGTCAGGGTGATAATGTGGATCATATGTGGTATTGGAAATCCAATAAAGCAACATAAGATCCTTTGAACTCTCCGAGATCAGGATGCTGACAGTGCTGTACTCTAGGAGACTCACATGACGGAGGGGGAACATCTTAAGCTTCAGAGATGGTGGGTAGAGGAATGCTATGGTGCGTCCTTCTGAGTGAAGAAAGCGGGGGTGGTCATCCTAATTAGAAAGGCCTTGGGATTCCAGCTGGACACAGTTCAATGTGATCCAGAGGGTCAATTTGTTTTGGTGACGAGAAAGCTTTTTGGGACTCCAATATTATTGGGCAGTATCTATGGCCTTCATTCTTTTTCATGGCGGTTTTTTGATGGTCTGGTGAGGATCTTACTTTGGTGTGGGATCATTAGATTATATTGATGGGGGTGACCATAACTGTGTTCTTGATGTCAACCTGGACCGTTCCTCGAGTTGGGGAGACCATGACGCAAAGCAGCACTGTAGGCTGTTGAGTATGTGTGAGAGCTGGGATTTACTTGACACCTGGCGGGCTCTTCACCCCCACCAAGTATGACTATACTAATTTATCCCATGCTTATGTTACATGGTCTCGCCTTGACTATTTTCTCATTCTGGGGACTTTATGCAAGCATGTTGGGCGTTCATAATGTGAACATCGAGGTTTCTGACCACCCCCCATTGAGTCTAGATCTAGATTGCCATGGAGGCTTGGAGGGACCAAAGTACTGGTGGTTTCTGCTGCATCTGTATGGGAGATGGGTTTTCAATCCTTCCTGTGACAACAGAGGGATTTCTTTGCAGAGACTAACTGAGAACATATGGATAATCCAGCCTTGTTTTGGGAAACAGCAAAGTTGTACCTAGGAGGGATGATCATTGGGTACTCTAGTAAGTGCAGACGGACGGCAAGCGGATAGTGGATCTGGGGTGGCAGTTGTGGAAGGCGCACGGAGGTTGGGCTGGAGGTTCACTGCTGAGACTCAGTCCGATTATCTTGCTCTCCAGTCGGAGCTCAACACTTTGCTGCATTTGCAAACTAAACAATCTCTGTTATATTATCGCTGTGCTCTGTATTGTCATGGAAACAAATTGGGACACCTATTGTTATCCTTGATTAAGCAGGGGCAGTGACCACAGTATGTGGAGTGCTTCAGAATGGGATGGGAGTCTTGAGCTCCAAATAGGTGCATGTTGCATGGGTTTTTCGGGACTACTACCAACAATTGTACTCAGTGGAGGATAATGACATCGCTGCTGCCTGTGGTTTTCTGCAGAGATGTAGCCTATCGAAGCTGATAGATGATCAGTTGGAATCTTTGAACTAGCCTATCTCCAGTGAAGTGCAGAAGGTGATTAAAGGTCTCCAGGCAGCGAAGGCCCCGGGACCTGATGGGTTTAGCATGGAATTTTTCAAGCTGTTGCAGGATAGGGTGTCACCACCCCCCCTGGTGGCCGGTGGCTGCAGGGGCAGGTTGTGCATTTAAATCAATTGTAGAAGTAAAAGATTCTTTTGGGCCAGATGCACCTTGGTCCTTGTAGTCTTTTCTCCTTATAGAAATGAGTTGTGGATGCCAAGTAGAGGGTAAACAAAAAGCTTTTATTTCCTTTTTAGCACAGAGGTTCGCTAAGTAACAAAAGTAAAGTTTTCCTTATTTTCAGGTTTGTGCCAAAGTGTTATTAAACAAGTAAAACTGTTACAGGCTTCACAGTTCCTTGTAGAATATAAAGGGTTTTCTAAACTTCAAACAAATAAACCAGCTCTCCTTTAGCTCAATGTAAGCAAAATCATTGTTAGTGCATGTTCTGGTAAACTATAGCTCTGAGAGTGACTCAAGGCTTCCCGCAACACAAATAGAGCAGTCCATTAATTCCTCCTGTGACAATGCTTCTAAATCCTCAGGCTCCACTTGCATGGGTTCTAGCTCATCTGTGCTTTCTCCTGCATTTGAGCTCTCCCTAGCTGCTATAGTGTGCAAATGAGTATTTCCTTCACCTATCCTCCAGCTGGGCTGTTCAAGGTTTTTCAAGTAGGAAGTATGGCTTGTTCTTAGGCCTCTATGGCGTGGCTTCCAGAACTCCTGCCTTCTTTCATTCCTCTCAGAATGGTTAGCTGATTCAAAAGCCCTTCTAGGAGCTAAGTCTCTTTTTAGAATTAAAGTACCACTGTACCTTGGCTTCCTGAAGTCGGTGCTGCTGGTATTTTCCTTACCAGGTACCCTTCCTTGGATATGGTCTCCTTTACAGACTGTTTCTGTGAGTCTCCTGGGCACTGCTTGTCATCCCTGAAGCTTGGGACGGCCAGGTAACGAATCCAGGCCTCTCTGCTTCTCAGTATGGGGGATTCCACTGTCAGGAACATTCCTTCCAGTACCTTTAAGTTCCTTTCTCAATCCTTCTGGTGAGCTCAGGCCTCCCTCTAGGCATGGAGTCTCTCTCCCTTGGATCCTGGCTTCTCCTGGAGTCTCTCTCTCTTGGATCCTGGCTTCTCCTGGAGTCTCTCTCCCTTGGATCCTGGCTTCTTCTCCTCTTTCTCCCCTCCCTAGTCTGGCTGCCACTCTCTGCTTATAAAGCCGTTCTCCTCTTGATTTTCCTGGCCTGCTCTTCAGGTGCATCTGATTAGTCCCTGCATAATTAGTACTTGGGTGTGTTCGCTCAGCCTCTGCAGGTTCGTGCCTACTCCCTCTAGCTGCGTTGCTATGCAATTGCATCTCCTGCAAGTCAGCTGCTTTGTGAAAGACAGCGTTTTTTTCCAAATTCACAGCTTCACTAGCTTCAGCCCTATCACAAGGGTCAGTGCACTGTTGGCAGTTATGCACCAGCAGTTGCTGAATTATGAATCCTACCCCTATGGGGGTAATGAAGCCTTGATAACTGTCATCTCTAAGCCCGGGAATGATCTTCTGAACCCGAGTTCTTACTGTCCGATTTCACTGATCAACTTAGATCAGAAGGTCCTTTCAAAAATACTGGTGGATCAACTGGCCTCTATCATGCCCTCCTTGATACATCTGTCCAGGTGGGTTTTGTTCAGGGACGACATGCTGTTGCTAACGTTCACCAGATTTTGGCAACTATGCAATACTGTCGGACCAAGGTGATCCTCTCACTCTTTACTAGTTTTGACACAAAGAAGGTGTTTTATTGAGTTAGCTGGGAGTATATCTTTTTGGCCTTGGAGCATTATGGATTTCAGGGGTTCTTTGCGCAAGCTGTCTGCCTGCTGTATTCCGTTCCGTGCAGTATGCCTGTCTCCTGGTCAATGGTACGTGTTCTGAACGTTTTCCTCTGCAGCGAGAAACGCAAAAGGACTGCCCTTTGTCCCCTTTATTATTTCTTTTGACTTTGGAACTGCTTCTACATATTATCCAGGAGTGGCTAGATATTCGGGAGGTTATGATGGGAGCCTACACATTTAAAGTTTCTGCTTTTGCTGATGACTTGTTGGTGCAGCTCACCAAACTTCGGAGGTCAGTGGCCACCTTCTTGGAGGTCTTCTTTGGTGCCTTCTCAGGCTACAAACTTGATCTCATGGATGCAATCCTAATTGAAAAACAAACCTCAAAGCCACTGGTAAAAAACAAACAAAAATACAAAAAAAACAGAGCTACTGCAAAAAAAAATATAATGGCACCAGGGCTTGATTTACCTATACGCCAACTACGCCGTGGCGTAGGGCCCACAGCTGACAAGGGCCCACAAAAATTGAAAAAATTGTTAGTCTTCTTAAAATTAAATTTAAAAAAAAAAACGCTGGCTGCCGCCGCGGCAGCATGGACTGTCCCGCGGGGCCCCCTCTGCCCGGCTGAATCCGTCTGTCCGTCCCTCCCTCCCTCCGTGCCGGCTTTGAGAGGCGCGAAGGGAGAGTGTCTCCCTCGTGTCTCTGTTAAGCCCGCAGGGGTTGATGGGAAATTTCCCATCAGCCCCTGCGGGCTTAACAGAGACGCGAGGGAGACACTCTCCCTTCGCGCCTCTCAAAGCCTGCACGGAGGGGCTCAGCCGTCGCGGAGGGAGGGAGGGAGGGATTCAGCCAGGCAGAGGGGGCCCCACGGGTCAGTCCATGCTCCCGCGGCGGCAGCGGTAGCAGCCAGCGTTTTATTTTTTTTATTAAATTTTACTTTAGGCCGATGGGGGGGGGGGTAGGACTGGTAATGGGCTATTGGGGGGGCTGGGACTGGAAATGGGCTGGGGGGGTTAAGACTGGAGGTGGGCTGATGGGGTTAGGACTGGTAATGGGCTGTGGGCTGTTTGGGGGGGGGTTAAAACTGGTAATGGGCTATGGGGGAGGTTAAGACTGGTAATGGGCTGTGGGCTGATGGGGGCTGTATGGAAATTGGCTATTGGGGGGCTACGACTGGAAATGGGCTGGTGGGGTTAAGACTGGAGGTGGGCTGATGGGGTTACGACTGGTAATGGGCTGTGGGCTGTTGAGGGGGGGGTTAGAACTGGTAATGGGCTATGGGGGGGTTAAGACTGGTAATGGGCTGTGGGCTGATGGGGGCTGTCTGGTAATGGGCTATGGGGGGCTGACTGGAAATAGGTTGATGGGGTTAGAACTGGAAGTGGGCTGTGGGCTGATGGGGGGTTAGGACGGGCCCTGCGCTATGGGGGCTGACTGGAAATGGGTTGATGGGGTTAGGACTTGAGGTGGGCTGATGGGGTTAGGACTGGTAATGGGCTGTGGGCTGATGGGGGGGGGGTTAGGACTGGCAATGGGCTATGGGGGGCTGACTGGAAATGGGTTGATGGGGTAGGACTGGAAGTGGGCTGATGGGGGGTTAGGACTGGTAATGGGTTATAGAGGGGGCTTAAACTGAAAATGGGGTGATGGCGGGTTAGGACTGTAAGTGGGTTGATGGGGGGGCTAGGATTGGTATTGGGTTGGGGGGTTGCTAGGACTGGAAATGGGCTGATGGGTGGCTAGGACTGGAAATGGGCTGATGCAGGGACTAGAAGGGAATGGATGCTGGGTGAGGCTGGAACTAGAAGGGAGCTGATGTTGGGGGAGGATTAGAATGGGATGGGGCTGGAAGAGTAAAATGGAGAAGGGAAAAATATTTTGTGTGGGAGGGATAAAAAATCTACAATTGGCCGGGTATTTGGAGAGTAAGTGGGGATTGAGGATGAAGGGGTAAAATTTGAGTGGATGAAATAGGAATGAGGAAAGAGCAAAAGGAGAAAGATTAGTATGTTAAAGCAGATGTAGAGAGAGAATGGAAAAAAACTAGAAAGAGAGAAGAAAGGACAAATGGACAGCAGACGATGGAGAGTTAGCAGAAGTCACGAAGAAACCAGAATAAAGTGGCTGGAGCAATTGCAGCTGAAAAAAATGCACAAAAGGTAGAAAAATATCTCTTTATTTTGAATTTATTAATTGGAATATGTCAGCTCTGGTAAATGTGCATCATTAACGTCTGCGCTTTGTTTAGTACAAGAGCAAATTTATTATTTTATTTATTTATTTATTACAGGCTCTTATATACCGCTCTATTCAGCATCAGCGCGGTTCACAATATAACAACAGACCAGAACAACAAACTGTTTGGTTTTACAGAGAACAGGTCAGAGAACTTGGATAAAACATGGGACGTCATTACTGCAACTATTTACATAACAGGATTTGTTCTTAGTTTGGGTAGTGATCGAGATTGGTTAGCTGGTCTAGTGATATTGGGGGAAAAGGTGGGATTTGAGTGCCTTTCTGAAAAGGGATAGATCAGTGATAGCCCGAATCTCTGGAGGTAGGGCGTTCCAGCACTTAGGGGCATAGAATCTGAAGGCCCTGTTAGATGTCGCTGATGGGCATTTTGTCGCTGCTTTAGGGATAATTAGAACATTAGTTGATATCGTTCTCCTGGATCTGTTGGGTGGAACGGCCTGAATGAGGTCTATTAGAGAGGAGGAGGTGATGCTTTTAGTGGCCTTGAAGGTTAGTAATAATGTTTTGAACAATATTCTGCCATGTATGGGGAGCCAGTGGAGTTGCTCTAGGATGGGTGTTACATGGTCCCTTCTTGATGCTCCGTAGAGGACTCTAGCAGCGGTATTCATGGCGAGTTGCAAAGGGTTTAATGTGGAGTGTGGGAGGCCTTGGAGAATGGCATTAGCATAGTCAAGGTGTGGTAGGGTTAAGGCTTGAAATATAGTTCGGAAGTCATCAGGATCAAGCAGGGGGCGAAGGTGGCGGAGTGTCCAGATCTTGAGGTAGATTGCTCTGACTACGTTGGTTATATGTAGTTTCAAATCCATGCGTTGGTCCAAAGTGACCCCAAGGTAACGAATGGAAGGTTTTGATTGGAGCTCGGCTTCTTTCACCTTTATATGGGATGGGGGGGTGAAAAGTGGGTCCCTAGTGATGAAGAGAACCTCAGTCTTTTTGTGTTGAATTCGTAGGTTCTGGGATTGAAGCCATTCAGATACTCATCAAAACATTTGGCTAGTGGGGAAAGGTCCATATGGACTGTGGAGAAAGGCATGTATAGAAGGATGTCGTCCGCATATATCAAGCATTCAACCTTGAAGGACCTGATGATATTGCAGACTGGCTGTATGTATATATTGAAAAAGAGTGAAGATAGGGATGATCCTTGTGGTACGCCTTGCTTTTGATGGTAAGGTGCGGATGTTGCGGTCCCTGAGGTCACGTACTGCCATCTCTGATCAAGGTATGACTTGCACCACTCCAGGGCAGTGTTATTGATGCCTTTTTCTTTTAGTCGCCCTATTAAAAGATCATGATGTACAGAGTCAAAAGCCGCAGCAATGTCCAAGAAGATAAGAGCAAAGCCTTGGCGGATGTTATCAATGCCTGTGATGATGTTGTTGCAGAGAGTGGTAAGGAGTGTTTCGACACCGTGAAACTCTCTGAAGCCATGTTGGCAGTGGTCCAGAGGGGAGGCGGTGTCGATGTGGTCCTGTATTTGTCT
The DNA here is from genome assembly GCA_033557465.1 of Ichthyophis bannanicus. NCBI lineage: Eukaryota > Metazoa > Chordata > Amphibia > Gymnophiona > Ichthyophiidae > Ichthyophis > Ichthyophis bannanicus. The sequence goes on along the minus strand of CM066032.1, from coordinate 1,498,890,362 downwards.
TTGAGCTTCCTTTTCAATTACACAGGTACACTACCAAAAAACTGCCTCCAGTTTTGCAACTGATTCCTATAGATTTTGGGGTGCTGAATCCAGGAAAAATAGCCAAAATGTTCCATCACGTCACGTTTTCTTGCAAAATTAGATTTCTTACCCATATAAGGAATGTTCACATAATTTCTTTTTAGCCGACTGCAGTTTATTTTCTTGGCCCAAAATAGAGGTTGTAATGGTTAACTAACTAGAAACACTCCCTCATGATATTTTAGAGTGTTTTGTATTCATTTTATACATTAACAGGACAATTGGGAGGCGGGGGGCTAAATCCAGTACTCGCGCTGGCGCATGTTCTTTCCTGTTCGCCTCGCCTCGTTCGCTCGCTCAAACACGGTGGTTGCGACATGAACGTTCCTGTCAAATTTCAGTTTCTTGCAAGTTCATTATTACCTTTTGTTTGCTCAGTCGTAATCCAGCTTTATTCCGAAGTGGTTCACTACAGTTGTAGTTTGCAGTGCTGTGTATTTGTGATGACTCACAGAGCCAGAGGTTGCGTCAACTCTCCGGACAGTTTTTGTTTTATTTGTGGGGAATATACCGTGAAAAAGCGGCAGAGGAACATTTCTGCATTTATTAAAAAAGTATATTTCGCCTATTTCGGTTTGAAGTTAGGCGATCAAGACAAACCGTGGGCTCCTCACAAAGTGTGCAAGACATGTGAGGAAGATCTATGCTTATGGATGAAAGGTAAAAAACAAGCATTTCGTTTCGGAATACCTATGATGTGGCGTGAACAAAGAGACCACAGCAGTGACTGCTATTTTTGCTCTTGCATTGTGAAGGGATACAACTTAAAAAATAAGAACGTAATAAGTTACCCCAACCTTCCCTCAGCAATTAGGCCTATGCCTCATAGCAACGAAGTACCTGTGCCTGAACCACCAAAATCTTTGGATCATATTTGTGTGGATGGTTCTGATCATGATGAGACTCATCAGATGGCTTTTCCCGATGAGTCCAGTACTTCAGAGTTTGAAACTGAACCAGATCCGAAACCTGAACTTTTCTCTCAAGCTGAATTGAATGATTTAGTCCGGGATTTAGGACTCCCAAAAATGCTGCCCAACTGCTAGGTTCTCGGCTTAAACAGAAAAATCTATTGTCACCAGGAACAACTTTTTATTGGTACCGCAACCGCGAGACACAATTTTTGAAGTATTTCAGCAAAGAGGAAGATTTGGTATTTTGCAACGATATATACGGAGTGCTGGAAAAGTTTAAACTCAAGTATGATCCTGCTGAATGGCGGCTGTTCATTGATTCGTCAAAAGACAGCATAAAAGGTGTTCTTCTTCATAATGGCAACACATTCGCTTCAGTTCCTATTGCTCACTCTGTTATTCTCCAAGAAAAATACGAGAATTTGGCCCTGATTCTTCAGAAGATTCGTTATGATGAGCATAAGTGGATGATTTGTGGAGACTTTAAAATTCTATCCATGCTATTAGGGCAGCAATCCGGTTTCACCAAATATCCTTGCTTCCTTTGCTTGTGGGATAGCCGGGCCCGCGACCTACACTGGGGGAAAAAAAGACTGGCCAATTCGGGAGTATTTGAGACCCGGTGAGAAAAATGTTCTTCATGAGAGCTTGGTACCTCGTGATAAAATTCTATTACCACCTCTCCACATTAAGTTGGGTCTCATTAAACAATTCATCAAGTCCCTTCCAAAAGATGGTGAGTGCTTTCGGTACCTTTGCTCAAAGTTCCCCCGACTTTCTGAAGCAAAGCTAAAGGAAGGAGTGTTTGTTGGCCCTGATATAAGGAAACTCATTTCAGATGGAGCATTCGCTGAAACGATGTCTGAGAAGGAAAAAGAAGCCTGGGATTCCTTCAAGGATGTTCTTCTCAAATTCTTGGGGAACAGGCGGGATGAGAACTATAAGGATATTGTTGCCAGGATGCTCAATGCCTTCAAAGAACAAGGCTGTAACATGAGCCTGAAAGTCTATTTCTTGCACTCCCATGTGAACTACTTTCCCAAAAACTTGGGGGCGTACAGTGAAGAACAAGGTGAAAGGTTTCACCAGGACATCAAGGACACAGAGAGAAGGTACCAAGGAAAATGGAACACCACTATGATGGCTGATTTCTGCTGGTTGCTGCTGCGGGAAACCCCAGATGAAAAATACGCCAAGCAGCGCACCAAGAGAAGCATTCGGGGGAAGAAGAAACGGGCCCACCAGGAGATTGATTGACCCAAGAATGACTTTAAAATCTAAACTGTGTTGACAAATATCGTGTTTTTACTAAACTTTGAAATAAAAATTTGCTAGTTATTACCACAGTGTCGGATCTCATTTATTAGAATTTTATTTTCACACCATCGGGTGTTTGTCTTCATGTATTGCAATGGTGCGGTTTGCGTTTTCTATTCTTACATACATACCTGTACAACATTTTTTGCACATTTCTTTGCTTTGCTTTGTGTCTAACCTCGCTCTTATATGCTCAATGTTTGTGCACATGTATGTGGCTGTTTTAAGTGCAGACAATTTTGCTACCATCACAGTGTGTTTTGTTGACATTACTCTATTCTTATGTGCTGCCTTGTTACAATTTTCTTTATTCTTATTTGAATAACTACTAAACAATTAGTATAAAGAATTCATCCAAGAAACTTTTATCTCGATCGCACTCAATCTGAAATGTTCACCTCAAACTGCTAACCCAATGTAGCAAAAAATCTGTACGTGATGGAGCAAATTGGTTACCAGATTTGGATTCAGCGCACCAAAAAACGTAAAAATCAATCGAAACATTAGAGGCAGTTTAAAAAAAAATTTTTAAGTGTACCTGTGTAATCATAGGTTCAATATCTTGGCTTGGCACAAAGGAATTTCTCAATGGAGCACTACCAGGAGAATAATCATTTCCCTGCTTCCTTTCAAAGTTATAGCTAGGGCATAGAACAGTGTTCATACCTGAGCTTCCATTGCTGTTAGAGTTCCCCTTTAAATAGCCTGGCCAATATGTAGTCCAGTTTCTGTGTCCAGCCTTCCAATCTAGATCCCTGGACACTGGATCTCTCTTCACATACCTTCTGGCATGGGTCTCAGGGTCCCTTCCACGTGCAGCTGTTTCCCTCACAGGTGACGTCTGGAGATTCCTGGCTCTGCAATACCACTCCTCTGGTTTTCCCCAGTCCAATGGTGTATGCTGACCTCTTGTCTGTCTCCCAGTATACGTACTGTGCTGGACTCCTGTAGACTTCCCAGAGGCTTTTCTCTTCCTTCTTTTAAAGGGCTTCTTGCTCTCTCTGTCCATCCATTCTGACCTCTACTTCTGATGAGAATGAAGATCAGGATCCCGTGGATGATCAAGATACCAATGATCATGACATCCCAGCTCTGGATGATTCTCTGTAGAATAGACTCTATCTTTATTCTGCCTTGATGAGTGCTCCACCTTAGCACAGCGCAGCTGTGCTGAATCAGGCCTTGCCCTTTGAGATGAGTGTTCCATCCTAGCACAGCGCAGCTGTGCTGAATCAAGCCCTGCCCTTTGCAATGAGTGCTTGGGGATTACCTCATAGCCATTTTGATTGAACACACGTTTTCTCACTTCAGCTCCTCTCATGGCTGTTGGAAACCTGGTGCATTCTGGGACTGGTAGTCTTTTATGGCAAAATTCTGTTTTCTCATTTCTACCAGCACTGACAGGTTGCTTGTTCAGAGACACTTCATCTTTTCTATAGCCCCTTCCTGAGCTATGATAAGCTTCCTTATCACAAACTCCAGCCGGTTGATCGACCACGATCGCTCCTGGGGATTCCACTGCCCCTGCGCGAACTGACCCCGGCAGTGGGCTCCCCAACCCAGGAGGCTGGCGTCCGTCGTTAAGGTTATCCACTCGGGCACCTCCAGGGGCCTCCCCCTCTGCAAAGAATGGGGTTTGTGATAAGGAAGCTTATCATAGCTCAGGAAGGAGCTATAGAAAAGGTGAAGTGTCTCTGAACAAGCAACCTGTCAGTTCTGGTAGAAATAAGAAAACAGAATTTTCCCATAAAAGACTACCAGTCCCAGAATGCACCAGGTTTCCAACAGCCATTAGAGGAGCTGAAGTGGGGAAACGTGTGTTCAATCAGGAGGGCTATGAGGTAATCCCTAAGCACTCATCTCAAAGGGCAGAGCCTGATTCAGCACAGCTGCGCTGTGTTAGGGAGGAGCACTCATCTAAGCAGAATAAAGGTAGAGTTTATTCTACAGAGAATCATCCTCATTATCCTGAGAATCAGCTTGAGCTTGATCATCAGTTTCATCTGAAGGATCATCAGAAGCAGAAGCCAAACCGGACGGACAGAGAGGGAAAAAAACCCTTTGGAAGAAGGAAGAGAAAAGCCTTTGAGAGGTCTAGAAGAGTCCAGAGCAGTACGTATACTGGGAGGCATTTCAAGGGCCAGCATACACCATTGGACTGGGGAAAGCCAGAGGAATGGTGCTGCAGAGCTAGGAATCTCCAGACGCTACCTGTGAGGGAGACGGCTGCACGTGGAAGGGACCCTAAGACCTGTGCCAGAAGGTATGTGAAGAGAGATCCAGTGTCCATGGATCTGGATTGGAAGGCTGGACATAAGAACTGGACTACATACTGGCCAGGCTATATAGAGAGGAACTCTAACAGCAATGGAAGCTCAGGTATGAACACTGATCTATGCCCTAGCTATAACCTTGAAAGACAGCAGGGAAACAAGTATTCTCCTGAAAGTGCTCCATTGAGAGATTCATCTATGCCAATCCATGATATTGAACCCATGCTTGTTGAAGAAGGGGGAATGATTGCAGATGAAGAATGTGTTTATATGGACTGCTCTCTGTCCAAACTCCTTTGGTGATTTTCTGTTATAAAGTACAGCAACCATCACAAAGAAATACAAACTTGTTCTTTAATCTACTCAGAAAAGCTCCTGAAGCAGGATTTGACCCACACAGTAGAAAGCAAGCCAGCTAAGGGGTTTCAGCTGGATAACTGCTAGCAATTGAGCCTTACCTAATTGCTTGTGAGCTAGGAGAGAATCACTTCTGAATCTATGTGGGAAGATATAAGAAGTTAACCTGAAAAGAACAGGTTTTTTTTCTCTTTGTAGCTTTTGGTTTGTTGTTTGATACTTGCTAAGAGGATATTAGCTAAGCCTACAGAAAAAGACCAGTTTGTTATCAACCAGGTCTTATTTCTTTTGCTTTTGATTGCCTGATAAGTTAAAAATGTTGTTTTTCTTATTTTGTTTTTCCAAGTTTAACACTGAAAGCAAGTAACCTGATTTATGTGCTACCAAGCATATCTGTGTTGGGAGAAATAACCCCATAAATAAATATCTTATTGGCTTTAACACTTGAGCACAACTAAATTATTGTCAGCAGCTGTGTCTGGTGTGAATGAACTACATTGCCCACAATCCCTTGCAAATCATATAGATATATGCACTTGCCAAGACTGTGAAGATTCTCACCCAGGCAGCCGTCTGACAGGTTCCAACCACCAGCTCAGCGCTGCCCGCGTTTCGTCCGGGCAAGCGAGTTTCCGGGACAGCGGGTCCTGCTGATGCGACCATATGAGCCCTCGCCCACGGTACCAGCTCGATGGTTGCCGCCATGGTGCCCAGCAGTTGCAGATACTGCCATGCCGTGGACTCCCTTCTCTTCAGGAATCTCCGGACTAACGTCCGCAACCTTTGCGCCCTTTGCCGAGAAAGAAACACGTGCCCGGTCGCCGTGTCGAAGCGAGCTCCTAAGTATTCCATGTCTTGGGAGGGAACTAACTTGCTCTTTGTCCTGTTGACCACCCAACCGAGGCTCTCCAGGAAACTGACAACCCTGGAAGTGGCCTGAACGCTCTCGCCCCTCGACTTTGCCCTGATCAACCAGTCGTCTAGGTAAGGGTGCACCAGGATGCCTTCCTTGCGCAAGGCCGCCGCCACCACTACCATAACCTTCGTGAAGGTGCGCGGCGCCGTCGCTAGGCCGAACGGCAATTCTCAGAACTGGTAATGACAAAAGGGCACCGCAAAGCGGAGAAACCGGTGGTGCTCCTGCCGAATGGGAATGTGGAGATAGGCCTCGGACAGATCTAGGGCGGTGAGAAATTCTCCCATCCGGACCGCTGCAATCACAGACCGCAGGGTTTCCATGTGAAAATGGGCCACACGAAGACACCGATTCACCCCTTTGAGGTCCAGGATAGGCCGGAATCCTCCGTCCTTTTTTGGCACCACGAAATATATGGAGTATCGACCGCAGCCTTGTTGGTCTCGGGGCACCGGCTCTATCGCCCTGAGGTCTTGCAGCCTTTGTACGGTCTCCCGCACCGCCTCGCACTTGCCCGGCGCCTTGCAGGGAGACCGCACGAAGGCATCGCGCACCGGCCGCTGAAGCTCCAGCGCGTAGTCCTCTCTGATGACCTCCAGTACCCACTGATCCGAAGTAATCTGGACCCAGGCGGCATAGAACTCCTGCAGCCTGCCTCCCACGGGAACTAGGGGCCCCTGGGTCCGCCGTATCTCATTGTGCCTTTCGAATAGTAGAGGAGGAGGAGGAGGCCGACGCAACACCCCCAAATCCTCTCCCAGCTCCCCGGAAGCCCCGAAACCCCTGGTTTCGGGCAGGGAATCTGCCCCTCTGTCCGGAACCGAACCATTGGAAATGAAAACGGCGAAAGTCCCGCTGTTGAGTCTCGCTCGACGAGGCTCCTCGACTCTGCTTGGGTTTGTCCTCCGGTAGCTTACCGCCCTTTGACTCGCCCAAGTCCTTGACCAACTTCTCCAGATCTTCTCCGAACAGGAGGCGCCCCTTGAACGGGAGCTTACTCAGCCTGGCTTTGGATGAAGAATCCGCCGCCCAGGACCGGAGCCACAGGTACCGTCTGGCAGCCACTGCTGACGCCATACTCTTGGAGAGACCCCGCATGAGGTCATAATGAAGGTCAGAAAAATAGGCCGCACCCGACTCCAGGCGGGCCCCCCCCCGGACTTGTCATCCGCCTGTCCGGATTGCACCTGTTGAGACCAGCGGAGGCAGGCCCTGGCCACCCAGGCCCCACAGACAGCCGCCTGGAGGGACAGAGCATTAGTGTCAAAAACGTGCCGCAACAGGGCATCCAGCTTCCTGTCTTGAGCATCCTTAAGGGCCGCGCTGCCCTCCACCGGGATGGTGGTCTTCTTTATCACCGCCGCCACAGCTGCGTCCACCTTAGGGGGCTTGAAAACCTCCCTGTCCTGATCCACCAGTGGATATAACCGGCCTAACACCCGGGAGCCCTTAAGGGCTGCCTCCGGAACGTTCCACTCTTCCCGAATCAACTCTTGGAAGACCCGGTGTACTGGAAAGGCTCTCTGAGACTTATGGAAGACCTGCAACAAAGGATCCTCCAGGGACTCGTCCTCCGCCGGCCCCTCCGCAGGCATATTTAAAGTGCTCAACGTCTCAGCGATAAGGGCCGGCAGTTCTTCCCTTCTAAAGACACGGACCACTCTGGCTTGCTCCTCCTTGTCCTCGAGCTCACCTTCTTCCAGTGCCTCCTCGGGGAGCCCACTTTCGCTGTCCTCATCCGACAGACGCCCCTCCAAAGCCAGAGAGGGCGCATCAGACTCCGCATCCAGCCGCAGCCTTTTGCCGCCGTGCTGACCCTCTGCGGAGAGAGCCTGGTGAGCACGCTTTGCGCGGGCCCCGTCGGAAGGGTCCGGCTGTGGAAGGGGCAGACCACCTACCGCTTGCTGAAGAAGGGCCACAAAGTCAGGGGAAAAAATGGACTCGAGCCCCTTTACCCAGGACACCTGGGGCACAGGTCTCTCCATGGAGGTAGACTTCCCAGCCACCGGCTCCCCACGGGGTAAGCCAGCGGAGGGGGCGTCCGGAGGCCCAGCCTCCGACCCTGTCTGCTCCCCCACACTCTCCCCGGAAGGATCCAGGGTTGCGGCCTCCTTAGAGCAACTCCTGTACACCCCGGAATCTAATAGAGAACTCCTCTTGGACCCACAAATTACACAATGGAGTTTGGGTGACATAGCCCTAAGAGCTACCTCTCCCCAATTTAGGGTCTCACACCCAAATGCCCCCCCCAAAAGGACCGCGGGAGTCTGCAGCCCCCTGGGAAACTCCTGACCCTGTTGTGCTGCGCCCTGTGCGCCAACGTGGCCTTTGTCCGTTTTTTTTTTTTTTAAACACACGATGGTAACAGATAATCCCCCTAGCTGATTCCCCAGAGCCGCTCGCACGGGACCGCGACCGCGGTACTAGAAGCTGGGAAGAAGCAGGGGGGAACGCGGGAGCAGACGCTGTACTCCCGCGCAAACGCCACGTGGCCGGGCCTGCACTCTAGCAAGGTGCTCCTGCGCCGCGGCAAAAGAAAACGGCTCCCCCAGCCCGCTCTCTTACCTGCGCTGCTCCTGCAGCTAGAAGCAGACGGGCCGAACACAGTGCAGTCCGAGGAGGACCAAAGGCCGCAAATCCGCCCAGCATACTCCTCGCGGAGGGCCAGCTCCGGACCCCCCCGCGGGCAGCCAGAGGCACGCTCACAGGCAGGTCTTCTGTTTGGCGCTTAGCTGAACAGTACTCGTACCTCTGCCGGCTCAGCTCCACTGCACCTAACCGGGAGCGAACCGGCCCCTCTGCAGAGATTGTGGGCCACACGGAGGGGAAACTAGGAGAGGGAGAGGAGAGTCTGAAGCACCGGAAGGCACAGCTCCTGAAATTTAAAGGTACAGACTACCTTATTTTTTTTTTGTACTGTAGCAAATCTAATAAACCACTACACTCAAACTATTCCTTAATTGTTCCTCCAGTGAGCCCGGACCCCCGGGCTCGACCTAGTCAGCTGCTTGGAGACTGAGGTAACTGAAGGAGGAAGGCGGATCCCAGAGATATATACGGATGACATCATGAAAAAGAAGGAGGTTCCTCAGTCTCCAAGCTGCTGATTAAGGTGGACAACTCAGAGGTCCGGGACTAGACTGGGGATACGATCAGGAAGCTGAAATTTTGCTTTGAGTTTATTTATGTCCTGATGTGTATTGGGAAGAATCCTGGAGAAAGAATCCAAAGGTGTTATTTGTGAACCTAGCGTTTGAGTTAATACATTTCTGTCTTGCCTTATCATTTGAGCCAACTACAAGTGTTTTTTTTTACCTGAAGCCAAGTGAATTGTGACTGAACTACCTTTACCAAGAGGCATTGCAAAAGAACCAGTCAGTTAAAGGCTAGAAGGTGAAACTTTCTATGATAACCACGCCCCTCCATACTGGATGTAAGGGGCAAGGGCATGACAAGCTAAATGGCCAATTTTCTGAATACAGAAAGGTGAATAGTGGAGTACCCCAGTATCTGTGCTGGGTCCACTGCTTTTTAACATTTTCATAAATGACCTGCAAATGGACATTTGAAAAATAAAAGGGTCCAAAGGGAGGGGGGGGGGGGAGAATAGGAGATGTTGGACGTTTGACATCTAATGGGATAGGGAAGGGCAGGGCCATACTAAGCCATAAATGCACCCTATGCAACTTGCAAACTTGGTGCCCCCCAATGACATCAGACTTTTGTCATTTGCCCCATCTTACCCCACCTCTTCATGTCCAGCCAGTTTCCTCTCCCCCCCCCCCCACGCTGCCTGCCCCTTGCCCTGCTGCCACTTTTCCTGTTGTCTTGGCGGTGGCAGCGGACCTCCAATTTTTTAAAAAAAGCGGGTCTTTCCAACTCCAAGCTTGCATGGCTGATCTGATCCCTCCCTCCTCTGATGTACACTTAGGTTTGCCAACTGGCCGGTTTTCAGCCGGCCTGGCCAGTTTTTCCATGGCCAGGCCGGCTGCCGGCGCAGAGGCAAAACCGGCCCTTGAAAAGCCGTTTTTTTGCTCTGGCCGCAAGATCGGGAGCGGCCTGAGCAAAAAACCCGGCTTTTCTCCCAACCCGGAGGGCTTCAGAGGGAGCTGGGGAAGCCCGCGCAAGGCCCCGGCTCCCTCTGTACAGCCGCCAGCATGAAGAGCCTTTTCCTTCACGCTGGCGGCTGTTCCTGTGAAGCCGCGATTAGTGGGAAAGGTTAAAGGCAATGCCCTTTAACCTTTCCCAGCATTCGCGGCTTCACAGGAACAGCCGCCAGCGTGAAGGAAAAGGCTCTTCATGCTGGCGGCTGTACAGAGGGAGCCGGGGCCTCGCGCGGGCTTCCCCGGCTCCCTCTAAAGCCTCAGACAGCCGCGGTTTTGTGGGGGGGAGGACAAGGACTGCCTGGGCTGTGATGGGGGGGAGGGGACCTGGACTGGAAAAGGGCTAGGAGGGGGGAATTGGACTGGAAATGGATTGTGATTGGGGGGGGGACCTGGACCAGAAAAGGGCTATGGGGGGGGGGGGGGAATTGGACTGGAAAGAAATGGGCGGTGATGGGGGGGGGGCCCTGGACTGTAAAAGGGCTATGGGGGGGAGGGGACATGGACTGGAAATGGGTTTTGATGGGTAGGGAGACCTGGACTGACAAAGGGCTGGGGGGGGGGGGGGACATGGACTGGCAATGGGTTGTGATGGGGAGGGGGACCTGGACTGGAAAAGGGCTGGGGGGGGGGGAACTTGGACTGGAAATAGGCTATGGTGGAGGGAGGGGGAACTTGGACTGGAAATAGGCTGTGATTAGGGGGACTTGGACTGGAAATGGGTTGTGAAGGGGGGGGGGACCTGGACTGGAAAAGGGCTATGGGGGGGCATTGGACTGGAAAGAAATGGGCTGTGATGGGGAGGGGGACCTGGACTGTAAAAGGGCTATGTGGGGGGGGGGACATGGACTGGAAATGGGTTTTGATGGGGAAGGGGACCTGGACTGGAAAAGGGCTATGGGGGGGGGGGGGGACATGGACTGGAAATGGGTTGTGATGGAGAGGGGGACCTGGACTGGAAAAGGGCTATGGGGGAGGGGGGGACTTGGACTGGAAATGGGCTATGGTGGAGGGAGGGGGAACTTGGACTGGAAATAGGCTGTGATTAGGGGGGCTAGGACTGCAAATGGACTGTGATGGTGGGGGGGGGGTAGGACTGCAAATGGGCTGTGATGGTGCGGGGGGACTCAGACTGCAAATGGGATGTGATGGGGGGGGGGCCTAGGACTGGAAGGCTGTGATGGGGGACTGGAAATGGGCTGTGATTGGGGGGGGGCTAGGACTGGAAATGGTCTGTGATGTGAGGGCTAGCACTGGAAATGGGCTGATGAAGAGCTGGAATAGGACTGGAAATGGGCTGATGTGGGGCATGGGAGAATGGGATTAGAAGAGAGTGGATGCTGGGTGGGTCTAGAACTATAAGGGAACTGATTTTGGGGGAGGACTAGAATAGATGGGGAATGAGAATGGAGAGGGGAAAAAATATTTTGTGTGGAAGAAAAGTCTATGATGGGCTGGGTATTGGGAGAGTAAGAGGGGCTTGAGAATGGAAGGGTGAAATTTAAATGGATGATAAAGGAATAAGGAAAGAATTGGGGGAAAGAGCAAAAGGGAAACAATCAGTATGTTAAAGCAGAAATAGAGAGAGAATGGAAAACATCTAAAAGAGAAGAAAGGACAAATGGATAGCTCGCAGAAGACACGAAGAAACCAGAAGAAAGTGACTGGAGCAATTGCAACTGAAAAATAAAACGCCCAAACAGAAGGTAGAAAAATACTTTTTATTTTGAATTTATTAGCTGGAATATGTCTGGTCTGGGAAGTGTGTATTGATAACATCTTTGCGTTTTTGTTTAGTGCAAGAGGAAATTACTTTATAGTTTTATTTCTCCAGTGTTGTACATTTCATGTTTGGATTTTGGGGTTCCCAGTTTAATTATTATCTGACCAAGGAAGTTATCCTACACGTATCCTTGGTAATTTTTGTGGGTGGGGCTGGGGGCGGGGCAGGGGTGGGACTAGGGGCGGAGAATGGGTGGAGCATGGCGAGCCACAGGTGTCGGGTTTTTCTCAGTGAAAAAGTTGGTAACCCTATGTACACTTGCATCAGAGGAGGGAGGGACCAGACTAGCCATGCTAGGGTGGAGTTGCAAAGACCCACATTTTTTTTTTAAAATTTGAGGGCCGCTGCAATGGGAATAGGAAAAGCAGCGGTGGGGCAAGGGTAGGCTGAGAGGCACTGTGGGTGTGAGCTGAAGCTGGTGGTCGGCAACCCTAAATGCATCCCTATTTTTCTGTGCCACGTGCGTCTGCACCGGCCTAGGTATGGTGCTGAGGTAGGGAAGGAGAGATGCTGAACACCTGATAAAGGGTGATGGGAGTAGGGAAAATAAGATGTGCATCTGAAAAGGAGTGTAAGGAAGGGAAAAGCAGATGTTGGACTATGAAGGGGCACAGGGCCTTAAATCGCCTGATTTATTTATTTATTTATTTGGGGGGCACAGGGCGTTCAACTGAAGGCTCACCTAAGGGATACTCTTTGGCTGGTCCTGATAACACCTTACTGTACAGACTGGTTGCAGGGCTGATGCAAGGATATGAGGCGCCCTAGAGAAACCTCATTCGTGTCGCCCCCACCCCCACTGTCGTCTCTCTCGAGGACCTGCAACAGCAGCAATGACTTTACAAGAGCACCGCAGCATACCAAAAGCCTCTAGTGCTGCGGTGCTGATCTAAAGTCATTAACATCACCGTCGCAGGTTTACTGCAGACAGTTATTGCAGACATCCGAGACTCAGAACGGTCTTGCAGAAGGTTAACACCCCCCCCCCCCATTAATTCCAAATTAAAAATGACTTCCAATAGCTCAGACTTTCTGGACGTGCTACGCCCCCTCCCCCTTCTATCTCTCATCTTAGCCACGCCCTTCCCTTTCGCGTACCGGCCCAGCGACTCGGAGAAAGAGGGAGCCGGCAGATCCGGGTCACGTGTTCAGGAATGACGTGTCAGTAGAATCAAAATATTCGGCGAGCGTGAAGTCGAAGTCCGGGGTCGTGCAGCTCGAGCCCCTGTCGCGCTCCTTATCCCCACAGTTGCCAGCATCTTCTCTCTCTGGTGAGTCTGCGGTCGAGGCTACCTGCTGGAGTTTCGCGGTGGTCTTCCCCCGCTCTTTATGGCTCCAGCTGTTAGAAAAAAAAAGTTGCTGTTGGTGTTAATCTGGCAAGTTGTTACGCGTGGAGAATAGAAAGCTGGTGCGAAATGTCTTTGGGAAGTGCGAGAACGGTGAACGGCTTGCTCCTGCTTTGTTTTTCTTTCTTGACCAGTGGAGTCAGGCTCACAGAAGATTGTTAACATGGGGTAAATGTGTTTTGGGTGGCATTGTGGAGGGTTCTCCAGCTCGGGTTTACACTTGTTAATGTTTGGATGAAATAATTTAAAGAAAGGCTTGTGGGAGTCCCCTTCAGCACCTCGCCGGTTTGGAGAGGGGAAATATTTTGGAGAGATGTAACCCTGTTTGTTTTGGGAGCCTGGTTTATAGTTGTGGAACTGTTCATGCAGATATCCAATAACCTTGTTGTTCCAGGAGTTAACTTGAATCTTTGCAGGCTGTGAGATAATCGACTCAACCAGTAAGTATTGCTGGGTGATTGCTTTTGAGACCATATAGGTTCCTTCCTCTAATGTTACTGGCCATAGGCAGCCTGGTGTTAACCCTTAAAGTGGTATTGTCAGAATTGGCTCAATCACTAGGCGATGCTAGATAGTTGCCTAGGGCAGAAGCTTCTGAGAGACAACAAAGAGTAGGGCTGGCTCAAGGGTATCTGATGCCTCAGGTGAGCCATTGGCCATGTGCTATAGTCCAGCATCTCCCATTCCCAACCCTCCTAGGTTTCCAGCATCTCTCTTCCATCGCAGGTACCTGTTATCCAGCTTTCCTCTACCACTACCACTGCTGCTGCTGCCCCACCACTCTGCCTCCTTGGGAAGCCAAAATATCATGCTTTTGGAGGGTGGTAGCATAGCGCTGGCACAGTCTTCACACAGGCTGAAAATCTCTTTAAGCTGCTGTCAGTGACGGTGCTTTAAGTATCTGCACACATGTGCCTGTGCGCTCAAGGACTGTCGTGTCATGCCCGGTGCTGTGCTGGCACTGCACTGTCACCTTTTGAAACCCGATTGTTCGGCCTCCCACGGTGGTACAGGGGAGGAGATGCACTCTCACTCCCTGCAGATTGTCATTCTAGATGGATAAAAAGGTTGAGCACTTACCTTAGACTAAGCCATTCAATTATACAAAATAGATAATAGATCAATTGTTTTGTCAGACCAGTGCCAATTGGACATATTAATTCACCTTATACAGCCAGTTACATTACAATTAAAGTTTGGTAGGAATGAAGAAGAAAAATACATACTGGCCGCACATCACCCAGGATAAAAAGGTGCCTACCTGTAGCTTACTCACTAGGGCTAATGATGGTGGTTGCGATAGTGCAAGTGCTGCAGATACAAATAACATCTCTGCCACAGATAAAGGCCATGGTGAGCCTGTTCATGGACCCACTGTGGCAGGAGATTAACCACAGAAATTAATGAAAAAGTTAAGAGAATTAACTAAGGTTAAGTGGAATTCTGTAGATAAGAGATAATGTGCTGCTATTTTTATGCTACAAACCCTATCAAGAGAGTATACAAAGAGGGTCCGCCAAAAGCTGGAAGAAAGAGGAAAATTGACATTAGAAAAAATGCAAAAAGCAACAGATGCAAATTTAAAATTTTTAATTTTAAAGATCAAAGTAAAGAAGTTTGCAAATGATAACATCTTGAAGCAACTGAGGTATTCCATGAACAGAGAACTACAGTGAGGAGGGGACCTAGGTGAGAATACCAGAAGAAAGGAAGACACAGAAAAGGAAAGAGAGGTTGAGGGGGAGATGGAGTTGAGAGATCTGGAACTGCAGGAGTGTGAGCTGACTAAAAGAAGGGTCAACAAATTAACAAGAGGAAGAAGAAAAGGAGGTAGAAGCAACAGAGGAGAAAGAGGTGGAGGAATTCAAGATAGAACTCCTAGTCCATATGGAAAGAGATGAATATGCTGGGTTCCCAGCAAGGGAAAGTTTACCCAAGCTAAATTTAACACCTAAGGTTAGAAGTATGATAATTAGGATGAATAATGCCATATCCAGTATAAAGGGACCATTTATTGACATCACCGAAATTAATCAAATACAATTGACATCACCGAAATTAATCAAATACAATGTAAACCGTACTGATGCAGAATAGCGCGGTATATAAGAGAATGTAAATAAATAAAATAAATAAATAAATATAGTGCAGCTAAAATTATTACTGCGAGAATACTACCAACTAAAGTGCAGGGCCAGAAGAAAAAGAGAACAGCAACAGTTGCTCTTTGGAAAAAGTGCATCAAAGGAAAAATACAATTACTGCGTGCAGAGGTATCCCTGATAGACGAGTACCTAAAAGGATTAAGATCATCAAAGATTTTATGGAAGACCCAAGACATCAAACTGAAGCATGCTACATTGACAGAAGAAGACCTGAAATTGATATGTTCCACAATAAATTGAAAATAGAAGCAGAGCCGCAAAAGATATGAAGAAAACAGGAGTGAAAGATATCAAAATAAACTATTTAGAAAGAACCCAAAACAGTTCCACAGGGAATTGGGAAAGAGCATTAGTCTATTAAAAGCACCACCACCCACAGCTGAAATCAAAACCTTCTGGAGAAACCTATATGAGGACCCTATACAGCACAATCAAGAAGAAGAATGGTTACCCTGCATACAGGTGCATTTAGAAAAATCAAACCTATGGAATGGCCTGTAGTAACAAAGAAAGAATTGGAAAGCAGGTTAAAATGAGTCTCAAACTGGAAGAGCCTTGGCCCACATGGAGTAACCAACTTTTGGCACAGTTAACATCACTCCACCAAGACCTGGCAAACTGCAAAAATCAATTGTTCGAGCAGCCAGTCTTAACACCGCTATGGCATACTACAGGAAGAATGTTTTCTCCTTCCGAAGGGAGACTTGAATAACATTCCTAAAAATTATAGACCAATAACCTGTTTACCTACAATCTATAAGCTGTTCACCGCGATAGATGCAGACAGAATATACAATCACATTGAGCTCCATAACATCATGCTTGAGTGCATAAGGAGAGAAATGGCCAGCAGAAGAAAGGAGGTGATTGTACCTCTGTATAAGTCTTTGGTGTGACTTCATTTGGAGTATTGTGTGCAGTTCTGGAGACCGCACCTTCAAAAGGATATAAATAGGTTAGAGTCGGTATAGTGGATGGCTACTAAAATGGTTAGTGGTCTTCATTATAAAGCATATGAGGACAGACTTAAGGATCTTAATATGTATACTTTAGAGGAAAGGCGGGATAGAGGTGATATGATTGAGATGCTTAAATACCTTTGTGGCATAAATGTACAGGAGGAGAGCCTCTTTTGATTGAAAGCAAGCTCTGCTATGAGGTGATACAGGATGAGGGTGAAAGGGGATAGACTCGAGTAATATGCAGAAATATTTCTTTACGGAGAGCGATAGATGCATGGAATGGTCTTCCTGTGGAGGTGGTAGAGATGAGGACAGTATCTGAATTCAAAAAAGCATGGGACAAACGCAGAGGATCTCTAAAGGGAAAAAAGGGGACTCTTGTTGTGGATGATATGGAAGGGCAGACTAGATAGGCCATGTGGTCTTTTTCTGCTATCATGTTTCTATGGCGATAGAGCAAAAGGGCAATAAGAGGGGAGCATATGGAACCAAAGACTAATTAATGTTGAATAAGGCCATCATGGCCAGTGCTAAGAGAGGCAGAAATCTCAATATAGAATGGATTGATTATAAGAGAGGTTTTGATAGCATCCCACACTCTTTGATAATATATTGCCTTGAACTGTATAAAATAAACCCTGGCTTGATAAACTACATTAAATTCATTATGACAATGTGGCATACCACACTCTTTTTGAGATATATAGATTGTCAGTACATCATTCCTGACATTAAGATCCAGTGTGGAATATTTCAGGGAGATTCCCTGTCGCCACTTCTGTTTTGTTTGGCGCTCAATCTAATGAGTGCTCTCATCAATCAGCTGCTTGGGATATGGATTTAGCCTGAATCCTAAAGAAGGTAACAACCCAATAGCAACTTCCCATTTGCTATTTAAAGATGATTTGAAGCTCTACAGTTCCAGCGACCAACAATTAGCAAAGCAACTTCATGTGGTGAAAAGCTTTTCTGATGACATCGGGATGACTTTTGGCCTTGACAAGTGTGCTAAGGCAACCTTTTTCAGAGAAAAATTGAGCAAAACCGAAAACATCTCCCTTGCTCAGGGCTGTGACATCAAAGACCTTGAACAGGAAGGCGTATATAAGTATCTTGGAATAGAGGAAGGAATGACACTCGAGCAGAAATTTATTGAGAGAGAAGATCAGTAAAGAATATTACAGAAGATTAAAATTGTTATTGAAAAGTGCTTTAACATCACGGAATAGGATACAAGCCATCAATCAGCTGGCAATTCCTGTACTCTCATATAATTTTGGGATTGTGGACTGGCTTTATAAGGATCTTGAAAAACTGGATGTGTGAACAAGAAAACTCCTCCATGCTCATGAAGTAATTTACAAGAATAAGTGTATGCCAACACTGTACATTCCTAGGGCTAGGACTGAGATTGATTACACCTACAGAGTTGTTATCATAGGCCTCCAGGCCTCTTTGACAACATCATCGGATCCAAATATGCAAAAAGTGTTGAAATATGAAAGTAAACATCCAGAATCTGTCTCCATCATCAGACTTAGACGAGCATTAGAATGATTAGAAGGAATGAGTGAGAATTCACAGGCATGCACGGGAAAGGAAGTAACAGAATTTGCAAAACAAGAGAAAAACAAAGAATTAGATCAGCAGGCGAGGAAAAACAAGTGGCAAATGCACAAATACAGTGGAAAAATACAGAGTGTTACTTCAAGAACCGTTTGTCGATCAAGAAGGAACATATGAATGGTAAGGGGGAGGTGAACTGAAACCGAAGGATGAAAGATTGATAATTGCAGTCCAGGACAGTGGATTACAGACAAGATGGTTTACGGCAAATATCGAAAAAACTGGCAAAACAGATATGTCGATTCTGTAAGAAAGAGCTGGCAACAGTGACTCACCTTATAGCAGGTTGTGACGTTCTGATGGCAGAAAATTTCTATACAGAAAGACACAACAAAGTAGCACACCACCTCCACTGGAAACTTTGAAAACACTGCAACATTGCTGTCGCTGAAAAGCACTGGGATTATGATCCTAAAAGAATAACAGAGAATGAAGAGGTTATGATCACCTGGGACATTCCCATTCTGACAGATGCCAGCAACCTGACATAGTAGTAAAGGAGAAAAATACCGGAACAGCATTGATAATAGAAGTGTTTGATACCGAGTGATTATTCTGTGAATCACATGGAGAGCCAGAAGATCCTGAAGTACCAAGAAATGCAGTCAGAGACAAAGAAAATGTGGCAAAAAGATACAGAAATCTTTCCCATTGTACTGGGAGCGACAGGCTTGATAAAAAAAATAATTTCCAAGCACATCTTGACAAACTACCCATATCTGTTACATCTTACGAACTCCAGCAGGAGGCTCTCTTTGACAAGTATTATGCCGAGCATTAGCAGTAAATTTGTGAGACTAAGATCATACGCCACATACCCTGGCTTAGAAGTGAGGTTCACGACTGCCATACGCAAAATGCCATACACAAAACTGGAGAAACTATCCCGATTAGAATCAACTTTTCAAAACGAGTGGATATGCTAAATTTGACACAAATACTTTCCCTGGACACTGTGAAGGCATTTATTCAATACTGGGAATGCTTAAGCACCCAGTGCACCTGTAAAGCTGGCACCTATGACACCATTTAGAAAACTGTTAGTCAAGACTGACAGTCCAGCAGTTCCCAGCTGTAGGATTAACACATGTGATGCAGCATAGGCTCACTGAAAGAGTATCAGAAGGGATAGCTGTATCCTGGAAAGACCAGGTTCATATTACTGCTAAGAGAAAAATGAAGGTATGACGCACCATACTGTGATCTTTGTAAGGGATATGGTTTTTACAGACTGTAGAGTTTGTTTGTTTTTTTCCTCGGAAGATCTAAATTGCAGCTCGATACAGGCATGCCTCAAATATTCTTCAGTAGGTTAGACAAACAGCATTTTTAAAACCGGTCTTCAGTCCCTTGCTCCCACAAAAAAGCCAGATTTGACTTGTAAATGCCAGTGAGTAGGAACTGTCCAGTTTGTGTCTATACAGCAACATATATATCTAGAATGTGCTATACAAATCATGATGTTAATTTTACAATGCTATTTTAACACAAATAACTGTTGATGTAATTTACATTTCACCAGGTTGTGTCTTTTCAACTTTAAAAGAAAAAAGATAGTTGTTGCTAACAGGAGCTTACTTGCTAAAGATTTTTCCCTTCTCCCCCCCCTCCGGTAGTGCAACATTGGTGAGATACTTAAAAACATGAACTGTGAATTATTCCTTTTCCTTGCCTAGTAGCTCTCAAATTCATGTGCACTATTGTGAAGAGGTTCTCTTCTTGAGCAGAAGAATAACTAAAGTGAGCTGGTATATTACTGAAAATTCCTATCTGTTTTTATTCTCTTCACAATATTCTTTCAGGAAGCTATTCTATAAGAATATTGTGGGTGAATCTGTGCTTCTGAAGTGTTAGGTTGGGAACCCCTGGAAAAGGCATTCTTTCTGGTTGTGTGAACCCCTTATTGGCCTCCAAAATGTCCAAGAAACCATAATTCATTTCCATCATTCTCTCTCTCCACCCCTCCTTCTACTTTAGCCTTACCAGTCTCTCCCTTTTCTGTTGTAACCAAAGTCTGAGGTGAGAATCGCAGTTCTTTCACCTGCTTCCCAGTCAGAAATGCCCTTTTTAAAGGTCAGCTTTCAAAAACATTTCCACAGGTGTTTTACCTGTGAAAATGGGCTATTAGAAGATTGTCTAGCTTGTGTGTAGGTTCATACTTTGATACATTTGATAGAAGTATTCCTAGGGGTGAGGTTGGGGCATGCTTTTTTATTTTCAGAAGTACCACAGAAGCAGGAATACCTGTCCCTAGTAGCTTTTCCTTAGGCAGTTTTCAAAGTAAAAATAACGTACTGTATACTCACTTTGAAATTTTGTTCAAAGTCTGCAAGTACAGAGGCAGTCTACCATTTTGACTATCCCTAGGCACTGGGCTGGTCAGCTGCCACCTTTAGATGGGTGGAGACTTTCTCTGCAGTCGGAGTTGCAGCAAGTCTGGAAGATTCCACTTGCATTGGCTGGCCTAAAATAAGGCTTAGGCTGTTCAGGGATACCATTCCAGTGATGGAAGTGAGATTCCAGTGGTAGAGCAGCTGTCCCCAGGCAGTTGCTCATTTGACTTATTGGGAAATCTGTCACTGCATGGGCAAAATGTACCTGTGGACTTTGCACCAAGGGGGCAATAGGAAAACTGTTCTCTAAATCTTGTAATACCAAGCTGAGGAGCAATAACCATGGAGGCAGCTAAGCAATGAATATTGGGCTATCTTTATTTCTGCATTCTTCAGGGGATGAATTTATTTAAAATACTTTTAGGGAAGATGGTCTATCTTGACATAGGTTATCTAAGGCAACGTACATAACAGTAATAGTGAAAAAAAAGGAAAACAACATTTAGGGCTTGTTTTTATAACAGAGTGCCTATGTGAGAAGTCTAAAAAGATACCTATTTTATAAAGGCTTTTAGAACCATCCCTAACAATGGGCAAATGTTAGTGCACACATTTACGGTACATCTGCTGCAAAGTTGATGTAAATGTGTGTGTGTCCCTACCAAAAATCATTGTGGCAGAAGAAGAGAAGCTGCAATCGTGGCAAAGACCCTTCCTGTCTGCCTACGGGAGATTGGATCCCTGTGGGCAGAACAGGAAAGGTTCTTTGCTGCGATTGCAGGGGATGGGATCCCAGCGGGTAGCTTGCTGCCTGCCGGCCATGATCATGACAAAGACTCTTCCTGTTCTGCCCGCGGGGATCCGATCTCCTGCAGGCAGAACAGGAAGAGTCTCTGCCCATGGAGTGGAGCTTGGGGCAGAGTTAGGGCAGAGCTTGGGGACCCCCACCAAAATAAAAGGCCTTCCGTTGCCCTTCTGCTTCTTATCTGTGTACATTATAATCCTGCCCGCAGGAATGTCTATGCACAATCTTGTAGATGTGCACTCCTACACATGTATAAACAGCCATGCAATAATTTTGTAAAAGACCATTTCCATATGGAAGTCCTTTAAAATTACCCTCTCAATGTATAAAAATGAAAACTGCAGCAGAAATGTGCAAAGAAAAAAGTACAATAACAAATTAAAAATAAGCAGGCAGTATATAACTAGGGGTCTAATATCAGCCCCACAATTTAGCCTCATCGTGAAAGAAGCCAGGTAAAATTTAATGTCACAAGTACAAAGTGATGCATACAGTAAAACACAATCCCAACTTCAGGTACAAAATGCTGGCTTCCATAATAGGAGTCACAATCCAGGAAAAAGGATCTTGGCATCACTGTGGAACAGGCATCCTCAGCTCGGTGTGTGACAGTTGTCAAAAAGTAAATTGCTTGGTATTAGGAGAAGAATGGAGAATAAAATGGCCGACTATTATCATGCCTCTGTATCCATCCATTTTGAGATCATGCCTTGAATACTGTTACACTTCTGGTTGCCTTATCTCAAAAAGGAGAGATAGCAGAACAGAAGAGAGATTAAAATAATGAGAGGATGGGACGATTCCCCTGGGTAGAAATGCAAAAGAGGTTAGTTTAGTGCTTTTCAATTTGGAGAAGACATGGCTGAGAGGAGATATGATAGAAGCCTGTAAAAATCATGAGTGGGGTGGAATGGCTAAATGACAAATCGTTGTTTACCTTCTTTGAAACCGCAGATAATTATCTTCCTGTCCATTGTTTATCGGAAACCTTTTCCAGAGTGTAGGCACTACAGTGAAGAAAGCTCTGGATTTCCCTACCATCTTAACAGTAGGAGTAACCAGAAAAAAATTTGATTTAATGGAAGAAGATGAGGAAGAGGATCATGTTAACTTATCTTGAAGATAGTGGGGGCTGTTTGCCCCCATAGAACATGAGAAATCACAGTTAGAATCTTAAAATAAACACAGGCAACAGCAAGGAGACAATGTAAGCAATAAAGCAATGAAGAGGAGGCAACTTGTGGTTCTCAATACAAGGTGTGCAGCCACATTCTGAACCACTTGGAGTCTGAACCAATTGATAGGGAAACCTTACAAATAAAGAATTACAATAGAACACTAAATTTATTGTCTTAGTAGATGGCCTTTTAAGTAGAATGTGGAATTTGCTCCGTTATCAAACCATTATTAACTAACAGTAGGTTCTGTTTTTTGAATTGTGACTAACATGCCTTTCATTTTCACAGGATGGAGTCCTTGTTTACGGCAAAGTATGTGTTTCTTGCAGACTTCTCACTTGTTTCTTCATATATTTAGACTTTTGGAGACACTGAAGCATATCAGATATTTGCATAGCAGACATCTGTGCAGAATATGTAATGTGAGGTTGTCAAGTAGTGACACAGTACTATTTTAGACCAGTGTTCACTACAAATTCACAAAATTCTAGCTCATTAAGACTGGAGCTTAGATATTCAAGGAATGCCATCTAAGTTATTCTTATTGATTTCTGGTCCCCTTGGACACTAATATAATTTTAATATTTATATTATTTATTCCAAACATTTAATATACCGCTTTGTGTGACATACATACATCAAAGTGGTTTACAGACTAAAAAAGGTCGTACGCCTTTGCTACATAGACATGGTTCCTTGCCTAGCTGCTGAGAGTTTTCTAAGTGCTGTCAGAGAGCTGCTAAGAGGGAGAAAGCCGGGGTGCTGTAGAAGATTAAAAAAAATCCTTTCTATTGTTTCTAGCCCAACATAATGCTGGAAGAAAGATTTACATAAGAGGGTTAAAAAATGATTGGGGACAAAGTAAATATCTGAAAATTTGAAGGAATGGGATCAAATTTGAGGGAAAAAAACAATGAAAAGATACATCTAATTCAAAAATTGGACCATATTGAACCAGTGTTTTCAGGGAAATCCTTCTTCCCCCAAAATGGCTCAAGAAACAGTACAGCAGCTACAGTGTATAAACATGATTCACTGTAAAATAGCGATTAGAGAATTGTACCTTTTTCAGATGACCCTCTTCGGGTCATAGATACATAAAGAGCCAACACATATGAACACACTGTATGCGGGCACACACAAACACAGAGGGTTGGGTATAATTGCATAAGGTATTCTTTGCCCACCATGCACTCCTCTGTTACCTCTGTCTTATCCCTGCTCGACTGATGCAGATGTATATTTCATTTTCCTTGTAAATTCTGTTGTGAGACCTAGTGACTGAACCTTAATGGATGCTATGTACAATGGCACCCAGTGACTGAACTGTGTAGTTTGTGTACAGTCACTTAGTGGTGGAGAAGCATGGCAATACCAAAAGAATATTTGGTTCCTGAGCGGTCCTCCAGTTTAGTCCTCCACATCAGGGGTAGTGCACCTTCTCCTGCAGCAAGGAGACAGGACCAATCACATTTTTCCCCTGTCAGGATGTATACTGCTGGAGCTCCCATCAGCCCCCCAGTGTGTCCAGTCTCCTTGCAGCAGGAGGCGGTGTGAGCCTGGTCAGGGCTCACTTTGGGAGCTTAGGGCTATAATAGTTAGTTTTTGTTTGTTTCTTTTCATGATTTTTGCTCCTTTTAGTTTCTTTTGATTTCTTTCAGGCGTTTAAGGGTCTGTCTCTTTAAATAAAATAAACGAGGGAGCCGAGCTTGCACTGCCCGTCTGCCTTCTGCTGGGTGATGGCACGTCGGGTTCAGCCAGCAGCCTATGATCTCCCCTCCTAGAAAGCACGGAGGGGGAATCTGGCGATACTCACCACCTGATCTATTTGGTGAAAGATTCAGCACGGCGATTCCGCAGCTCGGAGGACCCCAGAACGCTTAGCTCTCCTGTCTGTGATTTCCTCACACTGCGTGGCTCTAGCGATTAGCTC
This sequence comes from Ichthyophis bannanicus, assembly GCA_033557465.1. Taxonomy (NCBI): domain Eukaryota; kingdom Metazoa; phylum Chordata; class Amphibia; order Gymnophiona; family Ichthyophiidae; genus Ichthyophis; species Ichthyophis bannanicus. The sequence continues at coordinate 1,498,866,270 of CM066032.1, read as the reverse complement.
CCTCTTTGTTTCAGCGCCATTGCCTTGCAAGTTCGCGTCTGCCGGGGTAAGTGACCTTCTTGCCAGTTTTGTGGTCCCCAGAGATCTTCTTGGGAGCGGGATCAGTGCGGTTTTATTTTCTTTGGTTTTCTTTACTTTTTCTTTAGTTTCGTTAATTTTTCGCGCCTCTTTTTCCTCTCCGCGGTGCCGGCGGCCATTTTGTTTTTCGGTTCCCGCTTCTTTTGGTGGGCCGTGCTGCGGCGTGTCCTGGGCTTTACCAGCTAGCTCAGAGTTGCGCTTGCTCTTTTCACTAACAGAGAGCCGGGGTGTCTTAAAAAAGAAAGAAAAAAAAAAGGATCAGCTGACATCGGGAGGCTGGTTTATTTCAGTCCTGCTTGTAGTCTTGTCTGCTTTATTCTTCACCAGCTCTGCTCTATTTCAGGTTCTTTTTCCATGTCCCGGCAGCCGCAGTGCGTGATCTGTGGATCCCGCAAAGGCTCCATTTCCGATGCTGGTGTTTGCAAGGGCTGCGCCTTCGGTCCGTCAGATCTACCGCAGCAAATGGAGGCCAGTGTACGTTTGGAGCCCGTGGACCCACCAGTTTCAGGTGGGGAGGAGCCGGCTACAGGGATTATTGTACCTTCCTCTTCTCCTACTCCGTCTGCGCCAGGGGGCACGCAGGCAATAGGGGCCAGCGAGGCATTTTGGGGGGATTTCCCCCCTGATTTTGTGCTTCTTATGCATCAAGCTTTCTAGAAGGGACGCTTGGGAAAATGTTCTGAGGGGTGCGCGGTTCCGCCGGCTTCACCGTCTCTCAAAGGGGAGGGGGCGAGAGTGGACGCTCCTAAGGCAGCCAAGCGGTCCCGGTTTTCAGAAATAGAACACCCTGATATGGCGTGGCAAGAGACGGAATGGTCTGATGTGGAACCCGAGGACAGGATCGACGAATTAGAGCAGGGGTCACCAACCTGCGGCCCGCGAGGTCCCTTGGTGCGGCCCGCGAGGCTCTACCCCGGTGCGGCCCGCCAAGGATGCTGCTGAAAGTACCGGCAAATTCATCGACTCCTTCTTCTGCAGCCGCGGCTCCCTGCCTCTTAGGGAACCGCGGCTGTGCTTGTAAAATCATCGCGGAGCCCTTCCTGTCTTGACGGGCTCCGTGCAGCATTGTCCCGCCTCCAAAGGAAGTGGTAAACAACTTCCTTTAGAGGCGGGACAATGCTGCACGGAGCCTGTCAAGACAGGAAGGGCTCCGCGATGATTTTACAAGCACAGCCGCGGTTCCCTAAGAGGCAGGGAGCCGCGGCTGCAGAAGAAGGGAGGGAGCTGACATGGAATAAAAGTACAGGTATGAGCAGTTTTTTTTTCGGGGGGGGTGCGGCCCGCGAGTCTGCCGGTAGTCGGCTGTGCGGCCCGCAGCCCTCTGGAGGTTGGTGACCCCTGAATTAGAGGAAGGGGAGATTCCGGAACCTGAGGACCAGGCTCGGATCATTTCACAGAGAAGAACTGATTCCATTAATTACAGAATTTCTACAAGCTCTGAATCTGACTGTCGGGCGACCCGTGGAGGAGGAGGCTTTGGAAGATCCTCTCATCCAAGCGGTGCGAGATTCTCAAACAGTGTTCCTGGTACATAGAGTGGTCGATCAGATGATTCAGGCTCAGTGGGATCAACCTGAGTCAGGCTTGAAGGGTATCAGGACGATGAACCGTCTCTATCCTCTGGCGGACAAGGACAATGAGAGGTTTCGGTCGCCACGGGTCGACGCAGCGGTATCGGCGGTGACCAAGAAAATGACGATTCTGGTTGAGGGCAATGCGACCTTGAAGGACACTCAAGATCGAAAGGTGGATGGATTGTTGAAGCAGGTCTTTGAGACTAATGCCTTATCTTTGCAGGCGTCTATTTGTGGGGCCTGGGTCTCTAGAGCCTGTTTGAGATGAGCTCAGCATTTGCGGCAGGACTCTCGTCTGGACCAACAGGGATTGTTGGAGGTAACCCGCTTAGAATCGGGTTCAGCGTATTTGGTGGATGTTCACTATGATTTTATCAGGACTTTGGCTAACAGCATAGCTTCCTTAGTAGCGGCGCGCAGGTCTATTTGGCTTCATAATTGGGCTGCTGATGGGTCTTCTAAAGCACGTCTCAGCAAGCTCCCCTTTAAAGGCAAGCTGTTGTTCGGGGACGACCTGGATAAGTTAGTCAAGGACCTCGGGGAATCTAAAGGCTGGAGGCTGCCGGAGGATAAGCCATGACAGAATAGGGGCGTGTCTTCGGCTCGAGGTCAATTTCAGGACTTTTGCAGATTCCGATCTTCCCGGCTTGGGGGTTTCCAGCGCAGAAGACTGGCAACTAGATCCTCGGGTTTTCGAGGGTTTCGAGGAGCAGGTAGAGGGTTCTCGACTGCCTCCGCTTCGTCCTCCTCTTCCTTTGGTCGCAAGCCGCAATGAAGCGAGGCGGACCCCGGAGGAAAGTCAGGTGATTGGAGGTCGGCTTCGTCACTTTCTTTCTTTCTGGGTCCAGATAACTTCGGACCAGTGGGTCCTCGAGATCATCTGGGAGGGGTACGCTTTGGAACTGGCTTGTCCTCTCCGGGATGCTTTCTTTCTGTTGCCCTGCAAGGGTCATCAAAACGTGTTAGCCGTTCGCTTAACGTTGGACCGCCTGCTGGCCTTGGGGGCGGTGGTGCCTGTTCCAGATTCCGATCTCGGTACGGGTCGGTATTCTATTTATTTCATGGTGTCAAAGAAGGACGGGTCTCTCTGCCCTATCCTAGATCTCAAAGGTGTGAATCGTTGTTTTCGTGTGCCTCATTTTCGCATGGAAACTCTAAGATCCGTCATAGTTGCGGTGCGTCAAGGAGAATTCCTAACGTCTCTCGATTTCTTGGAGGCCTACTTGCATATTCCGATCAGGGCGGCTCATCAAACGTTTCTAAGGTTCGCCTTTCCTTGGGGTCATTACCAGTTTCAGGCGCTGCCGTTCGGCCTGGCCACAGCACCACGCGTTTTCACCAAGGTCATGGTGGTGGTATTGGCGGCGTTGCGGAAGGAAGGTGTTCTAGTTCACCCTTATCTCGACGATTGGTTAATTTGAGCAAAGTCCGAGAGGGAGAGCTTGCAAGCCACAGGCAGAGTGATAGCTCTACTGCAGAGTCTCGGTTGGGTAGTAAACGAGAAGAAGAGCCACTTAGTACCGACTCAGTCCCTCGAATATCTCGGGGTTCGCTTCGATACGGCGAAAGGCTTAGTGTTCCTGCCGGACTGCCGAGTGCAAGCTCTGCGCCTTCTGGTTCGCAAGTTTTTAGGGTTCCCGGCGCCGTCAGCTTGGTGGTACCTTTGCGTCTTGGGAACGATGGCGGCGACTCTGGATGTAGTTCCCTGGGCCAGGTTTCATATGCGTCCGCTGCAAAGAGCCCTTTTGCGTCGTTGGTCGAACCAAATGGATTCGATGAGCAGGTGGTTGCCTTGTCCGAGGCGAGTGCGGCAGTCGTTACGATGGTGGCTGAGCTCGAAGGCGTTGCAAGCGGGTGTTCCTCTAGAACAGCCGGTCTGGATGCCTGTGATAACGGATGCGAGCCTGGCGGGCTGGGGAGCTCACTGCGACAGTCGTTTCGCGCAAGGCACTTGGTCAGCTCTGGAAGTCTCTTGGTTGATCAACCGTCTCGAGCTGCGAGCGGTGATGCGGGCGCTGCAGGCGTTTGAATCTTCGGTGACGGACAGAGCAGTGCGGATTCTCTCAGACAACTCGGCGACCGTTGCGTACCTCAACCGACAGGGCGGCACGGGAAGCAGAGTCTGGCATTCTGTTCCGGTGGGTGGAGACTCGGCTGCTAGCCATTTCAGCGGTGCATATCACTGGGAAGGAGAATGTGATGGCAGATTTTCTCAGCAGAGTGCAGGTGGATGCCGGGGAGTGGGATCTCCACCCGCAGGTATACGCTCAAATAGTCCGAAGGTGGGGGCCTCCGGTCATGGACCTCATGGCGACCTTTCAGTCAGCCAAAACAAATCGTTTCTTCAGCAGACGAAGGGAGCGCATGTCAGAGGGCATAGACGCTCTCATTCGGCCTTGGCCGGACTCCGGGCTCCTTTACGTTTTTCCTCCGTGGGCGTTGATAGGTCGGGTGATTCAACGCATAGAGGCGCATCGGGGGAAGGTTCTCCTAGTGGCACCGGATTGGCCCAGACGTCTGTGGTATGCGGATCTGGTTCGGCTTCTCGATGGAGTTCCGTGGCGGCTCCCACCCTTGGTGGATCTATTGCTTCAGGGTCTGCTGCGGATGCCGCAGGTGGATCGATTCTCGCTTACGGTATGGCCATTGAAAGGGCTAGGTTAAGGCGGAAAGGTTATTCTTCGGCAGTCATTGCCACGCTTCTTCAGGCGAGAAAAGCTTCTACTTCGCTCACGTACGTGCGCGTATGGCGAATTTTTGAAGATTGGTGTTCGCAGCACGATATTCGGGCTGCGATGGCCTCAGTGCCAGCCATTTTCAGTTTTTTGCAAGACGGTTTTGACAAGGGTCTCGCTGCCAGTTCTCTGAAAGTGCAATTGGCGGCTCTAGCGTGTTACAGGGGTAAGGTCTTGGGGGTTCCCCTGGGGGCGCACGCGGATGTGCAACGTTTTCTGAGGGCTGTGTTCCGGCTGCGGCCCTTGCGCAGGGTAACGATTCCTCCGTGGGATTTGAACCTAGTATTACAAGCTTTGGTTCGGAAGCCTTTTGAGCCTCTTCGCCTGGCGTCCGTGAAGGATCTCACGCTAAAGACGGTGTTTTTGGTGGCCATTTGTTCGGCTAGGCGGATTTCAGAGTTGCAGGCGCTTTCGTGTCGAGAACCATTCTTATCGTTCTCTATGGATAGAGTAGCCTTGAGGCCTGTTCCTTCCTCCCTTCCTAAGGTGGTCTCTCTCTTTCATTTAAATCAGGCCGTTTTTCTCCCCGTCTTTAACTCCCCGGGGACGGGCGCGTCAGACGGCGGGTTGCATCGGCTGGATGTTCGGCGGGTGCTCCACCGATACCGAAGCGCTACCGAGTCTTTCCGTAAGACGGACCGTTTGTTCGTCCTGTTTGGTGGTAAGCGGCGAAGTCTTCCATTGCCAGATGGATTAAGGAGGCAATTGCGTCGGCGTATATTCTGCATGGCCGTGCGGTTCCTTTGGGCTTGTGGGCCCATTCCACTAGGGCACAGGCAACGTCGTGGGCGGAGCACAGTTTGGTTCCGCCAGAGGATATTTGCAGGGCGGCTACTTGGTCGTCGCTCCATGCCTTCAGTAAGCACTATCGGTTGGATGTCCTGGCATCCAAGGATTCTTGCTTTGGTTCGGCTGTTTTGTGCGCCGGTTGGATAGGTCCCTCCCGTTAATTACTGCTCTGTTACATCCCTGATGTGGAGGACTAAACTGGAGGACCGCTCAGGAAATGGAAATTACACTTACCTGGTAATTGTAGTTCCTGGAGGGTCCAGTTTAGTCCTCATTCCCTCCCGAGAGATTAACCTTTTTTCCATTCGGCGTGCTACTGCGGTGTTAGAGAGAGTCGGTTAAGCAATTTCCCTGTGGTCCTCGAGTTTGGGGGTCATCCGCTCTCTTTTGATCGCTTGTTTTTCTTTTGAAGGTGTGGCGGTGCCTCTCCTTTGGCTCAGTTGTAGAAGTGGACGCGATGTGCAGAGTTACGGCTTTCTCATTTGGGGAGGGAGTCGAGTTATTTGGGGAGGGGTATCATTTCTGTTATAGATAAATATTTCTCTTTTGAGTTTGCTTTGTTAACAGTTCACTGGGGGGCTGATGGGAGCTCCACCAGTATACATCCTGACAGGGGAAAGATTTGATTGGTCCAGTCTCCTTGCTGCAGGAGGAGGTGCACTAACCCTGATGTGGAGGACTAAACTGGACCCTCCAGGAACTACAATTACCAGGTAAGTGTAATTTCCATGTACTGCTCTATTCTAACCTCCCTTCTCTCCTTAAGGTCATAAATGCACACAGGCAGTGCAGAAACACATACACCTATGCACAAGCAGAGAGGCAGGAAGGAATTCTGTGAGCCATACCCTGCATGCTTTCCCAACTTTTTTTCTCTTAAACCTAAATATCTGATTGCATTATAACCACTCCATTCTCCTTGTCATGATCATTTCATAGACTTCTGCAAGACATGTGGTGATAAAGATTTGGATCTATTTAGCAGAGAAAAATAAATATTCTAATATGGTGGAGAGGCTCGATCGTGGGACACTTCAATATAAGCATGGCTATAGTGCTGCTTCCTCTGCTTCTCTTGTTGACTGACTGCATGCTGCTCTCATCTGAGGTGTTCTAGGGTTGCCGTGAGAACCACAGAACCCAGAAACTGTTTGTATTCTGTTCTAGGGTTGTGATCGTTTAGTGCGGGACTTAGCTGTGTACCAGACGGACAGGGTTTGGAAAGATTTTCATGTGATTTGCATTGCAGACTTTAAAAAAAAGAAGCAGGAAGAAATTCCAGTTTGACTAGAGGGTAGCAAACATTGTAAGTTTTTAGAAACTTTGATGCCCACTTGCCTAATTTCAATTTTTCACCATCTACTTGTTAAGCAAGGGGTTGGAGGAAGTTTCTTTTTCTTTTTCTCCTTTGATTCATTTTGATCTAATTTGCTTTAAACTTTCTTGCCTGGACTGTTCGTTTTCTCTTGTTGTAATACTCCCAACAGACTCTGTGTTTCTTTTTTGAATTGTGTGCCAGTAGACTACCAGCCAGAATGTAGCGTGAGGTGATGACTTTGCAGTTGGACAGCTGATTGGCTGGTATCATGTCACATGAGCTACCATAATCTACCCTTGTGTCTCTTAGTTAAGCCAGGGATTCAGGATTTTCTCGTGCTAATTCTCTGAAGCATTTAACCAGGAGGTTTGCAATCCTTCCTAGCAGCAGAACTCTCCTATGACCACCCATTTACCTCTTGGGATCCTGACCAACCTCTGGAACCTGTCACTTCCTGACTTCCTTGCACCTGGCTTGTGGTTGAGGGAGGGATGACATGTTGCTCGACCATGCTTTTCCTGTCCTGTGTCTTAGTCTTCAGATTCTGCCAGCTTTGCTGTTTCCTATAGTAGCTATGGGCTATTTGCTACATTCCATTGAAAATAAATTACTGATCCTTGAGGCTTAATGACCTCCAAGAGAGAAAAGTGTATTGGTACTTCATAACTTGATCCCCCTCCCCACCATTTTGTGTTTCAGCCCACTCCTTAGTTGTTTTACCATTACAATGAATAAGCAGATCCTAATGTAATGTGTGAATGCAAGAGAGTGATGGGTTGTATTAGGGCAATTAATAAGCGTGTAAAAAACAAAAAAGTGAAGGAGGTATGCTGCTGGGGCTCTCCCAGACATGAATGCTGAAATTCATAGTGAAATATGTTCATTATTTTATGACATTCTCCTATGAATGCTGGAACACAACTTTTAAAGGATGACTTTTGTAACTGACTATGTTAGACATATGTATGTGTTTGTGTTTATGTATTGTAAACCACTATCTCCAGGAACAAGCAGGAATAAGTCCTCACATATGGGTACGTCGGTACCGACGGAGCCCGTGCGGGAAAGCTCCCCAGCTTCTTAGAATAGAAGCTTTTGGGACCTCCCACTGCACATGCGCACTGCCTTCCCGCCTTCCTGAACAGCTCTCCTCAGTTTCTCTTTTTCCGCGGAGCCAGCAGGTCGTGTTCCTGTCACCGCTGAAGAAATTGTTATTTTATTTGTTTCTTTAGACCGCGTACCTGCCTTCCCCATACCGATACCGGTATCGCCGGTCTTTTCTTTCTTTCTTTAAAAAATTATAATTCTTTTTTCTTATTTTTTAGCTTTTTGGTCACTTCAGAGAGGCCTCTCGGCCTACTCAATTTCTCCTCATGGAGAAGCCAGCCCCTGGATTTAAGAAGTGTACCAAATGTAATGCTGTTATTTCAGTCACAGACACCCATGAATGGTGTCTGAAATGTTTGGGGCCTGACCATTCCATACCGGACTGCCCATCTTGCTCCCACATGTCTAAACGTGGGCTGCAGAACCGGGCCAACAAATTCCATGTGCTGTTTGCTTCAGAGAATACAGCATCACAGTCATCCAGGTCTTCTTCTCCGGATGGATCTCAGGTAACCAAACCTTCTGTGGGCAAGTCCTCAAAGAGCAAATCTCCTTCAAAGCATCGAGAGGCTCTTAGCTTAGAACTTGAGGACCCTGCCCCAGCCAAACAACCCCGGCGGGAAGTCCAACTTCCAAAAACGCCAATTCAGGGGTCTCAGGTTGATATCGATGCTACGGCCTCGACAGATCACCTGTTAGCCTGCTCTGGGGTACCGGGTCACTCCGGTACCGACATCCAGGCAGCTATGGCGTCCATGGGCGATACTGTACAGTCCATGCAGCAGGCCGTCATGGCTTTCATTAAAGCTGCAACGCCATCGGTTCCGCTTTCAGCGGTTCCGGGCCCGATACCGGTATCGTCCGCCATGCCGGTATCGAGGCCGTCCACCTCTAAACGCAAGTCGGTACCGTATGGGCTTTCGCTCCATACCGGTTCCATACCCGATACGCCCGATATCGATACCGATCGGTACGCGTATCGTGCGTTAGAGGAAAGCACCGATTCCTCTGAGGATTTTCACTCCTCTGATGATTCTGCTGAGTTTTCACTCAACTTACCTGAGGAGCCCTCTTCTCCTAAAAGGAGAATGTCCCCTCCAGAGGATTTGTCCTTCCAGGACTTTGTTTTAGATATGGCTACAGCCCTTTCTATTACCACATCCTCTGAAAAGGAACCCAGATCCAAAAAACTGGATATTTTGGGATACTCAAAGGCCCCTAAGGAGGCAGTTACCCTGCCTATCCATGAAATCCTTCAAGAACAACTGATGGATTTCTGGGAAAATCCTTTGACTTTGTCGCCTTATTCCCGTAGATTGGACACCATGTATAGGGTCCCTCCTTCTCCTGGTTTCCAAAAGACTCAATTGCCCCACCACTCTATTGTGGTGAAGTCTGCAATGAAGAAGATTAGGAGTACCAAAAGGCACTCTTCCACCCCTCCAGGACGGGAATGTAAGACTTTGGACTCTTTTGGTAGGAAAATTTTCCAGGCTAGTATGCTTATAGCCAGGATTAATTCCTACAGTCTCTATATGGGCATGTTCCTGGAGGAACTTGCCAAAAAGGTGCGGCATTTTGCCCCCTTTATCCCTGAGGATAAAAAGCAGGGATTCCTTTCCCTAGTGAAACAACTCTTAGAGGTTTCTAAGTTCTCTAATAGGGCAGCATATGATTCCTTTGAGGGAGCCAGTAGGGCTTCGGGCATTGCTATTGCAGCCCGACGTCTTGCTTGGCTCCAGGCCTCTGATCTGGAACCTTGGGTTCTAGATGGCTTACGGAATCTGCCCTGTACAGGTGAGAACTTATTTGGGGAAGAGTGGCAAATCAAAGCCACCCAGATGGATGCTGAAAATGCCACCTTGGAAAGACTTTCAAAGTCCACTTCAATTCCTACTAAGAAAAAGTCTTTTAAAAGGCCTTACTATAAGAAGGCCAGAGTTGCTTCAAATACTGGCCAGCAGTCTTCTCAACCTCGCTATACTGCTAAGCGTCAGCAATCCAAACAAGCACGAGCTAAGCCTGCAGCAGCTACTGTAGCTCAGCAGGCTCCAACCCCTCAGGGGTTTTGACTTGCTCCTAGGGAACTTGCCACTTCTGGTTCTAACACAACCAGAACCTCTCACCATACCCGGAAGGTTGGTTCACTTTGCTCCCAGATGGGAACAAATCACAACAGAACAATGGACCCTCTCTATCATTCGAGAGGGTTACAAACTTCATTTCTCCAGCCTTCCTCCCCATCATATGGTGAGACCATTCAATTCTCCCCCATCTCTCCTAACCCTGTTGGGTCAAGAGGTTTCCTCTCTTCTTGCCCAAGGGGCCATAGAAGAGGTTCCTCTTCCTCAACAAGGGTCCGGTTTCTACTCCCCTTATTTTCTCATTCCAAAGAAGACAGGGGGATTCAGACCAATCCTAGATCTGAGAGAATTGAACAAATTTCTCTTCAAGGAGAAATTCAAAATGCTGTCTCTCGGCATTCTCCTTCCTTACCTCCAGGGTCAGGACTGGCTTTGTTCTCTAGACCTACAGGATGCGTATACACATATACTCATCCATCCATCCCACAGAAAGTATCTTCGCTTTCTGTTTCAGGGAAAACATTTCCAATACAGAGTACTCCCCTTCGGTCTAGCCTCTGCTCCAAGAGTATTCACAAAATGCATGGCAGTCGTAGCCGCATTTCTAAGAGGCATGGGAATCTTTGTCTTCCCATATCTGGACGACTGGCTCATCCGAGCTCCAACTCAGTCACAGGCCCAGATTTCCCTGGACCACACAAGGAGCCTTTTGCAGTATCTGGGACTGGTAGTAAACCTTCCCAAGTCCCAACTCATCCCTACTCAATCTCTGGAATTCATAGGGGCCCAGTTGGACACCATCACTGCAAGGGCCTACCTTCCACATGTTCGAGGCCAGCGCCTCCTGAGTTTGGCCTCCCAAGCTCAGTCCAGCACTCACTTGACAGCCAGGGAAATGCTACGCCTACTGGGTCATATGGCCTCCACAGTGCATGTGGTGCCCTATGCTCGTCTTCATATGAGAGCAGCTCAATGGACCCTGGCCACTCAGTGGACTCAGGCGTCAGGAGCGCTCTCAGACCAAATACAAACCTCCGATCGTCTGTTTTGGTCCCTCCACTGGTGGACTTCCACCAAGAATCTGTTGTTGGGGGCTCCATTTCAACCATTGCTACCCCAAGCAACCCTCACAACAGATGCCTCCCAAACAGGGTGGGGAGCCCATCTGCAAACTCTCTCCACTCAGGGCAATTGGTCTCTACAGGAGACCACCCTTCATATCAATCTTCTGGAACTGCGAGCAATTTACCTTGCCCTCAAGGTCTTCCACTCCCTCCTAGCCAACCTCACTGTCCTAGTTCAGACGGACAATCAGGTGGCCATGTTTTACATAAACAAACAAGGAGGGACGGGCTCTCTGTCGCTTTGCAACGAAGCTCTAAGACTATGGGCCTTCGCCAGAGAGCATCAGATTCACCTGCTAGCAGTGTATCTCCCAGGAGTTCAAAACTCTCGGGCAGACAGGCTCAGTCGAGTTCTGCTGCCACACGAATGGTCCCTACATTTGGATCAAATAAACCGAATCTTTCAGGAATGGGGGACCCCGGACATAGACCTCTTTGCAAGTCCGTGGAATGCCAAACTTCCCCGGTTCTGTTCCAGAACTCCGTGTCAGGGAGCTCAGGCTACGGACGCCTTTCTCCTGAATTGGAGTCAGGCATTCCTATATGCCTTTCCACCCATTCCTTTGATTCCCAAGACTCTGTTCAAACTCCAGAGGGATCATGGAACTATGATCCTCATAGCTCCACGCTGGCCACGCCAAGTGTGGTTCCCTCTACTTCTACAGCTCTCCCAGGGATCCTACTTAGATCTGGGAGCTGCGCCAAACCTCCTGTCTCAGGAGGAGGGGACTTTGTGGCACCCAAACCCCAAATCCCTTCACCTCAGTGCTTGGTTACTGAAGGCTTAAGCCTTCAAGACTTTCATCTTTCCCAACCAGTGAAAGATATCCTTTCTGCCTCTAGGAAACCCTCTACCAGGCGTTCCTATGCTTTCAAATGGAAACGTTTTTCCATTTGGTGTGCTCAGCAGGGTCTTGACCCTCTGGCACTTCCTTTGAATTCTCTTCTTGATTATCTCCTGCATCTATCCAATGCAGGCCTCAAGACGAATTCGGTAAGAGTCCATTTAAGTGCTATTGCAGCATCCTTGCAACATATAAATGGACAACCTATCTCCTCTCATCCTCTTGTTGCAAGATTCATGAGAGGCCTGACTCTCACTAAACCTCCCATCAGACCACCCCCGGTCGCATGGGATTTGAATCTAGTGCTCGGTCAACTTATGAAGCCACCTTTTGAGCCAATGTTTTCCACCTCCTTGAAATTTCTTTCCTGGAAGGTCATCTTCCTCATTGCAGTCACTTCGGCTCGCCGCATCAGTGAGCTGCAGGCTTTAGTGGCTAATCCACCTTACACAAGATTTCATCATGATAAGGTGGTCCTTAGGACGAATCCCCACTTTATGCCTAAAGTGGTCTCGCCTTTTCATCTTAATCAAGAGGTATATCTACCTGTCTTTTTTCCAGCTCCTCATGCATCCAATGCAGAGAGGAACCTTCATACTCTGGATTGTAAAAGAGCTCTCGCTTTTTACCTTAATAGGACTCAGCCACATCGAAAGTCTTCTCAACTTTTTGTGGCCTTTGATCCTTCCCATTTGGGACTTCCAGTCTCCAAGCGTACACTTTCCAATTGGATTGCTCAGTGTATTTCTTTTGCTTACCAGAGCAAAAACATTTCTCTGGAAGGCCATGTCACTGCTCACAATGTGAGGGCCATGGCAACTTCTATGGCTCATCTGCACTCTGTTTCCATAGATCAGATCTGTCGAGCCGCTACCTGGGCCTCGGTTCATACCTTCACAGCCCATTACTGTTTGGACAAGGACTCCCGCCGGGATGCCTTGTTTGGCCAGGCTGTCCTCAAGCACCTGTTCCATTCCTAAACAACTCCTGCCCACCTTCCCAGAATGGATGCCTGAGATCCATACGAAGATGGCGAACCTTTACAGGGGATCCCATGCATCTAAGCTAGGGAGTCCCCATATGTGAGGACTTATTCCTGCTTGTTCCTGGAGATAGCACAGTTACTTACCTGTAACAGGTGATCTCTGGGAACAGCAGGAATTAGTCCTCACAACCCACCCACCTCCCCTAGGAGTTGTATCTTTTATCTATCTATCTTCCTGTCCTCTCTCTGTTGACTCAGCTATAAACTCGAAACTGAGGAGAGCTGTTCAGGAAGGCGGGAAGGCAGTGCGCATGTGCAGTGGGAGGTCCCAAAAGCTTCTATTCTAAGAAGCTGGGGAGCTTTCCCGCACGGGCTCCGTCGGTACCGACGTACCCATATGTGAGGACTAATTCCTGCTGTTCCCAGAGATCACCTGTTACAGGTAAGTAACTGTGCTTTATATGACTAATCAAATTTGGTGGTATGTAAGATTTCATAAATAAATCACTTGGTATAAGAAACTATGGCTTTGGAAAAAGAGGTATTTTTAGTACTTTGTGATATATTGTTAGTGGGAGTAAGCTTGTATGTCAAGGATCACAAAGTTCATTTTCAATAATAGCGTTAACAGCAGAAAATGTGTGGTATTCCACTTTCTAATAAGTTACCCAGCCCTTTTCTGGGTTAACTCCTTTTTTTTTCTTTTTCTTTTTTTGGCTGATCACACAGATGCCTAAAACTTAGTGCTTGTCACTTCTTTGGTGGGGCCTGGGTTGAGGGGAGCTGCTACTGCAGATATTGAGGCTGGGGAGAAGGAAGAAGAGGAGAAAGCTGCAGGAAGTGGTGATTCAAAAGTAAAAAATAGAAAAATTAAACAGGAAAACAAACCCATACATGAAAAAAGAGCAAAATAAGCAGAAGTAGACAAAAACAATCCCCAAACAAAAGTAAACGCTCCTTAAGTTTTTGTTACTGGATCCCAAGTTTTCCTCTTCTGACTGTAGAGATGGACCACAGAAGGGTGGTAGAGAGGAAGTATGAACAGTGATTGGCCACTGTTAGAAATAGGATACTGGGTTTGATGGACCTTGGTATGACCCAGTATGGCATTTTCTTGTGTTCTCATGTTACCACTATCCTTGATTTGCCGGTTGTGCAAACAAAGACAAAGTTCGCTTTTTGTTTTCCTTTCCTGCTCACAGGATTCTTTGGTGAAATGAAAGTGGCTCATATTTTTTTGTTTTGGGTTTTTATTTAATTGCATTTCCTTGTTTACAAAAGAAACAAGTGCAGAAAAGAGAAAATCCACAATAATTATCCCACATTAAAAAAAGAAAATAATATCTCACAAGCCCATGTGTTAGAGAGACTGGTATAGAACTTACATATCATTAAACAGAAAAATAATGGATAAACCTTTTTTAACAAACTGAAAGCAATCCAATACTACTTTTAAGTGGCAGAATCATCTTGTATGATGGAATGAATTCTAAGAAAGTACTCCACCTGAAATGTTTCAAAGAAAACATAATTATTTCTACCAGACGTCACCAGGCACTTGCAAGGAAATTTTAAAAGAAAAGAAGCACTCGTCACCATGATGCGGAGCTTCAAAACTAAAAAAGCCCTGTGCTTTGCCTAGAGATATCAGGAAAAATATTAATTTTCTGCCCACAACATAAAGCATTTTATGTTCTGAAAAAATAATCACAAAATCAAATTCTTATCCATCTCGGAATTAAATGAAACCAATAATGTAGCTCTAGTATTTGACGATTCAATAAAATCTGACACATTCAGGCTTTCTACTGGTTCGAGAGCCTCATATCCCTCGTTCCCCTCAGTAACAACCTTCTTCCAACAGGGCAAGTAGTAAAGATTATTGATAGAAAGTTTATCTGCATCCGGGTAGCCTAATACCTGCGTCAGATACCTCTGAAAGAGAAGTAATGGCGATAGGTAAATTCAGACATCTTAAGTTCTTGGCCCGAGATAAATTCTTTAGGGACTCAGACTGATGGTATAAAGTAAGACTATCCTTAATAAATGATGTTGAAGCTACTTGTAAAGTAGTAACCTGAATGTCAAGTTTATGAAGACAAGATTCAAAATCTGAGAATTGTACATCATGTTTTTTTAACTGGACAACAGTTTCACTAGTAAATTCTGAAAACAGAGAAAAAGTACTAGCCAATGAGGCATCAATCCGTGTTAAAACTGCCAAATATCAGCTAGAGAAACTTCTGATTTCTTTTCAACCACTGCTGCCAAGGAAATAAACCCCTGCGAACTGCTGACTGGCTCAGAAACCCGCATCCCACGAGGTAAAGGAATGTTATCACGATTCTATGGAGTAACCGAGGCAGCAGCGGAAGAGGAGACATCAAGAGAACACGGCTGCCTCTCAATTAATGGAGAGGAAGTTGCTAACCCCACATGTTCCATACTTGTCAGAGGGTCACCTACCAAAGTGGGAAGGAGAGGAGTAGGAGAGACCAATGAATCGGAGGACAGCTGGGAAAAATCTTCTGGTCTAACAAAAGATGCTGTCACATGTTTGTCCATAGGACCAACGATCTTCATGGCTTTAACAGGGTTAGACATAAAGTCAAAGACCTCTTTTTCCGTTTGCCCATAACCAGATTCCTATGCTCTCGGACTCCTTTGGCACCGAAGGGGCAGGATGTACCTCTTTGGACATGCCCATTCAGACACAAACGTTCTGTGGAACGAGGCTGAAATTTAATGCCCCCGGAGATAACATGACGCAATGTGGTGTGCTCAGCGATAGGAATCCAATCAGAGGCAGCTGCACACGGCGTTGCAGTC
Source organism: Ichthyophis bannanicus (assembly GCA_033557465.1). Taxonomy (NCBI): domain Eukaryota; kingdom Metazoa; phylum Chordata; class Amphibia; order Gymnophiona; family Ichthyophiidae; genus Ichthyophis; species Ichthyophis bannanicus. The sequence goes on along the minus strand of CM066032.1, from coordinate 1,498,850,802 downwards.
AGGTACCAAACAGCATACCAGCTCCCATGAAGTGGCTCATATTAAGTTATCATAGAATTGATACCCTTTTTGAAAAAATTTACTGTACATTTTGTGCAGTACCGCAGTAGTATGCACAAGTCATACTGACCTTGTGTCTGTTTCATGTACATGAAATCACCCAAACATCAGTCAAAATAGGCAGTCGTTTAGGGCAGCAACTTCGGGACGGAGGGGGGATCAGGTTGGGAAGGAGGGTACCGCAAAGAGCAGGGCATTAAAAGCTAAACAATAGATTCTAACATTTTGAGGGAGGGGGTGGTGTGTGTGAAGCTTAAGGTTTGCCAAGGGTGCTAATGCTTTGAACCAACTTTAGGTGTGGCCCTGGTGACGTATGACCCCGGTCCCATGCCATTTGAAGTGATTTGTGACACGGTTTCACACAGGAGATCCAGAGGAATTAATGGAGAGCTATGTACTTTAAAAAAATAAAGTATGAGCCTTACTCCTTGCTTTTTGTATTATGGAAATACTGTTTTAACACAACCTCCAATTTTCTTTTAAATTTGCCTGTATAGTTATAGTTTTCATTTATATCTATTGCCTGTTTTTGCATTGCCTTTTCTCCATATGTGGGTGGGTGGAGGTTAATTTTAATTCTGCATATCATGTGGCACTAAGAAATGGCAAGGGAACTTTACTAGTACTTTGACTTGACAGTTACATTTAAAGTGTAAACTGAGAAATTCAAAGTAGCAGCACTAGGCTAGAAAGCAAAAGTCATTTGAAGAGCAGATTTATGTTGCATTACAGTTACCTACCACTTTTCTCAAACAAATGTTTCACCCTAAGCAGTTCACAGCAAGCAAAAGTCTGTGTGCTATGTTAAGTGCATGAAGAGGTATAGTGAAAAATGAAGACTAAGCGTAGGGGAGGGATGGGGTGGGGTGGCCAGAAAAGTGGAAAGCATTGAAAAGCTACTTGTTTACTGTTTAGTAGCTTTTTGTTATGATTGATGAAAATTTTATAAATGTTTTTAAATGAATGTGTAAACAGATGGGGAATCGGTACAGGACTTGGGTGAGAGGAAGTGAGAGATTTTTGGCACAGGAAAAGGATTTGTGCTGGATGCTGAATGGATGATGGGGAGGCCCCTGAGCAGTCAGAGGCAGAACCCCAGCAGGTTGCTTTTGGAAACAGGATACTGGGCTTGATGAATCTTTGGTCTGATCCAGTATGGGAAATCTTATGTTTTCTTATGCAAGAAAATCTTGAACACAGAAATGGGAATAGTATCAATAAAAGAAATATGGATTTTAGTCTTTTGAATATTATTAGTGTTCAGAGGAGCAACATCAGTTGGGAAAATAAAACATTTCAGGTTTGCGAAGATATTGCTGTTTAACATTTTTGACTGTTCTTCCCACCATTTAGAATCTAAGTAAACCATGCACTGTTGTACTGATCCAGTCATTATGCTGATGCATTTAATGCATGAATATATAACGCTCCCATGTGCAATTCCAACAAGTGTGAAATAAAAACAAAAAAAACCCCCACCAGTACATCTAGGACTTCTTGGACAGTGGAAGACAATAAGATGTTCGAATACTTTCTTTATGATTGCATATATGCAGGTGTATATTTATCCACAGTTCAAAAGAGGCGTTTCACTGCTGTTTGTCACTATCACCTGGACCACTCTTGCAACATATAGACAAATGCTCATATCAAAAACAATAGCACATCTCAAAATTTTTATATCTGCTAGTCCCCCCCCAACTCTGTTAGAAAAATCAGAACACATCAAAGGCTGAGCTGTTACTTCATCTCAATGTGAAATTCCACCATCCTTGCTTTGGAGCCACATCTCTTATCGCACACACTTCCAAATCCTGTTACTCACAAAGCCTGTCGCAGCTTCCTAATCAACATAGCCAAGATCCATGCTTCTCTCTTTCTCTCCACAGCTGAAACCCCAATCAAAGCCCTGACCATGGAGCAATACAGAGGCAGTATGATATCTTTGGTTTTTTTTTTTTTCCTGGCACTGCACAAGATACTGTATGTTGCGGCTCTCTCCAATTTAAAGGCAGTTGGTGCAGCTCTTTCCTAAGGCTTTTGTATCAGGCCCAGAAATATTTCATAGTGGCAAAAACCTTTAAAGAATGTGCTTTTTAGGTATAGTGTGAGAGTAGATTACTACAATTTTTCCATGGAGATAGTCTATTGGACTCCCCTATCCTCCCATCAAACTGAACTGTTTGCTTAGTACTAGCACTAGAGAAACCAAAGGGAATGTCTACTAAGCCAGGCTAATGGTTAACCTGGACTTCTGCAACTGGGTCCCATTGAATAACATGGGATCTAGTTGCAGATAGCCCGGTTTAGTAGATTTATCTTCAGGTGTACCATTCACCCATAATGCTGGCGCAACACAGTAAGCCAGGTTAGCATGGCAAGAGGTGTGACATTGGGGAATGCCAAAAGGCTGCTACTGGGAGCTCCTCAGATTTTTCTTCCTCCTGCAATGGTGTGGAGGAGCGCACCAATTTATTGGTTGCAGGGGTCACCAGAAATCCTAGCAGCTCCCTTGGTCATCTTCCAGAAATCTGGTAGCCTTAAGCCCACCTCCATCTTTCCCACTGGTAGGAGCAGAGCAGTGCATTTTACATGTAAGTGTCTTTGGTTGGCTTCAGTCTGATATCAGAGTATACAACCTTGCATATTCATACATCAGATTGAAGCCAGCAGAATGAGACCTGTCAGACGGCTGCCTGGGTGAGAATCTTCACACTCTTGGCAAGTGCATATTTCTATATGATTTGCAAGGTATTGTGGGCAATGTAGTTCATTCACACCAGACACAGCTGCTGACAATAATTTAGTTGTGCTCTTGGGTAAAGCCAATAGGATATTTATTTATGGGGTTATTTCTCCCAACACAGATATGCTTGGTAGCACATAAATTAGGTAACTTGCTTTCAGTGTTAACTTGGAAAAACAAAGTCAAAATCAGGAAAACAACAAATGAAAAGCTACAAAGCAAGAAACAAACTGTTCTTTTCAGGTTAACTTCTGATTACTTCCCACATAAATTCAGAAGTGATTCTCTCCTAGCTCACAAGCAATTAGGTAAGGCTTAATTGCTAGCAGTCACCAGCTGAAACCCCTTAGCTGGCTTGCCTTCCACTGTGTGGGTCAAATCCTGCTTCAGGAGCTTTTCTGAGTAGATTAAAGAACAAATTTGTATTTCTTTGTGATGGTTGCTGTACTTTATAACAGAAAGTTACCAACGGAGTTTAGATAGAGAGCAGTCCATATAAACAGGATCCTCATCTGCTATTATTCCCCCTTGTTCAACAAGCATGGGTTCAATATCATGGATTGGCACAGATGAATCTCTCAATGGAGCATTTTCAGGAGAATACTTGTTTCCCTGCTGTCTTTCAAGGTTATAGCTAGGGCATAGATCAGTGTTCATACCTGAGCTTCCATTGCTGCTAGAGTTCCTCTCTATATAGCCTGGCCAGTATGTAGTCCAGTTCTTATGTCCAGCCTTCCAATCCAGATCCCTGGACACTGGATCTCTCTTCACATACCTTCTGGCACAGGTCTTAGGGTCCCTTCCACGTGCAGCTGTCTCCCTCACAGGTAGCCTCTGGTGATTTCTAGCTCTGCAGCACCATTCCTCTGGCTTTCCCCAGTCCAATGGTGTATGCTGGCCCTTGGAATGCCTCCCAGTATACGTACTGCTTTGGACTCTTCTAGACCTCTCAAAGGCTTTTTTCTCTTCCTTCTTCCAAAGGGTCTCTTTCCCTCTCTGTCCGTCCGGTTTGGCTTCTGCTTCTGATGATCCTTCAGATGAAACTGATGATCAAACTCAAGCTGATTCTCAGGATACTGAGGACAATTCTCTGGATATCCAAGGTGATCATGAAGATGATCATCTGTAGAATAAACTCTACTCTTATTCTGCTTAGATGAATGCTCCTCCCTAACACAGCACAGCTGTGCTGAATCAGGCCCTGCCCTTTGAGATGAGTGCTTAGGGATTACCTCATAGCCCTCCTGATTGAACACACGTTTCCCCACTTCAGCTCCTCTAATGGCTGTTGGAAACCTGGTGCATTCTGGGACTGGTAGTCTTTTATGGGAAAATTCTGTTTTCTTATTTCTACCAGAACTGACAGGTTGCTTGTTCAGAGTCACTTCACCTTTTCTATAGCTCCTTCCTGAGCTATGATAAGCTTCCTTATCACAGACCTTCACCAGTAAAAAGTGCAGCTATTGGTAGGGACTGAGAATGAGGATTATGCAAAATTTTATTCTTTTACAAAATTTTATGTACTGCTTTATCATTACATTTGGTGTGCAGCATAAGTGATAACATGGGAGATTTGTTCAATAAGCTTTCCCCATTTGAACTGAAATTGAAAAAGAAGCAAAGGCACATAGGAACATATGTTCTTCCCGTTCATTTTTAATAGCTATTTTTTTTTCTGCTGTATTGCCTAGTAAATTGTAGCTGTATTGCAGAAGGGGAATTTTTTGTGTTCTTGGGCAAAGCTTTTTTTCTGCTGCTAGAGTTCATTTTCTTCTCCTTTTAGGGGTATGTTTACTAAAACCCCGGTAATGTGCGGGCCGCGCTAATGTGCCGGTGCCATATAAGGAGTGGGTGTTTCTTTCTGAAAAAGCAAAACCGGGATTTAAATATGCACTAAGGTGCGCGGCGCCCATGTGCGTCCCGCACATTAGCGCATGAGAAAGCTGCACAGGAGGCATAAGCGGCGTGCTGATGTGCAAGCAGAAGAGCAGAGCCACAGCACAATGGTTAAGACACATACCAATGGTGCAGGGATCAGGGGTTCAATCCCCCACAGTGCCCAATGAACAAGGCTGGCTGAGGCATTACTTTAGGAGCCAGTTTAATGTTGGGCGGCATAAGGCGGTGCGCTGATGGGCATAAGGCGGTGCGCTATTGCTTTAGGAGGCATTTTAATATTGGGCGGCATAAGGCGGCGCGCTGATGTGTAAGCACAGGAACAGAACCACAGCACAATGGTTAAGACACTGACCAATGGTGCAGGGATCAGGGGTTCAATCCCCCACAGTGCCCAATGAACAAGGCTGGCTGAGGCATTACGTATTATGGGGAAGATTGCTTTAGGAGGCATTTTATTTTTAATTTAATTATCACTACTAGCAAACGCACTCTCAAAGCGTGTTAACATAAGGCGCCCCATAAGGCACATTTTAAAGTGCACTGTCCGCCAAGGCACCCTAGAATGTTGCTTATAGTGCGCTTTATAGGGTGTCGTATGAGGTACCGCAAGGTCAGAGTACTATTTTTGATGGCAGCACTGTGCAGTGTAAGGAATGAAAAGCATAAGTAGGTGCGCTGACATGCAAGGAGGAGCAGCAGTGGAGCACAATGGTTAAGGCACTGACTGCTGATACAGGGTTCATGAGTTTGCTCCCCAGTGTGCCTAATACGTAAGGCTGGCTGAGGCATCAGCTTTGCAATGTACGTTTTGTTTCTTGCAGCACTTTATTTTTATTTTATTAATTGCTGCCAGCAAACACGCCCTCACGTGCCGTAATTGAAGGTGCCGTATAAGGCACCCTATAAGGCACTCCATAGGGCACATTATAAAGTGCACTGTCCGCCACGGCACCCTAAAATGTCCCCTACAGGGCACCCTATAAGTTGCATCACAGGATAATGTATAGTGCACCTTATATGGACAGGAACCATAAGGTGCCCTATAGGGCGCCCTATAAAGCGCCCTCAGAGGCACCTTATGGGTACAGTACGCTGAGGGTGTTTTTGCTGGCAGCAAAAATGTACATTAAAAAGAGATAATGCTTTGGGCAGCCCTATCAAATAACCCCACTGTGGGTTTGAACCCATGACTTCTGGCTTCACAGGCAGTGAAGTAACCATTGGGCTACAGCTCTATAGCTACTAGCAAGCCCCTGGCTGGCTGCAGAGAGCCTGCACGTCACCACACAGACAGTCTGTTGTGGTCACCAGGATAGGGTTAGCACACCCGTGATGCACTGCACATGCAAATCAGCTGTCCACAGATGAACACAAGATGGGGTATGCACCCCCACAACACCTCGGTCTGGTAGGGGGAACTGACCATGTGCACCCCCACAGCACCTCGGCCTTGTAGGGGGTACAGACCGTGTGTTTTACTGGGACAGAGTAGCTACACACCGTCACATTGTGCGGGTACTGTGCTCACCCTGATGGTGCGGTGAGGCGCCCAGCACCAGGTCCACAGCACCTTCCATGGCAGAAATAGGCCATGATGCAGGTTCAAAGCAGTGTTAATGTGTGAGATAGGTAGTTTCTGCAGAAACACCTTGGATATATCTGTCTGTCTCAGTCAGGTGTAGCCCCCATGGACCCCCAGGAGGATTATGTACCATCACCCTCCTCCTCCAGGGCTGAGGGTGGTAAACAGGGTCTCCCATCAACAGATCCACATTCTACCTCCCTGCAATGGTGGCAATAGAGGGGACCATCAACCCCGGTCCTGCTGTGGAAAAGACACCCTTCAGGAAGTCAATGCAGCGCTGTACATATCCATAACACAATAGCAGACAGACATTAGGCCTGTATATGCTAAGCTGCACCCCACCACTATCTGATATTCTCCTGCAGCAAGCCTTCAGCCGCTGCACCCTGCAAGGCGCTCCATCAAGACACATACCAGCTGCAAACAGTCTGCTAGTTAGTCCATAGTGCATGTTCCTGGTGGAAATGCATGCACCCAGAACTGGGATGGCAGCACACACAACAAGCAGATAAGTCAGTGACTGGCCCCCAAAAGGAAACCCATAAATATCACATGACAAAAATACTATATAGTACTATGGGGGTGCCTAGCCATGCTGTCGTCACTGCACAGTCAGGGTGAGAGTAATCTCCCAGCAGGACATACTGAGGTCACCCTGTCTGTGTAGGTGGTGGCCAGGCACTAAAATGTCCCAGTCAGTGCCCTATGCCCTGTGCAGATGCACCCTGGCCAGGCCACCCTGTCTGGGCTATACCCATGGTACCTTGCTCCTCATTATGCACATTGGCAGGCCAATACTGGCAACAGTGCTGGCAGTGTGGGCTGTGGAAGGTGTTTGCAGCCACCACACACTGTATAGACAGACACACACTCCGACACCTATGCCAGCATTGTGCTACTATAGAGGAGTCTATTAGCCCTGGCCACCACACTAGTCCTGGGCACAGTACAGGCATGGATATGGTACACAATACTGTTGGGGGGGCACTCCCCAGGGTGGTAAACACTGTCAGAGACCAGACCTGAAGCACACACCACAGACATCCGAAAGATTGTTATGATGGAGCTCAAACAGCAAACTGTGCTTAACGTAGAAATCGCTATCTGGCAGTAATCATAAAAAACGTTTGATAGCTGTGTACCGTATACCCAGGTGTAGGGTGGCATTGCTAAGGTATGCAAGTGCTAGTATTGGGGGATGCGCGCAGGGCCCAATGTCCTGCCTCTCCAGGAGGCATTGGCTAATGGGGCCTGTGGGTGTGGGTGTGTCTGCCCTTGTTGGCTGCTGCTTTACGGCAGAGGTTCCCAACTCCAGTCCTGGTGTGCCAAACACTGTTCGAGTTTTCATGCTGTCCCTCATGAATATGCATGAGCTACATCTGCATACCATGGGGATGGTGCATAGATATGCAGCACAGGCATCTTTATTAGAGGCAGCATGGAACCTGAATGGTGTTTGGCCCTCCAGGACTGCATAAATGACCTCTATCAGTTCAGGAAAGAGCTAAAAACTTACCTCTTTACTGAACACTTTGAAATCCCATATTCCCCAAAACACCTCCATAACCATGGTAATACACACATGAACCCCCTTACTCAAAACTAAATAACTCCCCCCCCTGTCTGAAACCCCAAACACACCCCCGATTTACGTAAAAAAAAAAAGGAAATAAATTCCAAAACATACACAACCACTGTAAATATCCAATGTAAATAAGTTAATGGATGTTTGTATTATTAATACACCTTGAAGTTGAAGTTTTGTTTAATGTAAATAGTTAAACTCAACCGTTCATTGTAAATAGTTAAATCTAATTGTTCAATGTAAATGTATACATCTGTGTACAGTTGTTAAAATGTTCCTTGTAAACCGCCCTTGATCGCTGGAAGGGGCGGTATAGAAATATATACATAAATAAATAAATAAAATAAATTTGGGAGACTCTGCTCTAGGTAATGCACATTTCTATGATGTTTGTGCTGTGTGGGGTAAAATATAGGTGTTTGACCCATGCTTATGTTTTCAGCAATAAAGGTTCAGTCTTTACTACCATGTTTTCTGCATAGGTAAAATAAAGGGACTGGGTTGGCAGGAGCCCCAGCTGGGATTTGAACCTGTGACCTTCTGGTCCTAAAGGCACTGGCTGTGTTCGCTGCACCACCGTCTTAGCACGACAACAGTGCATTCCCTGGGGAGTCCATGACTGTTTGTCAGACAGGGCCTGTCTGTTGGAGTGCACTGCACCCACGTGAAGGGGGCTAGGCCACCGTCTGCTGTGGGCAGCAGCCACTGCCCCCTCCACCAACGGTACCCCTCTGCCACCATGCTGACATGGCCTTATATTGGAGACAGCATCACAGCTGAATGATATGTGGCCCTCCAGGACTGCATTTAGGGGACTGTGGTCTAGGTAATGCGCATGTTTCTGGTGTCTGTGCTCTGTAGGGTAAAATACAGGTGTTTGGACCATGCTTATGTTCTCTGCAAAAAAGGTTGGTCGTTACTATCACGGTTTAGTGGTGGGTAAAATATGGGGATTGGGTTTGCAGGGGCCCCAGCTGGGACTTGAGCTGCTGACCTTTGGCTCCTGAACACACTGTCTGTGTTCACTGCACCACACTGTGGCCACAGAGACAGTGCAGTCCTTGGAGATAGGAAACCTGGCCAAAGAAATCAGAAACCCTGCTCTGCACAATTTCACTGTGGGCTCATTCACCTTGTATGGAGACAAAAGGGCAAATAAACATTAGAAATGGCCTTGAAAAAAAGGGAAATAAAACATAACCAAGCTGGGTAAAAGTGATATCAATGGGCAACAGTAAAAAACACTCCCAGGAAAGCTCCAAAAAAAAGAGCTTTTTGAAAGGGTCTACGGAGCGTAGACCCTTCCAAAAATCATTTCCTTTTTTTGGAGCTTTCCTGGGAGTGTTTTTTATTGTTGCCCATTGATATCACTGTTGCCCAGCAGGATTATCATTTTTTAGAATTTTGGTGTGGTCATTTTCTATTTTTATTTTCTATTTTTCTGTGCACATGTATCACACTGCTCACGTTTTGTAGGTTTCCCTGGTTTTGCTGTACATTGCTGACAGAAATGGTTTCTCTTCCCTTTAAATCGGCTCTACCGCGAGGTTTTCACTCGCGGTATTTTTTTAGTTGAATTTCAGCCCCGCTCCTGTGCGGGGAGCCTCTCCCCTCCCACTCTCCACCCATTGACCCCGTCCCTCCGCCCCTCGGGAGCCTTCCTCCGCCCTCAGAATGCCTTTCCACGCCTCTATCGCACATCAGCGCGCCGCGCACATGTGCGGGCCCGTTAGTGCAGCGCGCACGTGTGCGGGGCACAAAAAAGCACTATTAGCATGCGCTAAGGTACCTTAGCGCACGCTCAAGTGCGCCCCGCACAATTGCGCGGTTTAGTAAACATACCCCTTAGTCTCAAGTTCAAAGAGGTAGGCAAGTTCTTTGACGTCACTGACCTCTGCAGGTGTTAGATCCCTCCCTTCCCACCCCATCTCCCACCCACCCCATGTAAGAATTCTTTTTATATAGGACAACACCCCAATTAGCTTGTTGACAAAAGATAACATATTTTTATTGCTTGGTAGAGAAAATCTAGGGAGCAAATAGTTCTACATTTGATATCTACTAAAAGTAAACAATTTGCTATTCTTGAAGGAGCTTTGATTAGGTAATAGATTAGGTAAGTTTACAAAGGGAACACATTAATATATATAGCTACAGAAATATAATATCAAAATTATTTGTCCCCTCTTTCTGACTGCCTGTCAGGGGGCAACAAATACAGGAATCCTTCCATGGCCCTTGGTTTTCTATCTCTGGTCCTAAAAGAAAGTGAGAAGAAATGAAAACACAACCCACAGAGAATTATATCTTAACAATAACAAAATTATGCTACATCTTTAGGAAAAAGGTCACAGGCCTGCAACCCTGAGCGGTCTCCTGTAATTCCCTCAATTTGCTTGGTCATCATCATCAAGGAAAAACTGCCACATTGTACAATTTTGTATTATCATTCAGCAACATGCTTTTTGCTTTACTTTTTGTTTATCTATATCTACATGTTACAGATCATGCCAAGCATAAACATATTGCTCACGCTTAATCGGGACAGCTTCCTGCAAACAGAAACTCCCTATCTTGGAATATGTAACCTTGAGTGTCTCACTTGTTCATAAACACCCCCTGTGAAATTGTCAGCATATTCAGAGTTGTTCTCACACTCTAAACATTTCCCCATGAGACCCCAGCCCCCCTTTGAATCCCTTTCTACAGTCCCCCCCCTATGATTCTGTAAAGAATCACTACAAAAGAAAGGTGACTCGGACATGTCCAAGTCCAGAATAAGTTGTCTATCACAGTGGGGAACGCCTAATGCTTCAATTTGCAGATGCAGGGAACCACCTTCAGAGTCCTAGGCACCACATCTGGTCCATAGGTGAACTTCATCTTGCTGGTTGGGAGAAGTCAACGAGCGGATTTCTTTATACATATGCTTTTTTTGATGATATAGATAAAGGATTACAGTCATCCTGCAAATTAACCAAAGTGATAAGACACTGCTTGCTCTTACTAGGTCTCAAGAAGAATGTGTATGGGAGTAAGGCTTTACTGATTATTCTTGCAAACACTATCTGCTAGAAGTGGCCAACTGCCATCCATAGATTTTTCAGTAGTTCAGAGGTTTGTACTCACATTTGCATCATGGCATTGGTAATAACTCAAAATTCTTCAGCAGCATCTCTTTTCGCTATGGGCTGCGTTATGCACATCTTGGACAGTTTCTGTGACTATCCACCCATGGCTGCATATATATGAGTAGCCCTGCTGGAATCGCTGATCTTTGCTCCTACTCTGTCTACACATTTAGTAGCATTGCAGATTTATTTTCATTCACAGTAGTTGTCTTTGGACAGTAGGATTATTCTACATGCAATATATAATTTGCAGAACCAAAACTCACCACTACAACACCCCTCTGATTCCATGCAATTGCAAACAAGCACGACTACTCATACCTAATAACAATATAGACTCGTTGAACAGGATTATCTTATCTAATACTAATTAATTACAATACATCTACTGCTAGCACTAAATTATCCCAATGTTGTATTATTCATTATTTGTGATATGTAAAATATGTTAGCTAAATACCTACTTTAACATCTTTTCTTTTATATTACACATATCACTGTGCTTGCACAATAAGAAATATAAAGAGGGATATAAGTATTACTGATCATAAATCACAAAATGAAAACAAATAATCAAATCTTCAGGACAAACAATACAGTTGTTGTCAACATTATTGGCACCCTTGCAGTTCAACCCCTTAATGTCCAGTATCTCCTAAAAAATGTGGCCAGTGAAATGGTTTGGACTATATATGCACACATATTTGACACACAAAAGAATCAAATAAAACAAGACCAATTAAAGAAGGGAATAGTAGGAATAGTATAAAAACTGGGATATTGCCAAGATAGTATTAGCCACACTTGAATGGGAGATTGAAATTCCAGCTAGAATACCTAAATCTTACATTCTCCACTTGCTTGAGCTAGTATTATGTGAGGATTATTTTTGTTATCAGAATTGTTACTGCCATCAAATATTTGGTATAGCAATGGGAGCCACTGTATCTACCCTTTATGTAGCTGCTTTTTAAGAGCAATACTTATATGGGTCACAGTGGATGCCCTTTATACACATTTGGAAGTGTTTTTTCGATGATATATTTTGCATGTGTGGAGGGTTCTTATCAGCTCTTCAAAACTTTGTTTATCCATAATACAATCAAGAATCCAATTTGCAGTTTGAATGTTCCTATGATGCATTTCAAATCTCATTTCTAGATATTTTGATTAAAAAGTTAGTGACAACCCTATTAACAACTTTATATGAAAAAACAATGACATGTAACAATTTGCTGTATTATTCTAACCCTCATCCTGTTAAATTGAAACAGAGCCTCCCTATGAGCCAATTTTTGAGATACGGTTTATAAGGAAGAATACAGAAAACAAGCAAAAAAGTATATGCAACGATATGTAGTATGAGGATATGCCTCAGTAGTTGAGAAGCTTATAAGAACGGGATGAATGTTCAGCAAGAATATTTGCTTTTACCTCAACAACAGATTGGATGATAACAAACTAGTTGTGTATTGCCTTTTTCGGTTAAGGCTCCTATAGTAGCATCTTTTTTATAAACATTGGACTATATTGCAAGCTCATTCTTGTTTTCAAGAAAATCCCACTATAGCTTATTGTTGAAAATATTGCCAATTTACAGTATTTCCCAGATTATAAGTTGCCCCTGTGTATAAGTTGCCCCTTTGTGTAGGTCGCAAGTACAGAAAATAAAGCACAAGACAACATTGCTGTTTCTAAAAAACGGGTTTATTCTGTTTCACTTTCACTTTACAATAACACTCATTCAACATCAGATTTGTTCTGTATCACTCTAGGGCAGGGGTCGGCAACCCGCGGCTCCGGAGCCGCATGCGGCTCTTTCTCACCTTTGCCGCGGCTCCGGAGCACACTGCCCGCTTTAAACGTCGCGTTATGGGCTCCCTCCATGTCAGCTCCCTCCCTTCTTCTGCAGCCGCGGTTCCCTGTCTCTTAGGGAACCGCGGCTGTGCTTTTAAAATCATCTCGGAGCCCTTCCTGTCTTGACGGGCTCCGTGCAGCATTGTCCCGCCTCTAAAGGAAGTTTTGGAGGCGGGACAATGCTGCACGGAGCCCGTCAAGACAGGAAGGGCTCCGAGATGATTTTAAAAGCACAGCCGCGGTTCCGTAAGAGGCAGGGAGCCGCGGCTTCAGATGCAGGGCGGGAGCTGACATGGAGGGAGGGAGCAGATATGAATGGATGGAGGGAGGGGGTCTGACATGGAGGGATGGAGGGGGCTGACATGAAGGGAGGGGGGCTGACATGGAGGGAGGTATCGAGGGGGGCTGACATGGAGGGAGGGAGCAGATATGAATGAATGGAGGGAGGGGGGCTGACATGGAGGGATGGAGGGGGCTGACATGGAGGGAGGGTGGCTGACATGGAGGGATGGATCGAGGGGGGCTGACATGGAGGGATGGAGGGGGCTGACATGGAGGGAGGGAGCAGATATGAATGGATGGAGGGAGGGGGGCTGACATGGAGGTATGGAGGGGGCTGACATGGAGGGAGGGGGGCTGACATGGAGGGATGGATCGAGGGGGGCTGACATGGAGGGATGGAGGGGGCTGACATGGAGGGAGGGAGCAGATATGAATGGATGGAGGGAGGGGGCAGACAGGGAGGGATGGAGGGGGCTGACATGGAGGGAGGGGGCTGACATGGAGGGAGGGGGGCTGACATGGAGTGAGGGAGCTGATATGAATGGATGGAGGGAGGGAGGGAGGGGGGCTGACATGGAGGGATGGAGGGGGCTGACATGGAGGGAGGGGGGCTGACATGGAGGGAGGGAGCAGATATGAATGGATGGAGGGAGGGGGGCTGACATGGAGGGATGGAGGGGGCTGACATGGAGGGAGGGGGGCTGACATGGAGGGAGGGAGCTGATATGGATGGATGGATGGAGGGAGGGGGGATGACATGGAGGGAGGGAGCAGATATGGATGGAGGGAGGGGCGCTGACATGGAGGGATGGAGGGGGCTGACATGGAGGGAGGGGGGCTGACATGGAGGGGGCTGACATGGAGGGATTGGGGAGGCGGGCTGACATGGAGGGAGGGAGCTGATATGGAGGGAGGGAGGGAGGGAGGGGGCTGACATGGAGGGATGGAGCACTGGTAATGGGGTTGAGGGGACGAGCACTGGAAATGAGCTGATTAGGGGAGGCTAGGACTGGTAATGAGCTGATGGGGGGTAGGACTGGTATTGGGCTGATTAGGGGAGGCTAGCACTGGTAATGGGGTTGAGGGGGGATTAGCACTGGACGCGAGCTGATTGGGGGGCTTTGACTGGGCATGGGCTGATTGTGGGGAGGGGAGGATAGAGCTGCTGGCCCTGGAAGATAACTGGGGGCTAAGGCTACAAATGGGCTGATATGAGGGGATGGGAGAATGGAACTGGATCTGAGAGGGGCTGCCATGGTATTTGTACTAGAAGGGACTGGTCAGTGGGGAAGGAGGGGGACTGGAAGGAAATGGACACCAGTGGCAATCATGGGAATGCAAGTTGACATTGGAAGGTACTGGGAGTGAGGACTGGAAAGGGGCTGATATTGGGGAGGTTACTGGGACTGGAAATAGGCTGATGGAAAGAAGTGAAGAAAACGAAAGAAGAGATAAGAACTGGCAGATGGACCATAGACCACAGAAAGAGAGCTAAGAGAAGACAGGAAAGCAGAAGCCTCAGATCGGGACCAGCATGATCAAAGAATAAATTGGTCAGACAACAAAGGTAGAAAAAATAATTTTATTTCATATTAGTGATTTGACTACAAAATCATCATAATTTTGAAATCAAATATTGTTACTTCTTGTTGTTATATTTTCTGGCGTATTTTTTTTGGTGTGCGAAGGAAGAGGGGTAGTCTTATACGGCGAGTATAGGCCAAACACCTATATTTTAACAGGAAAAGTAGGGGGTCGTATATAGCATTAAGGTAAGAAACAATATATGCAGTGTTAGATTTGTTTTAAATGTCGCAATGGTTTTGCGGCTCCCAGTTTTTTTTTTCCCTTCGGAAACGGGTCCAAGTGGCTCTTTATGTCTTAAAGGTTGCAGACCCCTGCTCTAGGGAAAGCTGTTGAAGTCCTCATCTTTGGTGTTACACTGAAATAGTTCTGAAATTTCTGGGTGCCAGTTCATAATCATTATTTTCTTCTTCTTCTTCTTCATCGGGCTCTCATCCATTCATCTTTTCTTATTCACATCAACAACAACATTGGTTGGTAAAGTTTCACTTGGCGTTGTCTTCCTTTTGAATATAATCATAGGTGGCAGCTTCTTTCCACTTGCACAGCAGGCCAGTACCACTGTAAAGTGTGTCTTTTTGTGTCCGGTGGTTCTAATATTTATTGTTCTAACCCCCTTTTGACTGACCAATGGGATGTCGAAGGTTAAGGGAATCCTGTCCATGTTGATTATGGAATCTGGTGCACTGTGCATGCGATAATTTCTTTGTTTACGAATTCCCTGAAATTCTGTATTTTATCCAAGAAATCGGCAGGAAGCTGCTGACCCATGGTTGTCTTATGCTTAATTTGTTTCTTATTATAAATCGGTAGCACCACGAATGACTAGCCTTGAGTACCTCTATATTAATTTCCCTGGTGATATGAACAGCTTTGAATCGCACCTGCACAGTCAACAGTCCACAGCCCTTGGCCCTCTGCTCTACAGTGAACTGAAGAAGTAACATCATTTCGAGTGCTTGGATAATAAAAATCCCCCCCTGAAGAAACAAACCCACGTCTGTGAAACGCATGAACGGAGCCGGATGGTGGCGTCAGGGTATTCGAACATGATCAGATAAGCACGGAAATTTATAATAAGAGTTACAAAAATTGCGTGTAAAAATCAATCGCAAGATATAAGGGGATGTTAACAAAGGTCATTGATGCAAAGAGGCACTGCGGCTATAGACAAAGTCCGTTGTAGCCAGTGTTGTGATGAGTCTGAGACCTCTTAAATCCCCCAATATCTGTGATATAGTTTGGGAGTAAATACTATATATATGTGGATAAGAAGTCACAGCAATAGCACAATAGAGCTGCATTGCCTAGAAAAAACGTTGGAGGACAAACACACATACGTTTTAGTAGACTACAGTGAACTGAAGCAGATGTGCTTCCAATTCAGGCCACCATGCTTTGCGGCCACAATTTGCATTCTTGCTGCGTTTCATCAAGGTTAATTTCCCCTGCATCTTCCTCCAGTCTCTAATTAATTAATTTCTTATTTATCCCAAAAGTTTGTTCGGTGACTCTGTTACCATGTTCTTCTGCATAATGAATAACTTTCAATTTGAATTCTGCGGTGTATGAGTTCCACACCTTCAGTGTCATCATTTTCTGTGGGGTTAAAGATAACATATTTTTGGTAATTGAAATTCATCCGGTATGCTTTTTTGTATGCTATTTGCGAGTATAGTAAAAAGACATACCAGTCTGCTGATCAGAGGGTCTGCTTGCAAACGTTGGGTGTATAGCAGAGGTCCCAAGGAGAAAGACCGCCCATTGCGCATTTGCGAGTATTTATATCTGTTTTGAGGGGGCGTGTTCCACTGTGTAAATTTCTTAGATAAGTTGCTCCGGTGTATAGGTCACACCATTGTTTCTGGATGTAAAACAAATGTGACTTATAATCCGGGAAATAGGATGTGTATGTAGATCTGTAACTTGGAAAATGGAGAATGATAATAGTATGGAACAAAGAGGTTATTATGCCTGCAGCAATTGTTATCTCCAGGAACAAGCAGGAATGAGTCTTCACATATGGGTACGTGGGTACCGACGGAGTCTGCGCGGGAACGCTTCCCAGCGTCCAATCAGAAAGCCTTTGAAAGCATCCCAACACGCCTGCGTGCTGCCTTCCCGCCTTCCCAACTGTCTCTCCTCAGTTTTCGCTTTTCCGCGGAGCCAGCAGGACGTCCTCCTGTCACCGCAGAAAATTCTTCTTTTTATTTTTTAGTTTTCTTGTGGTCGCGACTGCCTTCCCCGACGCCACCGGTACCGCCGGTGTTTCTTTTTTCTTTTCTTGTAAAATTTTTCCTTTTTAAGGAATATTTTTCCTCCTCAGTGTCTCACGGTTTCTCAGGCCTGTTAGGCATCTCCTTTTTCCTTCATAGAACCGCCAGCCACTATCCCCAAGAAATGTACAAACTGTGGCGGTACAAACTTATTTTTAGACACTCACAATTGGTGTCTAACCTGCTTGGGTCCTGACCATTTTCCTCCGGAGCCCTCTGGCAATAGTATTGTGGGAAGAAGTTTTCAACATCGAGTTCCCCTCGACACGCGGTCCCCATCCAACTTCAGGGCACCGACCATATCTTCTTCTACACAGGATCAGGTAACCCAAAAACAGTCTGTTAAGACTAGCCAGTCCTCAAGCGGCACTTCTCATGCACAGCATAGAGATGCCTACGGCCTTGCCCTCGAGAAACAACTGGCTTCAAATCCCCGGTGGGAGTCTTCGGCCTCCAAAGCCTGTGTGGGGTTTCAGGTTGTTTCTGAGGTTCACCCCTCACAGAGCATACCTGAGCCATGCCTGGTGGTGGCATCTGCTTCGAGCGGTACCGATACCCCGGCATCGGCAATGGTGTTGGATGAAACATTCCTCACCAAGGATCGTCGTCTGGTGTCCTCGGTACCTACAGGGCCGTTAGATACGCTCCAGACCGACCTTCCAGTATCGGTACCGGTACCGGTACCGATACTAGTAGCGATGTCGGTACCCTCCAGACGTGCTTCGATAGACTCGCTTCCTTCGATGCCGAGTCTGGAATTGATCTCTAGTCTGGAGGACTGGGTACCGACTCGCCTTTGTACCGACACCAGACGGTACCGAAGGCTCGGTTCCGATAATTCGGATCCTCAACTCTCGGTTTCTTCGATACCGTTAGAGTTGCCACCGGCTGGCCTTCATCCACCGGTATCGGATACGGTACCGAAGTCGGTACCGTTATCCACATTACCATTGCTGTCGGTGCCTTCCATGCTTCTCTCGTCAGGCTCGCTTCCCTCGATACCGAGTTTGGAATCGATCCCTAGCATGGACGATGTGCTACCGACTGGCGCTGGTCCCGACCTCCCGCAGTACCAGCGACCATCCTACAAGGATTCCATACTGCACCATCCAGGATCTTCTATTCCTATAAGCTTGGATAGATCCCTCGGTGCCAACGCTAATTCTTCATCAGATCTAGCCTATCCAAAGAAAGTTCCCTCTGGGGATCCTTCTTTTCAGGTTTTCCTCCTAGATATGGCAAAATCCCTTGCCATTTCTATTCCTGGACAAGGTCCTACACAAGACAATACAGGATCCCTCTATATTCCTGAGAGAGCAAAGGAAAACATCATGCTACCTTTGCATCATTCCTTGCAGGATCTCCTTCTACGAATGTGGGAAGCGCCTTTAAAGGTACCCCCACTTTCCAGAGCAACTGATCTTCTATATCAGGTGCCCCCTTCTCCAGGATTTCAAAAGACTCAACTTCCTCATCATTCCATTGTTGTAGAATCAGCAATGAGGCGGGTGAAGAGTACTAAAAAGCACTCTTCTTATCTGCCAGGTCGTGAGTCTAAGACTTTAGATGCCTTTGGACGCCAAACTTTCCAGGCATCCATGCTTTCAGCAAGAATTCTCTCATATATTTTTTATATGGGCTTATCTCTTGAGGAGGTCACAAAGAAATTACATCTTTTGACTCCTTTTCTACACGATGCAAGGTTCCACATTAGGAACCACCACCCAGGAAAAAGATTTAGGCGCCATTGTGGATACCATGTTAAAACCCTCGGCCCAGTGTGCAGCGGTGGCCAAGAGAGCAAATAGAATGCTAGGTATGATAAGGAAAGGAATGGAAAATAAAACAAAGGATATTATAATGCCTCTATATCGTTCCATGGTGAGACCGCACCTTGAATATTGTGTGCAATTCTGGTCGCCGTATCTTAAAAAGGATATAGAGTTATTAGAAAAGGTTCAGAGAAGAGCCACCAAAATGGTAAAGGGGATGGAAGGATACTCCTATGAAGAAAGGCTAAAAAGGTTAGGGCTCTTTAACCTGGAAAAGAGATGGCTGAGGGGAGATATGATAGAAGTCTATAAATTAATGAGCGGAGTGGAACGGGTAAACGTAGATCGATTGTTTACCTTATCAGAATATAGAAAGACTAGGGGACATGCAATGAAGCTACAGGGTAAACTATTTAAGACTAATAAAAAAAAATATTTTTTCACTCAACGTGTAATCAAACTCTGGAATTTGTTACCGGAGGATGTAGTAAGGGCTGTTAGTGTAGCTGGGTTTAAAAAAGGTTTGGACAAGTTCCTGGAGGAAAGGTCCATAAGCCATTATTAAGAAGGGACCCAGGATATCAATGCTTGAACCAATACAAGCATTGTGGAACCTGTGTCCCTTGGGGAAACTGCTAGGTACATATGACCTAGATTGGCCACTGTTGGAAACAGAATACTGGGCTTGATGGACCTTGGTCTGACCCAGTATGGCATATCTTATGTTCTTATGTTCTAAGAGCCCAACAATGCAGACTATTCCTCACTGGTTAGTCATGCTTAAAATATCTCTAGATTTCTTACTCACACTTCCCTAGACTCCTTTGAGTCTGTTAGCAGGACCTCTGCTATAGCTATAGGAGCACGACGTAAAGTCTGGCTCCAAGCTTCAGACTTGGACAAATGGGCACAAGTTAGACTGGGAAATACTCCTTGCACTGGAGAAAATCTCTTTAACAAGGAGTCTTTACTCCAGGTTGCTCAGTTAACAACTGACTGTCCTGTTTCCAGAGGCTGTTCTATGCCTTCTTCTTTCCCAGTTGGTAGGAAATGCCCTGCCCTTCCCCTAGGGGAAGAAGATTTTATCCATCTTCTGCCCATCATACAGATGTTCCCAAACAGGGGAAACATCACCCTGGTCTGAAGAATCCACAACCTCAGAAGGGTCAACAAACCCAGCAGTTGCAGGGTTTCAAATAGATCATCATTGCCCCTCTTGGTTGGTGGTTAGAGTAGCAGTCTGCTTCTTTTCATTTGCAGTATCTGCACTAAATTTACTCTAACCTTCCTAGATATCTCTTCATGAGACATCTTTTCTTTAACTTTAAGAGTCTTTATGATGATCATGCCCATACTTAACAGGGTTTTCCTCTTCCTCTTGGAGGAAAGAGAACTAACAACTATTAATAGACAGTTGTTTTCCCTGTACTGGCATGCATCATCTCACCTGTCAGAGACTTCCTCCATAGTCAGTCTCTTTTAACTCTGTCTTACCTCCCTCTTACTATAACATTTGGTTTGTAAGAGGGACCCTTTTACACTGGTAAGCCCCTATGGTCCTCTACCTGTTCTAACGGGGGATTCTCCCTTCCGGAGTTGTCTCCCCCCTTGTTACCTTAGGGCAGCCCATCAGACAATAGGAAATCCTACCAGGTCTGTTGTTTCTTTTTCCCAATCTAAAAGAGGGAGAGGGAAAATAAATTTTCTCCGCTGCCCTGGTATGTTGCTGCAGATACAGCAATTCCTAGTGGTTAAGCCACTGGTTCTGTTCACCACACAACCAGGGATTCTCCTCCACTAGCAATCCTTCTAGCCTCAGTGCTAAGTCCCAAACAGGTTATCAACCTCGTTTGGGAAACCCTCTTATCACAGCCTGGTTGGTTAACTTCTATTCTTCGCCCCCTTGTCCTTGGCAGGATACTTGGTTACCTGCTGGCTTTCCACAGTCAGTTTTTCTTCTAACCAACCTGCAGCATGCTCTCTGCAACTCTACAGAGTAGCTTTCCACTATGGGCCCTTGCTAGAGAGCATTAGTATCTTGCCTAGCAGATAACCCCAGATGGTTAAAAGGGGTTCCCCCAGTCATGTTTCCATGACTGGTAGGTATTTCCTACCCTTACCATCTCATCTTAAATCTCTTTTGAGACATCGGTCTCAGGCCTTTCATTACGTGAAAACCTAAAGAAGGGCCAATTTCCTGGCTTGGCCCATATCTCCTTTGGTCTTCTCATCAGAGATAATTTTCTTCAATGGCAGCTAGAGGACGCCCAATACCTCTCTTGCCTTCATAGGCAAGTCACTAGGGTATCTTCCTCCAGTGGTGTCCTCTATCCATTCTCCATATGGCAATTCTGGAGAAATCTGGACTTCCTGCCTACAGTCTGAAGTTATCCTCTGCCTTTTTCACGTAGGCCATCCTGGTTATGCAAGAGCTCAAATTCTGAAAAGAATCCAGGCTTCTTCTTGTCAGGGAGACCTCTCCTCTGACTCTGCCAATTGTAACCAGGAAAAGAGATTTCTTTGTATATCTATTCAAGCAGGTATTAACCTTCTTGCTCTTAGATGAATCTTCCTCTCTCCCTGTATCCCTAGGGGGGATCAGCTTCTATAGACCTCTCTCCTTCCACATACCTGGAGATATGTGTCTATAGGTCTACATATTCATATACACACACACACACACGTGTGTGTGTGTGTGTGTGTATATGTATGTATATATATATATATATATATTGTAACACTGAAAATGTGCCCTGTAACTTTAAGACACAAAAAGCTGAAGAGTACGGCACAGACACTGACAGAAAGGGAGAGAAAAAGCTTCCTAGTTGCTATAGGCAACCAGAGCAGGCTGAGGCACGAGACCTGAAGGCACGCCCAGCCAACAGACACTCCCCAAACACTGAGGGAAACACTCTGCACATGTGCAGGAAAACGCCCATAACTCTGCATAAGAAAGCAGGCAGGCAAACAGAGTTAGTTGGAGTTGGAGTTCAGGAGCAGGAACGGGCCACAGCTTGGGAGCAGGCCAGAAAGGAGAATCCTTATTATGCTCGAGTCCAGGAGAGAGAGAATCCAGGAAGAGAGGCTGAATGTGATTCCTGTATGATCTCTGACGAAGGTTTTGATGACACAGAAGCTGCAAGCGCTTGTGAAGCCTGGCAGGTTAGAGAGAACCAAAAACCCTTTAACAAAAGGTCAGAGTATTGTCAGCCTAACCCTGTGTATTCTGAGGCCTGGAATAAGAAGCCAAGAAGGGCTGGGAGACATAACAGGCAGTTATTCTCCAACAGTGAGTTTAACCATAGAAAACCCTTTGCTAATGAAAGCCAGAAGCTTTTAAGGTATTCACATCCTTATAATAGAGATAGTGAACTGCTTCAGGATATTTGTATGAGAGCAGAGCCTGAATGTTTGTATGAGAAGCCTGGCAGCAAACTGACAAGAGCAAGGTGTAGCAGAAAAGCTGAAAAGCAATTTTATCAAGGCTCAGATAATTATCTCCCTGATCAGGAAGAGAGTTTTGAAGAGAGACCAGTCACTGACTGGAGGAGGTTACAAACTCTCTGCCCGAGGGAAGACGAGTCACTTGAGGAGCCCATGTGTACTGACCAGAATGAAGGTTTATCTTATGAGGAAAAGATGGACTGTTCTCTAGTGATGACTGAAGAGACCTCTCTGCGCTGAGAGCTAATAAGCCTGCTAGAGAGACAGGTCTGCACATTTGGAAACTGCCCAGGTGTTTACCTTGATGATATATTTTGTTTTGTCATTTTTGATTTGTGAAGCAAGAAGCTACTTTTCTTTATCCATTTGTTTATACCAGAAGTATGGTTATCTTTTGAGTTTTGGAAGTTGTATTATTTTTGAAAGTCCAGCAAAACCCCGGGAGGGGAATAAATCCTTGTTTAAACCTGACCCTCGACTTGCAACTACACTTTCTTTTTATAGAAAGGTCAGGGCCAGTAGTGCACTAAGCTAAATAACCTTAGTTTAGCCTCTGCTGGTGACAATATATATATATATATATATTCATCTATATCTGTGTCTTCTGCCCCTACATATCTCCTATAGATATATGCATATATACCCTATGTGTGTATATATTCAATATATATATGTATATATACATAGATATATTTATAGATCTACTGAGATATATTTTTAGATAGATGAGTATATGGATACATATCTATCTGTTCTGTTAGGTTCAGATATCCTTATATTCCTATATGATCCTGACAGATGGGCACTACCCCTATCAATGCTATGCCAGCATACTTAGGGGGCGACACTTATAACCATTTCCTGTGGTAATTAACAAATTTTCCTTACCATATAGGTTGGGTACTCCTGAAGCTCTCCATGTACCTTTCTTCTTTCCTAATTGACCCCATTTAGGAAAGACATTGCGGAGCTTCAGTTAACCTAACGCTTAGTGATCCTGAGTCTGTCCTTACTTTCTTATCAGATACAAGGGTCTCCATACCCTTTCTCCCCTACATGGACTGATTCCATCCCCAGTCCAGTTAGGTCAGACTCATTTTTTCTTTGGGTCCTAAATTTATACCGTTTTTGGACCAAAACAGCTTAAGCTTTCTTTAATAGTACCTTCTGCGTCTCCGCTGAAGCTCTACCTCTTATACTACCCCAGTCTTTCCCCCTGTGGCCATTTCTCACCCTGAAGGGTTCTGACCTCCACTTGTTTTTCTCTACTTTTATTACCTCTACTTCTCAGTGAGGTACCCCTTGAACACATTCACTGGCTCTTCTAATAGATCCATACCTGTAACAGGTGATCTCTGGGAACAGCAGGAATAAGTCTTCACAACCCACCCACCTCCCCTAGGAGTTGCTTTTTCTCTATGTCTATCTTTCCCTTCCTTGCTCTCTCTCTCTCTTTGTCTCAGCTTTCAAACTTAACTGAGGAGAAACAGTTGGGAAGGCGGGAAGGCAGCACGCAGGCATGTTGGGATGCTTCCAAAGGCTTTCTGATTGGACGCTGGGAAGCATTCCCACGCAGACTCCGTCGGTACTGACGTACCCATATGTGAAGACTTATTCCTGCTGTTCCCAGAGATCACCTGTTACAGGTAAGTAACTGTGCTATTTTTGTCAGTATACTATTGAAGGAACTGTGTAGACTCCTCCAGGACGTTGTTATCCTGTTAGGTTACAATGGAGAACATCACGCAAATCTATATTTTGCTGTAAATGCTCTTCAATGTCTGTGTAAACAATTATACATCTACCGTACTAAACGATCCATGATTCAGCATCTTAGAGAACATTGATAATGGCTGCATACAGCGAATAAAGCAGCCCCTATTGTGGAGCATTGTATGGCTTTACATCATGTGTTTCATGATTTAAAATGGTGTATATTAGATCATGTGCCGCTGAATTGGAGAGGGTGCAATCGGAAGGGCAGTTTAAATTATAAAGAACAATATTGGATTTTTACATTAAATACTATTAATTCTAATGGCTTAAATCAGCAAATTGATTGGTCCCCTTTTTTTAAAGCAAAGTATATCAATTGGAATGTGGAAGCGGAGTTAAGAGTTGATTTAAAAAAAAATACTGCGGCCATCTTTCTCTTAAGCCTGAAATGCTCATGGAAGAATCATGAAAAAAAAATGAAGAGAACAGCTTTGGATTTTTTAATTTACAGATAAGTGTGATCTCTAACTTGGATTATCTTAGCCCTCAAGCAGAATAAGACATTCTATTGGAAACGCGACAGTCATTGCGGAGGACTATAGATGTACCAGTAAATGTTTCAAAACTAATGATAAACAGGTACCATAGATGTTCTGCTAAAGGTTTCAGAATTTATGGCATGAGATTATGGGAGTGGAGAGTTCTTTTGATTTTTACCTATAAAGTGAAAAAAGCATTAAAAAAGTACTACTGATCACAAAGTGAGCTTTTCCTCTATACAGGATATATAGGTAGCATTGGTGAAATATATTTCTCTTGTAAGGATTCAATTAGGAAAATTTAAAACATGATTATTGGCACCCTTATAAACAAATCAAATTAGTTTGAACAGAAGAACGACATTTCTATTGCAGCAAAATTAGACGCATCTGTGATCAATTGTCAGTACTCATATGACTTGAATCAACCAATAAAAATGATGGCTCTAATGTTTAAATTGGCTGCATTCAATCCCTGTTCCATTTTCACAATGGTGAAGATAAGAGAGCTGCCTGATACCATCAGAAAAGCCATTATCACCAAACATCAAATTCAAAGTGGTGGGGGGGGGGGGGGTGGTGGTACACGGCCATGTCCAAAGATGTCTACAGTTTGCAATGTTGTTAAGATTTTTTTCTGCTCATGGAACTGTCAAGAACCTCCCAGGACATGGTGGGAAGAGGAAAATTAATCCCAGAAGTCTTTGAAGGTTAGTGCGAATTGTTGGAAAAACACCATGTACAACATCCAAAGAGCTTAAGGCTGACCTGGAGCAATCTGGAGTGGTGGTTTCAACCTGCACCATACGCCGTGCACTAAACAAAGAAGGACTTCATGAACAAAGGTCAAGGAGGACCCTACTGCTCAAAGACAGACATAAAAAAGCACGCCTGATCTTTGCCCAAACCCACCTTGAGAAACCACAATCCTTCTGGGCAAATGTTCTGTGAACAGATGAAACTTATAAAGAAAAAAAACACCCTTCCTACAGTTAAGTATGGTGGAGGTTCCATAATGTTGTGGGGCTGTTTTGCTGCCCAGGAACTGGAGGCCTGGAACATATTAAAGGAATCACGAAGTCAGAGGACTACCAAAGTATTTTGGAGCAAAATGTGCTACCTAGTGTCAAAGATCATGGGTCCTCCAGCAGGACAGTGACCCAATACATGCATCCAAAAGTACAAAAGAATGATTAAAAAGGAAAAAAAATGGACTGTTTTAAGCTGGCCAGCAATGAGTCCTGATCTCAGTCCAATTGAGAACCTTCGGAAAGAGCTGAAATCTGCCATTGGTAAAAGGAATCCTGGAAACATTCATGAGCTAGAACCAATCACATTTGAAGAGTAGGAGAAACTACCAGCAGACAGATATAAGAAGTTTATAGATGGCTAAAAGAAACGTTTGGAGGCTGTCATCACTGCCAAGGGTTATGCAACCAAAATTTAGTCAAGGGTGCCATTAAATCCTGTCCAGATCATATTTTGTGTATTTTTTTTCTCAGAAATTACTGCTTCTAAGTTGCACAGACATCCTTTTTTTCTTGTTGTCGTATACTTTTGAACATACTATTAAAATATTATGTTGACATACAGTTGGAATATTTCCAATTATTTCTCACGGTATTGTACATAACATATCTAAAATGCAAGGTTGCCAGTAATGTCGACCACAGCTATATGAAGAGAAAATGAAAAAGTACTTAGACAGCGTACTGATATGACTGAGTTGAAAAAAGATTTTCTTCTTCACTTAGCGGAGTTAGCTATTAGTCGCAATTATTTTATGTTTCAGGGCATATTGTATCAGCAAAATGTGGGAGTGGCTATGGGCGCGACATGTGCCCCGTCCATAGCTAATTTCTATATGGGGTTTTTTGAGGAACAATGGATAACAGCTTCACAATATTCTCCACACATTGTGCTGTGGAAACGGTTTATAGACGACGTTTTCCTATTATGGCGTGGCACAGCACAAGAATTGGAGGAATTTTTGGGGTGGTTAAATACCTGTGATATTAATATAAAGTTTACTTCGAAGTACCATTCTGAGACACTTGATTATTTAGATGTGAATATAAGACGCTCTTCAGAGGGGTGGGTTACTACGGTTTTTCAGAAGTCGACGGATAGAGTTACTTATTTACAATTTGGTAGTATGCATCTCCCGCGATTAAAAACAGGGCTTCCCTTTTCCCAGTTTTTGCGATTTAGGCGGAACTGCTCTGATAAGGAAGATTTTAAACGAAAAGCAAAAACATTACAAACTCATTTTCTACAACGGGGTTATCCAAAAGAGGTGGTCCGTCGGGCTTACACTCGAGTGTTGTATAATCATCGACCAACATTGCTAGGGGCCGATACTGTAGTTAGACGAGAAGATAAGAGTGACACTTCTGTGAATCTGATTACTAGGTATTCTCCCCTGAATGGTGCGTTGCAGAAAATTTTGCGAAAACATGGTGAAGTTTTGGCAACAGTACCAGGATTGGAGAATAAAAGGATTCGATGTGTCTGGCAGAGAGCACATAATTTAAAGGACCTACTTAGTCCAGCAGCGGTTCCATCAGGGGAACAAGGGGCATTTGACAGGAGTCCGGGCGGTCATTTGCCATGCGGTGTATGTGACATCTGTGCTATTACGCTATGTCTAGATACTTTTGTTTATAAGGGTGTTTCGTTACCTATCCGATGTCGGACCACTTGTGAATCCACTGGGGTGGTTTACGCAGTGGTGTGCCCGTGCGGGTTGTGCTTTGTAGGAAAGACGGTTCGTACATTTCGTGTGCGCATGAGAGAACATCGGAGCCGTCTACATTGTAAAAGCGTGGAAGCTCCCATGGTTAAACATTGTCTAGAGCAGGCACATTCATTTGAACAATTACGGTGCTTATGTCTTGAGCAAATATTTGCTGGTAGCCAGGGGAAAACACTGGATCAAACACTTATTAAACGTGAACAACGGTTGATTTTCTGTCTGAACACTTTAGCTCCGGCAGGGCTGAATGGACAGATCGATTGAGTAGCGTGTGTCTAGGTTCTGTGAGATGGGGAGGAGTAATGTTTCCTAGGATGTGATTGGTTGCTGGAAGTTTAATAATGAAGGGGGTTCCGTACATCACGCATGCGCGGCGTTTTTTCACTGGCGGGGGAAGTGTGTAGCCGGTGGAGTAAAGAGATAAAACGTGGGCAGCATCACAGGTGAGAAAGTATTATGGTAGGGTTATTTTTAGGAATATTTTTAAGGATTTTTATAAACTGTGTGGAGTGATGAGAGAGGGACTTATCGGGGTGTTTTTGTTGGTTTTTTTCTAGTTGTGTATTGGTCCCCTGACGAAATAGACCTGAAACGTCTGCTGGTACCGGGACTGTACGTTGGGATCATAAGAGTGGGGAAGACTTCATCCGGTCCTTGTTTTTGAAGCTGAGTACAATATATTAAGATTAACAGGACTGTATGTTGTCTTCTGGAAAAACAATTTTTGTATAATGAGCAGTTTTTATGAAACTAGCATGGGGTCATTGATGTGATGCAACACAAATGCTGTCATTGGGTGTAAGCCTAGAAGCAGCAGTGTTATTTTAAACTGAGACCTCGTTTGCTAGTTCTGCTTCTGCTTCTTTACACAGTGAATGGTGAACGATCTTTTTTGAGTGATTGACCACAGCTATATGACATAAATGCACATGACAGTTTGCATTCCTAGGTTCTTCTATTTCACTAAGGCATATCTCACAATGAGGCGTTTTCTTGTTGTATCTCAACTTATATCCATAAACGAGTATCTAAATTGAATTATTGTATGTTGGTTGTTTTCTCCTTTCATTTATTTTTCTTTCTTTGACTTTGACAGACAATTCAATTTTCAGCAAAGCTGCTAACTTATATCTGCATCTCTTTTTGAATACCTTCATAATTTTTTTCATTCCTTAGCATTTTCTTCTTAGTCTTTGTTATATCATGCAAATTCATGTAACTTTTAAGATATTTGAGTGCACCAGAAGCAACCATACACTGAAGATCTTCCCACTCATTCAAATTAATCATAGATAAAACAGGAGAACATGGGCTTAACCATTCTCCAGAGGTTCTTATCTACAGTTATAAGAAACTCTGGGAGGTACTGTTTACAATGAACATCTCAACATTTGCATTTTTATACATGGAATGAAATTAGCAGACAAATTCTCTTAACCAGGATGAGTTTGGACCCGTGAAACCTAATCCATGCATGTCATGGATTAAACTTACTTACAAACACAAGTAAAGGGATGGTTAATTGTTTTGGGTTTTTTCCCTTCCTCCATCACAATTGTCAAATCCAGGATTCCTTTAAAATAATCTTGAATATAATCTCAGCACCATAACAGAAAAGCACATAACAAAACAGTGCTGACCAAACAGCGCCGAAAAAAACAGCAAGCCATCAAATAAATGCACAATACAGTGTGGTATAAAATAAGTGCAAGTCAACACAACGTATGATAAAACCAAATAATTTTTATTGTCTTTCATTGAAAGCAATATGACTACATATCAATATTTTGTACAGATCCCCTTAAAAACTCTCTATAAGAATTTCATTACAGTCCTTTTCAATTAAAGGCAGTATAACGACATATCAATATTATTGACATTGCCACGTAAAAACACTATAAGAATTTCATAGTGATCCTGTTCAATTAAAAGCATTTTAACTAAATATCAATATTATGGGCAATTCCATGCAAAACGTCTATTAAAGGTATGGTTTCATAACCTTTCAAAGTGCCTATTGAGCCATATATATTTATTTTTTGATGCTCCTTTTCTACGATAACCAGAACGAAAACACTGTATAAGAATTACATAGTGATCCTGTTCATTTTGAAACTGCTCAAGAAAATGAAAGAACGAAGGATGGTGGCAATCAGTAGTTCTCTGGCAACAAGCAGAAAGTCAGTTCTCACATATGGGTGAGGTTGGTGCAGACGGAGCCCTTGTGGAATCATCTCCCCAACTTTCAAAGTAAGCCATTGGGCAATACCACCCGTTCCTGCCCAAGGGTGCCGTCTTGCCTCAGTCTCCTTTTTTTCCATGGAGCCCACCAGACATCTGCCTGTTTTCTCCAGAAAAAGTACTAGATTTTTGAGTGTTTTTTTTTTCTCTTTTCGCCAGTCTTGCACTGGTACTCTCCCCTTCCCCCCCAGGTTGCTTGCCTCGGCATCATGTCTCGAGTTCATTTCCTTTCCCTTTTCTCCTTCAGTGCGGTTTTGCACCTTTTTCCACTGGCAGAGCCTCGGATCTTCAACCTAGCTGGGCCCTTCCCCCCCCCTCCCCCCGTGGCCTCCACCAGTAGCTTCAAAAAGTGTGATCGGTGCTCAAGTACCATGTCCTTCACAGACACACACGACTGCTATATTTATTGCCTTGGGCCAGACCACGACCCTTCAGACTGTGGCCTTTGCAAGAAAATGTCATCCAAGGCCATCAAGAGCCATCAGCAGCAACATGACAGAATTTTCCCGGAGTCTCCAGAGACACTGTGCTCCAAGGTCTCTTCTGAGACTTCAGCCTCGTGTGGTGACTCCGCAGGCCCCGATCAACGCCGTGGGTCTTCCAAACAGAACTCCCTGGATAGGGAACATGAGAAGAAGAAGAAACTTTCAAGGGCTGTGTCTGTGGACGGATCCGGGAAAGTGGATAAGTGCTGAGCCAGATCCCGCAGTCCATACCGCTCATCTGAGATCTCAGAGCGGGAGCGGCTTACCAAGGTCGCCCGAAAGGATCATCGGCCTCCAGTGATCGGCCTTGGACCCCCGAGGCCATCTTGGTTGAGGACTGCCCTTCAGCGGAACTGGCACTGGGACTGAGTCCCTCGGTGCCCACGCCAGCGGCTGTAGAGTCTTCTGAACTGGAGACTAGAATGGCGGCCTTGGAGTGCAGCTTGTCTGCCTTCATGGCCCAGCAGAGGGTCCTGATGCCTGGCTGCACTGGGTTATCCGTCCAGATCACTGGGCCCTCGACGTCAAGGACATCCCTAGATGTCGATCCGATCCTTGAGAATTTGCAGTCTAGAGTCGATCCTCGACATTGGTCTCGATCCCTATCCCATTCCACGGGACCGAGGTCCTCCCTGGAGAGTGCTCACTGTTTTGGCCATGGAGCCTCTGTGGGACCTGGACCATCGGGCTTGGTGCCAGATCCCCTGGCTCGGCCATCCCTCGACTCTACCGATTACTCGGACTGGGAGACTGAGGACAAGGAATCCCCAGACACTCGCTAACAGTATGATGTGCCCTCTGATCTACCCCCCTCCGAGACTCAATGCTGGTCCCCGTCCGAGGACATGGCATTCCTCGATTTCATACAGGGCATGTCAAAGGAATTGGCGTTTGCCACAGAGTTTATTTATTTTTTATTTATTTATATTCTCTTATATACCGTGCTATTCTGCATCAGTGCGGTTTACATTGAACAAACTGAAATTACATTGAACAGGGCATTATAAGTTGGAGATAACTATTTTACAGGGAACATGGGCTATGGAGGGTTAAGTGGCTTGCCCAAGACCACAAGGAGCACCTGTGGGACTAGAAACCCCAGTCCTTCCGGCCCAAGGTTGCTGTCCTCTAGTGGGATTTGAACCACCGACCTTCCGGCCTAAAGTACCTTGCCCCAACCACTAGGCCACTCCTCCACTCCTTGGAGGAGGACCCTCGCACGGAGGAGCTTGAGATCCTCCAGTACAAGGCCTTGCCGAGGGAAGCGATGACATTGCTTGTCCCTCCCATCCTGGAATGGCTGCTTCTCCACATGTGGGAAACACTGGCGTCAACTGCTCGACTTGATGTATCGAGTCTGCTGGAGCCCGGGCTTCCAGAAAGCACAGCTGCCACATAACTCTGTGGTGGTGGAGTCAGCCATGCATTGGCTCAAGAACCAAAGACGCATTCCATGGTACCCCTGGGTAGGGAGGCCCACACCCTGGATGCCCTCGGCAGAAAGTGCTAACAGGGCTCAATGCTTATCAGCCAAATCCAGGCATACCAGCTGTACATGGGTATGTACCTGAGGGACTTGGTGAAGGAGCTTGCCAGGATCTTGTCTGGTCTATCAAGTCCCTCCAATGGTTCCGGAAGCTGGCCAACACCGCCTGTGAGTGCTCCAAGTTTATTACTTGAGCAGCCTATTACTGCTTTGAGTTGGTGACTAGAGTAGCTGCGGCAGGCATCAGTGCCCAACGCCAGGCTTGGCTACAGTCGTCTGACCTGGAGCAACGGGTTCAGGACAAACTGGTCGATGTCCCCTACCAGGGAGAGAATCTCTTTGGCAAACCCATGACCAATAAGGCTGCTAAGTCTGAGACCAAGTTCATGACAAGGACCGGGCTCTCCAAGAAGACCGCTACCCTCCCCCGACAGAAGGCCCTGAGTAAAAAGCCCCTTATTTGAGGAAGGGAACTGCTTACAGAAACTACCCGCAGTATCAGGCCTCCTCAGCTCCCCAGCAGGGCAGTAGGCCAAGGGACACGGGCATGGTCCTCCTAAGCAGAAGGCTCCCAAGCCTCGGTGTAGTACAAATGACTTAAAGTTGACTACTGATCATGCATCAGTAGTGAGTTAGGGGTTAATTGAACCTCAGTTTTATGGAAGAGAGAGATTCCTGTACAATTTTGTGAAAAACATCTTCTTGCATAACTGTTTTGATAGAACCATGTGAAATTTCTAATAGGGCGTCTTAGTACAGAGAGGTACTGGTGCACCTGGTAAATACATACAAAATAAAGTGAAGGTCATCCAGTGGGGTTCTGGGCTTCTGAACCATGGGATGGGAAATGTCCTCCCTTGAGCATTCTCAGGCGTCTGGCCAGCGTCTTGATTGTGTTTAATGGACAGCTGATCCTGTTCTATGTGTGTGTCACCTGATGGAAAATTACTGGTTGCTCTTGCATCAGGATAAAATGGGTGCCTTTTTCAGCTGGGGAGGAAGTGAAGGAATCTCATCCATGGAACGAGCACGTGCGTTGCCTGGAAAGTCTCCCGATTGAGAAGTCTCTCCTGCCTGGCTGAATCTGGGATCCATTTAGTCAGTGTGGCATGAGATGAAGTTCATAACTCTGTCGGTGATGTATCATTCTCCTGTAATTACTTGCTTTCTAGCTATCTTTTCTAACTAATTATAGGTAGATAAGTGAATTACTTGCTTTCCAGTTATCTTTTCTTTATTTTATAAATAAACTGCTTATCTTTATTACAAAGTGTGTTAGCCTTTATTTTCACACCCCATTCATTTAGCAAAACATTTGGGCTCCGGACCTGGCCCAGCCTTTCCACCCCCAGGAGGTCAGCAGCCCATAGGGGGACATCTGATCCACTTTGCCCATCGGTAGCCAGCCATTACCACGACACTTTGGCACTTCAGGTGGTCCAGGAGGGTTACTTCCTCCATCTGGCCCAGACGTCTCCCCCTTTCTTCACAGGAGAGCTCTGCAGGACTCCCCTTCACCGGGATCTACTACTGCAGGCGCTCGCATGCCTCCTTGAGGACAGGGCAGTGGAACCGGTGCCTCAGCATCTCCGGGGCAAAGGGTTCTACTCCAGTTACTTCCTCATACCCAAGAAGACTGGGGACCTTTGGCCCATCTTGGACCTGCAGGGCCTAAACAGGTTCCTGGTGAGGGAGAAGTGCTTGATGCTCTCCCTTGGAACACTGCTGTCTTATCTCCAGCAGGGAGATTGGCTATGCTCCTTGCAGGGGCGGCCCAAGGGGAGTGCGGGGCCATGTGCGGAGACTCGGTGCGGGGCCTCATTTGCATAAGGGAACTCATTTGCATAAATATTTGCATAATGTTACCTTACACTAACTTTTGGTAAACATGCCTCTTAATGAGTGTATGGATAAAGAAAGACTAAAAGATTTCTACATTACTATAATCCAGTGCCAACTGCCAGGCACATTAGGAACTACTACAAATACTGCCCATTTAGAACCCATAGCAAACCCGCCGTATCATAACAGCACTACCAGGACTCACAAAGCACAAGACCCTACCTATCAAAAGGCTACACTGAAAATATTAAACCAATACATTTCACAGAATAACAATACATGACCTACTGGGGAAAGAGAACAAGTGGCAATGTCAAATAGGAATTACATAAACAGAATACCTCAGCTCAGTTACACATGCAGAACATAGACCATCACCAAACAAGGAATCACAATTTAGAAACAGGAAGACAATAATTAAACTGGGAACCGCAAAAGCCCAACAACACTGTAGAAATAAAACTATAAATTAATTTCCTCTTGTACTAAACAAAGCGCAGACGTTAATGATGCACATTTCCCAGAGCTGGCATATTTCAGTTAATAAATTCAATAAAGAGATATTTTTCTACCTTTTGTGCATTTTTTTTCAGTTGCAATTGCTCCAGCCACTTTCTTCTGGTTTCTTCGTGTCTTCTGCTAGCTCTCCATCGTCTGTTGTCCATTTGTCTTTTCTTCACGCTTCTAGTTTTTTTCCATTCTCTCTCTACATCTGCTTTAACATACTAATCTTACTCCTTTTGCTCTTTCCTCATTCCTATTTCATCCACTCAAATTTTACCCCTCCATCCTCAATCCCCACTTACTCTCCCAATATCCAGCCAATTGTAGATTTGTCTTCCCTCCCACACAAAATATATTTTCACTCTCCCAGCTCTATCCCATTCTAATCCTCCCCCAACATCAGCTCCCTTCTAGTTCCAGCCCCACCCAGCATCCGCTTCCTTCTAGTCCACGCATCAGCCCATTTTCAGTCCTAGCCCCCCATCCGAGTCCCTCCATCAGCTCATTTCCAACCCCAGCCCCCCATCAGCCCATTTCTACTCCTTTCCTAGCCCCACCATCAGCCCATGTCAAATCCTAGCTCCCCTCCATGAGTCCATTTCAATCCAAGCCCCCCAACAGCCCATTTCCAGTCCTATCCTAGCCCTCCATCAGCCCATTTCCTGTCCTAGCCTCCCTCACTCAGCCCATTACCAGTCCTAAGCCCCCCCATAGCCCATTACCAGTCCTAAGCCCCCCATCACCCCATTTTGTCTTAGCCCCCCATAGCCCATTACCAGTCCTAACCCCCCACAGCCCATTCCAGTCCTAACCCGCCCATTAGCCCTTTTCCAGTCCTAGCCCCCCATAGCCCATTACCAGTCCTAACCCCCCATCAGCCCATTTCCAGTCTTAGCAAGCCCATAGCCCATTACCAGTCCTAACCCCCCCATCAGCACATTTCCAGTCCTAGCCCCCCCCCTATAGCCCATTAGCAGTCCTACCCCCCCATCAGCCCATTTCCAGTCTTAGCCCCCCCATAGCCCATTACCAGTCCTAACCCCCCTCCCCCCATCAGCCCACTTCCAGTATTATTCCCCCCGTAGCCCATTAGTAGTCCTAACCCCCCATAGCCCATTACCAGTCCTAACCCCTCCCCCCATCTGCCCACTTCCAGTCTTAGTCCCCCCCCATAGCTCATTAATAGTCCTAACCCCCCCATAGCCCATTACCAGTCCTAACCGCCTCCCCCCATCAGCCCATTTCCAGTCTTAGTCCCCCCCATAGCTCATTAGTAGTCCTAACCCCCCACAGCCCATTACCAGTCCTAACCCCCTCCCCCATCAGCCCACTTCCAGTCTTAGTCCACCCCACACCTCATTATTAGTCCTAACCCCCCCCCATAGCCCATTACCAGTCCTCACCCCCCTCCCCCCACCAGCCCAGATAGCTTAAAAAAAATACCGGCTGCTGCTGCTACCGCCGTGGCAGCGGCAGAATCAAACGTCAGTGCCGCGGGGCCCCGACTGCCCGGCAGAACCTCCCTCGAGCATCAGCTCCCGAATCCCTCCCAAAGCGCGGGCTTTCAGAGCCGCGAGAGTTTCCCTTTCTTCTCGCGGCGGGATTAACAGAGCCGCGAGAGGTCAGAGAAGCTCTCGCAGCTTTGAAAGCCCGCGCTTTGTGAGGGATTCGGGAGCTGATGCTCAAGGGAGGTTCTGCCGGGCAGTCGGGGCCCCGCGGCGTTGACGTTTGATTCTGCCGCTGCCACGGCGGCGGCAGCAGCAGCAGCAGCCGTTTTGTTTTTTAATGTACTTGGGCTAATGAATGTTTTTTGCGCGGGGCCCCCTGAAACGCGGGGCCCTGTGCAAAAAACATTCTTGCTCAATGGACGGGCCGGCCCTGGCTCCTTGGATCTGATGGATGCTTATACTCACATCCTCATCCATCCCAGCCACAGGCAGTATCTCAGATGCATGGTGGGGGGCGACCACTATCAGTACAGGGACCTGCCCTTCGGCCTGGCCTCAGTCCCCAGAGTCTTCACCAAATGCCTGGTGGTAGTCGCGGCCTACCTCCATCTCCAAAGGGCTTTCATCTTTCCCTACCTGAATGACTGACTCATTCAAGGGGACACGGTTGCCACAGCCCTCACCATCCATGTCCTGCAACACCTGGAGTTTAATAAACCATCCTAAGTCCCAACTCCTCCCGGCACAGTGTCTGGCATTCACTGGGGCAAGGCTAGACACCATTCAGTCCAGAGCCTTCTTCTCTCTCGACAGGACTGACCATCTTGGGGCACTGGCCACAGAGGTACGGCACCGACCCTCAGTGTCTGCTCGTCTCCTGCTGCACCTACTCAGCCACATGATCTCCTCGGTCCATGTTACCCCATACACCCATCTTCATATGAGGGTACCCCAGTGGTGGCCCCATTCTCAGTGGACATAGGCCAGGACCGACTGTGAGACAATGTGTCAGTGACCCGCCAACTGGTGGAGTCACTCAGTTAGTGGCAGACCACACAGCACCTTCAAGCAGGGATGCCCTTTCAGACCCCCACCACCCAGAGGCTCCACATTACAGATGCCTCCTTGCTGGGCTGGGAAGCGCATTGCGAGGAACTGAACTCGGGGCAGTTGGTCCATGGTGGAAAGCCAGCAGCCGTTCAACCTTCTGGAGCTCTGGGCCTTCTTCCTCGCTCTCTGGGCCTTCCACCACTGTCTGCAGCACCAGTCAGTGCTGGTCGAAACAGACAATCAGATCGCAATGGAGGGAGCAGTGGCTCAGTGGTTGGGACAGGTTACCTCAGGCCGGAGGGCCAGGGGTTCAATTCCCACATGGGGGGACAAGTAACCTCAGGCCGGAGGGACTGGGGTCTCTAGTCCCATGGCTGCTCCTTGTGGCCTTGGGCAAGCCACTTAACCCTCCATTGCCTCAGGTACACTTAGATTGTTGCGCCCTTCGGGGACAAGGGAATAAAAAGTACCTGTTTGGTTTACATGTACAGTATATCCTATCTGATGGATAAGTAAAGGGTGGTATATTAAATGCCTAAACCATAAACCATAAATGTTCTACATCAAAAAACAAGGGGGCATGGGGTCCCGCACCCTCTATCAGGAAACAGTGCCTCTCTGTTCCTATGCAGTCCATTAAGGGATGCTCCTGCGAGTGATGTCCTGGTAGACAGACTGAGCAAGGTTCTTCAGCCGCACGAGTGGTGGCTGGACCCCAGAATGGCTAATCTGCTCTTCTAGCTCTGGGGGACCCCACTAATGGATCTCTATGCCAGCCCAGACAACTCCCTATTTCTGCTCTTGGCAGCCCCATCAGTCCTGGGTGGCTGCGGATGCATTCCTCATCCTGTGGTTGGAGGGCCTTCTGTACATCTTCCTGCCCACGCCGTTGTTTGTCAAGACCCTTTTCAAGTCTCTTTGCGATAGGGCGTCGCTGTTCCTGTTGGCCCCATGGTGGCCCAGGCAACTGTGGTTTCCACTTCTTCTCTGCTTGTCTGTGGAAGTCCTGGTCCCTCTGGGGAGTGTCCTGGGGTTACTGTCTCAGGAGGAGGACTCCCTCCTGCATCCCAATCTGGGGTCTGTCGCTGACAGCATGGTTGCTGAAAGGATAGCCTTGGCCCCTTTCAACCTCTCGGGGAAGGTGGAGGTGGTCCTCCTGGCCTCCTGTAAGAACTCCACCAGGTGGACCTATGCCTTCAAATGGCACAGGTTTTTGGTGTGGTGTGTGGAACGAGAGGTGAACTCATTCTCATGTTCGGTGCAGCTGGTGCTGCAGTACTTACTTCATCTGTCGCAAGCATGGCTCAAATCCAATTCCGTCAGAGTGCACAGAGTGCTCTTGTGGCGCACCACCACACCATCGAGGGCAAGCCTCTCTCTGTGCAGCCTCTTGTAAAACACTTCCTGCAAGGTCTTCTGTTGTCCAAGCCCCTCATCCGCCCACCAGCGGCAGAGTGGGACATAAGAACATAAGTTATGCCATACTGGGTCAGACCAAGGTCCATCAAGCCCAGTATCCTGTTTCCAACAGTGACCAATCTAGGTCATAAGTACCTAGCAATTTCCCCAAAAGACACAGGTTCCACAATGCTTGTATTTGGTCAAGCAGTGATCCTGTGTCCCTTTTAGTAATGGTTTATGGACCTTTCCTCCAGGAACTTGTCCAAACCTTTTGTAAACCCAGCTACTCTAACAGCTTTTACTACATCCTCCGGTAACAAATTCCAGAGTTTGATTACACGTTGAGTGAAAAAATATTTTCTCTTATTAGTCTTAAATAGTTTATCCTGTAGCTTGTCAGACGGCTGCCTGGGTGAGAATCTTCACAGTCTTGGCAAGTGCATATATCTATATGATTTGCAAGGGATTGTGGGCAATGCAGTTCATTCACACCAGACACAGCTGCTGACAATAATTTAGTTGTGCTCAAGTGTAAAGCCAATAAGATATTTATTTATGGGGTTATTTCTCCCAACACAGATATGCTTGGTAGCACATAAATCAGGTTACTTGCTTTCAGTGTTAAACTTAAAAAAACAAAATCAGGAAAACAACATTTTAACTTATCAGGCAATCAAAGCAAAAGAAATAAGACCTGGTTGGTAACA
This sequence comes from Ichthyophis bannanicus, assembly GCA_033557465.1. Lineage (NCBI taxonomy): Eukaryota > Metazoa > Chordata > Amphibia > Gymnophiona > Ichthyophiidae > Ichthyophis > Ichthyophis bannanicus. The sequence goes on along the minus strand of CM066032.1, from coordinate 1,498,812,404 downwards.
AACTGGTCTTTTCTGTAGACTTTAGCTAATATTCTCTCAGCAATGTCAAACAACAAACCAAAAGCCACAAAGAAAGAAAAAAAACTGTTCTTTTCAGGTAAACTTCTTATATCTTCCCACATAGATTCAGAAGTGATTCTCACAGAGCTCACAAGCAATTAGGTAAGGCTCAATTGCTAGCAGTTATCCAGCTGAAACCCCTTAGCTGGCTTGCTTTCTACTGCGTGGCCAGAAATCCTACACAGGAGCTTTTCTGAGTAAATTAAAGAACAAGTTTGTATTTCTTTGTGATGGTTGCTGTATTTTATAACAGAAAATCACCAAAGGAGTCTAGACAGAGAGCAGTCCATGTAAACAGATTCTTCATCTGCTATCACCCCCTCCTCTTCAACAAGCATGGGTTCAATATCATGGATTGGCACAGATGAATCTCCCAATGGAGCACTTTCAGGAGAATACTTGTTTCCCTGCTGTCTTTCAAGGTTACAGCTAGGGCACAGATCAGTGTCCACACCTGAGCTTCCACTGCCGCCAGAGTTCCTCTCTATATAGCCCGGCCAGTATGTAGTCCAGTTCTTATGTCCAGCCTTCCAATCCAGATCCCCGGACACCGGATCTCTCCTCACATACCCTCTGGCACGGGTCCTAGGGTCCCCTCCACGTGCAGCCGTCTCCCTCACAGGTACCATCTGGAGATTCCTAGCCCCGCAGCACCATTCCTCTGGCTTTCCCCAGTCCAACGGTGCATGCTGGCCCCCGGAATGCCTCCCAGCATACGCACTGCTCTGGACTCCTCTAGACCTCTCAAAGGCTTTCCTCCTCTTTCTTCCAAAGGGTTTCTTTCCCTCTCTGTCCGTCCGGTTTGGCTTCTGCTTCTGATGATCCTCCTGATGATGAAGATGATCAAGCACAAGCTCCTTCTCTGTAGAATAAACTCTACCTTTATTCTGCTTAGATGAGCGCTCCTCCCTAACACAGCGCAGCTGTGCCGAATCAGGCCCTGCCCTTTGAGATGAGTGCTCAGGGACCACCCCATAGCCCTCCTGACTGAACACACGTTTCCCCACTTCAGCTCCCCTAATGGCTGTTGGAAACCTGGTGCATTCTGGGACTGGTAGTCTCCTATGGCAAAATTCTGTCTTCTTATTTCCACCAGAACTGACAGGTTGCTGGTTCAGAGTCACTTCACCCCTTCTATAGCTCCTTCCTGAGCTATGATAAGCTTCCCCATCACATACCCCCCTGCTTAAGTTATTACGGACTGGTGTCACTGGTGAAGCTTCTTCTCTACAGTCCGTAATACCTACGAGAGTGTTATCTTTTTGAAGCTCACTTACTTCCTGACTGGCTTCAGGGTCATTATTATTTACAGGCCTCTCCTTCCAATTAACATTAATATGGTAGGTCTGCCTACGCCCTCTTGCATTTTCTACCATATAAGGCACTGGGCTCACTTGTTTAACAACCTTCCATGGCCCTTTCCACTGTACTTCAAATTTTGGGGCTGTACCTGCTACTTGAACCAAAACCTTTTCACCATTGCTTAATTGGCGACTTTTGGCCTTCCTATCATACCACCCTTTCTGGCGCACTTGACTGTCCTGCAGGTTCCTCTCAGCAACCTGCGAGGTCCTTTTCAAACGTGCTCTCAAGTCACGTAGAAACTGTGGCACTTCCTGACTTCCTGGTTCAGGATCAATCCATTGTTCCCTCAAATATCTAACAAACCCCGTGGAGCCCTACCATACATCAATTCATATGGAGTTACACCTAGGGATACCTGAATTCTTTCCCTGCAGGCATATAAGGCAAAGGGCAATAACATATCCCATTCTTTTACCTCTCCTGCTAACCCCCTTCTCAACATTTGTTTGAGAGTTTGGTTGAATCTCTCCACCAAACCGTTTGATTGTGGATGGTAGGCTGAGGTTTTTATGTGATGAATGCCAAAGGCATCCCAAACCTGGGCCAAATATTTGGATACAAAATTGGACCCTCGGTCAGTCAACACCTCTCTTGGAAATCCCACTTCACAAAACAATTTTACTAGCTCTAAAGCTATTGTTTTTGCAGAAACATTCCTCAATGGTATGGCCCAGGGAAACCTTGTTGCCTGATCTACCATAACTAGGATGTATTGGAAACCTCGGGGCGTTTTGACTAATGGGCCTACAATATCCATGGCAATGCGACCAATTGGGTCTGTAATAATTGGCATGGGAATCAATGGCACCACCGGTGGGTGAGCCGCTGTAACTCGCTGACACGCTGGACATGCAGCACAAAACTGGGCAGTTTCTTTGAAAATACCTGGCCAGTAAAAACGCATAAGTATTTGATCCAGCGTTCCTTGCATCCCTTTATGACCTCCCACTGGATGATCATGTGCTAGTCTAAGTACTAGCCCTTTGAAAGTTGTGGGTACCACCAGTTGTTTACGTATGGTCCCCTTTCTGGAGTCCTGACTCTCTCTATATAATATATCATTATCTAGTCTGAATCTGGGCAACTCCTCCCTGACCTCCTGAGCATACTTAAAAGCTCGGGTGAGAGCTTGATCAGCTCGCTGCTCTTGTGGAACGTTAGGAAACTTTGCCACTAACTCAGCTGGCACCCAGGGTAAACTTTGACCAGCTAACATCTCAGCCCTACCCTGTGCTCTGCAAAGTCTCTCACGCCGCTTTTGTGCTTTCATCTTTCTTACTTTACCAGATGATGGGGTTATTAAATCATCATGAGAGGGTAAGTCTCCTAATAACTCTGCCTGCTCCCCCTCCTCCTTCTGCTGGCTCTCTACCTTAGCCTGCGAGCGGGTGGATACAAGGCCCCTCTTATTACCCATAGTTTGGCCTTCTGGAAGCTTAACCATCTTTTTAGCTAGGGACTGAGGACTTCCAAAGAAAGGCCCGGGAGCTATTACCATTAAACCTTCTCCCTCCTTCTTTCCTAGTCCTTCCACTAGACCCTGGTTAAATCTTGGCCAGTCTCTTCCTAGAACCAAATCAAAGGATAGCCTAGGCACCACTGCTAACAGGACTTCCTCTTGTTCCCCCAGGCACTTAACCTTTAGCCTATAGGTGGGATATGATGTTGCAGCACCATGAATGCATCTGATGTGAACTTGGCTTTCAGGGGTTCTAGGCACAAATCCTTCTTGGGCCTCTATTCTCTTCCAAAGCCTTTTTGACATCATACTCTGGTCTGCCCCAGAGTCTAACAAAGCATTTGTGGTAATTCCTTGCACATCAGCCATCAAAAGAAATCCTTCTTTGGGCTGTTTTAAATCCACCCCCATTAAGTTAGTGTGTGTCTGGCATCTCTTTTCTAAATGTCCCCATTTTCCACACTTGAAACATTTCTTTCTATTCCACTGTGTCATCTGGTTTGATACAGTACATTCATTTTCAGAAACATTTTTAATTATTTTCTTTTCTGATACAGCACATCTTGCCTCAGCACCAATCTTCAGAGGGCCACCCATTCTATGGCAAGCCTGCGAGGCTTCCAAGAATCTCTCTGCTAGCATGGTTGCCTCTCCAAGATTTTGGCAATTTTGCTGTATAAGGAAAGTGTGCAAATCTTTAGGGACCGCAGACATAAATTGTTCAAGCATTATAATGTCTAATAACATTTCTACCGTCTTTTGCTCAGGCTCCAACCATTTTACAGCTAAACCTCTGATTCTCTGACTCAGAGCCCTGGGTGTTTCCCCCACTCTCAATGTAGTAGCTCTAAACATTCGCCTATACTCTGAAATAGACAACCCTAGGCGATCTCTAATAGCAGCCTTTACATCCTTATAATTCAAAGCCTGGGCTGCTGGCATTGCTCTGTAAGCTGCAAGCGCCTCTCCAGTTAATGAGGCTGCCAGCCTTACTGCCCACTGGGTCTCTGGCCATGCTAATGCTTGTGCCACTCTTTCATAAGACTCTAGAAAATCATCAACATTATCATCTGGAGTTAGCTTCCCAAAACTAAATGCCCCAATTTCTTGATTGAGTCCCACACTGTCCATATGTGGTGTACCAGTATTTACTGCTGGTCTTGCATCCAGTCCACTTTGGTTCTCCAGCTTAACTAGGGCTTGCACCAGATCAAGCACTGGCTTCTGCTGGTCCATTAAGGCTTTCATAGCAGTGTCCTGAGCCTGCTGTGCTAGCGCCTGTTGCCTGCTAAACTGGGCTGCCATCCAATCAGCTAGTTCCCTTGGATCCATCTTGATCCCTGCAAGAAACAAAGAAAAAAAACAAAGTGCACCACCTTCCAAACAGGTGTGTTTTTTCTACTTTTTTTTTTTTCCAATTACCCCTGTGCCTTACTCCCATCCACCACTAGACATGCCCAGGTACTTATTACCTTGTGTCAGTGATGAATCCAGCTCTGCACAGGGTCTTTTCCTCCTGGGACAGCTGCCTGGAACATCCACTTCTCCTCCAAAGTGCAGTTGAGGGAAAATCTTTTTTTTTTTTTCAGCTTTAAACTTGAACTTTAGTTGTAATCCTCAGCAAGTAAATCCCCTTTGTGCAAAAGCAATCCGAAAAACTACGCCATTTGTCAGACGGCTGCCTGGGTGAGAATCTTCACAGTCTTGGCAAGTGCATATATCTATATGATTTGCAAGGGATTGTGGGCAATGCAGTTCATTCACACCAGACACAGCTGCTGACAATAATTTAGTTGTGCTCAAGTGTAAAGCCAATAAGATATTTATTTATGGGGTTATTTCTCCCAACACAGATATGCTTGGTAGCATATAAATCAGGTTACTTGCTTTCAGTGTTAAACTTAAAAAAACAAAATCAGGAAAACAACATTTTAACTTATCAGGCAATCAAAGCAAAAGAAATAAGACCTGGTTGGTAACAAACTGGTCTTTTCTGTAGGCTTTAGCTAATATTCTCTTAGCAATGTCAAACAACAAACCAAAAGCCACAAAGAAAGAAAAAAACCTGTTCTTTTCAGGTAAACTTCTTATATCTTCCCACATAGATTCAGAAGTGATTCTCACAGAGCTCACAAGCAATTAGGTAAGGCTCAATTGCTAGCAGTTATCCAGCTGAAACCCCATAGCTGGCTTGCTTTCTACTGCGTGGCCAGAAATCCTACACAGGAGCTTTTCTGAGTAGATTAAAGAACAAGTTTGTGTTTCTTTGTGATGATTGCTCTATTTTATAACAGAAAATCACCAAAGGAGTCTAGACAGAGAGCAGTCCATGTAAACAGATTCTTCATCTGCTATCACCCCCTCCTCTTCAACAAGCATGGGTTCAATATCATGGATTGGCACAGATGAATCTCCCAATGGAGCACTTTCAGGAGAATACTTGTTTCCCTGCTGTCTTTCAAGGTTACAGCTAGGGCACAGATCAGTGTCCACACCTGAGCTTCCACTGCCGCCAGAGTTCCTCTCTATATAGCCCGGCCAGTATGTAGTCCAGTTCTTATGTCCAGCCTTCCAATCCAGATCCCCGGACACCGGATCTCTCCTCACACACCCTCTGGCACGGGTCCTAGGGTCCCCTCCACGTGCAGCTGTCTCCCTCACAGGTACCGTCTGGAGATTCCTAGCCCCGCAGCACCATTCCTCTGGCTTTCCCCAGTCCAACGTTGCATGCTGGCCCCCGGAATGCCTCCCAGCATACGCACTGCTCTGGACTCCTCTAGACCTCTCAAAGGCTTTTCTCCTCTTTCTTCCAAAGGGTTTCTTTCCCTCTCTGTCCGTCCGGTTTGGCTTCTGCTTCTGATGATCCTCCTGATGATGAATATGATCAAGCTCAAGCTCCTTCTCTGTAGAATAAACTCTACCTTTATTCTGCTTAGATGAGTGCTCCTCCCTAACACAGCGCAGCTGTGCCGAATCAGGCCCTGCCCTTTGAGATGAGTGCTCAGGGACCACCCCATAGCCCTCCTGACTGAACACACGTTTCCCCACTTCAGCTCCCCTAATGGCTGTTGGAAACCTGGTGCATTCTGGGACTGGTAGTCTCCTATGGCAAAATTCTGTCTTCTTATTTCCACCAGAACTGACAGGTTGTTGGTTCAGAGTCACTTCACCCCTTCTATAGCTCCTTCCTGAGCTATGATAAGCTTCCCCATCACAAGCTTCATTGCATGTCCTCTAGTCTTTCTATATTCTGATGACGTAAACAATCGATCTACGTTTACCCGTTCCAATCCATTCATTAATTTATAGACCTCTATCATATCTCCCCTCAGCCGTTTCTTTTCCAGGTTGAAGAGCCCTAACCTTTTTAGCCTCTCTTCATAGGGGTATCCTTCCATCCCCTTTACCATTTTGGTGGCTCTTCTCTGTACCTTTTCTAATAACGCTATATCCTTTTTAAGATACGGCGACCAGAATTGCACACAATATTCAAGGTACGGTCGCACCATGGAACGATACAGAGACATTATAATATCCTTTTGTTTTATTTTCCATTCCTTTCCTTATGATACTTACCATTCTGTTTGCTCTCTTGGCCGCCGCTGCACACTGGGCCGAGGGTTTTAACATGTTATCCACGATGACACCTAAATCTTTTTCCTGGGTGTTGGTTCCTAATGTTGAACCTTGCATCAAGTAACCATAGTTTGGGTTTTTCTTTCCTAGGTGCATAACTTTGCACTTGTCCATATTAAATTTCATCTGCCATTTGGATGCCCAGTCTTCCAGTTTATCACGATCCTCTTGCAATTTTCCACAGTCCTCATGGTTTTTAATAACTTTAAATAGTTTTGTGTCATCTGCAAATTTGATAACCTCACTCGTTATTCCCTTTTCCAGGTCATTTATGTTTATGTCAAAAAGCAGCAGACCCAGCACAGATCCCTGGGGTACTCCACTATTCACCTTTCTCCATTGGGAAAATTGGCATTTAGCCCTACCCTCTTCTTTCTATCTTTTAACCAGTTCCTGATCCACAATAGTACACTACCTCCTATCCCATGACTTTTTAGTTTTGCCAAAAGTCTCTGATGAGGAACCTTGTCAAAGACTTCCGGAAAGTTAGGGCCCTGTAAAAAGTTAGAAACTTATGATCAATATAACGATACAGAAGTATACAAAAGTATACACCTTGTAAATAGTTTTAACAGTTTAATGCTCTGTTATATGTAAAAAGTTAAAAATTTTGTTCAATGTAGTGTTATACGAACGTATACAAAACTGTTAAATTGTTCTATGTAAACCGCCCCTGATCTCTGGAAGGGGCGGTATAGAAGAAATAGATAAATAAATAAAAATAAATAAATAAATAAATAAAGTCCAGATACACTATATCAACAGACTCACCTTTGTCTACCTGTTTATTCACACCTTCAAAAAAACATAACAGATTAATAAGACAAGATCTTCCTTGTCTAAAGCCATGTTGGCTGTCTCCCATTAAGCCATGACTATCTACATGTTCACTTATTTTGTTGTTTATTATGGTTTCTACCATTTTTCCCAGTACTGACGTCAGGCTCACCAGTCTGTAGTTTCCTGGATCATCCCAGAACCCTTTTTAAAAATTGATTTTACATTGGCCATCCTGGTATTACAGATGATTTTAATGAAAGTTCACAGATTACTAATAGCAGGTCTGCAATCTCATATTTCAGTTCTTTCAACACTCTTGGATGTATACCATCCGGTCCAGGTGATTTGCTACTCTTCAGTTTATCAAATAGTTGTAATACATCTTCCTGGTGTATCGATATTTCCTTCAGTTCTTCCACAGTATCACCTTTAAATACCACTTCAGTCATGGGTAACATCCCTACATCTTCCTCAGTAAAGACCGAAGCAAAGAATTCATTCAGTCTCTCCGCAATGGCCTTGTCCCCTCTTAGTGCCCCTTTTACTCCTCTATCATCTAATGGTCCAACTGACTCTTTCACAAGTTTTTTGCTACGAATGTACTTGGAAAAAGTCTTTATTACGTGTTTTTGCTTCCACAGCAAGCTTCTTCTCAAATTCTCTCTTTGCCTTCCTTATTAGTGCCTTGCATCTAACTTGCCAGTGCTTGTGCTGTTTCTATTTTTCGTCATTTGACTTTTTTTTCCATTTCCTGAAAGATGCTTTTTTGGCAATAACAGTCTCTCTGACCTCACCTTTAAACCATGCTGGCAGTTTTTTGGATTCCTTACACTTTTCTTAAAGCGTGGGATACAGCTGGTCTGGGCTTCCAAGATAGTATTTTTAAACACCCAAGCTTGATCTAAGTCTTTAACCTTTGCAACTGCTCCTTTTAGTTTTTTTTAACTATTTTCCTCATTTTATCATAGTCCCCCTTTTTATTTATTTATTTATTTATTTAACTATTTCTTTTATACCGCCCCTTCCAGAGATCAAGGGCGGTTTACATATAACAGATTAACAGTCTTGTACACAATTTGTATACATTTTACATAGAACAGTAGAAATCAACTATTTACATTGAACAGTAAATATAAACTTTGTAGGTATTGTAACAAAAACAACTTGAAGGTATTAAAGCAAAATCTTTGTAGGTATTAAAGCAAACATATCAAACTTTGTACAAAAGTATATTTACATCGTGTAGTGTGTGTGGTGTATGGGGTAGAAATTGGCGTAGGTGCTGGAATTTAGTTCCTTTTATTTTTGTCATCTTTGGGGCGTGTGTGGGGGGGAAAGTTGAAAGGTAGTACTGTGGATTTCCTTACCATCCCTCCTCCATTAATTAAATGTGGTGTTACCAAGGCTCACTGGGCCACCGTTTGAACCCTGCTACCTGCCACCTGAGGTATCTCTCATGGAAAGTCATCTTCCTGATGGCGCTCACATCCGCTCACAGGGGCAGCGAGCTCCAAGTCTTGGTGGTGGAGCCACCTTAAACCAGATTCTACAAGAATAGGGTTGTGCTGTGCACGCACCTCAAATTCCTTCCAAAGGTGGTGTTCCCCTTCCACCTCAATCAGGAGGTGGTGCTCCCCACCTTTTCTCTGTGGGCTCACGCCAGCAGGGTGGAGGCTGTCCTTCATACTCTGGACTCTATGGAGGACCCTGTCCTTCTACCTCCAGTATTCCCATGGCCACTGCAAAGCTTCACAGCTTTTCATTTCCTATGACCCCAGTCGACTGGGGAAGGCGGTGACCAAGCGGACTTTGTGCACCTGGGTGTCATATTGCATTGCCCTCGTCTATGAGCAGGCTGTGCTCTTGCTGAAGCGCTGGTTCATGGCGGTCTCTGTGGCAAACTGCACTCTGTCCCGATGATGGATATCTGCCAAGTCGCTACCTGGTCTTCGATCCATACCTTCGCAGCTCATTACAGCTTGGAGAGGGAGTCCTGATGGGACAGTGCCTTCGGTTAGACTGTACTCTGTAATCTGTTTGGGTTTTAGCCAACTCCTACCCTCTGACCCTTCTGTGTTTAGGCTACTGGAGTGCTGGTTCCTCACTGGACACACGGGCCATTCTGGAGTCTGTATCCTTGGACTCAATTGCTGCTGCTCATGGCTCCCCTTGGGGGCATCCATGTTTTTCTATGGGCTTTCTGTAGGCCTGTAGCTAGGGAGTCCCATATGTGTGGACTGACTTCCTGCTTGTTCCAGGAGAAAGCATAGTTACTCACCTGTAATGAGTGTTCTCTGGGGACAGCAGGAATCAATAGTCACAACCCTCCCTTCTCCCTATGGAGTTGCTTCCTTAATATTTTATTTTTGCCATCTTAGCTATGTCATGAGACTGAGGCAAGATAGTCTTCCCGCCCAAGAATGCCTTCTTTGAAAGGTGAGGAGATGCTTCTGCGAGGGCTCCATTGGTGCCGATGTCACCCATATATAAAAACTGATTCCTGCTGTCCCCAGAGAGCACCTTTTACAGGTGAGTAACTACGCTTTCTTTAAAAAGCTGGTGCCATGCTTCCATCGAGTTGTTGGTGCGTGGTAAATGTTCTGTAACAAGGCCATGTACATTCCACATTGCCATTGGGAAAAGTGGTGAGCAGCGACATTGATGATGCTGATGGCTGATATAGTTTGTTCTCTCAATAATCAGTAAGAGGTGCCAAATCCTCAGAAAGATAGTCCACCAACTCTTCAGAACATTGGACAACATCAAAATGGGCACGAAACTCGGCACCAAAATCATTTTCGAGTAAATGCGAAATTCCTCTTCATCCGCAATATCTGCCAGCTAGATCACATTGATGAATTTTGTGCCACATACACTGCCCAAGATGGAATAAACAGCCTTTTATCTGTGCTCTTGGAAAGGTAGAAGGCAATGCATTAAAACTCGCCTTTTCAAAGTTGACCATAAGAGTATCCGAATTTAACAAGGGCTGCAGTTCAATAGGCATTGTTAACAATCTGGTGTATGTTTGCTCTATTTTGCCACATAACAAGACATAAATGACAGGAACAGCCATATTGTCGATGAGAACATGTATGGTATATACTTGATAAAATAGTTCAGAAGAGACTTTAAAAGTTCTGTCAGCAAACCAATGACTGTTTGTTTGCCACTAACGACTGTAAATTTTCATTTGTACCAAATAGAAACATTCTCTTTGGATTGTTACTATCAGGATCCCACAGGATGAAATTCTCGCCTCTTGCCATTGTCTTAAGTTTCTTTAACCCTTTCCAGGCCGAGCCCAAAACTCTCGGGATCCAAAATTCTGACTAAATATTCCTATCAAATGGTATATAATATATGACCATAGCAGAAGGAAAATCACTATTAGAACATATTGAATAAGACAGGTACAATTTTCCTGAAATATGCAAAAATTAACCCGGCTGCAGAATGTGGATTAAAAATTTAAAGTAGGCCTTCAAAGGGTTAAGTCATTGTGGAATTTCAGTTTCTTTAAGTCATTGGGGATTTGTGTATGGCAGCTGGTGTCATTGAATGGTTTGCTGTGAAGATACATATTCTGGAAGATAAGTTGCTGCTTCTAGTGAAATTCTGTTAATAGTAACCTATATTATTTGCCACGGTTTTTTCAATTTTTTTTTCTTTGATGCATTGAATCCACAGTTTGTAAAGCTTCAATCTCCCCAGGATTTGGGGCATGGTCATGCTCTGTTTTAATGGCTATGAATGGATTTGTAACTTTGACTCGTCCCTTGCAAACTGTTCTTGCACATCTCCATGTGCTGCTTCCATCTTTGTTAACTTAATCTTTTTTTTATAGCAGTACCTTCATGAACGATCATTGTTCCTTATCGTTCCTCCATTCGAGTACTGCACCTGTGGTCACTTCACCAACAGCTTGGAGACTGAGCATGTCATGATTCATGATATTAGGATATACCAGTGATGGCTAACCTTTTTGAGCCCGAGTGCCCAAACTGCCGCACAAAACCAAAGAATTTCCTCAAAGTGCCAGCACGTCAATTTGCATAAATATTTGCATAATGCTAACATACACTAACTTTTAGTAAACATGTCTCTTAATGAGTGTATGGATAAAGACAGACTAAAAGATTTCTACATTACTATAATCCAGTGCCAACCGCCAGGCACATTAGGAACTACTACAAACACTGCCCATTTAGAACCAATAGCAACCCGCCGTATCCTAACAGCACTACCAGGACTCACAAAGCACCACACCATACCTATCAAAAGCAACACTGCAAATATTAAACCAATACATTTCAGACAATAACAATACATGACCTACTGGGGAAAGAGAACAAGTGGCAATGTCAAAAAGGAATTACATAAACAGAATACCTCAGCTCAGTTACACAGTTGCAATTGCTCCAGCCACTTTCTTCTGGTTTCTTCATGTTTTCTGCTAACTCTCCATCATCTGCTGTCCATTTGTCCTTTCTTCTCTCTTCTAGTTTTTTTTTCCATTCTCTCTCTCTACATCCGCTTTAACATACTAATCTTTCTCCTTTTGCTCTTTCCTCATTCCTATTTCATCCACTCAAATTTTACCCCTCCATCCTCAATCCCCACTTACTCTCCCAATACCCGGCCAATTGTAGATTTTTTATCCCTCCCACACAAAATATTTTTCCCCTCTCCATTTTACTCTCCCAGCCCCATCCCATTCTAATCCTCCCCCAACATCAGCTCCCTTCTAGTTCCAGCCTCACCCAGCATCCATTCCCTTATAGTCCCTGCATCAGCCCATTTCCATTCCTATCCCCCCATCAGCCCATTTCCAGTCCTAGCAACCCCCCAACCCAATACCAGTCCTAGCCCCCCCCCATCAACCCACTTCCAGTCCTAAACCCCCATCACCCCATTTTCAGTTTAACCCCCCCTATAACCCATTACCAGTCCTAACCCCCATCACCCCATTTCCAGACAGCCCCCATCAGCCCACAGCCCATTAGCAGTCCTACCCCCCAGCCCATTAGCAGTCCTACCCCCCCCGCCCGCCCATTAGCAGTCCTACCCACCCCGCCCGCCGCCCGCCCGCCCTCCCTCCCCCCCTGCCCATTTGCAGTCCTAACCCCCCCCCTCCCTCCCTGCCCATTAGCAGTCCTAACCCCCCCCCTCCCTCCCTCCCTGCCCGCCCATTAGCAGTCCTAACCCCCCCCTCCCTCCCTGCCCATTAGCAGTCCTAACCCCCCCTCCCTCCCTCCTGCCTGCCCATTAGCAGTCCTAACCCCCCCCCTCCCTGCCCATTAGCAGTCCTAACCCCCCCCCCTCCCTCCCTGCCCATTAGCAGTCCTAACCCCCCCTCCCTCCCTCCCTGCCTGCCCATTAGCAGTCCTAACCCCCCTCCCTCCCTCCCTCCCTCCCTCCTGCCCATTAGCAGTCCTAACCCCCCTCCTCCCTCCCTCCCTGCCCATTAGCAGTCCTAACCCCCCCTCCTCCCTCCCTCCTCCTGCCCATTAGCAGTCCTAACCCCCCCCCTCCCTCCCTCCCTCCCTGCCCATTAGCAGTCCCTAACCCCCCCCTCCTGCCCATTAGCAGTCCTAACCCCCCCTCCCTCCCTGCCCATTAGCAGTCCTAACCCCCCTCCCTCCCTCCTGCCCATTAGCAGTCCTAACCCCCCTCCCTCCCTCCCTCCCTGCCCATTAGCAGTCCTAACCCCCCCTCCCTCCCTCCCTGCCCATTAGCAGTCCTAACCCCCCCTCCCTCCCTCCCTCCCTGCCCATTAGCAGTCCTAACCCCCCCCCCCTCCCTGCCTGCCCATTAGCAGTCCTAACCCCCCCCCCTCCCTCCCTCCCTCCCTGCCCATTAGCAGTCCTAACCCCCCTCCCTCCCTCCCTCCCTGCCCATTAGCAGTCCTAACCCCCCCTCCCTCCCTCCCTGCCCATTAGCAGTCCTAACCCCCCTCCCTCCCTCCTCCCTCCCTCCCTGCCCATTAGCAGTCCTAACCCCCCCTCCCTCCCTCCCTGCCCATTAGCAGTCCTAACCCCCCCCTCCTCCCTGCCCATTATCAGTCCTAACCCCCCCTCCCTCCCTCCTCCCTGCCCTGCCCATTAGCAGTCCTAACCCCCTCCCTCCCTGCCCATTAGCAGTCCTAACCCCCCCTCCTCCTCCCTGCCCATTAGCAGTCCTAACCCCCCCTCCCTGCCCATTAGCAGTCCTAACCCCCCCCCTCCTCCTCCCTGCCCATTAGCAGTCCTAACCCCCCCTCCTCCTCCCTGCCCATTAGCAGTCCTAACCCCCCCCATCTCCCTGCCCATTAGCAGTCCTAAAACCCCCCCCTCCCTGCCCATTAGCAGTCCTAACCCCCCTGGCAAATTTTTTTTTAAAAAAAAGCAGGCTCTGGCTGCTGCCGCGGCAGATTGCAATGTCCCGCGGGGCCCCCTCCGCCCGCTAAGCCCCTCTGCAAGGGCTTTCAGATTCGCGAGGGAGAGCATCTCCCTCGCGTCTCTGTTAAGCCCGCAGGGGCTAATGGGAAATTTCCCATCAGTCCCTCGTGTCTAAAGGGGCTGATGGGAAATTTCCCATTAGCCCCTGCGGGCTTAACAGAGACGCGAGGGAGACGCTCTCCCTCGCGAATCTGAAAGCTCTTGCAGAGGGGCTTAGCGGGCGGAGGGGGCCCCGCGGGACGCTGCATTCTGCCCTTGCCGCGTCCGCGGCAGCAGTCAGAGCCAGCTTTTTCTTTTTTTGCGGACCTTCCCGCGTGCCAGCTGCAAGGCCTTCGCGTGCCACAGCTGGCACGCGTGCCATAGGTTCGCCATCGCTGGGATATACATACCGGTGGCACCTCCCACCAGATCCAATATCTCATTCTCCAAGCCGCTAAGGTGAAGTGACTCCATTAGGAAGGACTCTCTGAAGGAACAGATAAGGAACCAAAAGAAAGATCATAGTCCCTTAATTAAGGGGTTTGAGCTAAGGATAAAGTTAAAACAAAAAAAATCAGGCAATGGAAGAAGGAGTATAGATTCAGCATCTGGACAGGAACTGGGGGAGTTCCCAGGACCTGGGGGACACAGATTAGGCCGAAGGCACTCCAGGTGTAAGAGCAGGATTGCTTCTGCAGCCCCCCCCCCCCCCTGCTGAGCTACAGAGCCTGCGATGAGTAGAGCGACAGTTGCAGCAGGCCTCCTCCTTTGAGCACTCCCAACAACGCCGGCTCTACAGGCAGCTAAGCGTCGGGTCGGGAGTGCAGATGGCAGCAGTTTGAAAGTTGGAAAGGCAGGTGAGTGCCGTCAGCCCATGATCAGCTGAAAAGCTACGAAAACAAGTAGAGAATTTTGTTGGCCACTTCCTGCTCGGCACGGGAACTAGCGCCATTTTCGATACCACATTTCTTCGTCCGTTTTTTACTTTCTTTTTATTGTGGGGATTTGCTCTATTTTTCTTTGGCTTTTGATGCAAATGACATTGAAAAGGGCATTGGCTGGACTCCAGGGAAGTTGAACTTGTGTTTTCTTCTTTTTTTTCTCTACCTCGGATTGTGCCTCAAACATAAAAAAAAAAAAAGAAAATGAAAAGGCTAGGCTAGGGATACGGCGCTGGGTCTGTGTTTTTTTTTTTTTTCCTTTTCCTTTTGGAGAAGGAAAGAATAACAAAGGAAAAACAGGAGCAGGCAGGTAATGCCCCCTAAGAGCCACGTGTCTGGTGTGTGGCTCACACAGGGACTGGTTTCTGCTGCAGCTGTGAAGCAGAAGCTAGGTCGGTGGAGGAGGGGTTCCTTGAGGGAGGGGGTGAAAGGATGCTGGATGCCTCAGCAGAGAAAGAAGGCTCTTCTCTAGCCGCAGAAGTGCAAGGGGTGTCGGTCTCTTCAGCACAGGCCATGATGGGGGAGGGGAACACCGAAACCCCGGCACCCATGGCTCAGGGAACAAAAAAGAAGTCTGGTAAGTCCACTAAGTCCTCAAAGCACTATCTGACAAAGAAACAGCCTGGGGAGTTGCCTGGTGCTTTTTTGCTCTTGTTTGCTCTCATGCATAAGACTTTCTGCTTAAGGCAGTGAGGAGACAAGCCTAGAAGTTCGCAGGTAAAGGCACCAAAAAGGGATTTGCCTGAGTCTCTGATGGAGGTCAGGACACAGGGTGAGCTGGGGCCTAGCTGTAGAAGGATGGATGGAGACCCTTGGAGGGGAGATGGGGGTCCCTCCATTCTGAGGAAGAAGAAGAATTAGAATTAGAACAAGAGATAGGCACAGAAGAGATGTTGCTTGAGGAAGGAGAGGTTCCTTAAGGGGAGGAGGCGCGGATAGTCCATGTTTTTCGGAGAGGTGAAAGCCCTCAATATGGGCTCTGAGGTTCTGTTGGAAGAGGAACTCCTGGAGGACCCTCTTTTCCAGGCTGTCAGAAAGACACAAAGGGTGTTTCCTATGCACCGCATGATCCGGCAGATGATCAGGATGTGTGGAACGCGCCAGAAGCCACATTAAGGAGAACACAAACTAGCGCACGCTTGTACCTTATGCCGGAATGGGACAGATGACTTCTGAGGTTTCCTAAGGTGGATGCAGTGGTCTCGGCAATAACTAAGAAGACAACCATTCATGTGAAAGGTAGCTTGGCTCTTAAGGATGTGCAAGATAGGAATGTGGAAACCCTGTTAAAACAAGCATTTGTTATCAATACCCTGTTTCTACAGGCATCAGTTTGTGGCACTTGTGTGGCACAGGCGTGTTTAAATTCGGTGCGAGGAATTATTGAGACCATGGGAAGCTCTCGCCCGCTACCACCAGAGGCAGCCATGTTGGAATCGGGAGCAGCTTATTTGGTAGATTCTATTTATGATTTGATAAGAGATTTGTCCAAGAGTATGGCAGCGGTGGTAGCAGTGCGTCACTACCTCTAGCTTAAGAATTGGTCGGCTGATGTTTCCTCCATGGCACATTTGAGCAAATTGCCTTTCTGAGGGAAGCTCTTATTTGGAGACGATCTAGATAAATTAGTGAAGGACTTGGGAGAATTGAAAGGAGGCCGGCTTCCGGAAAACAAACAAAAGATGATCTGTTGCATCCTTCTGCTGCGGGAACAATCAACAAATTACTGGCGTTTCTGGGCAGTAACTTTTGTGCCATACCAGAGGGGCAGATTCCCTTAAAGGGGGCAATCCTTTCAGGGGTTCTGAGGAACAGGGAGAGGGTTCTTCTCTGCTTCTCTCTCAGCCCCGAAGAAGTCCCAATGAAGCGAGGCTCGCCAAGACAGGGCTGGTACCCATAAGGGGTCAACTGTGGGACTTTTTTCCTGTATGGGCACAGATTATATCTGTCAGGGAGGGCTACGCGTTGCAGTTAAAGAGCCCTCTCGCGGATGCCTTTGTCCTCTTTCCGTGCAAGGCTCCTCAGAAGCGAGAGGCAGTGCAGGAGACTTTGAAATGGCTCATAGACCTTCGAGCAGTCAGAAGGGTATCGGACAACCGGTGCAGTTATGGTCGATACTCTATTTATTTAGTCATTCCCAAGAAAGAAGGCCTTCCGGCCTATTCTAGATCTCAAACATGTCAATCGGTGTCTCATTGTACCTCAATTCCATATGGAGATGCTCCAGTCTGTCATTGTTGCAGTCAGGGAGGGAGAGTTCTTGACTAATCTCGATCTGACGGAAGCCTACTTACATCCCCCATGTAACTGCCATGTTTAATTGTTATGTTCAGTGTTCAATGTAAAACAATTACCATGTAATTGTCATGTTGTTGGATGTAAACCGCCTTGGATAAAGGCAATATAGAAAAACTGTTAAATAAATATTCCAATTTGGGCAGAGCATCAGCAGTTCCTAAGGTTTGCAGTACTCATGGGGCACTTCCAGTTTCAGGCACTTCCACTCAGTTTAGCAACCGCACCCTATATGTTCACAAAGGTGATGGTGGTGGTCATGGCCAGGCTCTGCCAGGAAGGGATTGTTGTACATCCTTACCTGGACGATTGGCTCATTTGGGCAAAATCAAAGGAAGAAAGCGAGCGGGTCATGGCAAGAGTGATTGCGTACTTGCAGAGTCTTGGATGGGTGATAAACTTTGCAAAGAGCTCCGGCCCTCTCAGGATTTGGTTTACCTGGGGGCTAGATTTCAGACAGAGGCAGGGCACATGTCCTTACCGAAATGTCAAATAAGCACACTGCAAGGGCAGATGCAAAGATTTCGTGGCATGAGGTCATCAGTGGGGTGGCATTACCTTCAGGTGTTGGGGTCCATGGCGGTGACCATCAAGCTTGTGCTGTGGGCACGGGCTCACATGCGCCCTTTGCAAAGAAGCTTGTTGTGAAGAAGGTCCGTACAGTGTCATCCGCCGTCATTTGCTCTGCCCTGTCTGGCGAGCACCCACAGGATTCTCCAGTGGTGGCTGAAGGGGGACAACCTTTGGGTAGGCATGCCCCTCAAGACTCACAAATGGATTCGCTTAATGACTGATGCCAGTCTGGCGGGATGGGGAGCACATTGTGAGTCCCTCATCGCACAGGAGTCGACTTGGTCGATCAAGCGACTTGAGAGTGGTGTACTTGGCATTGCAGTAGTTCTGCACTCTGCTTCTAGGCAAAGCCATGAGAGTGTTCTCGGACAATACTACAACAGTGGCTTATGTTAATTGGCAGGGAGGAACGAGTGGTGTGAACTTAGAGGTAGAAGCAGCCCCGTGTTAGCCTGGGCGGAGGACAGTCTGCAAGCATTGTCAGTGGTGCATGTGGAAAGAAAGGACAATGTAGCAGCCGATTATCTTAGCCGGGTACATATCGGCTCGGGGGTATGGATGCTCAACAATGTGGTATTTGCTCAGTCAGCTGATTATGGACCTTATGGTAACGTTTGGATCAGCAAAGGCAGCATGTTTTTTCAGCAGAAGAAAACAGATATCGGAAGGACTCTATGCACTGGTGCTGCAGAGTTGGCCGGTGGAAGGGCTGCCCTATGAGCACTCATAGGGCAAGTGGTGCAGAGGATAGAGGCACATCATTGTCCAGTGCTGCTGATAGCTCCTGATTGGCCTTATCGCCCGTGGTATGCCGACTTGGTGTGACTGATGGTCGACTGTCCGTGGTGGCTGCCAGCTCGGTGTAATCTGTTATTGCAGAGACTGATTCTGATGCCGCAGGTGGATTGATTCTCGCTTATGGCTTGGCTATTGAGCGTGAGAGATTGCGAAGACAGGGCTATTTTGCAGCGGTAATCTCAATGTTATTGAAGGCCAGGCGTCGATCTACTTCTCTGGCTTACATTAGAGTGTGGACAGTTTTTTTGAGGCCTGGTGTGTGAATGGCCACTGCCGGCCACTGTCAGCTTTGGTGCCAGAGGTTCTTGCCTTTTTGCAGAAAGGGTTTGATAAAGGCTTAGCATGCAGCACCCTCCAGATGCAGGTTGCAGCTATCTTTCGCTACTGGGGAAGAGTCCAAGGAGTTTCTCTAGCAGCGCACCTGGATTTTGTCAGGTTTGTGAGGGCAGTGAAGCAGGAGCATCCACCAGGGTGGTCCTTTGTGCTGCCTTGGGACCTCAGTTTGGTGTTGTCGGTGCTAACGGAACCGCCCTTTGAGCCATTAGGGCCTTGTTCCTTAAAGGATCTTACTTTTGGTGGCTATTTATTCGGTTAGAACAGGGGTGGCCAACTCCGGTCCTAGTGCACCATAATCCAGCCTGGTTTTCAGGATGTCCCTAATGAATATTTGAGGTATATTTGCATCCACAGCCTCCCATTGTATACAAATATATCTTGAGACTATTCATTAGGGACATCCTGAAAACGAGGCTGGATTGTGGTGCACCAGGGCTGGAGTTGGCCATCTCTGGGCTAGAAGGATATCGGAACTGCAAGTACTGTCGTCGGGACCCTTTTCTGGTCTTTGCAAGGGTGAAGGTGGTTCTCAGGCCGGTGCCTTCCTTTCTCCCCAAGGTGCTGTTGGTTTTTCACCTGAATCAGGTGGTGACGCTCCCTGTGTTTTGCGTAGTGGGAGACAAGGAGAATGATCCACTTCTACACTGTTTGGATGTCCGAGAGGGTTACAGCGCTACTTGAAGAGAACAGAGTCTTTTAGAAAGTTGAATCGGTTAGTCGGTTTGTTTGGCGGAGCACACAAAGGGGAAGCAGCTTTGAAGGCCTCTATCTCCCACTGGTTGAGGGAGGCGATTTCTTCGACTTACTTGTTACACTACAAAGAGTTTCCTAAGGGGTTGAGGGCACTGTTCCCTCTAAGCTGTGCGCATGTGCACACGCATACACCTCATTGAGCGAGCGCACATACTTTACAACAGAGCGCACATAGAAAACAACACAGACGTCTTAAAATTTAAAAGTTATGTATTTACGGTTTTCACAAGTTCTACAATGTTTTCTAGTGCAATCAATGTGGTGTACATACTGTATTCTGATGTGTAGTCAAATTTTAAAGTATATAACTCTGAGTGTCGTTATGTGGCGCACAAAAATTTAACCTTCCTTCAAAAGCTGCACAGCTGATATTTTATGCGCACACAGCCTACAGAAAATTAGAGGGAACATTGGTTGAGGGTGCACTCAACCCGGGCACAAGCTATGTTGTGGGCCGAGTCGCGCTTAGTTCCCCCAGGAGAGATCTGTAGGGTGGCAATTGGTCGTCCTTGCATACTTTTGGTAAAGCACTATAGACTTGATGTTCAGGCAGCGGGGGATGTGAGGTTTGGATTGGCGGTTCTTCAGGATGGTTTTGCGGGTCCCTCCCAAGCAAGTTTAGTACTGCTATGATACATCCCACAGGTACGGGACTGGACCAGAGGAACGATAAGGAAGGTAAAATTAGGCCTTACCTGCTAAATGATATTCCTTGAGCGACTCCAGTCCATTCCCGATCCCACCCTGAAGTGCTTTCTTTGTCAAGCACAAATCGGTATCTCCAGTCCTGAAGAAAGTCAATGCATGGTTTGGGGCCGGAGGTGGTGTGGTTGTGACTGTGGCTGAACATCACATACAGCAAAGAAACATTTGGATCACGAGTCAAAGGAGTTGGGAGTGACCAGACGGACTCGAAGGGAGAGCGGAAGTTTGCTAAAAGCATGAATATGTGGTAAACTATCGTATTCTTGGGCACGGGGGTGTTGGGGTTAGATGGTACATAGTTGAATTTAGCTTCTTAATTATTGCTTTGGTGAGTCTGCTTTGTGAATAGGATACTGGCTCTGGTGGGAAGTGCCACCGGTATGTATATCATGATGTCATGAATCATGATATGCTCAGTTTCCAAGCAGCTGGTGAGGTGACAGAACCCACAGGTGTGGGACTGGAGTGGAATTACTCAAAGAATGTCAATTAGCAGGTAAGGCCTAATTTCATCTTTTTCCTCTTTGTGGATTAATTGTTTCCATCCAATAAACAATCATTGTTTAGTTGTAGGGGCACTCCCAGTATTCCTGAATGTGAGCATTTCAACTTGAGGCATGCTTTTAACATTTAAACTTACCTTCCTGAATACACATCTTCACAGCGAACCATGCAACGACAACATATGAACTTCCGCTGTTTTGTCAACTTCCACTGCTTTGTTTGCGCCATCTTCTGCCATTTTGTCGGGGCCATTTTGTTTTGTGCAGCATTGTCGACCCACTGATTTGTCTACGCTGTTTTGTCTGCGCTTTTTTTTTGGTGAACTCTTTTGACCGGTCACCCATAGTCTCACAATTATGCGGCTTTATTTCTCAATAACATTACTGCCAATTGGACCTAGAATTTGTTGTTTTTATATATCTATAGGAAAAAGAATTAGCAACATTCATGCTATACTTTAACTGTGTTCTATTTTGATATCCTCCCTGACAACTTTAAAAGTAACTTCCATATCATCTTGCAAGACCAGTCCAGACAAGTGGGTTGTGTTCCCCTACCAGCAGATTGGTGGAGACAACAAACCAATAAAATGCCCAGGTTTCAATGACGTCACTGTCATGCCTCTATCCACTTCTGCCACCAGAGGTCCCTCGGTATTTCTTTGTCTCCAGAAAATCTGAGGATTGCGAGGAAAAAAGAGAGAGTAAACACTCGTGAATGACCACTTCAAGCCCTAAAGGTGTGACTCTGTCACTTGAGCACGACGTGGGAGGCTCCACTAGACTGCCGTCTTTTTGGTAGCCATAGGAGGAGGGAAAATTGATTCAGCTCCACGCCCTTATCATAAGGGCCTGTTGAGCAGCCATAAATTGGAAGGATTTGGAAGAATCTGGAAGAGTATAGCAGCCTCACACAACCTCAGTGCTCCCTCTCTCCTCTCCCATTCCCCCCTATTCTCTCCTAAAGACTGCAGAAGGCTGTCAGGGGAATCTGCCTGCCAGCCACCTTTCACACAGTATTGTTAAAATAAACCCAGCCCGTGAAGCAGTTTCAGGGGAGTAGAGCTGAGCCTGGCACGGATCCTATGTCTTGGGCTGTCAGTGGGTGAGTACTGTCACACCTCATCCGCCCCAGCCTTGACTGCTGGTATGGTTTGGCTTATGAGGGTGGTAGTTGTGCCGTGTTTGTATCTATACAAATCACACATAAACCTTCTTTTCTTTTAGGGTTTTATTCCCCGTCCCTTTGAGGTTTTCTTCTTTAACAACAGAAATAAATAGCCTAACTTGGCTTATAACATAAAGTAAATGGATAACACAAATAGCTTTCTTCAGCATATAACGTCAAACAAAAGAAAAGAACAAACAGCCTACTTTGTCTGTTTGGCTAGGGAGAGAGAGAGAGTTTGTAGCCTTTACTACCTGTATATGGAATTAAGGTTACACCAACCTTTACCTTAAGGAGTATTCAGGTTCTTTTGTAGTAAGAGAACATTCCATTAATTCTGTATCTTCTAATGCACCAGAATCCTCATATTCCATCAATTCTGGTCCGGTGGAATCTGCATTGCCCACTTCTAATGTAGAATAAAAGTATGGCAGATTTGCCTCGTTAGTTAGGAAGTTCCTCTTCCTCTGAGTAGCACTGCTTCCCTGGGGAAGGTCACCAAACTCTGTATGCTGTTTTCTAGAACCCTGCCCCCGCTGGTGCTTCAGTGGATAGCTCAGGTCTCTGTTTAGCTTGCTAGCTGAGTAATTGTGATACGCTCCCTGCTGGGTCTGCCTCAGCTCTCCCGGCTCAGCTGTACCCGATTGCAAACTGTGTAACGGCATTTCTCTTGGAGCTAAGAGTTCACTGTAATAAGGGATTTCTTCTGCTTCTCTCGGTAGGTGAAATTCCCTTCTTTTAATACTTTTATAAACAGGAGAAAACTTGCTATCAGCCTCTGAATGTCTGGGCTTTGTAAGGGTATTTTTATGCCTCCAAGACTCTTCTCTTTTAGAGGGCAAATATCCCTTATATCCCTTCTTTTCCCCTGTATCTGCTGTTGCAGCTTTCTTCTATTTAACTTGCCTTCTCTCAGAGCCACACAGGTCTCTGGACTCTTTCCACAATTCTTCTCTCCAGGATTGCCTACTCGGCTCCTCTCTCCAAGATTGCCTGTAAGAACGCCTCTCTCTCCAAGGCTGTCTCTCTCTCCAAGCTTGCCTCTCTCTCCAAGCTTGCTTCCCACTCGAAGGTAGCCTGTCACTCCAAGGTAGTCTCTCTCTCCAAGGTAGCCTGTCTCTCCAAGCTTGCCTCCCACTCGAAGGTAGCCTCCCTCTGAATGTTTGGTGGTCCGTTTTATCTGTGTATTTTCTGACTCCACCTTTCTTCAGCTGCGCTTCATTAGGTGAAGCAGAGTCCCGTGCCTTACTCCCGGGGTGTGTCTCTCTGGGCTCTGGGCATGTGTGCTTTCGTTGTCCCTGGCAACTGTCAAGCATTCTTTCATTCATCCTGTCACTTTTTCCTTGATCATTCATACTGCCCTGCATTCTCTCATGCTGCCCTAGGTCCACCCTGTGACAGTACCAAGGCTTGACCTTGTCAGGGTCCTTGTTGGGGGCTTCCGGTTCTGTTTCTGAGGGATGCAATTCGAGGTGGACTGCTAGTGACTATTGGCACTGTCTGGGGGGGTTTCCCACCACTTTCTGCATGCTTTAGTAAAGTTTTGCCTATTGTGCGCCTGGGGGTCGTGTGGTCTTAATGTGTGTTCTGCCCAAGCAGCTCCAACATGTGCTCCTTCCTTAGCGTCTTTAACATGCATTATGTAAAAGCACAGTTGACGCACGCTTGCAGGTCGACGCAGACTTAGTGCATGCTCTTGTGATACTTACCCTAACTCTCTATATCTTCTTCCAGGAAGCGTTGTTTGACATGTGGCAAGCGAGAAGCCCCATTCTTGGATTCTGGACTCTGCCTTTCTGTATGGCAGCTTCTGAATCACTCCTGAAGGGGGATGCCTTCCCTCTCTCAGCCTGGGGGACACAGTCCGCCTTTACCTGCCTCAAGGCAGGAGGGTACAGTATGGCGCTAAGGGTAAGGGTGTTCAGCCGGTCGGAGGATTTGGCAATTGTGTTGTGAGCCGCTCTTCATCCTCAAGGGCATTTGTGGTGGCTATGTCCCCTAGTGTTCGGGAGCCCTCTTCCGAGAAGAGAGCTTCTGGAATCTGGATTGTCCTCCCTGGAATTCTTTTCCTTTTTTGCCACAGGCCTGGTCCTTCTGGCATGGAAATTCAGACCCTGCATTCTCTAGGTGCCCTCCGACGCAGTCTCATGCCAGGCAGGCTGAATGAGGAAGCCCTGTTTGATTACCTTAGCTAAGCATTCCTGGCACGGGACACACTCTGAAGATGAGGAAAAGTTGGAAGCTATCCGGGATGTTGACTGTGCCTCGGACCCAGATGAATCGATATTGGGGTCTGATGTGGATGAGGACATGCTCTCATGTTCAGAAGAGTATGCAGAGGCCAACCTGATCTGCCTGTTCCAGAAGGAGGTATTGACGGCATTGATTTCCAGAGTCTTGTCTGCCTTGAACTTGACAGATGCTTCCGGCACAGAGCAGGAGCCGAAGGTGCATGCATTTCTTCAAAGGGTGTGGAAATCCACTACTGTCTTCCCATTCCTGGGGATGATCAAAGATATGATCTGGTCCAAGTGTGACTCCCCCGATTCCCTGCCTAAAGGGCTAAGGGTGTATAAAAAGAACTACGCTGTCCTGGAGGAAGAGCATGGCAAGTGGTTTGACATTTCCAAGGTGGATGCACAGGTCACAGCAGTTACCAGACGGACCACTATTCCTGTGAAAGGCAGATTGGCCATAAAGGATGTTCTGGACCGTAAGGTCAATTCCTTGCTGAAGAGTCAGTGTGCTGTGGTGGCAGATATTTTACAGCTGTGTGGGTATGTACCAGCTTGATGTCTCGAGTTCTGCATCAGTGGATTGGTCTCTACTGCCTCATGATACCACTTCTCTCGTGGAATCGGCTGTGACCTTCCTTTCAGATGCCATATATGACCTGGTATATTTGGTGGCCAGGGATGGTGCCCTGACGACTGTGCCATGGCATTGGATTTGGCTCTAGCACTGGGCGGCGGACTTATCCTTCAAAACCTGGTCGGCTGAACGGGCCTTAAGAGGAAATTCCTATTTGGAACCGATTTGGAGAAGCTGGTGAAGGGTTTAGGCGAGACA
Organism: Ichthyophis bannanicus; assembly: GCA_033557465.1. Taxonomy (NCBI): domain Eukaryota; kingdom Metazoa; phylum Chordata; class Amphibia; order Gymnophiona; family Ichthyophiidae; genus Ichthyophis; species Ichthyophis bannanicus. Next base: position 1,498,787,544 of record CM066032.1, on the reverse strand, counting down.
AAATCTTACTGCCTTCCAGAAGACAGGTACAGGGGGCCAGTGAAGTGGGCTGGTACCCCTTTCTTGTCAGCCTCTCCCATCCACCAAGTGCACGCTGGCCGGATTCCCGGGGGTCTTGGGACTATCATCACGACCAACCCTAAACCCCAAAAAAACCCTTCTTCCCCTCTTCTTCAGGGATGCGGGCTTATTCTTGGTCCTGTCGTGGAGCACATGGACTCAGGGACTCTGTCTCCTCCAGAAGAGGACCCTCCTAGGCTACGCTATGAAGGTTTGGGGGCTCATTCCCTTATACCAGGGATCACTGGGCGTTAGACATCATTCAGTTTGGCTGTGTCCTGGAATGCAAAGAACTGATTCCTGATGCCTTCATCATTTCCCCTTGTGGGTCTGCAATCAAAGGTGCTGCGGTACAGGACCACCTTGGATAAGTTGCTTCGTCTTAAGGCAGTGGTGCCTGCCCCCTCCCCCCCAGACAAGCGGGGCAAGGGCGAATACTCCATCTACTTCGTGGTGTTTCTTCCGACCCATTCTGAACCTCAAAATAGTCAACGAGCACTTGTGCATTCTGCGCTTTTGGATGGAAACCTTGCGCTCCACGATTCAAGCAGTGCACTGATGATTTCTCTGGATCTGGCCAAGGCATATTTTTCTGTCCTGATCTGGGCAGATCAGCAGAAGCATCTGTGTTTTGCCATGCTTGGCTCTCACTATCAGTTCGCTGCCCTTTCTTTCTGGCTCTTCACCGCCCCAAGAACGTTCTCCAAGGTCATGGTGGTGGAGGCTTCAGCGCCAAGGGATCTGTGTCCATACCTATCTGGGTGTCTGGCTCATCTGTGCCTGTTCCTGTCAGAAGCGTCTCGGGGGACATCCCAAGTGGTGTCCCTTTTGGAAAGCCTCTGCTGAGTGATCAATCAGGTCAAGAGCCAGTTTTTGCCTTCCCAGTCCTTGGAGTTGCTGGGAGCAGATTTCAGCACTCGAGTGGGCAGAGTTTTCCTGCCAGAGGAGAATGTCTGAACACTGTTGAATTGCCTGGTGATGTTCTGTGTGCATTAGGCCCCCAGAGTCTGGGATTATCTTCAGTTCCTTGGATTTATGGCAGCGACCATAGAGATGGTCACGTGGGTGCATGCTTGCATGCGGCTGCTCCAGCAGTCCTTGTTGACTAAATGGTCCCTGAGCTCTCAAGAGTTCTAGCACAGGCTTCTGCTCACGTTGAGGGTAAGGGCCAGCCTGTGGTGGTGGCGGCAGCCCTGTCATTGGAGGAAGGGTGTACTAGTGGAGGATTTCTCCTGGATCCTGCTGACAATGGATGCTAGTCCCTTGGGCTAGGGAGCCTATTGCCAAGACTGTATGGCCCAGGGCCGTTGGGAACCACAGGGAAGCGGTATGGTCCATCAACAGCCTCGAGGCAAGAGCCATCAGGTTGGCTCTTCTGCATTTCTGGCCCCTGGTCGAGGGTTGGCAGTTTGAGTGTTTTCAGACAATGCCATGGCGGTGGCTTATGTTAATCAGCAGGATGGCATAAGAAGCACCAGAGTGGCCCTGGAGATAGAGCTCCTGTTTGCCTGGGCAGAGAAGAACCTCCTAGCCTTGTAGGCTCAGCACACTGCCAGAGTGGACAGAGTGTTGGACTTCCTCAGTAGGCATTCTCTGAATCTCTGCGAGTGAGAGTTGAGTCAGGAGGCATTTCAGTTGATTCTGCGCTGCTGCTGAAATGGATCTGCTCCATTGCCAAGCTTGCCGTGTCTTCAGTTGCTACATGGAGATAGGGTCAGAGGGCGTTGATGCCCCGACACAGCCTTAGTCCAGTCAGCGATTGCTGCCCATGTTTCCTCCATGGCCCCTGGTGGGGCGGGTGATTTGGCATATAAAACACAACCCAAGCAGGATTGTTCTAGTAGCACCTGATTGGCAGCAGAGAGCGTGGTTCGGAGAACTGATGTGGCTCCTGCAGGTGCCTCCTCTTCAGCTGCCTCCATCTGGGGGGGGGGGGGGGGCTATTGCAGCAGGGACTGATTTGTTTCGGAGGACCTGGCTCCCTTTTCGCTTTGGCATGGCTCTTTACTGGAGACTACTAATGCATAAGGACTACTCTCCAGCAGTAATCTCTACTATACTTGGTGCCCGGAGGAGGGCTATCAAGCTAGCGTACATACGGATATGGTGTCTCCTTGAGCACTGGTGCGGCGCATGGCACTTAGCTCCTGAGGCAGTCAAGGTGTCCTCTCTGTTGGCCTTTCTGCAGGATAGCCTAGAGAAGCGCCTCTCACTTATCTCCCTGAAGGTTCAGGTGGCAGCTCTAACCTGTTTTCCATGGTCCAGTGGTGAGCAAGTCTTTGGCCTTGCATCCGGACGTTTCCTGTCTTCTCCAGGGGGTTTGGCATCTGCGTCTTCCCATTCAGTCTGTGATCCCTCTCTGGGATCTATATCAGGTGCTCAGGACCCTGATAGTGGTCCCCCTAAGACAGTGAAGCATGCTGCCTTAAACACTTGACGCTCAAAACTGTCTTCTCTGTCATGATTTGTTCTGCAAGGCGGATCTCTGAGCTGCAAGCTCTGTCTGGCTGAGATCCATATCTGTCTTTTTCAAAGGGGGCTTTCCATTCGGCCTGGGCCTTCGTTCTTGCAGAAAGTACTGCCTCCCTCTCATGTGAACCAGCTGGTTTGCCTGCCCTCCTTCTCTAAGGAGCAGTTCGGGGGAAGGATAAGGATCTTTGCCTCATGGATGTCTGGAGGGTGCCTCTCCAGTTTTTGGAGGTTACGACTTTCTTTTGTAAGTTAGACCATCTCTTTGTGCTGTTTTCTGGCCTGCGCAAGGGTGAAACGGTGGCTAGGTCGATTTTGGGGCATTGGATCAAGGAGGCTGTTGCCTTGGCATATCTGTTGCAGAACCAACTGGTTCTGGAGGGTTATGCGCCTATTCTTCTCAAGCACAAGCATCCTCGTGGGCAGAGTGGGGCACGGTAGCCCCTGCAGACTTTGTCGGGCAGCAACATGAGCATCACCTTCCACTTTTGTCAAATATTACCATTTAGATATCCCCGCACAGGTGGACATGGCCTTCAGCTCAAGGGTTTTTGCGAGCTACTGTTTTTTTTCCCGCCCAGTGGTGTGTAGCTTACTAGTTAATGTCCTCTCCTTGAGTCCTGCTAGACCAGTCTAGGGCCCGCCCCTGAAACTGTATAGGTTTGCTCTTCTTCTGCGGTATCGTTGGGTTTGCTATTATTTTAATACTTGACTCTGCAGTTTCATCTTCTATGGACAGCCTTCTGTTTATACTTCCTGTATATAGTTTTCGACTGTTGATTACTCCTTGTTGCCCATGATTGAGGTTATGTGAGGCTTACCATGTTTTCTCCCATATGCTTTGGGACGAATACTGAGGGACCTCTGGTGCCTGAAGCAGATAGAAGCATGAGAGTGATGCTATTGAAACCTGAGCTTTTCATTGGTTCTTTGTTTCCACCAATCTGCTGGTAGGGGAACACAACCCACTTGGCTGGATGGTCTAGCAGGACTCAAGGAAAGGACATTAACTGTTAAATAAACTGTTACTTTTTCTAACAAGGCAAGAAGGAATTTTCTTATGCTCTTGAGAACTCTGCAATTTTCTAACAGAGCTTCTCTAAACACAGTCCTGCCTTATTTATTTCTCTAAACTGTTATCTGTGCTGTCTACTATCAAATTCCACAGCGGTGTACATCCCTCTTCCCAATCCATTGAATCAGAGAATCCATTTCATACTGCAGTACAAACCTATACAGACAGCAAGAAAAAAAACATTGTGCACATTATAGCTGCAGATCAATCATAAAATATCATCTTTCCCTTTACATATTCATTAAACTGACACATCACATCATTGGATTACTTTCACCAGTTTACTGTCTGTCAAAGTCCTTTTTCACTATTAAAATCCCACCTTCTCACAACACTTTCTCATCATTTGCGTCATACCACTAACTACGTATATAGACCTTTCTTCATACCCTACTAATGTATCCTTTTAGACTAAAGCTTCTAGAACAGCGGTTCTCAACGTGTGGGGTGTGGGTCGCGACCCCCCACGGGGGTTGCCACAGGATTTAGTGGGGGTCGCCTCACTCCGCCGTTAAAAAAAAAAAAAAAAAAGCGCACAAGTTGCTGCCGCTGCCGAGTCCGCTTCTCAGCAGCGGCAAACTCACTGCTTCCCTTCTATTGCGGCTGTGGCTCCCTGCCTCTTAGGGAACTGCGGCTATGCTTGTAAAACTGTTGCGGAGCCTTCCTGCATCTCGACGGGCTCTGTGCAGCATTGTCCTGCCTCCAAAGGAAGTTGTTTACCACTTTCTTTGGAGGCAGGGCAATACTGCACGGAGCCCGTTTAGAGACAGACAGGCTCCGCAACAGTTTTACAGGCATAGCCGCGGTTCCCTAAGAGACAGAGAGCTGCGGCTGCAGATGAACGAGGCAGACATGAGGAGAGGGGAGCAGGAAACCTGCAACGGGGCTTTCATGGACAGTGGGGAGCTGACATGGAGGGAGGGGGGCTGACATGGTGGGAGGGGCTGACATGGAGGGAGGGGGGCTGATATGGATGGTTGGATGGATGGATGGATGGATGGAGGGAGGGGACTGACATGGACAGAGGGGGGCTGACATGGATGGATGGAGGGAGGGAGGGAGGGAGGGGGGCTGACATGGAGGGAGGGATGGAGAGGGAGGGGGGCTGACATGCACAGGGGGGCTGACATGGATGGATGGATAGGGAGGAAGGGGGCTGACATGGACAGAGGGGGGCTGAAATGGAGGGAGGGAGGGGGGCTGACATGGATGGATAGAGGGAGGGAGGGGGGCTGACATGGAAAGAGGGGGGCTGAAATGGAGGGAGGGAGGAGGGCTGACATGGCAAAGGGAAGAGACAGGGGGACATACTGGACAGACGAGGAGAGACAGTGCGGGTTAGGATTATAATGGGCAGATGGGGGGGGCTAGGACTGGTAATGGGTTGATTAGGGAAGGCTAGGACTGGGAATGGACTGATCAAGGGGGGGTTGGGACTGATAATGTGCTGATAGGGGGGTAGGACTGGTAATGGACTGATGGGGGGCTAGTATTGGAAATGAGCTGATCGGGGAGGTTAGGACTGGAAATTGGCTGATTAGAGGAGGCTAGGACTGGTAATGGGCTGATGGGGTGGGGGGGGGGGGGGTAGGACTGGTAATGGGCTGATTAGGGGAGCCTAGCACTGGTAATGGGGTTGAGGAGGGACTAGCACTGGAAATGAGCTGATTAGGGGAGGCTAGCACTGGTAATGGGGTTGAGGGGGGGACTAGCAGTGGAAGCGAGCTGATTGGGGGGCTTCGATTGGGAATGGGCTGATTGTGGGGAGGGGAGGATAGAGCTGCTGGCCATGGAAGAAAACTGGGGGATAAGGCTACAAATGGGCTGATACGAGGGGATGGGAGAATGGAACTGGAAGGGAGTGGATCTGAGAGGGGCTGCCATGGTATTTGTACTAGAAGGGACTGGTCAGTGGGGAAGGAGGGGGACTGGAAGGGAATGGACACCAGTGGCAGTCATGGGAATGCAAGCTGACATTGGAAGGTACTGAGAGTGAGGACTGGAAAGGGACTGATACTGGGGAGGGTTACTGGGACTGGAAATAGGCTGATGGAAAGAAGTGAAGAAGACGAAAGAAGAGAAAAGAAATGGCAGATGGACCATAGACCACAGAAAGGGAGCTAAGAGAAGACAGGAAAGCAGAAGCTTCAGATCGGGACCAGCATGATCAGAGAATAAATTGGTCAGACAACAAAGGTAGAAAAACATTTATTTCATATTAGTGATTTGACTACAAAATCATCATAATTTTGAAATCAAATATTATTACTTGTTATTGTGATTAATTATTGTGGTTTAAATAAGTACATTTTATAAATAAAAGCATATTGCAAAGGCCTATAATATATTAATAAGTCAACAAATGATTACAGCGACAATGCGTTAACGGTAAAGGAAGAGAGACGCATTTGATTTTATCATTGGGGGTCACCACAAGTTGACCAATGGTAAAAGGGGTCACAGTACAAAAAAGGTTGAGAACCACTGTTCTAGAAACATCAAACTACTGTTAAAAGTTAGTGCTGCTTTTAAGTGAAATGTAGGTAGAAAATATAAATTAATATTCTCAACAATAAGCAAAACAGGGTGAGCCAACAATGCCCCTTTCCCACTAAACTTAATTGGTCTAGCAACAGGTGGACATGTGCTCATCCCAAATAACAACTCTCTATATTGTCCTAATTAGCATTAAACATTTAATATAACTAAAGTCCTTATGACATGAAAATTATTCTTTCAAAACATTTTGTAACAGCAATCTCAATAAGAAGAAGTATCCCCCAAGTGTATCTAGAGTCTGTGCACTAACAGGGTCATTCCAAGGCATGAATAGCGGGACGTCCATCCCTGCTATTCGGGCCCCCTTCCAACCCCGACTAACCTCCCTGAAAGTTGTACAGGGAAATTAGACAGGGGTGGGAAAGGGGCAGAGCGGGGGTGGCTTTAGGGCAGGCAGTGGGCGGTCTGAATGGGGAACTTATTCCACCTTTGAGGTGGAATAAGTTCCCCTAGTCGGGTGGATTGAGCAGGCCCGGGGCCCAAAAGAGGCGGCAGGGGACAGAGGAAATTCCCCGCAGCTCGACCCTGGCCTTGGGAGGCCAGATCAGGTGTCAGGCTGTGGGGAATGCATGTTTTGATCTGGCGGCCAGGGATCGCGGCTTTGAATGGAGCCATGGTGCCATAGCAACCAGACGCCATGGCGCTGCGGCTCCTTTCAAAGGCCCTGATTGAACTATCCGGGCAAGGCTTGTACATGCAGGCCGACCTGAATCAGGATCCCAGCCTGCATGTACAGGCCTGGACACGATTCTGATCCCACGGGACTAGACATGCCCCGCAGGATCAGAATCCCAACTTACTGTGCATCTGGCTCTGACCGGGCGCACTAAGGGCCAGGACGTCCAGGTCTGAATCGGCCCCTATGGGTTTAGGAAGGGTAGTAAATACAACAAATTGGGCACTAGTAATATTGGATAAGAGAGCTCTTTCCATAACTTCAGAAGAAGTACTTGAGCTGCAAAGAAACTAATCAATCTTCTGTATAAGAAAAATCACAGTATTGAAATGATTACTTAAACTAAAGAGGGTTTAAGACTTAGGTTATAAAACCAAAACAAAAATCAGCATGTACTGCTGTCTTTTAGAATAGATCTTTACTTAATCCAGTATCGCAAAGAGCACATTCCACGACACAAACTAAGTAGTATTGATATCTCACAGTGCTACAACACATACCTGTTTTTCTCACTTAGTCGTTCCCCTGAAGCTGAGATCAGGAAAGCTTTCAAAACAAAGTGCACTTTTTTTATTTGGAAATCAAAACGTATAATTCAAATACAGAAAAACAATTGAAATTACCTTAAAACCCAAGAGTGAAACAAACAAAACAAGACAAATCTGTGTAGTCTTAACACATTACTGACCAGCGGTGATAAGAAAACAGACGTTTCAGATATCAACTTGCAAGTCTGGAGAAATAAGGCTCTGACCTACTAAAGAAGAAAACCAGCATATGAAAAAAACAACCCTAATAACTAATTACAAAGTTAAAGCTAGGTTGTTTTTTAATCTTTTACAACTGGAAAATGTTATCCTTTTAAAAGCATGACGTAAAGAAAGCAAACAAATTATTATACGCTTTCTCTTCTAATACGAACAACTTATGTTCAGAGTCGTGGTCCTCATCTTTTTGTTTTTCTTGAGCCTTTTCATGTGCTATCATCTCCCACCATGTAAGGATGACACACTCAGGACTAGTGTGCAGTCCCCCTAAATCATGGACCGCGATTTCATATTTATAGTGCTTAATTTCCACTAGTCATTGAATGCCATCATGCTACAGGGTCTATAACAATATTGCCATGCTTAACACGCATACAATGATGGGCTGCCCTTCTTAAATGCTAAAGCCCGTGCCTTTTCTTGCCATTCATGCAACTTAGTTTGAGGCTGTCTGCGACTAAACAAGTTACTCATCATATTCACAGTTCTTCGGACTTGCCTCCGACCCAGAGAAAGAATCCGAGTCATGGCACAAACTGTTTGTCTTCTGTTCCCAACTGCCTGGCTCAGGGCAACAAGCACAGGAATCCTTCCTCAGCCCTTGGTTTTCTATCTCTGGTCCCAGAAGTAAGTGAGAAATAATGAAAACACAGCACACAGTGAATTATATCTTAACAATAACAAAGTTCTGCTAAAGCTTTAGGAAGAAAGTCACAAGCCCGCAAACCTGGGCAGTCTCCCACAATTCCCTTAATTTGCTTGGTCGCAGCATTTACTTTTATTTAGGAAAAAATGTCACATTGTACAATTATGTCTTATCAATCTGTGTCATACTTTTTGCTTTACCTGTTATTTATCTATAACTGTGCTTGGCATGACCTATAACATGTAAACATATTGTTCACACTTAATCAGGACAGCTTCCTGCAAACAGAAGCCCCCTGTGAAACTCAGCATATTCAGAGCTGTTCTCACACTCTAAACTTTTCACCGTGAGACCCCAGGCCCCCCCTTCAAGTCCCTTTCTACAAATGTTTACTAGTGTAAAGTAATAATTGTTTAGCAAAGAAGCAGGGCTACCCACAGGGACATAGAACAGCACTGTTAGAACACAGAAGAGGTTAGCTGCTTTTTCTTTTAAAGAATAGCTGAGGAAAAGTTAAGGACTTTGGTAGGTCTCCCTCGTTTATTTCAACAGGTACCAAAGCTCCACCAACTGAACAATGTCTGGGAAAAATCATATTGCCGAAGCTGTTTCTATTACAGCTTCTGTCTCTGTCCAGACAGACAGCCTGATGCCAATTGAGGGACCGATTCCATGTGCAAGATGCCTGCAAGCTGAAGCCCTCATGAAACAAGTGGAGGAGCTCAGAGAAGAGGTCAGGCTGAGAAGCATTTGAGATAGTGAGAAGTACATTGAAATGCTTCTTGAAACATCTGAGCTCTCCGACACAGGTGAAGATTTTGGATATGAGTCACCAGAGCCTGCAGAATCGACTATCCAACTCCTTTGGCCCTCGAATTGAAGAACCACTATGCAGCTCTGGAAGTGGAGGAGGTGAAAGCATCCGTGGAATGGGAAGAACCAGAGCTCAAGCATCCCGAAGTTGCAGAATCAGTGACCACAAGGAAGTGAAAGGTAGTGTAGTTGGTGACTCTTCTGAGGGGTACTGAGGCATCCATCTGCCAACTAGACTTGATGTCCAGGGCTTTCTGCCAGGTGCCAAAATATGAGATGTTACAGAGTGTTTGCGGAGATTCATCAAGCCTACTGACTCTTATCTGATGTTGCTCATCCATGTCGGCACAAATTATACTGCTAGTTATCCCTCCAAGCATATCAAGAGTGACATTACTGCTCTGGGACAGAGGGTGAAACAGGTGCTCAAGTGGTGTTCTCTTCAATCCTCCCTGTTGAGAGTAAAGGCTGACGTAGAGAAGCTTGCATTCTGGAGATGAATGCATAGCTGCGTGGATGGTGTCATTGAGAATGTTTTGGTTTCCTGGACCATGGGATGATTTCCAAGGGCTACAGAGCAGAGATGGCGTCCACCTATCCAAGAAGGGTCAAAGTGTTTTTCTGCAGCCGACTGGCTAACCTACTGAAAAGGGCTTTAAACTAGATTCATTGGGAATGGGTAAAGAAAGCCCTCAGGTAAGTAAAACATTAAATATCTCTGTAGAAATGTGTAAAAGGGACAACATCTGGAAAGCAGTGTGCATAAATGCCCATAGTATGGGAAATAAGATCCCAAATGTTGAGGATTTAATGGAAGAGGCTGACTTGCATTTAGTCACTGTTACGGAGACATGGTTCACGGACAGCCATGACTGGGATGTAATTATACCGAGCTATACTTTATTCAGGAAGGACAGAGTAGGAAGAAGGGGAGGAGGAGAGGCACTATATGTGAAAAATAATATTAAAGCTTTAGAATTACAGGGCTTAGAAGAGAGCGAGGAGGCACTGTGGGTTAAACTAGAAAGAAAGGGAATGGGAAATCCATTGGCATTGGTGTGATATACAGATAATCTTCACAGGGAAAAAAAGTGGATAAATATTTAATAGAAGACATACACAATATTGCCATGAAAGGAGAAGTGCTACTATAGATGATTTCAATATAATGGATGTTGATTGGCACATCCCTGCTGCAGTGTCATCTAGAAGTAAGGCGATCCTAGATTCTCCAGGTACAAGCAAGGGTTATGCAGGCACATTCCAGGTGTGTCTCCCCGAACTCAGAGAAGTCCTTTGGAGGCAATTAGTTTGACGAGCGAGTAACAGTAACTAATTGCTTGCTATGACTGTACTGCAAGGGTCCTTTTGCTATTGCTGAGGTTGCATGTTGACATATTTTCATTGTATATGCAGTTTCAGCTGTGGCTAGTGGCCATGATTGCACAGTTTGTTAGTTCTGAATAAAGGTATGTTATACGGGGAATAAAAAACCCTTTGTCTCCAGCTCCTTATAAAACCCCTGTTGACAAGTATTGGGTGCATATATGCAGACTACATTAAACACAGCCATATTCAGAGATACCCGAAGAGCCAAATACTGAACCCCAGGTTAGCCTCAGCTCCAAAATAATGGGTAGCAAGTCTCTGGAAAACACAACTACAACACCACATTTTTCTTCTCCAATTTATTAAAGATGAAAGCTTTGTATCTGCAAAATGCTGGATTTTAGATAATTCACTGTTATTTCCTTCACTAGAGCTTCCATTGACTTTTCCACTGATGATGTAGACTAAATTGCCCTGTAGTTTAAGGAGCTGGTTAAAAAAGAACAGTGTAGGGTTAAATGGCCAAGGTTGTGAATGTAGGAAGGTGAATAGTGGAGTACTCCAGAAATCTGTACTGGGACTGGTGCTTTTTAACATTGTTCCCATTTCCAGATCATTTATAACTATGAGCGAAGTCATTAAAATTACAGATGACACCCAATTATTTAAAGTTGTTAAATCACATGTGGATTGTGAGAAATTGCAGGAAGACGTTGTAAGACTGGGAGACTAGAACATAAGATATGCCATACTGGATTATACCAAGGTCCATCAAGCCCAGTATCCTGTTTCCAATAGTGGCCAATCTATGTCACAGGTACCTAGCAGTTTCCCCAAAAGACAAAGATTCCACAATGCTTGTATTGGGGCAAGCAGTGGATTTCCTGGGTTCCCTTTAATGTCCAAACTTTTTTTAAACCCGGCTACACTTATAGCTTTTACTATATCCTCCAGTAACGAATTCCAAAGTTTGATTACACATTGAGTGAAAAATATTTTCTTTTATTAGTCTTAAATAGGTTGCTCTGTAGTTTCATTGTTCATCCAAATGACAGATGAAATTTAATATGAACAAGTGCAAAGTGATGCACATAGGGAAGAATAACCCAAATTATAACTACATGATGCTAGGTTCCACATTAGGAGTCACCACTTGGAAAAAGGATCTAGGTGCTATTGTGGACAATATGTTAAAATCTTCTGCCTAGTGCAGGGGTCTGCAACCTTTAAGACATAAAGAGCCACTTGGACCCGTTTCCGAAGGGAAAAAAAAAACTGGGAGCCGCAAAACCATTGCGACATTTAAAACAAATCTAACACTGCATATATTGTTTCTTACCTTAATGCTATATACGACCCCCTACTTTTCCTGTTAAAATATAGGTGTTTGGCCTATACTCGCCGTATAAGACTACCCTCTTCCTTCGCACACCAAAAAAAAATACGCCAGAAAATATAACAACAAGAAGTAACAATATTTGATTTCAAAATTATGATGATTTTGTAGTCAAATCACTAATATGAAATAAAATTATTTTTTCTACCTTTGTTGTCTGACCAATTTATTCTTTGATCATGCTGGTCCCGATCTGAGGCTTCTGCTTTCCTGTCTTCTCTTAGCTCTCTTTCTGTGGTCTATGGTCCATCTGCCAGTTCTTATCTCTTCTTTCGTTTTCTTCACTTCTTTCCATCAGCCTATTTCCAGTCCCAGTAACCTCCCCAATATCAGCCCCTTTCCAGTCCTCACTCCCAGTACCTTCCAATGTCAACTTGCATTCCCATGATTGCCACTGGTGTCCATTTCCTTCCAGTCCCCCTCCTTCCCCACTGACCAGTCCCTTCTAGTACAAATACCATGGCAGCCCCTCTCAGATCCAGTTCCATTCTCCCATCCCCTCATATCAGCCCATTTGTAGCCTTAGCCCCCAGTTATCTTCCAGGGCCAGCAGCTCTATCCTCCCCTCCCCACAATCAGCCCATGCCCAGTCAAAGCCCCCAATCAGCTCGCTTCCAGTGCTAATCCCCCCTCAACCCCATTACCAGTGCTAGCCTCCCCTAATCAGCCCAATACCAGTCCTACCCCCCATCAGCTCATTACCAGTCCTAGCCTCCCCTAATCAGCTCATTTCCAGTGCTCGTCCCCTCAACCCCATTACCAGTGCTCCATCCCTCCATGTCAGCCCCCTCCCTCCCTCCATCCATATCAGCTCCCTCCCTCCATGTCAGCCCGCCTCCCCAATCCCTCCATGTCAGCCCCCTCCATGTCAGCCCCCCTCCCTCCATGTCAGCCCCCTCCATCCCTCCATGTCAGCCCCCCTCCCTCCATCCATATCAGCTCCCTCCCTCCATGTCAGCCCCCCTCCCTCCATCCATCCATCCCAGCTCCCTCCCTCCATGCCAGCCAGCTCCATCCCTCCATGTCAGCCCCCCTCCCTCCATCCATTCATATCTGCTCCCTCCATGTCAGCCCCCCTCCCTCCCTCCATGTCAGCCCCCTCCATGTCAGCCCCCTCCCTCCCTCCATTCATATCAGCTCCCTCCCTCCATGTCAGCCCCCCTCCCTCCATGTCAGCCCCCTCCATCCCTCCATGTCAGCCCCCTCCCCTCCATCCATTCATATCTGCTCCCTCCCTCCATGTCAGCCCCCTCCATCCCTCCATGTCAGCCCCCCTCGATCCATCCCACCATGTCAGCCCCCTCCCTCCATGTCAGCCCCCTCCATCCCTCCATGTCAGCCCCCCTCGATCCATCCCTCCATGTCAGCCCCCCTCCCTCCATGTCAGCCCCCTCCATCCCTCCATGTCAGCCCCCCTCCCTCCATCCATTCATATCTGCTCCCTCCCTCCATGTCAGCCCCCTCCCTCCATGTCAGCCCCCTCCGTCCATTCATATCTGCTCCATCCCTCCATGTCAGCCCCCCTCGATCCATCCCTCCATGACAGCCCCCCTCCCTCCATGTCAGCCCCCTCCATCCCTCCATGTCAGCCCCCCTCCCTCCATTCATTCATATCTGCTCCCTCCCTCCATGTCAGCCCCCTCCATCCCTCCATGTCAGCCCCCTCCTCCCTCCATGTCAGCCCCCCTCCCTCCATCCATTCATATCTGCTCCCTCCCTCCATGTCAGCCCCCCTCCCTCCATGTCAGCCTCCTCCATCCCTCCATGTCAGCCCCCCTCCCTCCATCCATTCATATCAGCTCCCTCCCTTCATGTCAGCCCCCCTCCCTCCATGTCAGCCCCCCTCCATCCCTCCATGTCAGCCCCCCTCCCTCCCTCCATGTCAGCGCCCCTCCCTCCATCCATTCATATCTGCTCCCTCCCTCCATGTCAGCCCCCTCCATCCCTCCATGTCAGCCCCCCTCGATCCATCCCTCCATGTCAGCCCCCCTCCCTCCATGTCAGCCCCCTCCATCCCTCCATGTCAGCCCCCTCGATCCATCCCTCCATGTCAGCCCCCCTCCCTCCATGTCAGCCCCCTCCATCCCTCCATGTCAGCCCCCCTCCCTCCATTCATTCATATCTGCTACCTCCCTACATGTCAGCCCCCTCCATCCCTCCATGTCAGCCCCCCTCCCTCCATGTCAGCCCCCCTCCCTCCATCCATTCATATCTGCTCCCTCCCTCCATGTCAGCCCCCCTCCCTCCATGTCAGCCCCCTCCATCCCTCCATGTCAGCCCCCCTCCCTCCATCCATTCATATCAGCTCCCTCCCTTCATGTCAGCCCCCCTCCCTCCATGTCAGCTCCCTCCCTCCCTCCATGTCAGCCCCCTCCCTCCATCCATTCATATCTGCCCCCTCCCTCCATGTCAGCCCCCTCCATCCCTCCATGTCAGCCCCCCTCGATCCATGTCAGCCCCCTCCATCCCTCCATGTCAGCCCCCCTCGATCCATCCCTCCATGTCAGCCCCCCTCCCTCCATGTCAGCCCCCTCCATCCCAGCCCCCCTCCCTCCATCCATTCATATCTGCTCCCTCCCTCCATGTCAGCCCCCCTCCCTCCATGTCAGCCCCCCTCCATCCATTCATATCTGCTCCATCCCTCCATGTCAGCCCCCCTCCCTCCATCCATCCATTCATATCTGCTCCCTCCCTCCATGTCAGCTCCCTCCCTTCTTCTGCAGCCGCGGCTCCCTGCCTCTTACGGAACCGCGGCTGTGCTTTTAAAATCATCTCGGAGCCCTTCCTGTCTTGACGGGCTCCGTGCAGCATTGTCCCGCCTCCAAAACTTCCTTTAGAGGCGGGACAATGCTGCACGGAGCCCGTCAAGACAGGAAGGGCTCCGAGATGATTTTAAAAGCACAGCCGCGGTTCCCTAAGAGACAGGGAACCGCGGCTGCAGAAGAAGGGAGGGAGCCTATAACGCGACGTTTAAAGCGGGCAGTGTGCTCCGGAGCCGCGGCAAAGGTGAGAAAGAGCCGCATGCGGCTCCGGAGCCGCGGGTTGCCGACCCCTGGCCTAGTGTGTGGTGGCGACCAAAAAAAGCAAATCAAACGTTAGGAAAGGAATAAAAAATAAAGAATATTGTAGCATCTTTGTATTGCTCCATGATGCGACTGAATCTTGTGTGCCATTCTGGTCACCACGTCTCAAAAAAGATATAACCGAATTTAGAAAAAGTACAGAGAAGGGTAACCAAAATGATAAAGGTGATGAAACGACTCCTATGAAGAAAGGCTAAAGAGGATAGGGTTCTTCAGCTTGAAGAAGAGATGGCTGAAAGGAGATATGATAGAGGTGTAAAAAATCTTGAATGAAGTAGAACACGTAAATATGAATTGACTTTTTCAAAAAGCACAAAGACTAGGGGACACGCAATGAAGCTACAAAGTAGTACATTTAAAACAAGTAGGAGAAAATAATTTTTCTCTCAATGTATGGTTAAGCTTTGGAACTTGTTGCAAGAGGATGTGGTGAAAGCAGTTAGCATAACTGGGTTTAAAAAAGATTTGGACAAATTCCTGGAGGAAACATTCTTAAACTGTTTGTTACTAAGGTAGATCTGGGAATAAGTAGCATGAAATCTGGTTACTTTTTGGATTATGCCAGGTACTTGCGACCTTGGTTGGCCACTGTTAGAAACAGGATATTGGGCTTCATGGACCTTTTTCTGACCCAATATAGTAATTCTTATTTTCTAATATTCTGCTACCACTTTTATGAACGACCCAAAAACAACCACCAATGTGAGATCACTGGCTTTCGTAATTATGGATCTGGCAGTCAAAATTTCATCAATTTTATATCTTCTTAATCGAACTGTCAGTATCTCTCCCACTTAGTATGAAATACATGCATATAAATGATCTGCTCCAAATCATTAATTTGAATATTTTATGGACCATTATTCAGAGGATTTCATACCGGATCAATCTCAAACAGTTCCTTAAATCCCATACAGTTTAATCATTGCTCCAGATGAGCATAAATTATCAAAAATTCATATTATAATTTTATAAATTCATAAAAAATAGTCACTTATCTGATGTATCTACTTCCAAGATATTACTCCAGCATGATCATTTTTCGAAAGATCTTTCTCTCTGCATTTCATTCATCTTTTCATCATCAGTTGCCGAACACAGTATAAAGTAATGCAAAGATAGTGTCAGTGTTTATTTAACTGCTGTGAATGCAACCATCCGCCCCCCTGCTAAATTAAACATTCATACTCAACCATTTAAAGAGACATTAAAGCCATATCTACATATGCTGATAAAAATGAAGTGCACTTCATCTCTCTATTAAGACCATGTGGTTGAGCTATATGAAGAGTGTAAATCCTGCATTGTCCTTTATAATTTAAATATTGAACTTTATCTTTGCTTTGGCAGTCTCCCACGGAGGCAATGGCTCTCCATGAGATGTCCTGACTAATATGATGTTTATCCACAAAATGAGCCACCAATGGTGCTGTTAACCTCTTTGCATTAATTCTACTTTGGTGTATATTAATTCTTAACTTAATCAGTCACTTCGTTTTTCCCACATAAATTAAGGGACCGGTAGATATATTTCTTTTTTATTTTATATATTTCTTTTTTATACCGCGCTCTTTAGAATCAGTGCGGTTTACATGTATACTAACAGGTACTTTTTATTCCCTTGTCCCCGAAGGGCTCACAATCTAAGTGTACCTGAGGCAATGGAGGGTTAAGTGGCTTGCCCAAGACCACAAGGAGTGGCCGTGGGACTAGAGACCCCAGTCCCTCCGGCCTGAGGTTGCTTGTCTCCATGCGGGAATTGAACCCCCGGCCTTCCGGTCTGAGGTAACCTGTCCCAACCACTGAAACACTCCTCCCTCCCTAGACTTATCAAATGTGGAAGTTATCATTTCTAGTTTGTTCTTTATAATTTAACAATAACTCCCGTTGAGCATATCGCGCCCATAAGTATGCTTTAGTCACAGCATTCCGGGCTATCCCCCTTCCAAAAATCTTTGTCATACTCCTTCATACAGTCCAACTGCATGGTCTTAATGCAGAGATCAAGTGGGCTTCATGTCTCTGAGAGTATGCTGATATAGCTTTAATTTCTCTGTAAATGGTTGCGTGCAAATGTTTTTTTTTTTTAGCCCACTGACTGGCAGGGAGGGAGGCAGGTTTGCATTCACAGCAGTTAAACGCTGACGCCATCTTTGTATTAATTTATAGAGAGACTGTTAAACAACTGCTGATGATGAGATGAATTGAATTATCCAATACTAGCATATCAAATAGAACCCAGTTCTTATGATCACATATACTCTCACATCATCTCCTCTGATTTATTTAATTGTAGTGACTAGAACTCAAAATTACACGTCTCTCACATTTCAAATGTGTTTTTCCATATTGTCCTGCTAGGCCAGTCCAGACAAGTGGGTTGTGGAGACAGAGAAAATTCTTGAGTCTTCTGATGACCTCATCCTTTACTATATCGGGAACAACTAGAGGGCATACAAACTCAGTATTTCTCTTTCTTCAGCAGAGTGTGGTCACATCGGAGCAGCTCTGTGAAAACTTTGAGAAAGGTTGATTTAGCTCGTTAGTAACCACTCGTAAGGACAACTTTCTCACTTGAGCTCAATGTGGAAGGTACCCATTGGGTCACCCTTAAAACCAGTGCCCTCTTGGGATTGCAAGGAGGAGGGGTGTTGATTCAGTTCCCTGTCCTTATCCTGTTAAGGGCTAGCTGAACAACCAGAATTGTTATATTAGGAACCTGAGGAATTGGTTGCACAGCCTCAGTACTTCTTTTCCCCTCTTCCTCCCTCAGTCCTCCCCTGAAGATGGTATGAAGATTCATAGGTATGTAGCTGCAGGTCTTGAAAGCAGGGGAGTAGCACTGAGCCCAGCCACCATTGCTGCTTAGACCCCATGGAGGTGAGTATCAGTTTTAAGTTCCTGTTTTCTGTGCCAAATTTCTCTTCTGTGTGTCTTCAATATTGTCTATGAGGGCCCCCGACTTTTAACATTTAGTGGGGTGATTGTTAAGTGAGCGATTGGAGCTATTGGTATTCATGGTCTTTTTCCTGCAGGTTCCTGCCTTATACTGGCACTGTGAGCGTGCCTTACCAGCCCTTGGCTGTACTCTAACCCATGTCCTCGCTGCATGCATTGGTACACACAGTATCCATGTGCTTTATAGTGCGCATTCAAGGCACGCAATCTACACAACATGCAGTAGCTCTGCACTTCTGGTGTGTGCACTTTAAGCACGTCTTACCTCAGTGCACCTTGTTTGGATAGAAGGATTTGCTTCAGGAAGCCATTTTGCATGACATAGGCGTTTGTCTTCTGGGAGGAGGTGCTACCTTTGTGCCCTCCCTCTGCAACTTGACATGGAGGCTTCTGCTTGCCTCTTGGCAGTATCACCTTTACAGTTGATGGCCAAGAACTTTCTTCTGCCTCTTCAGCTCTGCAGGCAGTACTGGGATTGGCTGGAGAGAGAGACAACTACTCTGCTCAGGATTCCTCCACCCATTCTTTAGAGCTTGGCCCACCAGCACTTTCCCCATGGGATTCCCCAGTGACTGGCCTGCCTCCTGCTATGGGGACGGCCAAGTCAGCTGGACACAGGCCAGCCTCTGACCTATCTTCTCCAGAATTGTTTTCCTCCTTCTGCAAGATTGTCCTTCCGGTGGGGTAATTAGGACATCAGCCTTGGGGCCCTCTTGTTCCTTCTCCTTTTGCTCAGAGGAAATTCTCGTTGTGATACAGGTGGGCTCATATAGGGGCCTCTCTGCAAAAGCTTCCCTAGAAAAGAATGGATTTGGGGTGCTTCGCTCAGCTGTACTGTGCCAGTGATCTGCCTGGCTTTCCAGATGACCAGGATTCTTCTCTCATTGCTGTTTCTGAAAGAGGAGGTGGTGGCTCTGATTGATCAAGTTTCCTCTGCCCTGCAGTTGTCAGATGCTGTGCTGGTGGAGCAGGAGCTGCAAGTTTATCCCCCTCTGGAGGGGGGGGGGGTGGTCAGAAAGCCCTCATGGGAGTTTACTTTCGATGGCACATGGAATGGGATTTGCCTACTGTCCTACTGAAAGGGGGGCAGGGTCATGAGTCAGCTTTGCACCCTCCTCGGGAAGACTTTGCTGCCTGGATGCAGTTGCTCCAAGGTGGATGCGCAGGTGATGGCTGTTGCTAAACACATCACCATTCTGATGGAGAGTTGTGCATCACTCAGGGATCAAGTGGATCACAAATTTGAAGCTTCCTAAAGAGTCTGTTTTTGGTTGTCTCCCTTATTCTCCAGATAGTAGTTTGTGGAGGGCTTACGACTCATGCCCTACTCCATTGGATTCAGTCACTCCCACTGGATGATGCTTCTGGATTCAGCATACGTTTGGTCTGCTCAATGGCCAAGAATGTTGCCTCTTCCATGGTTGCATGTCACTGGCTTTGGCTTTGTTGTGGCGTCCAAGTTCCATGTATCTGTACTTCTTTTCAAGAGAGAGCTTGTTTTTGGGGAGGACTTGGAGAAGTTGGTCAAGGAGCTGTGAGTATCCAAACCACATCTTTATCCGGAGGATTGACCTAAAGGGCCTTTGAAGCGTGGCCCCTCCTTCTCTGCATCACATTCTCCTTGCTCCCACCACCAGAAGTCTCAGGGGTTCAGGGACTCCCAGAAAGATCACCTGGAGAAACCATCTTTCCCTCCTTTGGCTCCCATTTCTAGACCCAGTCCTTTTGTGGGTTTGTGGAACCCTTAAGGCTCCTTTCCCCTCCAATCTGGGCTGTCCCATCACATGCAAGGTTGACATGGGTCTGTCTGACCTCAGACAGTGGGAGTCCAATACCATTCGATTCAGCTATGTGCTGGAATGCAAGGATCCCATTCCAAATGCCGTCCTGCTATCTCCATGCCAGGGGGGCTGCCGTTGAGACTTCTCTGGAAAGACTTCCCAGCCTCTGAGTTGTAGTTCTGATACCACCTGCCGAAAAGGGCAAGGTTCAGTATGCTATTTGATTTTTTGTGCCAAAGAAGGTAGGGTCCTTCTGCCCATTCCTGGACCTCAAGGGTGTCCGTGCTCTTTTAAGGACCTTTCGCTTCTGGAGGGTGGCCTGTCTGCGAGGATCAGCAGTGCCTCCTGAACTTTCCTTTCGGCTTGCACTTCCAGTCTATCTTTTGGCTTCTCTGCTGCATTTAGGAGCATTCCTGCATGGACAACTGTTGTCTTCAGGCCAGGTTGTGTGCAGAGCCCTTTGCTTGTCGGCCTGAGTGGTGCAGTTTCTGGAAAGTCTGGGCTGGGTGATACTATGATAAAAGCTTCCTGGGGCCTACACTGTTATTAGAGTATCTTAGATCATGGTTCGTCACCGGCTCAAGAAATGTTCCCTGAATGAGAAGGGGACAGAGAAGCGGTGTATTCAGCTGTGGGCATTTTAGAAGCAGCAGCTTCCCAACGTCTGGGACTACCTTCAACTCCTAGGGTCTGGCATTTTTTGAGCACTGGTGTCATGAGCGCTGTGTTGGCCCCAAGATGGCTGACTTGCTAGCTCTGTCTCTCTTCCCCCAGGATAGATTTGACAAGGGCCTTTCCCTCTGTTCGCTGAGGGTTCAGGTGGTGACCTTGGCTTGTTCTAGATGGTCAGGGTGCTCCCTGACCTCACACCCAGACATGGCCTGTTTCCTGTGGGGAGTTCACTTGCACCCTCTCTTGTGCTCGATGGCTTCTTCATGGGTTCTCAGTTTGATTCTTCAGGCTTTGGGGACGGAGCCCTTTGAGCCTTGGTGGAGGGTTACACTCAAGGATTGGTCCCTTAAGGCTGCCTTTTTGGTCACGATCTGCTCAGTGACGTATCTCAGAGTTGCAGACTTTATCTCTTTTCAGAATTGGCCAAGTATTTATGCCTTGTTCCTTCCTTTTTTGCCTAAAGTGGTCTGCTTGCCTTCATTCCCAAAGGAAGAATAACAGGGAAAAGATAGGAGCCTTCTCTTAATAGACTTTAGATGGGTGTTTCTTAGAGACCTGAAGGTCGCTAACTCTTTCCAAAAGTTGGACAGACATTGTCCTCTTTGATCTTATGTGGGCCTTCAAAGTGGTCACAAAGCTTTTGTTGGTCTGCTGGTAAAGGAATTGATAGACTGAGGCTATCTGTTGCTGGACTGGCCAATCCTAGTTTGTGCATGCATGCCACATGGGCTCAGGCTTCCTCCTGGGCTGAGCGCAGCTTGGTTGCTCCCTTAGACATTTATCAGGCAGCAGTGGTCATTGTTTTCCACTTTTATCAAGAATTTCCACTTGGATGTCCATGCTCGGACAGGCACAGCCTTTTCTGCAGAAGTTTTGATGACTGTTGGACTTCTTTCCGCCCAATGGAGGCGTAGCTTTGGCACATCCCACTTGTCTGGACTGGCCTAGTAGGCTTACCAAATAATGTCCTTTTCTTGAGTCCTGCTAGGCCAGTCCAGGACCTGCTTCTGGGATCTGTTATGATCTGCTGTGATCTGATCTGATCTGATGTGCTGCGATATGCTATTTCCTTCAGTTTAACTCTGCGGGCTATATTCCTCTTGGTTAACCTTCTGCTCACAGGGAGTTCTGTATATTGTTCTGTTCTTGGACTGTTAGTCCTTGTTCTCCGTGGACAAGCAGAAAGTAAGCCCTTACATATGGGTGACATCACTGACAGAGCCCCGCACGGAAATGCTTCCCAGCTTCCATTGAAAGCTTTTGGGAGGCTTCACTGTGCATGCACACCTGCCTTCCTGTCTGCCATGGTGCCATCTTCTCCAGTCTTCTTCCAGGGAGCCCCTAGGACGTGTTTGTGCTACCTCAGAAAATTATTTTTTCACTTTAGCCCTTATGGGTCATTTTCTATCTAGCTTTCATCGCCTGTCATTGGTAGCATTGGCCCCAGTGCCAACGCACTGGTTTGTCCCTTTTTTGTTCCTTTTTTCTTAATTTCTATTTTTCCTGCAGCTGGAACCATTGAGCCCTTCGATCTCACCAGGGCCATGTTCCCAAACATGCCCAGAAACCAGCCAGCGGTTTTAAGACGTGCATCAAATGTGCCAGGACAATCTTGGTCACAGATCGGCACAATTGGCACCTTCAATACTTGGGTCCTGACCACCAGCCCACTTCTTGTATTCTGTGCCTTCAGATGACAAGGAGGGGTCTGAAGGGTCGGGAGAAACAGAGGGAGTCCCTCTTCAGGCTGTCGGATTCAGCATGTTCGGCCCTGGCTTCGGTCTCGATGTCCTCCTGTGTTTCTGTGGAGGCATTGTCATAGAGAGGGGCCTGAGCGCACTTGGAACCGAGGGACTGTGGTGGCCTGGTGCAAAAGCTGTTCATAGACCTTTGCCTGGAATCGAGGAAGGACTCTTCATTGACTCCATTGGTGTTGAAGGGGGTGTCCAAGCATCGGGCCAAGGCCCAGGTTTATCAACACTAGAGCTCTTCCCGATGCAATGTGGAGAGTGATGGCTACGAGCAGCCTGCTCAAGTGCCTCAATGGGAGGAATCGTCCCCCAAGGCATCAGAGGGACGCAAGGTATTCCCCGATGTCCCTACCATGGTGGACATCCAACAGAGGTGCCAGAGTCAGTGGCTGAAGTAATAACCCTGGCCTCTATGCCTTCAGAGATGGTAGTCCTCGAGGAATGCCGTCGGGGCCTCGAGGCCCATATGGCAGCAGTGTTGGTAATGCAACATGCTGGCCCTTCGGTGCCCAGGGCATCGCCACCTTAGTCCATGCAGCTTGTCAGACGGCTGCCTAGGGTGAGAACTTACACAATCTTGACGATGCATATATTCATATGATTCTTGCAAGGTATTGTGGGTAATGTAGTTCTTTCACTCCCAAACACAGCTGAAGACAATAATTGAGTTGTGATACCAGTGGTAAGGCCAATAAAATACTTCTTTTATTGATGGGGTTTAATTCACCCAGCACAAATATGCTTGGTAGCAATATAAATGAGGTTTATTTATTTATTTATTACAGTTTCTTATATACCGCGCTATTTAGAATCAGCGCGGTTTACATCATAACAAAACGACCATTACGACAAACTGTCAGGTTTTACATTGAACAGGAGTACAAACTTGGATAACTGGGTTAACTATATACATAATCTATCTACATTGCAGTGTGAGGGCATTTCTAGATTGGGTCATTTCTTGGAGGGGATATCTGGTTCAGTTGCTGTCTGGGAAATATTGGCGGAAAAGGTATGTTTTGAGAGCCTTTCTGAACTGATATAGATTGGTAATGGCTCTAATGTCGGGGGGTAGGGTGTTCCAAGGTTACTTGCTTGCAGTGTTTAAATGGATAACATAAAATCACAAAGCAAATCAGAAAACAACCTTCAGCTTGTCAGGCAATTAGCTAATGTTTTCTTAGCAAATAATTACCAAAGGAAAAAGGCACAAAGAAATGAATAAACTTTGCTTGTTAGGTTAACTTCTGCTTATTTTCCACGCAGATCCCAGCAGTGATTCTCCCTTGCTCACACACACAATCAGGTGCAGCTTTAATTACTATCAATTGACCGGCTGAAAGCCTTTAGCTGGCTGGCTGCTACTGTGTGAACCCAAATCCTGCTTTAAGATCTCTTTGCAGTGGAAATAAGAAACAAAGTTAGGTTTCTTTGTGATGGCTGATGTGTTTGCTCACAGAAAGCTAGCAATAGCATTTAGATAGAGAACAGTCCATGTAATGAATAGTTTCCTCTGCTGTATCACCCCTTCATCAATCAGCATAGGGTCACTATCATACATTGGCACAGACGAGTCTTTCCATAAGGCACTATCATGAGAATGCTTATTCCCTTGCTGCCATTCACTATTATAGATAGGGTCTGGATCAGTGTTCATATCTGAGCCTCTCCTGCTATCATAATTCCTCTCTGTATATCCTGGCCAGTATGTAATCCAGTTCTGATGTCCAGCCTTCCAATCTTGATCCCTGGACACTGGATCTCCTCTCCCATACCTTCTGGCCTTGGTCTGAAAGTCCCTTCCACGTGCAGTCTTCTCTCTTCCAGGTAGCCACTGGTGATTCCTATCTCTGCCATTCCATTCCTCTGGCTGACTCCAGTCCAATGGACTCTGCTGGCATTTGGAATACCTCCCAGTATAGGTATTGCCTTGGATTCTCCCAGACCCTCCAATGGCCTTTCTTCTCTTCCTTCCAGAGAGTTTCCTTCTTTCTCTATCCGCTTGGCTTGGCTTCTGCTTCTCCAGGTGATGCTTAAACCTGTAGCTGGACTGGAGCTTGTAGCCGTTGCTGTCTGTCTTTGAAGCTCTTTCTGTCTCTATAGCCTGTAGAATAAGCTCTATTCTTATTCTGTTCTAATGTGTGCTCCTCCCTAACACAGCGCAGCTGTGTTGAATCAGGCCCTGCCCTTTGAGATGAGTGCTTAGGGATTACCTCATAGCTCTCTTGATTGCACACACGTTTTCTCACTTCAGCCCCTCTCATGGCTGCTGGAAACCTGGTGCATTCTGGGACTGGTAGTCTTTTATGTGAAAACTCTGTTTTCTTGCTTCTACCAGAACTGACAGGTTGCTTGTTCAGAGTCACATCATCTTTTCTATAGCTCCTACCTGAGCTATGATAAGCTTCCTTATCACAAGCTGAATCTTGAGACCCATGCACTGCCCACCGAGGCAGATGTGCATCAGGCCAGCGATCAGAATCAATGCCAGTTCCCACGGCCATCTTCCTCTCAAGTGTATTGGGGTTCAATGCCCTGGTGAGACCGTGGAAGCACTTGGTGCACCATCAGTCGCATCGATGCGCTGCCTTTTCGCGTGGCCGGAGATGGCACTGGGATGAGGCCCAATGCTATTTCAACTTCCTCTCGGAGTAGGATGGCTGGGAGACTGAAGTGGAATCGAAGGTGTTAGAGAGCAGGTCCCCCGAGCTCCCTTCAGATTCCTCTCCTCCGTATGAACAGCGTGGATCACCTCCGGAGGACTTGTCCTTCCAGGACTTTGTGAGGGATATGGCCCAGACCATCCTCTTCCCTCTGGAGTCTGTGGATGAACCTAGGGTGGAGGAGCTGGAGATCCTCCCGTACCCTTCAGACCCCAAGGAGGCTGTGATGGTGCTAGTGCACCAGATCCTAAAGAGGCTGCAGATGAGGATGTCTGAGAACCCCCTCACAGTGCCATCGGTCAGCAGGAGGCTGGACTCTATGTACCGAGTCCAAAAGGCCCTGGGTTTTGAGAAGTCTCAATTCCTGCACCACTCTGGTGGTGGAATTGACCATGAGAAGGATCAAGAGCAGTAAGACCTATGCCTCGTTGCCCCCAGGCAGGGAGGCGAGGACCTTGGACTCCTTTTGCAGGCCGTGCTTTCAGAGCACCAGGCTAGTGGCCAGGGTTAATTCATACCAGCTGTACATGGGCATGTTCCTGAAGGATATTATTTATTATTTCGCAGGGTTTATATACCGCTTTTCGCCTGGTCAAAGCGGTTTACATGGAACAATAAATATTGTTTTACATAGAACATATTAACTATTTACAATAAACATTGGGTACAATTAGAGCAGCTAACTATATACATTGGATAATAATTCTATGTAGTTGCTTGCATCATTTTCAGTATGTAGATTGGAGGTGTATATTGTATGTGGGGAGTGTGGGCTGTAGCTATGAGGAGGAGAGTGAGCAGTGTATAAAGGGTATATGTACAGCATCTTTGATATGTGGTGGTGGAGTCCACTGTGTTGGAATTAGCAAGTCTGTTGTTGTAGCTAGATTATTCGTATCAGTCTTATCTATGGTCCTTTCCTAAGGGCCGTGCCAGGGGCTCTTTTTGTGCTGAGGAGTGAGGTAGCAGTGGGGAGGGGGTGCTTACCTCCGCTCTCTCTGTTGCTGTTTTTGGAGTCTTCAGGAGCCGGCTTCAGGCAGAACAGGCTGTGGAGACCAGCTATGAGTTGATGGTGTTGCCGGAATCGCTCCAGTGTTGGTGTTGCAATCCTGGAGCCGGCTTCCTCTACTCGAGCACGTCTGGTCAGTGCCAGGATATAAGTGTTCCTTCGAGGGGTGAGGTAGGCAAGGGGATGGGGTTTTCTTCACTCACTCTAATAATGCAGCTAATTTTGTAAGGAGCAGGGACAAGGCTGTGCCTCCCCTCATGCTTGGTTGCTTTTCCGGTTGCAATGGAGGGGTGTTGGCTCTTGGTATGTTGCTTTTTGAGTAGTGTTGCTTCAGGGGTTTTCCAGGATGGAGAGTTGTTGTGTCTTGGTGTAGCTCTGCTTTGGTCCTTAGGCGCATTCACATCTCCAGAATTCAAAGCTGTTTAACGTCCTAGCGGAGGCACTGATTGGTGGCCAGGAGGAGCAAGGAGCAGCTCCTTACCTTGCTCCCTTGCAATTGCTGGCTTGCTGATCAGTCTTCCTGTGCCTCCCAAATTCATGCTGGATCTGGACGAATTTGGCTCGCTCATCCCTCCTAAGTGCCTGGACTCCTTTCACACCCTGGTGGGCCACAGCAAGGACTGTTCCAAGTATATAGTCTGGGCGATGTATGACACCTTCGAGTCAATCTTCAGGGCTGCAGCAGTGGGCATTGGAGCCTGCTGGCTTGCCTGGCTTTAGAACTTGGACCTGGAGTAGTAGGTGCAGGATAAGCTGGTGGACGTGCCTTGCCAGGGGGACAACCTCTTTGGAAAACAGGTGGAGGCTAAGGTTGGTGAGATTGAGGCGCAGTATGTCACCCTCAGCAGGCTCTTGAGGAAGACTGCGACCCTTCTCATAAGAAGTACCAAATCAGGAACACTTTCTATCAGCCTAAGTGCTGGTATTTCAAAAGCCCCCAGAGCTCTCAGCCAATGGTGCAGACTCCTTGTCAGCAATGCCAAGAGAAGCCTCCATAAGGCCCAGCTGGCCCCACAACACAAGCCTGGGATGGGGTTTTGACTGGTTCCTGCAGAACATAGCCAATCTACCAGCGCCCACAGGGGACAACTCTCTGGTAGGGGGATGGCTCGTCCTGTTTGCCCACAGATGGCCTCTTATCACCTTGGATACATGGGTGCTGCAGATAGTTCAAAGCGGCTACATGCTGCACTTTGCTGAGCTGCTGCCCCCTTTCCCTATAAGGGAGTATCCCCTAGACCCCCTGCACCTCAACCTGCTACAGGGAGAGATCTCTGCCCTGTTAACTGATCTTGCCTTAGAGACGGTGCCTCCGGCTCAGGTCGGATGGGGCTTCTACTCCAAGTACTTCCTGGTCCCCAAGAAGGGGGGCGGGGTGTTTCGGCCCATCCTAGACCTCTGGGACCTCAACACCTACCTGGTTTGAGAGAAGTTCATGATGGTTTCGCTGGGGACTTTGCTCCCTTACCTGCAAAAGGATGTTTGGTTATGCTCCCTCGATCTCAAGGACACGTATACGCATATACTGATCCACCCTGCTCACAGAAAATACCTCAGATTTGCCTTGGGGGATTGATACTTTCAGTACCGGGTACTTCCTTCGGCCTGGCTTCAGTGCCATGAGTCTTCACGAAGTGCCTTACGGTTGTGACTGCTTCCCTCTGACTCTGGGGATATTTGTCTTCCCCTACTTGGACGACAGGCTCATAAAGAACTCCACCCGAATAGGGTCCAGCAGTCGACTCGGCTAACCATCCAGGTACTCAGGCAGTTGGGGGGTCATCGTCGGATATCCCATGTCCTACCTACAGCCCTCCCAACAGCTGGAGTTCATAGGGGCCCTTCTCGACGCAACTCGTCCTCGAGCCTTTCTTCCGATGGATCACCTGCAGAGGCTTACAGTCCTGGTTTGTGATACCCAGCAGACACGTCAGGTTTTGCCTGGGGGATGCCGAAGGTGCTTGGCCATATGGCCTCGACCGTGCATGTCACTCCCCAGGCTCATTTATTGATGAGACAAGCTCCGTGGACTCTGAGTATGTAGTGGAAACAAGCTACAGTCTGGGACCGGGTAACAGTCACCAGGACTCTGGTCCAGTCCCTGCATCAGTGGCTGGAGCCGCAGCATCTGTTCCAAGGACTCCCTTTTCAAACATCACCCCCCCTAGAGGACTCTGATGACAGATGTGTCCAAGTTAGGCTGGGAGGTCCATAGGGACACCCTGCGCATGCAGGACCTGTGGTCCGAGTAGGAGAGCCTACACCAGATCAACTTTTTGGAACTGTGGGCTATAGCAAATGCGCTTCGGGCGTTCCAGGTGCATTTGGCCAACCAAACTGTGCTGATCCAGACAATCAGGTGGTGATGTGCTACATCAATAAGCAGGCGGCATGGGCTCATATCTTCTGTGCTGGGAAGCGGTCCACTTGTGAAGTTCGCCATCGCTCATGGAATGAAGCTGAGAGCTACTTTCTGCCTGGGGAACTCAGTTCCCTGGCAGACCAACTGAGCTGTGTCCTCCAGCCGCATGAGTGGAACCTCAACAGGGAGGTTGTCAACTGCATCATTCAGGAATGGGATACCCCCATGATAGATCTGTTTGCCACTCCGCACAATGCCCAGGTGGATCGGTTCTGCTCTAGGATCATGTCCAACTGCCGGCTGGCATCAGATGCCTTCCTTCTTCACTGGGTGGACTGGGGGGGGGCCTTCTATTTGGAGGAGTGGTCTAGTGGTTAGGACAAGGTACTTCAGGCCGGAGGGCCGGGGGTTCAAGTCCCACCAGGGGACAGCAATCTCAGGCCGGAGGGACTGGGATTTCTAGTCCTATAGGCACTCCTTGTGGTCTTGGGCAAGCCACTTAACCCTCCATTGCCCATGTTCCCTGTAAGTATTAACATATGTGTGTCATATCCCCTCGTGTTAAATGTATCCCCCAATTGACCACTTTGACCCGGTGAAAAGCGGAATATAAATACAGCTAAATAAATAAATAAATAAATGCCCTCCCATTCTGCTCATGGCAAAAACCTTGCTAAAACTTCAGGCCTTCCCATATTGGCCTAGGCAGCAGTGGTTCCCCAGCTGCTCCATCTCTCTCAGCAGGAGCCTCTATGACTGGGCTCTGTCTCGGACCTCATCTCTCAGGAGGACAGGACCTTACTACACCCCATCATCTGGTCCCTTGCCCTCATGGCATGGATGTTGAGCAGGTAGTCCTCGCAGAGCTCAACCTGCCCGAGAATGATACGGAAGTCCTTCTGGTCTCCCGCAAGGCTTCAATGCACAGGTCTTACACTTTGAAATGGCAGAGGTTCTTCCCCTGGTAGGCTGACAGTGCCTGGATCCCTTCTCCTGCACCATGGACAAGCTGCTGGAGTACCTCCTGCACCTCTCAGACTCGGGTATCAAGTCAAATTCTGTCAGTCCATCTGAGCACGATCATGGCCTACCATCACAACTCGGAGGAACGTCCCATCTCAGATCAGCCCTTGGTGGTTTGCTTCATGTGAGGTTTGCTCCTCTCTAGGCCTCCTTTCAAGTCCCTGGCGGTGGCTTGTGACCTTAATGTGGTTCTGGTAGAGCTCTTGTTGGATCCGTTTTGAGCCGCTTGTTTCCTGCCCTCTGAAGTTTCTGACCCGGAAGGTCTTGTTCCTGGTGAAAGTCACTTTGGTAGACCATGTCAGTGAGCTCCAGGCCCTGGTGGCTCACCTGTCAAACACCAGGTTCCTTATTGTCCCTCCAGTTCAGTCCCTCACCTCTGGGTTGTGCACCTCTTCTGCAGCATGGAGACTGGGCATGTCAGAACTGTGACACCACTGTAGATATCCTGCTGGTACCTCCCACCAGCTCCCAGTGTGTCCAGTCTCCATGCAGCTGGAGGTAGTGAGCCTAGGTGCTGGGCTCACTAGAGGAGCAGATAAGGAGCTTTAGGCAGCTTAGCTAGGGTTTTTAGTTTTTCTTTTCTCCCTAGAACGTTTTTTTCTTTTGATCTGTAGCTTTAAAGCTCATTAAAAATAAACAAATAAATAAAAAATCAAGGGCTGAGAGGGGATCGGAAGGGATTTCGAGGACTCTCTTTTCTCCCTTCAGTTTATTTCTGTCCCCTTTGCCTGCTCTCTCCCCTCCTTGTTGGCACGGAGGGGAGTTCTTTAGCAGGCTTTTCATCTCCTTACCGACACAGTTTTCTGTGCTGCAGATTTCCAGTCAGAAACTGTCGTCGGGCCTTGTTTCTCTGCTACTGCTGCCGGCTGACAGCCTTTCTCAGCTGTGCTGCTCACAGGAAGCCTATTATTTTTATCAGGGTGCAGAGAGGATCCGAAGGTCTCGGAGGAAGAGGTAAGTGTTTAAATCTTTGCTGCTAGTGTCCTGTGAGCGTTTTTGAGGCCTGCTGCCGAGTGTGAAGCATGTTCTGTGGGTTAGCAGAGTTCAGGATCTTGGCGGGCCTTTTTCCCGCCGTTTTTCTTTACAGTGCTGTTTTTCTTTGCTGACAGCTTTCTTTAATTAATCCTTGTAGTTTTCTGGTTACTTGAAATTAATTTTGATTACTTTTAATTTTCAATGTTTTGGAGCTCTTAAAGGGCCAGTACAGAAAAGTAAAAAAAAAAAAAAAAAAAAAGATTTTATACCGCTGCTGATCACTGGAAGGAGCGGTATAAAAATGAATTCAAATAAATAAAAATAAATAAGATTCTGCATATTTTTGTTTTATTTCCCTTTTTGGTGGTCTGCGGGAGCCATTTCCTTTACTATCCAGTTTCTTGGATCCCTTAGCTCTAATGCCTATGCGGCCACAATGCCTGGTTTGTGGCGCCCGTAGGGGCTCGGTCTCGGATGCGGGGGTGTGTCGTGGCTGTGCATCTGAGGCGCTTAATGTGGAGCAAGAAATGCAGGATCGGTATAAAGAAGGCACTGCTCTGGTGGCGCAGGGTGCTGCCGCTTCTGCGGAAGGGGAGTCTCCATCCGCTCTTCTTACTTCAAATTTGGCTTTGCCCGGTAATTCCGCCATTCCCATGGTGTCTGTGGCAGCTTTTGAGGGTTTCTCCCCAGATTTTGTGCTGCTGCTTCATCAGGCCTACTGTTTGTGGCAGCAGGGGGCAGTCGCAGATGCCTCGCTTATTGATGCAGCAGGAGGCCAAGCCGCCACCGAAAGGTTCGGTGTTAGTGATGGTAGACCGGTTAAGAGGGCCTGGTCAGTGGAAGATCGGCCTCTTGATTTGGACTGGCCGGATGCAGCGGACCTTGAGCTGGAGCCGGAAGCCGGGATGGAGGATTTAGAGGAAGGTGAGATTCAGGAACATTACGGAGTCCCTTCAGGCTCTCAACCTTTCGTCAGTGGTACCAGCGGAGGATGAGGGTTTGGGGGATCCTCTCAGGCGGTACGAAAGTCCCAGGTGGTTTTTTTCTGTTCACCGTGTGGTTAAGCAGATGATTCAGGATGAATGGGACGTGCTGGAGGCAGGCTTGTGTGGTGTGAGGTCCATGAATCGTCTCGATCTCTTGGCGGATCAAGAACTGGAAGTGTTTCGTTCTCCACGTATAGATGCTGCAGTTTCAGTGGTCACAAAGAAGACTACCATTCCAGTTGAAGGCAGTGCGGCTTTGAAGGATGTACAGGATCGGAAGGTGGACGTCTTGTTGAAGCAAGCTTTTGAGGTTAATGCTCTGTCTCTGCAGGCCTCTATTTGTGGAGCTTGGGTTGCAAGAGCATGCCTTCGCTGGTCGCAGCGTTTGCAGCAGCCAGTTCAGCAAACTCAGGAGCAGCTAGCTGATGTGATAAGACTTGAGTCAGGTTCCGCATATTTGGCCGATGTCCAATATGATCTTATTAGAGGTTTGGCAAATAGCATGGCTTCCTTGGTAGCTGCACGCCGCTATCTTTGGCTCAGGAACTGGGCGGCGGACAGTTCCTCCAAGTCGCGTCTCAGCAAGCTTCCTTTTAAGGAGAAGCTGATGTTTGGAGAAGATCTTAATAAGCTGGTCAAGGATTTGGGGGATTCTAAAGGAGGTCGCTTGCTGGAGGATAAACCGAAGCAGAGCCGAGCCCCGTTACCTTCCCATGGGCAACCTTGGGATTTCGGGCGTTTTCGTACCTCCCGTTTGGGAGATTTTCAAAGAGGACAGTTTTCGTCTCGAGGTCAAAGTTTTAGAAGATTCCGGGGAGTGGGCAGAGGACTTGCTAGTCCCTCTTCCTCGGGTTTTCGGAAAGCACAATGAAGCAAGGTGGACCCAGGCAGGAATTCAGCCGGTAGGGGGTCGACTTCGGGAGTTTCTTCCTGCCTGAGTCCAGATAACATCCGATCAGTGGGTGTTGGAAGTCATTCGCAAAGATTATTCTCTTGAGTTTGCCCGTCTGGTGTTCGACTCTTTTGTCATGTCGCCGTGCAGGGGGCGAGAAAGAACGATTGCGGTACGGGAGACTCTGGCTCGTCTTTTGCAGCTGGGAGCAGTGGTTCCAGTTCCGCAAAGAGCACTACGGTATCAGTCGATACTCAATTTATTTTGTGGTGCCAAAGAAAGACGGGGCCTTCCGCCCAATTCTGGATCTGAAGGGGGTATACCGCTGTTTGCGGGTACCTCATTTCCGAATGGAGACCTTACGTTCGGTTATAGTGGCAGGTTGTCAAGGGGAGTTCTTGGCGTCTCTCGATCCCACCGAAGCATATTTACACATTCTGATCAGGCCAGATCATCAGAGGTTTCTAAGATTTGCGCTACCATGGGGGCATTTTCAGTTTCAGGCATTGCCCTTCGGTCTGGCTACGGCTTTGCGCACCTTCACCAAGGTTATGGTGGTGTTGGCGGTGGCGGCGGCAGCTCTTCGGAAGGAGGGAGTATTAGTTCATCCCTATCTCAACGACTGGTTGATTTGGGCAAAGTCCAGGGCCGAGTGTGTGCGAGTGACAGACAGAGTGGCAGAGCTCCTGCAGAGTCTCGGTTGGGTGGTCAATTCGTCCAAGAGCCGATTGGTTCCAACGCAAGTTCTAGAGTATTTGGGAGTTCACTTCGACACTCATGTGGGATCGGTTTTCCTGCCGGTTCTCTGAGCCTAGGACTGCAGCTTCTGGTGCACGATTTTTTGAGGACTCCTGCACCATCGGCCTGGCACTATCTCCATGTGTTAGGGACAATGGTGGCGACTCTGGAAGTTGTGCCGTGTGCCAGAGCTCACATGCACCCCTTACAGAGGTCGCTGCTCCTTCGATGGTCTCACCAGAACGACTCTCTGTCCAAGCGCCTCCACTGTCCATTGCGGGTCAGGAAGTCTCTTCAATGCTGGCTTTGTCCGCAGAATCTCGTGGCGGGCATGCCTCTCTAACAACCGCAGTGGATGCCAGTGTTAACGGATGCCAGTTTCGCAGGATGGGGAGCTCATTGCAGAGAGCTTTTCGCGCAAGACTGCTGGACCGAGCAGGAAGCCAAATGGCCCATCAATCGGCTGGAGTTACGAGCGGTAGCTCTAGCGCTTCGGGCCTTCGAATCCAACTTAAGGGGTCGAGCGGTTCGAGTGCTCTCGGACAATGCCGCGACGGTTGCGTACCTCAATCGTCAAGGGGGCACAGGAAGTGCAGCTCTGGAAATGGAGGCGGAAAGTCTCTTCAATTGGGTAGAGCCTCGCCTTCAGGCTCTGTCGGCGGCACACATTGCAGCAATGGGCAATGTGACGGCGGACTTTCTCAGCCGGTTTCAAGTGGATCCCGGAGAATGGGAGCTTCATCCGAAGGTGTTTGCTCAGATTGTCCTCAATTGGGGATCTCCAGTTATGGATCTCATGGCGACCTTTCGGTTGGCCAAAGCCAGTCGCTTTTACAGCAGACGATGAGAACAAATGTCGGAAGGTCTAGATGCCTTACTCCAACAATGGTCCACTCATGGTCTCCTCTACGCTTTTCCCCCATGGGCGCTCATAGGACAAGTGGAGCAGCGCATCGAGGCTCATCAGGGAAGAGTGCTTCTAGTAGCTCCAGATTGGCCTCATTGTCCGTGGTATGCCGATCTGGTGCGTCTGCTCGACAGGGAATCATGGCGGATGCCGCTAAGGGAGGATCTGCTGCTTCAGGGTCCTCTATGAATGCCTCAGGTACATCGGCTAGCAGACTGCATCTCTTTCACTCATGCCCAAGCAGGCCTGAGCCTTGATGGTCATATAGTTCTATTGCTCCAGTTGGACTTGGCCTCCTCTGTTTTTGGTAGCCTGTAGCTTGGAAGTCCTATAAGTGAGGGCTTACTTCCTGCTTGTCCACGGAGAAAACGTAGCTACTCACCTGTAACAGGTGTTCTCCATGGACAGCAGGAATAAGTCCTCACAACCCTTCCACCTCACCGAGGGGTTGTTTTCTGGCTTCAGCTTTGATATTTACTGGAAAAGATGGTGCTGCTGCAGGTGGGAAGGCAGGTGTGCATGCGTAGTGGAGCCTCCCAAAACCTTCCAGTGGATGCTGGGGAGCATTCTTGCACGGGGATCCGTCGGTGATGTCACCCATACGTGAGGACTTATTCCTGCTATCCACGAAGAACATCTACAGATGATTAACTGCGCTTTACCCTCATTGGAGCTTGTGAAACCAGGGGTTCTTATCCATGGCTTAGATATGAATACTGAGATTGTATGCCCTCTAGCCGCTCCTGATATAGTACAGGATGAGATCTAAAGACTCTGGATTTTTCTCTGTCTCCACCTCTGCTGGTAGGGGACTAGCCTAGAAGGACTCGAGGAAAGCACATTATCTGATAAGTAAAATGTACCCTTCTAAATTTTAAGCTTTTTTTTGTGTATCAGAGGAAAAAGACTTCATACTCGATCTGATTGATATCATAATAGGAGAATTGTAATCATAGGTCTTAAAAGACCTCTTTTTATATATATATATATATTTTTAACAACTATTCAAAAATGTTCAAAATTTTTTTCAACATTAAATTGAACGATAATAATTTATCTGGCTTAAATTAGTCCTAATAACTACCCAAATGGAGGACTGGGTTTTCACCTCTGTTTCATTGTGGGAAGTTTATTTAACTAAAAAACAAAAGCCAGACAATTAAGTTATTTTAAAGAAATTTTAAAGTTCTCATCCTCTGTTATCATTCATCAGCCACTTTTATCGGAGTTCTGTTCCATTCATTGTGGTATATGGATACTTTCATTGGACTTGAAAATAAACTTCTTTCTGAACATCACTTGATCTTTTGTTATCGGCTCATCTTGTTATCAACTTAGCCATCACATATATAAAACAAATTTTCATAACATACTGCCCATATATTCACATCCCGCTCTTCTATGGATTGCACTGTTCAGTGTAACCATGTCAAGATGGCCACAGTTTATATAGACACCTTCACTATGAATTAACCAATGAAATCACTCATACACATGGCATACAGCCAACCAGGCAGACACTTCACTTTTGTTAGAAAGGCTTTCCATTCTATATTAATATTCAAGCCAAATAGTTCAGCACAGCTAAATCTATGCATTTGACGTTCCCGCTGCAGAAGAATTTTTCACTTTATCTCCTTTACAGCCTTATCTATTACAAAAAATCTTAATGTTTCCAAAGAAGAATTCATCTTTATGCTATGGTCCATGAGCAATGTAAGGGAGTGAGTGAGATCTCTGAAACATAATCATGTTGGGGTAATATAATATATTGGAAGAAGATGTAACAGATAAGTGACAATTTATTTGTGTTATGAATTTGCAATATAGATTTTTGATAATTTTATACTTATTTGGACAAGTGATTTAACTGTATGGGATTTTAAGGAACTGAGATTGATCCAGAATGATGGTGCATAAAATATTCAATTAATGATTTTCAGAAGATATTATAAAATATATGCATATAAATTAAGTGGAAGAGATATTGGCAGTTGGATTAATTGTGAAAATATAGAATTGATGACATTTTGAATGCGAGATCCATTATTTCATACTTTTATGAAGGACAGCATTCATCCTTCTGTAGTCCCATGGGACAACTACTGTCTCCAAAGACTTATGTAACAGATCCTTCAGCAGGCCTGCCAAATCTTCTCTGATCTCCCTTTAATCGTCTAGAATGCATCCCATCTGGCCCAATGGCTTTGTTCATTTTTAGTCTTGCTAGTTCTGCACAAACGTATTCTTCTGTAAATGGTGTGTTATCTACTTCACTATCTTTTTTTTGTTTAAATAATGTATATTTATTGGTGTTTTAACATAATTTACAAGTTTATAACATGTTAAAGCAACATAAATATGGACAAAGACAAAAAACAAATGCTGGGGGAAAAGAGTAACATAATAACATAGTATATGACGGCAGATAAAGACCAGTATGGTCCATCTACTCTGCCCAGCAAGACGGCAAGAGTAGGTGCACCTGCCGCTCTGTAAAAGTAATTCAATACATATTCCTCCATATTAACATTAGACCTCAATAAAGAGGGGGGAGAGAAGAAAAAACTGGGTGGAAAAAGGAGGAGTAAGAACAAATTTAAAAAATAAGCATAGGCACATCATTTCCAGATTATTTAACAGTCACTCAATCCATTTTCACTGGGGATCCAGGAGTAGAAATGGAGATTTGTCAGCTTCTTGACATCCAAAAAGGAACGTAAATGACAGGAAAACCTGTCGGGCGGTGGTGAGCAATAGCTGCTGAAATGGCTCCTAGGCTGTTTTTAATCATTTTTAGCTGCTTGGCAACTCCCTTCTCAGGGATTGGAAGCCCTGATCTCCACTATGGGGGAGGGGGGGCCTCTGGGCCCTCTGGATCTGCCATAGTCACTGAAGGGACTAAGTACTCCTATATCTCCCTTTCATCCAGATGCTCCACAGGGGTGGACTAGGATGCTGAAGAAAATTAATCCCATTGTGTTTGAAGATGGCTGAAGAGGAAGGGGAAATTCCCCGTATGGAGGGTGAGGATCTATCTGTGATCCATCTTTATCTAACAAGCAGGAATATAGTCTTCGCATATGGGTGACATCGGTACCGAAGGAGCCCGTGCGGGAATGCTCCCCAGTGTCCAATAGGAAAGCCTTTAGGAACACTCCACTGCGCCTGCATAGCTGCCTTCCCAACTCCCTCTCTTCAGTTCTTCATTTTCTGCAGAGCCAGCAGGAAGCAAATCCTGTCACTGCAGAAAATTCTCTTTTTTTGTTTTTGTGGATAGTGTCTGCCTTCCCGTTGACGCTGGCACCGTCTTGACACCGCCGATTCCCTTATTCTTTCTTTTATCTTTTCTTTTACTAGTAAAAAAACCCCCTAAAAATCTTCAGGCATATCGGTGCCATCTTGGGGCTTTAGCCTACCATACTGTCCACTGACAGTATGGAGAAACAGACCAGTAGTTTCAAAAAATGTTCAAAATGTGGCAGTATCATCTTGGCTACTGACACACATTTATTTATTTATTTACATTTTCTTATATACCGCGCTATTTTCCATCAGTGCGGTTTACATGGAACATTTTACATACACATTTCAAATGACTTGATTTGTGTTTACAATTAACAGGAATAGGAACTTGGAAAGAAACAAGGGTAACTATTTACATCTGTACAATGCGAATTGATTGGACATTTGCATAGATTTACATGACTGATGCTTGAAATGCTGCGGGCCCGACCACTAGCCAGTTTTTTTTATTATTTTATTTATTTTATTTTATTTTATTTACATTCTCTTATATACCGCGCTATTCTGCATCAGTGCGGTTTACATTGAACAAACTGAAATTACATTGAACAGGGCATTATAACTTGGAGATAACTATTTTACAGGGAACATGGGTTATGGAGGGTTAAGTGGCTTGCCCAAGACCACAAGGAGCACCTGTGGGACTAGAAACCCCAGTAATAGAATGTTCCCTTTGTAAAAAGATGACAGAGAGGCCTGTAGAACCGGGCTTCTAAGTTTAGAACTCTCTTTGCTTCAGATGCCGTATCTTTGGCATCAACGTCATCGAGAGCCTCATCCTCCTCACATGGATCTCAGGTATCGAAAATGTCCAAGCACAAGTCTTCCTCGAAGACAGAAGATTCCTCCAGAGGTAGATCTCGGTCCCAGCATTGAGATGCCTCGGGCATTGCCCTGGAAGTGGATCAGCCTGCCAAAAAGCCCGGGCAGGAGGACTGCCCTTCAAAGCCATCGAGGGGCTCCAGGATACTCCGAAGGCCTCGACCTCAGGAGAGCTACTGGTGCCATGCTGTGGAACAGTGGCACAAGTTTCCGTCACTGATACCCAAGCATCGGCGACCTGGATAAACCAGTGTATACTGGCCATTGAGCGGAACTTGGCAGCTCTATTGGCGGCTTCAGTTCCCATCCAATCATTGCCCTCAGGAATCGGGCCATCAATACTGGTACAGGTACTAGCACTGACATTGGCAGCAATGCAGGGTGCATCGGGATACATGGACTTAAGGGAAGTTATGGGTGGGAGAGCCATCATCAATACTGGGGTTCGACCCAAATGGTACCCAGAGTCTGATATCCACACGCTTCAGTATCAGCATCTGGCGGAAGACAAGCACTGTTCCTGCTGATACGTTGAGTTCTCTGATTCCAATGTCCCTATTTCAGATGAGGAGTCACTTGATTCCCGGGGACCCCAAGGCCTGCCTTTGGAGCCCTCCCTGCCTCCAGAACGACGCATGTCGCCTCCTGAAGACATGTCCTTCCAAGAATTAATTTGTGACCTAGCTAGGGATCTCTCTATAACAGTTACTCCAGAGAACGAGCCCCGAGCGGAGGAATTGGAGATCCTCCAATATCCAGCAGCTCCCAGGGAGGCAGCCACTCTGCTGGTGCACTGCATCCTCCATGATTTGATGCTCCGAATGTGGGAGACTCCCCTCACGATCTCACCTCATACTCGACATCTCGATACCATGTATCAAGTACTGGAGTGTCCTGGCTTCCAAAAACCACAGCTCCCCCACCATTCAATGGTGGTGGAATCGGCGATGCGTCGAATCAAGAGTTCCAAGACTCATTCCTCTAACCCACCAGGTAGGGAATCGACAACCCTCAATGTCTTTGGGCGTCGATGTTTTCAGGTTTCCATGCTTTCAGACAGGATTAACTCCTATATACTCTACATGGGTATGTTCCTCAAGGAAGTCACCAAAGACCTTGAGGCCATGGCCCCTCTTCTCCCAGATGATAAGAAAGACAATTATCTTGCTCTAGTTAGACATACCCAAAATGTATCAAAGTTTGTCAATAGGGCAACCTTCGATGCATTTGAGTGCACAAACAGAGCCACAGCAATTTGTATCAGTGGATGCAGAATTGCATGGCTTGAGGCCTCAGATCTTGAACAGTGGGTTCAAGATAAGCTGAGCAACATACCTTGCCCAGGGGAAAACCTCTTTGGCAAAGACTGGCAGGATAAGGCTTCTCAGAGTCAGAGAATACCACCCTAAACAGGCAGTTTAGGACAGCAGCTAACCCTGCTAGAAAGAAGACAGCTACAAACAAAGCTTTCTTTAATAATAATAATAATAATAATAATAAATTCTACTCTTCTTATCCTCCTGCTTCTCAGTACCAGGCTCAAAGCCCTCAGAAGAGACTGCAGCCTCCTAAACAACAAAAGAAGCCACAGGTGGCTAAATCTCAACTAGCTTCGCAGCTATAGTCTGTGCCTGGTTTTTTACTTTTTTTCTAGAGAACATTGCCACCCTACCTCTGGAGGACCCTCACCCCCTCCACACTGCAGGCAGACTGTGTCATAACGCCCAAAGATGGCAACTTATCACCTCAGAACAGTGGACACTAACCATAGTTCTGGAGGGGTACAGACTTCATCTGCAAACTCTGACCCCTCAACTTTTGTAGAGGAATATCACACGCAACCCTTACTCACTGCTCTCCTACAGGACGAGGTGTCCTCTCTTCTGTCTCAGGGCGCCATAGAAGATGTCCCAATATCTCAACAGGGAATGGGGTTCTACTCTCTGTACTTTCTCATACCAAAGAAAGCCAGAGGGTACAGGCCCATCCTGGACCTCAGAAACCTCAACAAGTTTCTCGTCCATGAAAAGTTCAAAATGATCTCTCTTGGGATGCTTCTTCCATACCTCCAGAGTCAGGACTGGCTCTGTTCTCTAGATCTGAAAGAAACGTGCACACATATCCTCATCCATCCAGGACACAGGAAATATCTACACTTCATTTTTCAGAGAAAACATTATCAGTACAGAGTCCTTCTTTTCGGACTCGTTTCTGCCCCAAGAGTTCTTCACCAAGTGCATGGCGGTTGTAGTCTCATATCTAAAATCTCTAGGGATATTTGTCTTTCCTTACTTAGACGACTGGCTCATAAGAGCAGACACCTCCCAAGAGATTCAGCTTTCCTTGCATCGTACCATCACAATACTACAACACTTGGGATTTGTCAAACTTTCCAAAATCCCAGCTCGCTCCAATTCAAAGACTAGAGTTCATGGAAGCTTTTCTGGACACACAGCAGGCCAAGCATTTCTGCCCCAACTCCGCTGTGCCTGTCTCATTGTGCTGACCTCCCAATTGCTACTCTGAGACCATCTGACTGCCAGAGAAATGCTGCAGCTTCTGGGGCACATGGTCTCAACAGTACATGTTGTCCCATAAGCTCACCTACATATGTGGACAGCCCACTCGGACCACCTCAGGGACAAGATCCAAGTCACTGCCCCTCTCACCACATCCTTCCAGAAAATCTCCTCGTCAGGTCATCTTTTCAGGTGCCTCCATATCAATGCAGCCTGACAACGGATGCCTCCAAGCTGGGTTGGGGAGCTCACTTGGGCACTCCCTCTACACAAGGCCTCTGGACAATGGAGGAGTCACAGCTCCAGATCAGTCTCCTGGAGCTTCGTGCTATCTCAAATGCCCTCGCAGTGTTTCAAGATCACCTCAGAGCACAAAGGGTCCTAGTCAGGACAGACAATCAAGTGACCATGTTCTTTGTGAATAAGCAGGGCGGAACAGGCTCTTGCCCCCTCTGCGAAGAGGCTCTTCATCTGTGGTCCTTTGCTATTTCTCATCAAATATACCGCCAAGCGATGTATCTCCCAGAGGAGCTCAATATCTTGGTAGACAAGCTGAGTCGGATCCTTCTTCCCCACAAATAGTCTCTCCATCCGGACACAATGTCCTACATTTTTCAGCCCTGGGGAACTCCAGACATAGATCTGTTTGCCACACTGCAGAATGCCAAGCTTCCCCACTTCTGCACCAGGACTTTGATGTTCAGCAGACAGCAAGTGGATGCTTTCCACCTACATTGGAGTCAGAGTCTCCTTTATGCTTTCCCTCCCATACCCCTCATTCCCAAGATGATTTTCAAGCTACAGGCCGACAAGGGCTTCATGATTCTCATAGCCTCTCACTGGCCACACCAACCATGGTTCCCCTGCTGCTACATCCGACTCACTCAGTCTCTTCGATTGGGATGTGTGCCCGATCTTCTCTCCCAGGAAGACGGGACACTGCTCCATCCCAATCCATAGTCTCTCCGTCTCACAGCTTGGCAGCTGAGAGCATAGCATTACAGGACTTTAACCTCACTCATGAGGTTAAGGAGATCCTTTTGGCTTCCAGGAAGCCCTCCACCAGATGTTCCTATGCTTTCAAGTGACACAGGTTCTCGGTTTGGTGTTTCCAGAAGGATCTCAATCCCTTCTCTGCTCCCGTGGAGGCACTTCTCCAGTATCTTCTTTACTTGTCCTCAACAGGTCTGAAGACCAACATGGTGAGGGTTCACCTCAGTGCATTGCGGCCTCTCATCTCTTGGATGGACAGCTCATCTCCTCACAACCACTAGTAGCACGCTTTGAGGGGGCTCCTGCTGACCAAGCCACCCATAGAGCCATCTTCAGTGGCTTGGGATCGCAATGTCATTCTAGCACAACTTCTTCAGCCGCCCTTTAAACCATTGGCTGTGAACCCACTAAAGTTCCTTTCATGGAAGGTTATCTTCCTTATTGCCCTCATTTCAGCTAGACTCATTAGTGAGCTTCAGGCTTTGATGGTGGACCCACCCTATACTAGGTTCCACCATGACAAGGTCGTCCTTAGGACTCGCCTGCATTTAATGCCAAATGTGGTGTCTCCTTTCTATTTGAACCAGTCAGTTTACCTTCTTGTATTCTTTCCTAGATCACATGCGTCTATAGCAGAAGCAACCCTGCATGCTCTTGACTGCAAGCGGATATTGGCTTTTTATCCCCAGAGAATTTGAGATCACCATAAAGCCTCACAGTTGTTCATTTCCTTTGACCCTAGTCATCTGGGTCTCCCGGCATCTACATGTATGCTCTCCAGATGGATAGCGGATGGCATTTCATTTGCTTCTGACAAAGCAGGACTCTCCCTGGAAGGGCATGTCACTGCTCATAATGTTTCTGCCATGGCTACCTCAATGGCAAACCTACGCTCTGTAGCCATTGACAAAATTTGCA
The DNA here is from genome assembly GCA_033557465.1 of Ichthyophis bannanicus. NCBI lineage: Eukaryota > Metazoa > Chordata > Amphibia > Gymnophiona > Ichthyophiidae > Ichthyophis > Ichthyophis bannanicus. The sequence continues at coordinate 1,498,745,396 of CM066032.1, read as the reverse complement.
AGGCAGCAACTTGACCTTCTGTCCATACCTTTGCAGTCTATTATTGTCTGGACAAGGACTCCCGCTGGGATACCTTGTTTGGTCAAGCTATTCTCCAGCACTTGTTTCAGACTTAGGGGCCCGGACTTTGACAATACCAGACATCCATGAAGGATCCATGAACTCTTGAGGCCTACTCCGAGGCAAACCTCCACCAATTCTGAGGTCACTTCTTCTGGCATCTGAGAGCTAGGGAGTCCCATATGTGATGACTACATTCCTGCTTGTTCCTGGAGATACCGTAGTTACTCACCTGTAACAGGTGATCTCCGGGAACAGCAGGAATTTAGTCTTCATACCCGCCCTCCTCCCCTAGGAGTTGTATGGTTTTCTTCTCTTACTCTCCTTTTTCTTATCTACAAACTCAACTGAAGAGAAGGCAGGAAGGTCCATTAGATGATAGAGGGGTTAAAGGGGCACTAAGAGGCGACAAGGCGATAGCAGAGAGACTGAATGAATTCTTTGCTTTGGTCTTTACTGAGGAAGATGTAGGGATGTTACCCATGACTGAAGTGGTATTTAAAGGTGCGGAAGAATTGAATGAAATATCGATACATTGGGAAGATGTATTACAACTATTAGATAAACTGAAGAGTAGCAAATCACCTGGGCCGGATGGTATACATCCAAGGGTGTTGAAAGAACTGAAATATGAGATTGAAGACCTGCTATTAGTAATTTGTGAACTTTCATTAAAATCATCTGTAAAACCTGAAGATTGGAGGATCGCCAATGTAACGCCAATTTTTAAAAAGGGTTCCAGGGGTGATCAGAGAAAAGACAGACCGGTGAACCTGATGTCAGTACCGGGAAAAATGGTAGAAACCATCATAAAGAACAAAATTACTCAGCACGTAGATAGTCATGGCCTAATGGGAGACAGCCAACATGGCTTTAGACAAGGAAGATTTTGTCTTACTAATCTGTTATGTTTTTTTGAAAGTGTGAATAAACAGGTGGACAAAGGTGAGTCGGTTGATGTAGTGTATCTGGACTTTCAGAAAGCCTTTGACAAGGTCCCTCATCAGATACTTTTGGCAAACTTAAAGAGACATGGGATAGGAGGCAGTGTACTATTGTGGATCAGGAACTGGTTAAAAGATAGAAAGCAGATAGGGAGGTCACGTGATGCGTGAATGAGTGCGGACGCTTCCCGCTCGTTCCAGGGCATCCTCGGCAATTAATCTGCAATTAAATCCTGCTTTTTCTTCAAAAATTTCCCCCTAGGCTCTAAGAGTGCCTACGTGCTCGAGGGCAACTTACAGCAGGCTGCAGCGCTGTCCTCCGATGCCGTTAGCGACGAAGAGAGATTGGGAGAGGCTGCCTAAAGCTGGGCCCTCTACATCAGCCATGCCACAACCGTCCTCGCCGGGGGGGTAGAGCACGGATTCAGCCCCGGCTGAGCTGGCAAAAGAGGTGGTCAAGCTTTTGGACCCAAAGTTTGATCTCCTAATGAAAAAGCTAGACGGCGTGGAGGAATCGCTTGCCGACTTCGGCAAGCGGGTCGACGAGCTGGAACATCGTGTTGCGAGCATCGAAGAAGACGAGGGAAGCCGAGATAGAGAAGTAGCAGGACAAAAACAGCTACTGCGGGAGATCCAGCAGAAACTTGACGATTTGGAAAATCGTTCGAGGTGAAACAATCTGAGGATTGTGGGTCTCGGGGAGGAGAAATCAGAACGAGAGCTGCTTTCTTTTCTGGAAAACTGGCTGCCAGAGGCCCTGGGTCTTGAAGAGCTGCGTGGTCAGTTTCAAATAGAAAGGGCGCATCGGCTGGGAGCCCGACGAGATGCTGGAGATCGGCCCCGCGTTGTGATCCTGAGGGTCCTCAACTTCCAACATAAGACTCAGATACTACAAGCTTATAGGAAAAAAACTGAACTAATGCTGGATAATCGAAAGATTTTACTGTTTCAGGACTATTCGGCTGCGGTGGCAGCCAAACGGAGAGAGTTCGCGCCAATATGTGCAGAATTGTTTCGTCGACGCGCCCGGTTCACCCTGGCTTTTCCAGCCACGCTGAGAGTCTCCATCCAGGGGCAGACCCACACCTTCGATCAAGCGGGAGCGGCGAAACAATTCTTGATGCAATTAAAAGATGCGACAGTGGAGGACTAACTATTGACGGGGCTCCCACTGATACCCACAGCGGAGGCCGGGACTGCGCAGCTGGATGGATGGGTGATACATAAGCCTATCTGAATAATGGACATGATGTATCTGCCTCTGAGAGAGGCCTTCGCCCCCAGAAGTGTAGGTCCCCAATTATAGAAACAGCCTCCCATGATTGCTCACTGTTTTGTTTTTTTTCTTTTGTCTATTATTTCTTCCTTTTCCTATGCTAACTGTTATAATATCCTACTCGTTATGTTATTATTGCTGTGTTGCACAATGTTCGTCTCCTCTGGCACGGGGCGGAATTGCTACCATGCTGAGAGAGGGGGGGGGGAAGTCGAGGCAGCCCTGCAGCATCGCTTTAGGCCCAGACCTCAGTGAAGGTAACTGAGGGCTATGGCTGGTTTTGTTTTAAGGGGGTTTTGGGTAGGAGTAGGAGGAGGAGGGGGGGGATGGGAAGAGGGGGGGGGGGGAAGGAGGGGGACAGGGAATTCCAGGGATGGGGAAATAACAGTTCACAGGAACCTCCGGAGAGGACGGAGAAGCTCCCGGAATGTAGAGGCCCCTGTTTCGGTGGTGATTCTTTTGGGTGCAAGGTGGAGGCTGGGCTACCCCGCGCCCCTGTAAAGATAATTCATGTCACTGATTCATACACCAAGAGGGTACAACATGCCCCCTGATTTGAAAATTATAACCTGGAATGTAGGGGGGATTAGTACTCCTGTGAAACGCACCAAAATCCTACAGGCCCTTAAGAGAAGGAAGGCTCAGGTAGCTTTGTTGCAGGAGACGCATTTAAATTCCAGAGAGCACGCCAAACTGCAACGCGATTGGGTGGGGATGGTCTTGTCAGCCTCCTTGGGCACGAGGCGGAAGGGGGTAGCAATACTGGTACATAAGAGTCTGTCCTGCGAAGTTTTGACGACGGAGGGGGACCCCATGGGTAAATATTTATTTATCCATGTTAAGATCCAGGGAGAAGAATTGTTCATTGGAAACCTGTATGCCCCTAACACCTATGATCATGTTTTTTTCAGGCATATCCTGGATAAGGTTTTGGATGCCCCAAAAATACCGATAATTCTTGCGGGAGATTTTAACTGTCCCCATGATCCGTCTTTGGATAGGTCACATGCACAAACTGGTCGGGGTTGGAGCACTAGGGGAGTGGGCTACCTATGCGATTTGGGAGAGTTGGTTGACTCTTGGAGAGTGCTTCATCAGGAGAGCAGAGATTACACACATCTGTCGCGGGCCCACCAAACGTGGTCGAGAATTGATTATATTCTGGTGTTGAGGCAGTGGTTTGGAAAAGTGCTCAAAGCGGAGATAGAACCTGTCATTGTGTCAGATCATGCTATGGTTATCCTGGACTGGCGATGTGAGAGGACAGTGGGCAGTAAATGGACCTTTCTCGGCTACCTATGGAAGAAACAGGAGTTCTGTGCTTATGTGAGTTGGCACTGGTCAGAATATGTGCAGTTTAACGAGGGGACGGCCAGTTCGGTGGCAGCGTTCTGGGAGGCTGGAAAGGCAGTCCTCCGGGGTCATATCATAGCCTACATAGCAGCAGAGAGGCGGAGAGTAAATGAGGAGGTACTTAGATTGACCCGGGAACTCCGCAGAGCTAAGATCCTGGCAATGCAGCACTCGGGAGGAGTCCTAGAGTATGTCGAGATTCAGAAACAATTGAATGGTTTGTTGCAGGAGAGAGCCATCCAATCTCAGCAGTACTACCGACACCAGTTTTTCCACTATGGTGATCGGTTGGGGAAGCTACTGTCTCGCCTAGTGAGGGACAAAGCTGGCCCCCGTGGGGTAACGGTGATTCGTGACACTGAGGGGAGGCAGCACACGAGAGCGGACAAGGTGGCGCATGTATTTCGAACCTTTTACGAAGAGCTGTATGCGCCTGAAGAAGGCGATGGGGTCCAGATGGACAAATTTTTAGATCGTGTCTCGCTCCCCATGCTCTCGGAAGAGCAGAGGGAGATGTTGAATCAGCCCATAGCGGGAGAGGAAATACAAAAGGCGATCCGAGCGGGGGCATCGCATAAGGCTCTGGGTCCAGACGGATTCACCTATGAAGCTTATAAGATGTTAGAGTCGTCGCAGGTGCCCACGTTGGCGGCCATGTATGGAGAGGTGGTGGAGCTGGGTAACTTTCCGAGAGATATGCGAACTGCTAGTGTAATTTTGATCCCAAAACAGGGAAAGGACCCAGAGGATCCGGCTTCTTATAGACCGATCTCGCTGATAAATGTTGATCTGAAGCTGTTTGCCTCGCTGCTGGCGAACCGACTTCAACTGATCCTTCCAGCCTTAGTGGGCCCTCACCAAGCGGGTTTTGTCAAGGGTAGAGAGGCCAGTGTGAACATCAGTAAGGTGCTACTGGGTATTGAGAAGAGCTTGATGGCTCGGGAGCTGCTGATTCTCGCGAGTTTGGACTCTGAGAAGGCATTCGATAGGGTATCCTGGAGATACCTGTTTGCGGCCTTACGGAAGTTTGGCTTTCAGGGCCAGTTCCTGCAATGGATCCAGGCGTTATATGTAGCCCCTTTGGCGGTGGTTGAGAATGGGGGTGTGCGCTCCCGGCCTTTTTCGCTACATAGGGGCACCAGACAGGGGTGCCCTCTCTCCCCACTGCTGTATGTGTTACAATTAGAACCGTTATTGGTCTCATTGACTGAGTCTTCCCTGATAGCGGGAATTGAATGGCGGGGAGGGGGCATTAAGGTAAGCGCGTTCGCGGACGATTTCTTGCTCTGCCTTACGCGTCTGGCGCGGTCTTTGCCGGCGGCCCTTCGAGACATTGAACAATTTGGGGGGTTCTCAGGGCTCCGAATTAATCGGTCGAAATCGTTGGTATTGGATGTGGATAGTCAGTCTCGAAAGACTTGGCAGGGGGTATTTCCGCTTCGTTGGGCGGCCGGGCAAATCCGGTACCTGGGCATCCAAATCCCTGAACACCCGAAGAGCCTCTATGAGGTTAACGTGCGGCCCCTACTTACTTCGATGATAGCGAAATTTCAGAGTTGGAGAGACCTCCCGATCTCTCTAATGGGACGCATAGCGTTAGTAAGAATGGTAGAGTGGCCACGCTGGTTGTATCTACTGAGGCACTTACCGCTATGCTTAAATAGAAGGGATCTATTGGAGCTACACAAGCAGATTGGTCGGTTTCTCTGGAAGTCCAGGAGAGCGCGCATAGCGTTGGCGGCACTCATGCGTCCGATGAGCGAAGGAGGTGTGGGCTTGACCTCTTTGAGGAATTATAATCTATGTTATTTAGCGAGGAGATTGAGCGATCTAGTTGTGGGTAATGAAGAGCGCGTCCCTGTAACCCTGATTGACCAATTTTCTGAGACATGGCATAGGGCATACTTGCTGCACTGCGTGGGAGCAATGCTACCACCGTTCTGGAGGGCGTCGTACTATCTATGAACACTACGGATGGTATGGAGAGTCCTGTGTCGGTCCAGAGGAAGGCATTGGGCGGCCACGGACTGCCTGCCTCTGCTGGGTAGAGATGGCAGGGTGGCCAAGAATTGGCTTCAAGCGGGTATTGAATATGTCGGGCATTTGAGAATGGAGAATTCGGACCAGCTTGAATTGTTCAACAGTTAGCTAGACGGTATAAACTGCAGAGTAAGACATTTTACTTTTATTTACAGATGCGCCATTACGTGGCCAGTATGCCCAGTGGGACAGCGCTTCTGTCGCGAAGCAGTAGTCTCTGGTTATTAATGGAGAAACTTCAGGAGAACGCTTCCGCCAGTAAGCTGAGAGCGGAATTAACTCCCATTGAAAACTTGGAGTCTTTAACTCCTTTGGTAGGTCGATGGCGTAAGGACGGGTTGGAGGACCTCACAGAGGAGACATTGGGGCAGGCATTTCGAAGAGTACGGGAGCTCTTGGAAGCGGTGCGGTATCGAGAACTACAATTTAAGCTGTTGTGGAGAGCCTATATCTCTGAGGTCGGAACTTTGAAGATGGGTATCCTAACGGCGGATGTGTGTGGTCTCTGCAAGAGGGAGGTGGGTACACTACTACACCAGTTCTGGTCCTGTTCCATCACTCAACTTTTCTGGGAGACAATAGGGACGAAATTGGTCCTGTGGATGAAAGCAAGGATAGAGCTGCGCCCATTGTGGTGTTTGTTTCATCTGGTTTACCCAGGGATCAGGGGGACCAAAGCCCAGCGGCAGTTCTATGAAAAGAGTTTCTTAGTGGCCAAACAATGCATCTTACGACACTGGTTATCAGAGGGGGTCCATCGCCTGTGGAATGGGAGCATCAGTTGTGGGATATTATGCAGATGGAGCGTAGAACGGCCCATCTCATCGGGGGGAAAACTTGAACACGTTTTCAAACTATTTTGGAGCCCTTGTTAGAATCCTCTGGCCATTTGCAAGAGGGGGAGAAGGGTTAGTGCTTATCGGGAGTGGCTCCAGCTTGCGGTTTGGATGCAGGGGTATGAAGCAATAGGGAGGCCAGGTCAGGTCCGGTTGCACTAAAGGGCATCCCTGGAATGGGGGGGGGGGGGTGGAGGGTTGAGGGGAGGGAGGGTGGGGGGGGCGCTGCTCTCACGGGAGGGAGGGTGGGGGATAGGGGATCAGGGGGAGGTGGGGTTCTTGGTGAAGTCAGGTCCTAAAAAACTGCTGTTTGATAAGTGTGTGAACTCTGCCACTATGCCACTTGTGATGGGTTTCTGGGAACCAATTTATAAATACTTTGAGATGTCATAGTCAGCAGAATCTACTGGGTGTCTCAGATTACCCTCAACCTCTGTGTAATTTGGACATAGAAGTATCATCTTTCTCTGTAATAGCTTCTCAGCAAGCATGTAGGTGGGTTATATGGTGGAATGATTGAATGTACGCTTTTATATGGAAAACAATAAAAATGATTTTACATAAAAGATAGAAAGCAGAAGGTAGGGCTAAATGGCCAGCTTTCCCAGTGGAGAAAGGTGAATAGTGGTGTACCCCAGGGATCTGTGCTGGGTCCGCTGCTTTTTGACATATTCATAAATGACCTGGAAAAGGGAATAACGAGTGAGGTTATCAAATTTGCAGATAACATAAAACTACTTAAAGTTGTTAAACCCCAAGAGGATTGTGGAAAATTGCAAGAGGATCTTGATAAATTGGAAGACTGGGCATCAAAATAGCATATGAAATTTAATGTGGACAAGTGCAAAGTTATGCACCTAGGGAAGAACAACCCAAACTATGGTTACACGATGCAAGGTTCCACATTAGGAGCCACCACCCAGGAAAAAGATTTAGGCGTCAATGTGGATAACATGTTAAAACCCTCGGCCCAGTGTGCAGCGGCGGGCAAGAGAGCAAATAGAATGTTAGGTATCATAAGGAAAGGAATGGAAAATAAAACAAAAAATATTATAATGCCTCTATCGTTCCATGGTGAGACCACACCTTGAAGATTGTATGCAATTCTGGTCGCCGTATCTTAAAAAGGATATAGCGTTATTAGAAAAGGTTCAGTGAAGAGCCACCAAAATGGTAAAGAGGATGGAAGGATACTCCTATGAAGAAAGGCTAAAAAGGTTAGGGCTCTTTATCCTGGAAAAGAGACGGCTGAGGGAAGATATGATAGAAGTCTATAAATTAATGAACGGAGTGGAACGGGTAAACGTAGATCGATTGTTTACGTTATCAGAATATAGAAAGACTAGGGCACATGCAATGAAGCTACAGGGTAAACTATTTAAGACTAAAAAAAGAAAATATTTTGTCACTCAACGTGTAATCAAACTCTGGAATTTGTTACCGGAGGATGTAGTAAAGGCTGTTAGTGTAGCTGGGTTTAAAAAAGGTTTGGACAAGTTCCTGGAGAAAAGGTCCATAAACCATTATTAAGAAGGGACCCAGGATATCAATGCTTGACCCAGTACAAGCATTGTGGGACCTGTGTCTTTTGGGGAAACTGTTAGATACGTATGACCTAGATTGGCCACTGTTGGAAACAGGATACTGGGCTTGATGGACCTTGGTCTGACCCAGTATGGCATATCTTATATTCTTATGTTCTAAGGCAACTATGGAGTGCTCCCAAAGGCTTTCCTATTGGACGCAGGGGAGCATTCCTGCGCATAGTCTGTTGGTACTGATGTCACTCATATGTGAAGACTAAATTCCTGCTGTTACAGGTGAGTAGCTACGCTTTCACCAGCGGGCTTCCCAGTGTCGAACCAGGAGATTCCAGTTTAAATTTAATACTCAGTCAGGGCCTAATAGCAGCAAAGAGCTTTCAGTTTAAATTTAAACACAGAAGAGAGCTTTCTGGTTAAATTTAGCCCCCAAGACTTCCTCTATCCAAGCAAGGGCTGTGGGACTCCCCCTGGAGATTGGACACGGATTACCTTAGAAGCACAGGACAGGGTACTGTGTAGCAGCCAGCTTTTAATAAATCTTCTTTCGTTCCCTCCCTCCCCAACACCCACCCACCCACCCTTGGGATAATCGTAGCTTTATAGGTGCTTAAACCTCTTAAAGGAAAGGAGGTGCCATATTCACTCTCAGGTGCAGCTGTTTATTCTCATCAGCATGCCTGAGTTTAATTCAGCTTCAGGTGAACAAAGTACATTAAACGTATTAAGTGTAGGTTTATTAGTATAAATATACCCAGCAACCCTTAGTAAGTAAAGAACTTAAATATCTAAACACAACCTTAAAACTAAGATGCAGACAGTAGTCCGGCAGCGAGATGGAGGCTTTCCAATCTTTTGCATTGAGTGTCACCTGTATGATTTTCTCTCAGTTGGTGAGGGGTCTTACCTGTGCACTAGGTGCAAGGAGCTCTTTGCTATCGGGGAACGAGTCCGATCTCTGGAGGCTAGAGTAACAGACTTGGAAGACATAAGGAAGACAGAGAGGTACATATGTGAGACCTACAGGGATATAGTCCTGAAGTCCCACCTCCTTTCTGGCAACATCCCTGTTGCCATGGAGGAGAGAGATCACGTGGCAGGAAATGATCCTGTAGCTAGGACCTGTCCTCCAGGTGATGTAAAATCCTCTTGCACCGAGGAGGTTTCTCCAGGGCTATGGGCCCATGAAGGAAGGGTTAGGACAGCCGTTATAGTTGATGGTTTGATCATTAGGCGTGTAGATAGCTAGGTGGTGGTTGGACGTGAGGATCGCCTGGTAACATGCCAGCCTGGTGTGAAGGTAGCGGATCTCTCGTGCCACCTAGACTGGGGAGGAGTCTGTTGGGGAGAGGTCTGCTATCTTGGTACATGTCGGTACCAGTGACATAGGAAAATGTGGTAGGGAGGTTCTGGGGCCTAAAAAGACTTTTAGGTAGAAAATTGAAATCCAGAACTTCCAGGGTAGCATTCTCCGAAATTCTTCCCTTTCTACGCGCAGGACCCAAAAGGCAGGCAGAGCTCCAGGGTCTCAATGTGTGGATGGTGCAAGGATGAGGGTTATGGATTTGTTAAGAACTGGGGAAAGGAGGGCTCTTCCAACGGGATGGAACCAGGGTGCTTGCATTAGCTTTTAAACGAGATAACAGGGGACAGCCAACAGTTGCCCAAGAGCGCATGGTTCAGAACAATGTATCTTTGAAGGAGACTACCAAAGAATGAAGTTAAGGCATGTCAGCAGAGAGGTTTCAATAAAGAGAAAAGTATCCCAAATGCCCTTGAGTACGGAGCAGGCAGATATTAAAGATTCCAAATTACCCCTGCGTACCGATAGCCAAATGAATATAAATAAAATACAGTCTCTAAAATGCTTGTATGCAAATGCTAGAAGTCTAAAAAATAAGATGGGAGAGTTAGAATATATAGCACTAAATGAGAAATTAGATATGATTGGTATCTCAGAGACATGGTGTAAGGAGGACAACCAGTGGGACACTGTGATACCTGGGTACAAACTATATCGTAGTGACAGAGCTGATCAAATTGGTGGAGGGGTTGCACTCTTTGTTACGGAGGGCATTGAGTCGCAAAGGATTAAAGTTTTGCAGGAAACAAAATTTGCTGTAGAATCTCTATGGATTGAAATTCCTTGTAAAAAGGGAAGGCGATGGCAGTGGAGGTGTACCTTTGACCGCCTGGCCAGAATGAACAAATGGATGATGAAATGCTCAAGGAAATCAGGGAAGCTAACAAAAGTTACAGCACAGTAATAATAATGGGTGATTTCAATTACCCCGGTATTGACTGGGTTAGTGTCATGGCAGGACATGCTAGGGAGATGAAGTTTCTAGATGAAATAAATGACTGCTTCTTGGAGCAGATGGCTCATGAACTGACCAGAGGAGAAGTCATTTTGGACCTAGTCCTTGGAACACCAGATCTAGTGCAAGAGATAAGGGTGTTGGGACCACTTGGTAAAAGTGATCATAGCATGATTGTGTTTGATTTAATTAATGGAGGAGAGCTAGTAAGGAAATCCATAGTACTTTCTTTTAACTTTCGAAAGGGAGACTATGATAAAATGGCAAAAATAGTTAAGAAAAAACTAAAAGGAGCAGTTGCAAAGGTTAAAGACTTACATCAAGCTTGGGTGTTGTTTGAAAATACTATCTTGAAAGCCCAGACCAGCTGTATTCCACGCTTTAAGAAAAGTGGAAGGAAGTCCAAAAAACTGCCAACATGGTTTAAAGGTGAGGTCAGAGAGGCTGTGGTTGCCAAAAAAGCATCTCTCAGAAATTGGAAAAAAGAGTCAAATGACAAAAGCTATAAACGGCACAAGCACTGGCAAGTTAGATGCAAGGCATTGATAAGAAGGGCAAAGAGAAAATTTGAGAAGAAGCTTGCTGTGGAAGCAAAAACATGTAATAAAGACTTTTTCAAGTGCATTCTTAACAAAAAACCTGTGACAGGCAGTTGGACCATTAGATGATAGAGGAGTAAAAGGGGCACTAAGAGGGGACAAGGCCATTGCAGAGAGACTGAATGAATTCTTTGCTTCGGTCTATATTGAGGAAGATGTAGGGATGTTACCCATGACTGAAGTGGTATTTAAAGGTGATACTGCGGAAGAACTGAAAGAAATATCGATACACCGGGAAGATGCATTTCAACTATTTGATAAACTGAAGAGTAGCAAATCACCTGGACCAGATGGTATACATCCAAGGGTGTTGAAAGAACTGAAATATGAGATTGCAGACCTACTATTAGTAATCTGTGAACTATCATTAAAATCATCTGTAATACCTGAAGACTGGAGGATGGCCAATGTAACGCCAATTTTTAAAAAGGGTTCCAGGGTTGATCTGGGAAACTACAGACCGGTGAGCCTGACGTCGGTACCGGGAAAAATGGTAGAAACCATCATAAAGAACCAAAATTACTGAACATGTAGATAGTCATGGCTTAATGGGAGACAGCCAACATGGCTTTAGACAAGGAAGATCTTGTCTTACTAATCTGTTATGTTTTTTTGAAGGTGTGAATAAACAGGTAGATAAAGGTGAGTTGGTTGATTATAGTATATCTGGACTTTCAGAAGGCATTTGACAAGGTCCCTCATCAGAGACGTTTGGCAAAATTAAAAAGTCTTGGGATAGGAGGCAATGTACTATTGTGGACCAGGAACTGGTTAAACAATAGAAAGCAGAGGGTAGGGCTAAATGGCCAATTTTCCCAATGGAGAAAGGTGAATAGTGGAGTACTCCCAGGGATTTGTGCTGGGTCTACTGCTTTTTAACATTTTCATAAATGATCTGGAAAAGGGAATAACGAGTGAGATTATCAAATTTTCAGATGATGCAAAACTAATTAAAGTTGTGAAAACCCATGAGGATTGTGGAAAATTGCAAGAAGATTTTGATAAATTGTAATACTGGGCATCCAAATGGCAGATGAAATTTAATGTGGACAATTGCAAAGTTATGCAGCTAGGAAAGAACAATCCAAACTATGGTTCCACATTAGGAACCACCACCCAGGAAAAATATGTAGGTGTCATCGTGGATAACATGTTAAAACCCTCCGCCCAGTGTGCAGTGGTGGCCAAGAGAGCAAATAGAATATCATAAGGAAAGGAATGGAGAATAAAATAAAGGATATTATAATGCCTCTGTACCGTTCCATGGTGCGACCGCACCTTGAATATTGTGTGCAATTCTGGTCGCCGTATCTTAAAAAGGATATAGTGTTCTTAGAAAAGGTACAGAGAAGAGCCACCAAAATGGTAAAGCTGATGGAAAGATACCCCTATGAAGAAAGGCTATAAAGGTTAGAGCTCTTAGACCTGGGAAAGAGACACCTGAGGGGGAGATATGACAGAGGTCTATAAATTAATGAATGGAGTGGAACCGGGTAAACGTAGATCGATTGTGTACGTCATCAAAATATAGAAAGACTAGGGGACATGCAGTGAAGCTACAGGGTAACCTATTTAAGACTAATAAGAGAAAATATTTTTTCACTCAACGTGTAATCAAACTCTGGAATTTGTTATCAGAGGATGCAGTAAAAGCTATTAGTGTAGCTGGGTTTAAAAAAGATTTGGACAAGTTCCTGGAGGAAAGGTCCATAAGCCATTATTAAAAGGGACCCAGGATATCATTGCTTGACCCAATACAAGCATTGAGGAACCTGTGTCTTTTGGAGAAACTGCTAGATACTGTCAGACGGCTGCCTGGGTGAGAATGTTCACAGTCTTGGCAAGTGCATATATCAATATGATTTGCAAGGGATTGTGGGAAATGCAGTCCATTCACACCAGACACAACTGCTCACAATAATTAGTTGTGCTTGAGTGTAAAGCCAATAAGATATTTATTTATGGGGTTATTTCTCCCAACACAGATATGCTTGGTAGCACATAAAACAGGATACTTGCTTTCATTGTTAAACTTAGAAAAACAAAATCAGGAAAACAACAGTTGAACTTGTCAGGCAATCAGAGCAAAAGAATAAAGACCTGGTTGGTAACAAACTGGTCTTTTCTGTAGGCTTTAGCTAATATTTTCTTAGCAGTGTTTCAAACAACAAGCAAAACCCACAAAGAAGGGAAAAACTGTTCTTTTCAGGTTAACTTCTTATATCTTCACACATAGATTCAGAAGTGATTCCCTCAGAGCTCACAAGCAATTAGGTAAGGCTCAATTGCTAGCAGTTACCCAGCTGAAACCCCTTAGCTGGCTTGCTTTCTACTGCGTGGCTCAAATCCTACTTCAGGAGCTTTTCTGAGTAGATTAAAGAACAAGTTTGTATTTCTTTGTGATGGTTGTTGTACTTTGTAACAGAAAATTACCAAAGGAGTTTAGACAGAGAGAAATCCATATATTCACAGCCTGTATCTAAGACCGCTCCCCCTTCTTCAACAATCATGGGTTCAATATCATGGATTGGCACAGAGGAATTTCTCAATGTAGCACTCTCAGGAGAATACTTGTTTCCCTGCTGTCTTTCAAGGTTATAGCTAGGGCATAGATCAGTGTTCATACCTGAGCTTCCATTGCTGTTAGAGTTCCTCTCTAAATAGCCTGGCCAGTATGTATTTTTTATTTATTTATTTATCTTTATTTATTTATCTATTTCTTCTATACCGCCCCTTCCAGAGATCAGGGGCGGTTTACATGGAACAATTTAATAGTTTTGTATACGTTCGTATCACAGTACATTGAACAAGAACTTTTTAACTTTTTACATATAACAGAACAGTAAATTATTAAAACTATTTACAAGGTGTATAACTTGATCAGAAGTTTCTAACTTTTTACAGGGAATAGGCAGCGAGCTGACATTTCTATTTACAGGTGTTATTTAGTAGTAGTCCAGTTCTGATGTCCAGCCTTCCAATCCAGATCCCTGGACACTGGATCTCTCTTCACATACCTTCTGGCACGGGTCCTAGGGTCCCTTCCAAGTGCAGCCGTCTCCCTCACAGGTACCGTCTGGAGATTCCTAGCTCTGCAGCACCACTCCTCTGGTTTTCTCCAGTCCAATGGTGTATGCTGGCCTTTTGAATGTCTCCCAGTATACGTACTGCTCTGGACTCCTTTAGACCTCCCAAATGCTTTTTTCTTCTTTCTTCCAAAGGGTTTCTTGCCCTCTCTGTCCATCCGCTCTGGCTTCTGCTTCTGATGATCCTCCAGATGATGAAGACGTCCAAGCTGAGGATATCCAAGCTGATTCTGAGGATAAGGATCTCCCAGATGAAACTGAGGATGAGGATCCAGATGAGGATAATTCTCTGTAGAATAAACTCTACCTTTATTCTGCCTAGATGAGTGCTCCACCCTAGCACAGCGCAGCTGTGCTGAATCAGGCCCTGCCCTTTGAGATGAGTGCTTGGGGATTACCTCATAGCCCTCTTGATTGAACACACGTTTCCCCACTTCAGCTCCTCTAATGGCTGTTGGAAACCTGGTGCATTCTGGGACTGGTAGTCTTTTATGGACAAATTCTGTTTTCTTATTTCTACCAGAACTGACAGGTTGCTTGTTCAGAGTCACTTCACCTTTTCTATAGCTCCTTCCTGAGCTATGATAAGCTTCCTTATGACCTAGATTGGCCACTATTGGAAACAGGATACTGGGCTTGATGGAACTTGCTCTGACCCAGTATGGCATTTCTTATGTTCTTATGGTGGCCTTAAAAATTGAGAAGCCACACTCACACCAACGTCTCAAGTAGACACTGTCCTGGAGGATATCAGATGTCCGTTGGGACTTTTCCTATTACCAGAGCCCGTGGAACTGCTCTTGGTTTCTTTGTGGGAGATCAAAGGCCCTAGCTTAGTTATAACATCCTGCCTTGAGGCAAGCTGGACCAGTTCTTTGGACTACGTCTGGTGTATGCCCTTGTCATAGTAGTGATAAGGCACATGACTATTCTGAGGAAAGAGGCACTGCGCTTAAAGATGTTTATGATAGGAGAATAGAAACCCTCCCAAGCTGCCCTTTGTACAGGCCTTGTAGCCAGGGCAGTTTTGCACTGGGTTCAGCAACTGTTGGAGAGCTCTGAGGCTGTTAGACTGGAGTTGGAAGCGTGTTTGTGATGACGCTTTATATGACCTGATTAGTGTCCTCTAAATCCATGGCAGCACTAGTTGTGACTAGGCAGTGGTTCTGGCTTCACAGCTGGTCAGTGGATGTGGCTTACAAGTTGTGACTCGGCAAGCTCCCCTTTTAGGGCAGGTTGCTTTTTTGGAGAAGATCTCAAAGTTCGTTAAGGACCTGAGGGAGGTCCATCATTGGAGGCTACCGAACGTCTGGCCTAAAGGCACTAGTTTGACCTCGGAGAACTTCTCATGGAGTGTAGAGGCACCCAAGGGCATCCAAATGCTTGGGTTAAGCCTATTCCACTTACAGATCTAGGCTCAGGAAGGATCTGCTATTTTAGGGCTTCCAGCAGTCTTGAGACTCCTCAACAGCTGCTATGGAAACCAGGAAACCCTCACAATAAGATCCAGCAAGTCCCTTCTCAGGTATAGCCGTAGGAAGGTGACTCCAGCATTTTCTCTTGGTATACACCAAGACTGCATCAAACCCTAATGGGTTCTTTAGGTACTAAGTCAGGGGCATGTATTGGAATTTGCAGAGTCTCTAGAAGATGCCTTTATAGAGTTTCCCTGCAGCTCCCTTTTCAAACAAGCAGCAATCGCAGAAACTTTGCAGTTCCTCCTGCAGCTGCAGGCTGTTTTACCCGTGCCTTCCAGAAAGCAATGTCCGAGCCAATTATTCCATCTACGTTGTGGTGCCCAAGAAGGGCAGTTCCTTTCAATTTACCCTGGACCTTAAGGAGGTCAATGCCCTGCTTTGGGTTCCCCATTTTTGCATGTAGACCATCCAGTTGGTCATTGTTTCCTTTTGGCCTTACCTCCCTGGATCTAGTCAAGGCCTACTTTTATATTCCCATCAGGGAGCAGCATCAGCAATTCTGCGCTTCTGCTTTCTGGGCAGTTATTTCCAGTTCTGTGCTCTGCCCTTGTGCTTAGCCTGCTCTTTCTTGAAAGTGATAATAGTCATGGCTGCATTCCTGTGCAAGCAGGGGATCCAGGTCCACTTTTACCTGGACAACTAGCTTATCTGGTCCTACAGAAATCAAGGGAGGACACAGCTCTTGTGATTCAGTGGCTGGAATGGCTGGGGCTACGATCAATTTCTGCAAGAGCATCCTCATATCCTCATTTCCTCTCAGGAGTTGGAGTATTTCAGGGTGTGTTTAACACTCTTCAGGGTCGAGTATGCCTCCCAATAGAGAGGATGCTCGGTATCACCACCACCTCATCATGACGGAAGATGCCCAAGCACAGAAAAATATTATGAAGTTTTGTCTACTGCCTGTCCCACCCCCTTCCTTGGCATGAGATCATATTGAGCTCCTGGGATACATGGCATTGATTGCTGAAAATTGGCCCCATGGCCCAGAGCTCATATGTGCCCGCTACAGAGACACCTATTATGGTCTCCATGTTCTCAACTCTTCAACCAGACCCTACCTCTCCCTCAGGAGCCCAGGGGCCAGGTAGCATGGTGGCTTCAAACCTACTCTCTGATAATCATCATGTCACTAGAATCCCCAGATTGGGTGGTTCTTACCATAGATGCCAGATCGAAAGGCTGGGGGGCTCACTGTCTAGGCCAGATAACTCAGGAGATTTGGTTCCATCATGAGGACTTCTGGTCAACTAATCAGCTGGAGGCCAGAGCGATTCGACTGGCGCTGGAGAAGTTTCAAATCTTACTAGTGAGCAAAGTGATCTGTGTGTTCTTGGAAAATGCCACAGTGATGGCATATGTCAACAAACAAAGTGAGACTGAAAGCACCAGGAAGGCACTTGAGGTGTCCACCCTGTGCAGTTGGGCAGAGGAGCATCTAGCAGTTTTGTCAGCATCCCACGTAGCAGGTGTTGACTAAAGCTCATGCCAACTTCCTGATGCGGAACACAATAGAATCCAGGGAATAGGTGTTAAGCCCCCATACATTTAGCTTCATAGTGCGAAGGTGGGACCTCCCATTGTCTGATGGCCTTGTGGGACATTTCCAAGATGAACAACTTCTTTAGCTGCTCAAGGGTCTCTCAAACGGTGGGCTTAGATGCCCTGCTCCAAGTGTGGCCCCAGAAGAGGGTTCTCTATTTCTTCCTTCCATGGCTCCTGGTAAGCCGCCTCCTATGTCGGATTTGGACTCATCCAAGCTTGGTGATCCTAGTAGCCCCCCAACTGGCTGCGCAGACTGTGGTACGTGGATCTAATGGGGTTGTTAGTGGAGGATGGAATACCATATTTAGATTCCCACCATGAAGATTGTAACATTTCAACTCTAATATGCTGACGATGTCCTGATAGATGAGACCAATCTCCAGTTGCTGCAAACAGAAAGCAAAATTTGATGATGAGTACAATCAAAATCTGATAGAATGTCTATAAAGATTAACAAAAATTCTAATTTAGGAGTGTCTAATGCTTCCAAAACACATCAAATAGGGAGACCAGTAGTGTTTCTACTCCATGGTTTATTTTATTTATTTATTTATTTACATTCTCTTATATACCGCGCTATTCTGCATCTGTGCGGTTTACATTGAACAAACTGAAATTACATTGAACAGGGCATTATAACTTGGAGATAACTATTTTACAGGGAACATGGGCTATGGAGGGTTAAGTGGCTTGCCCAAGACCACAAGGAGCACCTGTGGGACTAGAAACCCCAGTCCTTCTGGCCCAAGGTTGCTGTCCTCTAGTGGGATTTGAACCCCCGACCTTCCGGCCCGAAGTACCTTGCCCCAACCACTAGGCCACTCCTCCACTCCTGGTTAACTCATGGTTAACACAAAAACCATGCTGTGAATCCAAAATATCATTCTGATCTACAAAGTCAGCTAATTGCTGATAAACCATCATTTCCAAAATGTTGGCTAAAAAATGTAGACTAAAAGGTGGATGGTATGAATTTACCTTCCTGAATGAAGATTTGTTACCCTTACTACATGTTAGGAAATAATAATAATGCTTAGTTTAAGTACATATACAGGAGGCCTGCACAAGAGAAATCAGAATCCTATAGAAATCAGAATCCTATGTGTGTGCCCTTTGTACATTCTGGTGTGGGTATGGAAAAAGGAATGTGCTGTGCTAAGCTAAATTGATTGTTCTACTCAGAGATGACTCGTATTTGCATTAGTTACTGATAAACTATAGTGGGCCCCCAGAAGATGGGTGGATGACGTATGAATATGTTTCTGATGATGTATAAAATACGGACAATCCCTCCACCCTTTGGAATAAACTTGCATACCTTCCCTTCTGTGTGGTCTGTGAGTTTTATTCCCCTGGATTCCAGCCAGCCGGAGCAGCACACCGCAGATGAGGGTTCGGGACTTCCCTGGCCTGGAGTGACTAACAAGAAACAGACCCTTTACACTACACCTCCTTTTTAGTTTAGCTTGTTGTTCTTCCACTTCATCTATATCCTTGCACTCTTCCAGTGTCTCCTTAAAGTACTTTCTCCATTTTATCAAAATAGATATTGTTTGAAACCAGGAGTTTGTAATTGGCATTCTCCATGAACAAGCAGGAAATAAGTCCTCACGTATGGGTGACATCACAGGCGGAGCACACACGGACTGCTTCCCAATTTCCAAAGGAAGCTTTTGGGAGGTACACTGTGCATGCATGCCTGCCTTCCTGCCCGCCATGGCGCCATACTCTCCAGTCTTTTTTTTTTCCGTGGAACCCCTAGGACAGGGGTCGGCAACCCGCGGCTCCGGAGCCGCATGCGGCTCTTTCTCACCTTTGCCGCGGCTCCGGAGCACACTGCCCGCTTTAAACGTCGCGTTATGGGCTCCCTCCATGTCAGCTCCCTCCCTTCTTCTGCAGCCGCGGTTCCCTGTCTCTTAGGGAACCGCGGCTGTGCTTTTAAAATCATCTCGGAGCCCTTCCTGTCTTGACGGGCTCCGTGCAGCATTGTCCCGCCTCTAAAGGAAGTTTTGGAGGCGGGACAATGCTGCACGGAGCGCGTCAAGAAAGGAAGGGCTCCGAGATGATTTTAGAAGCACAGCCGCGGTTCCGTAAGAGGCTGGGAGCCGCGGCTGCAGAAGAAGGGAGGGAGCTGACATGGAGGGAGGGAGCAGATATGAATGGATGGAGGGAGGGGGGCTGACATGGAGGGATGGAGGGGGCTGACATGGAGGGAGGGAGCTGATATGAATGGATGGAGGGAGGGGGGCTGACATGGAGGGATGGAGGGGGCTGACATGGAGGGAGGGGGGCTGACATGGAGGGAGGGAGGGAGGGGGGTTGACATGGAGGGATGGAGGGGGCTGACATGGATGGAGGGGGCTGACATGGAGGGATGGATCGAGGGGGGCTGACATGGAGGGATGGAGGGGGCTGACATGGAGGGAGGGAGCAGATATGAATGCATGGAGGGAGGGGGGCTGACATGGAGGGAGGGGGGCTGCCATGGAGGGAGGGAGCAGATATGAATGGATGGAGGGAGGGGGGCTGACATGGAGGGATGGAGGGGGCTGACAGGGAGGGATGGGGGCTGACATGGAGGGATGGATCGAGGGGAGCTGACATGGAGGGATGGAGGGGGCTGACATGGAGGGAGGGAGCAGATATGAATGAATGGAGAGAGGGGGGCTGACATGGAGGGATGGAGGGGGCTGACATGGAGGGAGGGGGGCTGACATGGAGGGAGGGAGCAGATATGAATGGATGGAGGGAGGGGGGCTGACATGGAGGGGGCTGACATGGAGGGAGGGGGGCTGACATGGAGGGAGGGAGCTGATATGGATGGATGGATGGAGGGAGGGAGCTGATATGGATGGAGGGAGGGGGGGCTGACATGGAGGGATTGGGGAGGGGGGCTGACATGGAGGGATTGGGGAGGGGGGCTGACATGGAGGGAGGGAGGAGGGAGGGGGGCTGACATGGAGGGAGGGAGCTGATATGGATGGATGGATTGGAGGGAGGAGCTGATATGGATGGAGGGAGGGGGGCTGACATGGAGGGATGGAGGGGGCTGACATGGAGGGAGGGGGGGGGCAGGGAGGGATGGAGCACGGGTGATGGGGTGGTGGGGACGAGCACGGGAAATGAGCTGATGAGGGGAGGCTAGGACTGTTAATGAGCGGATGGGGGGTAGGTCTGGTAGGGGGCTGATTAGGGGAGGCTAGCACTGGTAATGGGGTTGAGGGGGGATTAGCACTGGAAGCGAGCTGATTGGGGGGCTTTGACTGGGCAGGTGCTGATTGTGGGGAGGGGAGGATAGAGCTGCTGGCCCTGGAAGATAACTGGGGGCTAAGGCTACAAATGGGCTGATATGAGGGGATGGGAGAATGGAACTGGATCTGAGAGGGGCTGCCATGGTATTTGTACTAGAAGGGACTGGTCAGTGGGGAAGGAGGGGGACTGGAAGGAAATGGACACCAGTGGCAATCATGGGAATGCAAGTTGACATTGGAAGGTACTGGGAGTGAGGACTGGAAAGGGGCTGATATTGGGGAGGGTTACTGGGACTGGAAATAGGCTGATGGAAAGAAGTGAAGAAAACGAAAGAAGAGATAAGAACTGGCAGATGGACCATAGACCACAGAAAGAGAGCTAAGAGAAGACAGGAAAGCAGAAGCCTCAGATCGGGACCAGCATGATCAAAGAATAAATTGGTCAGACAACAAAGGTAGAAAAAATAATTTTATTTCATATTAGTGATTTGACTACAAAATCATCATAATTTTGAAATCAAATATTGTTACTTCTTGTTGTTATATTTTCTGGCGTATTTTTTTTGGTGTGCGAAGGAAGAGGGGTAGTCTTATACGGCGAGTATAGGCCAAACACCTATATTTTAACAGGAAAAGTAGGAGGTCGTATATAGCATTAAGGTAAGAAACAATATATGCAGTGTTAGATTTGTTTTAAATGTCGCAATGGTTTTGCGGCTCCCAGTTTTTTTTTTCCCTTCGGAAACGGGTCCAAGTGGCTCTTTATGTCTTAAAGGTTGCAGACCCCTGCCCTAGGATGTGTTATTGCAGTCTGGAAAAAAGATTTTCTCTCTGACCCTTGTGGCCTGGATTTTTAGCTCTATTTTTCCCGTCTGTCGTCGGTTAGCCATTCTTCTCTTTTAGATAGATGGTTTTTTTTGTGTATTCTTTTTCAACGCTTTTGGGTGATTCTTCCCCCTTTGGGACGTTTTCCCACCCAGAGCAGTTTTTCAGTTTGACTTTGCTGAGACAGTGTTTTTCAGCATTTCTAAGCCAGCTAGTAGCTTTAAGAAATGCACCCAGTGTGGCAAGACCATTTCTGTCACAAACCATCATAATTGGTGCTTGCAATGCCTTGGGCCTGACCATGAGCCAGCATCCTGCGAGCTCTGCTTGCAAATGATGCATCGAGGGCTGAAATGTTGGGAAAAGCAGGAGTCCCTCTTTGGCTCATGTGATTCAGCAACCTCAGCCCCGACCCCTCCCCCCCCTTTTCTATACCTGCAAAAGGTCCAGAGGAGGCCAAGGGGAAGGAGCAGCATGCTCAGGCAGACTGAAGAGTCTGAGCGGCAAGAGGAGGCTCCTTGCAGAGACCCTATCAATATCAAAGGGTGAGCACCGGGAGAAGGTTCGGATGCAGCATCCCCGCAGCTCTACTCGATGAGATGCGGAGAGCGATGGCCGGGAGTGGCCAGCCAAGCTTCCCCGGTGGGAGGACCCGACCAGAACGGTGGCGTCTACTGTCAGTGCCCAGAAGGGCAGCTGGTTGTCTTCCGATGCACCTATCATTGTGGAGTCCCCACCCGAGGTGGCATTGATCTCCTCGCAGGCAACAGTTCTGGAGGAATGCCTTAGAGCCTTAGAAGCTCACTTGGCGGTGGAAGCCTTGCGGAATGCAGGCGCTGCGGTGCGGAACACGTTGTCACTGCACTTCTTCCAGCCTATCCTGGAGACCCATGCCCTGCCCACCGAGATAGGGACATCAGGTGAGAGATTGGTATCGACCCCGGTTGCTGGAGCCATCTCTCTCTCCAGTGTTTCGTAGGCCCAGGGGCACTACTATCAGCACACTGGGTGGCACGAGGGTCATCGGCACCTCCCTCCCCCAAGCTGCAGAGCCGGCAGAATGAGGAGACTCTGCACTATTTTGAATTCCTCTCGTAATCTAAATCAGAATGGGAGGCCGAGGTAGAATTGATGGCATTGGACCTCTTGTCCAACCCATTGCTTCCGCTTGAGCACACGAGTCACCCCCAGAGGACATGTCTTTTCAGGACTTCATTAGGGACATGGTCAAGGCCATCCCCTTTTTCCTAGACTCGGAGTAGGAACCGAGGACGGAGGAATTGGAACTCCTCCAGTACCTCTCTCTTTTCCCCAGGAGGCGGTAACGATTCCCGTCCACCATGTCCCGAAGCGGCTTTAGCTGTGGGAGGCACTGTTTATGCTTCCAGTCATCAGCCACTGGCCTGATTCCATATACTGGCTCCAGAAGGCCCCAGGGTTTGAAAAGCCTCAGTTGCCCAATTCCATTGTAGTGGAGTCAGCCTTAAAGCATGCAAAGGGTGATAAAACGCACTCCTCTGTCCCACCAAGTTGCAAAATTCAGACCCTGGACTACTTTGGGAAGAGGTGCTTCCAGGGTTCCATACTGATCGCCAGGATCCTGGCTTACCAGACTTACCTGAGTATGTTCCCCAAGGATGTCATGTTGGACCTGGGGGACTTGCCGCCCTTGTTCCTGAGGACTGTTATGAATTCTTTTGATGCCTCGTGGTTCATAGCCAGGATTTCTCAAAGTTCATGATACAGGGCACCTATGACGCCTTTGAATCTATTGGCAGAGTAGCAGCTGTGGACATCGCCGCCCACCAGATGGTGTGTCTGCAGTCCTCTGACCTGGAGCAATGGGACCAGGACAAGATCACTAATGTTCCCTGCTGGGGCAAGAACCTCTTCAGGAAGCCTGTGGAAGAGAAAGCTGAGAAGTTGGAGAAGGAGCAGATGACCCTCACTAGGCTCTCCAGAGAGATTGCGGACCCAGTGCATAAAAAACATCACACCAATAAGTCCTTCTATCCTTGCCCGCACGGGAATTTCCAAGCACAGCCTAAGGCACAGACTCCCGCCTACAGCAGAGGGAGAAGACTCCAAAGATTCAGTCCCCCCCTCAGCCCAAGCCAGGTGTTGCCCATTGAGGTATCCCCACAGGTCGGGGGGCAACTTGTCCACTTTGCCCACCAGTGGCCCCTCGTCACCTTGGACACTTGGATGTTGCACATTGTCCAAAGCAGATATCGGCAGCACTTTACCCAGCTGCCGCCTCTGTACAACCTCGGGGAGTACCCCATGGATCTCGCGCACTGGAGCTTACCAGAGATCCGAGATTGAGGACCTGCTGTCCAGCCTTGCCATAGAGCTGGTCCCCTCTGTTCAGATCAGGTAGAGCTTCTACTCCAGGTACTTTATGGTTCCCAAAAAGACTGGCGGGTTCCGTCCAATTCTGAAGCTGTGAAACCTCAACCGGTTCCTGATGCACAAAAAGTTCAAAATAGTCTGGTTAGGGACGCTGCTCCCATACCTCGTACAGGACGATTGGCTATGCTCCTTGGATCTGAAGGATGCATACCTGTGTTTCATGCTAAACAGCCGGCACTACCAATACTGTGTGCTTCCCTTTGGGCTAGCCACAGCCCCCTTGGTCTTCATGAAGTTTCTGGCAGTCATGGCTGCATTCCTATGGACCCGGGAGGTCTTTGTCTTCCCATATCTGGATGACGGGCTGATCAAGCTGCCATGCCTGCTGGCATTCGGCAGTCTGCTGATCTCACAATTCAGGTGCTCGAGGGTCTTGGCTTCATAATCAACTACCTGAAATCCACCTCCATCCATCGCAGCAGCTGGAGTTCATCGAGGCCCTCCGTGATACCACTTGGGCATGGGCCTTTCTACCAGTGGACTGCCTGCAGTGCCTTGTTGAGGTGGTGGGCATGTTGCAGCGCCAGCACCACACCATGGCCTGCAGGCTGTTGAGGGCCCTCAGACACATGGTTGCTATGGTGCATGTCACTTCTCAGGCCTACCTCTCCATGTGGCAGACCCAGTGGACCCTGTCCACGCAATAGAGGCAGGCATCAGGCCATCTGCAGGACAGAATAGTGGTCACCGTACCACTGGCACAGTCCCTGGCGTGGTGGCTCAAGCTGGACAGTCTGCTGCAGGGCCTTCCATTCCAGCTGGCAGCCCCCTGCAAGATGCTCACGATGGACATGTGCAAGCTCGGCTGGGGTGCACACCTGGATGGTCTTAGCACCGAGGAGCTGTGGTCCGCGCAGGAGTCTCTCCATCAAATCAACTTTCTCAAGCTTCAGGCCATAGCAAATGCCTTCCATGCCTGTGGGCGCACCTAGTTAATCAGGTGATCCTGATTCAAACCAACAGCCAGGTGGTGGTGATCTATGTGAACAAGCTGGGGGGCACAGGATCTACCTCCTGTGCTGGGAGGCGGTTTGCCTCTGGAAGTTCACTCTGCTCTACAGTATGGACCTCAGGGTGACTTATCTGCCCAGCAAGCTCAACTGCCTGGTGGATTGCCTCAGCCAGGTGCTTCAGCCTCACGAGTGGACCCTCAAGAAGGAAGTGGTGGACCGGATTTTCCAGGAGGGTGGCACCCCCAGTGGTGAACCATTTTCCCATGGAGCAAAATGCCCAGGTGGCCCTGTTCTGCTCTCAGAGGCCAGTCAGTGGTCACCTGGCCTTGGATGTCTTTCTTCTCCACTGATACAGCCTGTTGCAAAACATTCCTTGAAGCGCCAGGTCGAGAGGGGCTCCATAATTCTCATCGTACTGGCCTCGTCAGCTATGGTTCCCTCTGCTGCTGCAGCTCTCACTGAGGGAGCCTCTTCGCTTGGGCTCCGACACAGACCTCATTTCCAGGAGGGTGGCTCCCTGCTGCACCCCAGTGTCTCTTCCCTTGTGCTCATGGTGTGGATGCTGAGAGGGTAATCTTTGCAGAGCTTACTCTCCCCAAGGGTGTTACCAGCATCCTACTGGCATTCTGCAAGGATGCAGTGTGCAAAGCATGGGCATTCAGGTGACAGCGGTTTGCTGTCTGGTGCACAGGTAGAGTGCTGGACCCCTTCTCCTGCCCCATGGACCAGCTGCTGGAGTACCTCTTGCAGCTCTCCGACTCCGGGCTGAAGTCTAATTCTGTGTGAGTTCACCTCAGTGTTATTGGGGCTTACCATTGCGTCTGGGGGGGGAAAGCCCGTTTCGGTCCAGCCTCTGGTAGCCGGGCTCATGAGAGGCCTGCTCCTCTAGAAGCCTCCACTCAAGCTCCCTATGGTCACTTGGGACCTCATTGTGGTCCTTGGCCAACTTATGCAGTCCCTATTTGAGCCCTGGGCTCATGTTCGCTGAAATTCTTGACCTGGAAGTTCCCTCTACCTGGTGGCCGTCACATCAGCGCAACGTGTCGGTGAGCTCCAAACTCTAGTTGCTCACCCTTCATATACCAGGTTTCACCAAAACTGGGTGGTGTTACGCACATACCCCTACTTTTTGCCGAAGGGGATCTCGGCGTTCCACCTCAACCAGTCCATTGTTCTTCTGACGTTCTATCCTCAGCCTCACAGGAACCGCAGTGAGATGGCCTTGCACACGCTGGACTGTAAGCATGCATTGGCCTTCTATTTGGAGTGCACAATAGCGCACCGTCAATCCACTCAGTTGTTCATCTCATGGGACCATGACACCACCGCAAGAATCATCCGGAATGCAGAAAACACGATCACATCACCCCAGTCCTGAGGGAATTACACATACTGCCACTCGAAGCAAGGATCAAATACAAAGCTGCCCTGCTTATCCACAAAGCCCTCTATCAAACATAGACTTCCCACCTCCGCTCCCTACTACTCCAGCCCACCCACAACAGACCAACCCGACAGACCGCCAACAACATCCTTACCATCCCCTATGAACGAACAAAATCTAATCAAAGAACCTGCAACAGAGCTTTCGAACTATACACACCCTCCCTCTGGAACTCATTACCGAGCCAAATCAGAAACACTGGTGATCTATCTGCGTTCTGGAAACAACTAAAAAACATCCTCTTTCATGAATACCTTGGACCAGAAACAGACAACCTTCACTGACAACCCACAGTCCTTCTGCCAAATCCCCAAAATACCCTATAAGAGACTCATGTCTATTGTCTTAAGTCTTTACTATCTGTTTGGATCATCAGTGTTGGCCCCCCGGTGATGGCTCTCCCCCCCTCTATAATGATTACTTTTCACCCCCCCCCCCCTCTTTGTTAAACCACTTTGACCCAGTGAAAAGCGGTATATGCAAATGCAATGTGTGCCTTCGAGTCAATGCTGACTCCTGGCGACCCAGAAGCTCCTGGGTTTTAAATGCAGTTAAATAAATAAATAAATAAATAAAATCTCCTTTGACCCCAATAGGCTGGGTGTTGCTGTCTCGAAGCGTACACTATTCCTCTGGCTAATGGACTGTATTGCTCATGCTTATTCACTAGCTGGGTAGAGCCTTGAGGGTCATGTCATGGCTCACAACGTCTATGTGATGGCTACATCGGTGGCTAACCTCCGTTTGATGTCTGCAGAGGAAATCTGCAGGGTTCCGATGAGGCCTTCAGTCTATACCTTTGCAGCACACTACTGTCTGGATGGGGATTCCCGATGGGACAGGAATTTTGGCTAAGCCATGCTCTGGCATCTCTTTGGGTCTTAGAGTCAACTCCTACCCACTGGCCCTTCTGTCCATCGAGGCTACCTGCTTAAAAATCCTCTCGTCTGTCTGCTGTGGATACTGAATCAGATCAGTTCCCAGCGGGGACTACCTCTCTGGTCTTCCTAACTTCTCCAGTTCTCATTGCCCGGTTGGGCTGCTTATCTCCTTGGATTCCAGTAGCCTGTAGCTTGGGAGTCCCGTACGTGAGAACTTTTTTCCTGCTTGTTCACGGAGAAAGCATAGTTACTCACCTGTAGCAGGTGTTCTCCATGAACAGCAGGAATAAGTCTTCACAACATTCTCACCTCCCCGCGGGGAGTTGGCTTTTTTGTCTCCTGCTACTGTATGTTCTTGTAGTGGAGAATATGGTACTATGGTGGGCAGGAAGGCAGGCGAGCATGTGGAGTGTACCTCCCACAAAACTCCTTTGGAAGCTGGGAAGTGTTCTGTGCGGAGCTCCGTCGGTGATGTCACCCATACATAAGGACTTATTTCTGTTGTTCATGGAGAACACCTGCTTCAGGTGAGTAACTACGGTAACTACAGTATACACCACATCCCAATTTGTTAATACATTGTACTTTGTAGAAAAATAGTGTAGATATAGTTCATAGATTGAGCAGCCAGGGAGGGCAGGACAAGTAGTGCGGATACTTTTAGACCTGAGGTAGGTAAGAATCTAAGAAGGGGAAAGAAGTGATGGAGAGGAAAAATCTGAGAGAAATTGAACGTTACATAGCATTATTGTATATATCATTGTAGTGTTTGGATATTTTTTTTTTGTGAAAACTTTTCTTGTCAGTTGATTTTCCTGTTTTTATTTCTTTTTCTTTAGGTGAAGGGGAATTGCCTACGAATCATGGCAGAAGGAGGATTTGATCCTTGTGAATGTATTTGCTCGCATGAGTATGCAATGAGAAGACTAATCAGTCTGGTGAGTGTAACCCTATGGCTTTTCTCTGTAAAACATCATGCGAGCTGTTTTTATGTGCATTAATACCATGACCCCCAATTCATTTATGTAGCTGAAGCAGAATTTGCTTCTTATCATGGCATCATGACAAAAAGCATCCTATCTCCAACACCATGTCCTGTTGCCACCAGCACTTCCTGCTGCTGGCAGCTCCTCTGCGAACTGATGACCCATCTTTCTCAGTCTGGTCCTGAAGTACCCCCTAGCCAGTTTGATTTCTGTCTCATATGTATTAATTTTGAATATATTGAAAACCATCCTAGCTAGGCGTGTCTAGGGCTAGCTTGAGAAATGCTGCTATAACTTACCCCACTGGAGGCCTTTCCTACTAGTACTTACAGTCTGTTTCCTCTCAGTAACTTTGATCTTTCAACCGCAAGTGTACCCTTGAGTTTGTGTAATGATAACAGTATCCCTGTTCACTTGGAAAACAGCAATAATCAAGTTAATTTGTACTGCATAGCTCTGCAAACTAAATTAAGTGGAGGCTGCAACAAGTGGTGCAGTGGATATGGGAAACTACATTGATGAAGAGGAAGGTATAGTGAAATAAGAAACAGAAGGCAGGGAAAGGTGAAGGAGTGATGGGTGAAGAGGAATGAGATGCAGATATAAGAACATAAGAAATGCCATACTGGGTCAAACCAAGGTCCATCAAGCCCAGTGTTGTATTTACAACAGTGGCCAATCCAGGTCACAAGTACCTGGCAGGTACCCAAAGTTCACAGCTTCCACAATGCTCGTCCTGGGGTAAGCAGTGGATTTCCCAGGTCCTCTTTAATAATGGTTTATGGACATTTCCTTCAGGTAAACTTGTCCAAACCTTTTTTAAATCCAGCTACACTAACAGCTTTTACTACATCCTCTGGTAACGAATTCAAGAGCTTGATTACGCGTTGAGTGAAATATTTCCTCTTATTAGTCTTAAATGGGTTATATTGTAGCTTCATTGTGTGTCCTCTAGTCTTTCAACTTTTTGATGGTATAAACAACTGATCTACGTTAACCCGTTCCACTCCATTCATTAATTTATAGACTTCTATCATATCTCCCCTCAGCCTTCTCTTTTCCAAGTTGAAGAGCCCTAACTTTTTAAGCCTTTCCTCATAGGAGTATCCTTCCATCCCCTTTACCATTTTGGTGGCTCTTCTCTGTACCTTTTCTAATTCCACTATATCCGTCACAAAGTTGCCACAGAATTTTTTTTTTTTTAATTGATTTCAAAAAATGCATTTACGTAATACAATCAAAAGACAATCTAGAATAAACTAAATCAGATGTATAACATCAAACAGGAAACCACAAATTTGATATAGCCCACGTCAAGGAACTTAGCTGAGTATTAAGATCAAGCCATACTCAAGAAAATAAGACACAAGGCCCACAAAAAGGAGGCAACAACTTATTCATGGGCACTCTGTACTTCACCAAGTGCTTTCCGCTTCTCAATCAAAAAACTTTCCAATTGAGTGACGTCAGTGAAAATATATGAAACATCCTTCCAGGTAATTACACACTTACATGGGAAACGAAGAAAGAAAGAGGCTTCTCCTAAAGACAATACCTGGGGCTTTAGGGCCAGAAACAGCCTATGCCTAAGCTGGGTGCTACGTGATACATCAGGAAAAACATTAACAAGATAACCACAAAACTTAACAGTCTTGTGTTTAAAGAAAGCACGCAGCACACACTGCTTAACATCCTTGGTCAAAAACTAACAAGGTAGAACGAGAATCAATTACATCCAGGGAGTCCTCGAGAAAGGCTGTGAGATTAGTAATAGTAGGTTCAATTACATCAAACTCCTCCTCAACCGGATTGACTCTCTTAGAACTGGGGGAAATATAATACAGCTGAGAAACTGCAATAGATTCCGTAATTAGTAAGACTTCCTTAAGGTACTTATCTAGCAATATCTTAGGAGCGAGGAGCTTAGAGATAGGAAAATTTAAAAAACGCAAATTACAAGAATGTGCAGAATTCTCCATCGCTTCAATTTTATTATGGAGAGTCAGTGAGTCCTTAATACCAGCTGCCTGAGCAGCGTGTATAGATCCCATCTGACCCTCCAATTTTGAAATAGCAGTATCAAGCAAAGCCGTCCTACCATCTAACTGCCGTAAAGAGACTACAGTCTCTTGAGAAAATTTAGCCAAAGAATCAAGAGTACCAGAAATCTTACTATCGATAGATTTTAAGACTCCCCAGACATCCTTTAAAGTAATCTCGGTGTCAGAAGATATAGTCGAGAGTGCAGCAGCACCACCCGACTCATCAGAGAGAACCGGTTTAGGCAAGGAGAAAGAATCAGTTAAACCTCTTACCTTGTCGAGAGACTCCCCAGTAGAAGCGGGAAGCACTGTAGCGAAAGGACACGGTGGAGGAGACCTTCCCCCTGAACTCAGGGAGGCGCCCTCAGGAGACGAATGAGCGATCGGCATTAAAGAAAAATGCTTATCCAAGGGACCAGTCTGTTTGGCAACACCGGCAGGGTCACTCCCAGAAGCACCGCCGCCTTTAGCCTTTCGTTTCCCCATAACACAGGGGAACGAAAGCTAAATTAAGCAAGATTTCAAGACAAACTTAATTAATAGAAACTGAACCTGCCTTTCTTCCGCAACCAAGGAGCGTGTAGTCACTAGAATGCCATCGTGACGTTGCAGTGGCGTCGAAGGGGTGTCAAAGGGGCAGAACCTGCCCCTTTGAACACGCCCCTTTGAACCACGCTCCGCGAAACACGCTCCGCGGAAAGAGAAGACTAACTATAAACAAAGACAGACGCAGGGGGTCCTCTCACAGCTGCGGGTTCTCTCTCCCCTGCCTGTCCGGTAGTCCGGGGAAGCTCCAAGCGCCCAAACAGAACGCTGCACTCAGCAGCAGTCCCTGAGGCCAACTGAATGACCCCAGATGCCTCCAGCACACTTCCCAGCCGAGTTCAGGTGACAAAAAACAAACTGGCAGCTTTTATGCACGCAGGGGGTCCTCTCACAGCTGCGGGTTCTCTCTCCCCTGCCTGTCCGGTAGTCTGGGGAAGCTCCAAGCGCCCAAACAGAACGCTGCACTCAGCAGCAGTCCCTGAGGCCAACTGAATGACCCCAGATGCCTCCAGCACACTTCCCAGCCGAGTTCCCAGAATTTTTAACCTTCAGGACCAGAAAAACAATATCTCCAGGAACAAGCAGGAATGTAGTCTTCACATATGGGTAACATCAGTACCGATGGAGCCTGTGCAGGAACGCTCCCCAGCGTCCAATAGGAAAGCTTTTGGGAACATCCCACTGCACCTGCGTAGCAGCCTTCCTGCCTTTCTAGCTCTCCTTCCTCAGTTCTTTGTTTACCACGGAGCCGACAAGAAGCAATTCCTGTCACCGCAGAAAATTTGGGTTTTTTTGTATTTTTTGTGGTCGTGTCTGCCTTCCCATTGACGCTGGTACCGACTCCGTCGGTGCTTTCTTTCTTTCTTTTCTAAAAAGAAAAAAAAAAAACCTTAAGTGAGGGAAGAAAACTTTCTTCCTTCAGGCGCATCAATGCCATCTTAGGCTTGGGCCTCTCCCTTTTGTCACAGACAAAATGGAAAAACCATCCAGTAGTTTTAAGAAGTGTTGCAAATGTGGCAGTACAGTTTCGGCTACGGACACCCATGACTGGTGTCTAAAGTGTTTAGGACCGGATCATCAAACGCCAGAATGTCTTCTCAGTAGGAAGATGACAGAGGGCCTACAGAATCGAGCTGCAACACTGGGCACCCTCTTTTCAGTGTGTTTAGCATCAATATTATCGAGAGCTTCATCGTCCTCCAAAGGATCTCAGGTATCGAAACCTAAATCATCATCGAAGACTGGCCGGCCCTCCAAGGGTAGATCTCTTTCTAAGCATCGAGACCCATCTCCATCTCCACAACATCGCATGTCCCCTCCGGAGGACATGTCTTTCCAAGACTTTATTCGCGATGTTGTTCGGGGTCTGTCCATAATGGTGACTTCGGAGAAAGAACTAGGGCTGAGGAACTTGAAATCCATCAATACCATGCAGCCCCAAAGGAAACTGCTACTCTCCCTATTCATTGCATACTTCGTGACCTTATGCTTTGTATGTGGGAGACACCCCTCTCTCCACATACTCGACGACTCGATACAATGTACTGGGTACCGGAGTGTCCCGGCTTTCAAAAGACACAACTACCACACCATTCCATGGTGGTGGAATTGGCAGTGCGTTAAATAAAAAGTGCTAAGACACATTCCTCGATCTCTTCCGGTAGGGAATCGAGAACCCTCAACGCTTTTGGTCAATGTTGTTTTCAGGCCTCCATGTTGTCAGCCGGAATCAGTTTCTACATACTCTATATGGGTATGTTCCTTAGGGAGGTGGCTAGAGATTTGGAATTGATGGCTCCTCTTCTCTCTGATGATAAGAGAGCTGATTATCTTCCCTTTGTAAAGGATGCCCAAAATGTTTCAAAGTTTTGTTAACAGGACAAATTTTGACTGTTTTGAATGTATCAGCAGAACTTCAGCTATATGCATCGGTGCACGCAGGATTGCTTGGCTCCAAGTATCTGATCCTGAACAATGGGTTCAAGATAAGCTGGGTAATATTCTTTGCACTGGTGAAAACCTTTTTTGCCAAGGATTGGCAGGACAAGGCTTCTCAGCTAGAATCTGAGAACACCACTCTTAATAGACTATCTAGATCTACTGTGAACCCAGCTAGAAAAAAGACAGCGAAGAAGGCTTTTTCAACAAAAAAAAGAAATACTATCCTTCTTACAACCCTGCGGTGCAGTGTCCAATCCATGCTCCCCAGAAAGGGTAGCAGCCACCAAAACAACATAGGAAGGCTTAGATTCCTAACTAACAGCCACCTCAGCAGACTCAACCTCTTCAGGGCCTTTGACTCTTTTCTGGAGAACATAGTCGTTGTGCCTCTGGATATTCCAGATCCCATCTGTATTCCTGGCACACTTTGTCACTTTGCCCACAGGTGGCATCTTGTAATATCAGAGCACTGGACTCTCTCCATAATATGGGAGGGGTACAAACCATCTACGAAGTCTACCCCCCCCAGACTCCTCCAAGATAGTTCTGTTCTCAGCCCCTTCTCACCAATCTGTTGTTGCAAGAGGTCACCTCCCTTCTCTTGCAGGGTGCAATAGAAGAGGTACCACTCTTTCAGCAGGGACTGGGCTTTTATTCTCCATACTTCCTCATTCCAAAGAAACAGGAGGATACAGGCCCATTCTGGATCTCAGAGAACTGAATAAGTATCTACTACGGGAGAAATTCAAAATGATCTCCCTAGGTACTCTTTTGCCCTATCTCCAGAGTCAGGATTGGCTCGGTTCTCTAGATTTAGAAGAGGCATATACTCACATACTTATTCACGCACAGCACAGAAGGTTCCTGCGCTTTCTGTTCCAAGGGAGACATTATCAATACAGAGTCCTTGCTTTTGGCCTCCCCTCTGCCACAAGAGTCTTTACAAAGTGCATGGCAGTAGTAGCCGCTTTCCTAAGGAATAGGGATATTTGTCTTCACTTACTTTCTAGACGACTGGCTCATTCGAGCAAGCACCTCTCTAGAGGCCAATCTTTCCCTCTCACGCACCATGAAGGTGCTGCAACCCTTGGGGTTTGTAATAAATCTTCCAAAGTCCCAACTCATTCCCTCTCAAACTCTAGAGTTCATAGGGGCACTCCTACACACTCAACAAGCAAAGGCTTTTCTGCTCCAAGCCCGCTGCACTCGACTCAATCAGCTTGCATCTCAAGCATGCCTCAAGAACTTTCTTACTGCTCGAGAAATGCTGCTACCTCTGGGTCATATGGCATCAAAAGTGCATGTTGTTCCATATGCTCGTCTACATATGCATGCAGCTCAATGGACCCTGGCTTCCCAGTGGTCTCAGGCATCGGGTTGCCTGGGAGACAAAATAATGGTCTCTACACATCTAATCTTGTCTCTCCAGTGGTGGCAGTCCCCAGAAAACCTTTTCATAGGGTCACCTTTTCAGATGCCTGCACATCAATGTACCCTGACGACGGATGCGTCCAAATTGGGCTGGGGTGCTCATCTGGACTATCTCTCCACTCAGGGTCTTTGGTCTCATCAGGAGTCACAATTCCACATCAATCTGCTGTAACTCAGAGCCATCCACAATGCTCTCAAGGTGTTCCAGGACCATCTTCACTTCCGGACAGTTCTAGTCTAGATGGACAATCAAGTAGCTATGTTCTACTTAAACGAGCAGGGCGGAACAGGCTCTTGGACTCTTTATTTATTTTTATTTATTTAACTGCATTTATATCCCGCTTTTCACCGGGTCAAAGCTCTTTCCACCGAAGCCCTGAATCTGTGGTCTTTTGCAATACAGCATCACATTTGCCTACTTGCAGTGTATCTTCCAGGCAAGCAAAATGTCTTGGCAGACAAAATCAGTCGAGTCCTGCTACCCCATGAGTGGTCCCTCCATGCAGACAAGGTTGCTCACATTTTTCAGATCTGGGGAACCCCAGATATAGACCTGTTCGTGAGTCCTCAGAATGCCAGGCTTCCCCATTTCTGCTCCAGGACGCCTGCACAGAACAACCAGCAGGTAGATGCCTTTCACCTTCATTGGGGTCAAGGCTTCCTATATGCCTTCCCTCCCTTTCCCATAATTTCCAAAACTCTTTTAAAACTCCAGAGAGACAGGGGCTACATGATTCTTATAGCCTCGCGTTGACCACAGCAACCATGGTATTTTCTCCTTCGTCTATCTCAAGCTTGGCTGGTAGATTTTTGGGGTCTGCTCCAGATCTCCTCTCGCGGGAGGATGGGACACTTCTGCATCCCATTCTGCAGTCCCTACATCTTACAACATGGCTGCTGAAGGCATAGCCTTCCAGGACATCAGCCTCTCTCAACAGGTAAAAAATATCCTCTTATCTTCTAGGAAGCCTTCCACCAGATGTTCTTATGCCTTCAAGTGGTGTAGGTTCTCCCTCTGGTGTTCTGAAAGGGATCTTAACCCCTTCTCAGCTCCAGTGGATGCATTACTTGAATATCTTCTCCACCTGTCTTCTTCTGGACTCAAAACCAATTCGGTAAGAGTGCACCTAAGTGCATTTATGGCCTCTCACATACCCCTGGATGGTCAGCCCATCTTTTCTCAGCCGCTTGTAGCACACTTCATGAGGGTTCTTCTATTATCTAAACCTCCCATTAACTTACCTCCAGTGGCATGGGATCTTAATGTTGTTTTAGGACAGCTTCTCAAGCCACCCTTTGAACCTTTAGCCACCACTTCTCTGAAGTTTTTCACTTGTAAGGTCATCTTCCTTATTGCTGTCACTTCAGGAAGGTGCATTAGTGAGCTCCAGGCTTTGGTGGCTGACCCTCCTTATACACGATTTCACCATGATAAGGTAGTCCTTAGGACTCATCCCCACTTTATGCCAAAGGTGGTCTCGCCCTTCCATTTAAACCAGTCGGTTTACCTCCCTGTATTTTTCCCTAGACCTTATCCCTCTAGGGCAAAAACAACCCTTCACACTCTAGATTGCAAACATGCTTTGGCTTTTTATCTTCAGAGAACTCGAGAGCACAGAAAAGCTTCCCAACTTTTCATCACCTTTGATTCGAGTCACTTGAGATTGCCAGTATCCAAGCAAACTCTATCCAGTTGGATAGCGGATTGCATCTCCTTTGCTTACGAAAGTACAGGTCTCTCTCTCTCAAGGGTCACGTCACTGCACATAATGTTCGGGCCATGGCTGCCTCTATGGCAAATCTACGTTCTGTAGCGATTGATGAGATAAGCAAAGCAGCAACCTGGTCTTTTGTCCACACCTTTGCTGCTCACTATTGCCTGGACAAGGACTTCCGCTGGGATGTCTTGTTTGGCCAAGCTGTTCTCCAGCATCTCTTTCAGACTTAGATCAACTCCTGCCCTCCATCCCGGGTTTCGATACCAGACATCCTTGGAGAATATATGACCTATTTATTTATGCATATGAACCACAGCTCTCTCTGAGGTCAACTCTCTGGCATCTTCGAGCTAGGGAGTCCCATATGTGAAGACTATATTCCTGCTTGTTCCTGGAGATAGCGTAGTTACTCACCTGTAACAGTGATCTCCAAGAACAGCAAGAATTTTATCTTCACAACCCACCCTCCTCCCCTAGGAGTTGTACATTTACTCTTCTCTCCTTTTATCTTAGCTAGAAACTCAACTGAGGAGGGAGAGCTGGAAAGGCAGCTACTCAGGCACAGTGGGATGCTCCCGAAAGCTTTCCTATTGGATGCTGGGGAGCGTTCCTGCGCGAGCTCCATCGGTACAGACGTTACCCATAAGTGAAGACTAAATTCCTGATGTTCCCGGAGATCACCTATTACAGGTGAGTAACTACGCTGTACAGGTATAAAAACTTTAATAACGTTGCAATATCCCTGGGTGCTGCAGAAACATGAAGTTCTTGATTGATGCCTTTTTAAAAATAAAATGTCATTATTAATAACATGGTAAGATAGTAAATGATGACAGATAAAGACTAGCATGGTCCATCTAGTCTGCCTGGTAAGGTGGGTGGTTCCTCCTTCCTCCCCTTACCGTGAGATGGGAGATGCTAGATCATTTTACTCCTCTTCTTCCTACCTCTGCTGCAGCAGCTGTATCCCATTGGGTCAGCAGTAGCACAGGTACTTGAGCACTGGCCGTGAAGACTTTGAGCCTCTGCTCTTAGGCTGCTGCTGTGTCCTGCCCCTTCTGACTCATACTTCCTATTTCTGATGGGGACAAGATGTGGCAGCAGTCTGAGCGCAGAGGCTCAAAGGCTGTGTGGCCAGTGGTTATGTGTCTGTGTTGCTGGGCCCACAGCAGTGGATATGGCTACTGCAGCAGTAGTAGCTTGTGAGGAGAGTCCAAAGTTTGGGCCCATGTCATTCATTTACTGAAATCATAGAAAGAAGCTTATTCCTAATCCTACTAGACCAGACCAATTCAGACATGTGGCTATTCACACTCCAATCAGCAGAAGGAGGCAGAGACCAGGATCTACATTAACTTCACTTCCCACTCAAAGACTGTGGGGCAGTAGAAAGCACTTCAGGACGTTCTCTATTTTCAGCAGATGGTGATTTGTTAGTGCAATAGTGATGTAGTGATAGTGCTTAAGGGCTGCTTCTCACTCTGAGGCAGAGGTTTGTGCAGGTATCAGTTAGTGGCTGGCTGCTTTCCATCCCCTGGTGGGACCTGCTCTTTGGGACAATAGTAATTCAGCTGGGGAACAGTTATAGTAATGGGAAAAACTAAAAAACACACCCAGGAAAGCTCCAGAAAAAAGAAATGAGGTTTGGAAAGGTCTACGGAGCGGAGACCCTTCAAAAAAACATGTCCTTATTTTGGAGCTTTCCTGGGAGTATTTATATGGTTGCCCAGTAATACCACTGTTGCCCAGCGTGCTGATATTTTGTCCCCCATTTTCCGTGGTCATTTCCGGGGTTTACTTGCACGTTTTGTCACCAGACAGGGTGAATGTGGCCACAGTAAAAATGCGCAGAGCAGGGTTTGCGACTCCATCCTGCCAGGTGTACTATCTCCAGGGACTGCACTGACCCTGTGGCCACAGTGTGGTGCAGCGGACAGAGCCAGTACCTCTAGGACCAGAGGGTCAGAGGTTCAAATCCCAGCTGGGGCCCTTGCCAGCCCAGTCCCTATATTTTACCCACCACTAAACACAGATTGCACAGACACCCCTGCATTGCAGGGAACATAAGCATGGTGCAAACACCCATATTTTACCGTACACCGCACACACACCATAACAATGGGCATTACCTACAGCCGAGTCCCCCAAATGCAGTCACGGAGTGCCACAAACGCAAGCAGGTCAGCTGCATTATCTGTGAGAGGAACATGCCAGCATGTTGGCGGACGAGTACAGGTGGTGGCGGGGGCAGTGGCTGCTAGCCACAGCAGACAGTGGCCTAGCCATGTGAGGTTTGGCACGTCCACTGCAACAGACAGGCCCTGTCGGATGCAGAGTCATGGACTTTCCTGGAAAGTCATCCAATCTGTGGCTACACAGTGGTGCAGTGCACACAGACAGTGCGTGCAAGAACAGAGGGTCACAGGTTCAAAGCCCAGCTGGGGCTACTGCCAATCCTGCCCACATATTTTTCCCACAACTAAACAGTGATAGTAAGGACACACCTTTCGTGCCGAGGACATATGCAATGGTAATACGTCTATCTTTTACCCCACTGAGCAAAGACACCATGAACAGGGGCAGTACCTAGAGCAGTCTCCCAAATGCAGTCCTGGTGGGCCACACACCAGTCAGGTTCCATGCTGCCACTCATACAAATGCCTGTGCTGTATATCTATGCACCACCCCCCATGGCATGTAGATGTAGCTCATGCATATTCATGAGGGACAGCAGGAAACCCGAACAGTGTGATGCAAACCTGGACCGTAGTTGGGAATCTCTGCCGTAAAGCAGCAGCCAACAGGGGCAGACACACCCACACCCACAGGCCCCATTGTCCAATGTCTCCTGGGGAGGCAGAACATTGGACCCTGCGTGCATCACCCAATACTAGCACTTGCATACCTTAGCAATGTCACCCACCACCTGAGGTATACGGTACTCAGCTCTGAAACGTTTGCTAGGAGTACTGGCAGATAGATATCCCTACGTTACGCACATACTGCTAGTTGACCCCATCCGAACAATCTGTTCGGAGTTTGCGGTGCGTGCTCCAGGCCTGGCCTTTGACGGTGTTTACCACCCTGGGGAGTGACCCCCAGCATTACTGCGTACCATATCCATGCCTGTGCCATGCCCAGGACCGGTGTGGTGGGCAAGGCTAATTACCTCCTCAATAGTAGCACAATGCTGGCATAGGTGTGGGAGTGTGTGTCTGTTTATACAGTGTGTGTTGGTTGCAAACCCCTTCCACAGCCCACACTGCCAGCACTGTTGCCAGTATTGGCCTGCCAATGTGCATAATGAGTAGCAAGGTACCATGGGTATAGCTCTGACAGGGTGGGCTGACCAGGATGCAGCTGCACAGGGCATAGGGCACTGGCAGGGACATGGTAGTGCCCGGCCACCACCTACACAGACAGGGTGACCTCTGTATGTGCTGCATGGGGATCACTCTCACCCTGAGTGTGCAGTGACGACAGCATGGCTAGGCACCCCCATAGTGCTGTATTGTTTTTCTCTCATGTGATATATATGGGTTTCCTGTTGGGGCCTCTTCACTGATGTATCTGCTTGTGTGTGCTGCCACCCCAGTTTTGGGTGCATGCATTTCCATCAGTACGAACCAGCAGACTGTTCACAGCTGGTATGTGTCTTGATGGAGCACCTTGCAGGGTGCAGCGGCTGTTGGCTTGCTGCAGGAGAATATCAGATAGTGGTGGGGTGCATCTTTGAATATCCAGGCCTCATGTCTGTCTGATATTGTGTTGTGGATGTGTGTGTAGCTGCTTGGACTGCCCTGTAGGGTGTCTGTTCCCCAGCAGGACCGGGGTTGATGGTGCACTCTACTGCCATCAGTGCAGGGGGGGTAGGATGGGGATCTGTTGATGGGGGACCGTGTTTGCCACCCTCAGCTGAGGGGGGGGGGGGAGGTGCATGGCCCACCTGGGGGTCCATGGGGGGTTCCCCTGACTGGGACAGACAGAGATATCCAAGATGTTTCT
The DNA here is from genome assembly GCA_033557465.1 of Ichthyophis bannanicus. Classification (NCBI taxonomy): domain Eukaryota; kingdom Metazoa; phylum Chordata; class Amphibia; order Gymnophiona; family Ichthyophiidae; genus Ichthyophis; species Ichthyophis bannanicus. The sequence goes on along the minus strand of CM066032.1, from coordinate 1,498,705,885 downwards.
GCAGCACCTACCTATCTCACAGGTTATTGCTGCTTTGGAGCTCTGGCATGGCCTCATTCAGCCATGGAAGGTGTTGTGGACCTGGTCCTGGGCGCCACATCACACCCTCAGGGTGAGCACAGTACCCGAACAATGTGATGGTGGTTAGCTACTCTTTGCCGGTAGTCCACCCGCTCAGTACCCCCTACCAGGCCGAGGTGGTGTGTGGGTGCACACGGACACTTCCCCCTACCAGGCCGGGGAGCTTTAGGGGTGCATTCCCCATCTTGTGTGCATCTGTGGACAGCTGATTTGCATGTGCAGTGCATCATGGGTACGGGTGGCCTAACCCTATCCTGTTTACAACAGCAGACTGTCTGTGAGGTGACGTGCAGGCTCTCTGCAGCCAGCCAGGGGCTTGCTTACAGCTATAGAGTTGTAGCCCAATGGTTACTTCACTGCCTGTGCAGCCAGAGGTCATGGGTGCAAACCCACAGTGGGGTTCTGTGTTGGGTTGTCCAAAGCATATTTTTAATTTACTGTACATATGTTGCTGCCAGCAATAACACCCCTCAGAGTACTGTACCCATAAGGTGCCTCTGAGGGTGCTTTTAAGGGCGCCCTATAGGGCACTTTATGGTTGCCATCCATATAGGGTGCACTATACATTATCCTGTGTCGCAACATACATGGTGCCCTATAGGGGACATTCAAGGGTGCCTTGGCGAACAGTGCACTGTAACATGTGCCTTATGGGCCGCCGTATGTTAACATGCTGGGAGAGTGCGTTTGCTAGTAGTGATAACAAAATAAGATTAAAAAGCCTCCTACAGCACTCCACAACATAATACATACTGCCTCAGCTAGCATTTTTCTCTGGGCATTGTGAGGGATTGAACCCCTGATCCCTGCACCATTGGTCATTGTCTTAACCATTGTGCTGTGGCTGTGTTCCTGTGCTTGAGCATCAGCGCGCCGCCTTGTGCCCATCGGCGCGCCGTCTTGTGCCACCCAAAATTAACAGCGCGCCGCCTTCTGCGCCATAATACCCATAACGGGTCATGTTTCAGCAAGCCATGTTCATTGGGCACAGCGGGGGATTGAACCCATGATCCCTGCACGGGTGGCCGGTGTCTTAACCATTGTGCTATGGCTCTGTTCCTGTTCTTGCACATCAGCGCGCCACGTCTGCCGCCCACTTTTAAACTGCCTCCTCACACATCAGCACGCAGCCTTATGCCCATCAGCGTGCCGCCTCCTGCTGCCCACAATTAGCAGTGCGCCGCCTTGTGCCGCCCAAAAAGAACAGTGCGCCGCCTTATGCCGTCCAAAATGAACAGTGCGCCTCCTTATGCCGTCCAAAATTAATTTGCCTCCTGAACTGCTTTTACCCATTAAAGGTGGGTGCCTCAGCTAGCCTTTTTCGTTGCGCACAATGGGGGTTTGAACCCGTGGCCCCTGCACCATTGGTTATTGTCTTCACCGTTGTGCTATGGCTCTGTTCCTATATGTGCCCAGCAGCGCCCCACTTAGCCTTCCCACGCGCTAATGAAGGCCCCGCACATTAGCGCGACGCGCACACATACGATCGTTTTGTTTCCTTTTTCTGCCTGAACCGCCCACTCCTTATATGGCACACGCACACTAACGGGGACCCGCACATTTTCGGTGTTTAGTAAACATACCCCTAAGAGGGGCCAATGCCATAGCGGAGAGACTGAATGAATTCTTTGCTTCGGTCTTTACTGAGGAAGATGTAGAGTTGTTACCCATGACTGAAATGGTATTTAAAGATGATGCTGCAGAAGAATGGAAAGAATTATTGATACACCGGGAAGATGTATTACAGCTATTTGATAAACTGAAGAGTAGCAAATCTCCTGGACCAGATGGTATACATGCAAATGTGTTGAAAGAACTGAAATATGAGATTGCAGATCCTACTATTAGTAATCTGTGAACTATCATTAAAATTATCTGTAATGCCTGAAGATTGGAGGATGGCCATTGTAACGCCAATTTTTAAAAATGTTCCAGGGGTGATCCGGGAAACTACAGACCATTGAGCCTGATGCGTCAGTACCGGGAAAAATGTTAGAAACCATTATAAAGAACAAAATTCCTGAACATGTAAAGTAGATAGTCATGGCTTAATGGGAGGCAGCCAACATGGCTTTAGCCAAGGAAGGTTTTGTCATACTAATCTGTTGTTTTTTTGAATATGTGAATAAACAGGTAGACAAAGTGAGTTGGTTGATAAAGTATATCTGGATTTTCAGAAAGCCTTTGACAAGGTTCCGCATGAGAAACTTTTGCCGAAATTAAGTAGTCATGGATCAGGAACTGGTTAAAAGATAGAAAGCAAAGGGTAGGGCTGAATGGCCAATTTTCCCAATGGAGAAAGGTGAATAGCGGAGAACCCCAGGGATCTGTTTTGGGTCTGCTGCTTTTTTGTTGTTGTTAAATGTCGTCGAGTCGGTGTCGACTCATGGCGACTCTCTGGATAGTTGTCCTAAATTGTGTTTGGTCTTCAGTCAAGCGGCTCTTTGTTGACAGACTGGTATTGTATCGATCCATCTCATTGATGGCCTTCCTCTTTTGCATTGACCTTCTATCTTGCCAAGCATGATGTCTTTCTCTAATGATCTCTCTCTTCGCATGATGTGAACAAAGTATGATAGTCGAAGTCTTGTCATCTGAGCTTCTAAAGAAAGCTTAGTTTTGATCTCCTCTAGTACTGACTGGTTTGATCTTTGGGTAGTCCATGGTATGCGCAGTATTTGCCGCCAGCACCATAATTCAAAGGCATCAGTTTTCTTCTTGTCTATCTTTTGTGACACCGAAGATCTGCCCTATACCTTTAAAACACAGAAAGCTGCTGAGTTTGGCACAGATTCTGACAGGAAGGGAGATCAAAAGCTTCACAGTTACCATAGGCAACCAAAGCAGGCTGAGACACGAGGTCTGAGGGCACGCCTAGCCAACAAACACTCCCCAGGTAATGAAGAGAACAGTTTGCACATGTGCAGGAAAACGCCCCTAACCATGTATAAGAAACGTGGTAGGCAAACAGAGTTAGATCGAGGAAGAAAGCTGGTAGGAGACCCAGCAGGAGTTGCAGTGAGAGAGGCTGAGTTGGATTCATGTGCTGATTCTGACGGTGGTTTTGGAGACTCAGAAGTTGAGTGATTTGGAAACTTGGCAAGTAAGGGAAGACTTGCAGCTCTCTAACAGAAGGTCAGAATACTCTCAGCCTAATGCTGTTTCATTTGAGTCTTAGAATAGAAAGCCAAGCAGGGCTTTGAAGAGAGACAGAAAGCCGTTTACCAGCAGAGGGATTAACTGCAGGAAACCCTCACCTGTGACGCAGGAAGAATTTCCCAGACACAGAGGTCAGTGGGGAGAACGGAGAGCAGCTGGTAAGGAACTCTGTATTACTGAAAGGCAGAATGGCCTAAGATATTTACAACCTTGGGAAAAGGAAAGTAAAGTGATTGAGGACATATGTATGAGTGAAGAAGATGATTGCATGTATTTAAAGCCTGGCAGAAAACTGCCAAGAGAGAGACCTATTAGAAACAGAACAAGGCAGTTTTACAAACTATCTGATAATTATTTGCCATACTGTGGAGAGAGTGGTGAAGAGAAGCTAGGGACTGATTGGAGAAGGTTCCAGACTCTCTGCCCTAAAGAAGATAAGATAGTTGATGAACCGATGTGCATGGAGCAAAGTGAATGCTTTCCCTATGTTGAGGACATGGACTGTTCTTTATTAATAACTGATGAAACTTCTCTACGCTAGTAGAAGATAAGTGTACCTGAGAGAAGGATAAACGTGCACAGAGGGAACTGCCAATATTATTACCTGATTTCTGTTTGTTATAATTAGTGGTTCTGTTCAAGCAAGAAGCTGTGTTTTCCTTTCACCTTTTGTTTTTGCCAGAAGCATGGCTGCTTCTTAAGTTTGGTATTTTTGTACTGTTTTGAAAATCCAGCAAACCCCGGGAGGGGAATAAATCCTTATTTAAACCTGACCACTCCGTCTCAACTACACTTTCTTTCATAGAAGGGTCAGGCCCAGCAGTGTGCCTAGCTATCCACTACTAGTTCAGCCACTGCTGGTGACATTAAATGGCGTAGCACGTTGGATTTTTGGAAAAAAAAAATACTATTACCCAAAGTTTTTCCTAAGAGGATACAAATTGGCTGAAGGAAGAAAAACAGCAGCAAGGAAAATCCTGAAAGAGGAAATCCTGACACAGTGTGAACATTCACAGGCTGACCTGACGGAGGTGTGCAGAGAACCTTTCTCAATACAAGATCCTACACCGTGCTGAGATACAAGTGGCTGGGCATGGGTGGTAAGGATTGCAGAGAAAGGGGAACAGAGAGTTACCTTGCAAAAGGCAGATAGGGAGGAAAAAACTATATATTGTGCCGCACTTGGTGGGCCCTGTTTTTTTCTTGCCCCATACAGGTATAACTCAACGCCGTGATGGATCCTCAGGACATGCTTCGCTGGATGGAGGAACAGTGGAAAGCCCAGGGTGAGCTTGCACGACAAGCCCAGGACAGGACTATGGCAGCACTGGCTGCGCAGCAGAAGCCACTCTTGGACTTGCTGACCGTGCTACTGAAGCGGACATCCACTGCCGAGGAGGAAAGTGTACCGGTACCAGCGGCGGTAGGAGTACAACACTATGGTGCATTGGTACTAGGACCTTTGCAAAAGAATGACAATTTTGATGATTACTCTGATGCATTTGAGAGGATTGCTGAGGCGGCTAAATGGCCACTAGACCAGTGGGCAGTTAGGTTCGCCATGTCTTTAACCGGAGAGGCATTGGCGGCCTACAAGACGATGCCCGCGGGCCTAGCGTCCAATTACCCGGACGTAAAACTAGCGGTACAAGATAGGTTAGGTTTAACACCTACACACTATCGCCGTCTTTTTAGGGAGGCAAGGCTCTTGCCTAAAGAGACGCCGAAAGCTTTAATGCAGCGACTAAAAGGTTTGGCAGCAAAGTGGTTGGCTCCTGAGAAGGCCACAGTAGAATCCTTGATGGATGCTGTGCTCCTTGAGCAGTACTTTGAAGCTGTACCTCCTGAAGTAAAAGCTTTCTTGCTATTGCAAAAATGCAAGTCTACTAGAGAAGCAGCAGAAATGACGGAATGCTATTTTGAAGCTGAATTGGCCGGAGCCTCTAGGGATAGTATGCTGAGAGTAACCGGCATGGAAAAGATGCCTGGTATAAAGAAGGCTTATACTTCTAAAGTCCCGAGAGAAAATGTAAAAAAATATAATGAGGTGATAAAGTGTTTTCACTGTGGGAAAAACGGTCATATACGCAGGGACTGTAAAGAGCGTGTTGCCCTTATCTCCGGGGGAGAGAAAGACCCCAGTGAAGGATTCCTCATAGACGTCCAAGTGGAGGGTGTGAAGGCAGTAGCACTCCTTGATACAGGAGCAGACCAGAGTATGGTCTCCTCCAAGATGTGGCAGGCTATGCTGATTAAGAATCCTTTGGTCCTATGCCAGATACCCCCATGTGTGAGCGTGAAGTGTATGAATGGAACCTCATCTTATTACTCCTTATATGATGTGATGGTAGAGGGACTAGGTAGCAAGGAAAAAGTACCTGTAGTGGTGATCCCAAACCTTCCCAGAGAGGTGGTGTTAGGAAGGGATTGGCCTTCCTTTAAAAAGCCCTTAAGGAGAGGCTAGATGAAAGGGTAGGACTAGTTTCCACTAGGTCCCAAAGTAAGGTCTCGGAGGCAGGGACAAGTCCACCATCAGAGCCAGATGAAGTGCCCAATGATAAGGACATAAACCCAGAGCCAGAGCCCGACCTAGATGAGGAACCCCAGAACATACTTCCCTCTAATGAAGAATTAATTAACCTTCCCAAAAAGGTTAGGAAGGATAAGGCAGAGCGACGTCAGGAGAGGAGACAAAGGTCGCAGGGAAGAGCAGACCTGGAAGCCGGGGAGGGTTTACCTTGGGTGCCAGCCGAGCTGGTGAGGAAATTCCCTTCCTTCCCTAAGGAACAGCAGGGGGATCCCGCATTGAAAAGGGCATTCGAATATGTTCGGGAGGCCAGGACAATTTTGCCCAGGTTCTTCTTAGAAGGCGAACTGTTATACAGGGAGAGCGCAGATCCCAGGATGGGTACTGTGCGCAAGCAGTTGGTGGTGCCAACTACCTTTAAGTCGGTAGTATTGAAATTGGCGCACGACCACCCCGTAGGCAGCCATAAAGGGGTCCAAGGGACATTGGACCAGGTGCTGGCTCGCTTTTATTGGCCGGGGGTGTTTAAGGAAACAACCCGGTATTGTGAGTCCTGTCCGGCATGCCAACGAGTTATGGCTGCCAGGCCAAAGCCAGTACCGATGGTTACACCACCCACCATTGCAACCCCAGTGAGAAAGTTAGCCATGGATATTGTAGGCCCATTAATACGAACACCAAGGGGCTTCCAATATATTCTGGTGATCATGGACCATGCAACCAGGTTTCCATGGGCAATACCCCTGCGCAATATTTCAGCAAAGACCATCTCAATAGAGCTCATAAAGCTGTTTTGTGAGATTGGGTTTCCACAAGAGATCCTAACGGATCAAGGGACCAATTTCACGTCAAAACACTTGGCCATGCTTTGGGACGCCTTTGGGATAAGACATATCCGCACCTCAGCGTACCACCCCCAGTCCAACGGGCTGGTGGAACGCATGAATCAGTCCCTAAAGCAGATGTTAAGGCGGAGCTTAGGAGGCAATATGGTAGAATGGGACAACGTCCTCCCATTCGTCCTGTATGCCTGTAGGGAACGCGTACAGACATCGTTGGGGACATCACCTTACGAACTGTTATTTGGTAGGGCCCCGAGGGGGATCTTAGATATCCTTCGGGAGCAGTGGGTAGCACCAGATGAGACAGAAGTAGGGTTACCCCAATTCTTGAAAGACCTCAGGAACCGTTTAGAACGGACTTCTCGAGTGTCTATGGACAATCTGCAGGCCAGCCAATGCCGGCAGAAAAAATACTATGACCGGGGAACTAGAACCAGGAAGTTGTCCATAGGGGATAAAGTTGTAATCCTGGTAGCGGACGCTGGTCTGAAGTTCGAGGCCAGATGGAAAGGCCCGGCTACAATAGTTGGTCAGGTGGGTCCCGTTTCCTACAGAGTGGAATACGAAAATGGGCGCCACCAAGTATACCACTTAAACCTGCTGAAGCCTTGGCGGGACAGATCAGCAGAAGTGAGATTAGTGCAGGTAGTGAGCGAAAGATTCCGCTCAGACAGAATTACGCGCTGTCCGACGAGGACGTCCGCAGCTCGTAATATCTTAAGAAGGGGGATGTGTGACACCGAAGATCTGCCCTACACCTTTAAAACACAGAAAGCTGCTGAGTTTGGCACAGATTCTGACAGGAAGGGAGATCAAAAGCTTCACAGTTACCATAGGCAACCAAAGCAGGCTGAGACACGAGGTCTGAGGGCACGCCTAGCCAACAAACACTCCCCAGGTAATGAAGAGAACAGTTTGCACATGTGCAGGAAAACGCCCCTAACCATGTATAAGAAACGTGGTAGGCAAACAGAGTTAGATCGAGGAAGAAAGCTGGTAGGAGACCCAGCAGGAGTTGCAGTGAGAGAGGCTGAGTTGGATTCATGTGCTGATTCTGACGGTGGTTTTGGAGACTCAGAAGTTGAGAGTGATTTGGAAACTTGGCAAGTAAGGGAAGACTTGCAGCTCTCTAACAGAAGGTCAGAATACTCTCAGCCTAATGCTGTTTCATTTGAGTCTTGGAATAGAAAGCCAAGCAGGGCTTTGAAGAGAGACAGAAAGCCGTTTACCAGCAGAGGGATTAACTGCAGGAAACCCTCACCTGTGACGCAGGAAGAATTTCCCAGACACAGAGGTCAGTGGGGAGAACGGAGAGCAGCTGGTAAGGAACTCTGTATTACTGAAAGGCAGAATGGCCTAAGATATTTACAACCTTGGGAAAAGGAAAGTAAAATGATTGAGGACATATGTATGAGTGAAGAAGATGATTGCATGTATTTAAAGCCTGGCAGAAAACTGCCAAGAGAGAGACCTATTAGAAACAGAACAAGGCAGTTTTACAAACTATCTGATAATTATTTGCCATACTGTGGAGAGAGTGGTGAAGAGAAGCTAGGGACTGATTGGAGAAGGTTCCAGACTCTCTGCCCTAAAGAAGATAAGATAGTTGATGAACCGATGTGCACGGAGCAAAGTGAATGCTTTCCCTATGTTGAGGACATGGACTGTTCTTTATTAATAACTGATGAAACTTCTCTACGCTAGTAGAAGATAAGTGTACCTGGGAGAAGGATAAACGTGCACAGAGGGAACTGCCAATATTATTACCTGATTTCTGTTTGTTATAATTAGTGGTTCTGTTCAAGCAAGAAGCTGTGTTTTCCTTTCACCTTTTGTTTTAGCCAGAAGCATGGCTGCCTCTTAAGTTTGGTATTTTTGTACTGTTTTGAAAATCCAGCAAACCCCGGGAGGGGAATAAATCCTTATTTAAACCTGACCACTCCGTCTCAACTACACTTTCTTTCATAGAAGGGTCAGGCCCAGCAGTGTGCCTAGCTATCCACTACTAGTTCAGCCACTGCTGGTGACACTTTTTTACTGTCCAGCTTTCGCATCCATAGGATGTTATTGGAAATACCATGGCTTGAACAAGTCGAATCTTTGTATGGAGAGAGACATCTCTGCTCTTGAGAATCTTGTCTAGGTCTTTCATAGCCATTCTGCCAAGAGCAATGCGTTGAAGGATTTCTTGACTGCTTGTTGCTTTTTAATTGATAGTTGATCCAGGTAGGTTAAAGTTGTCCACGATTTCCATTTCTTCTCCTTCAGCGATGAACTTGTTGATTTTGCCAGTTGTCATGATCTTTGTCATCGTTACTTTAAGGTGCAGGCCCATTTTAAGACTATGTTCCTTGATTGTGAGAAGCAAACGTTTCAGATCATCTTCATTTTCAACCAATAATGTGGTATCATCAGCATAGTGAAGGTTGTTGATGAGTCTTCCACCAATCGTCACACCTCTGTTGCCTTCATACAATCCTGCTTCTCTGATGACTTGTTCTGCATATGAATTAAACAGGTAGGGGGAAAGTATGCAGCCTTGTCTTACACCTTTGCTTATTTTAAACCAATCTGTTTCTCCTTGTTCTGTTCGAACTGTTGCTTCTTGATCAATGTACAGATTGTGCAAGAGAACGATCAGGTGTTCTGGTATACCCATGCTTCTTAATGTGGCCCAGAGTTTCTCATGGTTTACACAGTCAAAAGCCTTGCTATGCTGCTTTTTACATATTCATAAATGACCTGGAAATGGGAATAATGAATGAGGTTATCAAATTTGCAGATAACACAAAATTATTCAAAGTTGTTAAAACCCATGAGGATTGTGAAAAATTGCAAGAGGACCTTGATAAATTGGAAGACTGGGCATCCAAATGGCAGATGAAATTTAATGTGGACAAGTGCAAAATTATGCACCTAGCTTGGTTACATAATGCAAGGTTCCACATTAGGAACCATCACCCAGGAAAAAGATTTAGGCGTCATCATGGATAACATATTGAAACCCTCTACCCAGTGTGCAGCGGCGTCAAAGAGAGCAAATAGAATGCTAAGTATCATAAGGAAAGGAATGGAAAATAAAACAAAGGATATTATAATGCCTCTGTATCGTTCCATAGTGCAACCACACCTTGAATATTGTGTGCAGTTCTGGTCACCGTAACTTGAAAAGGATATAGCGTTATTAGAAAAGATACAGAGAAGAGCCATCAAAATGGTAAAGAAGATGGAAGGATCCTCTATGAAAAGAGGCTAAAAAGGTTAGGGCTCTTCAACCTGGAAAAGATACGGCTGAGGGGAGATATGATAGAGGTCTATATATTAATGAATGGAGTGGAATGGGTAAACGTAGATCGATTGTTTACGCCATTAAAATATAGATAGACTAGGGGACATGCAATGAAGCTACTGGGTAACCTATTTAAGACTAATAAGAGAAAATATTTTTATCACTCAACTTGTAATCAAACTCTGGAATTTGTTACTGGAGGATGTTGTAAAAGCTGTTAGTGTAGCCGGATTTAAAAAAGGTTTGGACATGTTCCTGGAGGAAAGGTCCATAAACCATTATTAAAGGGGACCCAGGATATCCATTGCTTGCCCCAGTACAAGCATTGTGGAACCTGCGTCTTTTGGGGACACTGATAGGTACTTGTGTGACCTAGATTGGCCGCTGTTGGAAACAGGATACTGGGCTTGATGGACCTTGGTATGGCATATCTTATCTTCTTATGTAGTGTAGCCCAGTAATAGCCATCACTCAGTATAACCAAAGGCTTGTTCAGTAAAGTAAGCTTTAAGATTTTTTCTGAAAGACTTCAAAGCATTATCTTGGGGGTATGTTTACTAAACAGTGGACTGATCAAATTGGTGGAAGGGTTGCACTCTATGTTAGAGAGGGCATTGAGTCAGAAAGGATTAAAGTTTTGCAGGAAACAAAATTTGCTGTAGAATCTCTATAGATTGAAATTCCATGTATGAAGGGGAAGGTCATGGCAGTGGGGGTGTTCTATCGACCGCCTGGCCAGAATGAACAAATGGATGATGAAATGCTCAAAGAAATCAATGAAGCTAACAAAAGTCACAGCAGAGTAGTAATAATGGGTGATTTCAATTACCCCGGTATCGACTGGGTCAGTGTCACAGCAGGACATGCTAGGGAGATAACGTTTCTAGATGAAATAAATGACTGCTTCTTGGAACAGCTGGTTCATGAACTGACCAGAGGGGAAGGCATACTGGACCTAGTCCTTAGTGGAACACCAGATCTGGTGCAAGAAATAAGGGTGTTGGGACCTCTTGGCAAAAGTGATCATAGCATGATCGTGTTTGATTTAATTAGTGGAGGAGGGACAGTAAAGAAATCCACAGTACTACCTTTTAACTTTCGAAAGGGAGACTATGATAAAATGAGGAAAATAGTTAAGAAAAAACTAAAAGGAGTGGTTGCAAAGGTTAAAGACTTACATCAAGCTTGGGTGTTTAAAAATACTATCCTGGAAGCCCAGGACAGCTGTATTCCACGCATTAAGAAAAGTGGAAGAAAGTCCAAAAAACTGCCAGTATGGTTTAAAGGTGAGGTTAGAGAGGGTGTTGCTGCCAAAAAAGCATCTTTCAGGAAATGAAAAAAAAGAGCCAAACGACGAAAACTGGAAACAGCATAAGCACTGGCAAGTTAAATGTAAAGCATTGATAAGGCAGGCAAAGAGAGAATTTGAGAAGGAACTTGCTATGGAAGCAAAAACACGAAATAAAGACTTTTTCAAGTACATTCGTAGCAAAAGGCCTGTGAGAGAGTCAATTGGACCATTAGATGATAGAGGGGTAAAAGGGGCAGTAAGAGGAGACAAGGCTATAGCGGAGAGACTGAATGAATCCTTTGCTTCGGTCTTTACTGAGGAAGATGTAGGGATGTTACCCAAGACTGAAGTGGTATTTAAAGGTGATACTGCAGAGGAATTGAGAGAAATATCGCTACACCGGGAAGATGTATTACAACTATTTGATAAACTGAATAGTAGCAAATCACCTGAACCGGATGGTATACATCCAAGAGTGTTGAAAGAACTGAAATATGAGATTGCAGACCTGCTATTAGTAATCTGTGAACTTTCATTAAAATCATCTGTAATACCTGAAGATTGGAGGATCGCCAATGTAACGCCAATTTTTAAAAAGGGTTCCAGGGGTGATCCGGGAAATTATAGACCGGTGAGCATGACGTCAGTACCGGAGAAAATGGTAGAAACCATCATAAAGAACAAAATTACACAGCATGTAGATAGTCATGGCCTAATGGGAGACAGCCAACATGGCTTTAGACAAGGAAGATCTTGTCTTACTAATCTGATATGTTTTTTTGAAAGTGTGAATAAACAGGTAGACAAAGGTGAGTCGGTTGATATAGTGTATCTGGACTTTCAGAAAGCCTTTGACAAGGTCCCTCATCAGAGACTTTTGGCAAAACTAAAAAGTCATGGGATAGGAGGAAGTGTACTATTTTGGATCGGGAACTGGCTAAAAGACAGAAAGCAGAGGGTAGGGCTAAATGGCCAATTTTCCCAATGGAAAAAGGTGAATAGTGGAGTACCCCAGGGATCTGTACTGGGTCCGCTACTTTTTGACATATTCATAAATGACCTGGAAAAGGGAATAACTAGTGAGGTTATCAAATTTGTAGACGACAGAAATCTGTTTAAAGTTGTTAAAACCCAAGAGGACTGTGGAAAACTGCAGGAGGATCTGGATAGATTGGAAGACTGGGCATCCAAATGGCAGATGAAATTTAATGTGGACAAGTTCAAAGTTATGCACCTAGGAAAGAACAACCCACACTATGGTTACACGATGCAAGGTTCCACTTTGGGAACCACCACCCAGGAAAAAGATTTAGGAGTCATCGTGGATAACATGTTAAAACCCTCCGCCCAGTGTGCAGCAGCGGCCAAGAAAGCAAATAGAATGCTAGGTATCATAAGGAAAGGAATGGAAAATAAAACAAAGGATATTATAATGCCTCTGTATCGTTCCATGGTACGACCGCAATTCTGGTCGCCGTATCTTAAAAAGAATATAGCGTTATTAGAAAAGGTACAGAGAAGAGCCACCAAAATGGTAAAGGGGATGGAAGGCTACTCTTATGAAGAGAGGCTACAAAGGTTAGGGCTCTTCAACCTGGAAAAGAGACGGCTGAGGGGAGATATGATAGAGGTCTATAAATTAATGAATGGAGTGGAACGGGTAAACGTAGATCAATTATTTATGCTATCAGAATATAGAAAGACTAGGGAACATGTAATGAAGCTACAGGGTAAACTATTTAAGACAAATAAGAGAAAATATTTTTTCACTCAACGTGTAATCAAACTCTGGAATTTGTTACCAGAGGATGTAGTAAGAGCTGTTAGTGGAGCTGGGTTTAAAAAAGGTTTGGACAAGTTCCTGGAGGAAAGGTCCATAAGCCATTATTAAAAAGGGACCCAGGATATCAATGCTTGACCCAATTGTGGAACCTGTGTCTTTTGGGGATACTGCTAGGTACGTATGACCTAGATTGGCCACTGTTGGAAACAGGATACTGGGCTTGATGGACCTTGGTCTGACCCAGTATGGCATATCTTATGTTCTTATGTTCTTATGACTTCCTTGTGATATTGGAGCCATGGCCCTATTGATTTCATGGAAGCTGTTACTGCTGTTTAGTAAAGATACTCCGTATTGTACTGTATGTAAAGGGAGATTGAATTCCACAACATGGGACCAAGAAAAACAAAAAGCTGACAAACGTGTAGATTCCTGTCGTGCATGGCTGTTAGTAGGTACTACAAGTCTGTTATGATGCTGAGAATGCAATGATCTCATGGGTATATAAGGAATAAGTAAATCTGAAAGATAAAGTGGAAATCCAGAATAAAAAGCTTTGAGTTAACAACAATTTAATATGAAAAGTTACTGGCAGTCAGAAATGAGAATGAAGGAATAGAGTAACGTGATCAAAAGTTTTAGAATATGTAAGTAGCTTGATAGCCACGTTCTGAAATGTTTGATAAAATATAAAGGAAGACCATTATAGAGAGAGGTGCCATAATCTAATTTACTAACCACCAGTGCAAGTATCATAATAGTAAGCGCCGGTTTGTCTAAAATGGACTGAAAAACTCTAATTGTATGAAGAGCAGAGAAACACTTTTTCACTGTATCCAATATTTGAGGGATAAAGGAATTGTGAATCGAAGATGCAACCTAAAGTTTTTAATGAAGAGACCAGCGATAAAGTAGAATCATCCAAAGCTGGTGCCAAGATTATTGTGTGTAGGGGCTATGAAGAGTAGAAAGAAAGGCTCTTTGATAACTCTAAGTCTGATCTATATTCATTAGCATTGGATTCAAAGAACTGGATGCTTGGGATGCATAGGCATCAAGGAGGCCTCAGTCTCTCTAGACATCCATGCATTGACAGGATCCTTCGGGACTGGATATTAACTGATACCTGCCCAAAGAAGGTGAAAGGTTCTGCTTCTTTAGTGCCAGCATTAAAATATACCAACCATATGTATCAAAGTTGAAGAAGCATCAGCAATGGCCCTCGTCAGAGCATGATGCCAAGTTCACATAGATATTGATGGCTGCAGTATCTGCCGAGCACCTTGAAGAGAGGAATGGTCGATATAGGACAGAACAAGTCAGCATTAAAGGTTCTGGAACTAAGCTGCTAATATACTTCAGATGACCTGGGAAGATGTGGCCTTGTTCTACTATGGCCCCTTTGGTATTGGTATCAGCAGACTTTGAGGAGGAGCTCAACATAAAGATTGAGAAGTGACTTGCTAGATGTTTGGCTTGATTTGATGTTTTGACACCAGCCATATTGATATTAGACATGACTTCCTTCTGCTTTTTCTTTGAGACCCATTCAGTGCCAGGAGATGTTTCATCTATGCCAAAGATGAAAAAAGAGAAAAATAGCCTTCAAGTGATCTATTCTTCATGAATTTGATCCAAGAATTGGCTAATGCCATTGCATTTCATTTAGAGAAAGAGGAGGCACCCAGCACAGAAATATTGAATATCCTCCAGTTTGTGAGCTTTCCAAATCAAGACATGAGAGTGGTCGTCCTCAAGATCTTAGGAGTACACAGATAAGAATGTGGAAATTCCCTTTACTCTGTGCCCTTTCAGAGATCTGAGTCGCAGGAAGTATCTCAGATTCATAATAAGAAAACAACATTAACGATTATTGCATTGTGCTGTTTTGGTTTAACATCAGCTCCATGCATCTTCACCAAATGCTTAGTTGCGATGTCAGTACACTTATGTAGACTGGGAGAGCATGTGTTTCCCTTTCTGGATGATTAGCTGGTCAACACCTCATCTGAGGAAGAAGCTCAGAGAATGAGTGAAACCATCTGGATGCTGGAGTCATTAGGGTTCATATACTGCTTTTACTTTGATCTATGAAATTAGAGATCTTAAATTTGCATCCGTGGTAAAATTCCTCTTTCTTCAAGTTTTTGACAAGATTCTCTTTGTATACCCTGTCGACTTAAATATAGAGTTTCCAATTTGTCCTGCTAGATTGGTCCAGACAAGTGGGTTGCATTCCCCTACCAGCAGATGTGGAGACAGAGAAAGGTTCTAGAGGTTTCTTATGACATCATTATGCCATTAACAGCTTGTGCTCCTAGGGGCATAATCAAGTATTTCTTTGTCTCCAGCAGATGGTGGATGCAGGTTTTTCAGCTCTTAGAGAATCTGGAATAAACACAGAAATATTGAAGAAGGAAAGGTTGATTTAGCTTGTGAACGACACCCAAAAAGTGGCTCTCACCTGAGCATGACATGGGAGGCTCCACTAGTATTACCCTTAAAATTGGTGCTCTCTTTGGATGCCATAAGGAGGAGGGAAATTTGGTTCAGCTCCACATCCTAATCCTGTTAAGGACCTGTTGAACAGCCAGAAGTTTAGAAAGGATTCTTCAAAGCCTCATACAACCTTGATACCCCTCTCTCCTCCTTCCTCCTTCCTCCTTCCTCTCTGTTCTCCCCTGAAGATTCAAAGTATGTGACTGCAGGTCTGGCAATAGGAGAGTAGCGCTGAGTCAGGCACGGTTTACTTGCCTTGGTGTTCCATGGGATTAAGTCTCTATCTGCCTGACTTGTTTTTTGGGGGCTCCCGGCCTTGTCCATTGTGTGGTGCATGGGTCAGGTTGGGTTGCTCGGGGCATCCATGGGAGTCAATGCCGATGTTTTCCCACCTCATTCAACTGCCTGCGCATGTTGGTTGCATGTCCCCTGCTTTGCAGTGCCTCTTACACAGCTTCCCTCTGTGCGTGTGTGTAGCATGCAGTGTGTTGCCCATGCAGCTCTAGTGCACACTGATACTGCCCATGCAGGTCTAGCATAACTGTCTGTCCGTGTGGCTGTAGCAGTCATCTTACTGTCTGCATGGCACACTGCGCTAGTTCAGCATACCTTGAGGCTGTCTTGCTTGACTGTCAGTGGTATTGAAGATCCTTATGCCTACTTCTAAGAAGCTCTATCTGGTCTGCAGAATGTGGAGAAGCTTGTTGCTGGATTCTGGTGTCTGCAATTCCTTCATGGAAGCTTCTGATGCGCCTTTGGATGGCCCGCCCCTCCCTGCCACTTGTAGCAAGGTGGTACGGGTGCCCTGGTCTTGTCTTCACTGCAGGAGTTGGTGGGTGACGCCATGGAACAGGATGATTAACAGGTCTTACGTTTTAGTGATTGCCATTGTATATAGTTGCCTATATGAACCATACCTTTGTATATAGTTTTATAATGTTACTTAATATTACCAAATATTAATATGTAATTAACAGACTATTGTAAATAGTTCACAGAAGTTTCATGTAAAAAACAACACTGTTACACTGTTTCTTAACTTGTTCATTGTAAACCGCACCTGATCTTTGGAAGGTCGCGGTATATAAGCAATTGTTAAAATAAAATAAATAATTGCCCTCTGGTTGCCCCCCTTCTTGCAAGAATCCAGCAGCTGGTGTTTCCTCCAAGAATGGAGGCCATGTTCCTGGTAGGGAGCTCCTGGTTTGCACGTTGTCGTTCTTGGCATTCTCATTTCTGCAGTAAGCTTGGTCTTTTTGGCATGGCAACTCCAGACTCGGGAGCTTCCGGATCCTTTTGATCTCTTTCCGCCCACGTGGAAGAGGGCAAGTGGCGAGTCAAAGCCCGACTGGCACTGCCTTCTAAGTGCTCTCGGCGAAGATTGGAGTCTGGAGATTCAGGCCAGGTGTCCTTTGACAGAGATATGGAGTCCAGTCTTGACACCTCAGGCAAAGAATCTAAGTAGGAGGACGAGATGTCCTTTGAAAGCAGACAGTTGCCCAAGAGCACATGGTTCGGAAGGATGTATCCTTGAAGGATACTAGCAAAAGAGGGAAGTTAGGGCATCCCGACAGAGAGGTTCCAATAAAGATGAAAGTAACCCAGATGCCCTTAAGTACAGAGCTGAAAGATTCCAAATTACCCCTATCAACTGATAGCCATATTAATATGAATCAAATACAACCTATAAAATGCCTGTATGCAAATGCTAAAAGTCTAAAAAATAAAATGGGAGAGCTAGAATATATAGCACTAAATGAGAGAGATATGATTGGCATCTCAGAGACCAGGTGGCAAGGAAATCCACAATACTACCTTTTAACTTTCAAAAGGGAAACTATGATAAATTGAGGAAAATAGTTAAAGAACAACTAAAAGAAGCAGCTGCAAAGGTTAAAGATTTACATCAAGCTTGGGTGCTGTTTAAAAATAGTATCTTGGAAACCAAGAACAGATGTTTTCCACGCTTTAAGAAAAGTGGAAGGAAGGCCAAAAAGGTACCAGCATGGTTTAAAGGCAAGCTCAGAGAGGCTGTCGTAGCCAAAAAAGCATCTTTCAGGAAATGGAAAAAGGAGCCAAATGATGAAAACTGGAAACATAAGTACTGGCAAGTTAGGTCCACGACATTGATTAGACAGAAAAAGAGAGAATTGAAACAAACTTGCCATGGAAGCAAAAACGCATAATAATTTTTTTTTCAAGTACATTCATAGCAAAAAAACTGTTAGAGTCGGTTAGACTACTGGATGATAGAGGGGTAAAAGGGGCGCTAAGGGAGGACAAGGCTATAGCGGAGAGACTGAATGAATTCTTTGCTTCAGAAGATGTAGGGATGTTACCCATGACTGAAATGATATTTAGAGGTGATATATCGAAAGAATTGAAAGAAATATCAATAAACTGGGAAGATGTATTACAAGTACTTGATAAACTGAAGAGCAGTAAATCACCTGAACTGGATGGTATATGTCTAAAGATGTTGAAAGAACTGAAATATGAGATTGCAGACCTCCTATTAGTAATCTGTGAACTATCATTAAAATCATCTGTAGTACCTGAAGATTGAAGAATGGCCAATGTCACGCCAATTTTTAAAAAGGGTTCCAGGGGTGATCCGGGAAACTACAGACTGGTGAGCCTGACATCAGTACCGGGTAAAATGGTAGAAACCATTATAAAGAATAAAATTACTGAACATGTAGATAGTCATAGTTTAATGGGAGAAAGCCAACATGGATTCAGCCAAGGACATTCTTGTCTTACTAATAAACAGGTAAACCAAGGTGAGCCGGTTGATATAGTGTATCTGGATTTTCAGAAAGCCCTTGACAAGGTCCCTCATGAGAGACTCTTGGCCAAATTAAATAGTCATGGGATTGGAGGCAGTGTAGTAATATGGATCAGGAACTGGTTTAGATAGAAAGCCGAGAGTAGGCTAAATGGCCAATTTTATCAATGGAGAAATGAGAATAGTAGAGTACTCCAGGGGTCTGTTCTGGGCCTGCTACTTTTTAACATATTCATAAATGACCTGGAAATGGGAATAACAAGTGAGGTGATCAGATTTGCAGATGATGCAAAATTATTCAAGGTTGTTAAAATGCAATAGGATTGTGAAAAATTGCAAGAGGACCTCCAAACAGCAGATGAAATTTATTGTGGATAAGTGCAAAGTTATGCATCTAGGAAAGAACAACCCAAACTACGGTTGCTTACACAATGCAAGGTTCCACATTAAGAACTACCACCCAGGAAAAAAGATTTAGGTGTGATTGTGGATAATACGAGGGGTGTCCGATATTAAAGGTACAGGTGGCAATCATACCAACTCCGCATACGCAATACGTATAGTCTGGACTTAGCCCCTTCGGATTTTCATTTATTCGGACCTTTGAAGAAATTCTTGGCGGGAAACACTTTGCGGATCAGGAGGAATTGCAAGGCACCGTTATGGACTACTTCAAGCAACTTGACACGCAACTGTACCATGAAGGGATGTTCAAACTAGTGTCACGCTGGGATAAAGGTCTCAGTGTTTACGGCGATTATGTGGAGAAATAAACAAAAGTATGTAATTTTTGGTGGAATGTACTGAATAATGTCTTTAAATAAAAATGTTAGTGTAATTTTGGCCTGTACCTTTAATATCGGACCCCCCTCGTATGTTGAAACTCTTAGCCCAGTGTGCAGCAGTGATCAAGAAAGTAAATAGAATGGTGGGAATCATAAGGAAAGGAATGGAGATTAAACCAATGACATTATAATGCCTCTGTATCGTTCCATGATGTGAACGCACTTTGAATATTGTGTGCAATTCTGGTCATCATATTTTAAAAGGATATAGAGGAATTAGAAAAGGTACAGCCACCAAAATGGTTAAAGCGGATGGAAGGATACCCCTATGAGGAAAGAATTAAAAGATTAGGGCTTTCCAACTTGGAAAAGAGATGACTGAAAGGAAATACGATATAGGTCTATAAAGTAATGAATGGAAGGGAATGGGTAAACGTAGATCGGCTGTTTACACCATCAAAAAGTAGACAGACTAGGGGACACACAATGAAGCTGCAGTGTAACTCATTTAAAGCTAATAAGAGAAAATATTCATAATCAAACTCTGGAATTCCTTACCAGAGGATGAGCACTGGCTTGGGAACCAACAGACCAGGGTTCGATTCCCACTAGCACTCCTAAGTTACATTGTAAACCGCTTTGACTGAAGGATAAAGTGGTATAAAAAAAACCTGTTGGGCAATTGTTTTGGCTCGGGGGCCACTTTGAGAGGGCCGTGGTTAGCGGAGGGCCGCACCTTCTAAAACTGATCGTATTTATTAGTTAACATTAAATTTCATTTAATGCGAAGTGTAAATTCATAATAATAAATAAATAAAAAGCAATTGTAAAGGAACTCTGATAAAAAAGAGCAAACAAATATCTATATACAAAAATATTTTGAGATCACATTTCAGCCCTCTTCCAGCCACCCCCTTCCCTTTCAGCTCTCTTTCAGCCTTCACCTTCACCCTGTCAGTTCCTTCCTGCCACCTCCTTCCCCTTTCAGCCGCTGCTGCTTCTTCACCCCCCCTTAGTGCTGCTTCACCCCTTAGTGCTGCTTCCCCCTTAGTGCTGCTTCCCTTGCGCTGCTTCATCCCCCCCTTAGTGCTGCTTCATCCCCCCCCCTAGTGCTGCTTCGAAGTTCACCCCCGTGCAGCCGCTGCTTCTGCTTTTTACAGAGCAGCGGCTGCAATAAACTTAATTTGAAAAGGAAAAGACAACCTGTGAGGAGCCCTCTGGTCAGCGCCCAAGGAAGTGATGTCAGAGGGATGGGTTTCTCACAGGTTTCTTTTCCTTTTCAAATTAACTTTATTGCAGCCGCTGCTCTGTGAAAAGCAGAAGCAGCGGCTGTACGGCCTGGGGATCGATCGATCGGGTGCTGCGGACTGCGGGAAAAAAGCCAGTTTTTTGCTCTGGCCACTCCCGATCTCGCAGCCAGAGCAAAAAACTGGCTTTTCAAGGGCCGGCTTTATATCTGTGCCGGCAGCCGGCCTGGCCATGGAAAAACCGGCTAGGCCGGCTGAAAACTGGCTGGTTGGCAACCCTATTCCGTGGGCCGCAGAAAACTCTGTGGCAGGCCACATGTGGCCCACGGATGTAAATTGCCCACCCCTGTGTTAAATAATATATAAATAAATAAATGTAGTGAAGACTGTTAGTGTAGTTGGGTTTAAAAAGATTTGGACAAGTTCCTGGAGGAAAGGTCCATAAACCATTATTAAAGAGGACCCGGGAAATCCACTGCTTGCCCCAGGACAAGCAATGTGGAACCTGTGTACCTTTTTGGGATCTTGCCAGGTAATTGTGACCTGGATTGGCTACTGTTGAAACAGGATATTGGACTTAATGGACCTTGGTCTGACCCATTATGGCATTTCTTATGTTCTTATATGACCTTTAAGGCTGTCTTCCTGGTTTGTCTTTTTGGTGAGATATATCTCTGAGCTACAGGAACCAATCTGCAGGGACTCTTACTTATCATAACACTAGGGTTGCCAACTTTTTCACCAAGAAAAACCCGACACCTGTGGCTCACCATGCTCCACCCATTCTCCGCCCCTAGTCCCACCCCTGCCCCTCCCCCAGTCCCACCCCTGCCCCGCCCCCAGTCCCACCCACAAAAATTACCGAGGATAAGTGTAGGCTAACATTTTGAAAGAGAAAAGCTCAACACCTTCGCTCCATGTCTCTTCTTTGCTACACCCCTTTGTCACATTCCTACTCCTCCCCTGCCATACCCACTGTGCATTCACTGTATTAATATTGAATTCCAAATAGATTTTTGAATCTTTTTTTTAATTAATTTCTTACACACATACAACAGAAACACACTGCCATGCTTTGACAGAGAAAGTACAATGTATGTAGTATTTGAATTCGGTGAACCACATAATCAACAATGTAGCATCAAATAGGTAGCAAGGGGTGATCATATCTGATGATCCAAAGGTAGTGAAGTCTGATAGGGCAGGCTTGAGTAGAAGAAAAGAGCTCACAATTTCTCCATACAGGCAATCTGTGAGGCCTCTCAGAGAATACTTTATTCGTTTCTGGAGGCCATATCTGATAGGCTACCAAAATGGTGCAAGGTGAACACACATAAGATATTATTTAAATATGTATTCTCTAGACCAGAGAATAGACATTCAAATGCCTCCAAGGCAAACATAATCTACAAGATTCATACCTTTTTCAGTAGAAACAATGCTGTAATAGTACAAGAGGTGAAGAAGTGCCTATAAAGTCACAAATCAATTGTGAACCAGGAATGAAAATGGATAGGCTAGATGGCCCTTATCTGCTGTGATTTTTTTCTTTGTAGATATTTCAAAACCAGGTGTAGTGCTGTGTGCATTAAATGCTCCTTGGTTCCCCCGTATAGGAAAGTGTTCTAGTTATCATTACAGGTTCCAACAATTCTTTATAAAGAAAATGATAGAGGTTTTCTAGGTGGATTATTTGGATTTCACCTTTATTATCAATGCCGTTCTGATGGTTTTCACCTTCACTTTCTTCACATCCTGCTTTATGTCAGTCAGAATGGGATTGTCCCAGGTGATTGGAATGTCATTTGCCATTATTCTGTAGAGTCTTGATCCCAGTAGGCCCTGGGGACATCAGGATGAGCCTCCAGAAGGCACTGGCAGTTGTACAGGTGGTAGCCTCCTTGCTCTGTAGCTCAGTAGGGCTCAGGACAGTCACAGGGCTTTGGGTTGGTGTCAGAATCTATGCTTGGTAAGCATCAAGCTTTCTCTTTCTCCAAAATATCAAAAGGTATAATATTTGGAAGATTTTACCTCTAGCAGTGAGAACATTTGATGTAAAAAAGGGAAAACCCCATAACTTTCTATTCACTTGAATGAATACTTAGCGGCTGATCTAGCTGCACGAAGGAGAGCTTTATTCATTTTGATGCTTTCGAAGAACTGTAAACATGACAAGTTTATGTTATGCCGAATACACAATTCAGCTTTTATAGTATCAACACCTAATCTGTTGCGTTCATCAGTCCAGAGATTATTCATGACACTGAACACTCTTTCCACATAGGCATTGCTGCATGGAACTGCAAACACATGTTGTACAATCCTCTTCAAATTTGGCGCATCTATGTTTTGTAGAAATATGCTCCATTTATTAGCACTTGTTAGTTGTTCTTGGCTTTCATTTAAAGCTGGAGCTGCTGTGCGTAAAAGCAATAGCTCACTATATAAATTATCCATGTGGAGTTGTTCTTCAATGCCAAATACTTCACTTAAACTGTACAGATCTTCAATGGAGGGTAAGTCTTTCTCAAGTGAAAGGCAGGCAAACTTCCTAAAAGGTGATTTATCAAAATCAAACCATTTTTAAGGTATGCCAAAGCCCTTGAATAAACTTCTAAAGCTTCGGTTCTAAATTTTTCAGACTGCCCTTTTTCGAGGTGACGCATTGCTTGTCCAGCCTTGAAGCCAAAGAATTCATCTTATCGACCCATCTCCAGCATACCCACCCTTGCGAAAATAATCGAAAAGATAGTCTACAGACAATTGCAAGACCATATCGACACTGAAGCACCTCTGGACACCTGTCAACATGGATTCCGGGAATCTTACGGGGTCGAAACGCTCCTCACCTCACTTCTCAACAGCTTAAACTCTGGCATCGACAACATCAAACAGGGTTTTGTCCTCATCTTTTTAGATATTGCGGCTGCTTTTGACTCGGTCTGTCATGACATTCTTATTGTCCGCCTAAGAGAGAAGGGACTCTGTGGAAATGCTCTTGAATGGTGCAATTCTTACCTCTCAGAAAGATGGCAGCAAGTTCGCTCAAATGGTGAAACATCAGATCCATTTCACCAAGGTCAAGGAGTCCCACAGGGTTCCTCTTTGTCATCATTGTTATTCAACATCTACATGCAACCCTTATGCAACATTATCAGGTCCTTCAAAGTCAATTACATGATATATGCTGATGACGTCCTATTATATATGCCATTCTGCATCGATAAGATGAATCTCACCACCATATCCAACTGTGTTAAAGCCATCTCAGACTGGCTACTGACTCAAAATTTCAGAATCCAGAACAAGAAAACAGAGGTACTTTTCATCTCAAGAAACCCCAAGTTCACACCACCTACATTCCTTGAAGTCCATGATGCTAAGTTGCAAGTAAAACCCCACATCCGTTATCTTGGTGTTACCCTGGATCAAAATCTAGATATGAAGACCCACATAGCCAACACTGTAAAGTCAATTTATTTCAAGATTCGCTCCCTTAGACACCTTCGCCAACTAATTGATCCAGATGATTTCCGTACTGTCTACCAGGCTTTAATTATCCCACACTTTGACTTCGCAAATTGTATACTACAAGGGCTCCCCCAATCAACCCTCAACCCGCTTCAACTAGCATTAAACAGTGCTGCAAGAGTGCTCTTCGGGGTACCAAAAAGAGAACATGTAACACCTCTCCTGAAACAATTACACTGGCTCCCTATCCAAGCGAGAATCATCTTCAAGACCCTGCTACTAGTCTTCAAAGCTCACAAAGGACTTGCTCCCTCCTCTCTATCAGAGTTGATACAACCTATCCCCTCCAACAGACTTAGAAGAACCTCGGAACTAAACATGCTCAAAGTTCCAAAAGAATCCTTAAAATACATCTCTGCAACTGTGAACCGATCATTCAGCTTATGTGCTCCAAAACTGTGGAACTCCCTCCCACCACACATTAGGGCCATCTCTGATATCCCCCAGTTCAAAAAGGCCTTGAAGCATCACCTTTTCATCCAATACTTTCCAGAGAACACAATAACACAAGTTCATCCAAATAGCTCTAATCCCGTTCCTATCTAACAAGATGCCTTTTCATGTAATATTACTATCATATGTATATAGTTCAATGTTTATTATCCTTTGTTATAATTACCCCGGTTTTCCAAGTTTTTCTTCCTGTTCCATGTAAAAACAGATATATGTATCTTATCTGATGTTTTGTAGTTCTATGTAAACCGCGCTGATAATAAATAGCGCGGTATATAAAAATGTTAAATAAAATGTTAAATAAAAATAAATAAAATTCATCTTTGTGCCTATTCTCCAGCTCAATCCTTAATCTATCCAGAATGTTAAAATCATCAGTGGCTTGAATATTGCTCTTTTCTAAAGCCAGTATGGCCATTTGGAATACTGACAGAAGTGAGTGGTAAAAGAATATTACATTCTGCCATCGTTGGGGTTTTACTTATTCCATCTTCTTGATCTGATATGAATGACCAAATTATCGTATCACTATCTTCAGGACCTATTTGCAGGAAATAGACTTTTATAGCATCCCAGTTCAGTAAAAGCCGATCAACTGCTGCAAATAAACTGAGCCATCTTATAGGGATGTGATGCAAGATTTGGCGGAAGTCTTCTTGTACAAAATCAAAACATTCCTTTAAGACCATTAGCCTCTTTGCACTTGTAGAAAAATGGTTAAAGACCTTGATGACTAATGTCTCTACATCATAGCTAATTTTCTTTAAGCTGTATTTTGCAGTGTTGTGCAAGATGTGACAGTTACAATTTGCCTTGATAATGTCTCTTTTTATATTTGAGAGCTTTTGAAAGACAGAGCAGTGTGTTCCATAATTCACCGATGTATTGTCAGCCCCATATGCGACCATATGCTGGAGATTCAGTCCTAGAGACTCATTAACCATAATGAGAGACTTTGCTACTGACTCAGATGTTTCATCGGGTTCCTCATAAAAATCTAAGAGATAGTCTTGCACACCTTCTTTTACATCAAATATTCTCACTGCTAAAGGAAAAAACTTTGTTTCCTTTATTAGAGGCATCCGTGGAAACAGAATATGGAAGAGGGGAGCCACTGTCTCCATGTCTTATTTTGTTGACTGCTATTTCAATGGAATATGGTGCAATGACATTTTTTACTAAGGATTCTGTCTTTGTTCTTCCAAGTTGGATCTTTGAGGCGATTTCAGAATCAGAAAATAGACAATTGTCCATTTTGTTTCCACAGTCAATGGACAAATAACTGTAATTATGTTTTATACCATGATATGTCTTTGCTAACTCTGCTGATGCTACTTTGTCAAGTAATGGGGTATCACGTGTTTTAACAAAAAAATGTTCAATTACTTTAGATTGTTTATGAGCCTTGACAAACAACTCATGCTTCTGTGATTCACAATGACGTTTCAGAGCTTTAACACCATCAAATTTAACACTAATTGCAACACTACAATTAATGCATCGTGCATAGTTTAGATCATTGTGTGTAGCTAGCCAGGCACAGTAGTTGGGGTTTTTCAGCCATTCCTTCTGAAATACACAATTTCGTATTCTGTCTTTCTTTCTTGTTGCTTTGGCTCTTGCTTTCACTGAATTGTCATCATTCTCGGTTTCATAGTCACTTGAGTTGCTTGTTGCAGTCTGTTGAACACAATCACTTGTTGAAGCCATCTTTTGTGAGTCGTGACTGAAGTAGTAAATGTGTAAAGAAAAATGTTTTACTATCTAACTGCCCTAGAACAGTGTTTTATCTTTATTTAAAATGTTGTATACTATCATCAATAACATTCTGTTCTTTTGGAGCATTGCCTGGTTTGTGTGTTAACCCATTCTCTTTCTTTACCCAGACCCTTGGTACATTCATCTCCTACCATGGGGTTTGACTATCAAAGCTACCTCTCTACACCTGAAATTTCTCTGGCATCTAGGGTCAGATCTCTGCCTGCCTATCTGACATTGATGCCTGGATGTCCCACTGCCGTTTGAAATTGAACATGGCCAAAACCAAGCTTTTCATCTTCCTCCTCAACCCAGCTCCCCCTTCCTCTTTTCTCTATCTATCTCTGTGATTAATACTCCCTGTTTCCTCAGCTTGCAACCTTGGGGTCATCTTTTGACTCCTCCCTCTCCTTCTCCACATACGTTCTCTATAACATCAGCAAAATTCAGACTACTAAGACACTTATCCACTTGTCACCTCCCGTCCAGACTATTTCAACCTCCTCACCTTGCACATAACCATTACTCACAACACAACACAGATGTGGAAATGAGCTAATACAACAATAAAAAATCAGCAGTATATAAACTAAATAAATATACCCATAAAAGTGCCAAAAATAGTTCTCAAAAGAGACTTAAAAAAACCAACAATATAAAATACCTCAAAGTCAAAGGGGGGGGGGGTTGGATAAGGGGGAAAGGATGGAAGAAGGAGGAGAGGAGGGGAAACAAACATACATATATTAACAACAGGATTACTCTGTCATAAGAACTTTAAAAAAATTAAATTTCAAACCTTTTTCTTCAGTGTCATACAAGCTCAGCCCTCTTTCCACTGCACCTAGCGATGACGGTGCTTACCCCGCACTCAGCTAGAGGGGAGAAACTCTATAGGTGAAAGGATGAGATTATATAGATCTATTATCAGAACTGTGAATACTGTGTTTGAATGCTGAAGCTCAATGATATTTCAGTAAAGTTGCAGTTCAGTATACCTCACTGTGTGTTGTGGATTTATTTATGAACTTCCTGACCGCCCCCCCTCCCTTAGTGCTGCTTCACCCCCCCCTTAGTGCTGCTTCATCCCTTAGTGCTGCTTCAGCCACCCCTCCCCCCTCCACCCCCCCGTTAGTGCTGTATTTTAGAAATGGCTCTGCTATAAGTGGAGCCAGTTCTAAAATACACAGGAGAATGTGCTGGAACACACAGGGATTTGTACACACATACTGTAGGAGAAGCCATTTCAGAAACATAAACATGAGAAAACATGAGAAAAACCGGAAAAGGGAATCCAGCAACTTACATGTGGAAGTGTTGGCATTTCAGAACATGATTTCACATGCTGCTTCACCCCTTAGTGCTTCTTCACCCCACCCCCTTAGAGCTGCTTCAGCACCCCCCTTAGTGCTGCTTCACCCCTTAGTGCTGCTTCACCCCCCCCTTAGAGCTGCTTCAGCCCCCCCCTCAGTGCTGCTTCACCCCTTAGAGCTGCTTCACCCCCCCTCTAGTCACAGTGTTGCTTCACCCCCCCTCAGTGCTGGTTCACTCACCCCCCCTCCCCTCTCAGTGCTGGTTCACTCACCCCAGCCCAACCCCCACCCCTCTCAGTGCTGGTTCACTCACCCCCGCCCAACCCCCACCCCTCTCCGTGCTGGTTCACTCACCCTGACCACCCCGCCCCTCTCAGTGCTGGTGCACTCACCCTGACCCCCCCCCCTCCTCCTCCTCTCAGTGCTGGTTCACATCACTCACCCAGTGATCCCCCCCCCTTTCAGTGCTGGTTCACATCACTCATCCACACCCAGTTATCCCCCCCCTCTCAGTGCTGGTTCACATCACTCATCCACACCCAGTTATCCCCGCCCCTCTCAGTGCTGGTTCACTCACCCTGACCCCCCTCCTCCTCCTCCTCCTCTCAGTGCTGGTTCACATCACTCACCCAGTGATCCCCCCCCCCTTTCAGTGCTGGTTCACTCACCCTGACCCCCGTGCCCCTCTCAGTGCTGGTTCACTCATCCTGACCCCCCTCCTCCTCCTCTCAGTGCTGGTTCACATCACTCACCCAGGGATCCCCTCCCCCCTTTCAGTGCTGGACTGGTTCACATCACTCATCCACACCCAGTGATCCCCCCCCTCTCAGTGCTGGACTGGTTCACTCACCCTGACCCCCCCCTCCTCCTGCTCCTCTCAGTGCTGGTTCACTCTCCCCCTGCTGAAGCCGCTGCTTCTGCTTTTTACAAAGCAGCGGCTGTAATATACTTACTTTGAAAATTAAAGACAACCTGTGAGGAGCCCTCTGGGACATCCTTCCTTCTACAACGCAGCGCACGAGGAAGGAAGTCTGGACGTCTTTCTGCAGCGCAGCCACGAGGAAGGAAGTGATGTCATAGGGGGTGGGCTCCTCGCAGGTTGTCTTCCCTCAAATTAACTTTATTGCAGCCGCTGCTCTGTGAAAAGTAGAAGCAGCAGCTGCACTGTGCCACGGGGGATCGGCGATCGCATTCATGCTGGCGGTGCCGGTGCCGCAGACATCTGGACTTCTGGAGTCGGGAGAAAAGCCGTTTTTTTGCTCTGGCTGCTCCCGATCTTGCGGCCAGAGCAAAAAACCGGCTTTTCAAAGGCCGGTTTTACACCTGTGCCGGCAGCCGGCCTGGCCATGGAAAAACCGGCCAGGCCGGCTGAAAACCGGCCGGTTGGCAACCCTACATAACACTGGACAACAAATTTGTTCAAACGTTTTGCTTCCTGAAAACATTTTGGTGACTATGATAGATAGAACACAAATATAATTTCAGATTGGCTGTATCATGTAGGAATTTGGAGAAACATGAAGTTAAAATTTGACTGAATTTAGCATGTTTAATTGCACAATGATGCTGACATATTGCACTAGTTCACCTGAGCTGAAAATGTTTTGCTCCTGATTTTCATTTGTACTCTGCATCTGATGCATCTGTAGTATCTTGGTGAGCTGAACACGAATATAACATTAAAAAATTTTTATTGGCTCTAGTTTTGAAGATATTGCATGTAGTTCATTTTTGACGTTTCACCGTGTAAATTTATCCAATAGGACATCAACAACATCCCAAATAAGCCTTGAATGATGTAATATTGCATCACATTGCATACTACCAGCATGCACACATCATCCAGAGTTGATTGCATCATTTTCTGATGCAATGCAATACTACTGCCAGACGGCTGCTGAAGCCATCTGACGTCAGTAGTGTACTATATGCAGTTGGAAAGGAATGTAATCTGGTATTCTGTTCCGATATTGAAAGCCTCATGAATGCCTTAAAAATCACTCATGACCCACAAGACTGGAGACTATTTATAGACTCTTCGAAACTGAGTCTGAAGGCTGTGCTTTTGAACAATGGAAACCGTCTTCCATCTATTCAAGTAGCGCATGACGTCCACATGAAAGAGACATACGATAACTTAAAGCATCTACTGACTTCCATTAACTATAACAAGTACAGCTGGCACCTCTGTGGTGACTTGAAGGTAGTTGCCCTTTTAATGGGACTGTAGCAGGGATATATAAAATACATGAGTTTGTTATGTAAGTGGGATAGCTGAGCAAGGGATTGGCACTACTTGTGGAAGAAATGAAATCTCAGACAAAATGTAACAGTTGGAGAGAAGAATATCCAGCACCCAGCTCTGGTTGAGGCTCACAAAATCCTGCTACCACCCCTTCACATCAAACTAGGTTTCATGAAAAACTTCGTGAAAGCCATGGACGGCACTTCGCCAGCTTTCCGATACCTGCATGAAAAATTCCCTCGACTCAGCGAAGCAAAGATTAAAGAAGGAGTTTTTGTGGGTCCTCGGATTTGAGAGCTCTTCAAAGATGACCGGTTCAACAACTTGCTGCAGGGTGATGCGAAACAAGCATGGAATGCTGTTCGCCTAGTGTCAACAAACTATCTCCAGGAACAAGCAGGAATGTAGTCTTCACATATGGGTATCGTCGGTACCGATGGAGCCTGCGCGGGAATGCTTCCCAGCGTCCAGTAGGAACGCTTTTGGGAACATCCCTCAGCACATGCTCGCTGCCTTCCCGCCTTTCCAACTGTCCCTCTTCAATTCTTCATTTTCCGCGGAGCTGACAGGATCTATTCCCTGTCACCGCAGAAAATTCCGTCTTTAAATTTCTTTTCTTGTGGTCGTGTTTGCCTACCGCATGACGCTTACCGGTACTGCCGGTTCTTTTCATTTCTTTTTTTAAAAAACCGAAAACGTATGCGTTAAACTGTTTCTCTTCAGAAACGTTTCTCATTTGGTGCTAGGCGCCATTTTGGGCACTAGGCCCCATATTCCTAAAACATGGAAAAACCAACTAGTGGTTTTAAAAAATGTACTAAGTGTGGCGGTACCATTTCCGTCACTGACACGCATGATTGGTGTCTTAAATGTTTAGGGCCTGAACATTCTCCAACTGAATGTCTGTCCTGTATGGGGATGACTAAAAGAGGAAGACAGAACCGGGCTGCAAAGCTCGGTACCCTTTTTTCTTCGGATGCCAGATCCATTGCATCGACATCATCAAGGGCCTCTTCTTCCTCCCATGGATCTCAGGTAACTAAACATAAATCCGGTCCTCAAAGGGTAGCTCTCCTGCTAAGCATCGAGAGGCCATTGGCATTGCCCTTGAGGGAACCACACCGGCAAAATAGCCCCGGCAGGAGGCTTCGGTTTCCAAAGCATCGATGGGGTTTCAGGATGTTCTCGAGGCCCCAACCTCGCAAGAACTACCTGTGCCATGCTCAGGGGTTCCGGCTGTTTTTACCGGTACTGACACCCAGGCATCGGCAGCGTCGATAGACCAGAGGTTCCTCGCTATCGAATGCAGCATCACAGCTCTTCTCTCAGCTGCAGTACCGTTGGTCCAACAGGCACCGGTGCCGACATAGACACCGATGCCGGTACCGATGGTACCGGCCCCGGTGGGAATTCTTCCCATGCCATCTCTGGCTGGAATTGACAGATCGGTATCGGGTCAACTCGGTACCGACTTCGATGCAGGAGCATCGGGATCAGGAATACTTCGATTTCTCCGATTCCGAAGACTCTGACAATTCTGCTGGTACTAGAGAGTTTCTCCCAGAAGATCCCTCTTCTCCCCAACGCAGAATGTCACCTCCAGAGGACATGTCTTTTCAGGATTTTATCCGTGATATGGCCAAAGGTCTTTCAATCACAGTAGCTCCTGAAGAGGAACCCAGAGCAAAGGAATTGGAAATTCTCCAATATCCTAAAGCTCCTAAGGAGGCAGCCGCTCTGCCTATCCATGAAATTCTGCATAACTTGATGCTCAGAATGTGGGAGACACCTCTGACTACTGCTCCTCGCTCTAGGAGACTTGATACTATGTATCGAGTTCCGCCATGTCCTGGATTTCAGAAAACTCAGCTGCCACACCATTCAATGGTAGTGGAGTCAGCCATGCGTAGGATGAAAAGTGCAAAGAGGCATGCATCGAATCCTCCAGGTCGTCAATGCAGGACTCTGGATGCTTTTGGGCGCCAAACTTTTCAAGCTTCCATGCTTTCAGCTAGGATCAGTTCATATATTCTATATATGGGAATGTTCCTCAAGGAAGTCACAGGAGACTTGGAACTTATAAGCCCATTCCTCCCAGATAACAAGAGACAAGATTTTCTTGCTCTAGTTAAGCATGCTCAAGATGTCTCCAAGTTTGTTAATCGTGCAGCCTTTGACTGCTTCGAATGCATCAGCAGAACCTCTGCTATTGCCATTGGTGCACGACGGATTGCCTGGCTACAGGCATCAGACTTGGAGACTTGGTTACAGGACAAATTAGGCAACATTCCTTGCACGGGGGAGAATCTCTTCGGCAAGAACTGGCAGGAAAAGGCTAATGAGTTAGATACTGACAATACTACTCTAGATAGATTGTCAAAATCTACAGCCACTCCAGCCAAAAAGAAGGCTTATAAAAAAACCTCTTTCAGCAAAAAGAGGAAATTTTATCCTTCCTATACCCAGCAGAGTCAAACTCCAGGTTAGGTTGCCCAAAAGGGACAAACTAGACAGCAAAAGAAGCCAAAAGGCCCGAGAGCCCAACCAGCTCTCCAGGTTCAGCCCCCTCAAGGGCTTTAACTCCTTCCTAGAGAACTTTGCCTTCTTGCCTCTTAGGGGTCCCCAACCCCCCAATATCCCGGGCAGGTTATGCCACTTTGCCAACAGATGGCATCAGATAACAGCAGAAGATTGGACTTTGTCCATTGTAGTAGAAGGGTACAAGCCCTCATTTTCACAGCATGCCCCCTCCTACAATTCTAAAGCAATTCAGTTCTCAAACCTCTGCAGACAACCTGCTAGATCACGAGGTCTCGACACTTCTTGCCCAAGGGGCAATAGAGGAGGTACCCATTCTTCAACGGGGTGCAGGGTTCTACTCCCCCTATTTTCTTATTCCACAGAAAACAGGAGGACACAGACCCATTCTGGACCTCAGAGAATTGAACAAATATCTGTTTTCGAGAGAAGTTCAAAATGATTTCTCTAGGAACTCTTCTGCCATACCTTCAAAGCCAGGATTGGCTTTGCTCTCTAGACAAAGGATGCATACACTCACATTCTCATCCATCCAGATCACAGGAAATTCTTACGTTTCCTTTTCAAGGGAAAACATTTCCAGTACAGGGTTCTTCCCTTTGGTCTGGCTTCAGCACCAAGGGTATTCACAAAATGCATGGCAGTAGTAGCTGCATTTCTACGAACCCTGGGGATATTTGTCTTCCCTTACTTAGACGACTGCCTCATTCGAGCCCCTAGGGTTGCAGAGGCCAGCACTGCACTGTCCTGTACAATGCGAATTCTCCAATACTTGGGATTGGTAATAAACTTCCCAAAATCGCAACTTATTACTTCCCAATGCCTGGAATTCATAGGAGCCTGTCTAGATACCAGACAGGCAAAGGCTTTCCTTCCACAGGCCCGGTGTCTTCGCATAATGCAACTAGCTTCTCAAGCAGCAGGCAAATCCTCCCTCACTGCTCGAGAGCTACTGCAGTTACTGGGACATATGGCATCCACAGTTCATGTAGTCCCATATGCTCGCCTCCACATGCGAGCAGCTCAGTGGACCCTGTCCACACAGTGGACACAGGCCACAGGTAATTTGTCGGACAAAATAATAAACTCTCAACGACTAATTTTGTCCCTCCAATGGTGGCAGTCAACTAGAAAACCTGACAGTGGGGTCTCCTTTTCATCAACCCCTTTTTCAGGCCACCCTAACAGATGTATCACAGGTGGGTTAGGGAGCACACCTGAATCATCTCTCTACCCAGGGAACCTGGACTCCACAGGAGGCTGGTTTACACATAAACCTCCTGGAATTAAGAGCAATCTATTTAGCTCTTTGAGTATTCCATGCCCAGCTCAGCTACAAGACAGTCCTAGTCCAGACAGACAATCAAGTAGCCATGTTCTATGTGAACAAGCAGGGCGGAACAGGCTCTCTGTCGTTATGCAACGAAGCTTTACGACTGTGGGCCCTCGCCAGAGTTAGCATCAAATTCACCTTCTAGTGGTATATCTTCCAGGCATTCAAAACCTTTGGGCAGACAGTACTGCTGCCTCACGAGTGGTCCCTCCACCTAGGCCAGATGGCAAAGATATTTCATCTCTGGGGCACTCCAGACATAGACCTCTTTGGAAGTCCACTGAATGCCAAACTTCCCCAGTTCTGTTCCAGGATTCCGGCTCACAATTGTCAGGCAAGGGATGCCTTCCTCCTTCACTGGGGTCAGGACTTTCTTTATGCCTTCCCACCTAATCCCCTCATCCCCAAAACACTCTTCAAGCTTCAGAGAGACAGGGGTCGCATGATTCTCATAGCACCACGATGGCCACGCCAAACGTAGTATCCCCTGCTTCTACATCTCTCTGAAGCAGCACCTCTGGAGTTAGGGCATGCTCCAGATCTCCTTTCTCAAGAGAACAGGATGCTATGGCACCCGAATTCCCAGTCCCTGCACCTCACGGCCTGGTTGCTGAAGGTTTAGACCTCCAGGATCTCAACCTGTCCCAACAGGTAAAGGATATCCTTCAGGCTTCTAGGAAACTTTCCACAAGAAGATCTTATGCCTTCAAGTGGAAATATTTTACTATATGGGGCTCCAAGAAGGGATTAAACCCCCTTGTCATACCCTTAGAATTGATACTAGAGTATCTCCTTCACTTATCAAATTCTGGTCTAAAGACCAATTCAGTAAGAGTCCATCTTAGTGCAATTGCAGCTTCTTATAAGCCTCTGAATGGACAACCAATTTCCTTTCATCCACTCATATCAAGATTTATGAGAGGCCTTTTATTAACTAAACCTCTCATCAAGCCACCACCAGTAGCATGGGATCTAAATCTAGTTCTCGGGCAGCTAATGAAGTCGCCTTTTGAGCTTTTAGCCACTATAGCCCTTATGTTTTTGACCTGGAAGTTCATCTTCCTAATTGCAATTACCTCTGCATGTCGCATTGGTGAATTGCAAGCTTTAGTGGCTGATCCTCCTTATACTAGGTTTCATCATGATAAGGTTGTTCTTAGAACTCATCCACACTTTATGCCAAAGGTGGTTTCGCCTTTTCATTTAAATCAATCAATTTATCTTCCTGTATTTTTTCCGAGGCCTCATGCCTCTAATACAGAAAGAAACCTTCATACTTTGGATTGTAAAAGGGCCTTAGCCTTTTACATACAAAGAACACAGCAACATAGAAAGTCCTCGCAGCTTTTTATAGCATTTGGGACTTCAGTCTCCAAAAGAACTTTATCTAAATGGATTGCCCAATGCATATCCTTTGCTTATGAGAGTAAGGGTCTTCCTCTTCAGGACCATGTCACAGCTCATAATGTGAGAGCTACTTCCACGGCTAATCTCTACTCTGTGTCTATCATTGACATTTGTCGAGAAGCCACATGGGCTTCGGTACACACCTTCACAGCCCACTACTGCCTGGATAAAGCCTCCCGTCGGGATGCCTTCTTTGGCCAAGCTGTTCTTCGAAATCTCTTTCAGACCTAATTCAACTCTTACCCACCAACCCTGGTGGAATGCCAGAGATCCATGGGAGGAAGGATGCCTATCTTTCTGGGTTGGCACCTTCCTGGGGCTATCTCCCTGGCATCTTCAGCTAGGGAGTCCCCATATGTGAAGACTACATTCCTGCTTGTTCCTGGAGATAGCGTAGTTACTCACCTGTAACAGGTGATCTCCGGGAACAGCAGGAATCCACCCACCTCCCCTAGGAGTTGTCTCTCTATCTCTTTGTCTCTTTCCCCTCTCCCTCTATCCTTTCACTCAGCTACACATCTAACTGAAGTGGGACAGTTGGAAAGGCGGGAAGGCAGCGCGCATGTGCTGAGGGATGCTCCCAAAAGCATTCCTATTGGACGCTGGGGAGCGTTCCCGCACAGGCTCCGTCGGTACTGACAATACCCATATGTGAAGACTAAATTCCTGCTGTTCCCGGAGATTACCGGTTACAGATTAGTAACTACGCTTTCTCGGGAATGTTAGGGCAGAAAAGTACAAGGAACTAGTAGAAGACATGCTGATGCAGTATCAGAAACTTGGCTGCAATATGTCTCTAAAGATCCATTTCCTTGATTCCCATCTCGATTTTGTTCCTGACAACTGTGGTATGGTTAGTGATGAACAGGGCTAAGGATATCACAACGATGGAGCAAAGATACCAGGGAAAATGGTCCACTACAATGCTGGCTGACTGCTGCTGGACTCTCCCCAGAGAAGCTCCCGAATAGCTGTACAAGAGACAGGCGAGAAAATCTAAGAAGTAGTCAATGACTTGTTTTTTTACAGGTATTAACCGAAGGCCTATTATATTTACAATTGACATGCATTTTGTGATGTAAATATTAATTCTTGTAGATTATAAAAAAACTAGAGCCAGCTTTGCAATTTCACTGTCATATTCATGTTCAGCATATAAAAATTGCTAACCAATGACTATTTTTATTTCAGTAACATGACTTTCGTAAAACTTTGTTGACCAGTGTGTTTGTGGACCCACAAAATTCCTTCCTTGATCTTGGCATCAGTTATTCTTGGAAATATCTCTACCTCAAATATCAAAATCCTTCACCTTCCTTGTTCATCGCTTTCACAAAGTTTGTCATTAGTCTGAGTTTTATATAAAGAGGAGGCAAAAATATCGTACTTATATCGATAAGTGGTTCGTGTGCCACATTTTTCTGTCCTGGAACCAAACGCTTACGGAGCACCAGTTCTTTTTAATGTAATGAGACTCTCTAGCACGTGAGTCCCATTTGCAAATGAAACAATACTTAGTATACCCGAGCTGCATTCCTAGTAGCAGTGCCACTACTTTTAGTTCACCACAGAGGCTCTACTTGTAGTTCTTGTACTGTATGTGTTTCAGCAACAGTTCCATGTTTTCGTATGTTTCTCTTTCATGTGTGCTGCATAGGCAATAGGTATTGAAGGTGGACATTTGCCATTGTGTAACAAGAGAGCTTTCAGGCTTAACAGTGATGAATCAGTAAAAATCACCATTGTTGTGGGTCATGCTCACAACCCAAAGCCGTGAACAATCCATCAGTGTCGGTGCAGAAACAGAGATTGTCATCCTGAGCAAAGAAATTTTTCATATCTTCTTGGCGGGTCTGAAAGACAGAAATTTTCATATCTGGCAACAGCAAATTCCCATCCTTGCAATCTTGAACCAAGTAGTTCAGCTTTTGTTCTTGACAAACTTAAGTCCCTCACCAGGCCATTCAATTCTAACTGTTATCAGATGAGGCACACCAGGCATAAACAGTTCAAAATCTGGATCCATTTTGTTTTCCATGTTTGGTCTGTGTATTGTGGCATCTTCTTCTGCCTCATCTAGGCTCCATGTCTCTGGTGACTTCAGTACTGGCATACTGTTGTCATGCATCACTGGTCTCATGGCTGAAGACAGACTAGGGTATTCAATAGATTTCTTATTTTTAGCAGAGAAGCCAGATACATTGGTCAGACAGAAGGTAACAGTCCGTCACATGATCCTTCTGTTCTCACCATATCATCCGGACTACAAATGGCATTGACTTCAGAGTATCTCTGATCCAAACTCTGAGATGGACAGCACATGTTGCACAGCAAATATGAGGAGCCCAGGATTTGTCTTGATCGCCAACTATACCACCGAAGTAGAGCTCATATGCTTTCTTAATAAGTACAGTCATGCTGCATCTTTGAGGCTTAAGCATATACTCACCACAAATATAACAGAATGTACCGTGGCTGTTGCGACATTGATGAGACATTTCTGCTGTAATGACTAGTTTTTTAGACAAGAAGCTTACATGTAAATGCTATTGTTAAGTACACAAACTAATAGCAATGTCATGCATAGCATTTGTGTATGAAAACTGCTTTTATAGCCTGTACTGCTAGCATCCATTCTGACTAAGCATACCCATGCATTCCTGAGCAGTAGCATTTCCATTGCATGTTGTGAGCCTGCACTGAGTGCGTGCCCAGGAATGCCTGGACTAAACAAAATAGCTTACTTTCTAGGCAACATATGAATAGACTTAAAATATGTGAGGAAATCACAAAAATAGGTGATTGCAAAAAAATGGTGCTTGATAGGAAAATTTCAAGGTGATTTTAATGATCAGCAGCCCAAAATCCATACAATATATACCCAAAAGTGTTCAGGAAGCAAAATCTTTATTGTAATCGGAAGAAGTCATGAGCATTCAACTTGTTCCTTCCATCTTACCTAAAGTGTTATCTTCCTTCCATATTAATCAGGTGGTTTGTCTGCCATCCTTTACTAAGGAGCAGTGCCAAGGGAAGGACAAAGACCTTCACTGGTGGATGTCTGGAGAGAGTTTCTCCGGTACTTACTAATCCCTTTTGCAAGTCAGTCTATTTGCGCTGTCTGCCGGACTGTGGGATGTGGCTGGTAGGTCTACTTCTGATATGCTGGATCGCGAATCGCAAGACTTTGGCCTGGGAGAGAACAGCCACCTGCCTGGAGGGGAGGCAGCATGGAAAGCCATCCATGGCTTTAAGTTAATTTTGCTGTGTTGGCTCCACCATTTGGGCCCAACAAGGGGAGGGGCACTGGCTGCACTGGGTGCTCACGGAGTTTGGAACACCACTTTGTGTATGTACACGTAAAATACACACATACTTTGTGATACCATCTATGCTCATCCCCTGAACACACCTACATCAAGGTCACATAAAAGTAGGTATGAACATTCTTCTCACCTATTTTATACATAACCCCGTGGTAATTTTATAAAAACCCTTTTCTGCAGTTAAAAAGGGGTTTATCCACGAAAAAAAGACTTGATAAAATTGCTCCCATACACATACACCCCCCCCCCCCCAACACAGAAGAACTGGCAATAATTTTGTGAGGCATGTTCCACATGCTTTCTCCACCAAGTACACACTCCCTTCCTATCTCCAGGAACAAGCAGGAATGAGTCTTCACACGTGGGTACGTCGGCGCCGACGGAGCCCGCACGGAAAATGCTCCCCAGCATCCAATCAGAAGCCTTTGGGAGCATCCCCCGCGCCTGTTCGGTGACTTCCCGCACCTCCAACAGTCTCTCCTCAGTTTTCGTTTTTCCGCGGAGCCTACAGGACGTACCTGAAACCTTTTTTTCTTATATCCTTATATTCTTAACTTTTTCTTGTTTTGTGCGGTCGCGGCGGTCTTCCCCGTTGATACCGGTTCCTCCGGTGCTTCACTTTCTCTTCCCTCGTCGAATTTTCTTTGTTTATCCTTAAGGCCTACTAGGCCCTTTTTTTCCACATGGAGCCTTCATCCCCCTTGAAGTGCCCCCACTGTGGAGACTTGGTTTTCTTTTTAGACTCCAAGGCCTGGTGTCTATCATGTTTGGGCCCTGACCCTTTTTCCCCGGGTCCACGGGGCCTTAGCGTCGGGAGAAGACCTTCACTTTTTCGGGTATCCCTCGATACCGTTTTTCCCCCTCGGGTGAGGGCCTCGGTTTATTCTTCTCTCCAGGATCAAGTAACCCACAAACAGTCTGTTAAGACTAGCCGATCCTTGAAGGGCAAGTCTCATGCCCAGCATGATGACGGCTCCGGCCTTGCCCTCAAGACCACATCGGCAATAAAACCCCGGCGGGAGTCCTCGGGCTCCAAAGCATTTACGGGGTTTCAGGTTGTTCCTGGGGTTCACTCCTCACAGAACATACCTGAGCCATGCTCGGGGGTGGTATCCGCTTCGGGCGGTACCGATTCCCCGGCATGGGCACCGGTGTCGAGTGCTCCACTCCTCACCGAGGATCGTCAGCTGGTGCCTTCGGGGCCGATCGATTCGATCCAGACTGGCTTTCCAGCGCCCCAGCCATGCGCGGGGTTGGCGTTGACGTCGAGTCTTTCACTCGCCGCCGGGGATGGCGGTCTGGCTTTGAGCGGTACCGCTCCGCTGGCATCGGCACCGGTGTCGAGGGGCCCACCCCTCACCGAGGATTGTCGTCTGGCGCCCTCGATGCCTTCGGGGCCGGCCGGTTCGACCCCGACTGCCGTGCCTGCATCCCAGCCATGCGCGGGGTTGGCACCGCCTTCGAGCGGTTCCGCTCCCCCGGCATCGGCACCGGGGTTGAGTGCTCCACTCTTCACCGGGGGTCGGCGTCCGGTGTCCTCGGTAACCCCGGGACCGGTTGACCCGACCCGGGCTGGCTCTTCGGCCTCCCAGCCTTGCGCGGGGGTGGTGCCGCCCTCGAGCGGTGCCGGATCCTCAGCATTGCCATGAGTGTCGAATGCTCTGCTTTCCACTAGGGATCGCCCTCTGGAACCCCCAGTACCTTCGGTCCTGATCGACGCGGACCTGGGTAGCGGACCTGTATCCGGGCCGGCCGCGGGGCGGACGCCAGCTTCCAGCGATGCCGATACCCCGGCATCGACATCGGTGTCGGGTGTCCCACTCTTTACCGGGATTCGTCACCGGGTTTCCTGGTCAGAGCCGATCTATACGCCCCAGAGGGGAGTCCATCTCCCTTCGTGGGGGGTACCGGCTTCGGGCGGTGCCGATGCCCCGGCGTCGGGGCCGGTGTCGAGTGTTCCTCCCATCCCGGGGCATCGTCTTCGGACGTCCGCGGTGCCTTCGGCAGCAACTGCTCCAATCCCGGTCGTCTCTCCTGTGGGGGCGTCGCCGATACTGCCACCGACGTCGGTGCCTTCTCGGCGTGCATCGATAGCCTCGCTCGCTTCGATGCCCAGTCTGGAATCAATCTCCAGTCTAGATGACTTGGTTACGGCATCGCCGATGCCACCTCTGACGTCGGTATCTTCTCGGCATGCATCGATAGCTTCGCCCTCTTCGATGCCCAGTCTAGAATCGATCTCTAGTCTGGATGATTCGATTCCGACGCGGTGGGAAACCGTGCCAGGTCGTCTCCAACTACGCAGTACCGAGGGTAGTCTTCAAAGCCCTTTGGTTAGCCCGGTGCCCTTTTGGCAACCCTCGCTACCTCCTCCGCTGACACCGACGCCGGCATCGGTATCGAAGTCGATTCCTGCTGCTCCATCGGTGCCATCGATCCTTTCGATGCCTAGCTTGGAATCGATACCGGGTGCTGATGAGGCAATACTGACGGCCTCGAATCGGAGCTGTCAGTACCGTCCCCCATATGGCAGACTTCTTTCTCTGCACCAGTCCCGTGGGTCTTCTGGTGTCCACGGCCCTCATTCGGCCTCGGCCGACCCGGGAATGACTTCTCTGGGAGATCCTTCATTTCAGAAATTTCTCCTTGACATGGCTACTTTTCTTGCCATTTCTACTTCTGGCCCTGGTCCGACCCAAGATTCGGCCGAACAGGGGACCGTCATGCTTCCTTTACACCATTCCTTGCAGGACCTCCTTCTGAGGATTTGGGAATCACCTTTGAAGGTCCCTGCGCCCTCTGCGGCCATGAATGTTCTGTATCAGGTGCCTCCCTCTCCGGGGTTTCAGAGCAACAAACTTCCGCATCATTCCCTTGTAGTGGAATCAGCGATAAGGAAGGTCAGAAGTAAGAAGAAACACTCTTCTTATCCGCCAGGTCGTGCATCTAAAGCACTTGATGCCTTTGGCCGTCAAACCTTCCAGACTTCTATGTTGGCTTCCAGAATCATTTCATATATATTTTATATGAGTCTTACGCTTCAGGAGGTCACAGAGAAATTATCTCTTCTGTCTCCCTTCTTGTCAGAACCTAAGGCCTCTGACTATTCCTTGCTTCTTAATCATAGCAGGGACATCTCTTGGTTTCTTTCCCGTGCTTCCCTAGACTCTTTTGAATCTGTTAGCAGATCCTCGGCTATTGCCATTGGAGCACGTCGTACTGCGTGGCTGCAAGCTTCAGGCTTGAACAGATGGGCACAACATACACTGGGTAACTCTCCCAATAGGGAGGCTTTGTGTCAGGTTGCTCGCTGCTCCACTGACTTCCCTGGCTATAGAGACCATCCCAAGCCTCCTTTCTCCCCGGGACGTGGGAAATATCCTACGAACCCTTCTCTCCCGAGTGTACCCGAGCGAGGGACGTCTCCTCCTAGCCTGAAGTCTCCAGGCTCAAACCAGTCTACTCGCACCAGCGCCCATAGGTTCCGGCAGGGTGCGCCATACAGTTAACCTCTCCTCTGTAGAAGTTCTTTCTCAAACCCTACGCTGGGGTTTTTTTCTTTTCCAGTATGCTATGCCCCTGGGATGTTTTCTCCATGGGTCACTGACTTCTCCCATTCTTCTACCATGAAGGGAGGTTGCGACTATCCCAGGATAGTTTAGGCCCCCACTTGGACTTTTTTCCTTCGGCGGACTTGCCACATGGTGGGTCACTTCCATAATCCCTCTCTTCCAGGTTTTCCCCTGTTTGAATTGGTACCATACTGAAATACTTCTTTTTCTTTCCAGCGTAGTCTAGTTGTCTTCCTCCAACGCATATTCTGAACGACTCATCCGGCAGGGACAGAGTCTCTGCCACTCCTGCCTGTTTTCTCTCTGTCCTCATACAGGAGAATCCCCTCTATGGTTTTGTTCAGTTGCTGTCGGTTTATCTTGTTGGACCGTCAC
The DNA here is from genome assembly GCA_033557465.1 of Ichthyophis bannanicus. NCBI lineage: Eukaryota > Metazoa > Chordata > Amphibia > Gymnophiona > Ichthyophiidae > Ichthyophis > Ichthyophis bannanicus. The sequence continues at coordinate 1,498,663,743 of CM066032.1, read as the reverse complement.
ATTCCCCATGTGAAGGTCTTCTCTGTGGCTCAGTGGCAGGTATGTCGTCTTAAGATTATTTCGTGTATGCCTTCCGTATGCCTATCTATATACATATATATATTCATATGTATGCACATGTCAGGAGATGTCCATAGCGCCCTATGTCATGCCTCCCCCCATGACTGTCGGTGCTTAGGTTTATTTTTTCTATGAGGTCCAGACAGTCACCTTGCCTGTTTTATATGGCTCAGTGACTGGGACTGGGTTTTTTTTCTGACCATTACTGCTGTGACGTCAACAGCTTCTATTTTTGTTATACATCTCCCTGTCTATGCAGCCTTCCCTCAATGTCTTCCTATCTCTGGCCAGTTAGGAAAGGCAGTGTGCATCTTCCGTATTCCTGAGTTCCCTTCGGTTCTCCTTGGGAATGGGGGCTTTCTTCCATACCCCCTCTTCCCTCCCGGACTGGGCCAAATTACCAGATCGGTCAGTTCCCTTTGTTTTTTAAGTCCTCACTATGGATGACTCTGTGCAGCTTTCCCGTAAAAGCCTCCCTGTGGGGACCTGCCGATCTTCTCCTGCCCTGGTGGACACCTGGGTCTCCTGCCCATTCCAGTCTGGGCCTTCTCCTCACTGCTGTGGAGTTTTCTTGAAGATTCTGCTGCTGCATCTACTGTCGACTTCCAGTAGGTAAGCTCTGCTTTGTGCCAGTTCATTAAATTTTTAATGCTGCTTGTCATGCCTTCTAAAGACTTTTCCCTGTAGTCTTTAGTTTTCGCTGTTCCTCTACAGCTCTGTTCTACTCAACTCCTACCCCCCATCCCTCCGGGGATGTCGGGGATCCAGGTTGGAAAATGCCGTCCTGTCCGGGATACGCATTTTATGGGATCTCCCCTGGCATCCTTAGCTAGGGAGTCCCCACGTGTGAAGACTCATTCCTGCTTGTTCCTGGAGATAGCACAGTTACTTACCTGTAACAGGTGATCTCCGGAACAGCAGGAATTAGTCTTCACAACCCGCCCGCCTCCCCTAGGAGTTGTATCTGTCTATTCCCCTTCCTCTTCTCTCCTTATGTCTCAGCTATGAAACCCAACTGAGGAGAGACCGTTGGAGGGGCGGGAAGTCACCGCGCAGGCGCGGGGGATGCTCCCAAAGGCTTCTGATTGGATGCTGGGGAGCATTTTTCGTGCGGGCTCTGTCGGCGCCGACGTACCCACGTGTGAAGACTAATTCCTGCTGTTCCGGAGATCACCTGTTACAGGTAAGTAACTGTGCTATCTCCCCCTTGCCCCATCCCAACTATTGCTGCACTCCTACACATGCTGGGCTGGTTCTTAGTGATTCAGATATGTGTTTCATTTTATTTGTTGTAAATTCCACCGTGAAACCCAGTGGCTGAACTATATAGTTATCTCCAGGAACAAGCAGGAATGAGTCTTCACATATGGGTACGTCGGTACCGACGGAGCCTGCACGGGAATGCTCCCCAGCATCCAATCAGAAAGCTTTTGGGAGCATCCCTCGCGCCTGCGCACTGCCTTCCCGTCTTTTCCACTGCCTCTCCTCAGTTTTCGTTTTTCCGCGGAGCCGGCAGGACGTCCTCCTGTCACCGCAGAAACTTTTTTCTTCAAATTCTTTATTTCTTGTTTTCTTGTGGTCGCGGCTGTTTTTCCCGCCGCCACTGGTACCGCCGGTGGGTTTTTCTTTTCCTTTTCTTAAACTCAGGGAAATTTTTCCCTCAGTTTCTGTCTTAAATTTTTTGGGCCTACAAGGCCTCTCCATCATGGAGCCGCCTTTTCCTAAGAAGTGCCTTCACTGTGGAAGCACAGTTTTCTTTTTAGACTCCAATGCCTGGTGTCTAACCTGTTTGGGTCCTGACCCTTTTTCCCCTGAACAATCAGGCTGCAAAACTGTGAGAAGAACTTCCCTCTTTCGAGTTTCCCTCGATACCGTTTTCCCTCCCGGAGTGAGGGCACCGGCCTTTTCTTCTCTACAGGATCAGGTAACCCACAAACAGTCTGTTAAGACTAGCCAATCCTTGAGTGGTAGGTCTCATGCCAAGCATGATGACGGCTCCGGCCTTGCCCTCAAGACCCCATTGGCATTAAAACCCTGGCGGGAGTCTCCGGGCTCCAAAGCATTTCAGGGGTTTCAGGTTGTTCCTGGGGCTCACCCCTCACAGAACATACGTGAGCCATGTTCGGTGGTGGCATCCGCTTCGAGCGGTACCGATACCCCGGCATCGGCACCGGTGTTGAGTGATCCACTCTTCACCAGGGATCGTCATCTGGCGTTCTCGGTACCTTCGGGACCGATCGATATGACCCAGATCGACTTTCCTGTATCTACAACATCGCCGATACCACCACCGACGTCGGTACCCTCTAGACATGCATCGATGGACTCGCTCCCTTCGATGCCGAGTCTGGAATCGATATCTAGTCTAGATGACTGAGTACCGACGCATCTCGGAACCGACCCTTATCATTTCCGGATACGCAGTACCGAGGATATTCACCAAGCGTTTCTGGTTGCCTCGGTACCGCTTGAGCAGCCTCCGATGACTGCTTCGATGGCGTTACTGTCTCCGATTCTGACTCAGCTACCGGTATCGGTATCGATGTCGGTTCCTGCAGTTACATCGGCACCATCGATCCTCTCTATGCCTAGTTTGGAATCAATACCTGGCATGGACGATGCAGTACTGACTGCCTCAAATCGTGACTGCCAGTACCACTATCCATCTAGTGGGGTTCTTTTTCTGCACCAGTCCAGTACATCCTCTGGTGCTCAGGCTGCTCCTTCAACCTTAGCCTGCCCAGGGATAGTTCCCATTGGAGATCCCTCTTTTCAGAAATTTCTCCTTGACATGGCAATATTTCTTGCTATTCCTATCCCTGGCTGTGATCCTACTCGAGGCTCTCCTGCAGAAAAGGAAAATATAATGCTTCCTTTACATCATTCTTTGCAGGATCTTCTTCTGAGAATATGGGAATCACCTTTAAGGGTTCCCTCACCTTCTGCAGCAACTGATGTTCTGTATCAGGTGCCCCCCTCTCCAGGGTTTCAAAAGACTCAACTTCCCCATCATTCCATTGTAGTGGAATCAGCAATGAGGAAGGTAAAAAGCAAGAAGAAGCATTCTTCTTATCCGGCAGGTCGTGCATCTAGAGCACTTGATGCCTTTGGACATCAAACCTTCCAAACATCTATGCTGGCATCAAGGATTATCTCTTATATTTTTATATGAGTCTATCTCTCCAGGAGGTCACAAAGAAATTATCTCTTTTGACTCCTTTTCTATCAGAGCCTAAGGCTGCAGACTATTCCTTACTTCTTAGTCATAGCCAGAATCTCTCTTGGTTTCTTTCTCGTGCTTCTCTAGACTCTTTTGAGTCTGTTAGCAGATCCTCTGCTATTGCCATAGGAGCACGTCATAGAGCCTGGCTCCAGGCTTCAGACTTGAGCAGATGGGCACAACACACACTGGGTAATTCTCCTTGTACTGGAGAAAATCTCTTCAATAAGGAGGCTTTACGTCAGGTTGCTCTCTGCTCCACTGACTTCCCTGGTTCTGGAAACCATCCTAAGCTGCCTTCTTCCCCAGGAGGTAGGAAATGTCCTACCAAACCTTCTTTCCCTAAGAAAAGAAGGTTTCACTCTTCTCCTGCCCATCATCCAGATGTACCCAAGCAGGGGACACCTCGTCCTGGTCTGAAGAATCCAAACTCTAGCCAGTCTGAGCATACCCAGCAACCATAGGTTCCTGAAGGTTGCAACCTACAGTTAACCTCTTCTTAGCAGACGTTTGTTCACTGTTATTTTCTTTAAAGCTCTACACATGGCTTCCTTTCTTCAGGATGTACTGAGCTGTCAGGATATTCTTGTCTATGGGTTACAGATTTCTCCTCTTCTTCCTACCAAGAAGAGAAGTTAACTACTATCCCATGATAGTTTCTGTCCCAACATGAACATTTTTTTCTTCAGCTGACTCACCATATGGTAAGTCACCCTCCAGTTCCTGTTTTTCTACCCTCTCATCCAGGTTTTCTCCTGATTGAGTGGTACCATACTGTACACCTTTCATTCCAGTGTAGAGTTTTCTTTGAATAAATTCTCTAGACAGCTTATCAGACAGGGACAGGACTACTCCTTTCCCTTTGTCTGTTCTCTCTGTGTTTTCACAGGAAGATTCCCTCTGCTGTCTCTTTCAGTTGCTGTTCATGCAGGAGTTCCAGTGATTGATCTACTGGTACTTTTCCACAAGTTTCCAGTCTGTCTAGCCTTAGTAGTGATTCCAAGATAGTCCTCATCTATCTTGGATAATCCTACTCACTTCAGGCTTCTTACATTATCTTCTTTCTGGCCATCTCCATTTCCTTGGATTTGGCAACATAGCTGACCTACAGTCAGTTTTATCTCCTAATTCTCCTGCATAATGCTCTCTGCAATCTTCAGAGAAGCTTTCTTCTATGGGCCCTTGCTAGAGAGCATTGAACTTTGTCTCTGATGGCTATTCCATATAGTAGAAAAGGCTTATCAGTCATTTTCCATGACTGAGGGTTCTCCACACCCTCTTGTCTCCTGTTATAATACAGGATATAAGCTTTTTCTGCGTGAATGTCCAAGGAGTTTCCCAATCCTGCAGGAATATGCTCTTTTTTCCTTACAGCTTGGCCTCATGCTATCCTACTCCTCATGGACAGCACATATTCTACTAGTAACGCATGATACCCCTGTGTCCCTCCAGTGGGTCATCCTGGTATCTCCCTCTATGCATTTTCTGTCCATTTACCATGTCAGAGTTCTACAGAACTCACGACTTGCTCTCTACAGACTGATATTATCCTCAGTTTTTTCACGCAACCATCCTGGTTATTTCACTGGATAGCATTCCTGCACCCTCTTAGCCCGGAGGAATAGATTCTCTATATATCTTTTCAAGTAGGTTCCACCTTCTTGTTATTAGATGAATCTTTCTCCTTCACATCTCTCATGTGAATGTTCTTATGGGGCTTAGTTGCAGACATGTATCTTCAAACTTACATATTCATGTATGTATATATCTCTATTTATTTCTATACATACATATGTCTGTAAGCTGTGTGTGCATGGGTTATGCCCCTGTATATATATATATATATACACACACACACACACACACACACATATATATATATATACACACACACACACACACACATATATATATATATATATATATATATATATATATATTGTCACAGGGTGGACCTAGGGCAGCATGAGAGAATGCTGAGCAGTATGAATGATCAAGGAAAAAGTGACAGGATGAATGAAGGAATGCTTGACAGTTGCCAGGGACAACGAAAGCACACGTGCCCAGAGCCTGGAGAGACACACCCCGGGAGTAAGGCACGGGACTCTGCTTCACCTAATGAAGCGCAGCTGAAGAAAGGTGGAGTCAGAAAATACATAGATAAAACGGACTACCAAACATTCAGAGGTAGGCTACCTTTGAGTGGGAGGCAAGCTTGGAGAGACAGGCTACCTTGGAGTGAGAGGCTACCTTGGAGGGGGAAGCAAGCTTGGAGAGAGAGGCAAGCTTGGAGAGAGAGACAGCCTTGGAGAGAGAAGCGTTCTTACAGGCAATCTTGGAGAGAGGAGCCGAGTAGGCAATCCTGGAGAGAAGAATTATGGAAAGAGTCCAGAGACCTGTGTGGTTCTGAGATAAGGCAAGTGAAATATAAGAAAGCTGCAACAGCAGATACAGGAGAAAAGAAGGGATATAAGGGATATCTGCCCTCTAAAAGAGAAGAGTCTTGGAGGCAGAAAAATACCCTTACAAAGCCTGGACATTCAGAGGCTGATAGCAAGTTTTCTCCTGTTTATAAAAGTATTAAAAGAAGGGAATTTCACCTACCGAGAGAAGCAGAAGAAATCCCTTATTACAGTGAGCTCTTAACTCCAAGAGAAACGCCGTTATACAGTTTGCAATCGGGTACAGCTGAGCCGGGAGAGCTGAGGCAGACCCAGCAGGGAGCGTATCACAATTACTCAGCTAGCAAGCTAAACAGAGACCTGAGCTATCCACTGAAGCACCAGCGGGGGCAGGGTTCTAGAAAACAGCATACAGAGTTTGGTGACCTTCCCCAGGGAAGCAGTGCTACTCAGAGGAAGAGGAACTTCCTAACTAACGAGGCAAATCTGCCATACTTTTATTCCACATTAGAAGTGGGCAATGCAGATTCCTCCGGACCAGAATTGAAGGAATATGAAGATTCTGGTGCATTAGAAGATACAGAATTAATGGAATGTTCTCTTACTACAAAAGAACCTGAATACTCCTTAAGGTAAAGGTTTGTGTAACCTTAATTCCTTAGGCAAGTAGCAAAGGCTACAAACTCTCTCTCTCTCTCTCTCTAGCCAAACAGACAAAGTAGGCTGTTTGTTCTTTTCTTTTGTTTGACGTTATATGCTGAAGAAAGCTATTTGTGTTATCCAGTTACTTTGTGTTATAAGCCAAGTTAGGCTATTACTTTCTGTTGTTAAAGAAGAAAACCTCAAAGGGACGGGGAATAAAACCCTAAAAGAAAAGAAGGTTTATGTGTGATTTGTATAGATACAAGCACGGCACAACTACCACCCTCATAAGCCAAACCATACCAGCAGTCAAGGCTGGGGCGGATGAGGTGTGACATATATAAATGGCGTAGGATCTGAGGATAAAAGAAATTTTTGGAGGGGCATGAGAAGTGCCTGAAGGAAAGAAAAAAAAAAAGGGACACTGCTGGAAAAGCAGGAAAACTTGCTCCAGGAGAGGATTCGGCTGGCAGACCGGCCAGTGGTGAGTGAATTTGGAGAGGATTCGGCTGACAGACCGGTCAGCGGTGCAAAGACCTTTTCTCACATGCTGGAGTCTACCAGGAAACCGAGGTATTGGTAACCTGGGAGGACGGGATAGGATATAGTGAGAAAAAGGGGTGATATAAAAAGGGAAAAGAAACCTTATCTGTGTGATACCGCACTTGGTGGTGTTTTTTTTTTTCCTTTATTTCTAGGTACAGTGAAAAAGCCAAGAGGATGGATCCTCAGGATATGCTGGCCTGGATGGGTGAACAGCAAGAAAAGCAGGCCGGACTGCTACAGCACCTGCAAAAACAGTACATGGCAGCGATGCAGGAGCAGCAAAAGCCGCTATTGGAAGCGATGACTGCACTGCTGAGGAAGTCTGCAGAAAGAAATGCAACTATACCGCAAGTAGACACTCATACAAGTCTTGCTATGAGACATTTGGGGCATGAAGATAACCCAGATGACTTTATTGAAGCGTTCGAACGCATAGCAGGAAATTTAAAGTGGCCTACAGAACAATGGGCGATGAGATTTGCTCTTACTCTAAGCGGAGAGGCTTTATCTGCCTTCAAGGCAATGCCGGCTAGCCTGGCAAATAATTATATAGAGATAAAAAAGGCAGTAAAAGATCGCCTAGGTTTGACCCCAAGGCATTATAAAAGGCTGTTTAGAGAAGCTGTACTATTGGAGAGTGAAACTCCAAAGGCTTTGTGTCAGAGGCTTAAAAACTTGCTGTATAAATGGTTAGACCCTGAGAATAGAACCTTAGAATCTGTGTTAGATGAGCTTGTGCTAGAGCAATTTTTATTAACAGTTCCAAAAGAAATGAGAATGTTCCTGACCTTACAAAATTGCTTGACTTCGGAAGAAGCAGCAGTAATGGCAGAGGTATTCAGTGAGGCAAAGCATAGTACTGTACCTAATGTGAGCCTTTTAAAAAGTACAAGTATGTATGGGATGGATGAAAGTGACAAGCATATACCCAGAAGAGTGAATGAATATAACCCGGATAAGAGTAATATAAAAAGAGGCACTAGGAGGTGCTATAAGTGTGGCAAACCAGGCCACGTGATAAAAGAATGTAGAGTCAAGACTGCCCTCACAGTAGGATCAGAAAAGAAGATACCAGAAGGGTTTGTGCAAACAGTACAGGTTGAGGGAGTGCAAACCTTGGCCCTACTGGATTCGGGGGCCGATCAGAGTATGGTCTCTCAGGACTTGTGGGAAACCATAGAACAGGGTCGGTCAGCTCCCTCGGATCCAGTAGAAGGCCAAGTACGCATTAGATGTGTGCATGGTGAAGCTTCTTACTACCCGCTACATGAAGTGGCCATACAGGGTCTAGGAGCCCTACGGAAGATATTAATTGCGGTGGTACCGAAGCTACCATACCCCATGGTCCTAGGACGTGATTGGATCCCTTTCTGTCAGGAAATGGAGAAAGGCCTCCCAGGGATATTAGCCCCACCGCCTGTACAACCCCCAGTGATGGCAGACGACGAAAAAACTGAAGCTATAGCGACCGCAATCCCAAGTCCCTTATTCGGGAAACCATCCAAAAAAAGGTCTTCGCCCCAGGAAGTACCCTTAACAGGGAAACAAAAATTTTCCCTGCAATTTTGCAAAAGTACACCCCAAGCAAAAGGTCCAAAGAGAGCTTCTATTATGGCGGCGGGATATGACCTTTTTAGTGTAGAAGATGTTATGGTAAAAAGAGGAGGAAAGGCACTAGTAGACACCGGCATCCGAATGAAAGTACCCGAGGGATGCTATGGACGAATAGCGCCGAGGTCAGGGCTAGCAATACAACATTCCATAGATGTGGGCGCAGGGGTTATTGACCCCGATTACAGAGGTCCCGTAAAAATTTTACTATTCAATTTTGGAGATAAAGATTTTGAGGTAAGAAAAGGAGACAGAGTGGCACAGTTAATCTGTGAGCGGGTAGGGTTCCCGGTGGTGGAGGAAGTAGCGTCACTACCCTCCACTGAGAGGGGAGAGAGCGGATTTGGGGCTACAGGAATGAGAGAGGTAAGAAGTTTGACAGCCCTCGGGGAAGAAAAGACTGAGGAGGATCTAGGGCCCCAAGTAGCTGACTGGGAGAAACAAACTTCCCCTCGGGTAGGCTCCGAATTGAACCCTCAGCAGCAAAGGGAACTAGCACAATTATTAAGAAAATTCTCTGACGTCCTGACCACTTTACCAGGAGAAACTCATCTTGTAACTCATGAGATAGTTACTCCCCCTGGACGTGTCATAAGACAACGTCCGTATAGAATGGCAGAGACACGAAAACAGGAAGTAATTAACCAGGTTAAGGAAATGCTGGCCATGGGCATCATAGAGGAGTCTCGGAGCCCATGGTCCAGCCCCATAGTGTTGGTTCCGAAGCCAAACGGAACCTTAAGATTCTGTATTGATTTTCGCCAAATTAACGAGATATCCCAGTTTGATGCATATCCTATGCCACGCATAGACGACCTGCTGGATTGTCTAGGACAGGCGAAATATCTTACCACCTTGGATCTTAGCAAAGGATACTGGCAAGTTCCGCTAACCAGAAGCTCAAAACCCAAGACGGCATTTTCTACGCCGATTGGGCTGTATCAATTTAGGCGGATGCCATTTGGATTGCACGGGGCTGCGGCTACAGGCCAACGCCTCGTAGACCAGGTACTGAGACCCCACCACGAATACGCTCTCGCGTACATGGACGATATAGTCGTGTACAGTACGACCTGGTCCCAGCACCTCACCAGGGTGGAAGCAGTCCTCGGAGCATTAAGAAAGGCGGGACTTGCATTAAACCCAGAAAAATGCCTATTTGCTACAAGAGAAGCCAAATATCTGGGTCACATAGTAGGCAGGGGTCTGGTAAAACCACTAGCCAATAAAATAGAAAGTGTTCGGGAGTTCCCCAGGCCCGCAACAAAAAACCAAATGCGGAGTTTCCTAGGCTTGATAGGGTACTATCGTTGCTTTGTGCCCCATTTTGCCGAGGAAAGCCTTCTCCTCACTGAAATGCTGAGGAAGAACGCGCCCAACCAAATTCGATGGACTCCTGAAGCTGAGAAGGCTTTTGGGGCCCTTAAGGAAAAATTATGCAATGCCCCCGTGTTAAGAGGTATTGATTTTAACCTGCCATTCATTTTACAAACGGATGCATCAGACACGGGGTTAGGGGCCGTCCTGTCCCAAGTTTTTGAAGGGAGTGAGCATCCCGTGGCGTACCTTAGCCGAAAACTCTCGCCAGCAGAGAGGAATTACGCCACGATAGAACGAGAATGCCTGGCGATTAAATGGGCCATAGAGGCTCTCCGTTTTTATCTCACAGGCAGGAAATTTTTATTAGTGACTGATCACGCTCCCCTAAAATGGTTGCATCTAATGCGGAATAATAATGCTCGGTTGACCCGCTGGCATTTAGCGCTCCAAGCGTTTAATTTTGGGGTTCAACATAGAGCGGGAAAGATGCACGGGAATGCGGATGCGCTTTCCCGAATTACTTGCTGTCCACCGGAAACGGCGGCAGCAAGTAATGTTTTAAGGGGGGGAATGTGTCACAGGGTGGACCTAGGGCAGCATGAGAGAATGCTGAGCAGTATGAATGATCAAGGAAAAAGTGACAGGATGAATGAAGGAATGCTTGACAGTTGCCAGGGACAACGAAAGCACACGTGCCCAGAGCCTGGAGAGACACACCCCGGGAGTAAGGCACGGGACTCTGCTTCACCTAATGAAGCGCAGCTGAAGAAAGGTGGAGTCAGAAAATACATAGATAAAACGGACTACCAAACATTCAGAGGTAGGCTACCTTCGAGTGGGAGGCAAGCTTGGAGAGAGAGGCAAGCTTGGAGAGACAGGCTACCTTGGAGAGAGAGGCTACCTTGGAGTGAGAGGCTACCTTGGAGGGGGAAGCAAGCTTGGAGAGAGAGGCAAGCTTGGAGAGAGAGACAGCCTTGGAGAGAGAAGCGTTCTTACAGGCAATCTTGGAGAGAGGAGCCGAGTAGGCAATCCTGGAGAGAAGAATTATGGAAAGAGTTCAGAGACCTGTGTGGTTCTGAGAGAAGGCAAGTGAAATATAAGAAAGCTGCAACAGCAGATACAGGGGAAAAGAAGGGATATAAGGGATATCTGCCCTCTAAAAGAGAAGAGTCTTGGAGGCAGAAAAATACCCTTACAAAGCCTGGACATTCAGAGGCTGATAGCAAGTTTTCTCCTGTTTATAAAAGTATTAAAAGAAGGGAATTTCACCTACCGAGAGAAGCAGAAGAAATCCCTTATTACAGTGAGCTCTTAACTCCAAGAGAAACGCCGTTATACAGTTTGCAATCGGGTACAGCTGAGCCGGGAGAGCTGAGGCAGACCCAGCAGGGAGCGTATCACAATTACTCAGCTAGCAAGCTAAACAGAGACCTGAGCTATCCACTGAAGCACCAGCGGGGGCAGGGTTCTAGAAAACAGCATACAGAGTTTGGTGACCTTCCCCAGGGAAGCAGTGCTACTCAGAGGAAGAGGAACTTCCTAACTAACGAGGCAAATCTGCCATACTTTTATTCCACATTAGAAGTGGGCAATGCAGATTCCTCCGGACCAGAATTGATGGAATATGAAGATTCTGGTGCATTAGAAGATACAGAATTAATGGAATGTTCTCTTACTACAAAAGAACCTGAATACTCCTTAAGGTAAAGGTTTGTGTAACCTTAATTCCATAGGCAAGTAGCAAAGGCTACAAACTCTCTCTCTCTCTCTCTAGCCAAACAGACAAAGTAGGCTGTTTGTTCTTTTCTTTTGTTTGACGTTATATGCTGAAGAAAGCTATTTGTGTTATCCAGTTACTTTGTGTTATAAGCCAAGTTAGGCTATTACTTTCTGTTGTTAAAGAAGAAAACCTCAAAGGGACGGGGAATAAAACCCTAAAAGAAAAGAAGGTTTATGTGTGATTTGTATAAATACAAGCACGGCACAACTACCACCCTCATAAGCCAAACCATACCAGCAGTCAAGGCTGGGGCGGATGAGGTGTGACAATATATATACACACACATATATATATACATATATATATATCTATATATATCCCTCTATATATGTATCTGTCGAGATGCTTTTTATAGGTAGATATGTATTACATACTATCTCCCTAACTGTCTCTGCTATAAAGGTTTTTTACCTTCTTAGAGGTTCCAGACAGTGGGTTTGCATATCTTCGTACTGTCCCTCGGTATGTAGGGGCTGTTATGCACAAAACCACTACTGTGGTACTAGCAGCTTCCACTTTACTCTAGGACTCGCTATCCCTGAAGCATCATGCTTCAATATCTTTCCTATCTCTCACCAGCTAGGAAAGACAGTGTAGATCTTCAGTAGTTCTGAGGTTTCAGCCCTTCACACATCTGTTCTCCTTTGGAATACGGGCTTTTTTCCATACCCCTTCTTCCCTCCAGGACTGGGCTACTTGTCCAAATCGGTCAGTCTTCCTCTTTTACTCCTCAATGTCAGTGACTCTGTAGCTAAAAGAGTTTTCAGCTTTTTTCCTAAAGCTTTCCACTGAAGACCTGCCGTTCTTATACTACCCTAGTTGACACCTGGGTCACCTGCCAATTCCAGATTTGGACCTTCACCCTCACTGCGTGAGGTCACCTTGAGGATCCTCTTCTGAATCTCCAGTAGACTCCATCACGCTCTCTACTTCCCACAATCCAGTAGGTAAGATCCATTTTGTGATTGTTCATTAAATAATTTTAATGGTACTTATCATACATACCAAGGACTCCTCTCCTGTAGTCCTTAGCTTTGCTGTTTTCTTACAGCTCCTCTCCTTTCAACTCCTACCCACCATCCCTCATGGGATGCCGGAGATCCATGTGTGGGAACTGCAGTCCTGATCCAGGGACACACATTTTATGGGATCTCCCCCTGGCATCTCTAGCTAGGGAGTCCCCATATGTGAAGACTCATTCCTGCTGTTCCCAGAGATCACCTGTTACAGGTAAGTAACTGTGCTTTCTTTCTGGTTGCTATATATTTTGACAACTACTGCCTCGATTATGTAGTTTGCAGTCATAGGCATAGTTCACCTTCTTTGTTTAGGTGGGCAAAGGGTATGGAGCTCAAATTAGTGGCAAGGGGATGTTTCTCTTCCTCCGCTCTCTATCTCACAGATCGACATCAATTAGCTATCTCCTCTACACCCACACCCACACCAACAAGTGATCTCTCCCCCCCCCCTCCTCCGAGGCCTGCGACCACCCTTTTAGCCTTCCCACTTGTTCAGTTGTAACTGCAGCAGTGTGACACAATAAAATATTTTCAAACCTTTGTATGTCCTAATCTTTTCTTATTGTCTTTTATGTTGATGTTGTAGTGAAGGAATAACCTAATAGTTAGAGAAGTATGTTTGTTTCTGCAATTTCTTGATATACCGCCCAGGCTGTTTACAGTCACAGGCTGAGAACCAGGGATGCCTGGTTTGAATCCCACTGCAGCTCCTTGTGATCCTGGGCAAGTCACTTAACTCTCCATTGCCTGGGTATAGAATTAGATGGTAAGCCCTTTGGGGACAGGAAAATACCAATTATATTTGATTGTAGCTCACCTTAAACTTCTAAGAAATGTATTTTTTGTTGTATTTAGATTTGTTTTCCTCTCTCTAGCCTTTCCTAATTGATTCATTTTTCCTTTTTTTTGTAACTTTATTGATTTTTCCATATTTTATATTCCAAAACATTGTCAGAAACCAATATACATTCCAAACATGTTCATAGGCAAAAATTGCATTTCAAACATCGTCCTTATGCAGTGTATATTCAATATAGCTTACATTCTGACCAGTAAAACCCATGGTAACTCCTCCCCACCAACCCCTCCCACCAGAACTAGCACCCTATACTCTCCCCCTTCCCCCCCTAATTTGAGCCCCTGGAAGCCAAGTATGTTATCAAAGACTTCCTTTGTTTGTCAAACTTTTCCCCCTGGTTTCTCTTTAGCGCTGTCAAGCGTTCCATATTTAACACTCTATATAATCTGGTGTCCCAATGGGCCAGGTCTGGTGGTGCACTCTGCTTCCACTTCCAGGCTATTTCACATCGAGCCGCAATAATACATGTCCTCATTGGCTTACTCCATTCATTTTTCCTTTTTACAAGTTTCCTCTTTCTACTCTTATTTTATTCTCTTAGCATTTCTTCTAGATGTTTCCATCTTGTTGTTATGCTTATATTATAGGACCATTTCTTGTTTTCTCCTTTCTTGTGTTTTTATTTATTCTACTAATATACTCTTCCATTCTCCAGGACCAAGCAGGAAGTCAGTCCTCACATATGGGTGTCATCGGCGCCGATGAAGCCCCAGCGGAGCATTTCCCCAGCTTTCTATGAAAGCCTTTGGGAATGCAGGCACACATGCGCGGTTCCCTTCCCGCCTAAAGGTGCCATCTTACCTCAGTCTCTTTTTTTCCGTGAAGCCCACGAACGTGTGTCCCGTTTTTCCCGGTTAAAATTAGATTTTTCAGCGATTTTTTGCTCTTTTTCTTCCGGTTCGACGCTCGTTCCCCTCCCGCTGGGTTCGGTACACCGGTATCGAGCCCAATTCCCCTTTTTCGGTTTTTGCCCTTCGTGGCTGGCGTTCGCACCTTTTTTTCTCTTTTTTCCTAGAAGCCCGGTCTTTTGACCTCGCAGGGACTCTTTTTTCCCCGATGGCTTCCAGTGGTTTTAAGAAGTGTGATCGGTGTAAGAAACTAATGTCTCTCACCGACACACAGGACTGCTGCCTTCAGTGCCTCGGCCCCGACCATGATCCTAAGTCGTGCGGGGCCTGTGGAAAAATGTCTTCCAAGGCACTACGAAGTCGCCAGCAGCAAAAGGAAAGGCTTTTCTCGGACTCAGCCTCCGGCTGGGCCCGGACCTCGTCTGAGGCCTCGACATCTCGGGATTCCGATCCCGAGCGCCGTCGAAGCTCCTCGGACAGGGGGTCCCCCGACCGGGAACGCAAGAGAAGAAACGGCTCGCGAGGGCGTCGTCGGAAGAGGTCCCTGGCTCCTCGAGGGCCAGGTCTAAGACTCCCGACCTTCGCCCCGGGCCTGTGGAACCGGAGAAGCCTGCTAAAGTTCCTCGTGTGGAGCTGGAGTCTGCTGGACACGTAAGCCCCGTAGTCCTCGTGGACTCTTCTCCCAGGGAGCCGATGTCGGGCCCAGCACCGCCGGGGCCTGAGTCGGTGGCTGCTGCGTCTCCCGAGCTGAGTCTCAGGATGACAGCCTTGGAGAGCAGAATGTCTGCCTTCATGGAGCAGCAGCGGGCACTGATGGCCAGCCTGTCTGGCGCATCTGCCCCGATCAATAACAATAGCCAAATTAATATGAATAAAATACATTCTCTAAAATGCTTGTATGCAAATGCTAGAAGTCTAAAAAATAAGATGGGAGAGTTAGAATATATAGCACTAAATGAAAGGTTAGATATGATTGGAATATCAGAGACATGGTGGAAGGAGGACAACCAGTGGGACACTGTGATACCTGGGTACAAATTATATCGTAATGATAGAGCTGATCAAATTGGTGGAGGGGTTGCTCTCTATGTTAGAGAGGGCATTGAGTCAGAAAGGATTAAAGTTTTGCAGGAAACAAAATCTGCTGTAGAATTTATATGGATTGAAATTCCATGTAAAAGGGGAAGGCAATGGCAGTGGGGGTGTACTATCGAGCGCCTGGCCAGAATGACCAAATGGATGATGAAATGCTCAAAGAAATCAAGGAAGCTAACAAAAGTTACAGCACAGTAATAATAATGGGTGATTTCAACTACCCTGGTATCAACTGGGTCAGTGTCACGGCAGGACATGCTAGGGAGATAAAGTTCCTAGATGAAATAAATGACTGCTTCTTGGAGCAGCTGGTTCATGAACCGACCAGAGGGGAAGCCATATTAGACCTAATCCTTAGTGGAACACCAGATCTAGTGCAAGAGATAAGGTTGTTGGGGCCACTTGGCAATAGTGATCATAGCATGATCGCCTTTGATTTAATTAGTGGAGGAGGGATAGTAAGGAAATCCACAGTACTACCTTTTAACTTTCGAAAGGGAGACTATGATAAAATGAGGAAAACAGTTAAGAAAAATCTAAAAGGAGCAGTTGCAAAGGTTAAAGACGTACATCAGGCTTGTCTGTTGTTGAAAAATACTATCTTGGAAGCCCAGACCAGCTGTATTCCATGCTTTAAGAAAAGTGGAAGGAAGTCCAAAAAACTGCTAGCATGGTTTAAAGGTGAGGTCAGAGAGGCTGTTGCCAAAAAAGCATCTTTCAGGAAATGGAAAAAAGAGCCAAACGACGAAACCTGGAAACAGCACAAGCACTGGCAAGTCAAATGCAAGGCATTGATAAGGCAGGCAAAGGGAGAATTTGAGAAGAAGCTTGCTGCGGAAGCAAAAACACGAAGTAAAGACCTTTTCAAGTACATTCGTAGCAAAAAACCTGTGAGAGAGTCAGTTGGTCCATTAGATGATAAAGGGGTTAAAGGAGCACTAAGAGGCGACAAGGCGATAGCGGAGAGACTGAATGAATTCTTTACTTCAGTCTTTACTGAGGAAGATGTAGGGATGTTA
Organism: Ichthyophis bannanicus; assembly: GCA_033557465.1. NCBI lineage: Eukaryota > Metazoa > Chordata > Amphibia > Gymnophiona > Ichthyophiidae > Ichthyophis > Ichthyophis bannanicus. The sequence continues at coordinate 1,498,647,322 of CM066032.1, read as the reverse complement.
CCCATGACTGAAGTGGTATTTAAAAAGGTGCGGAAGAATTGAAGGAAATATCGATACATCGGGAAGATGTATTAGAACTATTAGATAAACTGAAGAGTAGCAAATCACCTGGACCGGATGGTATACATCCAAGGGTGTTGAAAGAACGGAAATACGAGATTGCAGACCTGCTATTAGTAATCTGTGAACTATCATTAAAATCATCTCTAATACCTGAAGATTGGAGGATCGCCAATGTAACACCAATTTTTAAAAAAGGTTCCAGGGGTGATCCGGGAAACTACAGACCGGTGAGCCTGACATCAGTACCGGGAAAAATGGTAGAAACCATCATAAAGAATAAAATTACTCAGCATGTAGATAGTCATGACCTAATGGGAGACAGCCAACATGGCTTTAGACAAGGAAGATCTTGTCTTACTAATCTATTATGTTTTTTTGAAGGAGTGAATAATCAGGTGGACAAAGGTGAGTCGGTTGATATTGTGTATCTGGACTTTCAGAAAGCCTTTGACAAGGTCCCTCATGAGAGACATTTGGCAAAACTAAAGAGTCATGGGATAGGAGGCAGTGTACTATTGTGGATCAGGAACTGGTTAAAAGATAGAAAGCAGAGGGTAGGGCTAAATGGCCAATTTTCCCAATGGAGAAAGGTGAATAGTGGTGTACCCCAGGGATCTGTGCTGGGTCCGCTGCTTTTTGAGATATTCATAAATGAGCTGGAAAGTGGAATAATGAGTGAGGTTATCAAATTTGCAGATGACACAAAACTATTTAAAGTTGTTAAAACCCAAGAGGATTGTGGAAAATTGCAAGAGGATCTTGATAAATTGGAAGACTGGGCATCAAAATGGCAGATGAAATTTAATGTGGACAAGTGCAAGGTTATGCACCTAGGGAAGAACAACCCAAAATATGGTTACACGATGCAAGGTTCCACATTAGTAACCACCACCCAGGAAAAAGATTTAGGCGTCATTGTGGATACCATGTTAAAACCCTCGGCCCAGTGTGCAGCGGCGGCCAAGAGAGCAAATAGAATGCTAGGTATGATAAGGAAAGGAATGGAAAATAAAACAAAAGATATTATAATGCCTCTATATCGTTCCATGGTGAGACCGCACCTTAAATATTGTGTGCAATTCTGGTCGCCGTATCTTAAAAAGGATATAGCGATTTTAGAAAAGGTTCAGAGAAGAGCCACCAAAATGGTAAAGGGGATGGAAGGATACTCCTATGAAGAAAGGCTAAAAAGGTTAGGGCTCTTTAACCTGGAAAAGAGACGGCTGAGGGGAGATACGATAGAAGTCTATAAATTAATGAACGGAGTGGAACGGGTAAACGTAGATCGATTGTTTACCTTATCAGAATATAGAAAGACAAGGGGACATGCCATGAAGCTACAGGGTAAACTATTTAAGACTAATAAAAGAAAATATTTTTTCACTCAACGTGTAATCAAACTCTGGAATTTGTTACCAGAGGATGTAGTAAAGGCTGTTAATGTAGCTGGGTTTAAAAAAGGTTTGGACAAGTTCCTGGAGGAAAGGTCCATAAACCATTATTAAGAAGGGACCCAGGATATCAATACTTGAACCAATACAAGCATTGTGGAACCTGTGTCCCTTGGGGAAACTGCTAGGTACTGTCACCAGCAGAGGCTAAACTAAGGTTATTTAGCTTAGTGCACTACTGGCCCTGACCTTTCTATAAAAAGAAAGTGTAGTTGCAAGTCGAGGGTCAGGTTTAAACAAGGATTTATTCCCCTCCCGGGGTTTTGCTGGACTTTCAAAAATAATACACTTCCAAACTCAAAAGATAACCATACTTCTGGTATAAACAAATGGATAAAGAAAAGTAGCTTCTTGCTTCACAAATCAAATGACAAAACAAAATATATCATCAAGGTAAACACCTGGGCAGTTTCCAATGTGCAGACCTGTTCTCTCTAGCCGGCTTATTAGCTCTCAGCGCAGAGAGGTCTCTTCAGTCATCACTAGAGACCAGTCCATCTTTTCCTCATAAGATAAACCTTCATTCTGGTCAGTACACATGGGCTCCTCAAGTGCCTCGTCTTCCCTCTGGCAGAGAGTTTGTAACCTCCTCCAGTCAGTGACTGGTCCCTCTTCAAAACTCTCTTCCTGGTTAGGGAGATAATTATCGGAGCCTTGATAAAACTGCTTTTCAGCTTTTCTGTTACACCTTGCTCTTGTCAGTTTGCTGCCAGGCTTCTCACACAAACATTCAGGCTCTGCTCTCATACAAATATCCTGAAGCAGTTCACTATCTCTATTATAAGGATGTGAATACCTTAAAAGCTTCTGGCTTTCACTAGCAAAGGGTTTTCTGTGGTTAAACTCACGGTTGGAGAATGACTGCCTGTTATGTCTCCCAGCCCTTCTTGGCTTCTTATTCCAGGCCTCGGAATACACAGGGTTAGGCTGACAATACTCTGACCTTTTGTTGAAGGGTTTTAGGTTCTCTCTGACCTGCCAGGTTTCACAAACGCTTGCAGCTTCTGTGTCATCAAAACCTTCGTCAGTAATCATACAGGAATCACATTCAGCCTCTCTTCCTGGATTCTCTCTCTCCTGGACTCGAGCATAATAAGGATTCTCCTTTCTGGCCTGCTCCCAAGCTCTGGCCTGTTCCTGAACTCGAACTAACTCTGTTTGCCTGCCTGCTTTCTTATGCAGAGCTATGGGCGTTTTTCTGCACATGTGCAGAGTGTTTCCCTCAGTGTTTGGGGAGTGTCTGTTGGCTGGGCGTGCCTTCAGGTCTCGTGCCTCAGCCTGCTCTGGTTGCCTATAGCAACTAGGAAGCTTTTTCTCTCCCTTTCTGTCAGTGTCTGTGCCGTACTCTTCAGCTTTTTGTGTCTTAAAGTTACAGGGCATATTTTCGGTGTTACACATCCCCCTTCTTAAGACATTACGAGCTGCTGACGTCCCCGTCGGACAGCGCGTAATTCTGCTCAACGCATCCGCATTACCATGCAGCTTCCCTGCACGGTGCTGTACCTCAAAACTAAAGGCTTGCAAAGCTAAATGCCAGCGCGTCAGTCGTGCATTATTGTTGCGCATTTGGCTTAGCCATTTTAACGGTGCATGATCTGTTATTAATATAAATTTTCGCCCTGTCACATAATATCGCAATGCTTCTACCGCCCATTTGATGGCTAAGCATTCCCTTTCCACAGTAGAATACTTCCGCTCCGCATTGGACAGTTTCCTACTTAAGTAGGTAATCGGGTGTTCTACCCCATCAAATTTCTGGGACATAACTGCCCCCAGTCCAGTCTCAGAAGCGTCTGTCTGGATAATGAATGGAAGCCGGAAGTCAACTCCCTTTAATACAGGAGCTTTACACAACTTCTCTTTAAGAGCGATAAAAGTCTCCTCGGCCTCGGGAGTCCAATGCACTTTATTTGGGGCATTTTTCCTAATCATGTCTGTAAAAAGGCTGCTCTCCTCCGCAAACCTGGGGATAAACCGCCGGTAGTAGCCGATTAGGCCCAAGAAGCTGCGGACATGCTTCTTTTCTACCGGTCGTGGGAAGTTCCGGACACTCTCTATTTTGTCCGCTAGAGGCTTTACCATCCCATTCCCAACTAAATGACCCAGGTATTTGGCTTCCTTAGCCGCAAAAAGACATTTTTTGGGGTTCAAAGTGAGACCCGCTTTTCGAATGGCGTTTAATACCGCCTCTACCCGTGATAGGTGTTCTAGCCAGGTGCCGCTATGGATAATAACGTCATCCATATAGGCCAACGCGTAATCTTGATGTGGCCTTAGGACCTGGTCAATAAGACGCTGGCACGTTGCCGCTGCGCCCTGTAGCCCAAATGGCATACGCCTAAACTGGTATAGGCCTAAAGGGGTGGAAAAAGCTGTTTTTGGCTTCGAATCCCTCGTCAAGGGGATTTGCCAATAGCCCTTGGTTAAATCGAGAGTTGTTAGAAACCGGGCCTGCCCTAACCGATCTAACAGATCGTCGATTCTTGGCATGGGGTATGCGTCAAACTGTGAGATCGCATTTACCTGCCTAAAATCAATACAAAAACGAAGGGAGCCATCCGGTTTTGGGACGAGGACTATTGGGCTAGACCAAGGACTATGAGATTCCTCAATCACCCCCATTTCCACCATTTCCTTGACTTGGGCAATGACCTCGTTTTGCTTCGCCTCTGGCAACCTATAGGGGCGTTGTCTAATAACTTTCCCCGGAACTGTAATGACCTCATGGGCTACCAGGCGTGTTTCACCGGGCACCGCTGTCAAAACATCGGAGAATTTTCTTAATAGCCGGGCTAACTCTACCTGCTGATGTTCAGACAGGTCAGTACCTGTACGTATTTCGGGTTGTTCCCTCCAATCTGAGAGCTGAGGGCCTAAGTCCTCCTCTTTCCTTTCCTCAGCGATGGCTGCTAAGCCCTTAACATCTTTTCTGCCTGTGGAGCCAAACCCCCCAGACCCCCGGCCTGTAGAGGTTAATGAGGATGTCTCTAACAATACCGGGAAGCCCACCCGTTCACATATCAACTGGGCTATTCTTTCACCCCTTTTTATTATGAAATCTTCTTCCCCGAAGTTAAACAGTAGGGCCTTGACCACCCCCCGATAATCCGGGTCTATTACCCCGGCCCCAATGTCAATTGAATGATTGACCGCTAGGCCAGACCGCGGTGCTATGCGGCCATAACATCCTTCGGGGATTTGAATACTCAACCCGGTATCCACGAGGGCTTTCCCTTTCTTGGGGACTACTGTATCCTCATTGCTGAAGAGGTCATAGCCCGCTGAGGCTTCAGTAGCTCTTTGGGGACTCTTTACCTGCTGGGATGTTTTCGTGAAGTGCAACACAAACCCTTTTTTAATTGGGGTTTTCCCTTCCACCCGGGGTTTCCCAAATAAAGCACTTGGGATCTTTTGTGCAATGGCTTCAGTTATGGGAGCTTCGGACGATACCTCTCCCCTTAGTGGTTCTTCGGGGCCTACTTTCCCCTCAAGGCCTTTCCCCAATTCCTCCTTAAACGGGGGCCAGTCACGGCCTAGGACCACCTTAAAGGGAAGTCGTGGGACAACTGCCATGTGTACCTTTCCTCTGGTATTCAACCCATTCACACTCATGTCATATATCGGGTAAAAAGAGGAAGCACCATGCACACATCGCACTTTCACACGACCATCCGTACTATCCCACTGGGTAGGATTGTGGGCCTGAATGGCCTTCCACATTTCCTGGGAGACCATACTCTGGTCTGCCCCAGAATCCAGGAGTGCCACCGCATCTATACCCTCCACCTGGACATCTATAACAAACTCCTCCCCACCGTGTATTTCTCTCCCTGATACAAGGGCTATGTGTTCTTTACAGTCCCTATATACATGACCATTTTTTCCACAGTGGAAACATCTTATCAGATTATTATAGCTTTTTACATTTTCTTTTGGGACCGTAGAAGCATAAGCTTTCCTTATACCAGGCATCCTTCCCATGCCTGTTACCCGCATCATACTATTACTAGAAGCTCCGGCCAATGCAGCTTCAAAATAGCATTCGGTCATTTCCGCTGCTTCTCTAGTGGATTGACATTTTTGTAACAGCAGGAAAGCTTTTACTTCGGCGGGTACAGCTTCAAAATACTGCTCTAGCAGCACCGCATCCATTAAAGTTTCTATCGTGGCCCTTTCTGGAGCCAACCACTTTGCTGCTAAACCTTTCAACCTCTGCATTAAAGCTTTAGGTGTCTCCTGGGGCAAGAGCCTTGCCTCCCTAAAAAGTCGGCGATAATGCGTAGGTGTTAAACCTAGCCTATCTTGAACTGCCAATTTTACATCTGGATAACTGGTCACTAGGCCAGCGGGCATCGCCTTATAGGCCGCCAATGCCTCTCCAGTTAATGACATGGCAAAGCGGACTGCCCATTGGTCTAGGGGCCACTTAGCCGCCTGAGCGATTCGCTCGAATGCGTCCGAATAATCATCAAAGTTATCACTTTTTTGTAAAGGTCCTAGTGCCAATGCACCATAGTGTTGTACTCCTACCGCCGCTGGTACCGGTACACTTTCCTCCGCAGCTGCAGTAGTGGATGTCCGCTGTAGTAGCGTGGTCACCAAGTCCAACAGGGGCTTTTGTTGCGCAGCCAGTGCTGCCATAGTCCTGTCCTGGGCCTGTCGTGCCAGCTCACTTTGGGCCTTCCACTGCTCTTCCATCCATTTCATCATTTCTTTCGGATCCATCTTGGCGCTTGCGGTATACCTGTATAGGCGAGAAAAAACAGAGGGCCCACCAAGTGCGGCACACAATATATTTCCTTCTCCCTATCTACTTTTATCCAGGTATCTCTCTCCCCCTTTCTCCACAATCCTTACCACCCGTGCCCAGCTACTTGTACCTTAGCACGGTGAAGGATCTTATTTTGAGAAAGGTTCTCTGCACCTCCGTCCGGTCAGCTTGTGGATGTCCTTTCAGTATCAGGATTTTCTTCCTCTCAGGATTTCCTTTGCTGCTGTGAGTTTTTTTTCTTTTTTTTTTTCCTCTTCCAATCTGTTTCTCTTTTGAAAAAACTTTGGATAGTAGTATTTGCTTTTTTTTTTTTCAAAAATCCAACGTGCTACGCCATTTTATATGTCACCAGCAGAGGCTAAACTAAGGTTATTTAGCTTAGTGCACTACTGGCCCTGACCTTTCTATAAAAAGAAAGTGTAGTTGCAAGTCGAGGGTCAGGTTTAAACAAGGATTTATTCCCCTCCCGGGGTTTTGCTGGACTTTCAAAAATAATACACTTCCAAACTCAAAAGATAACCATACTTCTGGTATAAACAAATGGATAAAGAAAAGTAGCTTCTTGCTTCACAAATCAAATGACAAAACAAAATATATCATCAAGGTAAACACCTGGGCAGTTTCCAATGTGCAGACCTGTTCTCTCTAGCCGGCTTATTAGCTCTCAGCGCAGAGAGGTCTCTTCAGTCATCACTAGAGACCAGTCCATCTTTTCCTCATAAGATAAACCTTCATTCTGGTCAGTACACATGGGCTCCTCAAGTGCCTCGTCTTCCCTCTGGCAGAGAGTTTGTAACCTCCTCCAGTCAGTGACTGGTCCCTCTTCAAAACTCTCTTCCTGGTTAGGGAGATAATTATCTGAGCCTTGATAAAACTGCTTTTCAGCTTTTCTGTTACACCTTGCTCTTGTCAGTTTGCTGCCAGGCTTCTCACACAAACATTCAGGCTCTGCTCTCATACAAATATCCTGAAGCAGTTCACTATCTCTATTATAAGGATGTGAATACCTTAAAAGCTTCTGGCTTTCACTAGCAAAGGGTTTTCTGTGGTTAAACTCACGGTTGGAGAATGACTGCCTGTTATGTCTCCCAGCCCTTCTTGGCTTCTTATTCCAGGCCTCGGAATACACAGGGTTAGGCTGACAATACTCTGACCTTTTGTTGAAGGGTTTTAGGTTCTCTCTGACCTGCCAGGTTTCACAAACGCTTGCAGCTTCTGTGTCATCAAAACCTTCGTCAGTAATCATACAGGAATCACATTCAGCCTCTCTTCCTGGATTCTCTCTCTCCTGGACTCGAGCATAATAAGGATTCTCCTTTCTGGCCTGCTCCCAAGCTCTGGCCTGTTCCTGAACTCGAACTAACTCTGTTTGCCTGCCTGCTTTCTTATGCAGAGCTATGGGCGTTTTTCTGCACATGTGCAGAGTGTTTCCCTCAGTGTTTGGGGAGTGTCTGTTGGCTGGGCGTGCCTTCAGGTCTCGTGCCTCAGCCTGCTCTGGTTGCCTATAGCAACTAGGAAGCTTTTTCTCTCCCTTTCTGTCAGTGTCTGTGCCGTACTCTTCAGCTTTTTGTGTCTTAAAGTTACAGGGCATATTTTCGGTGTTACAGTACATATGACCTAGATTGCCCACTGTTGGAAACAGAATACTGGGCTTGATGGACCTTGGTCTGACCCAGTATGACATATCTTATGTTCTTATGTTCTTATCGACGTCAAAGTCGACCCCGGAGACCGAGCCGGTACTCGAGTCCATCGTGGCTCGGAGTCGACCTCGGTCGCGGTCCCCCTCGACCTCCCGTTCGGGACCGAGGGCGTCGACGTCGGGGCTGGTGCTCCAGGGCCCCGCGGGGTCGGACCCCGACTCTTCCTCGGATGAGTCGGCTTGGGAGACGTAGGACGAGGAGTCTCCTGACACCTTTAAGACTCGGTGCGTCCCTTCGGACTCACCGCAGTCTGAGCCCCGGAGTAGGTCCCCTCCGGAGGACACCCGGTTCTCGGAGTTCGTCAGGGATATGGCCACTGCCTTGGCTATTCCGGCGGATCCCGAAGAAAAGCCTCGAGCTGAAGAGCTCGTGGCGCTGCTGTATGACTCTCCTCCGAAGGAGGCCTTTACTGTCCCGGTTCCTCTGATGCTGGAACGTCTCCTCTTCCTTATGTGGGAGGCACCGGCCTCGGCGCCGGTTCTTAGCAAGCGAGTCGATTTGATCTATCGGCTCCATAAGAGCCCTGGTTTTCAGAAACCACAGCTACCACACCATTCCATGGTTGTGGAATCGGCCATGCATCGTCTGAAAAGTCAGAAGATGCACTCCGTGGTGCCTCCTGGCAGGGAGGCCCGAAATCTAGATGGCGTCGGTAGAAAGTGTTTTCAGGGCTCGATGCTTGCTTGCCGTGTCCAGTCTTACCAGCTGTACATGGGCATGTACTTGTGGGATCTGGCCAAGGAGTTGGCTGGATTCTCTGCTGGTCTTTCCGGGGAACCCTTGCAGAGATTTAAGTTTTTGTCCTCGGGGATTCGGGACTGCTCGAAGTTCATGTCCCGCGCCACCTACGATGGCTTCGAGGCTTCGGCCCGAGTTGCGGCAGCCGGTATCGCGGCTCGACGCCAGGCATGGCTGCAGTCATCGGACCTCGAGCCATGGGTTCAGGACACGTTGGTCGATGTCCCTTGCCGAGGTGAAAACCTGTTTGGCAAGCCCATGACCGAGAAGGCCGCTCAGCTCGAGACAGAGCACCTCACCCGGACAAGGCTGTCGAGGAAGACCTCTTCTCCTTCTCATAAAAAGAAGGGCTTGGGTAAAAAGCCCTTTTACCCGAGGAAGGGCACTGCCTACAAACAGTACCCACAATATCAGGCTGCCCAAGCTGCCCCCCAGGGTCAGCAAGCCAAGGGCCAGGGTAATGGGCCCCGTAGGCAGAGGGCCCCCAAGCCTCCGGCCCCTGCTACTACTCAGCAGGGTGGGGGCTTTTGACTCCTTGAGGATAGCCTCTCCTCCACTGCTCTCCCAACCCTGCACAGGAGGTCGTCTCACCCTCTTTGCCAACCAGTGGCCCCTTATCACCGGAGACAGTTGGGTGCTGGACATCATCCACAGGGGATATGCCCTCCATTTCCACCAACTGCCACTCCCATATTTTCCAGGGGAGCCTCCAAGGCCTCCTCTGCACACAGACCTTCTCCGTCAGGAGCTTCAGGGTCTGTTGGTGGACAGGGCGGTGGAGCCTGTGCCTCCCCACTTGCAAGGTCACGGATTCTACTCCAGGTATTTCCTGGTGCCCAAAAGGACCGGTGGCCTTCGCCCCATTCTGGACCTCGGGAACCTCAACAAGTTCCTAGTGAAAGAAAAGTTCAAGATGCTTACTCTTGGAACCCTTCTGCCCTACCTCCAGCAGGGAGATTGGCTATGCTCCTTAGATCTAAAGGATGCGTACACTCACATCCTTATTCATCCAGACCACAGAAAGTACCTACGGTTCATTGTGGGAGGAAACCATTATCAGTACAGAATGCTGCCTTTCGGCCTCACCTCCGCCCCCAGAGTCTTTACAAAGTGCTTAGCAGTGGTGGCAGCCTACCTGAGAAATCAGGGCATCTTTGTCTTCCCCTATCTGGATGACTGGCTCATCAGGGGTCAGACAGGTCAGGAGGCCAATCAAGCCACCCTCAGGACCATTGCTGTTCTGCAACGCCTGGGGTTTTTCATAAACTTCGCAAAGTCCACTTTGCTCCCTTCCCAAAACTTGGAGTTCATAGGGGCAAGGTTGGATTCTCTCCTGGCAAAGGCATTCTTGCCAGAAAACAGAGCCCGAAGGTTGATGGCCTTGGCAAGTCAGTTTCTCAGCAGGTCCCTGGTCTCCGCCAGACTCTGCCTGCGGCTTCTAGGCCACATAGCTTCGACAGTACATGTGACCCTCAATGCCAGGCTCCATATGAGGCCTGCACAGTGGTGCCTTCGGACTCAGTGGTCACAGGCCACAGGCAGCCTCAGAGACAGGATAAGGGTGTCCAGACCATTTCTGCACTCCCTCAACTGGTGGCTACACCCACCCAATCTGCTGAAAGGGGTACCCTTTCAGATTCCAGGTTACACAGTGATACTAACAACAGATGCCTCCCTGCAAGTCTGGGGAGCGCATTGTCTGGGCAAGTGCACCCAGGGCCTCTGGTCTCCCTGGGAAGCTGCACAGCAGATCAATCTCCTCGAACTCAGAGCTATTCGATTAGCTCTCAAAGCTTTCACTCCTACCCTGGCTCAACAGTCTGTCCTGATTCAGACAGACAACCAGGTTGCCATGTTTTATGTGAACAAACAGGGCGGAACTGGGTCCAGGATCCTTTGTCGGGAAGCTCAGGACCTTTGATCTTTTGCCCTCAAGCACAATATGCTCCTCAGAGCTGTGTACCTTCCAGGCCAGGACAACTACCTGGCAGACAGGTTGAGCCGAATACTGCAGCCCCACGAGTGGCAGCTGCATCCTTCGATGGTTCAGAAGATCTTCCTGAAATGGGGTCTCCCTTTGATGGATCTCTTTGCCAGCCCCATGAACAAGCAACTGCCAAAGTTCTGCTCCAGGCAACCACATCCTCTGCGGATAGCAGCAGATGCTTTTCTGATATCTTGGTCTCAGGGCCTCCTCTATGCGTTTCCTCCCACGCCCTTGGTGGCCCGAAGCCTATTCAAGATTCTCCAGGACAAGGCCTCGGTCCTGCTGATAGCTCCCAGGTGGCCGAGACAGCCTTGGTTTCCTCTTCTGCTTCAACTGGCGGTAGATCCTCCACTGCCTCTGGGGTTACAACCCAACCTTCTCACACAGGACCAGGGTTCCCTTCTGCACCCCAATCTCAAATCTCTCAATTTGATGGCCTGGAGGCTGCAAGGGTAGTTTTAGCTCCCTGGGGCCTACCTCAGGAAGTTGAGGAGGTTGTCCTAGCCTCTAGGAAACAGCCTACTAGGAAAACCTGTGCTCTCAAGTGGAAGAGGTTTTCTTTGTGGTGTCACCTACGTACAGAGGATCCTTTCTCCTGTACTGTGCCAGTAGTTCTTCAGTACTTACTGCACTTATCCAATCAGGGACTTAAGTCCAATTCTGTTTGGGTCCACCTCTCAGCTCTAGCAGCTCACCACTCATTGGTAGAGGGGCAATCTCTATCTGGTCACCCCTTGGTGTCCCGCTTTCTCAGGGGCTTGCTTTTACTCAAGCCTCCCATCCGTCCTCCTGCCCCTGAGTGGGAGCTGAATGTGGTCTTGCAGCAACTGACTCGCCCACCTTTTGAGCCGATGGCTACTTGTCCACTACGCTTCCTCTCCTGGAAGACACTCTTCCTGATAGCCCTTACCTCGGCTAGGCGAGTAAGTGAGCTTCAGGCCCTGGTCTGTGATAGGCCTTACACCAGGATTTATAGGAACAGGGTAGTCCTCAGGACTCATCCCAAGTTCCTCCCTAAGGTTGTCTCCTCTTTCCACCTCAATCAGGAGGTGGTTCTTCCAACATTCTTCCCTAGGCCTCATGCTAGCCAGGCTGAAGCAGTCCTGCATACCCTGGACTGTAGGAGGGCCTTATCCTTCTACCTTGACCGTACGCAGGGGCATAGAAGGGCTACTCAGCTCTTCGTATCCTTTGACCCCAATAAGTTGGGGTTGGCTGTGTCCAAGCGTACCTTGTCCATCTGGGTGGCTGACTGTATCACCTGGGCTTACAAGGCGGCTGACCTTCCTTTGCAGGGTAGGGTCACGGCCCATCGTGTCAGGGCAATGGCTGCCTCAGTGGCTCATCTCCGCTCTGTGCCCTTGGTAGACATCTGCAGGGCTGCAACTTGGTCTTCAAGCCAGACTTTTGCGGCCCATTACTGCCTGGAGAGGGAGTCCCGTAGGGACAGTGCTTTTGGCCAGGCAGTACTCCGGAATCTCTTTGAGTTTTAGGCAACTCCTGCCCTCTGTTGGGCTACCGGTGGAGGTTGTGTCCTTGAAAAGCCTTTCTTTGCTGCTGAGACTAGAGGGAGTTCTCTTCTTCAGCCTGGGTTCCTCGGTAGCCCAGAGCTGGGGAGTCACCCATATGTGAGGACTGACTTCCTGCTTGGTCCTGGAGAAAGAGTAGTTACTCACCTATAACAGGTGTTCTCCAGGATCAGCAGGAATCAGTCCTCACAACCCTCCCTCTCCCCTTGGAGTTGCAGTTGTACATAGTTTATTTTTCATTTTTGTGTGCTGTTCTTAGCTATGTCATTTGACTGAGGTAAGATGGCACCTTTAGGCGGGAAGGGAACCGCGCATGCGTGCCTGCATTCCCAAAGGCTTTCATAGAAAGCTGGGGAAATGCTGCGCTGGGGCTTCATCGGCGCCGATGACACCCATATGTGAGGACTGATTCCTGCTGCTCCTGGAGAACACCTGTTACAGGTGAGTAACTACTCTTTCTCCTCTCCCTCCTCTCCTGCTCTGTCACACACATCTCTTGCTTCTTGCCTCCCCACACACATTCTTCCTCTCCACTTCTCCATAATTCCCTCATCCTTCACCTCTATCCCTCATCTCTTATTCCACCCCTCATTTTTTCTTCTCCTTTTGCAAGATTTACATTACCTTCTGCCATGCCCCATTCATTTCTCCTCACCATTCTTCTCTCAGCTCTTCTACCCCTCTCCTTTCTTTTCCTCCCTCCTTTTCTTGATTTTTTATTTATTTTATTTATTTAGCATATATTTGTATACCGCTACTTCCAGCGATCAGCAGCGGATTAGATTACATATTGGAAACTGTCAAATCAGGACAGAATAATTTGGAATATATACAAGGTGATTTGTAAGGTGAGCACAACACACAGTAGTTAGGTAATTGGGTTACTTTACATATGTACATTTTTTTTTTTTTTTTTTACATATATACATGCATGGTTCTTTTGGGTGGCACAGTTTGGTCCACGTGGACTAACTCAGATTGTACTGAATCTGAAAAAGGTGAGTTTTGAGTTTGTTTCTAAAGTCAATCAGGTCTATGCTAGCTCGCAGCTCCGGTGGCAGTTGGTTCCAGAGTGTCGGTGCTGTGTAAGAGTATGCTCTGTTACTAGTACCGGTTTTGACAGATCTTATATCTGCCGATACACAGAGGATGTTAGAAATGATGGTTCTTCTGCTTCTGTTGGGTGGTTGTGTGCAGATTAGGTTGGAGAAGAAGGATGGGGCTATGTTATGCATGAGTTTGAAAGTGGTTATTAGTGTTTTATATTTTATACGAGCTGTGATGGGGAGCCAGTGTAGCTCAATCAACACAGGTGTGATGTGTTCAACAAAACTTTTCTTCATAATGATTCTAGCCGCCACATTTTGTGCCATTTGAAGTATGTTTAGGGTTTTCTTTGGTAGGCCCTGTAATATGGCGTTGCAGTAGTCGAAATGTGACATGAGGAACCAGAGCCAGCATTTAAAAAGAGCCGCCGGCAGGCGTGCCCGCGCCTTGCGGGCCCGCGCCTGAGGGCCTCGCAAGAGGGCCCTTTGGCGTGGCCCTTAGGCGGGGCACGACAGGCAGAGTTTACAACATCCTGAACAGCAACCACTCCTAACGACAGCCATCTAGCATCCAGCCATCTCACAAGCAAAATCATGATAACAGGAAAGCTGCCGTTGCAAATCTACCAAGAATCCGAGTAGCTTGAGCTCCTGCAAAGTTGAGCTTGCTCCCTTTCAACGTACATTTCTCTCCTTGACCACAGCAAGTATACTACACTAAAACGAACTACCTATACCTGATCTCTTTGTGCACTGAATTGATACCATTAACAGTAATCACCAAATGCAAGTTCTATCTCTTTGTAGTTAGATTTACTGTTGCTAGTAACCATTAATTGCAAGTATTGTATCTAAGTAACTAGATATACTGTTGTCAGTAATCTTTAATTGCAAGTACTGTATATCTAACTGAATTACTACACCTCATTGTTACACCTGAATGGTTATAGGTTGCTACCATACCTGAATTGCTATAACTCATTGCTACATTGTACTACTGCTCTATATTACTACCCCTGAATTCCTATACTGCATTGCCACACCATATCGCTGCACTACTAAACTGCTATATCTCATTGCTACACTGTATCGATACATTATATTGCCGCATTATATTGCTATACTGAATTTATATACCTCATTGCCACACTATATTGCTTTACTGTATTGATACACTCTACTGCCCTATTGAAACACTACACTAAGGTGCTAAACAACCCCAATAACACAACACATCACTAGAAAATACATACAACATCACAAAACACCCTTTAACCTAGAAACGCCTCATTCCAGAAATACAAATGGCTTACCCATTACTTACATTTGCCCTGCTCTACACACTGGTCAGCACACTCTATGACTCAGTTGTACTGGCAGAAGGATTCAACCCTATCCAACTACTAAAGAATTCAAACAGTAAACAATACAATAACCAATACCACTGGCACTCAAACCCTTCACACAGAAGACTGCCACACCTAATATATATAGCCTTAGAGACCTCAAACCCCACAAAGCATAAAGACACAAAGCATCAACAAGAACTAAGATGCGCTCTTATCAACGCACGGTCAGTCCGTAACAAATGGCCGGTAATCACTGACCTAATCACTATGCACAATCTAGACATGCTAATGGTCACAGAAACATGGATCTCTGAATCAGACAATGTCATATTGAATCATCTTACACCACCTAACTTTTCGACCTACACCTGTAATAGGGAAAACAAAAGAGGAGGAGGTGTACTGATCCTTGCAAAAACAAAGCTACAATACCAGACTAGCCTTACCAAGAGCACGCATCTCCTGAATACGCTAACCATCACCAGCAAATACAATACTATTAACCTCATTTACAGAACCCCAGGAATTGGATCAGATGAGCTCTCAGACATCATCGACCTAGCATGTAACCCAGAAGACCCCTCCAAACCTAACTGGCTACTAGGAGACCTTAATCTCGCTTCCACTCAACCCACCCTAGCCAAAGCCTTCCTCGAAGCAATGGCTGACCTTAACTACAAGCAGGCTATAACTGATCCCACCCACCAAGGGGGAAACCCCCTTGACCTAATATTCATCCCACATACAGCCATAAGTACATCACACCAATTTAATCTCAATATCTCACCAGTCCCCTGGTCAGACCACAATCTAATAACATTCCAGCTACCTACACAACATTCCACATTCCACCGCCCAAGTGCAATGGAAACATCAGGAACCACACGCTTCAAACAACTCAACAGGGAAACAATCGTTAGTGACGTTCTCCCAAAACTTGATCAACCAGTAACCAACCTCAATGACATGATGTCCAACTGGAACGAGACCCTCTACCATTATGCTCAACAGCCCGACAACAAAAAAAACACATTGGACAGAAGAAACTCCAAGAAACACGCCGCCCCATGGTTTTCCCCGGAACTACGAGCGTCTCTTCTCCAGCTCAGAAAACTCGAAAGGAAATGGAGAGCCACTAGACATACCTCAGACCAAGCCATCTATCAACAACATCTGAAGACCCATCGCGAATCAACGTGGGCTAAAAGGAAACAATTCCATGCAGAAATTCTCAGCCGCTCACTAAATAAGCCAAGAGACCTTTTCCAGCTGGTGAAATCCCTTACCAACCAACCCTCCCCACCTCAACAAGAAGGCATTCAGCCACAAGCATATGCGAATTACATCCAATCAAAATCAATAAAGGTAACCACAACAGCATCACCACCCCATCCTTACCATACTACGAATCCCAAAACCACCCTTTCCCAGCACACCCTTTCCCAGTCCACCCTAACCAAACTCTCACCGCCATCAACAAAGACCATTGAAGAAATAATTGCATCAATCAACGCCACGACCGCACCGACTGACCCCTGCCCAGCGCACTGGATCAAGACAATGCGCACGGAGTTCAGCCCTATCATAGCCAACATCGCCAAGTTGTCATTCGAAACAGGAGTTTTCCCAGATGCGCTCAAGCACACATCCATCCGCCCACTATTAAAAAACAATCAACTTGACCCAAAGAAAGAGGAATCTTACAGACCAATCTCCAGTATCCCTTTGATGGCTAAGATCCTAGAGAAAATAACCCTTAGACAGATTCAGCAGCATGTCGACTCAGCCTCCCCACTAGATCCCGCTCAACACGGATTCAGAGAAGCACACGGTATCGAAACCCTACTAACAACATTATCCAGTTCATTGATCAATGGAATTGACAGTATAAAGAAGGGCTTCGCACTAATCTTCCTCGATATATCAGCAGCGTTCGACTCCGTAGACCACCTACAGCTTCTCACCCGGCTACATGAGAAGGGAATCCGAGATCAAGCATGGGCCTGGTGTAAATCCTACCTAGAAGGCAGATGTCAACAAGTCCGCATTCAAAACAGCACCTCTGAACCTTTCCAACAGCACCAGGGTGTACCCCAAGGTTCCTCCCTCTCCGCGTTGCTCTTTAATATCTATATGCAACCAATCTGTGACATCGCCCGTTCGTTTGGCATATCGTGTCTTATGTATGCCGATGATGTACTACTGTTCACACCCATTACCGTCACTTGTCCCGACTATACAGTGCTAGTTGACTGCTTCAACACAATAACTGACTGGCTACTCACCCAAAACCTCCGGATAAACTTCAAGAAAACGGAAGTACTAATGATCACAAGGAACAAAGCCTTCTCGCCTCCACCAACACTCAAAGTAAGAGACGCGGAACTTCCAATCAAATCCAACATACGTTATCTCGGGGTAATACTTGATCAACAACTCAACTTCAAGGAACATATCAAACGTACTGTCAAGACCATCTACTTCAAGATAAAAACCCTACGGCATCTTAGACCCATGATGGAATCCGCGGATTTCCGCACCATCTTCCAGGCACTAGTTACACCGCACTTCGATTATGCCAACATAGTTCTGCATGGCCTTCCAAAGAGCTCCCTCAAACCATTACAGCTAGCCATGAATGCGGCAGCCCGTGTGCTCTACGGAACCTCAAGGGTCGACCACATCTCCCCCATTCTAAAGGAACTACACTGGCTTCCCATAAGCAGTAGAATCCTTTACAAAACCCTCCTCATAACCTTCAAGGCCTTCAACATGATAGCTCCTCCATCCATTTCCGACCTCATAGCGCATTCTCCAGACAACCGATCCAGGAGATCCCAGGCCACCAACATGCTACTCATACCAATTGAATCCACAAAACTCAACCAGATCACCACCAATAGGGCCTTCAGGAACTATGCCCCCGTATGCTGGAACAAACTCCCCTCACACATTAGAGCTATTAGAGACCTTACTCAATTTAGAAGAACCCTCAAACATCACCTTTTTATCTTACATTACACCCACCCTGATACCCCATTATCTCCCCCACCCCACTATATCATACAGCCACCACCTGACGTAAAACACTGCAATCATACCTAATATGTAATACAACCAATTTGTACATAGTTTCCTAAGTTTGCTACAAGCTTGAACGTAAATAGTTCCCCAAGTTCTCCTCCATGTTAACTCCCCGTTTCATGTAAACGACGGCCAATCTCTGGTCAAGTGTTCTATTGTTTTGATGTAAACCGCGCTGATGACAAATAGCGCGGTATATAAGAAATGTTAAATAAATAAAATAAAAAATAAAATAAATGATGAGAGCTTGTGCCACGGACCTGAAATCCTGAGGCTCAATAGAGGTTGCAGGACTCTTATCTTATGGAAGATGCGTAGAGGTTATGCGTAGAGATTGCAGGACTCTTATCTTATGGAAGATGGCTCTGTTAGTTATGCGGAGGTGCTTTTCCATCTTTAGGTCACTGTCGAACGTTACCCTCAGATATTTTATTTCCTTCTTTGTTTGGTAGGTATTGTTGCATAGGGTGATCGTTGTAGGGGGGTTGAAATTTGGTTTTCTTGAGATATTCATCACCTCCGTTTTTTTATGGTTGATCGCCATGTTGTTTTGTTTAAGCCAGGTTTGCATTTCGATTAGACATTCTTCTAGTTGGATGTAGTTTGGGTTATCTGCGTCAAGTTGTGTGTACAGCATGATATCGTCTGCATAGATGTGGTAATTGATTTTGTGTTTTTGGAAGGTTTCGCAAATTGGTTGCATATATACGTTGAAAAGGAGTGAGGAGAGAGCAGAGCCTTGAAGTATGCCTTGTGTTTGTGGGAAAGGCTCTGCTTTTTCGTTGTTGAACTGTACCTGTTGCATTCTGTTTGTTATATATGATGAGAACCATTTTAGGGGGGTTCCTGATATTCCAATTGATTTAATTCTGTTCATGAGGGTTCCATGGTGTACTGTATCAAAGGCTGCTGAGATGTCAATGAATATGAGTAAGAACATTTTCTTTTTGTCCTCCAGGCCTTTGAGTAGGTTGTCAAGTAGTGCGAGCAGTAGGGTTTCAACCCCATGATGTTGCCTGAAACCATATTGCTGATCATCTGATCATATTGCTGATCATTTTTCTCATTGCTCCTCCCTCTACATTCTCTCCATCCTTTATCTCTCCTTTCCTTTCCTTTCCTCACACCTTCCCCCCCTCCCCAACACACTCGCTCTCTCCTTCCCCCCCTCCCCAACACACTCTCTCTCTCCTTCCCTTTCCTCCTCCTGGCACACGCTCACTCTCCTTCCCTTTCCTCCTCCTGGCACATGCTCTCTCTCTCCTCCCCATACATTTCTCTCTCCCTCCATTCCTCTATCACCTTCCCCCTTGGCACACTGTCTCTATCTCGCTCTCCCCTCCCTACTTTTCTTACTCCTCAGGCACACACTTTATCCCTCTCATTCTTCCCTTTTAGGGCAGTTCTCTCTCTTTCCCCCTTCAAACCTCCTCCTCTACTATGGCGCCTTCTTCTTGACAAGGGAGTGGTAGCAGTAGATGAAACAGTAACATGCTACAGCCTTCAGGCCCACGTGCTGTTGAAGGCTTTGCAGTATTCTGTCCCCAAGGCAACAGGAAGTGTAGCTCTGGTAGGTCCGGGAGGAGTCGTCAGGTGGAGTGGGGGTCATAAGAACATAAGATATGCCATACTGGGTCAGACCAAGGTCCATCAAGCCCAGTATTCTGTTTCCAACAGTGGCCAATCTAGGTCACATGTACTGTCACACCGCCCCCTTGGTGGTAATGGCGCAACCCAATAGAAAGGGGGTGGACATGGAAGAAGAAAGTTTGTTTGTGGGGGAGCTTAGTTCAAGTGCAGGGCCCAGGTTCTTATAGGCCTGGTAGCCTTCTGGTTAACTAAGAGCTCCCAAGAAAATAACAGTCCGAGGGTAGGGAAATTATAAGGCTTTTATTTCCCACGTTGCAAATAGGTTCCTAAGCTCAGAATACAACAGCACACACAAAAGAAATGTCCTTGCTCCAGGTTAAAGGAAAAACATGAACTGAAAAATCTGTTAGCTTCACAGTAATGTCAAAAACGGAATACAGCATCAAACTTTACATACAGGCCACAGCTATTCCTCTGCTAGGCTCAATCCTTTCGGTCAGGCAATAACTACATTCCATCGGAATATCCGAGGGATCCTCCAGGAATTCCACCTGCATGGGCTCGCAGTCCGGAATGTCTGAGGACTCTCTTTCAGGCCTTCTGTGTAACGCTTGTATGATGCGCCAATGGTCAGCATTAAAAGGTAAGTCCTCGCATTGTATACTTTTATAACAGGAACAGTCTCTCCTGCACCCTGTTTCTTCTCTAGCAAGTTTCCTGTTTAATGCAGGTTTGTATCTTGTCTCATGAATGCCTCCAGAAGGACAGCATTCTCTAGTGCCCTGTTCCTTCTGTATCACATCATTCCTAAAATCATAGTTATTAAAATGGCAAATACCTTTTCTTCTAAGGTTCTCAGATTGAGGTGAGGGCTGAGGCCTGCTCCTGCTGGGTCTTGGTTTCTCAGCTGTCCAGGTAGGCCTCTGGTTCTCAGGTCTGCCTGCTGCTGGAGTTAGGCCTTGTTTGTGCCACAGCTCCTTTCTCCCAGGGCTTTGAAAGTTACCCTTCACAATTCTCCTTTCACCTCCTTGTTTGCTATTCCTTGTTGCACCTTTCAACAGTGGCTGGCCCTTGTTACTCTCAGGCCTTGGACTTTCTGGTATAGTCCTCCTCCTTTCAGGGTCAGCTTCCTTATGGTATCTCTCCCTCCTGGAAAGTGTATCTTTTCCTCTTTTAAAACATTTACAGCAAGTTTCTTCACCTGGCTCTGCTGAGTCTGCTAGGCCGTTTCCCTCGGTCAGGACTCCTATTCCTGGATCCTCCGAATATCCATGCAAAGCTGGAACTGGAACTCCTTGCACCACTCCTTGCCAGTCTCCTTGGCAGTCTCCTTGCGAATCTCCTTGTGACTCTCTCTGCGTACCGGTCTGACTTCCTCCAGTCATCTGAGCTTTTAAAAGGAATTCCCACACGAGCTGAGAGCAATTAAAGACATAACCGATTTCAGAAAAAAATTAAAGACGCACCTGTTCAATTGTCACTATATACAGATGTAAATCCAAGAAGATAAAAGAGAGTGAATAGCTGTATGTAAAACTGTTCACCTGTTCAATTGTCACTATATACAGATGTAAAGCCAAGAAGATAAAAGAGAGTGAATAGCTGTATGTAAAACTGTACATAGATGACGGATAATCGCGTGTGTAAATGTATAATTGCTTGTATAATATATAATCGATTGTGATAGTAATTATGGTCTAAATATAGACCCTAATATGTGTGCTGTGTATTACCCCTGTTCTCTCTATCTATGCCCCAAATTTTCTGTCTTGATTTTGACAAATCCCAAACTTGTAATCAAACCGCTGCTGATCGCTGGAAGTAGCGGTATATAAGTATTTACTAAATCAATCAATAAATAAATAAATAAATTCTTCCCTTTCTACATTGGGTGTTGGCTGGTATTGCATCATTGGCTCTAGGGCGTGGTTCCTCAGTCCTCCAGAGGTCTCTCTGGCTCCCCCTATATGGCTCCTCGTGATGCTGCAGCCGGTGTTTACCTCTTTTTTCTGGGTTTAAAACCTTTTCTTCTGCCTGCAGCTGGTCTGCAGTGCCACATATCCCCCCTCTTAAAATATGACGGGCTGGTGAAGCCTCTTCCACACAGCGTGGAATACGCGACCTTGCGTCCGCATTAAAGTGTAGCTGATTAGTACTATACTTCTCCCGTTTGATCTCCGTCGGTATCTCTTCAGGGTAGAATACATTGGTCGCTGATGCTAGCAGAGCAGAACGGTCATGCCATGGCCGAAGAGTGTTAATGTGATACACTTGTGTGTGCCCTTTGTCATCCTTGACTTCGACTTGACTATCGTATGCGGTCCTCTCCATCGGGCCTCGAACTTTGGGGTTGCACCTGCTACCAGGATCATTACTTTTTCTCCTGCTTGTAGTTGTCTGTGCTTTACCCGTTGGTCATAATAATGCTTTTGTCTTTGTTGACTCTTCTTCAAGTTTTCCTCCGCAACCTGGGAAGTTCGCTCTAGGCGAGTCCTGAGGTTCTGCAAAAATAGGGGCACCCCTATTTCGGCCTCAACGGGTTCGATCCACTGTTCCTTTAGGACGTCCAATAAACCTCTCGGGGACCGTCCATACAGGAGTTCATACGGGGACGTGCCCAGGGAAGTCTGTCTCCGTTCCCTGCAAGCATACAGAACGAATGGTAACATGATGTCCCATTCTGACATTTGTCCACCTAGCGCTCGTCGGAGCATTTGCTTTATGCTTTGATTAAGGCGTTCTACCAGACTGTTACACTGGGGATGGTATGCAGCGGTCTTCTTATGGTGTATGCCAAAGGCGTCCCACACCCTGCGCGAGGTACTTTGACAGAAAATTGCTGCCCCTGTCTGTCAATATTTCCTGTGGAAATCCAATTTCACAAAATAGTTTTACCAGCTCACTGGCAATAGGCTTAGCCGAAATACTTCTTAATGGGATGGCCCATGGGAACCGGGTGGCCTGATCGATGATTACCAGGATATATTGGTATCCCCTGGGTGTTTTAACCAGAGGCCCTACAATGTCCATGGCCAATCTTCTCACTGGGTCTGAAATCACAGGCATAGGTACTAATGGCACGGCAGGAGGTTTTCGGGCGGTCACTCTTTGGCACGTTGCGCAGGATTCACAGAATCGAGTTGTCTCCCGAAATACCCCTGGCCAATAGAATCGGGCCAGAATCTGGTCCAGTGTACCTTGTGCTCCCTTATGACCCCCTACGGGATGGTCATGGGCCAGTCGCAGAATCAACAATTTAAATGTGTTCGGTATCACCAGCTGTTTCCGTAGTACCCCTGTTCGTGGATCTTTACTCTCTCGGTAGAGTAGGTCATCCTCCATACAGAATCTAGGATAGGAATCCCTTTTGTCTCGTGCCTGCTCAAAGGCATGAGCTAGTACTGGGTCCGCTTTTTGCTCTCTCTTGAAGGAGGGAAACTTCTCCATCAATTCGGCCGGTACCCAGGGCATTCCTCCTCCGGCTTCCAATTCGGCTCGTCCCTGAGAGCGACATCTTCGTTCCCGCCTTCGTTCAGCCTTTGGCTTTCTCTCTCTCCGTAAGGGATCTCCAATTAGGTCCTGATGCGAGGGGAGGGTTCCTAAAGAATTATCTCTGGAGCATGAGGGCTGTTCATCATCCTGGGTATGGGATCTCGTGGAAACTAGAGCCTTTTTGGGAGGCTCACTCCTCTTTGCACGGTTTGGCTGTACATTGGAGTGATCGGCTGACTTAGACCGTGACTCCGGGTTATCCACAGACTTATGCCCACTACAGGTGGAATTTGGGATTTTGGTTGGAGACAAGCCCTCTTTAAGGCTTCTCCGGAACTGCGGCCAGTCGCGGCCCAATACTAATTCTTGGGGCAATTTTGGCACAACTGCTACCAGCATTTCCTTCCTTATTCCCAAGCCTTTGACCCATAGCCTGTAGAGAGGATAGCTTGTGGCAGCCCCATGAATACATTTTATTTTGACCCGGCCTCCTGGATATTCAGGTACTGATCCTCCCTGGCCTCTAATCACACCTTGAATATTGTGTGCAATTCTGGTCGCCGTATCTTAAAAAGGATATAGCGATTTTAGAAAAGGTTCAGAGAAGAGCCACCAAAATGGTAAAGGGGATGGAAGGATACTCCTATGACGAAAGCCTTAAAAGGTTAGGGCTCTTTAACCTGGAAAAGAGACGGCTGAGGGGAGATATGATAGAAGTCTATAAATTAATGAACGGTCTCTTCTGGGGAAAGGGTCTGGGGGGGTGTCCTTGGGGATGGGGGGTACTGTGGGGTGGGGAAGAGAGTTTGAGCGTATATATTTAGAAGGGGTTGACTTTTTGGGTGACCCTGATTGGGGAGGCTTTGCTGTTTGAGGGATTAGGAGGTGGGGGTGAGATTTACATTATCTCTGGCCCCTTTAAAAAGATAGCAAGCCTGACTTGGGACCTGCTTTCTGCTTTATTGCAGTCTGGAATATGTGATGTTCCTTATTTCAGTAACCCAAATTTATATTTACAGTCGGAGTATATTTACAGACACTCACAGTAAATTAAGCTGTATAAATGTGATATGCTTAATAATTACATTTCTTATTTTGACCTTTGTTACTTGTTGCTGTCCTATTTTTTTTTAACTCTGGTTTTTTTTATCATTTCAGTTGAGACAATCCCAGTCGTACTGTACAGAGACAGAATGCTTCCAAGAGAGTGAGTATCACTGTTACAGGAGGGGGCATGGGGAGCCCTGGCAGTCGATAAAATTAAATAGGGGGAGGATATGAAATATGCTTAATCAATAATAATTAGAGTTGTATGTAGTCTTCCAGTAATGGCAAATTATGGTGATTTCCCTCCTTGACCCTCTCTCAAAATTTATGATACATCAACAATTAAAAACTTCAGGAAATGTGGTGACTGGAAGGACACACAGGCACGTCAAATCCAGACTTGTCCTCTGCAGTCTTTCACTATCCTTCTAGATGTGTGTTCACCTCTTCCAGGGCTGAGGGTCTTTTATTTTTCTGTCTTTATATTTATTGGCTACTGATAGATTTCTGTCAACTTTAATCTTTTGTCTTCTGAATTGACAAGTAATCTCGGTCCATGTCTTAACCCTTCTCATTTCCTCTTCATCTCTTCAGTACCGCCTTCATACTATCCATAAAGTCTTGAAGGACTAGAAAAGGGGAATGGTGTGAAAGTAGCGGACCTCATGCGCCACCTAGATAAGGTCTTAGATAGTGCTGGGGAGGAGTCTGCTGTCTTGATACATGTCGGTACCAGTGACACAGGAAAATATGGTAGGGAGGTTCTGGAGGCTAAATTTAGGTTTTTGGGTAGGAAGTTGAAATCCAGAACTTCCAGGGTAGCGTTCTTCGAAATGCTTCCGGTTCCCAAAAGGCAGGCAGAGCTCCGGAGTCTCAATGTGTGGATGAGACAGTGGTGCAGAGATGAGGGTTTTGGGTTTGTTAGGAACTGGGGAACATTCTGGGGAAAGTAGGAGCTCTTCTGAAGGGATGCACTTCACCTTAACCGGAATGGAACCAGGCTGCTGGCATGAACCTTTAAAAAGGAGATAGAGTAGCTTTTAAACTAGATAATAGGGGAAAGCCGACAGTCGCCCAAGAGCGGATGGTTCAGATGAATGTATCCTTGAAGGATACTACCAAAAGCAGAGAGGTTCCAAAAAAGAGTAAAGTAGCCCAAATATCCTCAAGTATGGAGCAGACAGAGCTTAAAGATCCCAAATTACCCATGTCTACTAATAGCCAAATTAATATGAATAAAATACAGTCTCTAAAATGCTTGTATGGAAAAGCTAGAAGTCTAAAAAATAAGATGGGAGAGTTAGAATATATAGCACTAAATGAGAGGTTACATATGATTGGAATATCAGAGACATGGTGGAAGGAGGACAACCAGTGGGACACTGTGATACCTGGATACAAACTATATCGTAATGATAGAGCTGGTCAAATTGGTGGAGGGGTTGCGCTCTATGTTAGAGAGGGCATTGAGTCAGAAAGGATTAAAGTTTTGCAGGAAACAAAATTTGCTGTAGAATCTCTATGGATTGAAATTCCATGTAAAAAGGGGAAGGCGATGGCAGTGGGGGTGTTCTATCGACCGCCTGGCCAGAATGAATAAGTGCTCAAAGAAATCAAGGAAGCTAACAAAAGTTACAGCGCAGTAATAATAATGAGTGATTTCAATTATCCCGGTATCAACTGGGTCAGTGTCACGGCAGGACATGCTAGGGAGATAAAGTTCCTAGATTAAATAAATGACTGCTTCTTGGAGCAGCTGGTTCATGAACCGACCAGAGGAGAAGCCATATTAGATCTAGTCCTTAGTGGAACACCAGGTCTAGTGCAAGAGATAATGGTGTTGGGGCCACTTGGCAATAGTGATCATAACATGATCGCATTTGATTTAGTGGAGGAGGGATGTTAAGGAAATCCACAGTACTACCTTTTAACTTTCGAAAGGGAGACTATGATAAAATGAGGAAAATAGTTAAAAAACTAAAAGGAGCAGTTGCAAAGGTTAAAGACTTACATCAAGCTTGGTTGTTGTTGAAAAATACTATCTTGGAAGCCCAGAACAGCTGTATTCCACGCTTTAAGAAAAGTGGAAGGAAATCCAAAAAATTGCCAGCATGGTTTAAAGGTGAGGTCAGAGAGGCTGTTGCCAAAAAAGCATCTTTCAGAAAATGGAAAAAAGAGCCAAATGACGAAACCTGGAAACAGCACAAGCACTGGCAAGTCAAATGCAAGGCATTGATAAGGCAGGCAAAGAAAGAATTTGAGAAGAAGCTAGCTGCGGAAGCAAAAACGTGAAATAAAGACTTTTTCAAGTACATTCGTAGCAAAAAACCTGTGAGAGAGTCAGTTGGTCCATTAGATGATAGAGGGGTTAAAGGGGCACTAAGAGGTGACAAGACGATAGCGGAGAGACTGAATGAATTCTTTGCTTCGGTCTTTACTGAGGAAGATGTAGGGATGTTACCCATGACTGAAGTGGTATTTAAAGGTGCGGAAGAATTGAAGGAAATATCGATACATCGGGAAGATGTATTGCAACTATTAAATAAACTGAAGAGTAGCAAATCACATGGGCCGGATGGTATACATCCAAGGATGTTGAAAGAACTGAAATATGAAATTGCTATTAGTAATCTGCTATTAGTAATCTGTGAATTTTCATTAAAATCATCTGTAATACCTGAAGATTGGAGGATCGCCAATGTAACGCCAATTTTTAAAAAGGGTTCCAGGGGTGATACGGGAAACTACAGAGCGGTGAGCCTGACGTCAGTACCGGGAAAAATGGTAGAAACCATCATAAAGAATAAAATTACTCAGCATGTATATAGTCATGGCCTAATGGGAGACAGCCAACATGGCTTTAGACAAGGAAGATCTTGTCTTACTTAATCTGTTATGTTTTTTGAAGGTGTGAATAAACAGGTGGACAAAGGTGAGTCGGTTGATATAGTGTATCTGGACTTTCAGAAAGCCTTTGACAAGGACCCTCATCAGAGACTTTTGGCAAAACTAAAGAGTCATGGGATAGGAGACAGTGTACTATTGTGGATCAGGAACTGGTTAAAAGATAGAAAGCAGAAGGTAGGGCTAAATGGCCAATTTTCCCAATGGACAAAGGTGAATAGTGGTGTACCCCAGGGATCTGTGCTGGGTCAGCTGCTCTTTGACATATTCATAAATGATCTGGAAAGGGGAATAACGAGTGAGGTTATCAAATTTGCAGATGACACAAAACTATTTAAAGCTTTTAAAACCCAAGAGGATTGTGAAAACTTGCAAGAGGATCTTGATAAATTGGAAGACTGGGCATCAAAATGGCAGATGAAATTTAATGTGGACAAGTGCAAAGTTATGCACCTAGGGAAGAAGAACCCAAACTATGGTTACACGATGCAAGGTTCCACATTAAGAACCACCACCCAGGAAAAAGATTTAGGCATCATTGTGGATAACATGTTAAAACCCTTGGCCCAGTGTGCAGCGGTGGCCAAGAGAGCAAATAGAATACTAGGTATCATAAGGAAAGGAATGGAAAATAAAACAAAAGATATTATAATGCCTCTATATCGTTCCATGGTAAGACCACACCTTGAATATTGTGTGCAATTCTGGTCGCCGTATCTTAAAAAGGATATAGCGATTTTAGAAAAGGTTCACAGAAGAGCCACCAAAATGGTAAAGGGGATGGAAGGATACTCCTATGAAGAAAGGCTAAAAAGGTTAGGGCTCTTTAACCTGGAAAAGAGACGGCTGAGGGGAGATACGATAGAAGTCTATAAATTAATGAATGGAGTGGAAGTCTATAAATTAATGAATGGAGTGGAACGGGTAAACGTAGATCGATTGTTTATGTTATCAGAATATAGAAAGGCTAGGGATCATGCAATGAAGCTACAGGGTAAACTATTTAAGACTAATAAAAGAAAATATTTCTTCACTCAGCGTGGAATCAAACTCTGGAATTTGTTACCGGAGGATGTAGTAAAGGCTGTTAGTATAGCTGAGTTTAAAAAAGGTTTGGACAAGTTCCTGGAGGAAAGGTCCATAAACCATTATTAAGAAGGGACCCAGGATATCAATGCTTGACCCAGTATGAGCATTGTGGAACCTGTGTCTTTTGGGGAAACTGCTAGGTACGTATGACCTAGATTGGCCACTGTTGTAAACAGGATGCTGGGCTTGATGGACCTTGGTCTGACCCAGTATCGCATATCTTATGTTCTTATGTTCTTAAAGCTTGCTCTATCTACACTGGCCTTCTATGTTTGTTGCCATCTCCTCTTTCCTGTATTTTTACCCCTTCTGCTTTCATACTTTTTTCATTTCTAACACATACACTCTGTAATAAATGTCCTTCTGATGTCAAGATGCTCTAACGGTTCATGTTAAAATTGAACCTTTAAAGACTTGCCTGTCAACGTATTTAGGGGCTGATTTTTGAAGCTGTTTGTGATTTGCACGTCTCAAAGCACCCATTCAGATATGCCAGTCATATCTACGTCCAAGGAGCCATTTTAGAAAGACCTGATTTTACACATGGGGGGAGTGCACAAGAGAGCATGCACACTTACAAATCAAGCATGGCAAGTAGACAGGAGCGAGGTGAAATTAGACAGCCTTTATTCAAAAACCCTGACACAGCTGCATTTTGGCAAACGAGCCTTCTTCAGGAGAGTTGCCTCAAACAAATAAAATTAACTTATTCAAAATCATAATATAAATTATAATACATCTAAACAATACAGAACTTAAAACATAATCCTAATGAAAATAGACAGTCTTAAAACATCTGATACAACATAGACTACATGACAAAATAATGACTATGAATAGTGAATTTAAACTTTATAAATTTTACAAATAAATCCAAACGTAAATACGCCTGTAAGGAAAATTGGGGTACAGACACGAAAAACATTATAACTTACAATGTACAAAGGAAAAATATCAAGCATGAAGAATGTAGAAGTCCCTACCCCACGCCAGCCCACTATAAGAGAAGATACAAAGGAAAACAAAGAATTTTTACAAACATATGAGGAAAAAATAACTGATGTCTACAGTCAAGCCAAAACTATTTGCAGAAGTACCAACTAGTCTGCCTCAACAGAGCGGTGTGAGTTCATAAAGGCTAATAACTGTGAAGGCTCAAAGAAAATGTGAAACTGATTGGAATTTAACCAAACATTTACAGGGGAATTTCAGGAAAAACTGAGCCCCCATTAGCAATACCCCTGGACGAAGCAACAAAAATTATTTTCTTCTCTTCCCTAGCCAAATCAGGAAAAACACGTACTAATAACCCTTGAAATAACAAAGTACGCTTACGATGAATAATGAATTTTAAAAAATTAAAAAATGTGTTCGGTGGACAAAATCAGTTAGACATTAAAAACATATGCAAAGGTAAAACGAAATACTTAAAACAAACATCAGCTCTACATAACCCATATAGGGTACTAATGACATGCCAAGAGGACTATAGGGGGACAACAGCATTAAAGGAGTTGCCTCAAAATATTTGATTTTAGAAAACATCATAATGAGAGAGGGAGAAGGAGGAAGAGTGAACTCACTGTTTATAGTAGTAGGAGTGGGAGGACTGGAAGTTCCTTCATTGTAGCCCTAGATCACAAAGAGCAATTGGCATGGAAGGGAAGAAAAAGCATTAAAAATGCAAGTGCATACACAGGGCAGTATGGTGAGGCATCACCCTAGGTGGCTAAAAGGAACATTAATGTCGGTCTAAAAATATTATGCGACTAATAAGCACATGTTTAAAAAATAGATTCAGTATTCTGTGTATCTGAAAGCCCGTGGATATATAAATTAAATACCATGATAACACTGCACTTGATCCGGAACAAAGAAACTCCACTTAATCTGCAGTTTTTTGCAGAATGTCAGCGGCAGTCTACAACCGCCATTTAAAAGGACAATTTGCGCCAAAAAAACAACTGATAGTGTTACTGTGGAGATCAGCGCACGTCCAAAAGAATGAATGCAAAGTTGGTCCTGCATATTATGTATAACAGCAATCAGCCCTGACATAAATTATATATGGGAAACCAAAAAGAAATATGGTATGAAATAAAGGGGGACCATAAGAACAGAAATTGCAAATGGGGATGGTGCAGCATTGAAAACCAGTTTCTGGAACATGCATATAAAAGAAAATGACATCCATCTCCCTAAGAGAATAATATAAATAAATAATAAAAAAGTAGCCATAAAATCATATAAATAGAGGGCTATACAAGTTTTGAAGGCCAATAAAACGGATTCTTTAAAAACATTTCAGCTGAAAAATGAAGAAGCTCTAACAGAGCAGATAAAAAGCAAAACTAAGAACAGGACCATATTAGAGGGTATCTTAAAAGGCACATAGATTTAGTCCCTTTGATTCAATATATTTCTATTTTAAAAGTAGTGGGAGTCGGGAGGAAATGACATCACCGAACGGAGAGGCCGCTTGAACGCGGAGCTCCGGGGAAGCAGGGGAGAAATATTGCCCTAAATACCCTCAAACAGCTCGAAGGCTGGTGGAAAAATAGTTTAAAGAAACGGGAAGCAGTGCTGCAGCGAATGGCGCTGCGGAAAAGTGTGGCCGACCTGAAAGGCTATGCTTTCAAGAATGCCGCGGGGAGCACGAGCGGCAAAAGCAAGATGGCCGCGGTGAGTGTGGGGCCCGGAGAAGATGGGGATAAGGCCTGTGATGGAGGGCAGCAGCAAGAGAGTGCGGTGGAGACCTTGAGAGGGGAACTAAAGAGCTGGTTTGGCACCCTCCGACAAGATCTGGCACACTTTAAGTCCGAAGTGCAACTTTGGATGGAAGATTTGAAGGCTGAGGTACGGGAGGTGGGTCAGCGCGTGGAAGATCTGGAGGGAAAGGTGGAGCTCCATGATACCACAATTCTTAAGTTACAGGAGCTTATGGATGCTATGGATGCAGACGCGGAAGACCTTTGGTCTAAAGTGGAGGACCTGGAGAACCGCTCGCGTAGGGCAAATATTTGGATGAGAGGAGTGGCGGAGTCGGCGGAAGCATCGGACTGTGGCAGTCTTGTGGTGACTATTTGTAAGCGCATATTAGAGGAAGCCGGCCAGGATGGCTCCCAGTTGTGCTGGTCAATAGATCGGGCCCACTGTGCATTGGGGCCCCGGCGTGAGGGCTACCATAGGGACATTATAGCGAAATTTCATGAGTACGCCACTAAGAATGCAGTGGTGGAGGCGGCCCGTAAACTTTCCAACTTTAAGTGGAATAATCAGCGTGTGGAACTTTATACAGATTTCACTATGCGAAAGAGGCGGGAGATGTCGGGCATCACTAAGGTGTTGAGAGAGAAGGGCCTCAAATATCGTTGGCTCTTTCCCTTTGGCCTGCAGTTCTGTGTGGAGGGGCGGACATCTGCTGTGCGAACTGTGGCAGAGGCTCTTACGGTCTTGAGGGAGGCAGGCTGGACTGAGCTGCCGGAGGCGTCCCAGCAGAAGGTGGTACGCGAGCAAAGAGGACCGGTGCGGGGCAATGAATGGAGGCGAGCCCCACAAGGCGACCGTAGATTGCGGCGGCAGCGGTTGAGCGATGTGGCTGGAGGAGCTGGCTGAGAGTGCGGAAGAGATTGGTTTTGCCACACTTAAGAACTGCGGTTCTGTTATGCTATAGTTTATATGTATTTCTGCCATATAACTATGATGTTTAGTTGTTTGTGAGCTGTTGGAGGGGTAGTGGGGGGTGGGTGTAGACGGGGGAGGCTACTTGGGGTGGGTGAAGTGAGTAATTTGGTCACATGGGCCTCCTTCTATGTGAGCAACTATGGGGTTCTGGGCCCACGGATTGAGTGGGGGTTCAGTTAGCTTCCTGGAGTGGTGGGGATTCATGCCTCTAGCAAGAAGTTGGAGTAGGGAGTTGGACAACCAGGGGAGATGGGGGAGGGGGGTGGGGGACAGGGGGAGGGGTGGGGGGGGAGGACTGGATGGGCTCCGGAAAGGCTGCAAGCAAGAGGTGGGAGGGGGAAAGGTTAAATGGAAAAAGTGAAGATTATATCCATGAATGTACGAGGTTTGAACTCTCCAGTCAAAAGACAGCGATTGTTTAAAGAGATGCATAGATTGCGGGGTGATATTTGTTTCATACAGGAAACGCACCTGAAAAAATGCGATGAATGGAGGGTGGTGCATCGCACTTATTCAGAGAGGTGGTTTGCCTCAAATAGGGTGGATTTAAAAAAAGGGGGAGTGGGGATTTTGATGCGGGGAGCGATAGCGTACTCCAATTGTGAAGTGCACCGGGATAAAGAGGGTAGATATATTATTGTTAAATTACGTATTAAGGAACAGGTATATACTTTGGTTAATGTTTATGGGCCTAGTGTGGGGCAGGGTTTTTTTTATGATGGATTTCATGGGGTGCTGGAGAGGGTGGCAGAGGGTCATATTATTATGGGAGGGGACTTCAATTTAATAATGAACCCGGGGTTGGATAATTCCTCGGGGAAAGGGTGGGGGGGGGGGGAACACCAAGGGACGGAAAAGTATGAAACGGCTGGGGAGTAATTTGGGGGTAGTGGATGTGTGGAGGGACCTACGGGGGAGGGAGAAAGCTTTTACTTTTTATTCCCCAGTCCACCAATCCTTCTCTAGGATTGACATGTTCTGGGTGTCCAAAGAGTTGCTAACGAAGGTGGCGGAGTGTGAGATGGGAGACCGCACATGGTCGGACCATGCTCCTATTTGGATGGAGGTGCACCTGGGAGAGGAGAGGAGGAAGTGTAGGGTGTGGATGTTAAATGAATCCTTGCTGGAGAGTGATGACATCAAACAGCGAATGCGCGGGAAAATTACCCAGTATTTGGACTTGAATGATAGGGAGGGGTGTAAGATAGGGACGCTGTGGGAGTGTCTGAAAGTGGTGATACGAGGAGAATTAATTTCGGTGGGGGCACACTTGAAAAAATTGAAAGACCGGCAGAAAGAAGAGCTCCGAGCCGGAATTAGGGGAATTGAGGAGAAGCTCCAGCAGGGGAGCAGGGAGGTGGGGTTAGGTCAGGAGTTAGCAAGGCTTCAGAGAGAACTTAATGAAATTGAGCTAGGGAAGATTAAACATGCGCAGGATCTCCTGAAGCAACAGTTTTTTGAGTATGGTAATAAACCGAGCCGGTTGCTGGCACAACAGCTGAAACAGCACCGTAGTAGGAATCTTATCACTAAAATTCGGGATGCACGAGGGAAGGAGGTGCGACAAGTGGAAGCTATTCATCAGTGTTTTGTGGACTATTATCAATAATTGTATACTGAAGAGGTCCACAAGTCTGGGGAGCAGCTAGAGCAGT
Source organism: Ichthyophis bannanicus (assembly GCA_033557465.1). Classification (NCBI taxonomy): domain Eukaryota; kingdom Metazoa; phylum Chordata; class Amphibia; order Gymnophiona; family Ichthyophiidae; genus Ichthyophis; species Ichthyophis bannanicus. The sequence continues at coordinate 1,498,614,140 of CM066032.1, read as the reverse complement.
ATTTGTCGGTGAACTTACCCTGCCTCACCGACATAGAGTCGGCGTTTCTCTCTCGGCCTATAGAGGAGAGGGAGGTGCTGGAGGTGATTCGGGGTCTTCCGGCGCATAAAGCACCGGGGCTGGATGGCTTTACAAACAGCTTTTATAAGGCCTTTAGTGCAGAGATTTGTTCCCCCTTGATGCGGTTATTTAATGCGTTTAAGGCGGAGGAGCCTATCCCAGAACAGATGCGGACGGCGGGGATTACTGTGTTGCCTAAGGCGGGGAAGGATGTCTCCTTGTGTGGGTCTTATCGGCCTATTTCGCTGTTGGGACAGATTTTAAGATTTTTACTAAGATCTTAGCGAACAGGCTGCAACGTTTTCTGCCCTTTTTAGTACACGAGAACCAGTCGGGGTTTGTCCCAGGGCGCCATACGGTGGACAACATGCGCAAGGTGCTCAATGCTTTACGAAAGGGCCGGTTGGGGGGGGCGCCAATGGTGCTCCTCACCATTAATGCCGAAAAAGCTTTCGATCGTGTCTCCTGGCCCTTCCTGTTTAAAGTTTTAGAGCGCATGGGGATTAATGGGGATTATTTAAGGTGGGTCCGGGCTATATATGCGCAGCCAATGGCCCGTATTCGTATTAATGGGGAGTACTCCAAGCCCTTTGCTTTAGGGCGGGGGACAAGGCAGGGGTGTCCATTATCCCCTTTGTTTTTTGTTTTATCCATGGAGCCGTTGGCACAAAAGGTGAGGGACTGCCCTGCTATTAAGGGGGTGTCCTGGGGATCATTGGAACTTAAACTCTCCCTTTTTGCCGACGATTTGCTATTTATGCTGACCGATCCAAGTGCGTCCCTGAGGGAGCTGACGCATGTATTGCGGGAGTTTGGCGCCCATTCGGGTTTTAAGGTTAACGAGACTAAGTCTGAACTATTGAATATTTCTGTGGACAAGGAGGAGCGAGCGCGGATTCAGGCCTCCTTTTCGTACCGCTGGGCTAAGCATAGTATAAGATACTTGGGGATTTTTCTGCCGGAGCGGGAGCTTGATTTGTTTAAGGATAACTATGGGCGGGTGGAGAGGGCCATGCGCACTGAGTTGGAGGGCTGGAGGCTTAAACGGTTGTCTTGGATGGGGAGGCTAGCGGCTTTAAAAATGGTGGTTTTGCCTAAGTGGCTATACCTTTTTGCTAACCTCCCCATTGCGGTGTCTAGGAGTTATATAGCAAGGATACAACAGATGTTCCTGAAATTTATGGGTGGGGGGAAGCATAATAGAGTCGCGGCAAGGATTTTGACGGGCAGGAGGGAGCATGGGGGGCTGGCGGTGCCCAATCTATGGAATTATTGGGAGGCAGAGCAAATGTGTGCAGTGGTGGACTGGGTGGCGGATACTCCCAAGGAGTGGGTTCATATGGAAGCGGAGGAATTGAGTGGCAGTACGTTGGCTGCGTGGGTGTGGCTACCGCGGTGCTGTAATAAGCGGTTCCCGGGAAAAAATCCCTATGTGTTACGGTCGCTACGGGTCTGGAATAAATGGAGGGAGATATGGTTGGGGGCCCAGGGGTTGTCTCGCTTACTCCCTATTCGGGGAAACCCTGAGTTCCCGCCGGGCATGGGGCCCTCGGTGTTCGGGTCTTGGGCAATTCGAGGTTTGAGCAGGGTTGGTCAACTGGTGGAGGGGCAGAGGGTGCAGGACTTTGCTGAGCTGGCCAAGGAATATCACCTTGACGAGACTGATATTTATGGGTACCTTCAGATCCGCCATTATCTGCAGCATCAGCTTCTCCCCCATTTTAGTCGGGACCTCTCTGAGGTAGAGAAGTTTGTCTTGTTGGGGCAACGGAAGCGGGCACTATCAACCTTCTACCGGCTGATGGTCAGGGATAGGGGGAAGGAACGATATCAAGTGGCTTGGGAGGATGAGTTGGGGGGGCCCTGGGAAGAGGATGTTTGGACCCGTATCTATGTGAGCCGGTATAAAGGCCTCTTAGCGACAAATTTGATAGAAAACAACTATAAAGTGCTTTATCGCTGGCACCTGACCCCTACCAGGCTACCTAGAATGCATTCACATATCTCTGAACTCTGTTGGCGGAACTGTGGGGGCCGGGGTACATATCTGCACATTTGGTGGGAATGTGGGGGGGTGCTTAGCTTATGGAAAGTTGTATGGGGGTTTTGGGGGGAGATTTTGGGGAAACAGCTGGACCCCCGGCCGGAAACGGCATTGCTGGAGGTGCCCCCGCCACATCTCAACAGGGTGGAGGGCACATTCTTGGATTTGGGGTGTGTAACTTTGCGGATACTGCTGGCCAGAAAATGGAGAAGGGAAACGCTACCCACCTTAAGGGATTTCCAGAGTATGTTGTCCCAGATATATTTGATGTGTAAATTGACAGCACTTAAACGGGGGAGTCAGAAGAATTTTGGGAGGGTGTGGGAAAGGTACATTCAATGGATAGACCGGGAGGTGAGTGTGTGAACATAGCAGGAGTGGTAGGCGGGAGGAGAGGTGGGGCCCGGGGGGGGGGGGGGGACTGGGGAGGGGGTTGGGGAATGTAAGTTAATCTGTTTAGTATTGTGAGGGGTTGGCTAGGGGTGGGTATCTTGTTCTTTTTGATATGTGGTGTGCTGGCTGTTCTTGTTTTGCTGTAGTTGGATATTGTGCAAATTTGAAAATAAAATAATTAAAAAAAAAAAAAGTAGTGGGAGTCAACACGCAGTGTGGGAACACACATCAGGTGGAACCAAGGGGTTCTCACTACGGCACCAAAACAATGTGAGATGCATACCATAAGATCAATACACTTGCTTATGATCTGGGGGAGAGAAGCACCTCTTTATCCACTTCTCTTTTGCAGAATGCCGACAGCATTCCACAGCTGTCGTTTAAAGGGGCATTTGGCATCAGAATACAGCTGAGAATATTGCTGTGGAGACCAGCGTGCATTCAAAAAGAGGCTTGCAGAATTAAACCTACACACTGTATATAGCTGTGGTCTAACCAGGCAAAAAAAGTGAGTAAACAACCAAGAAGGAATACAAAATCAAGTAAAAAGGAACATAAAAACAGAATTTAAAAGTTTGTGTTAAAATATGGATAGGAGCGGTACAGCTTTAGAGGCCCATTTTCTGGAGAGAGGTGGCATCCATCGCTCTAAAAAAACAAATGGAGAAACATAACATCATATAAATAAAGAGCTGCTCATATGACCCCTAAAAAATTATTAAGGACCAGTAAGGCTGGCTTCTAAGAAAAATCTTTAAACCAAAAAGACAGAGGAACTAAATCAGAGGAGGACTAGATAAAAATTAATAATTATTAAAATCAGGACCATTTTGAAGGGTTCCTTAAAAGACACATGTACATAAAAGTGAAACATTAAAAACTAAAGGAAACAAAATCCATTATAAAAGCAGTGGGATGAAACATACTATGTGGGGACCCACATTGGGTGTAGCCAAGGGGCACTCACCATGACACTATTGCGAACTGTGGAGGAGCTCAAAGCGATATCAATAAAATGTGTAAGAAAAGGCCTGGCACTTCCAGTTATACCTCGCCAAGAAAACCCAGAGCCTGCTGGGTTGCTAGGAGTCAACATTGACTTGATGGCACTTAAAAAACATTTTGTGAAAATCCAAGTAAAATGAATAAATAAATAAGATGTTAAAATGTAAAACTATAAGAATTCATAGGGGATGGAGGAGCCAGAGACACAATGGATGACACGAATAAAAATAGTACAAATAGTAAAATCAAGAAACTGTAATGCTAATTGTTAAAACGGCAGAGATAAAAGATAAGACAAGATAAAAAAGAAAGAGAGGAATTAAAAACCAAAAAGTTAAAAAAAAAGAGGGGAGGGGAGGGGAGAAGGGATGGGAAAGAACGAGGGGAGAAGAGGAAAGGGGGAAAAACAGGGAGCAGTCATAAAAATTAATTAAAAAGACAAAAAAGAACCAAAACACAGAAATGTTGTGGTCTAAATTGAGACCACAGGGTGCTAAAGACCCCAAATTAAAATATATTTCTGTTTTAACTGCAACAAAACCTTCTCTGTGTCTCCTCTCCAATGTGGTCCTAACCCTCAGAAACTGACTGGTGGGTAAATTGCATTTTGAATATTAAGTATGAAAACTATCAAAATGTAAAAGATTATTTCTATCTGTAGGTTTCCTATTTAAATCTGAAATAAATCCCGTTCGCCCCTTCTTAATTTAAAATATTCAAATAGGGCACCTGATCCAAACTGTAGAATGTTTGGAACTGTAAATTTGGATCTAAAGAGTTGAGCTAAGTAAAACATTGCTGGAGATAAGTCCTCTCCCTCTCAGACCATTAAATCATCATCAATGTATTTCTTCCACAGTTTGATGTTACAACTAAAAGGATGCTTGGTTAAAATTTTTTGTTTAAAATCTGCCACATAAAAGATTGGCTACATCAGGAGCCTTAGCAGATCCCATAGCTACACCCTTGATTTGTTTATAATTTGGATCCCATGGCTACACCCTTGATTTGCTTTTATAGACCTCTATTTATGTGATTTTATGGTTACTTTTTTATTTATTTTTTTATTCTTTTAGAGCGATGGATGCCATTTTCTTTTATATGCATGCTCCAGAAACTTGTTTTCAGTGCTGCACCGTCCCCACTAGCAATTTTATGAGAACTTTTTATTTTCTATTCTTATGGCTCCTCTTTATTTGATACCATATTTCTGTTTGGTTTCCCATATAAATTTATGCCCGGTCAGATTGCCGTTATACATAATATGCAGGACCAACTTTGCATTCATTCTTTTGATCTCCATAGTAACACTATCAGCTGTTTTTTGGCGCCAATCGCCCTTTTAAATGGCAGTTGTAGACTGCCGCTGATATTCTGCAAAAAGCGGCAGATTAAGTGGTGCTTCTTTCTTCCATATCAAGTGCAATGTTATTATGGTGTCTAGTATATATATCCACGGACTTTCAGATACAGAGAATACTGAATCCATTTTTTAAAGATGTGTGTGTTAGTCGCATAATATTTTTAGACCGACATTAATGTTCCTTTTAGCTCCCTAGAGCAGTGATGGCTAACCTTTTTGAGCCCGAGTGCCCAAACTGCCGCACAAAACCAAAGAATTTCCTCAAAGTGCCAGCACATCAATTAAAGCCTCATTTGCATAAGGTGCCTCATTTGCATAAATATTTGCATAATGTTACCATACACTAACTTTTAGTAAACATGCCTCTTAATGAGTATATGGATAAAGAAAGACTAAAAGGTTTCTACATTACTATAATCCAGTACCAACCGCCAGGCACATTAGGAACTACTACAAATGCTGCCCATTTAGAACCCATAGCAAACCCGCCGTATCCTAACAGCACTACCAGGACTCACAAAGCACCATACCCTAACTATCAAAAGGCAACACTGCAAATATTAAACCAATACATTTCAGAGAACAACAATACATGACCTACTGGGGAAAGAACAAGTGGCATTGTCAAATAGGAATTATATAAACAGAATACCTCAGCTCAGTTACACATGCAGAACAGACCATCACCAAACAAGGAATCACAATTTAGAAACAGGAAGACAATAATTAAACTGGGAACCCCAAAAGCCAAACTTGGAATATACAACAACACTGTAGAAATAAAACTATAAATTAATTTCCTCTTGTACTAAACAAAGCGCAAAAATTAATGATGCACATTTCCCAGAGCTGACATATTCCAGTTAATAAATTCAAAATAAAGAGATATTTTTCTACCTTTTGTGCATTTTTTTTCAGTTGCAATTGTTCCAGCCACTTTCTTCTGGTTTCTTCGTGTCTTCTGCTAACTCTCCATCTGCTGTCCATTTGTCCTTTCTTCTGTCTTGTTTTTTTTTTTCCATTCTCTCTCTACATCTGCTTTAACATACTAATCTTTCTCCTTTTGCTCTTTCCTCATTCCTATTTCATCTACTCAAAATTTACCCCTCCATCCTCAATCCCCACTTATTCTCCCAATACCCGGCCAATTGTAGATTTTTTATCCCTCCCACACAAAATATTTTTCCCCTCTCCATTTTACTCTCCCAGCCCCATCCCATTCTAATCCTCCCCCAACACCAGCTCCCTTCTAGTTCCAGCCTCACCCAGCATCCATTCCCTTCTAGTCCCTGCATCAGCCCATTTCCAGTCCTAGCAGCCCCCCAACCCATTTCCAGTCCTAGCAACCCCCCAACCCAATACCAGTCCTAGCCCCCCCCTCATCAACCCACTTCCAGTCCTAACCCCCCATCACCCCATTTTCAGTTTAAGCCCCCCCTATAACCCATTACCAGTCCTAACCGCCATCAGCCCACTTCCAGTCCTAACCCCCCATCAGCCCACTTCCAGTCCTAACCCCCATCAACCCACTTCCAGTCCTAACCCCCATCAACCCATTTCCAGTCAGCCCCCCATAGCCCATTGCCAGTCCTAACCCCCCCATCAGCCCACAGTCCATTACCAGTCCTAACCGCCATCAGCCCACTTCCAGTCCTAACCCCCCATCAGCCCACTTCCAGTCCTAACCCCCATCAACCCACTTCCAGTCCTAACCCCCATCAACCCATTTCCAGTCAGCCCCCCATAGCCCATTGCCAGTCCTAACCCCCCCATCAGCCCACAGTCCATTACCAGTCCTAACCCCATCAGCCCACCTCAAGTCCTAACCCCTCCCCATCAGCCCATTTCCTGTCCTAGCCCCCCCATAGTCCATTATCAGTCCTAAACCCCCCCATAGCCCATTACCAGACAGCCCCCATCAGCCCACAGCCCATTACCAGTATAAACCCCCCCATAGCCCATTGCCAGTCCTAACCCCCCCCCATCAGCCCACAGCCCATTACTAGTCCTAACCCCATCAGCCCACCTCAAGTCCTAACCCCTCCCCATCAGCCCATTTCTTGTCCCAGCCCCCCCATAGCCCATTATCAGTCCTAAACCCCCCCATAGCCCATTACCAGTCCTAACCCCATCAGACCACCTCCAGTGTTAACCCCCCATCAGCCCATTTCCAGTCCTAACCCCACCCAACAGCCCACCTCAAGTCCTAACCCCTCCCCATCATCCCATTTCCTGTCCTAGCCCCCCATAGCCCATTACCAGTCCTAACCCCACCCAACAGCCCACCTCAAGTCCTAACCCCTCCCCATCAGCCCATTTCCTGTCCTAGCCCCCCATAGCCCATTACGTCCTAAGCCCCCATCAACCCACTTCCAGTCCTAATCCCATCAGCCCATATAGACTTAGCTCCCCCATAGCCCATAGCCCCCCCATAGCCCATCACCACTCCTAACCTCCCCCAGCCCATCACCACTCCTAACCCCCCCATCAGCCCATTTCCTGTCCTAGCCCCCCATAGCCCAGTACCAGTCCTAGCCCCAACAGCCCACAGCCATTACCACTCCTAACCCCCCCAGCCCATCACCAGTCCTAACCCCCCAACAGCCCACAGCCATCACCACTCCTAACCTCCCCCATCAATTCTCCACTCCTAAACACCCCCAGCGCATCACCTCTCATATCCCCCCTTCAGCCCATTTACTGTCCTAGCCCCCCCCCAGCCCATCACCAGTCCTAACCCCCCAACAGCCCACAGCCATTACCACTCCTAACCCCCCCCAGCCCATCACCAGTTCTAACCCCCCCCCAGCCATTACCACTCCTAACCCCCCAGCCATTACCACTCCTAACCCCCCGCCCATCCCCACTCCTAACCCCCCCCCCCAGCGAAATTTTTTTTACAAAGAAAGCTGTCGCTGCCGGGGCCGGGGCCGCCGCGGCAGAATCGAGTGTGCCGCGGGGCCCCCCCGCCCAGCAGAGCCTGCCCTCCGTCCCCGGTATCACCTCTCTCAGCTGCCTCCAGTCACACGCGCCGGCTTTCAGAGCGCAAGGGAAGAGTTTCTCCCTCGCTGCTCTGTTAAGCCCGCGGGGGCTGATGGGACTTCCCATCAGCCCCCGCGGGCTTAACAGTGCAGCGAGGGAGAAACTCCCCTCGCGCTCTGAAAGCCGGCGCGTGTGACTGGAGGCAGCTGAGAGAGGTGATACCGGGGACGGAGGGCAGGCTCTGCTGGGCGGGGGGGCCCCGCGGCACACTCTATTCTGCCGCGGCGGCCCCGGCCCCGGCAGCGGCAGTTTTTTTTTTTTTTTTTAATGCCGCATATCTTGATTGCGGACCTTCCCGCGTGCCAGCTGCAAGGCCTTCGCGTGCCACAGCTGGCACGCGTGCCATAGGTTTGCCATCGCTGCCCTAGAGTGATGCCTCATCATACTGCCCTGTGCGTGCACTTGCACTTTTAATGTTTTTTCTTCCCTTCTGTGCCAACAGTTCTTTGTGATCTAGAGCTACAATGAAGGGATTTCCAATCCTTCCACTCCTACTATTTATACAGTGAGTTCACTCTTCCTACTACTACTACTGAACATTTGTATAGCGCTACAAGACGTAGGCAGCACTACACGGACACATATAAAAGACAGTCCCTGCTCATCAAAGCTTACAATCTATTCAAGACAGACAACATAGTAACTGTAAACATGGGATATATCTAGGAGGAATGGTAAGGAAACACAAAGGACATCAGGTGAGTCAAGATCCGAAAGTGACATCGAAGAGGAGAGTTTTCATCCTGGATTAGAAAAGGGCCAGAGAAGGCACGTGACATACAGACTTAAGTAGTTTGCTCCAGACATAAGGAGCAGCAGGGTGAAAGGAGCTAAGTCTGGAGTTAGCAATAGAAGAGAAGGGCACAGATAGAAGAGATCTGCCAGAAGAGCGGAGTTCCCAAGGAGGGGTGTAGGGAGAGATAAGAGAGGAAAGGTAGTGAGGAACTGCAGAGTGAATCCACTTATAGGTCAGCAGGAGAAGTTTGAACTGGATGCGGTGCTTGGCCTCACACGGTGCATCCTGGAATGCACCGGGCGGGGTCAGACTGCCATAAGGTAGAAAATGCCTTATATGGCCGTCTGACCCTGCCTAGTACATCCCAAGATACCCCACGTGAGGCCAACCACTGCCATTTTTCAAGATGGTGGCACTGGAGTGTGTCGGCAGTGCATCCAGTCCTTTGAAGGTACTCGGAGGGGAGGGGGTTCAGGGATTTTGGGCCGCTTGGCCACCAGGCTTATTTTTAGTTGGGAGGTTGGGGGGATTGGGGCCGCTGGGCCACTAAGGTTATTTTTAGTTGGGTAAGTGGGGGAATCGGGGCCACTGGGCCACTAGGGATTTGCTTTCTTTTGGGGGCATCGGCCCCCCAAGCAGTATTTTGATGACATTGGGGACTTTCCCCAATGCCTGGATCATCTGAGGGGAAGTTTGACATTTCCCCTCAGATGATCCAGGTATCAGGGAAAGCTCCCGATGCCATCAAAATAACTGTTGAGGGCACATGCTAGATGTTTAAGCCACCTCAAGACCAGGCGTAGAGATATTGGCACTGCTATTTAACATCTTCTTGGCCCCTCTCTCTCTGCTTATTCAACAGCATAGTATCTCTGTGTATTATTACGCAGATGATATCATTCTTCTTTATCACACTGATTCACTCGCTCCCGATATTGGTCCCCTCAACGTCTGTCTTTCCTCTGTTTCCTCTTGGCTCTCTGATAATTATCTGCATGTTAATCTATTGAAAACTGCGGCATCTGGTTCACTGCTGGTGCTCCTATCCCTTCTCTTGCTTCGCTTTTCTCAGCTGCTCCCATCCCTCTTGTCACCTCACTGCGCTATCTCGGTGTTACTCTGGATTCTGCTCTGACCTTTAGAGAGCATGTTTCCTCTGTTGTTCATTGTTCATTTCACACCCTTCGGCAACTCCGTGCAGTCCGTCCTTTCCTTTCTTCCTCTTCTCTAACCACTTTGCTCCTTTCTCTTGTCACTTCACGTTTGGATTATTGTAATGCCTCTCTAGCTGGTCTTCCCCTCACTGAACTTCGTAGACTTCAGTTGGTTCACAGCACTGCTGCCCGTCTCTTGACCCACACCTCTCGGTCTGCTCATATCACCCCCCTTCTTATCCGGCTACACTGGCTACCTATCCCTTTCCGTATTCAGTATAACATCCTCATTTTCGTACATAGATCACTCCACACCGGCATTCCACTTTACCTCTCCGATCTGGTCCATTTTCACTGCCCCCCAAGAATCCTCAGATCCATTCATGCCAACCGTTTATTTCTTCCCTGTCCATCCCAGGCTCGCCTTGAGTCAACGCGCTCTTCCTCCTTCTTCTATCTCCAGGAACAAGCAGGAATGAGTCTTCACATATGGGGTACGTCGGTACTGACGGAGTCTGCGCGGGAACGCTCCCCAGCGTCCTATCAGAACGCTTTTGGAAGCATCACAACACGCCTGCGTGCTGCCTTCCCGCCTTTCCCAACTGCCTCTCCTCAGTTTTCATTTTTCTGCGGAGCCGGCAGGACGTCCTCCTGTCACCGCAGAAAATTCTTCCTTTATTTTTTGTTTTTTCTTGTGGTCGCGTCTACCTTCCCTCGACGCACCGGTACCGCTGGTGTTTTCTTCTTCTTTTCTTTTACAGATATTTCCTTCTGTAGGAAATTTTTTTTCTATTTTGTGCCTGACAGGCTTCGGCCTGCTAGGCCTCTCCATTTCCCTCATGGAAATTCTAGCCACTAGAAAGTGTTTTAACTGTGGCACTACCAAATTACTTTTAGACACCCATAATTGGTGCCTTCCATGTTTGGGACCTGAACACAATCCACTGGACTGTCCCTCCTGCACTTCTATTTCTGCAAGACGTTTTCAGCATCGAGCTCAACTTGATACGCCGTTCCCCTCAGTCCTGAGGTTACCAGCTCCATCTTCTTTTTCGCAGGATCAGGTAACCAAACAAAAGTCTGTAAAGACTAGCCAGTCCTTGGATGGTAGATCTCATGTCCTTCATAGAGATGCCTTTTGGCTTGCCCCCGAGGACATTTTGGCTTTAAAACCCCGGCGGGAGGCTTCTGTCTCCAAAGCACTAACGGGGTTTCAGTTTGTTCCCGGGGTTTTTACCTCGGTGAACATGCCTGAGCCATGCCCGGTGGTGGTATCCGCTTTGAGCGGTGCCGGTACCCCGGCATCGGCAATGGTGCTGGATGAAACATTCCACACCAATGATCGCAGTCGAGCGCTCTCGGTATCTTCGGTGCCGCTAGAGCCGCTACCGACCGATCTTCCAACATCGGTCCCGGTACCGATGCTGGTATCCACGTTGGTACCCTCCCGATATGCATCGATAGACTCGCTTCTTTCGATACCGAGTCTACAATCGATCTCTAGTCTGGATGACTGGGTACCGATTCGTCTCGGTACCGACTTCAGACGGTACCATAGACATTCCACCGATGATCGAGGTCTGCCACATTCGGTTACCACGGTACCAATAGTGCCATTACAGACTGATCTTCATATATCGGTGTCACCGACGGTACCGATCCCGGCATCGGTGTCGGTACCTCCCATGCTAACTGTCTCGCTTACTTCCATACCGAGTTTGGAATCGATCCCTAGCATGGACGACTTGCTACCGACCAGTTGTACCGGTTTTCATCGGTACCCACAACTATCTTTCAAGGATAATCTGATGCTCCACCCCTCCAGATCTGCTATTCCACAGAATCTGAATGAGCAGGTGGCTGCTAGAGCTAGTTCTTCAACAGATCTAGTTCTTCCTCCTCTTCCTCGAGGACTCCCCTCTGGGGAGATTTCTTTTCAAGCTTTTCTGCTTGATATGGCGAAGTTCCTTGCCATTTCTATACCTGGTCAAGTCCCTGCACCAGGGGATCTACAACCTATACAGATCCCCTGCAATCCAAAGGAAGTCATTATGTTTCCTTTGCATCAGACCTTGCAGGATCTCCTATTTAGAATGTGGGAAACTCCTTTAATGGTATCCCCACCTTCTAGGGCAACTGATCTTCTATACAAAGTGCCCCCTTCTCCAGGTTTTCAAAAGCCTCAACTCCCTCATCATTCTCTGGTTGTAGAATCAGCAATGAGGCGTGTTAAGAGTACTAAGAAGCACTCTTCTTATCCGCCAGGTCGTGAGGCTAAGACTTTAGATGCCTTTGGACGTCAAACTTTCCAGGCATCCATGCTTTCAGCAAGAATCCTTTCATATATTTTTTATATGGGATTATCTCTTGAGGAGGTCACAAAAGATTTATTACTTTTGACCCCTTTCCTCCAAGAGCCTAAAAGAGCAGATTTTTCTATGCTAGTCAATCATGCTCAGAATATTTCTAAGTTCCTTACTCGTGCTTCCCTAGACTCTTTCGAGTCTGTTAGCAGAACTTCTGCTATAGCCATAGGAGCACGACGTAGAGCCTGGCTCCAGGCTTCAAACTTGGACAAATCTGTACAAGATATACTGGGAAATGCTCCTTGCACTGGAGAAAATCTCTTTAATAAGGAGACTCTACTCCAGGCTGCTCAGTTTACCACTGACACTATTGCTTTCAGAGGCTTGTCTACGCCTTCCTCTATCCCATTTTGTAGAAAGTCTACTACTAAGCTTTGTTCCCCTAATGGGAGAAGGTTTTATCCATCTTCTACCCATCATACAGATGTTTCTAGGCAGGGGAATCACCCAGCCAGGCTCAGGAAACCACAACCTCAACGGGTTCAGCAAACCCAGCAGCCGCAAGGTTGCTGATAAACTCTTCCCTGAATCCTTTTTTCCTCTTGAGGTTTAGATCCTGTAGTTTGCTTCTTACCTCTACAAGCATCTACATCGGTTCCATCCTAAAATTTACATATGTCCCTCTCAAGGACACATCCTAACTATTAGCTCAATGAGCTTCTCGAGATGATTATGCTTTACAGGTACTACAGTTACTCCTCGTCCTCTGAACTACAGAGAGGAGTAACAGCTGTCAATAAGGTCATCATCCCTTACCTTTGACTTTTCTCCTGTATCAGCATCTCTCTTACTACTTATTGAGGATTTCCTCCACAATAAGTTTTCTTTTCAACTCTGCCACTCTTTCCAGGACATTTGGTCTGTAAGAGTGATACCACTTTACTGAGGGCTTTTCCTTAGGCCCCTAACAGTTTCTTTCAGAGTTGTCTCCCCCTTGCATTCTTAATTTTTCCTGGCAGCTTCTCAGACAGTAGCGGAGTCTTACCTCTCCTACTTCTGTCTGTATTTCTTTCCTAACCTTGGGACCTTCTGCTGCCCTATCAATAGTTAGAACTGCAGGGGCTCTTACTGCTTAGACCACTAACTTGCTGTCCAAGCAGCCAGGGCTTGTTCTCCAATTTCAATGGTTTCTGGCCTTGCCACTAAGTCCCAGATGGTTTAAGAACCTTTTCTGGCTATTGTTGCAGACCTTACCTTCTCTCCTTAGCCTCCCCAATTCTTGGGCTTGGCGAAGTAGTTCATGCTGCCTGCGGGCTCTTGAACATCACCTTTTCTTCTATTAACCTCCAACATGCTCTCTGCATCTCTACGGAGCAGCTGTACACTATGGGGCCTTGTTAGAGAGCACATAATGTCAGATGGTTAGGAAGGGTTTTACCTAGTCAGGCTTACTGGATTCTCTCTTGCCCTTACCATTTCCATTAAAGGCTTCTTAAATAAAGGTCACAGGCCTTTAATTAAGAGAAGACCTAAAGAATTATTCAATTCCCTGGTTTGCTTCACATCTCCAGGGGACCCCTTCACCACAGATGGTTTGTTTCTTTCAGTATAGATCATCCCTGTCTGTTTTTTTCCTTCCATCCTCAATTCTTCATCGCGTGATCCATGTTGAGCACAGGAATGCACCATACCCCTTTTTAACCTCATTAAGGGTAAATATGGTATTTTTATGGCATCTTTTTCTCCAGCTACCTGCTGGAGTTATGGAAGGATTCAGACTCACTGTCTGCAGATTAAAAACATCCTCTGCATTTTCCAGGTAGGTCTCCATTCCTGGTTTTTCAGGGGCAAGAGTTCTTAGAGGACTCTAGACTTCTCTTGCCAATAAGAGAACTCCCTGCGCTTCCTACCCTTAACCAGGAAGTAGGGATTCTCTGAATATCTTCTCAAGCAGGTACCTTACTTCTTGTTATTAGATAAATCTTCTCCACATACCCTATGTGCGGACATGGGTATGTATACATATATATATATATATGTATATGTTACATGTATATGGACATCTGCACGTCTATGCCCATATCTTTATCTATATACATATGTGATGTATATATCTGTATTTACCTATCTCTATAGATATATATTACAATATATGATAGTGGGTAGGTATATGTCTATATACTCTTTCTGTCTGTCTGCCTAAATATATATATACTTATGCATACATATTGTCACAAGGTAGACCTAGGGCAACCCGAGAAAAGGCAGGTCAGCATGAATGATCACAGAAAAAGTGACAAGGTAAACAAAGAAATGTTTGATGGTTGCTATGAACAACCTAGGCACACGTGCACAGAGCCCATGAGGACACACCCAGACAGCAAAGGAAGGGAATTCGCTTTGCCTGATCAGGATCAGCTGGGTGAAGGTGGAGTCAGGAAACACGGAGATAAAATAGGCTCCCAAACAATTAGAAGCGGAGAGGAGTTGAGGCAGCAAAGGTCACAATCAGCAGCAGATACAGTTGAAGCCGTGGAAAGCCTGGAGCTGGTGTGAAAGAAAGGAAGAGAGTGAGAATGGGTCATTGAAGCAACAAGGGAGCCAGCGTGAAGGTCGGAGAGAATCCTATGACCTGTGTGAAACACTGGGAAGGCAGCAGCCTGAGAGTGTGTATGTATATGGAGAACAAGAGAAACGTGGGAAGACTGCAATAGCAGGTACCAGTGCAAGGGGTGAATGTAAGAGCTATTGGCTACATGAGAGGGAAAAACCCTGGAGGTATAGAAACAGCCCCATAAAGCCAAGCTATCTAGAGGCTGAGAATAACTTTTCCCCTGGTTATAGAAAGCCTAGGAGAAGAAGGATTTACTTGCCAGAAGAAGTTGAAGATTTTCCCAATCAGTGTGAGCTCCCAGCTTCTAGAAAATCCTCGTCAAAAGCTTTGCAATCTAGCTCAGCTGAGTTCCGAGGGCTAGATCTGAACAGGCAGGAAGCCTGCCGTAATTATCCAACTAGCAGAGCAAATAGAGACCTGAGCCATCTGCTAAGATACCAGCAGGGGCAGAGCTCTGAAAGGTTCAGCTCAAAGGTATATGGTAGTTCCCAGAGAGGCATTTCTTCAGAGGGAGAGAGAAACTTCCTGGGTAACGAACTAAGCCAGCCATACTCTCATTCCACATCTGACGTTAAGAATGAAAGTGCTAATGAACCTGAATTGATGGAGTGTGAAAGTTCTGAAGTACCTGTAAGTCCAGAATTGATGGATTGTTCTCTAACTGTAACTGAGTCAGAGTTCTCATTAAGATAAACGCTTACTGTGTGACCTTAGCTCCAGTGATAGAAGCTGCATGCTGCATCTCACTCACTCTCCAGCCAAACAGACGTGAGCTGTGTTATAGCTGTGATATCAGCCACGATAGAAAGGATCTGTTATTGAAACAGTTAGGCTGTTTGTTCTTTTGTTTTGTTTAAAGTTAAAAGCTGAAGGAAGCTGTTTGTGTTGCTCATTTAACTTTTGTTTATGCCAAAGTTGGTTCTTAATTTATGTTTACCTGAAGATAAAGAAACCTCAAGGGACGGGGAATAAAACCCTAAACTTAAAAAGAAGTTCTCTTTGTGATTTGTACAACTGAAGGCACAACTACCACACACACAGAGCCAAGCAATACCAGTTGCTACCGCTTGGGCTCACAGCATGTGACAATATATATATATATATATTCCACCACAGACTGACATATACTCTCTATCCCTTTCCATGCTGTCCCAGCATACTTAGGGTTCTCCATGATCAACCACTTCCTGTGGTAGTTCAGGAGTTTTTGTACCATGACCTTCAGTTTGGGTACACCTGAAGCCCTCCACATACTTTCCTTTTCCATTACGAGGGACTTTTTCTGAATCTTCAGAAAATGGGAGGTTACAATGCCTCCTAACTCCTATCCTTCTTGTTATCGGATATGGAGATCTTGGAAGCTCCCTCTCCTATAAGAACTAGGTCTCTTAAGGTCAAAGGAGTTTTCAGTTTTATCCAATGGAGACTTCCGCGTTTTCCAAGTCCTACCTCATTGGACTACCCCAGTTCCACTGGGATTGTTTCTCTCACCCTAAGGGTTCTACCTCAGCCTGTTTTTTGCACAGTTGTTTACCTCTTCTTACATTGAGGTACCCCCTGGGGATATTCTGTTGGTTCATATTCACAAATCCTCATGAACCTCCATATACCCCTCTACAATGCCACCAGGTGAGGTCCATATTGGTTTATTGCTTTTCAATATTACCACTAAATATCATCTGCACAGAGCCTATCTAGGCATCTTGTTTGGTCCAGCTGTTCCACAGCACATCTTTTTAGCTCAACTCCTACCCTCCATCCCTGGAATGCCTGGGGGTTCGGTAGATTAGCATGGCTCTCAAACTCGCAACATGCTGGGACTCCTCCAGGCATTTTAGCTTGGGAGTCCCCATATGTGAAGACTCATTCCTGCTTGTTCCTGGAGATAGCACAGTTACTTACCTGTAACAGGTGATCTCTGGGAACAGCAGGAATAAGTCTTCACAACCCACCCATCTCCCCTAGGAGTTGCATTTCTCTATCTCTATCTTTCCCTTTCTTGCTCTCTCTTTCTTTGCCTCAGCTTTAAAACTTAACTGAGGAGAGGCAGTTGGGAAAGGCGGGAAGGCAGCACGCAGGTGTGTTGGGATGCTTCCAAAAGCGTTCTGATTGGACGCTGGGGAGCGTTCCCGCGCAGACTCCGTCGGTACCGACGTACCCCATATGTGAAGACTTATTCCTGCTGTTCCCAGAGATTACCTGTTACAGGTAAGTAACTGTGCTTTCTCGGTCCTCGTCTCTGGAATTCCCTGCCATCCACCCTCCGTCTGGAACTTTCTTTTCCCGCCTTCAAAGCGAAACTCAAAACCTATCTTTTCTGCACAGCTTTTGACCTTCCTCACCCCTCTCCCTCTTCCTCTCCTCCCCTCGTTGATACCCATTGAGTACTTATTCTTCTTGTTGTTATTGCTGCCTACTGTCCCTTTCCTCTAACGCTGTCCTTTTCCTATCAACAAATGGCGTTCCTTTTCCATTTCCTTCTTCAGCAGTATTCCCTTTGTTTTTATTGTAAACCGCCATATGCCTCGGTTCTGGCGGTATATTAAGTTTTAAATAAAGATAAATATAGTTATGAAATTCTCTACGTATTTCTTTGCATCAGGCGCAGACAATATTAGCATGCCATCTTATTACGGGCAACTCATTTGCCTATAATTTAAATACTCTTGGCATTATATGTGCGCTTGCTTTTCCTTTGCTGTTTACAGTGCATCCATCTCTTTTCTGCATTTGGCTGTGGCGGTAATTGTCCCTAAAAGTTGTGTTATCTGTGCTTAAAGGCCGTGCTAGTTTCCTGCATTGGCCCATATGTGCTTTGTTGTTAATGTTACTGAAGGCTCTCTCTAGAGCAGTGGTTCTCAACCTTTTTTGTACCGTGACCCCTTTTACCATTGGTCAACTTGTGTTGACCCCCAATGATAAAATCAAATGCGTCTCTCTTCCTTTACCGTTAACGCATTGTTGCTGTAATCATTTGTTGAATTATTAATATATTATAGGCCTTTGCAATATGTTTTTATTTATAAAATGTACTTATTTAAACCACAATAATTAATTACAATAACAAGTAACAATATTTGATTTCAAAATTATTATGATTTTGTAATCAAATCACTAATATGAAATAAAATTATTTTTTTTACCTTTGTTTGACCAATTTATTCTGTGATCATGCTGGTCCCGATCTGAGGCTTCTGCTTTCCTATCTTCTCTTAGCTCTCTTTCTGTGGTCTGTGGTCCATCTGCCATTTCTTATCTCTTCTTTTGTTTTCTTCACTTCTTTCCATCAGCCTATTTCCAGTCCCAGTAACCCTCCCCAGTATCAGCCCCTTTCCAGTCCTCACTCCCAGTACCTTCCAATGTCAACTTGCATTCCCATGACTGCCACTGGTGTCCATTCCCTTACAGTCCCCCTCCTTCCCCACTGACCAGTCCCTTCTAGTACAAATACCATGGCAGCCCCTCTCAGATCCACTCCCTTCCAGTTCCATTCTCCCATCCCCTCCTATCAGCCCATTTGTAGCCTTATCCCCAAGTTTTCTTCCATGGCCAGCAGCTCTATCCTCCCCTCCCCACCATCAGCCCATTCACAGTCGAAGCCCCCCAATCAGCTCACTTCCAGTGCTAGTCCCCCCTCAACCCTAGTACCAGTGCTAGGCTCCCCTAATCAGCCCATTACCAGTCCTAGCCCCCCCCATCTGCCCATTATAATCCTAAACCGCACTGTCTCTCCCCTCTGTCCAGCATTTATCTCATGTCTGTCCAGTATGTCCCCCTGTCTCTCCCCTTTGTCCATGTCAGCCCCCTCCCTCCCCCCTCTGTCCATGTCAGCCGCCCCCTCTCCTTCCTTCCCCCCTCTGTCCATGTCAGCCCCCCTCCCTCCATCCATCCTTCCCTCCCTCCATGTCAGCCTCGTTGTAGGTTCCCTGCCCCCTTCTCCCCTCTCCCTGTCTGCCTGCTACTGCCCTGTTCTGCAGCCATGGCTCCCTGCCTCTTAGGGAACTGCGGCTGTGCCTGTGAAGCCATTGCGGAGCCTTCCTGTCTCTCGACGGGCTCCATGCAGCATTGTCCCGCCTCCAGAGGAAGTTGTTTACCACTTCCTTTGGAGGCGGGACAATGCTGCACGGAGCCCGTCGAGAGACAGGAAGGGCTCCGCAACTGTTTCACAGGCTCAGCCGCGGTTCCCTAAGAGGCAGGGAGCCGCGGCTGCAGAAGATTGGAGTCGTGAGTTTGCCGCTGCCGAGAAGTGGACTCGGCAGTGGCAGCAACTTGTGCGCTTTTTAAAAAAAAAATTTAACTTGGCAGAGTGAGTCGACCACCACTGAATCCTGTGGCGACCCCTGTGGGGGTCACGACCCACAGGTTGAGAACCGCTGCTCTAGAGGTTCTGCCTGATATGGCATGATGATGTCATCAAGAAGTTTCCTCTGTCTCCACATCTTTTGGTAGAGGGACACAACCCACTTGTCTGGATTGGTCTAGCAGGACTTAAAGAAGGAACGTTATTAGATGAGTAAAATGCCACCTTATATCTTCTCTTGAGTAGTTGTAAATGTCCATGCCTTCATTCAAGGTGCGATTTCTGCTTCTTATGCTAGTATTTTTTGAAGACATGTGCCTACTTGCCCTCTTAAGGTAGGTGCTCCATTATAAAAATTACCCTTTCTAAGTGAAAAATTCTTTATAAAATTACCCCTATAGACAGCAAATCTCAAAGCCATTTACTGAAGTAAATCAACCTGGTTGAAAATTTCTCTGCACATATGTGGCAAAAGTATGCACAATGTTCACAGCACATATACATTTACCTGTATTAAAAGATGTATGTAAGAAGACAACTTTGCATGTACATGACATTTTCAAAAGTACTTGCACTATTTCCGGCCTGCCCTCCCTCTTTTAGCTTGGAGAGTATGTGTAAAGTATACAGTAGTAATGTACATACTATAGTGGTGTGCAAAAGTTCGGAATCACTTGTGAGTTTTGTGTTTTTCATACTTTCTAATGTTTTTTTAAAATTTTGCGTTAGCCCAGCATATTCATCTTTCTACCATGTTAAAAGGGATACATTTGGCTATTAGAGTTGACTTTTTTGCATTCCTTGCTTCCAATTTAAATACTTTACAGACACTGAGAGATATCTACTGTGATTTTTGTGGATCCTGCATCAAAACTGGATCGAGATTATCCAATATGCACACGTTATTTCTGACCAATCAGGAGGCTGGTTTCACTAACCAATCACAATGCAGATATCTAACCAACAGTGCAGCTATAAAAACGCGCAGAATTTTTGAATTTCATACGCTTTCTGCATCGACCATGAAGATGACTCGGACCCTGAAATTGGAGGAGCGTGTTCGTGTGTCCTTTATGAGCGAGGAAGGATTTTCAAGCCATCAGATAGCCAGGAAAGTTGGCTGCAGTCAGAGAGCTGTTGTTAAGATTGTACAGAAGAAAGAAATGGGTTCAGTGGTGGACAAGCCTCGTTCAGGTCATCCACGTGCATCAACATCACGCCAGGACCGCGCACTACGACGCATTTCACTGACTAATAGCAAGTTGACCTCTCCTCAGTTACTTCGAGAGTGGTCAGACAAGAGTGAGGTCAGTGTCAGCTCATCAACAGTTCGTTGCCGGTGCCTGTAGTTTGGTCTCCGTGGCTGCAAAGCACGGAATAAGCCACTGATGACTGACATACAAAGGCGCAACCGGATCGTGTGGGCGAGAAAGCACTCAACCTAGTTGACTGAAATGTGGGAAAAGGTGCTATTCAGCGATGAAAGCACCTTCTGCCTGTTTGGTAACCAGGCCCACACCTATGTGAGGAGATTTCCTGGAGAGGAATTCAAGCCTGAGTGTCTCAACCTCACTGTGAAGCATCTTTTAAAGGTCATGGTCTGGGGCTGCATGGCTGCCAGTGGCGTTGGATGTCTTCACATCGTCGATGGAATGGTCAACGGGGCCAAGTACATCACCATACTACAAAAGTACATGGTGCCATCAGCACACCAGCTGTTTCCTGGCCAGTTCCTGTTCCAAAATGACAATGCACCCTGCCATCGCTCCAGACAGGTGATCAGCTGGAAGCAGCAGAACAACATCAAGTCAATGAACTGGCCTACCCAGTCTCCAGATCTGAATCCATATCGAGAACCTGTGGTACAAGGTGGCCTTGGAAATATCCAAGAGGCATCCGACATCAAAGCGTGAGCTGATTGAGTCACTCATTGCAGCTTGGAACCGCGTTGTCACCAATGATCACCTTGTCAGACTGGTTCATTCAATGCCTACAAGGTGCAGTCCGGTGATCAAGAACAAAGGGTGGCCCATCAAATACTGAGCCATCACTGACACATAAAAATGGCTTTTTCCAAGGCCACATACATTAATTTGAAGGAAACCTGGCGTGCGTCCATAATGTTTTAAAGCATACTTACAATAATATATCGTTGGCCAACGATGTACATTACGCGATTTTCACAGAAAATCTATCAACAGGACAGCTATGGGGAACAAACTCAGAAAATAAGGGCCAAACCAATACTAAAAGTTGGCC
This sequence comes from Ichthyophis bannanicus, assembly GCA_033557465.1. Classification (NCBI taxonomy): domain Eukaryota; kingdom Metazoa; phylum Chordata; class Amphibia; order Gymnophiona; family Ichthyophiidae; genus Ichthyophis; species Ichthyophis bannanicus. The sequence continues at coordinate 1,498,592,864 of CM066032.1, read as the reverse complement.
CTAATAGCCAAATCTATCACTTATCATGCGATACACAGAAAAAGCCACTGGGAGGAAAAATAAATTAAGATTTAAGGTCACGAAGTTGAAAAAATGTCAAATTTACAAGTGATTCCAGACTTTTGCACACCACTGTATCTGCAGAGTTTCACAGGGAAGGTACATGTTTATGTTTATTCACTCATTTGATATACCGCACCTTCGTTACATCAGGGCGGTGTACAATCAACAAAATAATCTGAAAATGGCTATCTCCAGGAACAAGCAGGAACGTAGTCCTCACATATAGGTATCATCGGTACCGACGGAGCCTGCACGGGAACACTCCCCAGCATCCAATAGGAACGCTTTTGGGAGCATCCCTCAGCACATGCGCACTGCCTTCCCGCCTTTCCAACTGTCCCTCTTCAGTTCTTCGTTTTCCGCGGAGCCGACAGGATCTATTCCCTGTCACCGCAGAAAATTCCGTCTTTAAATTCCTTTTCTTGTGGTCGCGCTTGCCTACCGTACGACGCCTACCGGTACCGCCGGTTCTTTTCTTTTCATTAAAAAAAAAAAACTTAGGCTTTAGACTGTTTCTTTTCAGAAACTTTTCTCTTTGGTGCTAGGCGCCATTTTGGGCACTAGGCCCCATATTCCTAAATCATGGAAAAGCTAACTAGTGGTTTTAAAAAATGCTCCCAAAAGGTTCCACAAAAGAGTAAAGTAGCCCAAATGCCCTCAAGTATGGAGCAGACAGAGCTTAAAGAGGGAGGAGTGGTCTAGTGGTACTTCAGGCCGGAGGGCCGGGGGTTCAAGTCCCACCTGGGGACAGCAATCTCAGGCCGGAGGGACTGGGATTTCTACTCCTATAGGCACTCCTTGTGGTCTTGGGCAAGCCACTTAACCCTCCATTGCCCATGTTCCCTGTAAGTATTAGCGTATGTGTCTCATATCCCCTCGTGTTAAATGTATCCCCCAATTGACCGCTTTGACCCGGTGAAAAGCGGGATATAAATACAGCTAAATAAATAAATAAATTACCCATGTCTAACAATAGCCAAATTAATATGAATAAAATACATTCTCTAAAATGATTGTATGCAAATGCTAGAAGTCTAAAAAATAAGATGGGAGAGTTAGAATATATAGCACTAAATGAAAGGTTAGATATGATTGGAATATCAGAGACATGGTGGAAGGAGGACAACCAATGGGACACTGTGATACCTGGGTACAAACTATATCGTAATGATAGAGCTGATCAAGTTGGTGGAGGGGTTGCTCTCTATGTTAGAGAGGGCATTGAGTCAGAAAGGATTAAAGTTTTGCAGGAAACAAAATCTGCTGTAGAATCTATATGGATTGAAATTCCATGTAAAAGGGGAAAAGCAATGGCAGTGGGGGTGTACTATCGAGCGCCTGGCCAGAATGACCAAATGGATGATGAAATGCTCAAAGAAATCAAGGAAGCTAACAAATGTTACAGCACAGTAATAATAATGGGTGATTTCAACTACCCCGGTATCAACTGGGTCAGTGTCACGGCAGGACATGCTAGGGAGATAAAGTTCCTAGATGAAATAAATGACTGCTTCTTGGAGCAGCTGGTTCATGAACCGACCAGAGGGGAAGCCATATTAGACCTAATCCTTAGTGGAACACCAGATCTAGTGCAAGAGATAAGGTTGTTGGGGCCACTTGGCAATAGTGATCATAGCATGATCGCCTTTGATTTAATTAGTGGAGGAGGGATAGTAAGGAAATCCACAGTACTACCTTTTAACTTTCGAAAGGGAGACTATGATAAAATGAGGAAAACAGTTAAGAAAAAACTAAAAGGAGCAGTTGCAAAGGTTAAAGACGTACATCAGGCTTGTCTGTTGTTGAAAAATACTATCTTGGAAGCCCAGACCAGCTGTATTCCACGCTTTAAGAAAAGTGGAAGGAAGTCCAAAAAACTGCCAGCATGGTTTAAAGGTGAGGTCAGAGAGGCTGTTGCCAAAAAAGCATCTTTCAGGAAATGGAAAAAAGAGCCAAACGACGAAACCTGGAAACAGCACAAGCACTGGCAAGTCAAATGCAAGGCCATTGATAAGGCAGGCAAAGGGAGAATTTGAGAAGAAGCTTGCTGCGGAAGCAAAAACGCGAAGTAAAGACCTTTTCAAGTACATTCGTAGCAAAAAACCTGTGAGAGAGTCAGTTGGTCCATTAGATGATAAAGGGGTTAAAGGAGCACTAAGAGGCGACAAGGCGATAGCGGAGAGACTGAATGAATTCTTTGCTTCAGTCTTTACTGAGGAAGATGTAGGGATGTTACCCATGACTGAAGTGGTATTTAAAGGTGCGGAAGAATTGAAGGAAATATCGATACATCGGGAAGATGTATTACAACTATTAGATAAACTGAAGAGTAGCAAATCACCTGGACCGGATGGTATACATCCAAGGGTGTTGAAAGAACGGAAATATGAGATTGCAGACCTGCTATTAGTAATCTGTGAACTATCATTAAAATCATCTCTAATACCTGAAGATTGGAGGATCGCCAATGTAACACCAATTTTTAAAAAAGGTTCCAGGGGTGATCCGGGAAACTACAGACCGGTGAGCCTGACATCAGTACCGGGAAAAATGGTAGAAACCATCATAAAGAATAAAATTACTCAGCATGTAGATAGTCATGACCTAATGGGAGACAGCCAACATGGCTTTAGACAAGGAAGATCTTGTCTTACTAATCTGTTATGTTTTTTTGAAGGAGTGAGTGAATAATCAGGTGGATAAAGGTGAGTCGGTTGATATTGTGTATCTGGACTTTCAGAAAGCCTTTGACAAGGTCCCTCATGAGAGACCTTTGGCAAATCTAAAGAGTCATGGGATAGGAGGCAGTGTACTATTGTGGATCAAGAACTGGTTAAAAGATAGAAAGCAGAGGGTAGGGCTAAATGGCCAATTTTCCCAATGGAGAAAGGTGAATAGTGGTGTACCCCAGGTTTCTGTGCTGGGTCCGCTGCTTTTTGACATATTCATAAATGACCTGGAAAGTGGAATAACAAGTGAGGTTATCAAATTTGCAGATGACACAAAACTATTTAAAGTTGTTAAAACCCAAGAGGATTGTGGAAAATTGCAAGAGGATCTTGATAAATTGGAAGACTGGGCATCAAAATGGCAGATGAAATTTAATGTGGACAAGTGCAAAGTTATGCACCTAGGGAAGAACAATCCAAACTATGGTTACACGATGCAAGGTTCCACATTAGGAACCACCACCCAGGAAAAAGATTTAGGCATCATTGGGGATACCATGTTAAAACCCTCGGCCCAGTGTGCAGCGGCGGCCAAGAGAGCAAATAGAATGCTAGGTATGATAAGGAAAGGAATGGAAAATAAAACAAAAGATATTATAATGCCTCTATATCGTTCCATGGTGAGACCGCACCTTGAATATTGTGTGCAATTCTGGTCGCCGTATCTTAAAAAGGATATAGCGATTTTAGAAAAGGATCAGAGAAGAGCCACCAAAATAGTAAAGGGGATGGAAGGATACTCCTATGAAGAAAGGCTAAAAAGGTTAGGGCTCTTTAACCTGGAAAAGAGACGGCTGAGGGGAGATTTGATAGAAGTCTATAAATTAATGAACGGAGTGGAACGGGTAAACGTAGATCGATTGTTTACCTTATCAGAATATAGAAAGACTAGGGGACATGCAATGAAGCTACAGGTTAAACTATTTAAGACTAATAAAAGAAAATATTTTTCACTCAACGTGTAATCAAACTCTGGAATTTGTTACCAGAGGATGTAGTAAAGGCTGTTAATGTAGCTGGGTTTAAAAAAGGTTTGGACAAGTTCCTGGAGGAAAGGTCCATAAACCATTATTAAGAAGGGACCCAGAATATCAATGCTTGAACCAATACAAGCATTGTGGAACCTGTGTCCCTTGGGGAAACTGCTAGGTACATATGACCTAGATTGGCCACTGTTGGAAACAGAATACTGGGCTTGATGGACCTTGGTCTGACCCAGTATGGCATATCTTATGTTCTTATGTTCTTATGTACTAAGTGTGGCGGTACCATTTCCGTCACTGACACCCCTGATTGGTGTCTTAAATGTTTAGGGCCTGAACATTCTCCAGCTGAATGTCTCTCCTGTATGGGGATGACTAAAAGAGGAAGACAGAACCGGGCTGCAAAACCCGGTACCCTCTTTTCTTCAGATGCCAGATCCATTGCATTGACATCGTCAAGGGCCTCTTCTTCCTCCCATGGATTTCAGGTAACTAAACATAAAAGCCGGTCCTCAAAGGGTAGCTCTCCTGCTAAGCATCGAGAGGCCATTGGTGTTGCCCTAGAGGGAACCATACCGGCAAAACAGCCCCGACGGGAGGCTTCGGCTTCCAAAGCATCGATGGGGCTTCAGGATGTTCTCGAGGCCTCAACCTTGCAAGAACTACCTGTGCCATGCTCAGGGGTTCCGGCCGTCCTTACCGGTACTGACACCCAAGCATCAGCAGCTTCGATAAGACCAGAGGTTCCTTGCTATCGAGTGCAGCATTGCAGCTCTTCTTTCAGCTGCAGTACCGGTGGTCCCACGGGCACCGGTACCGACGATACTGGTACCGACGGTACCGGCCTCGGTGGGAACTCTTCCCATGCCATCTCTGGCTGGAATTGTCAAAGCGGTACCGGGTCAACTCGGTACCGACTTCGATCGGTACCAGGATAGTGCTTTGCAGTAGCATCGGGGTCAGGAGTACTTCGATTCCTCCGATTCCGAAGACTCTGACAATTCTGCTGGCACTAGAGGGTTTCTCCTAGAAGATCCCTTTTCTCCCCAACGCAGAATGTCACCTCCAGAGGACATGTCATTTCAGGATTTTATCCGTGATATGACCAAAGGTCTTTCAATCACAGTAGCTCCTGAGGAGGAACCAAGAGCAAAGGAATTGGAAATTCTCCAATATCCTAAAGCTCCTAAGGAGGCAGCCACTCTGCCTATCCATGAAATTCTGCATAGTTTGATGCTCAGAATGTGAGAGACACATCTGACCACTTCTCCTCACTCTAGGAGACTTGATACTATGTATTGAGTTCCGCCATGTCCTGGATTTCAGGAAACTCAGCTGCCACACCATTTAATGATAGTGGAATCAGCCATGCGTAGGATGAAAAGTGCTAAGAGGCATGCATCGAATCCTCCAGGTTGTCAATGCAGGACTTTGGATGCTTTTGGGCACAGAACTTTTCAAGCTTCCATGCTTTCAGCTAGGGATCAGTTCATATATCCTATATATGGGAATGTTCCTCAAGGAAGTCACAGGAGACTTGGAACTTATGAGCCCATTTCTCCCAGATGACAAGAGACAAGATTTTCTTGCTCTAGTTAAGCATGCTCCAAGTTTGTTAATCGTGCAGCCTTTGATTGCTTCGAATGCATCAGCAGAACCTCTGCTATTGCCTTAGGCGCACGACGGATTGCCTGGCTACAGGCATCAGACTTGGAGACTTGGGTACAGGACACGTTAGGCAACATTCCTTGCACGGGGGAAAATCTCTTCGGCAAGAACTGTCAGGAAAAGGCTAATGAGTTAGATGCTGACAATTCTACCTTAGATAGATTGTCAGTCTACAGCCACTCCAGCCAAAAGGAAGCCTTACAAAAACCCCTCTTTTAGCAAAAAGAGGAAGTTTTATCGTTCCTATACCCAGCAGAGTCAAACTCCAGGTCAGGTTGCCCAAAAGGGACAAACTAGACAGCAAAAGAAGCCAAAAGGCCTGAGAGCCCAACTAGTTCTCCAGGTTCAGCCCCCTCAAGGGCTTTGCCTCCCTGCCTCTGAGGGGTCCCCACCCCCCCAATATTCCGGGTAGGTTATGCCACTTTGTCAACAGATGGCATCAGATAATAGCAGAAGATTGGACTTTCTCCATTGTAGGAGAGGGGTGCAAGCTTCATTTTCACAGCATGCCCCCTCCTACAATTCTAAAGCACTTCAATTCACAAACCTCTGCAGACAATCTGCTAGATCACGAGGTCTCCACACTTCTTGCCCAAGGGGCAATAGAAGAAATACCCATTCTTCAACGGGGTGGAGGGTTCTACTCCCCCTATTTTCTTATTCCAAAGAAAACAGGAGGCACAGACCCATTCTAGACCTCAGAGAATTGAACAAATATCTGTTTCGAGAGAAATTCAAAATGATTTCTCTAGGAACTCTTCTGCCATACCTTCAAAGCCAGGATTGGCTTTGCTCTCTAGACTTAAATGATGCATACACTCACATTCTCATCCATCCAGATCACAGGAAATTCTTAAGTTTCCTTTTCAGGGGAAAACATTTCCAGTACAGGGTTCTTCCCTTTGGTCTGGCTTCGGCACCAAGGGTATTCACGAAATGTATGGCAGTAGTAGCTGCATTTCTATGAACCCTGGGGATTTTCGTCTTCTCTTACTTAGACGACTGGCTCATTCGAGCCCCTACAGTTGCAGAGGCCAGCACTGCACTGTCCCGTACAATGCGAATCCTCCAATACTTGGAATTGGTAATAAAGTTTCCAAAATCTCAACTAGTTCCTTTCCAATGCCTAGAATTCATAGGAGCCTGTCTGGATATCAGACAGGCAAGGGCTTTCCTTCCACAAGCCTGGTGTCTTTGCATAATGCAACTAGTTTCTCAAGCAGCAGGCAAATCCTCCCTCACTGCTCGAGAGCTACTGCAGTTACTGGGACATATGGCATCCACAGTTCATGTAGTCCCATATGCTCGCCTCCACATGCGAGCAGCTCAGTAGACCCTCTCCACACAATGGACACAGGCCACGGGTCATTTGTCAGACAAAATAATAATCTCTCAACGACTAATTTTGTCCCTCCAATGGTGGCAATCACTAGAAAATCTGACAGTGGGGTCTCCTTTCCATCAACACCTCTTCCACGCCACCCTAACAACAGATGCATCACAGGTGGGTTGGGGAGCACACCTGAATCATCTCTCTACCCAGGGCACTTGGACTCCAGAGGAGGTTGGTTTACACATAAACCTCCTGGAATTAAGAGCAATCTATTTAGCTCTTTGAGTATTCCATGCCCAGCTCAAGCTACAAGACAGTCTTAGTCCAGACGGACAATCAAGTAGCCATGTTCTATGTGAACAAGCAGGGTGGAACAGGCTCTCTGTCGTTATGCAACGAAGCTTTACGACTGTGGGCCCTCGCCAGAGTTAGCATCAAATTCACTTCTAGTGGTATATCTTCCAGGCATTCAAAACCTTTGGGCAGACAAACTCAGTTGAGTACTGCTGCCTCATGAGTGGTCCCTGCACCTAGACCAGGTGGCAAAGATATTTCATCTCTGGGGCACTCCAGACGTAGACCTCTTTGCAAGTCCACTGAATGCCAAACTTCCCCAGCCAGGATTCCGGCTCGCAACTGTCAGGCAAGGGATGCCTTCCTCCTTCACTGGTGTCAGGACTTCCTTTATGCCTTCCCACCCATTCCCCTCATCCCCAAAACACTCTTCAAGCTTCAGAGAGACAGGGGTCGCATGATTCTCATAGCACCACGATGGCCACGCCAAACGTGGTATTCCCTGCTTCTACATCTCTCTCAAGCGGCACCTCTGGAGTTAGGGCATGCTCCAGATCTCCTTTCCCAGGAGAACGGGACGCTATGGCACTCGAATCCCCAGTCCCTGCACCTCACGGCCTGGTTGCTGAAGGCTTAGACCTCCAAGATTTCAACCTGTCCCAACAGGTAAAAGATATCCTTCAGGCTTCTAGGAAACTTTCCACAAGCAGATCTTATGCCTTCAAGTGGAAACGTTTTACTCTATATGGTGCTCTAAGAAGGGATTAAACCCCCTGGTCATACTCTTAGAATCGATACTAGAGTATCTCCTTCACTTAACGAATTCTGGTCTAAAGACCAATTCGGTAAGAGTGCTTCTTAGTGCAATTGCAGCTTCTTATAAGCCTTTGAATGGGCAACCAATTTCCTCTCATCCACTCCTATCAAGATTCATGAGAGGCCTTTTATTAACTAAACCTCCCATCAAACCACCACCGGTGGCATGGGATCTAAATCTAGTTCTGGGGCAGCTCATGAAGCCGCCTTTTGAACCTTTGGCCACTACAGCCCTTAGGTTTTTGACCTGGAAGGTTATCTTCCTAATTGCAGTCACCTCTGCCTGTCGCATTAGTGAATTGCAAGCTTTAGTGGCTGTTCCTCCTTATACTAGGTTTCATCATAAGGTTGTTCTTCGAACTCACCCACACTTTATGCCAAAGGTGGTTTCGCCTTTTCATTTAAATCAATCAATTTATCTTCCTGTATTTTTTCCGAGGCCTCATGCCTCTAATGCAGAAAGAAACCTTCATACTTTGGATTGTAAAAAGGGCCTTAGCCTTTTACATACAAAGAACACAGCAACATAGAAAGTCCTCACAACATTTTATAGCTTTTGACCCTGGTCATTAGGGACTTCCAGTCTCCAAAAGAACTTTATCTATATGGATTGCCCAATGCATATTCTTTGCTTATGAGAGTAAGGGTCTTCCTCTTCAGGACCATGTCACAGCTCATAATGTGAGAGCCATGGCAGCTTCTATGGCTAATTTCCACTCTGTGTCTATCGATGACATTTGTCGAGCAGCCACATGGGCTTCGGTACACAACTTCACAGCCCACTACTGCCTGGATAAAGCCTCCCGTTGGGATGCCTTCTTTGGCCAAGCTGTTTTTCAAAATCTCTTTCAAACATAAACCAACTCCTACCCACCAACCCTGGTGAGATGCCAGAGATCCATGGGAGGAAGGATTCCCACCTTCTAGGGTGGCACCTTCCTAGGGCTATCTCCCTGGCATCTTCAGCTAGGGAGTCCCCATATGTGAGGACTACATTCCTGCTTGTTCCTGGAGATAGCGTAGTTACTCACCTGTAACAGGTGATCTCCGGGAACAGCAGGAATTTTGTCCTCACAACCCACCCACCTCCCCTAGGAGTTGTCTCTCTATCTCTTTGTCTCTTTCCTCTCTCCCTCTATCCTTTCACTCAGCTACAAACGTAACTGAAGAGGGACAGTTGGAAAGGCGGGAAGGCAGCACGCATGTGCTGAGGAATGCTCCCAAAAGCGTTCCTATTGGAGTCTGGGGAGCGTTCCCGCGCAGGCTCCGTCGTTACTGACGATACCTATATGTGAGGACTAAATTCCTGCTATTCTCGGAGATCACCTATTACAGGTGAGTAACTACGCTATATGAGCATTATTCTGCTTATTCATATTTATGAAACCCCTGTCCAAAAATACCCCAGGTAACATAAAAATTAAACATACACATAATTTAAAACAAATATTTTACAATAATATTAAACCTTAAAATAGTAGGACATAGTAACCCATCTCTATCAAACACAGATTCCCTGTAGCATTAAAATCAATGAGAAAACTGCTGAAACAGCCAGGTTTTACATTACTTGTGAAATGGTAAGTAGTGATAGTATACTTCCTGACCTTGGCTATTTCAAGGATGACCGACATAAAGAAAAGGCCCTCTAAAAAATTTCTACCATGCGCTATTTGACAGTTGCTCCTACTGTGTAGCTCAAAACCAAAACTATTACTATTAGTTGTATTTAACAGCGTCGTAGAAGTAAGTTGTTAGGGTTTGTCAATTTGCTGTCATGATGCAGGCTGTCTGCCTGATATGATGTCACATATTTTCACAAGAGGATATTTATATGGGCAGTTAATTTATTACAAAAAAGGTAAAAAAACCCAACAACATTAATGTTCTTATTCACGAGCATTTCCCCATACTTCTGATGTGATATTTCTTTGACGAAAGGTTCTTGAAGTAACACAAAGAAGGTGTAACAGGACAGACTGGTTTAGCTACATGTGTGATGTAGGAAGGACCAGCTACACATCTCTTAGGAATTAATATTAGTTCATACAGGAAGAATGATTTTATTGGTCTTGTGTGGTTAAAAGACTATTGTTAAACTAATGCATCGATGGCCAGATAACTAGTGGAATTGTGTGTTGTCCAGTGTGTTTTGGTGTCCATTTGTGAGGCTGATTAAAAAGTTATTTTAGCAATCAACCTTTCCTATTGCAGTTAGAAATATCAAAATTTATTTAAGGGAGAAGGGGAGAATTAAGTTACACAGCTTTTTATGATTGTGCAAGCTATTTGAATTAGTTTGAGAACAGTAACCGAACATCATTACTGTATGAATGCTGTTTGTCGATGCAAAGTGAGTTGCTGGTCTCTGTTTAATTTGTAGTGGAGATATGTCCACTCACAAAAATTCAAACCTCCACTATCGAGAGGCCAAAGATTTCACAGACTTACAGACTGAATTACTCTTTCATTTTTGGAGGTAGACCCTCCATCTGGGGCTTGAGGAATGTATTTCTGTAACAAAATCTAGAGTTGGGCTCTCTGACTCTTGTGGAAGACTGCACTGCTTCTATTTGGAGAACTTCTGTTCCAATACTGTTAATGTGGTAACTTTCATAAATACTAAACTCATTAGAAAAATATATTTAAAACAGAATTTCCACTTAGCCAACCAAAAATCAGGTTAGTTGAAATACATACAGATTACTATGTAGAGCATTTTGAAGGGAACAATAGCTTAATTTATTCTAATCCTTTTGTGGGCTGTGCTTCGCATTATCCCCTACTATGTTGCTAGTATTGTCTGGAAGTTACTTAGGGACTGTGAACCTCTCATATGGGTTAGAAAGGGATGAAGCAGTCAGGACTGGTCCTAGGCATGTGAGAATGGTGTCCGCACATGGCCCTCTGCTGCTGGAGGTCTTGCGTCGCACCAGCTGCACTGAATAATGAACAAACCCTTATGAGGCTCAGAGCAAACTTTTCTGGTGGGGAGCCCTCCCTCATCCGTGACCTCCCCTCATCCCCCCCCCCCCCCTTCATCCATGTGCCGCTCTTATCCACTGCTGCTGCCCCTCTCCGGGACATGCAGCGGCAACAATACATAAAAAAGGCACCGTGGCACCGGAATTACTTTTTTTCTTGGTGCCGCAATGACATTTGCACTTCCACTTTTGCCTTCCCTCTGATTCATCGGAAAGGGGCAGAAGTGGAAGTATGAATGGCATGACAGCGCTGGAAAAGAAGGTAACACCAGCGCTGTTCTCAATGCCTTTTTTATGTATTGTTGCTGCTGCGTGTCCCGTAGAGGGGCAGCAGCGGCGGATAAGGGTGGCGTGTGGACAAAGAGGGGGAGCACAGATAAGGGGAGGTCACGGATGAGGGGGGCCCTCACCAGAAAACGTTTTCTGAGCCTCATAAGGGTTTGAAGGGGCCCAGGCTGCCACAGCACTGCTGCTGCTGAATCGATCATGTAGTAGCATCAGTGTCTGGAAAGGGAAGGCAATAGGTGGCAGGAGCAGGACCACTGTTACCCATTGACATTGGGGCAGCTGGGTTCCCATTGTGTAGGGGCCCAAGGCAGCTGCCCCTTTTGCCCATAGGTAAAAGTGGCCCTGGCGGCGGCAGTAAGTTCAGCACAGTGTGGGGCCTCCAGAGCAGCAGTTCATGCCTGGGGAGAAGGAAGCTGTTATGACAGAGCGAGAGGGGCAGTACTCTTGTGCTTAGCATCTGCGGGAGCAGGACTGATCCAAGGGTTTCTGCCACCCTAAGTAGAAGCCCCGGCAGTGCTGCCCCGCATGCCAAACTACACTGCCCTTCCCCCCTCCCTGTGCTGTGCAGCGCCATCGCTGATTCTGGCAGTGCTATTGGGGGCGGCTTGGCAGCAGCAGCAGCAGGCCATGTGTGCCAAAGCAGATACTGGATGGGGTAAACTGAACAATGGGGAAAGATGGGGGGGGGGGGGAATGCTGGACACAGCAGGGAAGAGAAAGAGAATTAGTGATAGACTAGGGAATAAAAGTCTGGGAAAGAGAGAGATTGGGAATGGGAAGTTTGGGGTAAGGATGAAAAGTAATAGATTGAGGACAAAGGGGTAAGAAGAAGGAGAGAAATTTGAGTCCATAGAGAGATTAAAAAAAACATTAAATGGAAGAAAGCTGTAAAGTAATAGATCAGTGTAAGAGATGGATGTACAGGAGAGAAGCAGCAGATGGATTTGAGACCCTGGAAAGAGTTCAGAGAAGATGCAGAAACCAGAGACTGGAACAAATGCAATTAGGAAACTAAAATGGCCAGAAACCTAAGGTAGAAAAAATATTTTATTTTGAGTTTAATGATTGGAATATGTTGGGGGTGGGGAGGGGTGGATATTCAAAGATATTTGCATGGTTTGCAGACCCGCAAACTGTGTAAATGTCGCTAAACATGATATTCAGCAGGTGTTGCCGCTACTCACCCTGATATTAAGCAGTTAGCATTGGGCATGTTGTGGCAGTACCCGCAGATATCCAGCAGCAGTAACCGTGTTCCAATGTGGAGTACAAGCAGCACACATCGCTAACCGGGCAGCAGGGATATTGAGCGGCTGCCCGGTTAGCGACAAGCAAGGTGTAGCAAATGCTGGCCTAGCTTTACACGCAGAAGCTAACCGGGCAGCCGCTCAATATCCCTGCTGCCTGGTTAGCTTCTGGGTTCTGTGATGACCCGGATATTCAGTGCCGGTGGCTGGATATGGCCCGGCATTGAAAATCTGGGGTTGGGTTAGAATTCAGCGGCACTAGCACTAGCTGTCGCCACTGAATATCTCCCCCCTTGGTTTTTGTAATTTACATGTGCTTTCTTTATATATGTCTTTTTATTTCTTTGGTGTTGCGCTACATGCAGAGTGTGGCTTCTTGGGATTTCAGTTTAATTTTTGTCAACATATTTCAATTTTTAGTTTGTGGTCCCTTCTTTTGTAGTTGATGAGGGTCGATCTATGTTCTAAGTGTGTGACTGAAGCAAGGTACTCTGTTAGAGTGGAGTTTCTGTGTAGGAATCTGGCCTGTTCAGTTTTCCCAGCAGGTGTGTGAATGTTCTTGGTTCCCCTGCAAAATTTATGGTGCCATCCTTTTCTGGGAACTCTCCTTGTTCTGTGAATTTTCGAAGTTAGTGCTGTTAGAAATGGTAGATTTGCTCTATGGTCCTGTTCTTGCTGTGTAGCTAACTAGGGTGTTGGTGGTTGGTAGTGCAATCTGAAATTTAAAATATTTTGTTAGTTCAGATTCAAGGAAATCTCAAATTTTAAGGGAACACGTCAGTTTAATTTTGTTGAGTAGCCGGATAGCTTCACTGCTGCTGTTTTCTGGGCTTTTCCACTAATACGGTCCAATCTAGCCTGAGCACTATGATCTTTTAATTCCTGGTTACCAAGATTAGTTTTTCTTAGTTTATATCTTCCTTACTCACCAATAAGCAGGTCATAATACTGACCAAATAAATTTGGTATTCAGATATTTATAATGGTTTGCTTTTTTATGGGTCTGTGTTTTAAGCTCATTTTGATTCATAATTATGTTTTATTATAATGTCTGTTTTAATATATTGTGTATGTACGTTTGGAAGCCATCTAGGATTTTAGATAGCATATACATTTTAAAATAAATTATATTTATGCAAATGAGGCCCAATGGATATGTATATATTTATGCAAATGGGGCACCACAATGAGTCACCACACATGGCCTTGCATCATCCTTGGGCTGCCCCTGGAAGCAATACAGTACAGCATAGGAACAGAGAGTTCCTGAGACATTCTGTTACTGGAGGAAAATGAGTTGAAATAAAGTTTATTTTACCTGTTGAGAGCATAGAGGGCTCGATGCAGAAACACTGCACTAGAGCGCAGCGCTAAAGCATTAGCACAGAGTTTCCAAACTTAAGTTTAGCTCAGACGTTTTGCCCAGAGATGCTATAAGCAAATAGCATGCAAATGAGCTTGGTGCAAAAAGTCCTGCGCTAAACAAGATTGGACCCTTTTAAAGCCTCTACTTGGAGACCCTTTATAATATCACTTAGATAAAAAATGTAACCTTAACTGGAGCTCAACTAGCGGAGTTACTGGCATCTTAAAATGTGCCAGCCGCTAATTTACCATCATCATCGCTCCTTATTGTAATTGCCCAGGGTTTGTTTGTTTTTTTGTAATCATAATTTATATTGATAACCTACAGATAAGCCTCGGGGTGCAGTGGGTACTCTTACACCTCACCCCGGGATCACCAGGTACAGTAACACTTGCATAGTTAATTTTTTTCTTTACAATGCAAACCAAAACCGTACCCCCTCCCCACCTCCCACCCCCTACCTTCCTCCCTCCCCCACTAGACATTCTGTTACACTTGTACATTGTAGCCCGCCCTCCACAGATGGGCTGCTTAATCCCGGGGCCCCCTTCCTGTCCTCCGTTTAGTAAGCCTCCGACTATGCCCTCTTTAAAGTGTCAGCAGCTCGTTCCGAGCCAGAGTTGTTAGTGTTTAGGTATCCCCCCCCCCCCCAGAGTGCCAAAAATTTCTCTTGTGATGCCAGGTTCCCTCTAGATGCCAGCTGCTCCAGAAGCATCAACTGGGGAAAACAATTTTGCTACTCTCAAAAGGAGGGGGCTGAGTTCTCCCTCCAGTGGCGGACCAGAGGCTGCTTCCCCACCACACATGCGTTACGTACTAATAACTGCTCCCACCGCCCTTTCTGGCTAGCAAGAGGGAAATAATCAAACACCACCAGAGCTCCTGTCCACATCATGGGTTGGTCCATCAGAGTCCACAGATTCCTCTGAATCCAGCACCAGTATCTTTGTGTTTGCTAACATCTCCACCTCATGTGGCCGAGATCTGCCAACACAGTACCACATCATGAGCAGTCACCACTGCATGACGCTCCGGAAGGCCCTCAACGGAGAAAATTGGGCTTTGTGTATCATTTGAAACTGAAGCTCCCGCAGGCTAGCCAAGTGCACCAAATCGGGTATACGCTGCAGCGCTTTCCTCAGTGTGCCTTCTGCTACTGGAATACCCAATTCTGCAGTCCAGCATCCCTCAAGTTCATTAAAGTCCCTAGGGGACAGCCATCTCATTAATATCTGAGATAATTGAGAGAAAGGCATCTGTTCTTGATTGCCTATTTCAAAGAATAACATTTGTTCGGACAGCTCTGCTGTCGAGTTATCCACTGGTAGAGAGTTCACATAAAGACGCAGCTGATAATACACGAAGATCTGGGACCTGTTCAGGTCAAACTCTTGGCACAGAGCCGGAAAAGGTTTCATCCTGCCCTCTAAATTTATCACATGATCAACACTATGTATCCCCTGATTTCCCCACTTGTGAAAGATAAGCTTGTCCATAATGGGTTGAAACAGTGGGTTGCCTCGGATCGAAAGAAAACTAGACACCGCTGCGGACATGTGCCACTTTGCACACAGATAGTGCCACACTCCTCTTATCGGCCCCACCAAGAGACTTCAGCTGAGTTGTGTTGATACATCATGATTGTCCATGTTATGTAACACTGCCATCAATGAGTGGGGTGGCACAAATTCCTCTTCGAGGGCCCTGGGTGTAAACAATTCGGTTTGACCTAGCCAGTCCCACAAATGCCTTAGGTGACACGCCTGTGCATATCTAGATATATCTGAGACCCCAATACCATCCTTTCGCCATAATCTGCGTAGCTTTGATGGAGATATGCGGGCTAGTCCTCCTCTCCAAATAAAACGGCAGATCTCCCGCTCATTCCCATCTATTTCCAAGTGTAGTAAGCGAACTGGAAAGGTTTGCAAGACAGAGTAATTTGGGGAACAAGACCATCTTAAAGGCCATCACCCGGCCCAAAAATGACAGAAGCAACGGACTCCAATCTTGCATCTTAGTGTGTATATATTCCAAGGTTGAGAGACAGTTCAGACGATATATTTTGTTGGAATCACTAGCCAGCCGAGTTCTCAGATATCTAAACTCCCCATCTGCCCACTGTAGTGGAAATGTCAGTCCCCAGGAGGCTCTTACTGTTCAAGACATCTAATGTCTCTGATTTATCCTGATTTAACCATAGTCCTGCCAGTTTACCAAAAGAATGGAATCCAACAATAACTGAGGCAGTGATGTTTGCGGTTGAGTGATGTGGACTAAGAGGCCATCTGCAAAAGCTGCTACTTTAAATTCAAGATGCCCAATCTTCACTCCAGGTATTGCCCCACATTCCACCAAAGAGTGAATGAAGGGGTCCAGTGAGAGAACAAACAGCAGAGGGAAAGCGTACAACCCTGACGGGTGCCTCTCTCCAGCTTAAACGGTTCCAATAGGGTCCCATTAACTATTATTGCTGCTGTGGGGTTAGAATATAGTGTTCGGACCTGTTGTATAAAAGATGCCCCCAGTCCATAGTGTGGCAACAATTGAAAGAGGTAGTCCTAACCTATCCTGTCAAACATTTTTTCAGTATCAAAGCTTATAAGTGAAGGGATCTGTTTTTCGCAAACCCATTCCAGGGAAGCTATGATTTTACTTATGTTTAAGATGCATACTGACTGCACACAAAGCCTACTTAAGAGTCCTATATCCTGTGTATTTTGGCACTTGTGCACATGTGCTGGATTGCTATCTGGTACATAAACAGTAATATAATTCTGAGCAAAAGTTCTACTCAGAATGATATCTACTCTGGGAGGGCATAGAATTTGCAGCTATTTAAAGTAATATTGTACACCTGCAGGCAAGTACTTCAACTTTACTGACTCTGCCCCACCTTGTTGAATGATACTTGAAATGATTGCAGCAAGCAATGGATCATTCTTCTCAAGTGTGAGCTAGTCCTTTTTCTCAGGGCCATGGTTACTGGGTCTAGGATCAAGTTCATTCCCATTAGTATCTCCGCCTTTCTTTCGCTGAGAATTTCTCCCAATGACCAGAGCTCCAGTTTATCCCTCTGAACAGTGCTCCTTTAAAGCAGTTGGTCTTCTTACCAGACCTCCTGTTTTCACTAATTGGTCCTTTAATACCTTCAAATTGTATAAACGTATGCAATTGCCTATGCCTAAACCTGGGTCTTTGTGATCTATGGCTATGAATTTCCATTGTTGCCTCACTAATAGGGCCATAATGAGGAAAAGCTGCAAAAGGTTGAAGTGTTATTACCACATACTTTGAACGGAGTTGTGTGCTGTGTATAGGCGGTGAGAAAATCAAGATTATTACTGGGGTTTTTTTTAACAGTACTGTTTGTAACTTTTGGAGCTGATACTTAATTTTTTTCATGTTTGAAATATTAATGGAAAAGACAAAAAAATGCAGGTTGATATTCAGAAGCAGTAATGTGGTCTCTGGTGGCACAGACTTCATAACTGCATTTTTTAAAAACATAGTAAATAGTACGATGGCAGATAAAAACCAGTATGGTCCATCTAGTCTGCCCAGTAAGGTGGCTAGAGTTGATGTACCCTCTGCTCCGTGCAGGTCAGCCCCCTCTATTTGTTGAAGTATAAAAGATGGTTACGTTTATTTTGATTATATCCACTTGCTATAAAGGGTTCCACTATGTCTGTCCAATGCCATTTTGAATTCTGTCACTGAATTTTCCCACACCACCTCCATCGTGAGGGCATTCCAAGCACATCCACCACCCTTTCAGTGAAAAAGTATTTCCTGACATTGTTTTTAAGTTTAGCTCCTTGCAGCTTAATTTTATGCCCTCTAGTTTTACAGCTTCCCCTTCATTAAAAAGGATCTGTTTTTCCATATAACTAGTACTTATATCTATAACTTTATGCCACTTAGGAACTGATGGGGGGGGGGGGGGGCGAAATGGGGTTGTAGTATTGTATTTATTTATTTATTTTGTATTTGTATATTGTTATTAGGTTGGGAGGTCCAATTTGTTTATATTTTTAGGAATTTTGTACAGCACTTAATATCTGACATAGCAGTTTATAACTGCAAAATAAATAGATAAATTTAGGTATGTAAGTCACTATGGGGGTAATTATATTGTAGCGGCAGAGCGCAAACAATCCAATAATACCAGGAGTCTTTCAGAAGGTCCAAATCATTTATTTGTGCACAAGACTCAAGCAGAATCACATTCAAAATGGCTGAGCAATGGCTGTTAGTAAAACAACAACTTTTATACTTTTCTTCTCCATTCTGTACATAGGCAAACTTCTCATTGGTCCCGGTACCCCTTCTACCCCATCTATTGGTCCCGGTACCATTACGTAGCTATCCAATGAGGACCTGGGTCTGGGCTCAGCACCTGTTTCCCCCCCTTACAATCCTCATTACAATGGTCAGTTCTTAGACTCTTGATACAATTCTCCTCCAAGGTCGCTGGCTGACTAGAACATGTGGGAAAGCAGGGCACTGTAACCCTTCTCTCAGCAGAATTAATTAGTTCACAGAAGCTTTCACATTCTTATCAGTACCAATTAAAGCTTGTTTTTCTATCTTTTCTAAGTTTCGATTCTGCTTAGCTATGCTTGGTTATGCATAGTTAAGTTTCGATTCTATGGAGGCAGCATTCAGGGGGGGTTTCATTCCTCTGGGCCTAACCACAGGCTTCATT
The DNA here is from genome assembly GCA_033557465.1 of Ichthyophis bannanicus. Taxonomy (NCBI): domain Eukaryota; kingdom Metazoa; phylum Chordata; class Amphibia; order Gymnophiona; family Ichthyophiidae; genus Ichthyophis; species Ichthyophis bannanicus. Next base: position 1,498,574,385 of record CM066032.1, on the reverse strand, counting down.
TACAGGTCAAGCTGCTTAAGCAAGGCTTCATTTACAGGTCAAGCTGCTGTTTAGTTCAAGCAGCATGGATCATAGGCCTTCGCCTACCACATTCCCCCCTTTGATTATTCTCACCCGCAAGTGAGAAAGGGTGTGAATCAAATCACATAATACTAGGTAAAGGTATCACTCTGTGGTATAGGGTAGTAGTTTCACATAGCTAGTATCTTTGTAGCTGCCTTGCGCTCTACAGTGTTATTAATAACGGAAGTTATCATTCGCAAGCTAAGTGGCAAGAAACAAGGGAGCAACAAGCAGATAGTCAGAGTCCATAGTTTGGCAAGAGTGGGAAAAAGAACTAAAGGAGTAGAAGGTTCAGGAGCATTTATGCCGGACCACCAAGATGTCTTCTTTGTTGTGCTGTTGTAAAACTTCTAATTTAGACAGTCCAGCTGTCCAATCTTCATAGCAAATTGTGGTCCGGTGCGAACAAAACAAACTGTCAACAGTGGGGTGGGCCAATACCCACTCACCAGTAGTATTATGTAAATCAGTCTGATTGTAGGGGATGGAATAATTCAGTTCTTGAGCCTCCCAAGGCCACTGATCTCCCATCTTGGTTCCTCCACAAAGAAACAGTCATAAATGTGGAGACTAGATGCTACTGCTTCGGCAAGTTCAAGAAACAAGTTCTGGGAGGCATGAAGAACCTTCAGCCCAGTTCGCGTGGTACTTATACAGGCTGCACAGGGAGGTAAAGCAAAAGTCATTTCAAAGCACCCCAAGGCTGCTGCCGAAATAAAGCAATAATAAGAATTCATAATGGGCATAGTCTCTGGAAAATTGGTGGAACTGTCGGCATCCACAACAGATAACAGATGTACAGGTTGATTGTAGATCCTCGAGCTTCTGCCGTACGTAGATCTACCAGCTTTGTGGCAGGAGTAGGGCTGTAGATTCCAAAGTATCACTGTCCTCTGGGATGTCTCAGGTTCTTAAAATATCATAGTACAGTCTCTCAGGCTATTATTGCCTCCTTAGAGCAGTTCACTTTTTAGGAGATCAAAACAGTTTTGTTCTCAGAGCATTTGAACACAGTCTCTTAGAAGACTCAATTTCTTAACACAACACAGTCTATTTCTGATGATTGCAGCTTTCTCCAGATACGAGGCTTACCTTCAGATAAACGGACAGTCTTGAAATAGTGCAGTTTCCGAGGGACCAATAAGTCTTAGGTCCGTGGCAGTTGTCGTAGGGTGAGAACATAAGAACATAAGAACATAAGATATGCCATACTGGGTCAGACCAAGGTCCATCAAGCCCAGTATTCTGTTTCCAACAGTGGCCAATCTAGGTCATACGTACCTAGCAGTTTCCCCAAGGGACACAGGTTCCACAATGCTTGTATTGGTTCAAGCATTGATATCCTGGGTCCCTTCTTAATAATGGTTTATGGACCTTTCCTCCAGGAACTTGTCCAAACCTTTTTTAAACCCAGCTACACTAACAGCCTTTACTACATCCTCCGGTAACAAATTCCAGAGTTTGATTACACGTTGAGTGAAAAAATATTTTCTTTTATTAGTCTTAAATAGTTTACCCTGTAGCTTCATTGCATGTCCCCTAGTCTTTCTATATTCTGATAAGGTAAACAATCGATCTACGTTTACCCGTTCCACTCCGTTCATTAATTTATAGACTTCTATCATATCTCCCCTCAGCCGTCTCTTTTCCAGGTTAAAGAGCCCCAACCTTTTTAGCCTTTCTTCATAGGAGTAGCCTTCCATCCCCTTTACCATTTTGGTGGCTCTTCTCTGAACCTTTTCTAAAATTGCTATATCCTTTTTAAGATATGGCGACCAGAATTGCACACAATATTCAAGGTGCGGTCTCACCATGGAACGATATAGAGGCATTATAATATCTTTTGTTTTATTTTCCATTCCTTTCCTTATCATACCTAGCATTCTATTTGCTCTCTTGGCCGCCGCTGCACACTGGGCCGAGGGTTTTAACATGGTATCCACAAGGACGCCTAAATCTTTTTCTTGGGTGGTGGTTCCTAATGTGGAACCTTGCATCGTGTAACCATAGTTTGGGTTGTTCTTCCCTAGGTGCATAACCTTGCACTTCTCCACATTAAATTTCATCTGCCATTTTGATGCCCAGTCTTCCAATTTATCAAGATCCTCTTGCAATTTTCCACAATCCTCCTGGGTTTTAACAACTTTAAATAGTTTTGTGTCATCAGCAAATTTGATAACCTCACTCGTTATTCCACTTTCCAGGTCATTTATGAATATGTCAAAAAGCAGCGGACCCAGCACAGATCCCTGGGGTACACCACTATTCACCTTTCTCCATTGGGAAAATTGGCCATTTAGCCCTACCCTCTGCTTTCTATCTTTTAACCAGTTCCTGATCCACAGTAGTACACTGCCTCCTATCCCATGACTCTTTAGTTTTGCCAAAAGTCTCTCATGAGGGACCTTGTCAAAGGCTTTCTGAAAGTCCAGATACACAATATCAACCGACTCACCTTTGTCCACCTGTTTATTCACTCCTTCAAAAAAACATAACAGATTAGTAAGACAAGATCTTCCTTGTCTAAAGCCATGTTGGCTGTCTCCCATTAGGTCATGACTATCTATATGCTGAGTAATTTTATTCTTTATGATGGTTTCTACCATTTTTCCCGGTACTGATGTCAGGCTCACCGGTCTGTAGTTTCCCGGATCACCCCTCGAACCCTTTTTAAAAATTGGTGTTACATTGGCGATCCTCCAATCCTCAGGTATTAGAGATGATTTTAATGATAGTTCACAGATTACTGATAGCAGGTCTGCAATCTCAAATTTCAGTTCTTTCAACACCCTTGGATGTATACCATCCGGCCCAGGTGATTTGCTACTCTTCAGTTTATCTAATAGTTGTAGGACATCTTCCCGATGTATCGATATTTCCTTCAATTCTTCCACACCTTTAAATACCACTTCAGTCGTGGGTAACATCCCTACATCTTCCTCAGTAAAGACCGAAGCAAAGAATTCATTCAGTCTCTCCGCTATCGCCTTGTCGCCTCTTAGTGCTCCTTTAACCCCTTTATCATCTAATGGACCAACTGACTCTCTCACGGGTTTTTTGCTACGAATGTACTTGAAAAGGTCTTTATTTCGCGTTTTTGCTTCCGCAGCAAGCTTCTTCTCAAATTCTCTCTTTGCCTGCCTTATCAATGCCTTGCATTTGACTTGCCAGTGCTTGTGCTGTTTCCAGGTTTCATCATTTGGCTCTTTTTTCCATTTCTTGAAAGATGCTTTTTTGGCAACAACAGCCTCTCTGACCTCAGCTTTAAACCATGCTGGCAATTTTTTGGACTTCCTTCCACTTTTCTTAAAGCGTGGAATACAGCTGGTCTGGGCTTCCAAGATAGTATTTTTCAACAACACCCAAGCTTGATGTACGTCTTTAACCTTTGCAACTGCTCCTTTTAGTTTTTTCTTAACTGTTTTCCTCATTCTATCATAGTCTCCCTTTCGAAAGTTAAAGGGTAGTACTGTGGATTTCCTTACTTTCCCTCCTCCACTAATTAAATCAAAGGCGATCATGCTATGATCACTATTGCCAAGTGGCCCCAACACCCTTATCTCTTGCACTACATCTGGTGTTCCACTAAGGACTAGGTCTAATATTGCTTCCCCTCTGGTCGGTTCATGAACCAGCTGCTCCAAGAAGCAGTCATTTATTTCATCTAGGAACTTTATCTCCCTAGCATGTCCTGTTGTGACACTGACCCAGTCGATGCCGGGGTAATTGAAATCACCCATTATTATTACTGCACTGTAACTTTTGCTAGCTTCCTTGATTTCTTTGAGCATTTCATCATCCATTTGTTCATTCTGGCCAGGCGGACGATAGTACACCCCCCACTGCCATCGCCTTCCCCTTTTTACATGGAATTTCAATCCATAGAGATTCTACAGCAAATTTTGTTTCTTGCAAAACTTTAATCCTTTCTGACTCAATGCCCTCTCTAACATAGAGCGCAACCCCTCCACCAATTTGATCAGCTCTATCATTTCGATATAGTTTGTACCCAGGTATCACAGTGTCCCACTGGTTGTCCTCCTTCCACCATGTCTCTGATATTCCAATCATATCTAACCTCTCGTTTAGTGCTATATATTCTAACTCTCCCATCTTGTTTTGTAGACTTCTAGCATTTGCATACAAGCATTTTAGAGACTGTATTTTATTCATATTAATTTGGCTATTGGTAGACATGGGTAATTTGGGATCTTTAAGTTCTGTCTGCTCCATACTCGAGGGCATTTGGGCTACTTTACTCTTTTTGGAACCTCTCTGCTTTTTGTAGTATCCTTCAAGGATACATTCTTCCGAACCATGCGCTCTTGGGCGACTGTCGGCTTTCCCCTATTATCTAGTTTAAAAGCTGCTCTATCTCCTTTTTAAAGGTTAATGCCAGCAGCCTGGTTCCATCCCGGTTAAGGTGAAGCCCATCCCTTCGGAAGAGCCCCTCCTTTCCCCAGAATGTTCCCCAGTTCCTAACAAATCCGAACCCCTCATCTCTGCACCATTGTCTCATCCACGCATTGAGAGTCCGGAGCTCTGCCTGCCTATTGGGTCCTGCGCGTGGAACGGGAAGCATTTCGGAGAACGCTACCCTGGAAGTTCTGGATTTCAACTTCCTACCTAAAAGCCTAAATTTAGCTTCCAGAACCTCCCTACCACATTTTCCTATGTCATTGGTACCAACATGTACCAAGACAGCAGACTCCTCCCCAGCACTATCTAAGACCTTATCTAGGTGGCGTGTGAGGTCCGCTACCTTCGCACCAGGCAGGCATGTTACCAGGCGATCCTCACGTCCACCAGCCACCCAGCTATCTACATGCCTAATGATCGAATCACCAACTATAACTGCTGTCCTAACCCTTCCCGCATGGGCACTTGGCCCTGGAGAAACCTCCTCGGTGCAAGAGGGGTTTACATCACCTGGAGGACAGGTCCTAGTTACAGGATCACTTCCTGCCACACCAGGGTGATGCTCTCCTGTCACGTGACCTCTCTCCTCCATGGCAACAGGGATGCTGCCAGACTGGAGGTGGGACTTCAGGACTATATCCCTGTAGGTCTCGTCTATGTACCTCTCTGTCTGTCTTATGTTTTCCAAGTCTGCTACTCTAGCCTCTAGAGAACGGACTTGTTCCCTGAGAGCAGAGAGCTCCTTGCACCTAGTGCACACGTAAGACCTCTCACCAGCTGGGAGAAAATCATACATGTGACACTCAATGCAAAAGACTGGAAAGCCCACATCCCGCTGCTGGACTGCTGTCTGCATCTTAGTTTTAAGTTTGTGTTTAGATCTTTAAGTTCTATATGTACTAAAGGGTGCAATGGATATTATACCACTAAAACTGTACCTAAGAAGTTTAATATACCTTGTTCACCTGAAGCTTAATTAATCTCAGGTCCTTGGTGTATGACTGATTTGGGTAATGAGCTTCACCTGAGAGCACCTCCTGTCTTTTAAGTTGTGCAAGTACCTATAAAGCTGTGAAATTCCCAGGGGAGGGTGGGTGTGGGGAGGGAGGGAGGGATATAACACTTATTAAAAAAGGGCTGCTACACAGTACCTTGTCCTGTGCTGCTGAGGAAAACTATATTCTGATTTGATTTAAATTATAGCTCTTTGCTGCTACTAGGCTCTAACCTATTATGAAATTTAAACTACAAGCTCTCTGCTGGATTCTAAATTTAACCAGAAAGCTCTCTTCTGTGTTTTAATTTGAAACTAAAAGTACTTTGCTGATGCTAGGCCCTGAGTGACTATGAAATTTAAACTACAGCTGTCTACTGGGTATGAAAGGTAACCAGAAAGTTCTCTTCTGTGTTTTTAAATTGAATCTTAAACTGTTGCTACTAGGCCCTGACTGATTTAACAAAAAAAATAGTGGGTTCACAGATTAATTAGCTTTAAAAGAAAAACAATTCCTTTCAGAAAAATTCCCAGAAGTATATACTCACAATTTCAGATTTCTCTCCAGAAGTAACAGCCCCCCTTTCCAGTCCGTCAAGACATGCGCAATGGCGTCTCAGGATGCTGTACAGTAGTCCAGTGAGCAGGTTCAGAAACAGTTGCTGGCTTTACTCGACTATGATGGATCCAAAGTTCGAATTCTGCGACTTTTAGTGCAGTTGGAGTTGACAGGATGACAACATAGGGTCCCTTCCAATGCAGGGCTAACGGTATCCTTCTCCACTCTTTGATCCACACCGAGACTCCAGGCTTGAAAGGATGCAGGGGTTCAGGCAAATTGATGGGTAATCGATTGTGTACCCAGGTATGAAGACTCTGCAAAACAGAACTTAAAACCAATAGTTCATGCCTAATAATTTCAGATCCTATCTGTCTCACATCTCCTTTTATTCCCTATAAATAGGCTACAGATTCTCAGAATCTCAAAAAGGGGGAACTCCTAAAGACTTAGCAGGGGCTAAGTATATCCTAAGAAGGGCTAGAGGAAGAACCTGGGGCCACTTCAGGTAAACCGCTTGGCAAAGTTTGGACAACTGAGATTTCAAGGTTCTATTCATACAGTCTACTTTTCCTAAAGTTTTGAAAGCTGTAGGTAGTATGCACCTGATAATGTCAATATCTTGGGGCCATACTTAATGGACTTGCTTCCTAAGGTTATCCACCCTCATTATTTGTACAGGGTCCCATGTGCATGCAAGGTTGTAAGGGCATACTTAGAATCTGGGTACACATTTAGACAGAGCCCTTTTCCTATTGTTAGTGCTCTAGTGAGGGCTATCAGTTCAGCTTTCTGTGGTCAAGTTTCTGGGGCCAGGGCTGAGGACTCAACTACCAAATCAGGGGTCACCACTGCATATCTAGCACAACAATGTCCATTGATGATGAAACTGCCTTCAGCCACAAAGAAAGTCTGTTCAGGGTTCTCCAGAGGGACATCAGTCAAATCCAGGCGGCTTGAGAATACAGTGTCCATAATTTCTAAACAGTCATGATCAGGGGATCAAGACCAACTGGTAACAACATAGCAGGATTCAAAGCTTGACTGACCTTCAGTTGTATCTGGGGGTTTTCACGCAACATACTCTGATACTTCAACATTCGTAGATTTGTTAGCTAGTAGTTTCCTTTGTGTTTCATATTGGTTAGAACAGAGTGTGGTACAGTAACTGGAAGATTCTGTCTCAAAGTGATCTTGTTAGTTTTGCTCACTAGGAGGGCTGTAGCTGTAACAGCTTCTCAAATAAGGTCCAAGAGATTGAGTCAACACTCCTAGAACATTTCCTTGTGACTCATGAACATAGAGACTGAAAGGTTTTCTGGACATCTGGTAGACCCAGAATTGGTGACAACATCAGAGTGGTTTTCAAAGATCAAAAGGCTGCATCCTGTTCAAGTCCCCATTCCAATGGAGACTTTTCCATTCCTTTGGTAGCTTGATACAATGGTTTTGCTAGCAGCGCAAAATTGGGGATCCATATACAACATACTCTGTGGCACCCCAGAAGGCTCTCACTTGCCTCCTGGTGGTTGGAGTAGGAATACTGCATACAGCTTCTTTGCATTCTGGTCCCAGGTGTCGAATTCCGCTGGACAACTGGAATCCTAGGTATTTAACTTGTTTGACATAATTGCACCTTAGTTCTTGAGACTTTGTATCCAGCCTCATTAAAAAGGTGCAAGAGTGCACTGGTGGCTTGTAGACATTCACTTTCTGAGTTGGTGGTTATGAGCAAGTTGTCCACATATTGAAGTAGAATTCTTTCTCCTGGAATTACTGGATAACTTGTCAAATCTTTTGCTGAGTGAGGCGAGTTCTTGAATCCTTGAGGTAATCTTGTCCAGGTGAGTTGGCCCCGCCTTCCTGTAGTGGGATCTTGGGCTCAGGTCCTGTACTGGACGATAATCCCCTGTCCCAGGCTTCTTCACTGGGAGAAGGGGAGTGTTCCAAGGTGACTGACATTCCTTGAGAAGTCCATACTTCAGCAGTTTCATTAAATGGCAGTGGATTCCTGCAATGGCTGGTCAGGGAAGAGGATACTGCTTCACATGCACTAGTTCCGCTTCTGGCTTGAGGGTGACGATGACAGGGGCTATGTTCTTCGCTAGGCCAGGTGGGTTATCTTCTGCCCATACTTCAGGTGGGGCTATAAGGTTGGCGGGTATACAGGAACTTGTTGACTTGACTGGAGGTGTGTTATAGAACCGCCACTCCTCTTCTCAGGGAACAGTCAGCACCATCAATCCAGCAGGCTTTGGGTTCACAGTCATTTGCATTTCTCTCTCTTCAGCAAAGGATATCTGTGCCTGAAGCTTTGCAAGCAGATCTCGGCTCCAAAAAGTGGAATAGGGAACTCAGGCATATACAGGAACTGGTGCATTATTTTCTGTCCCCCTAGTTCACACATGCGGTTCTGCAGAAAAGGCTTTTTGGCCTTAGCCCCAGTAGCTCTGATAATGGTGATGCATCGAGAAAAACACAGGGGCTACTGGCTTTAGTATTTTGCTCCTGTATCCCCCATAAAGTCCATATATTGGACCCCTATTTCCAAACTGACCATAGGCTCCTGGGGACCCAGGAAAACTTAAGAGTCTGATCTGGCCTAGTCTTCATTCATGCTGTAGCCCTCTCCGGCTGCCGCTTACTCCATAGCTGCTTCCCTTTCTTGCTAGAACACTGTGCTCGGTTTAATATTATTTTTTTAAATCAAGCACTCCCTCCTCCCCCCCTGGGGTGGAGTCAAGATACGGGCATTCACTTCTCTAATGTCCTTCTCTGCAATGGGCGCACTGACTCGCACCCAGTTTTTACTTCCTCTGCTCCTTCGATCAGGATAACCTCCTCCACATCATTCAACTAAAGTATCAGCAAGAAGATCTGTTCTCTTCTCCATCTTTACACTTACTTTCTCTGTCATGTTCAACAATTCACATACTTTCTGATCAACTTCCATTAACTATCATGCCCGAAAATCCATCCAGTTTCTGTAATTTCTGTTTTATATCTCTCTGGGACTGACTGACAAAAATGCAAATTCTCCTGGGCTGCTGGATCCATTGGGGCATATAGTGAGGGCTGCCTGCACTATTTGTATTCCACTTGGGGTTATCAAGACTGATGGGTTTGAATAATACTGTTCATTAGTTCAATTAAATCCTAAAGCTTTCAGTTCAGTAAATCAGTGGCAGAGGGAAAGGCACCTAAACAAGTCTGGTCAGCTGACTGGCTGGCAAACTACTTGGGAATCTGCAGGGAGGAGTTCCCCCCCCCCCTGCCCTAGGCCCACACTGTTTCTCCTAGCAACGCTCTATCGGGGAGGTTTTTTTTTTTTTTTTTTGCTGTGGGCTCATTAGTTCACGCCTACCGGGGGGTGGCATCATCGGTGGACAGGGCCCCTTCCCCCCCCCCCCTTAAGCACTCTGAATGGAGCCGGGGCTTCTTGGGGAGCTGCTTACAGGGAGAGAAACTGATGGGACGGGATATCTAGAGATTCTGGGGCAAAATATGGTGAACTAAGGAAATATGGAGCAACTAGCAGAAGCCACTCCCTTTCACATAGCATTCCTAATTGGGACAGAGCCATTTTATTATCATAATCTTCAGTAAATCCCTTACTGAAATTCTTGATCATACTTGAAAAGAAACTTATTAAAAAAACCTTATTATTACTGTAAACATAGGGCAGGCAGAAAACATAAGCTTATTGCAACTTTTTTCCCAAACAGGGACAATTTAGATACAGTTCTTAAAATATAAAACTATTATTTTGCAACATGTTATAACATCTATTCTTATAGAGAGAACTATAGCTATCTTACTGTCAGACGGCTGCCTGGGTGAGAATGTTCACAGTCTTGGCAAGTGCATATATCAATATGATTTGCAAGGGATTGTGAGAAATGCAGTTCATTCACACCAGACACAGCTGCTCACAATAATTAGTTGTGCTTGAGTGTAAAGCCAATAAGATATTTATTTATGGGGTTATTTCTCCCAACACAGATATGCTTGGTAGCACATAAAACAGGATACTTGCTTTCAGTGTTAAACTTGGAAAAACAAAATCAGGAAAACAACAGTTGAACTGGTCAGGCAATCAAAGCAAAAGAATAAAGACCTGGTTGGTAACAAACTGGTCTTTTCTGTAGGCTTTAGCTAATATTTTCTTAGCAGTGTTTCAAACAACAAGCAAAACACACAAAGAAGGGAAAAACTGTTCTTTTCAGGTTAACTTCTTATATCTTCACACATAGATTCAGAAGTGATTCCCTCAGAGCTCACAAGCAATTAGGTAAGGCTCAATTGCTAGCAGTTACCCAGCTGAAACCCCTTAGCTGGCTTGCTTTCTACTTCGTGGCTCAAATCCTACTTCAGGAACTTTTCTGAGTAGATTAAAGAAACAAGTTTGTATTTCTTTGTGATGGTTGCTGTACTTTGTAACAGAAAATTGCCAAAGGAGTTTAGACAGAGAGCAATCCATATATTCACAGCCTGTATCTAAGACCGCTCCCCCTTCTTCAACAATCATGGGTTCAATATCAGGGATTGGCACAGAGGAATTTCTCAATGTAGCACTTTCAGGAGAATACTTGTTTCCCTGCTGTCTTTCAAGGTTATAGCTAGGGCATAGATCAGTATTCATACCTGAGCTTCCATTGCTGTTAGAGTTCCTCTCTAAATAGCCTGGCCAGTATGTAGTCCAGTTCTTATGTCCAGCCTTCCAATCCAGATCCCTGGACATTGGATCTCTCTTCACATACCTTCTGGCACGGGTCTTAGGGTCCCTTCCACGTGCAGCCGTCTCCCTCACAGGTACCGTCTGGAGATTCCTAGCCCTGCAGCACCATTCCTCTGGCTTTCCCCAGTCCAATGGTGTATGCTGGCCCTTGGAATGCCTTCCAGTATACGTACTGCTCTGGACTCCTTTAGACCTCCCAAAGGCTTTTCTCTTCTTTCTTCCAAAGGGTTTCTTGCCCTCTCTGTCCGTCCGGTTTGGCTTCTGCTTCTGATGATCCTCCCGATGATGAAGATGTCCAAGATGAGGATCTCCAAGCTGATCCTGAGGATGAGGAATAATTCTCTGTAGAATAAACTCTACCTTTATTCTGCTTTGATGAGTGCTCCACCTTAGCACAGCGCAGCTGTGCTGAATCAGGCCCTGCCCTTTGAGATGGGTGCTTGGGGATTACCTCATAGCCCTCCTGATTGAACACACGTTTCCCCACTTCAGCTCCTCTAATGGCTGTTGGAAACCTGGTGCATTCTGGGACTGGTAGTCTTTTATGGGAAAATTCTGTTTTCTTATTTCTACCAGAACTGACAGGTTGCTTGTTCAGAGTCACTTCACCTTTCCTATAGCTCCTTCCTGAGCTATGATAAGCTTCCTTATCACAGTTACGTATAACTGGAATGAAATTACTTAGCATGGAAACTAACTGCCAGCCGTAGTCTGCATGTCTCTGCAAAAGAAATTATTATTTTATTTTTTTATTTTTATTGAATCTTACAGTTCAGAAAGCAGATATTCAAGAGGCATGAAACGGATACTTTTCCATAGAATTGGTGGATATCTAGAATGCATATACACCCTCTTTTTTACCAATAAATATGTCTTCTATCAGGTGCTTGCCACAGTATATCAGGAAATAACGTCTTGAAATTTAAAAGACTTTCGAAACAACAAAGTACCCCCTTTTCCTCTGGACACAGACACACAAAATTCAACTACAGAAAAACAAATGAATTTATCTTGAATTGTAAAGGTCTTCATTAGTCACTAGTACAGAGTTTAACAATTCAAAGTAATTACCTTAAATCTTATAGTATGGGGAAGCATGCATTCAAATGACTTATACTTGTTCATAAAAAGGTTGGTGAATATCTGGAATGCAAACACTCCGCAAGATAAACTCTTCTTTTTTTTTTTTTTTTAATTTTCAGATTTCAAAGATAAAATCCTAACACAATTTCTTATTCACTCAGAATTTAAACCATTCATTCTCAGGTTGCAATCTGGTACACTTCCAACCCAGAATGCTGCACCGTCCCCCAAGGTTCTTAACCTCTACTTTAAGAGTCAAAGGGAAAAACACTTTATTTGCTCTCTCTTGTCTGTGTCAGTTTTTGAAACGACAGATATACTTCAAAAACAAAAGAACTTCTGAGTCACTGTAGTTATCACAGCTGTAAAGTAATAATTAGAAAACTAATTATAAATTCATCTCCTATCACACTTTGATTGAATGAGTCCTTTATTTTAAACAAGCAAGAGACTGTTCAATTGGGAGCGGCTGTCTCATTTTCTTTCTCCTAGCAAGCTGTGTGAAAGCCACACCCCTTCGTTCACTGGAAACGAAATGAAACAACTTAGTTTCACAGGCACACAGAGACATGCTAGCAAGAATCATTTAAATCAGTGTCAAGTCGTGATCTAATAATTACTTTGTAGGTCAAGGGAAAAAAACCCCAAAAAACAGTTTGCTTAGTTTCTCTATCATTTCTGTTCGAACCATAAAACACAGGGCAAAGCTAAGCCCACAAATGTATGAATGATACCTAGCAGCCTATCTGACCAGAGTAAGTAATCTCACCCTGCACACTAAAACTGAACTAGACCCTTCACCTCCTGGATAGTTCTGAAAGGTAACAATAATATAACAGGAGCAGTTGACGTAAAAATACAGACAGAGCAGAGAATATAACTAAAAACAGTTTACGGAGCTCCGATGAGGTTAATACAACCTTCAAAACTAAAATTCTGACTAAATATTCCTATCGAATGGTATACAATACATGACCATAGTAGAATGAACATCACTATTAAAACAAAGTGAATAAAATCAGGTATAATTGTCCTAAAATAAGCTCCAATTAGCCCAGCAGCAGAACGTTGAAAACATGCCTTCATAGGGTTAAAAAGGCACCTCTGCACAGACACGCCCCTTGTCAGTCTCACTCTGTGCTGTAGGAAGGCTGGATGAGTGAGACATGTTCTTGATTTTACAGTGACGCTAGGCGTTTACCCAACCGAATATAATCTTACATTATACGAGAAGGGAAACTCGTGGTTTCAACAAATACCAAAAAACAAAGACACACAGAATGACAAACATGCTAGCATTTCCCAAATAGCCCAATCCTGTCTTTTCTGACTAGGCTATACCAAATTCAAAATCAAAGTCAAAATCAAGAAGACGATGGTTTCACCCCGCGAATACACTATGCATGGTTAATCGGACTGTCTTGAGAGCTCTCTTACCAAAATCAAGTTCCAAGCTTACAAGTGGCCAGTTACTAGTTCCAAGTTACAAACTGCAGTTCTGACTCATCTGTCTAGACATACCAAAAACTATACTCACCGGATCCGGTCCCCGTTCCCAAGCAAGCGCATGAGTTGGACCTCGGACTCCCCTCACGGGTTCGAGGTGTTGGCTCCGACCGGGTCCAGCACCCGCCGAGGCCTGGGCCAGCTCCCTCCGATGCAACTGGACCGGTGGCGCCTGGGAGCCGAGCCCACGTTGGAAGGGCATGAGCCCGACAGGACCAAACCTATAGAGGCGGAAAGTCATGGTATATCAGCTCGTATACCCTCTACTCACCACACGTTCCCGGCCAATGCACCAAGAATATGTAGCGGCAGAGCGCAAACAATCCAATAATACCAGGAGTCTGTTCAGAAGGTCCAAATTATTTATTTGTGCACAAGACTCAAGCAGAATCACATTCAAAATGGCTGAGCAATGGCTGTTAATAAAACAACAACTTTTATACTTTTCTTCTCCATTCTGTACATAGGCAAACTTCTCATTGGTCCCGGTACCCCTTCTACCCCATCTATTGGTCCCGGTACCATTACGTAGCTATCCAATGAGGACCTGGGTCTGGGCTCAGCACCTGTTTCCCCCCCTTACAATCCTCATTACAATGGTCAGTTCTTAGACTCTTGATACAATTCTCCTCCAAGGTCGCCGGCTGACTAGAACATGTGGGAAATCAGGGCACTGTAACCCTTCTCTTAGCAGAATTAATTAGAAGCTTTCACACTCTTATCAGTATCAATTAAAACTTGTTTTTCTATCTTTTCTAAGTTTCGATTCTGCTTAGCTATGCTTGGTTATGCATAGTTAAGTTTCGATTCTATGGAGGCAGCATTCAGGGGGGTTTTCATTCCTCTGGGCCTAACCACAGGCTTCATTTACAGGTCAAGCTGCTTAGGCCTGTCTGTTTAGTTCAAGCAGCATGGATCATAGGCCTTCGCCTACCACAATATAAAGTAATTTTTGCACATATATGGCCACCTACATATGTAATTGTTATATACGTTCATTTACACCTGCGCTTGAGCAGATGTAAATATCCAGCCTGCATTTAAGGCATGATTGCCGCTTCTTATACTAATATTTTATAAAAAGACTCTGATACCTAGTGTCAAAATAGCGCCTAAGTAGGTACCAACTCTCTCTTAAATTAGGTACCTCCTTATAAAATTACCCTGTATACGTTCAAAATTATATATAAATTTTGGCAAAATTTGAGTGGGTCAGGGATGTGCCAGAAGGTTACCTATTCAGTGCTAAAATTCAGCCATTGAACACATAATGTGTGTTTAACTACAAATGATAATTAGCAGGTATAACCTTTTTCATATATGCATTTATTGTTGCTCTAAATTCACATTTCTTTATACACATAAGTTAAGAACATAAGATATGTCATACTGGGTCAGACCAAGGTCCATCAAGCCTAGTATCCTGTTTCCAATAGTGGCCAATCTAGGTCACAACTACCTAGCAGTTTCCCCAAAAGACACAAGTTCCACAATGCTTGTACTGGGAGAAACTGTGGATTTCCCAGGTGCCCTTTAATAATGGTTTATGGATCTTTTCTCCAGGAACTTGTCCAAACCTTTTTTAAACCCGGCTACACTAATAGCTTTTACTACATCCTCTGGTAACGATTTCCAGAGTTTGATTACACATTGAATGAAAAAAATATTTTCTCTTATTAGTCTTATATGGGCTACACTGTAGCTTCACTGAATGTCCGCTAGTCTTTCTACATTTTGATGGCGTAAACAATTGATCTACATTTACCCATTCCACTCCATTCATTCATTTATAGACTTCCATCATATTTCCCCTCAACCATCTCTTTTCCAGGTTGAAGAGCCCTAATCTTCTTAGCCTCTCCTCATAGGGATATCTTTCCATCCTCTTTACCATTTTGGTGGTGCTTCTCTGTACCTTTTTAAATTCCGCTATATCCTTTTTAAGATAGGGTAACTAGAATTGCATACAAATATGTATGTATGAAGTTATACAGCTACTGTAGTTTGCCACTAATATTTCTCATGTTACTTTATAAATATTCATAGTTTTCAGTAAAGATGGTTGCATACTGGATATTTAGTATGGCGACGAGTAGGTACTCTGCTCCAAGTTAGATTGGCACTGTAATGTTCTTGCTACAGGATTCACAATCTAACACTCTTGGAGAACAGTTTTCAAAGCCTATTACCCATGGTAAATAGCTTGTCTGAAAATTGCCCTCATTTAGTTGACAAAAAAATAAGTGGACAGGGCAGCTCTCTCATAAGGCAGAGTGAGGTGGCCGCCTCAAGTGGCAAATTTTGGGGGTAGCACAAGTGCCCCCAAAACTACCCCAGTGGTGGCTGCCTCATATAATTGCATTACGATAGCCTTTGCTCACCATCACTGGCATACTGCCACATCATCTTCCCAAGTTTGCAGCCTCTGTGGTGATCAACAAAGCAGTGAGCGTGGGGTCTTTTTAGACTCCCTTGTGCTTGGGAGGCTATATTGGTTCCACTTTCTCTGATGCAGAAAGTAGGGGGCAGGACTCAGTAGGGCCTTTGAAGTGTGCAGGGCTTTCAGAGAGCCTGTGTTTATTTCCATTATCACTACAGTGGCCTCAGATTTGGGGAGATGATGAACAGTAAGTCTCTGGGGGTGGATGGAAAATGCTGGACTGGGGGGCAGAAATGGGAGGGAAAATGCAGGAGCACATGTCAAGGGGATGGAAGAGACGAGTAATGCTGGACAGAGGGGAACATAAGGAGGCAGGGGGTGATTCTGAACATGAGAGGGACCTAGGGGGATGGAGGGAAGATGCTGAACACAGAGGAGGGCCCAGGGAGACAGATGCTAGACATGGGGATCATAGGGAGATGTTGGAAATGGGGAGGGGGCAACATAGTCAGAGGGGAGATGCTGGATGCTTGGGGCATAAATGAGAGGGAGGGGAGATAATGGATGCTTGGGGCATAAATGAGATGGAGGGGAGATAATGGACATGGGAGTATAAGGAGACAAAACATAGATGCTAGACATAGGGGAGCATAGTGCGATAGATGGAAGATATTAGACATGGAGGTGCGTAGGGAGATGGAGGGGAGATGCTGGACATAGGGAAACAGAGTGAAGTGGAGAAAAGATGTTGACACTGGAGGGCATAGGAAGATGTAGAGATGCTGGAAACAGGTGGGGCATGGAGAGGGGCAGAAGAGAAAAAAAGGAGTGTTAGCAGAAGACTAGGGAATAAGAGGCTGGGGAAGGAGAGAAAGATGGGGAATGGGATGACTGTGTTGAGGGCTGAAAAAGCACTAGATAGGTGCAGTAAAAAGAGAGATTGGGAACTGGATATTAAGAAATTGAAAGACAGAGGAAAGCAGAAACCAGAGACGGGGGCCATCATGAGCAGAAAAATAAAAGGCCCAGATAACAAAGGCAGAAAACACTGTTTTCACTTTACTGGTTGTAATACCGGTATGTCAGTTTCTGGAATTTACATCAGCTGTCTTGTCCTGTGAAAAATATAAGTGGAGTTCATCTCTTCTACTTCTCTGTGCCGTATGCACTCTGGCTTTATGGGGTTTCAGTTTAATTTTTGTCCACATATTTCTATTTTCAGTTTGTGGTCACTTATTTTGTACTTAGTGGAGGTCTATATGTTCTGAGTGTGGGACCAAAGCCACTGTTCTGCTAGCATGTATACAGTCCCTGCTCATCGGAGCTTACAATCTAATCAAGATATACACATAAGTAGTGGACAAGAGAATTAGGAGCATCAGGATCCTCATTCTCTTGTCCACTACTTATGTGTATCTTGCCATACTCTAGTCCTCAGCTCTGCAATGTTTTTTCATCTTGATTAAATTGTAAGCTCTGATGAGCAGGGACTGTGTCTTACATCTATATGTACAACACTGTGTATGTTTTGTAGCACTATACAAATGATTAGTAATAGTAGTAGCAGCACCTGATGATTAGCATGCCATTGGAAACCCTGGATTGGGTGGTTAAGAACATAAGAAATGCCATACTGGGTCAGACCAAGGTCCATCAAGCCCAGTATCCTGTTTCCAACAGTGGCCAATCTAGGTCATAAGTACCTAGCAGTTTCCCCAAAAGACACAGGTTCCACAATGCTTGTATTAGGTCAAGCAGCGATATCCTGGGTCTCTTTTAATAATGGTTTATGGACCTTTCCTCCAGGAACTTGTCCAAACTTTCTTTAAACCCAGCTACACTAACAGCTTTTACTACATCCTCCGGTAACAAATTCCAGAGTTTGATTGCTCGTTGAGTGAAAAAATATTTTCTCTTATTATTCTTAAATAGTCTACCCTGTAGCTTCATTGCATGTCCCCTAGTCTTTCTATATTCCGATGACGTAAACAATCGATCTACGTTTGCCCATTCCACTCCATTCATTAATTATAGACCTCTATCATATCTCCCCTCAGCTGTCTCTTTTCCAGGTTAAAGAGCCCTAACCTTTTTAGCCTCTCTTCATAGGGATATCCTTCCATCCCCTTTACCATTTTAGTATCTCTTCTCTGTACCTTTTCTAAAAATGCTATATCCTTTTTAAGATATGGTGACCAGTATTGCACACAAATTCAAGGTGCGGTCTACCATGGAACGATACAGAGGCATTATAATATCCTTTGTTTTATTCTCCATTCCTTTCCTTATGATATCTAGCATTCTATTTGCTCTCTTGGCCGCCGCTGCACACTGGGCGGAGGGTTTTAACATGTTATCCACGATGACGCCTAAATCGTTTTCCTGGGTGGTGGTTCCTAATGTGGAACCTTGCATCATGTAACCATAGTTTGGGTTTTTCTTTCCTAGGTGCATAACTTTGCACTTGTCCACATTAAATTTTATCTGCCATTTGGATGCCCAGTCTTCCAATTTATCAAGATCCTTTTGCAATTTTCCACAATCCTCATGGGGTTTAACAACTTTGAATAGTGTTGTGTCATCAGCAAATTTGATTACCTCACATGTTGTTCCCATTTCCAGGTCAATTATGAATATGTTAAAAAGCAGCGGACCCAGCACAGATCTCTGGGGTACTCCACTATTCACCTTTCTCCATTGGGAAAATTGGCCATTTAGCCCTACCCTCTGCTTGCTTTCTTTCTTTTTATTTATTATTTATCAATTATAACAAATTTTACATCCAAACAAATAAACTCATTGAATGAAAGAAAAATGAGCAATACATGATACACAAAAGAAACTTAGGAAATTATTATCTAATAACAGAATCATTATCACCCATATCATTTAGACCCCAAAACATAGGAAACAACGGGGAGTACTAGGAAACATATAACCAGAAAGTATAGGGCTGCACCCAGTCCCAAACTATCTGCAGCATATTATTATTTATTTATTTACAGACTTTTTATACCGCGCTATTCAACATCAGTGCGGTTTACATGAAACAGAAACTTATACGGTGCAGGGGACTGTTCCGTATTTACAATAAATAGGTGCTTAAAACTTGGATAAACTGGGGTAACTATTTACATACAGGCTTCATATCAGGTCCTATCGTAGATTAATGATGGTGTGTTGGTGTATGTGAGATGGTTGTTGGTACACCTACGTCTAGGTAGTGTTTGAGGAAGAGGTGGTGTTTTAAAGCCTTCCTGAATTGTATTAGGTCAGGGATTGCTCGGATGTCAGGTGGTAGGGCATTCCAGCATCTGGGTGCGCAGAATCTAAATGCCCTGTTTACTGTTGCCTGGGTGCATTGAGTTACTGTTTTAGGGATTAACAGTGTGTTTATTGCTGCAGATCTTCTGGCCCTGTTGGGGGGAGTCATGTGGGTGAACTCTGTGAGTGAGGGGGAGGAGAGCCCGTTGACGGCCTTGAAGGTCAGCAGTAGGGTCTTGAAGGTGAGTCTGCTGTGGATAGGGAGCCAATGGAGCTTTCAAGATGGGCGTCACATAGTCACGCCTGGAGGCGCCATGTAGCACTCTGGCTGCGGTATTCATTGCTAGCTGGAGTGGACACAGCGTGGCTCATGGAAGCCCTTGTAGGATCGCATTGGCGTAATCGAAATGTGGGGTCCAGCGGGGCGGTGTCATCAATGTGGCGTTGTATCTGGCGTTGGGCTTCTTTTTCAATTATTTTGGCTAGTAGTGGTAAGCTTGATATAGGTCTGTACGATTCAACCTTCTGAGGGTCGAGCTTGTTATTTTTCAGCAATGGCCTGATGGATGTGTGTTTGAGGCTTTGGGGGAACGAGCTGGTTGCGGTCCATGAGTCTGGCTATGAACGGGCTGAACTCACTATGTAGCTCTTTTATCCAGAAGGCAGGACAGGGGTCCGTCTGTGCCATCGAGGTGTTGATCGAGGCGATTGTGTCTTCGATGTGCTTCTTGAACGGGGTGTATTAAATACACAACAGGTAAAGACTTAAGCGTCAGCCGGATGGGAAAGTCCAGCAACCTCTACTATCACTTCCTCCCTAGCCTCTAAGAACTCATGTATCTACTTAGGTTCAAAAAAAATATCCTTTTTGTTTAAATACCACACAACATTTAGCAGGAAATTTGAGCTGAAAAGTGGCCCCTAGAGCTAATATCCTGGGGCGAAAGGCCAAAAAGCCCTTCCTTCTCAACTGCATAACGTGAAATATCAGGAAAAATACGCACTTTAGAGCCTAGGAAAACTTCATTAATATTCTTAAAATACAATCGAAGTATGAAATACTTATCAGATTCTAGCGCTAGGGTTACAAGCAGAGTAGACTTATCAGTAATGACCTCCAGGGAAGATTCTAGAAAACCCGTTAGGTCACCCACCCCAGTAGGAACAAAAGGGGTGTCAGAACCCCTGTCCTTCGACCCCACGGACCACTGATGCTATCCTGAAAGGCTGGGGGGGCTCACTGTCTAGGCCAAGAAGGTTCAGAGTCTTTTGATTCTCACAGGCGGCCGGCAGGCACTGAAGAGTTCAGACCTTGCTGACGGACAAAGTGGTCCATGGCATATGTCAACCAACAAGGAAGGACTCAAAATGCTAGGGTGGCACTTGAGGTGACCACCCTGTGCATTTGGGCAGAGGAGCACCTAGTGGATCTGTCAGTAGCCCATATAATGGATCTCAACAACATTCAGTCCAGCTTCCTGAGTTGGAACACGGTAGATCCCAGGGAATGGGGATTGAGCCCCCACACATTCAGTCTCATAGTGCGAAGGTGGGGCCTCCCAGTGTTTGATATGATGGCCATGCGGGACAGTGCCAAGGTGAGCAACTTCTTAAGTCACCGAAGGGGCCCACAAGTGATGTGGCCCCAGAAGGGGCTTCTCTATCTTATTTATTTACTTATTTATTTAACAGTATTTCTAAACCGCCTTATCATAATAATCAAGGTGGTATCACAGCAAACAATCTGGTAGTGTGAGTGTTGATACATGCAGTGAGGGTGGAAAGTTCGTTGGGTGTGTGTTGTCTTGTGTGCTAGATTGGTGTGAGCTATGTACAATGTGGGCTATTTACAGTGGTGCTAAAATCATTTTATATACATCTAGTGTTAGGCGGTAACGTGTGCTGCTATAGTGGCTCTCTGTGAGCTGCCTCCTACTCAGGATTAGAGTTCATCCAGGCCGTAGTATGTTGATCTAATGGGGCTGTTGTTGGGGTCCCCACTCCAGCTTCCACAGGAGAAAGGCTGCCTTCATCAAGGGCCCTTGATGATGGATGACCTTTCTTCCTTCTCTCTTATGGCTTAGCCCTTCAGAAGTATAAACTATCCAAAAGGGCCTTGACCACCTTAATCTGTGTGAGGGTTTGGAGAAGTTTTGAGAGGTAGTGTTTCTCTCAGGCCCTGATGGCTCGGAAAGAAGATATTGGTGCTGTGCTGTTCTTCTTGTAGGCCGACTTGGACCAGAGATTGGCCCTGAACTCTCTTAAGGTTCAGGAAGTGGCCTTGGATGCTATTGAGCACATAATCAGGGCTTTTCATTAGTGGCCCATCCTAATGTTTCTCGCTTCCTTAAGGGAGTTAAGCAGATTCATCCTCCCGTACATCCAGTAGTTCCCCAGTGGACTTTTCATTGGTGTTTGAAGTGCTGAAAGGGCTCATCTGTAAGGCTACTATCAAAGATTTGATTCTTAAGGTGCTGTTTCCAATGACCATTGCTTTCGCCAGATGGATCTTAGAGCTGCAGGCCTTGTCCTTCTGCAAACTCTTTTTGGTCATCTAAGTGGCTTTGTTTGCTTTGCATACAGTGCCATCCTTCCTTCCAAAGGTGATCTCTCCTTTTTCCAGGAACAAGCAGGAAGTCAGTCCTCGCACATGGGTGATGTCGACGCCGACAGAACCCCCGCGGAAGCATCTCCCCAACTTTCAAAGAAAGCCAATGGGAGATGCCACTATGCATGCGTGCTCCCCTTCCCGCCCAAAGATGCCATCTTGCTCAGTCTCCCTTTTTCCATGGAGCTCTTCAGACGTTTGTCTTGTTCTCTCAGAAAAAAGTTGATCTTTTGTGCATTTTTGTGCGTTTTCCGGCTAGCGCTGGTTCCTTTCCTGCCTCTCAAGCCCTCGATTCCTTATTTTTAGGCTCTTTTCCATCTTAGCGTTTTCACGCCTTTTTCAACTACTGGCCGTGTCTAGGGTTTTCGACCTCGCTGGAGAGTCCTTTTCGCCCAAATTGCCACTGGTTTTAAAAAAAAATGTGATCGGTGCTCCAAGAACATGTCCCTCACTGACACACGCAACTGTTGCCTCTGGTGTCTGGGCGCCAACCATGACCCAGAGGAATGATCCCCGTGTAAAAAGATGTCCGCCAAGGCCATCCAGAGCTTCCAGCAGAAGCAGGATGATATCTTTCACAAAGCAGAGTCGACCCCACTAGCCTTGCACCCAAAGGCCCCACAATCCTTGGAGTTGTGTAAAGCCTCCAAGGTTCCTGAGCGGACTCTCAGACACTCCAAACAAGGGTCCCTGGCGCGTTGGGCGTAAGAAGAAGAAGAAGACGACCTCACAAACCTCATCTTGGAAGGCAGACAAGCATGGCAAATCCCGTGCACTGTCCCTCAGCCCCTGACGAGCATCCAAGGAGTCTGAGCGGGAGTGGCAACGAAAGGTACCCAGGACTGATACTGTGGCCTCCGGCTATGGAACCTGGTCTCCCGAGGGTCATCCCGGCAAGGACCCCCTCTCCTCCTCAACACCCAACCCGGTGACCCCGACGTCGGTGTCACAGGTTCCCACTTGGAAGTGGGGAAACCCAAATGCTAGCACTGGAATGCAGCATTTCCACGTTCATCACCTCCCAACAGGAGTCGATGCTTAGCTCCACTGGAGCTCATGCCGAGACTGCAGGGACCTTGATGTTGAGGACACTCTGGTGCAGCTGAAGCGAACCCTGAGAGCCAGATGCCTTGTGGGGATCCTCGGCGAGGATCTCGATCTCGCTCCTGATCCTCGGGGGAGAGATCTTCTCAGGCGAGTGCCTCTGGCTCTGACCATGCTCCGGCCTCGAGACACTGAAGGCCGGAACTAACAACTCCTTTGGAGCAGTAGGCCTCAAGTCTTCCTCAGACTATTCAGACTGGGTGTCCGATGTCAAGATGTCACCGGAGACTCGGACTCAACGGAATCTCCCCTCAGACCCGTTTCCACCAGCTGGAGTTCATAGGGGCTCGCTTGGATGCCCTGCAGGCCCTAGCAGCTGAGTTGCAAAGCCGCCACACCGTGTTGGCTTGGTCAGTGCTTCGCCTCCTGGGCCACATGGCCTCCATGGTCCATGTGGTTCCCGACGCCTGCCTCCACATGCGGGCAGCTCAATGGTGTCTTCGCTCCCCATGGGTCCAGGTCATGGGTCAGCTCCAGGACAGAGTTTCGGTGTCCCATCAGTTGGTGGAGTTGCTCACTTGGTGGTGGGATGCGCAACACCTGCAAATGGGCTCCCTGAACCCCCAGAGGGTCCTCACAATGGATGCCTCCCTGCTGGGCTGGGGTGTCCATTGCGAGGAACTGCACACCCAGGTGGCCTG
Organism: Ichthyophis bannanicus; assembly: GCA_033557465.1. Classification (NCBI taxonomy): domain Eukaryota; kingdom Metazoa; phylum Chordata; class Amphibia; order Gymnophiona; family Ichthyophiidae; genus Ichthyophis; species Ichthyophis bannanicus. Next base: position 1,498,551,026 of record CM066032.1, on the reverse strand, counting down.
GTCCCCTGAGGTGAGCCAGCAGCAGATCAATCTGCTGGAACTTAGAGCCATCTTTCTCGTGCTGAAGGTTTTTCTGCACAGCCTGCAGTATCAGTCGGTGCTTGTCCAGACGAACAGGTCACGATGTTCTACTTGAACAAACAAGGTGGCACAGGCTCCTACCGTTTATGCCAGGAGGCAGTAGCCCTCTGCTTCTACGCGGCCAGCCAGGGGATGTTCCTCAGGGCTGTTTACCTCCCAGGCCAGGACATTGCCTTAGTGGACAAGCTGAGCAGGATCCTCCAGCCACACGAGTGACACCTGGACCCCCCAGAATGGCACAGAGGCTATTCCAGTTATGTAGCACCCCCAAACCTGAACCTCTTTGCCAGCCCAACCAATGCTCAGCTGCCCTGTTTCTGCGGTCCCCAGCTGCACCCGTCCCAGGTAACAGCGGATGCCTTCCTCATCTTGTGGTCAGTGGGTCTGTTGTATGCCTTTCCTCCCACATTACTGGTGACACGGACCCTCTTCAAGGTCTGGTGAGACGAGGCTTCTGTGATCCTGGTGGCCCCAAGGTGGCCCTGGCCATCCTTGGTTCCCCTTGCTACTGAGTCTCTTGACGGAGTCCCCAGTCCCTCTTGGGAGCTCCCTGGGACTATTGACCCAGGAGGAGGGCTCAATCCTCCACCCCAACCTGGGATCTTTGTCTCTCATGGCATGGCTGCTGAACGGGCTGCTTTAGCACCCCTCAACTTTCCCAGGGAGGTGGAAGAAATCCTGCTGGCCTCTCGTAAAGACTCCATGAGACGGACTGCCGCCTTTAATTGGTGCGTATTCTCTGTATGGTGCACGAAGCGATGTGTGGATCTGTTCTGCCCATTACACTCTGTATTGCAATACTTGCTCCACCTCTTGCGGTCTGGACTTCAGCCCAACTCCATCAGGGTACACCTGAGCACACTCTCTGTGAATCATCATCCTATAGAGAGCAAGCCTCTTTCTGTGCAGCCCCTCATTATCCGAATCATGCGGGGCTGGCTGCTCTCCAAAACCTCCATCCAGCCATCTCCAGCGGAATGGGATCTCAATGTAGTCCTGGCACAGCTTACCAAGCCGCCCTTCGAGCCCTTGGCTACCTGCCCTTTGCATTACCTGTCCTGGTAGGTGACCTTCCTGGTGACACTCACCTCTGCTCGCAGAATCAGTGAGCTTCAAGCTTTGGTGGCCGAGCCACCCTACACCAGGTTCTACAAAAACAGGGTCGTGGTCCGCACTCACCCGAAGTTCCTTCCGAAGGTGGTCTCTGATTTCCACCTCAACCAGGAGGTGGTGCTTCCTACCTTCTTTCTGTGGCCCCATGCTGACAAAGCATCAGCCGTTCTCCACACCCTGGACTGCAAAAGGGTCCTGTCCTTCTACTTACAGTGAATTCAGGGCTACTGCAAAGCCTCGCAGCTCTTCATTTTCTACGACCCCATCCGTCAGGGGGAGGCTGGCACCAAGTAGCCCTATCCACCTGGGTGGCGGACTGTATTGCCTTCGCCCATGATCAGGCTGGGCTATCATTGGAGCGCCGGGTCACGGCACACAATGTCAGTGCGATGGCGACCTCTGTTGCGAGCCTCCGCTTGGTGCTGATGACAGACATCCGTCGGGTCGCCACCTGGTCCTCCGTTCACACTTTTGCAGCCCACTACTGCCTGGCGAGGGAGTCCAAACAGGACAGTGCCTTCGGTCAGGCCGTACTCCGGAATCTGTTCAGGGTTTAGGTGACTCCTGCCCTCCGACCCTTCTTGTTCAGGCTACTGGAGCCATGGTTCTCCCTGGACACTGGGATCTTCGGAGTCTGTCCTCAGAATTGCTTGCAGCTGCTCACGGCTGGGCCGTGCTTTTTGTCTATGGGTTATCAGTAGCCTGTAGCTAGGGAGTCCCATATGTGAGGACTGACTTCCAGCTTGTTCCTGGAGAAAGCATAGTTACTCACTTGTTTTGACAACCCTTCCTCCTCCCCTAGAGTTGCTGCTCTATTTTTGCCATCACTTTTGTCGGCTCTAGCTATGTCATCTGACTGAACAAGATGGCACCCTTGGGCGGGAAGGGGACCATGCATGCGTGGTTACATCTCCCAAAGGCTTTCTTTGAAAGCTGGGGAGATGTTTTTGCGAAGGCTCCATTGGTGTTGATGTCACCCATATGTGAGGACTGATTCCTGCTGTCCCTGGAGAACATAAAAGTTCTTCCCTTATTTTTAGAGGAGAACCTTCAGTCATATCCTTCTCTGTGTCTGTTCAACATGTGGAGGGTATCGCTCAGATACCTTGAAATGACCAAGCCCTTTCATTGGTCAGACCATCTTTTTGTTCTCTTCAGTGGTCAGAGGAAAGGACAGGCAGCAATCAAATCCTCTATTTCCTACTGGATCAAAGAGACCATTGGCTCAGCATACTTTATGGCTGGGAAGTGGTTACTATAGGGGGCTCTCTCCACTAGGTCTCAGGCCTCCTCCTGGGCTGTCTGCCTTGGTATCTCTGGTAGACAGCTATAAGGCAGCTTCCTGCTCCTCTCTGAGTACCTTTGTACAGTATGACAGGTTTCGTGTGGCAGCAAATGCTGAAGGTGCCTTTGGCAAGGCTATTCTATCCAGACCATAGTCTTCCTCCTATCCCTGGTCCTGACTGCTTGGGTACTTGCCACTGATCTGGACTAGTCTAGCAAGATTAGAAAGGAGAAATTTTAATCATACATGACAATTTCCTTTCCTTGAATCCTGCTAGACCAATCCAGGACCCACCCTGGAAGACTTTACTGCAGGTCAGGAAGTCCTGTTGCCTTTACATTGCATTATTGCAGTGCCTGATACTTTTCCAATTGTTTGTTTTGATAGTTTACTGTTACGTTTGCTAAAAGTTCTGGAGTATTTTATCTGATCTTTTCAGGGCTGCCTACTACTGGGGAAGTGTCTTACTGGCTTCTTTTGATGCTGTACCAGTGGTTATTCCTGCTGATAATATCACTGAAAGATGCTCAAGCCTGCCTCCACCTGCTGACAAGGGAGTATTACCCACTTGTTTGGATTGGTCTGGTAGGATGCGAAGAGAGAGATCATTAGAGAGAGACATCATGCTTGGCAAGATAGAAGGTCAATGCAAAAGAGGAAGGCCAGCAATGAGATGGATTGATACAATAACAGCAGCTCTGGGTACCAGTCTGTCAACAATGAGCCGCCTGACTGAAGACTGAACACAATTTAGGACAACTATCCAGAGGGTCGCCATGAGTCGAGACAGACTCGACGGCACTTAACTACAACAGTAGGATGCAAGGAAAGGAAATTATCAGATATGATTAAAATTTCTCCATTTACAATGCTGCTGTTTTTTGGGTAAGCACCTTGTGTGAGTTTGGAAGTTGAGAAGGGTTGTTATATGGTAGTATGGTAGATTTATTCTATAGGCCCTGAGTGGCATTTGTAGTTTTGTATTACTTTTCAAGGTGTCTGGTACTGGATAGGGTTTATTTTACTCAGAAGACATCAAAGTCAGAAATTTATTTTGTATGTTAAGTTCTGTGGGGAAATGTCCTAGTTCTGCTGTGCACCCATTATTGAGGGAGGCGTTTCTATTGATACAAAGTATGTGTTCAAAAAGAAAAAGTAAGAACCACAGCACAGTTTATAACACCAAAATAAAATTAGTTGTTGCAATTTTATGTTAATAATATTTTATTTATAATAATATTAAAATGATATATGAATTATAATTTTATTTTGATGTTATAAAACTGCACTTTGGTTCTCACTTTTTTGTGTATTTCTTGATGTATGAGAATCTTGCATCTCATTTGTATTTTGTTCACATTTAGTGCCGTGCTAGTCAATGTGCAGTATCAGGAGTCAGTATGTTTTACGTTAATTATGTAGCCTAGAAATCTAAACTACTACAATTCTTTTGCATATAAACAGCATTAGAAACTTTTTTTAAAATTATATCTTGGAAATATGTAAGAACATAAGAACATGTTTCGCTCTTTTTTTTCTCTTGGGTCAACCATATGACTGGCGTTCTGAACGAGGGGACCTGCTCCTTGACTGGAGCTCTGAGGAGGCCTCCCCCAGTTTTGGTGTCTAGGGGTGGAGTGCCAGCTCATCTCTTACCTTAGGCAGCAGACTGCCCTGAGCTGCCCTTGCAAATGGTCTTCTGTAGTGTACATGCTTTTAGCCAGACTGCAAGATGGTGTTTCCAAAGTATATTTAGGTCAAGGGTAAAGCATAAGAAATGCCATACTGGGTCAGACTAAGGTCCATCAAACCCAGTATCCTGTTTCCAATAGTGGCCAATCCAAGTCACAAGTTCCTGGCACTTTCCCAAAAAGGTACATAGGTTCCACAATACTTGTCCTGCAGTAAGCAGTGGATTTCCCGGGTCCTCGGTAATAACAGTTTAATAACAGTAGCTGTAACATACTAACATGGTATATGACAGCAGATAAAGAGCATCATGGTCTATCTAGTCTGCCCAGCAAGGCGGCAAGAGTAGGTGCACCGGCCGTTCCATGCAGGTCACCGCTCACCATGCGTTTGTTTAGGGGTGTACCCACCATTCCATGTAGGTCACCCCTGCTTGTTGAGATATAAGAGATAGTTATGTATGTTGTTGATTTTATCCTATTGCTATGAAGGGATCCATTGTATCTGTCCCATGCCATTTTGAATTCTGTCACTGTATTTTCCCCCACCACTTCTGATAATATTTTCCAAGCGCACATGCTCTTTTCCCCGTATAAGCCTGTGAGACACTCAAATTATATCCACACCAACACATACAAAGGGAGCCACCCTTGATCTTATCTTTCTATCAAACGACTTTCTTGAGCAAAAGGACAACTGCCAACCAATTTAATCGCCAGTCCCTTGGTCAGATCACTTCTTAATAAATTTTATTTTGATGCTACCCACCACCCTGCTCTCTAGAGAATGTCAATCTAAGAAACACAGAAGATTCAAGAAATTTAATAGTGAAACCATCCCTCAACAAGTACAAACCCAACTGAATCAGAGTCTGTCGAGTCTGGACGATATAATTGGCAATTGGAACAGTACGCTCCACAATGCTACTGTTGCTACGTGCAGGACTATAACAAACAATATGAATTACTGAGCACCATGGTTCTCCGCTGAAATCAACACCACGAACAGGACTCTGCGCAGACTAGAGAGGAAATGGAGATCTACCAAGAAGACCTCAGAAACTGTACCACAGCACTTAATGATTACCAATAACAAATTAATCCATGTGAGAAGCAATACCATACCATCGTAATAATGACATCCCTCAACAAGCTAAGGGAGTTGTTTGAAATTGTTCGCTCCCTCACCAAAGACCGGCCTTTGTCCAACAAGGGAAGACATGATTGACCCATAGCTTATAGCAGACTCCCTCAAACTTAAATTCAAGCTCAACCCAGAAATATCTCCATTCTTCACAATTGACACACCATCCACGATCCCCTCCTCTGACCTTTGGTGCTCCTTCCATGTGCCTTCACTAGAACACCTGGAGAAGATAATGAATATGAACACAACCACGTCACCCCTAGACCCATGCCTGGTCTCCTGGATTAAGATCATGATTAAGCAACTCTGCCCTACTCTACGGAACATCACGCAGCTATCTCTCGGTCAAAGACATGTATCTGCCACGCTCAAACATGCAGCAGTTTGGCCAATCTTAAAAAATACAAGTGCTGACCCCAAGGATCCAAACTCCTATCATCCAATCTCAAGTCTCCCATTCCTGATAAAGATGATTAAGAGAGTGATACAATACCAACCTGCAGGATCACATTGATAATTATTTTCCATTTGACCAAAACCAACATGACTTCAAATCCCAACACAGTGTGGAAACATTTTTCACTTCACTCTTGGACAACCTTCTGCTAGTCTAGATAACATTAAAAGTGGCTTCCTTCTCATATTTATTGATATCACTGCAGTCTTCGGCTCAAATATCATGCTGAGATGGCTACAAGAAATAGGGCTCCATGGCACTACCCTCAAATGGTTCATCTCTTATTTATCCCATAGGAAAATACAAGTAAAATGTAACGAGGGCCTTTCTGACATAATAGATCAACCACAGTACATTCCACAAGGATGGGCTCTCTCTGCCATCCTCTTTAATATTTACATTCAGTCACTGTGTAAAATTATCAATCTCTACAAGATACAATATAGAATTTATGCAGATGGCCTTATGGTCTTTGCCCCTTTTAACATAGATCAACCTGATTTCTCTAATATGGCTGCTTGAAAGCAATGGTGGACTGGCTACAACAACAGAACCTTAATATAAACTACAAGAAAACTGAAGCACTCTTTGTGACCAGGAACACATCCTTTATCCCACCGGAGTCCCTGAAATTCCTGCATAATGATATAAGAGCTAAAGAACATGTAAAATACCTTGGCGTGAACCTGAATTGGAACCTATCGTTTCAAACACATATTACCAGATCCACAAAAGCGGCGTACTTCAAACTGAATATAGTGCGAATGCTCAAGCCACTACTCGATCAGATACACTTTCGCACAGTGTGTCAGGCCATGATTATGCCAATACTAGACTATTATAACGTGATTTATAAAGGACTCCCTAAACAAGCCATGTTCCCGTTACAGCTAGTACAGAACACAACTGCTCGAATAATTGCAGGAACTGCGAGAAATTATCATATTGCTCCAACTCTGAAGCAGCTCCACTGATTACCGATAGACTCCCACACCAGGTACAGATCATTACTCGTAATCTTCAAGATCACCCAACACTTATACTCAGAATCACTTCAGTCACTGGTCACCAAGGATCCAGCTCTGAGAGCAAAAAGATCAGTGCAACAAAATCAGCTACTCTCACCCGCTATAAAAACCAGAGCAAGGCAAGCAACATGTAAGTGGGCATTTTCAATTTACACTCCAGCAGTCTGGAATGCACTCCCTGTGAACATATGAGAAATCAAAGACCTAATGGACTTCAGGAAGGCCCTGAAAACCTTTATTTTTTAGGAGCATTATAAACAACCAATGAATAACCCCTTACACTAGTAATTGATTTCCCCAGATTGTAGAGCCTCATTCCTCATGGGGGCACAATCACCCGGCCAATCAATTCACTTACTACCACCTGAGAATTCCCTTCTACAACACCTTACACTTAACACACACAGGCATATTTTCCACCATTGTCTCTGTGTACCCTACCCCTCTGCATTAATTGTTTTCCCTATTGTAAATCTTGTACAGCATTAATTGTTCCTGCCTGTTATAAATCTTGTACAGCATTTCCCCCCCTTACCTCCAAGTTTGATTACCTGTTCAATGTAATTTCTAAAAGTTGCAATGTTCTGTGTAAACTGCTTGGAATGCAAGAAAAGCGGTATATAGAACTTGTTAAATAAATAAACCACCCACATAAAAGAGCAGGTACAAAGTGTGAAGCTGCTTTTAATGTATTTGCTTTGCATTAATTTCCAAAGAGAATGTTGCCATTGAATGCACCCAGGTACTTTGTGCTACAAAACAGCATGTACAAAATGAAAGCACGGGCTCTTCATGACTCCAGCACGCATGGAAGATCCTGCCTGCCCCATCCACTTCTGACATAAGCTTGCGTCAGAAGGGAACGAGACCAGCAGGGCTTTCCAGCCTGCTGGAGTTGCAAAGATCCTGCGGTTTGCTTTCCCTTCATGATCTCAGCCCACTGTCACTGCTTCTAACGAGGTCTGAGGCTGCAGCATCTCTCCCTCCCCCCTTCTGCCCCCAGCTGTTTCAGACCCAGGAAAAGCAGCAGTAGATGGTTTTTTTAAAAGATTTTTTTTTTGTTAAGAAAAGCTGAATGAGGCAGCGGTCATTGGGGTGTTTTAGGGGCGTTTCTGCTGCTCCCAAAACTTTGCCACCTGAGGCAGCCGCCTCACTCTGTCTCATGGTAGAGCTGCCCCTGCCTAGCAGTTTCCCCAAAAGACACAGGTTCCACCATGCTTGTAGTGGGGCAAGCAGTGGATTTCCCAGGTCCCCTTTAATAATAGTTTATGGACCTTTCCTCCAGGAACATGTCAAAACTTTTTTTAAACCCAGCTACACTAACAACTTTACTACATCTTCAGGTAATGAATTCCAGAGTTTGATTAAAAGTTGAGTGAAAAAATATTTTCTCTTATTAGTTTTACATAGGTTACACGGTAGCTTCATTGCATGTCCCCTAGTCTTTCTATATTTTGATGGTGTAAACAATCGATATACGTTTACCTGTTCCACTCCATTCATTAATTTATAGACCTCTATCATATCTTCCCTTAGCCGTCTCTTTTCCAGGTTGAAGAGCCCTAACCTTTTTAGCCTCTCTTCATAGGGGTATCTTTCCATCCCTTTTACCATTTTGGTGGCTCTTCTCTGTACCTTTTCTAATAACGCTATATTCTTAAGATACGGTGACCAGAAATGCGCACAATATTCAAGATGCGGTCGCACCATGGAACGATACAGAGGCATTATAATATCCTTTGTTTTATTCTTCATTCCTTTCCTTATGTTTCCTAGCATTCTATTTGCTTTCTTGGCCATCTCTGCACACTGGGCAGAGGGTTTCAACATGTTATCCACCATGACACCTAAATCTTTTTCCTGGGTGGTGGTTCCTAATGTGGAGCCTTGCATCGTGTAACCATAGGTTATTCCTTCCTAGGTGTATAACTTTGCATTTGTCCACATTAAATTTTATCTGCCATTTGGATGCCCAGTCTTCCATTTATCAATTTTTCACAATCCTCTTGGGTTTTAACAACTTTGAATATAAGAACATAAGAACATAAGATATGCCATACTGGGTCAGACCAAGGTCCATCAAGCCCAGTATTCTGTTTCCAACAGTGGCCAATCTAGGTCATATTGTGATAAGGAAGCTTATCATAGCTCAGGAAGGAGCTATAGAAAAGGTGAAGTGACTCTGAACAAGCAACCTGTCAGTTCTGGTAGAAATAAGAAAACAGAATTTTCCCATAAAAGACTACCAGTCCCAGAATGCACCAGGTTTCCAACAGCCATTAGAGGAGCTGAAGTGGGGAAACGTGTGTTCAATCAGGAGGGCTATGAGGTAATCCCTAAGCACTCATCTCAAAGGGCAGGGCCTGATTCAGCACAGCTGCGCTGTGTTAGGGAGGATCACTCATCTAAGCAGAATAAGAGTAGAGTTTATTCTACAGATGACCATCTTCATGATCACCTTGGATATCCAGAGAATTATCCTCAGTTTCATCTGAAGGATTATCAGAAGCAGAAGCCAAACCGGACGGACAGAGAGGGAAAGAGACCCTCTGGAAGAAAGAGGAGAAAAGCCTTTGAGAGGTCTAGAAGAGTCCAAAGCAGTACGTATACTGGGAGGTATTCCAAGGGCCAGCATACACCATTGGACTGGGGAAAGCCAGAGGAATGGTGCTGCAGAGCTAGGAATCTCCAGACGCTATCTGTGAGGGAGACGGCTGCACGTGGAAGGGACCCTAAGACCTGTGCCAGAAGGTATGTGAAGAGAGATCCAGTGTCCAGGGATCTGGATTGGAAGGCTGGACATAAGAACTGGACTACATACTGGCCAGGCTATATAGAGAGGAACTCTAGCAGCAATGGAAGCTCAGGTATGAACACTGATCTATGCCCTAGCTATAACCTTGAAAGACAGCAGGGAAACCAGTATTCTCCTGAAAATGCTCCATTGAGAGATTCATCTGTGCCAATCCATGATATTGAACCCATGCTTGTTGAACAAGGGGGAATAATAGCAGATGAGGATCCTGTTTATATGGACTGCTCTCTATCTAAACTCCGTTGGTAACTTTCTGTTATAAAGTACAGCAACCATCACAAGAAAATACAAATTTGTTCTTTAATCTACTCAGAAAAGCTCCTGAAGCAGGATTTGACCCACACAGTGGAAGGCAAGCCAGCTAAGGGGTTTCAGCTGGTAACTGCTAGCAATTAAGCTTTACCTAATTGCTTGTGAGCTAGGAGAGAATCACTTCTGTATCTATGTGGGAAGTAATCAGAAGTTAAGAACAGTTTGTTTCTTGCTTTGTGGCTTTTCATTTGTTGTTTTCCTGATTTTAACTTTGTTTTTCCAAGTTAACACTGAAAGCAAGTAACCTAATTTATGTGCTACCAAGCATATCTGTGTTGGGAGAAATAACCCCATAAATAAATATCTTATTGGCTTTACCCAAGAGCACAACTAAATTATTGTCAGCAGCTGTGTCTGGTGTGAATGAACTACATTGCCCACAATACCTTGCAAATCATATAGAAATATGCACTTGCCAAGAGTGTGAAGATTCTCACCCAGGCAGCCATCTGACAATATGTACCTAGCAGTTTCCCCAAGGGACACAGGTTCCACAATGCTTGTATTGGTTCATGCATTGATATCCTGGGTCCCTTCTTAATAATGGTTTATGGACCTTTCCTCCAGGAACTTGTCCAAACCTTTTTTAAACCCAGCTACATTAACAGCCTTTACTACATCCTCTGGTAACAAATTCCAGAGTTTGATTACACGTTGAGTGAAAAAATATTTTCTTTTATTAGTCTTAAATAGTTTACCCTGTAGCTTCATTGCATGTCCCCTAGTCTTTCTATATTCTGATAAGGTAAACAATCGATCTACGTTTACCCGTTCCACTCCGTTCATTAATTTATAGACTTCTATCATAACTCCCCTCAGCCGTCTCTTTTCCAGGTTAAAGAGCCCTAACCTTTTTAGCCTTTCTTCATAGGAGTATCCTTCCATCCCCTTTACCATTTTGGTGGCTCTTCTCTGAACCTTTTCTAATATCGCTATATCCTTTTTAAGATACGGCGACCAGAACTGCACACAATATTCAAGGTGCGGTCTCACCATGGAACGATATAGAGGCATTATAATATCTTTTGTTTTATTTTCCATTCCTTTCCTTATCATACCTAGCATTCTATTTGCTCTCTTGGCCGCCGCTGCACACTGGGCCGAGGGTTTTAACATGGTATCCACAATGTCGCCTAAATCTTTTTCCTGGGTTGTGGTTCCTAATGTGGAACCTTGCATTGTGTAACCATAGTTTGGGTTGTTCTTCCCTTGGTGCATAACCTTGCACTTGTCCACATTAAATTTCATCTGCCATTTTGATGCCCAGTCTTCCAATTTATCAAGATCCTCTTGCAATTTTCCACAATCCTCTTGGGTTTTAACAACTTTAAATAGTTTTGTGTCATCTGCAAATTTGATAACCTCACTCGTTATTCCACTCTCCAGCTCATTTATGAATATGTCAAAAAGCAGCGGACCCAGCACAGATCCCTGGGGTACACCACTATTCACCTTTCTCCATTGGGAAAATTGGCCATTTAGCCCTACCCTCTGCTTTCTATCTTTTAACCAGTTCCTGATCCACAATAGTACACTGCCTCCTATCCCATGACTCTTTAGTTTTGCCAAAAGTCTCTCATGAGGGACCTTGTCAAAGGCTTTCTGAAAGTCCAGATACACAATATCAACCGACTCACCTTTGTCCACCTGATTATTCACTCCTTCAAAAAAACATAACAGATTAGTAAGACAAGATCTTCCTTGTCTAAAGCCATGTTGGCTGTCTCCCATTAGGTCATGACTATCTACATGCTGAGTAATTTTATTCTTTATGATGGTTTCTACCATTTTTCCCGGTACTGATGTCAGGCTCACCGGTCTGTAGTTTCCCGGATCACCCCTGGAACCTTTTTTAAAAATTGGTGTTACATTGGCGATCCTCCAATCTTCAGGTATTAGAGATGATTTTAATGATAGTTCACAGATTACTAATAGCAGGTCTGCAATCTCATATTTTAGTTCTTTCAACACCCTTGGATGTATACCATCCGACCCAGATGATTTGATACTCTTCAGTTTATCTAATAGTTGTAATACATCTTCCCGATGTATCGATATTTCCTTCATTTCTTCCGCACCTTTAAATACCATTTCAGTCATGGGTAACATCCCTACATCTTCCTCAGTAAAGACCGAAGCAAAGAATTCATTCAGTCTCTCCGCTATCGCCTTGTCGCCTCTTAGTGCTCCTTTAACCCCTTTATCATCTAATGGACCAACTGACTCTCTCACAGGTTTTTTGCTACGAATGTACTTGAAAAGGTCTTTACTTCGTGTTTTTGCTTCCGCAGCAAGCTTCTTCTCAAATTCTCCCTTTGCCTGCCTTATCAATGCCTTGCATTTGACTTGCCAGTGCTTGTGCTGTTTCCAGGTTTCGTCGTTTGGCTCTTTTTTCCATTTCCTGAAAGATGCTTTTTTGGCAACAACAGCCTCTCTGACCTCACCTTTAAACCATGCTGGCAGTTTTTTGGACTTCCTTCCACTTTTCTTAAAGCGTGGAATACAGCTGGTCTGGGCTTCCAAGATAGTATTTTTCAACAACAGCCAAGCCTGATGTACGTCTTTAACCTTTGCAACTGCTCCTTTTAGTTTTTTCTTAACTGTTTTCCTCATTTTATCATAGTCTCCCTTTCGAAAGTTAAAAGGTAGTACTGTGGATTTCCTTACTATTCCTCCTCCACTAATTAAATCAAAGGCGATCATGCTATGATCACTATTGCCAAGTGGCCCCAACAACCTTATCTCTTGCACTAGATCTGGTGTTCCACTAAGGATTAGGTCTAATATGGCTTCCCCTCTGGTCGGTTCATGAACCAGCTGCTCCAAGAAGCAGTCATTTATTTCATCTAGGAACTTTATCTCCCTAGCATGTCCTGCCGTGACACTGACCCAGTTGATACTGGGGTAGTTGAAATCACCCATTATTATTACTGTGCTGTAACTTTTGTTAGCTTCCTTGATTTCTTTGAGCATTTCATCATCCATTTGGTCATTCTGGCCAGGCGCTCGATAGTACACCCCCACTGCCATTGCTTTCCCCCTTTTACATGGAATTTCAATCCATATAGATTCTACAGCAGGTTTTGTTTCCTGCAAAACTTTAATCCTTTCTGACTCAATGCCCTCTCTAACATAGAGAGCAATCCCTCCACCAATTTAATCAGCTCTATCATTACGATATAGTTTGTACCCAGGTATCACAGTGTCCCACTGGTTGTCCTCCTTCCACCATGTCTCTGATATTCCAATCATATCTAACCTTTCATTTAGTGCTATATATTCTAACTCTCCCATCTTATTTTTTAGACTTCTAGCATTTGCATACAAGCATTTTAGAGAATGTATTTTATTCATATTAATTTGGCTATTGTTAGACATGGGTAATTTAGGATCTTTAAGCTCTGTCTGCTCCATACTTGAGGGCATTTGGGCTACTTTACTCTTTTGTGGAACCTCTCTGCTTTTGGTAGTATCCTTCAAAGATACATTCTTGAGCAGTGAGTGAGAATCAGCTGTGCCTACTTAGTTGGGAACTGTGTGTGAGAGAAAACTGCAGCCAATCTGAGCACTTTTCAAATCATTTAGAATCCCTTCAGCAAAGGCTCCAACGATCCTGTGAGCAGTGAGTGAGAATCAGCTGTGCCTACTTAGTTGGGAACTGTGTGTGAGAGAAAACTGCAGCCAATCTGAGCACTTTTCAAATCATTTAGAATCCCTTCAGCAAAGGCTCCAACGATCCTGTGAGCAGTGAGTGAGAATCAGCTGTGCCTACTTAGTTGGGAACTGTGTGTGAGAGAAAACTGCAGCCAATCTGAGCACTTTTCAAATCATTTAGAATCCCTTCAGCAAAGGCTCCAACGATCCTGTGAGCAGTGAGTGAGAATCAGCTGTGCCTACTTAGTTGGGAACTGTGTGTGAGAGAAAACTGCAGCCAATCTGAGCACTTTTCAAATCATTTAGAATCCCTTCAGCAAAGGCTCCAACGATCCTGTGAGCAGTGAGTGAGAATCAGCTGTGCCTACTTAGTTGGGAACTGTGTGTGAGAGAAAACTGCAGCCAATCTGAGCACTTTTCAAATCATTTAGAATCCCTTCAGCAAAGGCTCCAACGATCCTGTGAGCAGTGAGTGAGAATCAGCTGTGCCTACTTAGTTGGGAACTGTGTGTGAGAGAAAACTGCAGCCAATCTGAGCACTTTTCAAATCATTTAGAATCCCTTCAGCAAAGGCTCCAACGATCCTGTGAGCAGTGAGTGAGAATCAGCTGTGCCTACTTAGTTGGGAACTGTGTGTGAGAGAAAACTGCAGCCAATCTGAGCACTTTTCAAATCATTTAGAATCCCTTCAGCAAAGGCTCCAACGATCCTGTGAGCAGTGAGTGAGAATCAGCTGTGCCTACTTAGTTGGGAACTGTGTGTGAGAGAAAACTGCAGCCAATCTGAGCACTTTTCAAATCATTTAAAATCCCTTCAGCAATGGCGCGCCCGTGCCTTGCGGGCCCGCGCCTGAGGGCCTCGCAAGAGGGCCCTTTGGCGTGGCCCTTAGGCGGTGGACCGTGCGGGACCCACTATCTGCTGCTATATGCTCATTCTGTTCAGCGATATGCTGTTTGTAGTTAATGTAAGGTAATGTAATGTAAGTTATGTACTGTGTTCCCTGTTTGTACTCCTAGTGTTTTGTTGTGATGTAATGATAATGCAATGTATGTTTCCCTCACCTTTGTTTAACTTTGTGCTGTATTAACCGCTTTGATTGAAGGAAAAGGCGGGATACAAAACATGTTAAATAAATAAATAAATAAATAAATTCTTCCGAACCATCCGCTCTTGGGCGACTGTCGGATTTCCCCTAATATCTAGTTTAAAAGCTGCTCTATCTCCTTTTTCAAGGTTAATGCCAGCAGCCTGGTTCCATCCCGGTTAAGGTGAAGCCCATCCCTTCGGAAGAGCCCCTCCTTTCCCCAGAATGTTCCCCAGTTCCTAACAAATCCAAAACCCTCATCTCTGCACCATTGTCTCATCCACGCATTGAGACTCCGGAGCTCTGCCTGCCTTTTGGGTCCTGCGCGTGGAACAGGAAGCATTTCAGAGAATTCTACCCTGGAAGTTCTGGATTTCAACTTCCTACCTAAAAGCCTAAATTTAGCCTCCAGAACCTCCCTACCACATTTTCCTATGCCATTGGTACCGACATGTACCAAGACAGCAGACTCCTCCCCAGCACTATCTAAGACCTTATCTAGGTGGCGTGTGAGGTCCGCTACCTTCGCACCAGGCAGGCATGTTACCAGGCAATCCTCACGTCCACCAGCCACCCAGCTATCTACATGCCTAATGATCGAATCACCAACTATAACGGCTGTCCTAACCCTTCCCTCATGGGCACATGTATCATCCGCAAATTTGATTAGCTCACTCGTTATTCCCATTTCCAGGTCATTTAAGAATACGTTAAAAAGCAGCAGACCCAGCACAGATCCCTGGGGTACTCCACTATGCACCTTTCTCCATTGGGAAAATTGGCCATTTAGACCTACCCTCTGCTTTCTATTTTTTAACCAGTTCCTGATCCACAATAGTACACAGCTTCCTATCCCATGACTTTTTAGTTTCGTCAAGAATCTCTCATGAGGGACCTTGTCAAAAGCTGTTTGAAAATCCAGATACACTTTATCTCGACTGACTCACCTTTGTCTACCTGTTTATTCACACCTTCAAAAAAACATAACTGATTAGTAAGGCAAGACCTTGGCTAAAGCCATGTTGGCTGTCTCGCATAAAGTCATCTCAGTCTATTTTAGGTGTTTAGCTCTACTCTTCACCCTCAAGATGATATGTGATGAAGGGTTTCCCTGTGTTACAACTCATCCATAGCATTATATAAATATGCAACTGGGTCTCAGAACCAGAATGGGGCAACTTACTGAACACATTTATTCATATGGAAACAGCACCCAAACCTTACATCAATGACCCAACTTGTTGCTTATTTATTGATTGGTGCTAAAAAGGATGTTTTTCACTAAAGCTTTATAGCTTAAACTATTAAGAAATCTTTATCTGAGGATGCTTATCTGAAGCATGGTGAGTTTTCTCCCAACGCCTGAGTAATAGCGCCGTAGCGTTTCACAATCAAACGTTTCATCAGGGGATACTCATCTTCACTGTTCAAACTTAGCATTCGTCCTCATTTATGATCTGCAATGTTGAAACAACACTGGGTTTATTATATGCATCATCTTGTTACTATTTTTACTTTCAGTATACGATTTAATAACACTCACCCCATGCCGGCTGTTATGTCATCTGCCAAAAGACGCCGCGCATGCGGACTCTAACCCTCTGGGAATTTTAAATACCTAAGCGGTAAGTCGCCCCATTCTGGTTCTGAGACGCAGTTGCACATTTATATAAAGCTATGGATGAGTTGTAACACAGGGAAGCCCTTCATCACATATCATCTTGAGGGTGAAGAGTAGAGCTAAACACCTAAAATAGACTGAGAAGTTATATATAGCTCTGAGAAGTGACATCAAGACATATTTGTTTGGTCGCATTAAGCCATGACTATCTACATGTTCAGTAATTTTGTTCTTTATAATGGTTTCTACCATTTTTCCTGGTACTCACCGGTTTATAGTTTCCCGGATCACTCCTGGATCCCTTTTTAAAAATTGGCGTTACATTTGCCATCCTCCAGTCTTCAGGTATTACAGATGATTTAGTGATAGTTCACAGATTACTAATAGTAGGTTTGTAATCTCATATTCCTTATCGTCTCTCCAGTCCAGTCCCGGAATCTCTGGGGATAGTGTACCTCTTCCAGCAGCTTGGAGACTGAACAATGACACTCTTTTGATGTCACTGGTATAAATAACCAAGGGACCGCCTCCTTGCTCCAGTTAGTTCAGTCTCCAAGCAGCTGGAGGTTGTATGAGCCCAGAGATTCCGGGCTCACTAGAGGGACAATTAAGCAGTATACTGGATGAATTGTTCATTTATTTATTTTAATTAGTTTATTAGTTTATTAATTTAATTTTTAATCTAAAGAAGCTTCTTATTAATTAATTAATTAATTAATTAAATTAAATTATATAATTGAAGCTTAGGAGTCCTGTGGTGTGCCCCCCTCTCTCTTTTTCTCTTCTCCTCTCCCTGCTTGAAGCCGCGATTATTTTTACTGCTGCCGTGATTATTTTTACTGCTGCCAGCACAGCTTAATAAGCAGGTTTCCGCCTCCCGAACCTACTTCTTTTAGGTGAGGAGGGGAGAACAATAACAGGCCACTGGAGCTGTGAGGAGTTCTGTGAGGAGCACAGATTCAACGAGCCGCCGGAGCTGTGAGCAGCTTTGTTTTAATGATCATCGCTGTATGGCGGCTCCGGTTTCTCCTCCGACACTGAAGCCGTCTTTATGGCCGAGCGTGGGGAGAACCGGTCAGGATCAAAAGGTTTTTTCCTAAAACTGCAGCACAGAGGTAAGAGAGCCCTGTATCGCAGTTAGATAGGAATGGCAGTTGGTTTCACTGCAGGCCACGCCGCATGGCGCGTGCACGGGAAAAACGGCAGTGCAATAAAAAAAAATTTTTGAATCTACCAGAGAAGTCTGGTTAGAGGGGGGGTGGACTCTCGTTTTGGTACGTTTACTCTAGGGGGAGCAGTTAAAGAGAATTAGGTGTTTTGAAGTAAGGCTGATCCTTGTTTAAAAAAAAAACGGAAAGTGTTACCAGGCAAACTAGATATTACCTCAGCGTTATAGTGAAGTAATGCCTTCTAGGCCACAGTGTTTGGTCTGTGGCTCTAGGAGAGGAGCTTTATCTGATACAGGAGTCTGTAGATCCTGCGTCCAAGAGGCAGCAGCTATGGAGCGAGCTTTAGAGAGCAGTGGAGAAGGTGCTAAAGTTGCTTCCATGTCTATACCGGACGCTGGGTCACTTCCGGAATTTCTGCCAGAACTCGTTGCAGGGCCTTCTTCCGTTCCAGATTTGCCTCAGGCACCATCAATATTTTCGGCAGGTTTGGCGGCGTTGTTTTCACAGGTTTTTGTATCTCTGCTTCAGCAAACATTCGGAAATGGACAAAGGGGTTCACTACCCTCTGCCGGGGGGGGGGGGGGTGTCTCGGAGGGAAGCATCCGGGTATTCCTCTGGAAGTTCCTAAGGGAGCTGTTCCTGTTAAGAAAGCTAAAACAGGGAAGGATCGACAGGAGCATTCAGTAACCTGTGAGGAGATTCACT
This sequence comes from Ichthyophis bannanicus, assembly GCA_033557465.1. NCBI lineage: Eukaryota > Metazoa > Chordata > Amphibia > Gymnophiona > Ichthyophiidae > Ichthyophis > Ichthyophis bannanicus. The sequence continues at coordinate 1,498,532,867 of CM066032.1, read as the reverse complement.
CAGAGGATTTGGATGCGGATTTGGAAATGGAGGACGAATTAGAAGAAGGAGAACTCACGGAACAAGAGGACCAGGTGAGAGTGGTTCATGTTTTCCATCGAGATGAGTTGCCAGCGTTGATTATGGAAACTCTTAAAGCCCTTAATATGCCGGCTTCTGAGCCAGCGGAGGATTCCACATTGGAGGATCCTTTGTTGCAGGCATTTAGAAAGACGCAAAGGGCTTTTCCGGTACACAGCGTTGTAAGAGAGATCATTCAACAAGAATGGGACATACCCGAAGCAGGACTAAAGGGGTTCAGGGTCATGGCTCGGTTGTATCCTCTAGTGGATCAGGATCGGGAGTTGTTTAAGTCTCCAAAAGTAGATGCAGCAGTATCGGCTGTTACCAAAAAGACTACAATTCCGGTGGAAGGTGGTGCTGCCCTTAAGGATAGCCATGATAGAAAGTTGGATACGTTGTTAAAACAAGTGTTTGATGTCAATGCTTTATCCATTCAGGCTTCAATTTGTGGTGCATGGGTAGCCAGAGCCTGTCTTCGTTGGTCTCTGCGAGTACATGGAGAAAACGTGGAAGACTGCGGCAGAAACATCCCGGTTGGAAACTGGGGCAGCTTATTTGGCTGATATTCATTATGACCTTATTAGGGGTTTGTCTAAGTGTATGGCCTCGGTTATTGCAGCTAGAAGATATCTATGGTTGCATAACTGGGCGGCAGATGTTTCTTCTAAAGCAAGGCTCAGTAAGCTTCCTTTCAGGGGTAAGCTACTCTTTGGTGAAGACTTAGATAAGCTGGTAAAGGACTTAGGGGCGTCCAAAGGCCGCAGGCTGCCAGAGGATAGGCAGAAGCCGGGACGTTCAACTCAGGTGACTAGGGGCCAGTACAGAGACTTTCGTCGTTTTCGTTCCACACGTTTTGGACAATTTCAAAGA